>CANTUS010000014.1:36659000-37921000 GCA_947683365.1 Euphorbia pulcherrima | reverse complement strand
TTTTCAAAGGAAATTATGCCACTCCCAAGGTATGACATTTCTTGAAACAAAACCAAACTCAATTTTACCTTTTGTGGAAATCATAGCTCCGACAAATTTCCATTGGCTTGGTCCCTGACTAAACAACCAAATATTATTGTTGTAGAGATCATAGCTCTGGAAAATCTCCATTGGCTTGGTCCCTGACTATACAGCCAAATTTTAACTTTTATGGAAATCTCTGGCAAATTTCCACTGGCTTGGTCCCTGAGCAAACAACCAAATATTATTAATGTAGAGATCATAGCTTCGATAAATCTCTATTGGCTTGGTCCCTAACCATACAGCCAAAATTTACATTTTGTGGAAATCATAGCTCCGACAAATTTCCACTAGCTTGGTCCCTGACCGAACAGGCAAATATTATTGTTGTAGAGATCATAGCTTCGAAAAATCTCTACTGGCTTGGTCCCTGACCATGCAGCCAATTTTTACCTTTTGTGGAGATCATAGCTCCAGCAAATATCTACTGGCTTGGTCCCTGACCATACAACCAATTTTTACCTTTTGTGGAAATCATAGCTCCAACAAATTTCCACTAGCTTGGTCCCTAACCAAACAACCAAATATTATTATTGTAGAGATCATAGCTCCAGCAAATCTCTACCGGCTTGGTCCCTGACCATACAGCCAATTTTACCTTTTGTGGAAATCATAACTCCGATAAATTTCCACTGGCTTGGTCCTTGACCAAATAGCCAAATGTTATTGTTGTAGAGATCATAGCTCCGACAAATCTCTACTGGCTTAGTCCCTGACCATGCAGCCAATTTTTACCTTTTGTGGAGATCATAGCTCCGGCAAATCTCTACTGGCTTGGTCCTTGACCATACAACCAATTTCACCTTTTGTGGAAATCATAGCTCCGGCAAATTTCCCTGGCTTTTCGTTCCTTGGCTAACGCAAAGGATCTCCATTAAATGGTGGAACAAATTCGAGTTTTTTGAACCTCCTTAAATTTTCTCAAAAGAAAATTTATTCAATTAATTGATCCAAATTGCCCATCGGTCTCCCCGGATGTTTGAGTCTCACCTAATAAAGTAGCTGATCTTTTAAAGGGTTTATTAACCTCTCTTCCAAAGGAAGATTTAAAACAGCAAGTGCTTCAGTTTTTTAATGAAGAAACACCTACCAGCTCACCAACATGATTTGATCCTCATAATTTGTTAAAATCTATTAATATTTAATTTTTTTAAAGTGGAAGGTTTTATTAGAACCCTATCTTCTTCCCGGGTTTTTGAACTTGAAGCCTTATAAGGCTGAGAATAAGTTCTTAAGACTTGACTTTCAATTCTTGAAAGCTGCTCACCCATAGTATGGAGACTAAGATTGGTGAAATTGTTAGAAATTTATGAACAATTTGTTGATTCAAACAAATTTTGTGATTACCCTAGATTGATGTTCGCAATCTTATATAGAGTCCCGTGGATTGGTAAATGGGATTTTATCATCACAAAAAAGAAAGGGAAGAAATTGGGATATTGCTCAGATACAGAGTTTTTCGTTCCTTGGGTAACGCGAAGGATCTCCATTAAATGGTAGGACAAATTTGAGTTTTTTGAACCTCAGACAATGGTTATGGAGGAATCCTTAAACAAAGGATTAACGAAAGAGAAACCTTAGTTAGGTTTACTAGCAGTATACGGATTGGTCCAAGGATTAACTATTCTACGGTTAAAAAAGAATTGTCTATTGTTCTATGTATTCAAAAATTTGAATCTGATTTAAGTAATCAAAAATTTCTTATTAGAGTAGATTGTAAGAGTGCGAAAGAAATCTTGTTAAAAGACGTAAAGAATATCGCCTCTAAACAGATATTGCTAGATGGCAGGCCATATTATCTGTGTTTGTTTTTGATATAGTGTTTATAAAAGGAGAATCTAATTCACTCCTTTTCTAACTCGTGAATTCCTTACAGGTCATAAATTCCAGACAGAACAAGAGACGAGTAGTAATTTCTCGTCTAAAGGAAAGGCTAAAGAGTCTTTTTCTGGACCGTCGAAAGAAAGCCAAGAGGATACATATTCCCCAGAGGCTTATAAGCGCTGTCTTGATGCTACAACAGAAAAGGAAAATATTTTTCCTTATGTCCTAATTACCTTTGAGCATATGTTGCCCATTGAAGATAGGCATTCACATTTACAACCCTTTGAAATGTCCTCCTTTTATACTCAGAATTGCACTATAACACCATTTTTACCCAAGGACTTCAATTTCTACCAAACAATCTTATTAGAGACCAATTCGGTTAAGATTGAACCAGTTTCCAGAAGTGGAGGTGAATGGGCTTATAGTAAGTTGATAATCACTAGGGTTATTTCCCAGGAAGAGTGAGGAAAAAACTTGTTCTCTTGTAGAGAATTGTCCTATGAAAAACCAAGATTCTTTGACTTCTTCGATTATATTCAAGCTTGGACTCAAGCTTTATTTTATGAAAACCGTCAAAGAAAGTCTAGTTGGTTTTTCCAGTTTTCCCTAGATAAACCTGAAGAGGTTTTCCCTAATTGGTTTCATGAATGGTTTAAGAAATGGGGATTATTTCCTATTATCCTCCATTTAAGGGTTCTAGAAATTTATGAATAATTTGTTGATTCAAACAAATTTTGTGATTACCCTAGATTGATGTTCGCAATCTTATATAGAGTCCCTTGGATTGGTAAATGGTATTTTATCATCACAAAAAAGAAAGGGAAGAAACTGGGATATTGATCAGATAAAGAGTTTTTCGTTCCTTGGCTAACCACGAAGGATCTCCTTTAAATGGTGGGATAAATTCCAGTTTTTTGAACCTCCTTCAATTTTCTCAAAAGAAAATTTAATTCAATTAATTGATCCAAATTGCCCACGGTCTCCCCAGATGTTTCTCTCACCTAATAAGGTAGCTGATCTTTTAAAGGGTTTATTAACCTCTGTTCCAAAGGATGATTTAAAACAGCAAGTGATTCAGTTTCTTAATGAAGAAACACCTACTAACTTACCAACAGGTTTTGATCCTCATAATTTATTAAAATCTGTTCTTCCTAAGAAACAAGAAAGCCCTAAAAGAAAAGCAGCAGATGTAGCTAGCTCTTCATCCAAAGAAAAAAGGAAAGCTAGAAAAATTCCATCTCTGTCAGACAATGAGTTCATGGACCTCTTCTTAGACTCCCAAGACCATGCTGATTATTAAGATAAGATTCCTTATCAAGATTTCTTAGGCTCCCACACTTATAGTGATAAAGATAAGTGATAAGATTCGGAAAAGATAAAATATTTTGTCGACTATCACTTTACTTTTATTAAAGCTACTTTACTTTTATTAAATTAAAGATTCCACAAGATAAGGTCGGTTCTTTGTCGGCCAATACTTTTCTCATCCTTATCTTCCAGACTGTATAGACTGCTACAGAGGAGGAGGACTCTACAATCTCCATCTATAAATAACATCTTTGTGTGTATTTTAGGGTGTGCAAAAATTTTAGTATTTGTAAAATCTTAAGAGAGTGTGTATTTGAATCATATCTATAGTGTGTAATGTGTAATAAGCTTTTCATTTCAAGCTCTTGTATAATACAAGTAATTTTATTTATAAGTTTATTTATATTTTCTTAATGTTCTTATATGATCTTGTAAGTTGCAAGTTTGGCACCAGAGCCAGTTAATTTTGTAGTATTACTTGCTTAAACCTTCTTGAATTTATTTTAAATTCCTAGTGAAACCCAAGTCGTGTCTCTGCCGTTCTTGTGTTTGCCGTGGATAGGCTTTAAGGTTGTTAAGAGTAAATCGTTGACAGTGATCTAGGAATAATGGATAAATTCTTTGAACATTTTTCTGGTAGTGCTTCAATTAATAGGCCTTATAGTTCTCGGAGTTCTAAAGAAAAAACCAAAAATAAAGAAATTCTGCTAGTTGAAAATATTGAAACAAATCTCCACAATTGGAAACTACATGCTCTTTCTTCTCACCACATATACAAATCAAATAACAATTTTCTTATTAAATCTGATTATATGGTTAAGTCTGTAGAAGAATCAATCTCAATAGATAATAATCTATTGTCTTTTAATGTTCTTTCTCAAAATCATACAAGTAAGCATCAAGAGAAATATACCTTTATTCATATAGGAATGGTGCAAGTAGCGGTTAAACCTGCTACTAGGTTGGGGTTAAATGTAACAACTTTGTTATGCTTAAGAGACAAGAGGAACAATAAATTTACTGATTCCTTATTAGGAGCAGTTGAATCATCATTAAATGATGGACCAATATATTTTACTTGCTATCCGAACTTAACAGTTCCTCTAAATTGTCCACATGTTTTGGACATAGCCTCTTCAGATATAAAGACTAACGGTTTTGATATGAAACCCGGCTCAAAAAATTTAATTCTTATCTATAGAATCCATTATAAGGTAATGAATAGCATGGTCCCTAATATCAGGGATGATGCAAGAAAACTGATAAATGCTCCTAAAGGGCAAACTACCTTATTCTTAACTGATTTAAGTAAAGGTAGTCTTGTAGTTCCAAAACCAATTACATGGGGCCAATTGCATTTTTCAGAGTCTTGGAAAATGGAAGATGGTGTTCCTCCAAAAAAGGAAGAAAATACAAGCCTAGATTATATTCTAGAAGATACAAATGGGAGCGTAATTATCAAATTTGATAGGACAAGAAGCTCATCTAGTAGGAAATCCTTTGCTGGAATTCCTAACACTCCACCATATATGCCACTAAGATCATCGGTTACTTTACCGACTAGATATGAAAACGAAAAAATCAACTTTGTGGAAAGAACCCCAGCTAATATAGCTAGGTCGATTTATGAAAAACCATTGAGTTATGTCAGATATGGGTTATGCACCCAAAGAGTTGTCAATTATTTCATCACTAACAAGCTTTGATAAATGGTTTGAAATGTCTTTCTCCAAAAAGAGAAAAGAATATTATAAGAACCAATATTCTGTTTATCAACAGGAACAAGGTGAAAAGGATTTTCCTGAATTCCTAAGCCACATATTTAGGCTTAAAGGAATAAAATTTCCTAAATTCAGAAATGATCAATTTCTCAGTACCATAGAATCGTCTTATAAGACATATATTACTTCTAATAAGACGGTTAGAAATATTCATCCCCCTCTAGCTGTTGTATCTTATAAGATAGAAACAGATAAAATGGTTGACTGCAATCCCTTTTACAAAGGAATAGAAAGTTCAATTAAACAGAATAATTTCACCAATCTTAGTCTCCATACTATGGGTGAGCAGCTTTCAAGAATTGAAAGTCAGGTCTCAAGAACCTATTCTCAACCTTATAACGCTTCAAGTTCAAAGACCCGGGAAGAAGATAGGGTTATAATAAAACCTTCCACTTCAGAAAAATTAAATATTAAGTTTACCGATCCTGCTGAACATTCTGTAGTAGTAGAGGAGATTTCAAGAAGATTAGCAGAATTGAATATAGATCGTACACAAAAAAAATTGCTCATTTAACGGCTCATTTAACAACAAAACAAGAATCTAATTCAGATTCAAGTTCAGATTTGAGTTTGGAACGACATTCAAAAACCCTAAATGAATTAGAATCTTTATTTCGAGGTTTGAAAATAGATGATGTTCCACAAATAAATAAAATTTTTCATTCTAAAGAAAATACGAATAAGCCTTATTATTGTTGGCCATCTCCTGTAAATCTTCAATATGAAGAATTTAGGCCATCAATGAACTCCTATGATGGCAGGTACATTGAAGAATGGAATATAGACGGACTATCTGAATATCAGATAAAAATTGCGGTTCAGCATATGCTCCTGTATGCTACAACAAGTAGAATATATAGGGAATTCTGATAAATCCATAGCATAAGCTATTATTGCAGTATTTTCATGACAACATAAAGGATGGTGGGATTTTCAGTTAAATACTGAAGCAAAAAATAAAATCATTAATTCTGTTAAAGAAGAAAATGGACAACAACATTCTGATGCTGTCAATACTTTAGCTTATACCCTTATTCTTCACTTTTTAGGGTCAACTTCAATGTTTATAGAACAAACCACTGAACAACTTATGAATTTAAGGTGTAGAGATCTTTCAGAGTTCAAATGGTATAAAGATGTATTTTTAAGTGCAGTTTATACTAGAGATGATTGTCATCAGGATTTTTGGAAAGAGAAATTCATAAATGGACTGCTATACTTATTCTCAGAAAGAGTCAACGAGAGACTAAAGATAAAGTATAATAAAGTTATACCTTATCCAAAGTTAACTTTCGGAGAACTTGCCTCCGAAATAGTTGTAGAGGGAATGCTTCCTTGCAATGAATTAAAAATTCATAAACAAATGCAAAAGGAAAAATTGCATGGCAAAAGAATCCTTGGAAACTTTTGCGAGCAAGTGGGATTTCCTTCTCTTTTGAATTCTTACACGAAGAAATCCAAACCTCATTATAGAAAAAGTCATAAACCTTATAAAAGGTATCCAAAGAAGGATTATATTCCTAAGAAGTCTTATAAAAGACCAAAGAAACATTATAATAAACCTAAGGGGTAGTTTTCAATATATCTTTTTCAAATCCCTACAAATGCACTTTTTAATAAATTTATATTAGTGCGGCAAAGGCTTGGTCTTGTGGTTGAGCCTTGAAGCTGTGATCCTAAAGGTCGCAGGTTCGAGTCCACACTCGGGCGGGGTGGGATAAGGTTTTCCTTTATTATTATTGTAAGCCCATATGAGGCAAATTTTGGAAAAAAAAACCTAAGAGGCAGACTAAAGCAGCAGTCTATTATAAATGTGGAAAGACAGGGTATTACTCTAATAAATGTAGAGTCAAACAACATATTAGGTCACTTAATCTTAGTGACGATGTAAAAGAAACCCTAGAAAAAATTCTAGTAGTTCAAACGAGCTCAGAAAAAGAAGATAATGATTATACTTAAGGAAATGATTCAGACGAAAGCTTGCAGTCTAATTCTAGTTGTGATGGGAATTGCGATTATTATAAATCGTTATGTTCCCTTAATGGTTTATTAGTTTTAACCGGAGAAGAGAATATGATACTAGATCTTATAGAAAAGATCCAAGATCCAACTGAACGGAGAGACCATTTAGAGTCTTATTCAAAAATGTTCAAAAATAAGACAGATGAAGCATCTACTTCGAATTCCACTTCGAACTCTTCAAAGAATAATAGGATTGAAGAGAAGATTAAAGAAAAAAATATCTCTTATGATATGAAAGAGATTATTAATAGGGTAAAGGCTAGTAAAGGAAAAGAACCCACTATCAATGATCTTAAAATAGACATTAATAATTTGAAAAAAGAAATTAAGAGTCTTAAAGAGAGAATTTTGCTCTTAGAAGTCTCCAAAGAATCAGATTATGACTCTGATCCTGAAGAAGAACAGGAGAAAAATCCAGAGAAGAAAAACCAATCCACACAAAAGGACCTCTAATACCCTTATAGATTCAGGAGCAGACCTTAATTGTATCAATAAGGGACTAATACCATCCCAATTTTTTCTAAAATGTTAGAACAG
Source organism: Euphorbia pulcherrima (assembly GCA_947683365.1). NCBI lineage: Eukaryota > Viridiplantae > Streptophyta > Magnoliopsida > Malpighiales > Euphorbiaceae > Euphorbia > Euphorbia pulcherrima. Next base: position 37,913,444 of record CANTUS010000014.1, on the reverse strand, counting down.
TTGCATACTACAAATAGAGAAATTAGCGGTGGAATACAAATTAAGTAACGCTGCTATATGCAATAATGGGATGTGTTTAGAAATACCATTTATAATGGTTAAAGATCTATCGCATTCAGTTATCCTAGGAAACCCGTTTTTACATATGTTGTTCCCCATATCTAGACTATCGGAGAAGGGAATTGAGACGCATATTACGGGAAGAGAAATAATTTTTGAGTTTATAACTCAACCCAAAGTAAAGCATATAGATGTCATTAAGAAAAGAATTTCTTATAAAGAGAAATTTATTAATACCTTAAAACAGGAAATTGTTTTCAAAACCATTGAGGAAAAGCTTAACAATCCTCATTTGAAAGAAAGAATTAAGACCCTAGAGCAAGAACTTATTAAGGAAATTTGCTCAGATGCTCACTGCCTTTTGGGATAGAAAAAGGCATATAGTTAGTCTGCCTTATGAGCCAGACTTTGATGAAGGGCTAATTCCTACAAGAGCTAGGCCTATTGTCCTGGGTCCTCGCCACCTAGAAATATGCAAGTTGGAAATTGCCGACTGAGAGAAAAAAGGGCTTATAAGAAAAAGCAATAGTCTGTGGAGTTGTCCAGCATTTTATTTAGAAAATGCTGCTGAATTAGGAAGAGGAGTACCCCGATTGGTTATCAACTATAAACCTTTAAATTGGGTTTTAAGATAGATCAGGTACCCTTTGCCAAATAAAAGAGACTTATTAAATAGACTCTTTGAAGCAAAGATCTTCTCTAAGTTTGATATGAAGTCAGGATATTGGCAAATTCAGATCAAAGAAGAGGACAAATATAAAACAGCATTTACCGTCCCTTTTGATCATTATGAATGGAATGTAATGCCGTTTGGGTTAAAGAATGCTCATTCTGAATTCCAGAAAATTATGAACGAAATCTTCAATCCTTATTCAGCATTCATGATAGTTTATATTGATGATGTCCTAATTTTTTCTAAGGACATAGAGCAATATTTTAAGCATCTAACCATTTTCTTAACAGCAGTTAAGACCAATGGCTTAGTTGTTTCTCCTAAAAATATAAAATTATTTCAAATAAAAATTAGGTTTTTAGGCCATTATTTGGAATATGGAACAACCATCCCTATAGAAAGAGCAATTGAGTTTGCAAACAAATTTTCTGATGAAATTAAAGATAAAACTCAATTACAGAGATTTTTAGGGAGTCTAAATTATGTGGTTGATTTTTACAAAAATCTAGCCCATAATGCTAAGCCTTTATTCTCAAGGCTTTATAAAAACCCCCCCGAAGTGGACTAATGAGTGCACTCAAGTAGTGAGAAAAATAAAAATCAATGTTAAAACCTTACCCTGTCTAGCTATACCACACATAGAGGCTTTCAAAATAGTCGAGACTGATGCCTTAGACAAAGGTTATGGAGGAATCCTTAAACAAAGGATTAACTATCCACGGCAAACACAGGAATGGTAGAGACGCGACTTGGGTTTCACTAGGAATTTAAAATAAATTCAAGAAGATTTAAGCAAGTAATACTACAAAATTAACTGGCTCTAATACGGAGAAGGGAATTGAGACGCATATTGTGGGAAGAGAAATAATTTTTGAGTTTATAACTCCGACAAATTTCCACTGGCTTGGTCCCTGACCAAATAGCCAAATGTTATTGTTGTAGAGATCATAGCTCTGATAAATCTCTACTGGCTTGGTCCCTGACCATGCAGCCAATTTTTACCTTTTGTGGAGATCATAGCTCCAGTAAATCTCTACTGGCTTAGTCCCTGACCATACAACCATTTTACCTTTTATGGAAATCATAGTTCCGGCAAATTTCCATTGGCTTGGTCCCAGACCAAACAACCAAATATTATTGATGTGGAGATCATAGCTTCGACAAATCTCCACTGACTTGGTCCCTGACCATACAGCCAAATTTTACCTTTTGTGGAAATCATAGCTCTGACGAATTTCCATTAGCTTGGTCCCTGACCAAACAGCCAAATATTATTGTTGTAGAGATTATAGCTCTGGTAAATCTATACTGGCTTAGTCCCTGATCATACAACCAAATTTTACCTTTTGTGTAAATCATAGCTCCGACAAATTTCCACTAGCTTGGTCCCTCACCATACAACCATTTATTGTTGTTGTAGAAATCATAGCTCCAGCAAATTTCTACCAGCTTGGTTTATGATCATACAACTAATTCCTATTGGTGCATTAATATTTTATTACAACACTAACATTTCACTCCCTGTAGAGTTAAGCTCTTTTTTCCTAGCAGGGATATTTATCATTTCTTTTTCCCATCATAGTGGTTTGTTCCAGCGGATTCTTACCTTGTATGGAGAGATAGACTTTCATTCCAAAGCAGAGCCAATCAAATACCATCTCCTTCAAAGGCATCTTAGGTATAATCTCTTACCTTATTCTGTACTCACTTTCGCATGATCATAAAGACGCCGATCTATTATGTCCTGCAAGGGGCAGTCTGTGAGCATGAAATTTTCTCATGCCCCAAGTCGATGATGAAAAGATTGGCTCTATACTTTATCGTATCGTAATATGTTAAATTTGAAATCGATTTATGAGAATTGGCCTTGGGGAAATACATTCAATCCCTCACACCCCTATCAAAGACCCTGAAAAAAATCATGAGGTGTACCTTATCATTTGACACCGGTACCGTCTTTAGTAGACACCGATACCGCTATCCCTTGTAACAGTACCGCTATCTATTATTTTCTGGTTAGTTTTAACCGACTCAATTCAAAAATTCCTGTTTGAGTTTAACCAAAACCGGTACCGACATCCCTAAAAACGTACCTGTATCGACTTTCTTGGAAGAAAATAAATCTGAATTAGTTCAATTTTCCCATTTAGTTGGAGAATTAACCGATTTTACCTCTCATTTTTCATTATAAATAGAGGCCTAAAATCAATTTTTCATATACAATTAACATCTATCAAATCTATTCTGCGAAATTAGCTCTAGGAAAGTTCTTACTGAAGTTCTGTCCAAATCTTTTCTGAGTTTTTCGCAAGTTTATAATAAAGAGGGGAATTTATTTTTGCCTAGTTATTCTTTACTAATTTTAACTTGTCTCTTCCAATCCAATCACTCTCCATGAGGCTATTCCCATTTTCATTTCAAATCTGACAACGGATTCACAACGAAGAGGTGCATAATCTGAGACTAAAATAATCATTTTAATTTATGTTTTGCTTCAATTTATTAAGTTTCAATTTATGCTACATTAATTGAATTAAACTTGCTACAATTGAATTTTACTATAAATCGATCCACTTTATTTACGTCTCATCTTCATCTCACGCTCCGTCACCAGCAATAATCTAATTAATTCATAATATAAATTACTTATATTTCATTTCTATAGTATAAGTTGTTTATATTATATATTATAAATTATTTATATTCCATAATATAAATTGTTTATAATTCATTACCATAACATAAACCGTCTATATTTCATTTTCATATTATAGATTAATTATATTTGGTTTCTATAACATAATTAATTCACACTCCAAAAATGTAAATAATTCATATTTCATTTCCAACTATAATAATGTTATGTTTCATTTCCTGTTTTATTTCATTTCCATTTTCAATTATTCAATTAATTCATGTTTAATTCTTTTATGTCATAATTAATTCATATTCCACTTTTATTTATTTCATGCTTCATTTTAATCATACATCATTTTCCTTCCTCGCTATTTCTATTACTTGTCAATTTCATTAATTATATTTGAACGGGTAAGAGCTCTTTGTTGTGATTTTGTTCGAGGGATTAGCTTGCAACCCCTGGTACACTCTTCTATACCTCTCTTCCCATTTCTTCTTGATTTGTGAAATTGCCTGCTATATATGCGATTCTATCGTCTTCTTTTTTTAGAGAATTGCTAAATTTGTCATGACGTCGTTATGCTGGAAGGACGACACTGTGATCTTTGACTTCGACATTGATATTATTCCGAGCCAAATTGCAATATTTCTATTTTAACCCTTTATTTGCAGGATGATTTCCTGAAATTCATTTGTTTCATATTATGTGTTATGAGCATGCAGTAATTACTATGAAATAACTTCTTTTTCCCATGTCACTTCTTAAAATGAATCTAGGTAATATGTTTGACATTTGATAACCAATTTCGGTATTTCAATTTAAACTGGCTAAAATATCAAATAAGTAGTTCGTCTGGATCCGAATCTCTAAATTAATGTATAGTTTTTTTCCTGGGATAGTGCTATACCAGAATTTCCTAGAAGAGCTGATCCAAGTGGTGACTCTATATTTTAAATTATAGATTTAGCTCCATGAATCTTTTTGACAAATTTTTTATAAATTGTTTTATATTCTCTTCTACAAATTCTATTTATTAAAACCCCCAGCCAAGTTATTAAGTTGCCTTGGTTGCTTATAATTAATGCCTCAATTGTCCCGAAAAGGAAAGTTGCCTCGGTTGACCCTAATTGACCCAAAAAAGCAAACGCGGTTCGCTTGCACCCGAAAACATCGTCCGCTCATAGAGTCAGACACGCTAATCTCAATCAAGCCTCTGGCCATGGAGATTCCTACCACAAGGGGAGTCGCAGTAGTTGCAGGCAACCCTTTAATGGCCCAGGAAACTTATTTAGGATCATTAAAGATTGATGAAGCAGTCATGGTGCCGGAAGAGACTGAGTATGCTAACCAAGTCGGTCTTCTAGAAACACTAACAGTGGGACCTAACTGGCAGGTACGTATAGCTGCTGACCTTGTAGAGCCGGTAAAAGCGGACATAAGCCGAGTGTTGATAGAAGAACAACTCACCTTCTCTTGGACGAATAAAGACCTGACTGGGGTACTACCTAGGATAATTCAACACAGCTTTAACCTCGACCCGGAGGCATCTCATATGAAATAAAAAAAGCGCAATCATGCACCAAACAGACAGAAAGCAATTGAACCTAAGATCCCGAAGCTCATAAAATCCAATCACATCCAAGTGGTGAGCTACCCCAAGTGGCTGGCAAATGCGGTCTTGGTGAAGAAGGCCAACGGAGCTTGGCAAATGTGTGTAGACTTTACAGATCTCATCAAAGTAATGGCCAAGGAAAGCTATCCAATTCCAAGCATTGATCATGGGTGGAATTAATAGCCGGTTACGCCATATATCCCTTGTTGGATAAAAAGGCAGGGTACCACCAAATGAAGGGATGTATTGCTACAGGGATATGCCATTCGGCCTGAAGAACGCTGGAGCTACTTATCAACGCCTTGTGAATGACATGTTCAAAGGCCAAATAAGAGAGACAATGGAAGTCTATGTTGATGATATGATAATCAAAAGTTGAAGCTTGGAAGAGAAAATGGAAGACATTAAAGCCGTATTTATAACTCTACATCAGTATCAGCTTAAATTGAATCCGAAAAATGTACTTTTAGAGTGAAAGGTGGAAAATTCCTCGGCTTCCTAATTTCTCAAAGAGGAATCAAGGCAAACCTAGAGAAGATAGAAGCCATCATGAAGATGGAGCCACCTAAGATGTTGAACGAGGTTACAAAGTTAAATGGAAGGGTGAACGCTCTTGGCTGATTCATATCATTTTCAGCCAAGAGGTATCTCCCTTTCTACAAAGCTATCAAGAAAGACAAAGCATTTAGCTGGGACAAGCACTACCAGGAGGCCTTCAAGAAAATCAAAGAATTTTTGAGTACACCACCCCTCTTGAGTCGGCCAGAGAAGGATGAAGAACTGATCATGTACCTAGCGGCTACGGATGAGGTAGTAGGATCAGTGTTAATTAGAGAAATGGATGGGAATGAGCACCCGGTCTACTACACAAGCAAAGTACTAAAGAACGCTAAACTCAGATACCTAAAAATTGAGAAGTTGGCTTTAGCTTTAGTCTCAGCAGCAGAAAGGCTTCGACCATACTTCCAAGCTCATATGGTCACTGTCAGAACCAATTTCTCCTTAAAGAAAGTAGTGCAAAGACCAGAAACTTTTGGACGGTTAGCTAGATGGGTGATTCGGCTGGGAGAATATGACTTATGGTTTGAGGGAGGAAAGGCACTAAAAGGGCAAGTCATGGTGGACTTTGTCGCTGAGTTTGCGGTACGTAGATGGGGCTTCTTCCCACAAAGGAGCTGGAGTTGGGATTTAGATAGAAGGGCTAGAAAAGATTCGAATGGGCTATGCAGCAAAACTAGCCTTTCTAGTCACCAAAAATGCTGTAGAATACAAGACAATGATCAAAGGCCTGGAACTATCTAAAGAAATTGCCCCATACAGGATAAGCATCAGGAGTGATTTGAAGTTAGTTTCTAACCAAATTAACAAGAATTATGCAACAAAGGAAGAAGAAATGGTAAAGTACCTAGCCAAAGTAGAAACATTGCTGAAGGAACGTGAGTCAAAAGGCACCATGTGGGTACTGGAACACATCCCTAGAGAAGAAAATGAGCAAGTAGATGGGCTGGCTAAAGACGCAACAAGCACAAACTGATGGAAAAGCCTCAGTTGCCCATTTGAGGTTATTCACACCCTAACAATAGATGAACATAACATGATGCTGATAGAATAGAAAGAACGCGAGTGGATGCAACCGTTGATTGACTACCTAGATAAAGACGTTTTTTCGGAAGAAAAGGTTGAGGCATCCAGGATAGTGAAAAAGTCATCAGGATACTTAGTTATTAACCAAAAACTGTACAAACGCTCCTACTCGGACGCTTTGCTAAAATGCATCACTCTAGAAGAAGGGAGGTACGTAATTCAAGAGATACATGAGGGAAACTGTGGCTCCCATCAAGCAGCCTCCACCATCACCCGAAGAGCCAAGATCTTACGGTACTACTAGCCAACTATAGAAGCAAATTCAACTGAGTAAGTACAGTCCTATCATCAATGCCAGATTCATGCGAACAAGTCACACAATCCGCATACCGCGTAAAAGCCCCTACTAACTGGCTGGCCATTTGCCACTTGGGGAATCGATATCGCTGGGCCAATTCTAAAGGCTATTAGTCAAAAGAAGTTCATCATCGATGCAATCAACAACTTCTCAAAGTGGGTAGAAGTGGTAGCCGTAAGTACCATCACTCCTGAGAAAGTGATTGATTTTGTTTGGGATCACATCATCATCCGTTTTGGTGTCCCAAATGAGATTGTCTCAGATAATGGGTCGCAGTTCATCTCTGAGAAGTTTCAGAAGTTCTGTGAAGGTATGAAGATTCGAAACCGATTTTCATCCGTAGCGCACCTACAGACGAATGGGCAGATAGAAAGAACCAACAAGATGCTTGGAGAAGGATTGAGGAAGTGGTTGGAAGGAAATAAAGGCACATGGCCAAAAGAGTTGAACAATGTCCTCTGGTTGTATGGAATGACTCTATGCCGACTGACTAGAGAAACTCCATTTTCCTCAGTCCACGGGGTGGAAGCAGTTGTACCAGTAGAGATTGGCGCTGCTTTGGACCGAGTGGTCTACAATAAGGAAGAAGAAAATAGCATCAACCTAAGATACCACTTAAATAGTTTGGAAGAGCGAAGAGATAGAGCCTACATCCTGATGGCCACATACAAGTCCAGAATTGCCAAGTACCATGACAAGAAGGTTAGGGAAGTGATGCTTAAAGACGGCGATTTAGTGCTTAGAGACACGATGGCTTTATAGAGCCACGAAGGACAAGGTGATGGAGCTAGAACCCAATTGGGAAGGACCTTACAAAGTCACTCAGGTCGTAGGACCTGCTACCTACTGACTTAGCAAAATGGACAAAAAAGAACTCCCCAGAACATGGAATATAGCTAGCCTTGGAAAGTACTATGTAGCTACAAACCTTTAGGGGCTAAGTGTCTACACTCTTTTTCCCTTACTATGGATTTTTTTCCCACTGGGTTTTTTCCATAGCAAGGTTTTTAACGAACCAGCACTCCCTAAGCGGACTTTCATCCGGCATCACAATATAAGCCCAGATATTGTAATCTTTATATTTTTCTAATAAAATAAAGATTCAATTTTTCTTACATACTTGTCCACCTTAGAAGTTCTGATCAAACTCTCTTAGCACATCACCCGACCATAGAGTCAGCTTTAGACTGGCTCTGCGCACCCGACTCTACCAAAAGTCCTAGGCCACTTAAGCCCTCAGGCATGATAAAAAGTGCTAGACCACACTTGACCTCTCAGGTGTATTAAAAGTCCTAGATTAAACTTATAAGACTGCAAGCAAACCAAAAAGTCCTAGGCCCTAGAAGCCATCAGGCAAATAAAAATCCTAGGCCATTCGTAAGCACGCAGGCATATTCCATAAGACCTAGGCAACACTTGATCCCTTAGGCATACCAAAAGTCCTAGGCAAACTCATAAGTCGTTAGGCATCTAAAAGAACTAAGCAAATAAATGAAGACTTAGGGCACTACACAAAATCGTCCAAGACATGTCAATCATCACCAGGACCGAATGAAAGACATAACACATACAAGGAAAAATCTTAAGGTGAACCATTCGTCCTCAAGATCGAGTTTAGTATACTTGAGAAAATCTCAAAACTTAATCCCTCACCCTTGAGACCGAATTCAAAACACTTAAAAAAAGACTACAATAACCATCCTTATGACTGAATGTAAACATTCATTCATCCTAACAGATCGGGGGGGGGGGGGGGGAGCAAGCATAGAATAAACATTCGTAGAAATATGAAAGTAAAACCATTCAGCAAGCATACGGATGGAGAAGAATTCAAAATACTATAAAAAAGCCACAAAGGGCAATCGTATGAAATATTACAAAATTAAGACCCAAAGGCCTGAATAAAAATAAATAAAAGAAGGTTCATTTGGCCGGCGGAGAAACATCCTTAGATTCGGCATCAAGATCCTCATCAACAACTCCCTCGTTATTTTCATTAACATCCTCCACCATAGGATCTACATCTTGAGCCTCACTATTCCCCCAACCCTCCTGGTCGACGATGTCTTCAACAGCTTTCTGTGCCTCTACTTGGGCACCCTTATGACCGGCCAGGTCATCATATGATTGGATTCCACATCATCAATGTCCGACCAGGAGAGATCTAGATGGACGCTTTGGCACGCCTAAAAGATCGGTCACCATAAAGATAGCCGCATTCACCAAGCTTTTCTGGGATCATTTCAGCCGTCCCCTTGGCCTTAACCGTCTCCTCATTAGTAGCCACCAATGCCTTCTCTAGAGTGGCCACCTTGGTCTCCACCTCTTCCATCAACAAGTCACTCTCCACCTGGAGCTTCTTGGCCTCGTCTCTCTCATCCTCAAGCTTGAGGATGCTCTTTTGGGTCAGGTTAAGCTTCCTTTTAGTATCAATCAGCTCATTTTCCTTCAAATTTATCTTAGTCTCACTTCTATCTCGGGCCCACCAGATAAGATCTAACTCTTGAGACATGGCTTAAAGAACGAATGAAAACACTTAGCATAAACCCATGCGTCAAGAATTAATAAAAGACGGAATAGATACCTGAGCGATGTTCTGGAAAAAGAGAGAGGAAAGCAAGGAGGCAGGTTCTCCTTTGTAGCCCCCGCATCAGCACGGAGGGGGAAGGCGCCTTTCAGAGCACCCTGCATGACCACATTCGTGTAGGGGAGGTCGGGGAAGGACTGATTAAAAAAAAGTCAGCCAGCACCGGCCGAGGAGAAGGGTGAGGAGAGATGGAACCTCCATACGTCCTATGACCGGATGGAGTAACCTGTGCAAAAATAAAAATTATTAGATCAAAGCAGAACAAGAAAAGCTTGAGTAAAATCAAATATACCTCAGGGCGGGGGAGGTGCGCATCCGGCACGGAGAATGTATCAAGGAGCGTCACAGCAACCCTCTTGCTGGACTCGTGGGGCTCAGTGGGCTTCCTTTTCAATCCACCGACAGTTACCGCTTGGGTGCGGTTGTTCTCACGCTATGACTTCTTAGCTACTACAAGAGCAATAGTAGATTCAATGTCAGACATGATTACTTGAAATATAAAAAAGAATGTACAGGTTAGAAAGGGAATTTACAGGTTGTAGCAATCGGTCTAGGAAGATAGATTATTCCAGTCGGCCCTCGAGCCACAAGATGATATCAAAAAAGGAAGACCAAGTAGCTGAATTAAAACTCCACTTAACCTGCTCCAGGGAACGATCACTTGTAGCCTGGGATCCAGATCATTGGCTTTAACCCTCCTCTTGAAGGGGAGTCGTGATCGACCAGGTAGTTAGGAAGGAGGGATATTCATCATTCACACGGATGTAGAACCAAAACTCCTTGTAGTGATGCACCGAGGAGGGCCGGTTTGAGAAGCTATACATACCCTTCTTCCATACGAACTGGTAGTGATCGTCATCTTTATTCCGCTTGATAGAACAAATCTTGTGGAAGAAAGTCACGTCGAAAGTCAGACCTAAGTCGAGATATAATTGATGGTGGCCCATCATCACCACCCACGCATTAAGTTTCAACTCGGCAGGACATAATCCCCACACTTCTAGTAAGTTAGCGTTGTATGTAGGAAGCGGATACTTGAAGCCACCTCTGATAACATCCGGATACATGCTAAAATAGCCAACTGGCGGAGCATTCACCCGTTCGTCCACACTCGGTAGCAGAACATGGCAATCCTTAAGCCATGGGTACGACATGGCTTCTTTCTCTATGTGGTCCTCATGGATGCACGAACCCATGTCGCCCACCCGGGGAGTCATATTTATCTCTTCCTCTCCCTCTTCTCCCTCTTCTCTCTTAGAGGAACCCTCCTCAAGACTCACATGGCTCATATGCTCAACGCCCTCGTCATTAGCCAAACAGACCCGGTTGGATGCATCCGAATTACTCATCTTTCACCTAGCGGTATGCTTAACCCTAGGGGTGGGACGGTAATTAGACTTATCAATTTTTAAAGGGAGCACAACTTAGACAGTAGTTCAGCCACTTCGCGACTCAAAATACGAGACTCCTCACTATCATAACTACTACTGAGTGAAGAAGAGTCACACTGATTCCTCATTTCTAGCAAATTCAAGAAACTAAGGGCGCTAAAATGAAGAACAGAAAAAACGTGCAAGTTTCCCAAAAAAAATTGAATCAACAGCGAATACAAATTAGGCGAGAAATAATGGGCAAGTTTGAAATCAACATACATAGCAAAAACTAAAGGCGCGAAATGTTAACTTAAACATATGGAACATAATAGAGCATGAGCATGGAAAAATCCCAGAAATCAACAGAACACAAGCACATTTTGTGAAAAATGAAGCTAAAAATAAAAGCGGTAAGATTAGAAACTCACCGGAGTAGAAGAAGAAGAGCAGCGACTTTCAACTAAGCTCGGAAACACCACTGGAAATCCTTAAGTCGCCGGAGTGTGAGAAATTAGAAATCTCAAAGAAAGAAGATGAAGAGTAAAAAGTGTGAAATGAACGGAAATGCCTTATTTAAAGCAGTTGTGAAGAGACACTTCTTCAAACACAACCATTGATCGCATCCACGTGTCACTCCATCCACGGTTTTGCACATTACTCGAGAAAAACCAATGATGAAATAGCTGTCACAAACTGACTACAAATGAAGTTGAAGAGTTGGGGCCGGATACTCACTCAGCATCTGGACCAAATGCAGATTTCAAAAAGTCTAATCTAATACCCATGCGGACAGAACAAATCCTAAAGAATTAGGCAAAGCACTTAAGGTGGGACTTCTGTTGACTCTGTATTTTATAGATACCGGGTGGAAGCTCCATGAGATGCCACGTCATCAGTCGGCCTCTTAGCTGGATCACCATCCAGCTAGTCGAGTGAAGGGCTAGGGTCACACTGGCCTAAGTAGGAGATAGAATCCAATCATAACTCTCCTTCCTAAACAGATAAATGGGAAGAATATCCTTTCCAAAATGGATAAATAAGAAGCAACCTCTTATAGAGGAAATCACGCCTAAATAGGATCCTTACCTGATAAGGACTCCTCACCGCCAATAGAGGAAATACACTCTTGACACGACAAGGACACCATTCACTATAAATACGGGGCGACCCCCATGCTCAGGTATCACATTCTAAATCCTAAAACTCTCTTTTTTACTTTGCCTCATCTTTATCATCGTCGCTTACTTAAGCATCAAAGAGGCTACACCGGTCACACGGCTAGTCACTTTGATGCCCTTTTCTATCTAGCAGCCACCATCTCTCTTTCTACGAAGGTTAGTCCGAGAAACCCTTTCTTTGACCAATCTTTCATAATCCACTATATTTTCTGCTTATTCAGGTTGAAGTGGTTTTTATCTATAGTTAAGCTAAACAATATTCACTCTTTTATTTTTACTCATTTAACCACTGGAATCCTCTCAAATTTAGGCATAAGAATTGCTAAACCGAAACATCGACTAGCTCTTTTAACCATTATCTTATCTTGCAAATGCGTGTCACCTCAAGTTGTGAACCTCAATGAATTTTTTATTAATGATACATCTTTTTTTTTATCCGAAAATAGTCTTGTATTCAATAAGCTAAAATAGCCACATCCTTACAAATACAAGAACTAAAAGAGGCCGGAACCTCTTCAGTGAGAATAACTAGTGAACAATGGGAAGCGCCCATTTTGCCATAGCGTGAGTAGACTCGTTTGCTTGACACCTTTGAAAGACGATTTTGATCTCAATAAATTCACAAGCCAATCTCCCCATGTCCTTCATAGTGGTTCCAATATAATCAACATAAACCAGATTACCATTACATGCATTGATAGCAGATACATTATCGGAGGCCACGACGATTTTGCGAAAGCTTACTTGAATTGCGAATTCCATTGCACTCAAGATGCTTAATAGTCCCGCACGCTAAAATGATAAACAGTCCCCAATAGGTGAGGAACCGAACATCAACATCGCCCCCTCTTCATCTCGAATTACAAAACCCACTGCGTAATTTTGACAATCCACAAGAACCGCCGCATCAACATTCATCTTGACCACACCATCAACTGGTGGCTTCTAGTACAATTCGTTGTTCAAGCTTGCTTGTTTATTCCGTTCTAGTCCTTGTTCGAGACCTCTGTTTTTGTGCTTAATTATTAGCTCCACCAATCTGTTTAGCGGAGTATGTTTGTTTACATGAGTATTATAGTTATTTTACCGCCGTATCCACCAAATAGCAATGTAAAAAGGACTTTGGTCCTCCTCTGTCAAAACATCAAAAACTTCTTGGAATAATAGGCCACAATTCAAACCGCCCACTTTTTACACTTTGACAGCAAGCCCTAAAGCTTTCAAGACCTAATTCACTTGTTTACAGTGCTTGAAAATATGCATGAGATTGGCCTCATCGCGCTTTCAAAAGATACAAGTTGTGTCCACCAAGATAGTTCTCCTTCTAAGCGTAGTTAAGGTAGGAAAACTTCCATTCACTGCCGCCCAAACATAGTGCTTTACCTTAGGTTGAATGTTGAGAGCTAATAATATAGCCCAAAACGGCCAGCTCCCCTTAGAATTTGAAGCCACCTCTTCCTAATTCAGATTCTCTTTAATTGCACACCCATACCCAAACTTCACGGTAAAAATACAGTCTTTTAACAAGCTCCAAAACATAGAATCAAGTTCATCGGTTCTGGTAATGGGTAATCTCAAAATGGCCCAACCTGACCTTCCATTTCCTTTCAATAGGATTAGTGAGGCAACTCACCATGTCAGTAGGAGGATTAACTTTTACAGCAAGCGGTCTAGGACATGGAAGCCCATAAATCCAATTGTCCTTCATGATATCAATTATGTCTCCTGATCCAACTCGCCAACAATGACCTTCACGAATAATAAAGATCACAGACAACAAGCTTCGCCAAATGTAACTGGCCCCGTACCCTATCTCCGTTGAAAATATGGTACCGTGAGGGAAGTATTTCACTTTGAAGATGATATAAGCACCGCTAAGAGAACCAAGGATGATGAGCTAGCTTTGCCTCAAGGCCCAATTACCAGAATGAAAGCCAAGGAGTTGAAACAAGCACTTTAAATATTTATCAAAGAAAGTATTAAAGCAATACAAGAACAAGGAAAAGATATCAACCTGATTTGGAAGAATGACCATAATGAGCAAGATATTTTATTTTCTTGTTTTTCATTGGAAATTTGATTTTTATTAAGTTTAGTTAGGAAGAAATAAGGTTTGTGGGACCACGATGTTTAATAGGCCACATGGGTTCATAATAATCCTATTTTGGTTAATTAAGGCCTTTTAAAATCAACCTAATTTTATTAAATAAATTATGGTGATTTTAGCCTTGATTATCTTTTATTTATTTCCTAGGTGGGATAAATATTCTCATTTATGTCCTTTTTCTAGATGGGCTGACTATTAACTTCATTTCATTGTGAGGCTGATAAGAAAGCCTATACATAAGCTTGTAATTTCATATTCAAAACACATCAGAATAATATTATTATTATTTATTTTATGCAATTGTGTTGGTGCCCATGCATATAACTCAATGAGTCAAAGGGGTGAATGACTCACTTAAGTAAAATAATAAACTTTTTTGGATTTAAACAGACTCTGTTGAGAAGGTCAGCTGGCTGAGCAGGATCAGTGAAAACTTCAATAAACAAAGTAAAGAACACAAAGATTTATACTGGTTTGGCAACCTGTACTTCAATCCAGTCCCAAGAGAGTGTCTTGGCTTTAAGCCATTAATCTCAACTCCTTTACCCTAGGTGGAGAAGCCTTTCACAAGAGTTTCCCAACTACAGCAAGCACCCTCTAAACTATAATCACTCACCCGTTGACTAGAATACCCTTTTATATCAGCAACTCAAACTAGAGTTTAACAAAGACTTGGATTCAACTTATAGAAACATTGATCTAGTTATAGAATATCAGATTTACAATTGGTAATGATTTGTTCTATTTCTCTGTTGAATTCAAGCTAATTCTAGCTGAGTAAAACTTTTTGTTGATTGAATTTCTTTAAGCCTATGATTTTGATAGAGTTTCAGCTTAGTAGAAATTTAGGTGTATTCCCCAAGTTCTAAAGCTTGCTTTTTACTTCTTTTATAGGTGAAATCAAGAAAGTAGCCGTTGAACTTTCCTTAGTATCTTCTATAATTCTTCAAATCAATCCGTTGGGAGATAAAATCACAACTTTGTAAGATAGAAATCAATCCATTGTGAGAGGGATTGATCTAAGTTACGAATTTGAATTTCTTGTCTCTTGAAGCTGGAAATCTGTTAAAGAGAAACTGCACTGCCTTGCCACGTGTCATCGTCCCATTTCTTCTAGCAATCTGATGCTTTTGTAGAGGTGCGCAATGGTAGGAGAAACGGACTGCAACCATCCGTTTTGACTTCATCTTCTTGCAGCTTTTCTCCGGAAAAGTTGTCTCTTTAGTGTTGCATTTTTGTCCTTTGTCACGTAATTAATTTCCTTTGTCTTTTGTATGGCGTGTAACATTAATTTCTTCAAAAAGTTAAACAAAAAGCAAGATACCATTTTTCCTTAAATGGAAAGGCCAACACAATAGTATATATCGATTAACTTAGCTAAGATATAAATAATTAACATAGCTGATAAACTGTCTAAATGACGAGCAAATGAGTGACTAGTACTTAGTCAGCAGACTAAAGTAACAGCTCAGCTCAAGCCACACTAAGTTAAACCATAGAACTAAGTTAGCCAAAACATATAACTCAACCCTTGAGTCAATATAATTAGCTAAGCAACTTAGTCTAACTGATTTAACATCATTATTGATTTAATTAACTAAAACTGAGCTAAATTGTCATGATCAAAACCCTAAGCACAGCCGAGTCAGTCCAAACTTTTGTTGGGTTCAACAAATTGTTTTCTTTTAAGAGCTTGAGAGGTTATCTTTGTTCTTATTATTGCATTAAGAATATGTTTCAAAACAGGTTCTTTGATTCTTATTTTTGCCGCTTCTTCAATCAATCCATCATAAGCATTCTAACTCACAAGTTGAATTAAGGTTCTTTAGATTGGGGGTCTTAAGTATTTTCTTCGAATTCATCCAAAGTAAGGCATTTTAGTCTCTAAATAGGTTGGGGTTCCGAATCATTTGGTATCAGAGACAGGTTCAGGTTTAAACACTCTTAACTATCTTGTAATTTCTTTTGAGTTTTTATTTCACTTGTTCTAGTGATTCTAAATTCTTCACCTCTTATCATTCTAACATCTAACTATTGGTGTTTAGGGTGAAGTTTGTTTTTTTTTCACATCATTTGTTATAAAAAAAAGAAATAATAAAAAACAACAAAAGAAGAATGAAAAAGTCAAAAAAATAAAGAATAAAAAATAATAGTAGAAAAAAAGTTCAGATTTAAACATTTGCCATATCCATTGATCTAATTTTGAAATAACCACTTTACATTATATTGTTAGCCTTAATTATTATCATATATACACAATAAGGGTCTGGAAAAGTTTTATTTATGCTTATGAAAGGATGGAGTAAATTTTGGGTTTTGGTTTCTTAAATAGTTTGTGATGCAAATCAAGGTACACCGACTATAGAGCATGGAAGGAGTAAAGGTATGGAGCTTAAAGTGAAGGACTCTCTACGTATTCCAATTACGCGGTCTATGTCAAAGAGAACTCAAGTAGCTCTAAATGGGCTTGTCAAAGAGATCTTCGTGATTCAATCTATTGATGTGAGCTTAAGGAAGGATAAAGAATTATTAACTTTGATTCAAGCTGTTGAAGAGTGATTCAAGACTTGGTCTAATTTGAATTAGCTTCAGTGAGCTTTGAACACGCATATGTTTGACACATGTTAACCCATTGGGATCTTGGTTAGTTTTTATTAGGCCAGTTGTGGAAGACTATAAATAGGCTGCCTATATAAATAGGATTTATTTAATTTATTTAGATTTGTTTATTATTTTCTTATTTAGGGTATTTTGTGTCCTAGTTAGTTTTTGATTCCAGGTCATGTATAATCCTTTCCTTATGCTTTAAGGATTTCTTTCCTAGAGCTAATAGGACTCTATTATTACTTTTTAGTCAAATCAAACCACTAATTTCGTGGCCCAGGGTTAATAGCATTATAAATTGATAACTTTTTTATGTATTCTAGACACAGATTTGATAATAATAAAATTCAGATTTTTTCTTTGCAAAAATTTCTTTGAGTGCGAGTGATCGGGATCTTGTTCTTAAAGTATTATTTTGATTGTGATCAATTGTTGTGGCTAGACAATTGAGAATCAACCCCATAACATGTTCTTTGATCCAATTCGAAAGGTTGGGTTAACTATATGTTAGCTTGATTGTTCGTTTTATTTGCTAGGATTGGTTGTATTATTGCCTTTGTTCTTAACCTGATTTCTAATCTATAAGTTTATTTTCTTTGTGTCCTTAAATCTCAAATCACGGTGGGGAAAATTCTTGAGTTCGGATTGTGTTTCGCGTATCGGATTCACATCAGTTGGTTATTAGAGCACAGTTTGAGTTGAGGTTTGATTTCTATCCAGATTTCTTCTTTATGTCATAACTTTCTCTATAAAAATTGGATTCTTGCGATTCTAAATCCATTGGATTGTTAAGAGAACGATTTAAATTTCTCAAAAAGACTTTACATCAAAATCAGTTTTACAACATATTCAAAAATCGGTTCGAAATTCAGTATTCTGGAATCTTTTAATTTCTTTATTTTTATTTTTGTTCATCGAGTTCCGCATCTATTTGCCTCTAGATTGAATAGGTTTGTCGAAGTTACATTTTCTCTTGTCTTAAAAAAGCCTTAAATTCATTCTTGGTTTGTGTGATTGGTGACTTGCCGTTTTAATTTTTAATTTGTAGTGTTCGATTATTTAATTTCATAAACAAAAAAAAACAGATAAAAAAGTTTGTTCTCTAAATCATCAAGGAGAATAAACAAAAAAAAGACAAAAAAAAGCATTAAAAAAAAGAGAATTCGAGATCTGAACTGTTTATTGTCAAGAAACTTACTTTTTTAATTCATACAAACTTAGCCAATTTTTCTTGATAGCCTTATCTTTTTATTGAATTTTGTCTACCCAATCTTTTGTCGTCCTTACATTTTGTGTTTTGTCCCATTATTTTCTTATCTCATAGAATTCTTAGTTTCTGCTATCCTTTATTTTCTTTGCCTTTTGCCTCTGGTTATTCAATATTGTTTGGCTTGATTTATTGGGAGCAATCAACATAATACCAAAGAGCGTGGATCTCTTGTGAGTATTCTAATTTTATTCTTTTCTTGCTTTCTACATTACTTTTTTTCCTTTCTACCTAACTATTTCCGGCAAGGACGAGGACTTCTCTTATGAGGATGATCCAAAATTATTAAGGGCTGTTATTATAGGAAAAATGAAAAAAATGCAGGAACAAATGTGTGATATGGCGGAATGAATAAAGCAGTGAAAAGTTAAAGGCACAAAGAGAAAGCCTAAAAATTCCAAGAAAAGGGATCACTCCGATGATGATTCCGAGGAAGAGCAATCTGATTCATGCTCACGAAGGAGCTATAGTAGACGCTCGAGTCAAGATAGTAATCTTAATGCCATTAAATTTAAAATGCCATCATTTAAAGGTACTAGTGATCTTGATGTGTATTTGGAATGGGTAAGGAAAGTTGTATCCATAACTATTCTGAGGAAAAAAAGATTAAATTGGTTGTTTCCGAACTAATCGATTATGCTGCAGTATGGCGGGATCAACTTAAACATACTAGACGCAAGGATGGTGAGCCACAAATTAATACATGGAGTGAGATGAAACGAATAATGAAAAAATGGTTTGTTCCTTCTGATTACCTTCGCGATTTACTAAAAAATTTGCAGAACTTGTGCCAAGGGTCGAAAAGTGTGGAAGATTACCATAAAGAGATGGAAATGGCGATAATAAGAGCTGATGTGGAAGAAGATGAAGAGAGCATAATGGATTGTTTTCTTGGTGGGTTCAATAATGATATAGCTGATGCATTGGATCTCCAACATTATGTTACTTTTGATGAGTTACTCCATAAAGCAGTCAAAATTGAGAAGCAGCTCTTATGAAAGGGTAAGACAGGTAGTAATTCTACTTCATCATCATGGAAGCCGAGTTACAAACGTGAGGAAAAGGCTAGTGCATCTGTTACTAAGCCTAAAGCTAATTTAAAGGGAGAGGAGCACGCACTTGGTAAGGGTAAGACCACTGAAACTCAAACTAGAAATCGTGATATTCAATGTTTTAAATGTCAAGGTCGTGGTCATATGATGCGTGATTGTCCTAATAAGCGTACTATGATTCTTAAATATGGAGAATACATGATTGAAAGTGAAACTAATTCTGATGATGAAATGCCCCTATTAGAAGACTGTAGTGACGTTTTGTGTGGAGATGAGCATGCTGAAAGTAATTCTATTAATCTTGTTGTTAGACGTATTCTGAGTGTCAAAAATGAAGAGTCTAACGAACAAAGAGATAATATCTTTCATGCTCGATGTCGTGTGAAAGACAAAATATGTAGTATGATTGTGGATAGTGGTAGTTGTTGTAACGTTGCTAGTACTACCATGGTTCAGAAACTGAGCCTGCCTACAACTAGGCATCCAAGGCCTTATAGACTTCAATGGCTTAATGACAGTATTGAGGTGAAAGTAACTCAACAAATTTTGGTCAATTTTGTAATTGGTTGATTTCATGACCAGGTTTTATGCGATGTGGTACCTATGCATGCGTGCCATTTACTTTTGGGTCGTCCATGGCAGTTCGATCGTGAGGCCATTCATAATGGCTAGTTGAATAAAATCACCCTAATTAAGGAAGGAAAACGTTACACCTTGTTACCCTTGACACCGACACAAGTTTACGAAGATCAACTTCATATTCAGAATTCGATATCTAAAGAAGAAGGGGTTTTGGTTAAGGAGAGAGAAAACAAGAGTGATAAAATCAATAAGGGTGAGAAGAGAGAATAGGTGAGAGAAAAGGCTAGTGAGTTGAGCAAAAGAAAGGAGAGAAGAAAGAAAGTAAGGGCGTTGTAAAAGCCAACAACCATGCATTATACGCTAAAATGAGAGATTTAAAACAAGCTGAAAATAACAATTTGAAGATGTTTTTATTTTATTGCAAAGGTTTTAGCTTGTCTATAAATAAATTTGACCATCCTCTTCCTAGTGTGGTTTCCTCTCTTTTGTAGGAATTTGATGATTTATTTCTCAAAGAGATACCGAGTGGATTACCCCCTATTCGAGGAATTGAACATCAGATTGACTTTGTTCCCGGAGCATCTATACCGAATCGACCAGCTATAGAAGTAATCCCGAGGAGACGAAGGAACTATAAAGGCAAGTTCAGGAGCTGATGTCAAAGGGTTTGATATGCGAAAGTATGAGTCCTTGTGCTGTTCCTGTCATCTTAGTACCTAAAAAGGATGGAACATGGAGGATGTGTGTGGATTGTAGAGCCATCAACAAATAACGGTAAAATATCAACATCCTATTCCTAGACTTGATGACATGTTAGATGAACTTAGTGGGGCTGTATATTTCAGTAAGATTGATTTAAAAAGTGGTCACCATCAAATTAGGATGAAAATTGGTGATGAATGGAAAACTGCTTTTAAAACAAAACATGCTTTATATGAGTGGTTAGTTATGTCATTTGGGTTAACTAATGTCCCTAGTACTTTTATGTGTTTAATGAATCATGTTTTAAGGGAATTCATAGGTAAGTTTGTAGTTGTTTATTTTGATGACATTCTTATCTATTCTAATTCTCTTTCTGAGCACCTTAACCATATTCGAACTATTTTGGAGGCGCTTCGAAAAGCAAAGCTATATGCTAACTTCTCAAAGTACACTTTTTGTATGGAAAAGGTTGTGTTTTTGGGTTTTGTAGTTTCTGCACAAGGAGTGCAAATGGATGAAGAGAAGGTGAAGGCAATTCAAGACTGGCCTACGCCTAAGTCAATTACCGAGGTAAGGAGCTGCCATGGGTTGGCAAGCTTCTATCGCAGGTTTCTCAAAAACTTTAGTTCTATTGCTGCTCCTTTAACCGAAGTAGTTAAAAAGAATGTTAGATTTAAGTGGGAAAAGGAACAAGAAGATGCATTTAACTTACTAAAACAAAAACTTACCTCTGCACCTATTTTAACTTTACCTAATTGTGACAAAACTTTTGAAATTGAATGTGATGCATATGGTGTGGGTATTGGGGCGGCTGTTTTGATGCAAGAGGGATGCCCTATAGCTTACTTTAGTGAAAAATTGATTAGGGTGAGTTTGAATTATCCCACTTATGATAAACAGTTGTATGCATTAGCTAGGACTCTTGAGGCTTGGCAACACTACTTATGGCCTAAGGAGTTTGTTATACATACTGATCATGAATATTTAAAACACTTAAAAGGTCAACAAAAGCTTAATAGAAAGCATGCTAGGTGGGTTGAATTCATAGAAACATTTCCTTATATGATCAAGTATAAGCAAGGGAAGGAGAATGTTGTTGCTGATGCATTAAGTAGGTGTGTTAATTTGCTAAGTATGATGCATGCTAAACTACTAGGATTTGAATTTATTAAAGATTTATATGTTAGTGATGATGATTTTGCATCTATTTTTTAGGCTTGTGAGCATGCTGCTTTTGGGAAGTTCTATAAACATGAGGGCTTTTTGTTTAAAGATAATAGACTATGTTTGCCTAAGTGTTCTATAAGGACTTTGCTCGTTCTTGAGGCTCATGGAGGAGGTCTCATGGGACATTTTGGTGTACTTAAGACTTTAGACATGTTGTCCGAGCATTTCTTTTAGCCACACTTGAAGCGCGACATGGAGAAGGTATGTGCTAATTGTGTTAATTGTAAGCAAGCTAAGTCTAGAGTTATGCCTTTATGTTTGTATACTCCTCTACCTGTACCTAGTGAACATTGGGTAGATATCTCGATGGATTTTGTATTAGGTTTGCCTAGGTCTAGACGTGGTAATGACTCTATATTTGTGGTGGTATGTAGATTCTCTAAGATGTCTCATTTCATACCATGTCATAAAATTGATGATGCTTCTCATATTGCTGATTTATTCTTTAGGGAGATTGTTCGTTTACATGGGATACCTAAAAGTATAGTCAGTGATCGTGATTCTAAGTTCTTAAGTTATTTTTGGAAGACATTATGAGGAAAATTGGGAACTAAGTTATTATTTTCGACATCTTGTCATCCCCAAACTGATGGACAAATTGAAGTTATAAATAGGACATTAGTACAATTGCTTAGAGTTGTAATTAAAAGCAATTTAAAATCATGGGAAGAGTGCATTCCATTTGTTGAATTTGCATATTATAGGGCTGTTCATTCTTTTACTATCTTCTCACCATTTGAAATTGTGTATGGTTTTAATCCACTTACTCCTTTGAATTTAATCCCTTTACCTGTTGATGAGAGGAAAAGTTTAGATGGAAAGCGTAACGCTGATATGGTAAGGGAAATGCATGAACAAGTGAAGCGTTAAATTGAGCAGAAAAATGAACACTATGCAAACAGAGCAAACAAGCATCGTACAAAGATGGTGTTTAACCCAGGCGATTGGGTTTGGTTGCACATGCGAAAGGAAAGATTTCCAGCTCAAAGGCGAACAAAGTTGCATCTAAAGGGTGATGGACCCTTTCAAGTTGTTGAAAGAATTGGAGACAATGCCTACAAGCTTGATTTACCAGGTGAGTATAATGTAAGTGCTACTTTTAATGTTTCTGACTTGTCACTATTTAATGTAGGTGATAGTGATTCGAGGATGAATCCTTTTGAAGAGGGAGGGAATGATGCAAATCAAGGTACACCGACTATGGAGCATGGAAGGAATAAATGTATGGAGCTTAAAGTGAAGGACTCTCTACGTATTCCAATTACACGGTCTATGCCAAAGAGAACTCAAGAAGCTCTAAATGGGCTTGTCAAAGAGATCTTCATGATTCAATCTATTGATGTGAGCTTAAGCAAGGATAAAGAATTATTAACTTTGATTCAAGTTGTTGAAGAGTGATTCAAGACTTGGTCTAATTTGAATTAGCTTCAGTGAGCTTTGGACACGCATGTGTTTGACACATGTTAACCCATTGGGTCTTGGTTAGTTTTTATTATGCCAGTTGTGGAAGACTATAAATAAGCTGCCTATATGAATAGGATTTTATTTAATTTATTTAGATTTGTTTATTATTTTCTTATTTAGGGTATTTTGTGTCCTAGTTAGTTTTTGATTCCAATTCATGTAGAATTCTTTTCTTATGCTTTAAGGATTTCTTTCCTAAAGCTAATAGGACTCTATTATTGGTTTTTAGTAAAATCAAACCACTAATTTCGTGGCCTAGGGTTAATAGCATTATAAATAGATAACTTTTTATGTATTCTAGACACAGATTTAATAATAATAAAATTCAGATTCTTCCTTTGCAAAAATTCAGCTTTCTTTGAGTGCGAGTGATTGGGATCTTATTCTTGAAGTATTATTTGATTGTGATCAATTGTTGTGGCTAGACAATTGAGAATCAACCCTATAACAGGTTCTTTCATCCAATTTGAAAGGTTAGGTTAACTATATGTTAGCTTGATTGTTCATTTTATTTGCTAGGATTGGTTGTGTTATTGACTTTGTTCTTAACCTAATTTCTAATCTATAAGTTTATTTTCTTTGTGTCCTTAAATCTCAATTCACGGTCGGGAAAATTCTTGAGTTCGGATTGCATTTTGCGTACCGGATTCACATCAGTTAGTATGTTTTACTTGCTGTTTAAAGTCATTTTTTTGTTTGCTTGCTTTGCTTTATTTTTTTTGTTTGCTTGCTTTGCTTTATTTTTTTTGAGTCTACATTTCATTCAGCTAACCTAAGATTGCATACTTAGGGAGAACCTCATTTTTAAGCACATCTTATTAGTCCCCGTGTGAGCATAGATAGGGTTAGAGTGGGGGGTGGTGAATGACCCTTTTGTGGAATTTATAGACTTTTAAAAAGTTTGTGTACCATGTTTGATATACTCAGGAGTTGGTGGATCCGGATGATGCAAATGTAAAATGAAATGCACAAAATACAAAGGCTTAAAGTAAAAGAAAATCAAACATAGTAATTTTTATACTAGTTCGACCTTGACCTTGCCTACATCCAATCCCTGGAGTTTCCTCCTCCGAGCTTAATCCACTAGTGTGATTTCTTTTACGAGCAAAAATCAAGCCTTTACAGTTGTCTCCAGAGATTTATTCTCCTCCGAATGTAGGATATACCACCTAGCTAACTTCAAGCATGGCTGAGTCCTTTGCGCGTTGTCTCCAGAAGACACCGTCTCTTCCGAATGTAGGATGTACCACCAAACCACCAAGTTTGGCTGAGTCCTCTTCTTTAGCCGGATATACCACTCAAACTCTACCCAAGTTTAAGCCAAGTCCCACAGGGATATGCCATTCAAACTTTCCTAGTTTAAGCTAAGTCCCAATCTGAATACTCACCCAAGTGTGAGATTTTACAATATTTCTTTTTCAAAGAAGGATTTTTGAATTCTTCAAGTTTATAGGTTCACTTGATAATTTTTACAGTTTTGAGTTTTTAGTTCTTGGAGGGATTGAATCAGTGATTGAATAGCGAATTTCTCTTAAGGTAATAGCTTTGTAAATCAACTAGCATCTTCTCAACTTGTGAAGCTTACCTTTTATAGGCTTAGATATGAAATGTAGTCGTTGCTTGATCTTAAATCTTCACCATTGATAAGATATGAGTTGGCGCATTCGAAGCCATTGATCTTTCTGTTAGACCTAATAGATGTCCCTTTTGAATTTGTTGGGATTGGTGTGTAAAAGATGGCAGTTGACGTTTATTTGTATTTTTGTGCACTGCAAAATTCTATGCAAAATTTGTCCTTGTTTGGGCTCCACATGCCTTGCTATTGGTCTAGGTTAATAAGGTTGTTACCTTTCTCCCTTTCTGTTGTCAGCCTTTTTGTCTTTTGCTAAAATCGTGCGAGCTATCACTTTTTTCATTCTCCAAGGCAAAAATCAACTTTGACTTCAGAGCAATAAGGGGGGAAATTTTATTTTAAATATTTTCCCTTTTGCTTTGAGAGTTATGTCTTCTGGATGTCTTCAGACAATAACTTAACCGGATGCTCTTCAATAGCGATTTGTTCCTGATGCTGTGTTTTTCGGCTTAGTAGTTTGTTTTCTTCCAAACTCTAACCAAATGCTTCTTTAGGGTTTGTTTTCTTCTGTCTTGATCCGGATGAGGTCTTCTTAGACATGTTGTTTTTGTTTTCTTCAAAACCTTAATCCGGATTCTTGTTTTGAAGTCTTTGCTAAGTCTTCCGGATGATTGATTTCCAACAATCTCCCCATTTTGATGGAAACAAAAACCTAACTACAGAAGCATCTATTTTTGGGAATATGATCTAAGTATGATTTTTGATACGTAGTCAATTGCAGATTTTCTCCCCCCTGATCTAGCATCCTAACTCCCCCAAGTTTCTTGCATATTGGCTTTTAAGTTTTTCTAGTACAATTGATGGTTGTACTCAGAAGCAGATTTTTTGATAATATGTTTGCACTATATACCTTCTATTATTAACAAGTGTTAACATCAATGAAGGACGTGATTATAAATTTTAGAAAATTATAAGTGAAAAATGATTTACAAAGAATGTTCAGCTAAGCTATAGCTATATTGAGCTGTTTCGGATTCGCTGCCTCCTTATCTTGTGCCTTTGCAGGACTTTCAAATTCAACCACATCAACTTATTCAATTTTTGCTCTAGTATCCTCTGGATTGAGAAGTGAATCAGGAAGAGGTTGTGTGCGCGGTTGGAGGTTCAGATTTCTTAATTCTTCATCACTATATTCTTCTCTAAGTGCTGTAGATCTAGCGGGGATACAAAAATTGGTGGAGAGGGACCTATCGCAGGGACTGCTTAACTGGATGCTCCGAATAAGCCTTCGGGTCCCTCAATGGACAAAATAGGAATGTTTTGGTTGATTTTTGAATTCTAAGCTATGGCAGTTGTGAGCACTGGATTTCAAAATCCTTTTCACTAAACGATGATGAGAGGTGTTCCTACTACTGCAGAGTTGAGTTTGGCCAAAGTTTGGAGACCTAGTCTGCCCTTAGGGACCCGTACAGGTGCTGCCTGGTGGTAAAGATCCACTGGCAGACCCATACGGGTGGGGCCCCACCCATACGGGTCCTCTTGTTGCCTAATTAGGCTCTTTTGGAAGGGAATCCTTTCCTATTTCAGGAAAAGGCAGGTCATGAACGCGATTTATTGCGTTCAGACCTCCTTTCCCCTATAAATAGGGCCATTTTCTTCACATTTTTAAACACACAACTCATATACAAAGATAGTTAGTATACTATACATAAGTTCTAGCAGTTTTTATAGGTATAGAAAGGTTATAGTTGAGTTATAGGAGGTATAAAATAGGGAGAAAACCCATTTTTTAGGGTTTGTCCAAATTTTATTCATTCCTAGCTACATTTATTAGGATTTAGGTGAGGTTCTGTCCACACAAACACTCGCCTAAATAGTCCTGTTTCATCTACTTTGGCTAGAATCTCTCAACAGCAAAGGGATCACCTCAAAGTGGATTCACGCCGCAAAGGAAATGCTCTTGAGTTTCAAAGAGACTCACATCTCAGTTATTTTATTGTTATTCTCTGCCTCCTCTATTACATCTACTCTTTTTATTTCCTATTTCGGGTTTGGTCCTAACCCCTATGAGCCTTGTTGGCACCTTATGTCCTTAGGGATATCAAACCGGTGCGTCATACTCATACGGAAGGAATCCCATTTTTATTTCATTTCTCCTCTATTTATCTGTCTATTTCGAATTGAGTTTCTGCCTGGGACCAGACAGGACCCGTACGGGTCCCCCATACCCGTACCTATCCTCTCTAGAACCCATATAGGTCCCACACACGCGTACAGGTACGGGCCTCCCAGGCAGAACCCAGAATTCATTTTAATTTGGTTAAAAATCAATCCAACTCACCATTTGCCATTCGATCATTTTTCACTAATAATCTTGTAAATCAACCCACAAAAGTTAAAATGTGTTTTCATAACAAAATACGTTGAAGACCAGTTATTTATCTCGGATCCTAGAAGCCGCCCGGGCACTATCGATCGTAAAATAGCCACGCTAACATAATCACATTTTTCCTAATGAAATGCTGACTTATGATGTGCTATAAACTGTGCTAATCTTTGTGGATGCAGGGGAATTATTTTTATTTTATTTTATAACTTAGAACAAATGTGTAGGTCCTCTTGCAATTCCCCTATTTTCCCCCGGTTGTAATTTTTATTCCTCCGTTTATTGCTTGTGTTTTATTATAATCAGTAAACGCATGTAATGAGTATAAAAGAGTGTAGAAAAATAGGATTTCTATGATGAAAACAAAAATGGTTTTACTCAGTGAATGTAATTTTGAATCAACTAAATAAGAAATAAGCGACTCTCATCCGATACCCGAATCTCTAATCCAATAGGTATGAGTCTCCCACCCAATGGGAACCGTACCAAAACTCTTTCCCAAGTAGACAACTTAGGTGGCGACTCTATCATTTGTATCGAGATTTGGGTCTTGATTCTTTTATTCATTAAAATTGGCTATTTGTGCAAACTTGAACTAAAAAAGGTTTTGTCACGCCTAAATTCAACTAACCCCCTAGTGGGCCCCGCCTCTCCCACAGGCGCTAAGGGAGACCCACACGTCATCGACACCTCACAGTGGCAACTTCGCTGGGGAATATAATCTTTTAACTTGTAAAATTTGGGTTTGTTTTAAAAGTTTTAAAGATTAAGATGAGCAACGAAAATCATTTACTTGATTCAACATGCTTTCTTTTTCATCACTTGGAAAATTATCACACTCTATCTTCTCATCTCCTTCTCTCTTTAGTTAGATGCACTCTTCTTCTAGTGCTAGGTTAAGGTGCCTTATTATTTCCGCAAAACTTACGAAAGTGTCTCCCATGCCCGCAAGGAATTGGGGACACTCTTGTGGGTGGAGCACTCATTGCCATCTCCCTCCAAAAGAGGCTTGATACAATGGGATCCTTCTACATCAAACTTTCGATATGTCCCTATGCCATTCTCATTGAAAGCCTGAGAATTTTACCTTCTAGGTAGCCCTTTTCTGTGTGAGATTAGACTAAGGAAGTATACCCTCAGCATTGGCAGGAGAAATAAGGACGAAATTGATCGCTTCGCAGGTGTTATGTTACGTTCCCCTGTAATTGACCTTACCATGCATCATTGTACATGCCTCATGCATAATCGGACCCATGCATGTATTGATCATTTGGTTCTAAACTGAGAAAGAACCAAAGCTTGGCAACCATCTCAAGTTCATTTGGTCCACATTCCAGTTTCTACTCAACCAAATTCAATTCAGTTAAGGGTTGAATCTTTGCCCCGTCTCCTAGTAATCCATCATCCAGTCAATTCTGATCGTTGGGTTCAGTTGATTTGTATGGTTAGTGGGTATGATAGTTTCGCCAGCCGTTAGTCGGTCTATTCAACCTAGCCAAGGATTCGTGTTGTTAGTGTTTTGATTTGGGGGGATCTAGCTAAGGTCCAAAATGCGTAGCCACACCTACGGGAATAGCCTTCAATCATCCAACAGGTCTACCCTTTGGTGTGACTATAAATGCTCAACAATCTTCACCTCCTATCCAAGCCACGAGAGGGGAAGATTGGATCCCCTAAATGGTTGAAAAGTGGGAAATATATAAGGAGTTGGAGTATATTGATGAAGTAGAAAGAGGGCTAGTGCTAATATAAGTACAAGCTCAGGATTATGAGACTACCGATTCACCGATGGATCCTACCGAGAATGAAAATGAATACCCTCCACATCAGGAGGATGATTTCGAGGATAAGGTAACCTTTTATCGTTGCTAGTGTTTTGATGCAGCACAATGCCACTTATAAAGCATATCACGAATAAATTGATGCATTCACATTATGTTTGAGCATTTCATTCTTAAACATATCATGCACTAATAAAAAAACATTCTTAGAAATTTCATCATGTTTATTAAAGAAATTGAATTTGATTACATCGCAATGGCATAAGGTTCCAATGGTTAAAACTTATTACAAAAAAAGAGAGATGAAAAGTGCTTAGAAAACATGATAAACTTGGGTGTCAGCTCATCTTTTTCCATAAGGGGGGAGGAAGATACACGTCACTAAGGAAGAAAACCAAAAGCCCCAAAAAAAAGAGAAAAGAAAAGAAAAAAAAGGGAGGAAGACATACTTCACATCAAAAGCATCGTTGAAGGAAAAGGTCTTATAACACAAACCCAAAATCAAGGCAAGCTTAAATCCAATGCTCTTCCAAAACGTTCAAAAGGGTAAAACATCACATCCAACAAATGGGAATTTCTTATCAAAGTAGGTACCTCCCTTGGACCTATATTATCATCAAAATATCCCTCCAAAAAAGGCTTTCTCCGTTTGTTCAAAAAAAGAAAAGAAGACCCCTCACCCTACATAATGATCCTAAACCTTCCCCACAATGACATGACCTCCTTCTTTCACAAAAGAGAAAAACATGTCCATTCCAACACTAAATGGCCCGAGCTCCCAACAATAAAGTCAGATACCCAAAGCAACCCCTCAAGGCGGGTGATCTGGTTCCTAAACAGCCACGCCCAGTCAACGCCGATAATAGGGGCAAGTTCAGGCCTAATTAGGAAGGACCATTTATGGTTAAGAAAGTCCTTGGCAAGGGAGGAATTAAGCTCAGGGATATGGGTGGAAATGAGTTTGTGCATCTAGTGAATCAACAAAGGCTTAAGCGCTATCATGTCTAGGTTAAAAGAACTAAATCGCAAAAAAGCAGCACAATGAAAAAAAAGAAATAAGGAATAAGTCACCCGGTGAGTGGTCCTCTACTGCTCGGGGCAAAAAATTAGGGTGCAACCACTGGTTGGTATTCCAAAAATCAGCCAGGCAAAAGTTAGGGTACTCCAACAAAAATAAAACTCGGTAAGTTGAAAATTTGAAAAGGGCGGCTTAGGTAAAAGTTAGGGCATCGAGAGAAAAACCTCAGTTGCTTTTCTGGAAAATCTGTAAAAGGACCAAAAAGTGGGTAAGGGTTAACCATTGGAAACTATTACGATTGCCTATGCACTCAAATTTAATTTCATTGATGAACATGTTATGATTTGCGAAGAATCCTGGTTTTATGAATGCATGCATGTCTTTAGATGAAATCCAGTATGTGAACATCAGTTTTCTCTATATTTTGTGCTCTTTATTATTATCTGTACTGCGCGTATCATTCAACAAAAGACAAAATACCAATAAGCCATAAAAAAAATAAGGCCTATGCAAAAGTCGGAAAAAGTCTGCTGAACTGAGCCGTCGGACAGTTCAGGCAAAAGTTAAGACAAAAGAAAAAGAAAGAAAGTCTGCTGAATTGAGCCACCAAGGATGATTCAAGAAAAAGTTAAGACAAAAGAAAGAAATACAAAAATCAGTTTGATAGATCACATCACATCAAGCGGTCTATGCAAAGCTAGAACTCAATTCAAAAACGCCAGTATCTTACACTTGCTTTTATTCTTCAAGCATCGTTCATAATAGCAATGTTTCACAGTTAGGATCCCTCAAGTTAAGTTTCCCCACTGTAAAGATACTTGATAGCACACATCATCCGAAGTGACAAGTGCTTCCATTAGCATCATCCAACTTGCACCATGCTACAATCTGGACACCACTAAGAGCGAAAAGAAAGGAAGTCTGTTGAGCTAAGCCGCCAAGGACAGTTCAGGGAAAAGTTAAGATAAGAAAGAAAAGCATGCTGGATCGAAAACCCGAAAGGGCGGTCCAGGCAAAACTTAAGGCAAAGAAAAAGAAAGAAAAGTCTACTAGATTAAAAACCTGAAAGGGCGGTCCAGGTAAAAGTTAAGACAAGAAAGAAAGAAAAATACAAAATCAGTTCGATAGATTGCATCACATCAAGCGATCTATGCAAAAGTTAGAACTCAAATTAAAAGCGCCAAGTACTTCCAATAGCATCGTCCAGCTTGCACCATGTTACAGTTTGGACACCTCAAAGATGCACCCCCCTAACGTGAAAAGAATGAATCTCATCCAATCAAATCGCCCATACAAAGAAGTATAGGCATCCGTATAAACCTGTACGAGCCTACAAAAAACGTACAGATCTCATCCAACTCTTGGTAGTACTCATCGGTCTCAATCGGGCCAGTCTTTCAGTAGTCTAGAGCTTCAAAATTTTGGTTACTAGCCAACTCACCAACGATTTAAGCCTTTATCAAAGAAGGACAAGACAACAATATCCTCGAGGCAAAGGATCAATAAAGGACCCAGACAAGTGAAAAAAGCATAGCATAATCTTTCCAAAATAAAAAGGCATGTAATCTTTTTTGTCTATTTTTTATTTTCAATTAGCTTTATTAATTATCAATAAATATAATTGGGGTATAAGGCATTAGGTGATTATCAAGTCATTCGGATAACGAGTAACACGGGTCAAATGAAAGTGGTCTCGTAGTTATTTTGGTTGACTTAAGGCTCATTAAAATCTAATTCAGCTTCTTGGACCGGTACCTGTAGAAACTCCAATAAAGGATAACCACATATATCTCATCATCGAGGCCGAGCAAATTCCCATGCTCACAGGCTTCCCCTTGTCGGATCACTACTGACACAAGTCAGTATGATCTCAGGAAAAGAGCAAGGGATAGAAGGTCATACTTGAGGTAATGGATCCTCGAGATGGTTGTCTAAGGATGGTCATGGGATGCATCATCAACGGACCTATCGGAGGTAGAAAGTTTTAGCTTGGAAATTTTTGATGCAAACTGCTGGTTGCCTTACATCACCATAGCATAACTGAGGATCGAACGCCTAGTCGAATGGCATTGCGTCGCTCCATTACCGGAATTTTGGTGTTGAATTTTGAATCCTTGCGCTAGCTATCCATCAGGATTGCCGTATGGTGTACCTGACAAGAAAAGTTTGAGGTATCAGTAATTGGCATGAGTTGCGTTTTTATTGCTTAATTGATTTTGCAGAAACAAAAAATATTTTTGGCCCCTTCAATTAAGCAATGAGAATGGAAGTATGAAATATGAATTGGGTTAGGATTTCCGGGAGTCCGGAGAAACTGTTGAGCTGTCTGTCAGGTGTATATGCCCCTTGAATATAGCTCGAACATATGTGCTGGGGTGCCCCTAATGATTATATTGAAGTGCCCTTGGGTATTAAACTTCTGATTTTTGAATTTAGGATCCTCGGATCGGTTGTCCATCAAGATTGCCTTATGGTGTACCTGTCAAGGAAAGTTTGAAGGTATTAGTAAGAGATATGAATTGCGCTTTTATTTCTCAATTGATTTTGTGGAAACAAAAATATTTTTGCCTTTTTATTATCACTTAAGGGAGTGGGAAAAAAAACAAGTGCGGCGAAGCGAGTCGAAGGATTGATCCTCATTTTAGAGGCGTGATGAAAAATAGATTGATAAAAGCGATGTTGAAGTTGATATGTAGGTCCAATTTAAGTGTTAGAAGATAAGAGATCCGAAATCCCGTATTTTAAGATAGAGTCGCCACCCGGTTTAGCTCTACCGAGAATTTGGGTACGATATTCCCTCTGGGTGGTTAGACCGTACCTTAAAATAGAGATTTCGAGTTCGGATGATGTTGCTTACTTTTCATTTATTAAATCAAACCATTTACATTTTAATAAAGGTGACTTTACATCTTTTGCAATTTAAACCATCCTAATTAGAGTTTTCAGTTTATATATCCATTCATCATACGGCGCGACATGCAAAAAGCAATAAATAAAAGCAAGAAATTAATTGTTACATGGCTTTACAAGTCCTATAAATTTTTTTCTAATGTGATAAATGAAAAATACCCGAAGGCCTAACATTTATCTAGCCTAATCTACCAGCACTGAAAACGGTCAGCACAGATATGACAAATAGCATGGCATATCACCCATTAACATGCATAATTAGATACAAGACAAGACTCAGTTAGCGTGAAAATTAGTCAATCAATAAAATACGAGCGATAAATAAAAAGCAACGAATCTTAAACGCGTCTTGTGAAAAACCCATTTTTTGGACTCGATTTCTTATTTTAACAAGTTTATAGTGAAAATGCCACATGGTAAAATGGTTGAGACTGTTTTCAGGGAAATCGGGGTTTCCGGTCGTTGCACTATTCGTCCTAAATATAAAAAATAATTTTAGGTCGAAAGAAAAGAAAGACAACGAAGCTGCTGCCCGGAAAGCCATGTCGTTACTGATATGATGATATCGGTATTGATATCCCTGTGACAGGGCACCGATATCACATATCTAAATAGTAACCTGCACGACGTTCTGGGTACTAAAATAGTCTTGCAAGGACGTTAATATCGTTAGTGGCATTATGGTACCGGTAACGACATCACCATATCATTACCAACATCATTTATACTGTAACAAGATCAATTCTTTGCAGCAGCACAAACAAAACACCAAAACAACAAGGTAAACAACGAGAAACATGCCAAAATAAGTTCAAGAGACTTAGAGGGTTATTCATATGCCGTAAATCCGCCTCTTCGAGATCCAATGACGTCTCCAGAAAGCTCATTTCGACAACTCAAGTAATATAGCAACAACAATAATAATACTAATAATAGTAATACTAGCTAGACTAGGGGCACGAATATAGGTACTTGCTAATATGGGTAAAAAAGATTATGGTAATAAAGACAATAAAAAAACTAATTTTTAGGTAGTAAAATAATACTATAATAATAATAATAATAATAATAATATAAAAGTAGAGAAAACAGTAGGATAAGTTGGGATAAAAGTAGTAAACATTATTCGAACTTTCAGTAATAATACAGTACTATTCTTATATAACGAGAACACCAATAATAATACACTAATAGTAAGACCTAGTACTAAGTAACCGTACAAAAAGAGAAACTATGAAAAAACAATTAAAATAATATTAGTAAAATGATTATGCTACTAACAACCACAATCATAATATTAAAATAAACACTACAAAATACTAATACTAGCTATATCAAAACAATTAAAACCAAAATTGAAAGTAAAAAAGTAAAAATAAAGGAATTTGATACCTCTTAAAGGTTACCTTTGATTTTTATAGTTGGATCTAAATAAATTTTTGAGGACCAGTCCTTGAGGCCTTCCTTCGAAACCCCGTGATATCCATATTAGGTGTAGGATTTGGAATGATTATAATTTTAGCTTTTTAATTGAAAGAAACTCACGTGCACTTAAACCAAGTTGAGTGTGTTTTGGTTGTTTGGTTAAATGAAACTCTGAAAATGGTTGAATGAGTTATTTGAGAAATGAACCAAGAAGATAATAGGTGAAATTAGAACCAAAGTCCCTAAATCTACTGTTATTGCCGAGCCTCTCCCTATTCTCCTCTCTTTGTGCCGCCACCTCTAAGAAAATGAGCTCTCCCACTCCACTCAACCCATGAGCTCTCTTCAATCCAAAATCCCCTTTTCTTTAGTGTTTGCAGCCACTAAAGTGAGATCCCCCTTCTTTTTCAAATGAAAGATCAGACCCTTAATTTTGTGCCCTCCTTCAAAATGAAAATGAGACCTCCTTTGAACTCCTTTCAATCCAAAATCCCATTTGTGCCGCCAGTTGTAAAAATAATGAGCTCCCCTCTTTTTTTTTTTGTTATGAATGATCCCTTTTATAGGTCTTCTGAAACCCTAAGATCCTTCCCCTTTCTGACCAAAAAGCTCTTCCTTTTTATTTTCATTTCCTTTATGGTGCAAGGCTTTTCTTTTACCTTTTTAACTTTCACTCTTTTACTTTAATCTTTCCAGAACAAGAGGCATGTAATCTTTTTTGTTTAATTTTTTTATTTTCGATTAGCTTTACTAATTATCAACTTAATATAATTGGGGTATTAGGCATTAGGTGATTATCAAGTCATTCGGATAACGAGTAACACGGGTCAGATGAAAGTGGTCTCGTAGTTATTTTGGTTAACTTAAGGCTCATTAAAATCTAATTCGGCTTCATGGACCGGTACCTGTAGAAACTCAAATAAAGGATAACCACATATATCTCATCATCGAGGCCGAGCAAAATCCAATGCTCACAACTCTATATTTTAAATTATAGTTCTAGCTCATTGAATCTTTTTGACATTATTTTATAAATTATTTTATATTCTCTTCTACCAATTCTATTTATTAAAACCCCCAGCCTAGTTTTCAAGTTGCCTTGGTTGCCTATAATTAATGCCTCGATTGTCACAAAAATGGAAATTGCCTCGGTTGACCCTAGTTGACCCGAAAAAGCAAATGCGGTCTGCCCGCGCCCGAAAACATCGTCCATTCATAGTGGCGACTCTGCTGGGGATCTTTTCTTTAAAAATCATTTAAAAGATTTGACAAATACTGAAAAATTTGTCTAGCCAAAATAACCTGATATTGTTTATTTTATGCATCATGTTTATTGCAGTAGTTAGATTCTTTTGAATTTACGGTAGGATCACCTTTACTATTTGACCGCGTTACTTTAGCGAAGCTTCGCCTTTGATTCTTCACGGGACTTAGGGTCGCCTAGCGGGTAACCACTCATGACAATATCGCTAATATTCTTCACGAGAATTGGGGTGCCGTAATGCCATGGGAACCTTCTTCATCAACAACCCGACTATAAGCTTGAATGTAGTAGCCTAGCAACTCCCCTTACAACTACCCTATCACATTTAATAGTATAGGTTGCTCTTTGTTTTCTTGTATGGATTTCAAAGCTTTTAGAGCCAAGATTAGATTTAGAAGCTTTACCCTTCGCGTGGAGTAATAAGGAGATGGGAGGTATAAGGTTGGAAGAATGATTGCCACCTATGTGTTAACTAACCCCCATGGTTGTGTTATAAGTATTGCCATGCTAAATGTTGCCATGATAAACACTGCCATGTCATTCGCTATGTTTTGTCTTGTGATCACTATCAAGTCTATCTCATGTGCTTTATTCATTTCCCCCAAGTATTTTCATGAGATGTCCCATATAGCGGTCATTAGGTTCATGCAAACCCCTTTTGAGATGATATCCCACCGATATTGCCTTTTAGCCCCATATCTGTGATACGTCGTTATGCCTTTTGAGAGATGTCACTTTGATATCTTGACTACTCCCTTCATTTTTGCATATCATCACCCTTTTTCTAGAGATATCCCATGGATGTCTCGTTCGTTCCTTACCCATGAACTAGTTCCATGCATCTCCCAATCATCGTTTTAGAGGCACCACATCGAGGTCTTACTTAAATCATTATCGCCCTTAGAGATGTCATGTTAACATCTCGCCTAAACCCTTATGTCGTCATGCATTTACCCATGATTTGTCTCTAGAGATATCACATCGATGTCTCGCTAAAACTCATCCTATCCATGCATGGAGGTATCCCTCCGATATCTTATCATGTTAACATCTCGCCTAAACCGTTATATCGTCATGCATTTACCCATTCATTTATCCATGCACAAACCCAAGCATGGCTAATCCGACCTTGGTTCTCTCTCAGTTTGGAAGAGGGGTGATGATCGCCTGGTCCGTACCTTTGAATTCAGTTATCAAGGAAATAGGATTGTCTTAGAATCAGTTCCAAGTTTGGGTTCCGAGCAGTTTGATTAGCATATTTTTGAGTTTAGTTCAGATTCTTTAGAGATTAGTGAAATGGCTCCTCCTCCAATGTCGAAAGCATAATGCAAGAGATGCACATCGCCTTTGCTGACTTCCTAAAATTGGATTACTTTAGAGGTTCTATCAACGAGCAAATCCAAACCTCTTTGAAGGAGGTTCTAGAGAAGGTTTCTAGGAAAGAAGCTGAAAAGTGTTTTGATAAAGAGCCTAAAGATGATGAGCGAGAGCCCGAGACCCCTTCTAAGACAGATAACAGTTTTGATGATTTTCATACGATGTTCATTCGCATGCTCGAGGGTGGTGGGGGTAAGACAGTCACCAGTAATGGTGTCGAACTGCTACCACCAAGTTTCAATGTGCCCCCCCTTCCCTCCTATAAGGGGACTAGTCCGCCTTAGGTTCATGTGGACAATTATGAGAATGTGATGAGGATGAAGGGATTGTCTGACAACCAGTTAGCCAGAATGTTCTCTTACACTTTGACGGGGCCAGCCGCAGAATGGTATGCCACCCAGCTCAAAGATGTCCGTTTACATTGGGGAAAACTATCTAAGAATTTCAAAGAGCACTACCAGTTCAACTCCAAACTGAAAACCACCATTTAGAATTTAGAGCAAGTTAAGCAGAAAGAGGGAGAAGCTTTTTAGTCTTACTATGAGCGATGAATGTCAAATCAGGCATTATTGGGTAGCAAGCCTAGCTTACCCGAGATGATAATCAAGATGATTGAAAGTGCCTTGCCTTGGTACCGGAATCAGATGACCCTGAATGATTATGAGAATTATACCAATTTTTGTAAGAAAGCTAAGAAGTTCGAAAGACAAGCCGCTATGAAAAAGGAAAGGGGTGCCACTACCTCGTCTAAGCCTTATTCCTTTGGTTATAAGAAAACACCTGAACCTCTCGTACCAGCACCTACCGCACCAAAAGCTAAAGTGACCTTAGCCATTGAGGCCGATATAGCCGCAGTCCAGTTAACTCAAGGGGAAAATTCCAAGAACTCTCCTTGGAAGGATTCCTTATCATTTCTATTTGGCAAGTTAAGGAAAATCAAGCTGTTACACAATCTGGTTCCTTATTCTCCTCCCAAACCTGAAGATGTTCATAATTTTTGTGGCTATCACATGACTCTTGGTGGTCACATCAATAATTGCAAAGCTCTCCTGAACGCTATTAAGAACCTTATCAAAGAAGGAATGATCAAATAATCGACATTACGACCTATAACTCTCAACAACCCACTCCCCCCAGTTCACAAAGCTAGTGAACGTGGTTGGGCTCGACACATCTAAAGCATATATCATTTAGTACCTAAAAAATAAGAAAGTGATGAGAGAGGATGTTCTTGTGGAGGGTTTTGGTCTCTCCTCCGATTTCGTCCTTAGCAAAATTATCCAGGCCAACTATGCAGGGGCTAGTAGTTCAACTCAGGAATGCTGACCTGATGAATTTGGTGCCAAGATAGAAGCAGCTCCTGATTCGTGTTTTATGAGCAATGAACAAATCAATCTCGATTCCATCGATTTCTTTGGCAAATCCATCCTTGCCCCTATCGATCTTGACGATATCAACTATGATGAAAGTAAAGATAGCCTGATATACCCTATGAGTACCAAAGATGGTTCATTATCTTTCATTAAAGATGGCGATGTGATGAATCTTACTCGTAGTGGCCGTGTTTACCAACCTGATATTGGGAAAACTACTCAAAGTAAGAGCCAACAACAATCCCTTCTGCCTCCTATGAAATAATAAGTAGAAGATGACTCGTTGATCAAATAGTTGAAACAAGTTCAGGCCAAGTTCAGTATCTAGTAGTTGTTACGAGTGTCTGAGAAACATAGGGCTGCTTAGGTAAAAAAGTTGATGGAAATGATGTCATCTGCACGACCTCTCCCATCAAGATGTGTGTAACCTGATTGGGGGAAACGCTCCTCCAGGATCGATCACTTTCTCCTCCTCCGATTACCCTCCTGAGGGACCTGAACATAATAAGGCTCTCTTTGTCAAAGCCAATTTATTCGATAGGGTTATTCCATGTGCCATGGTAGATGATGGGTCACTTTGCCCTTATCTTGAGGCAGTTTGGGATCTGACGGCAAAATTCAAATAGTGTTTGTACCAACATGTACCGAGGGAGGAAAATCAGATGGCAGATTCATTAGCAACATTGGCTTCCATGTGGGAAAATCCTTAGGAGAGGCCAATGGGACCATTGGTTATGTAATCCTCCAAGACACCTTTCTTAGGACAGTGGGACAAATTGAAGGAGATTCGTGGTATTCCGACATAGTCTAGTTGTTGAGAAATGGCCATTACCCTGATGGCGCATCTCAGTCAGATCGTATGGCATTAAGGAAATTGGCAGTCCAATTCAGTATAGCTGATGGTGTTCTATTCAAAAGACCCGGTAATGGGTTACTCCTTAAGTGTTTAACCAGTGAAGAAGCTAATCACGTCATGAGGAACATGCATTTAGGTGACTGTGGGCTGGGCATGAACGGGGTGGCCTTAGCAAAGAAGATACATCATCAGGGTTACTATTAGACTACTCTGATGGCTGATTGCATATCTGAAGTCAAGAAATGTCACGAATGTCAGATTCGTGGAGAAATCTCGTATCTACCACCTACTGTACTCCAAAATATGTCTACATCTTGGCCATTCGCACTGTGGGGGATAGATATAATTGGCGAGATTTGACCATCCTCTATAAATGGTCACTGATACAAAGTAGTAGCGATTGATTACTTCTCGAAGTGGGTTGAGGCCGAATCCTACACCAATATTACCACCAAGAAGATGGCCAAGTTTATTGAATGCCAAATTTTTTATCGATATGGGATTCCTCACCATATTGTTTCTAATAATGGGTTTCAGTTCCAAGCAGAAACAACAGATTTGATTGAGAAATATGGGATAGAGCATCATAGATCATATTCTTACCCACCACAGGCCAATGGAGCAGTTGAAGCGAACAAGGCAATCAAGAAAATCCTGTCCAAAATGGTTGTCATATACGGCAATTGGGTCGACAAACTTAGTTTTGTAGTCTGGGGACATAGAACAAGTGTGCGTACTCCGACAAACCAAACCCCGTTCTCTCTGGTATGTAGAATGGAAGATGTTCTACTCGTTGAAACCAAAGTCAAGTCACTCAGGGTTGCCTTAGAACCTCAGTTAAAAGAAACGGATTGGGTCTGCGCTAGATTTGAACAGCTAAATATGATAGATGAGGCAAGACTGAAAGCTTTAGATCATTTGCAGATGTACCAGTAGCGTATGGCTAGAGCTTACAACAATCGAGTTAGACAGCCGAAAGAACCACTCAAAGTAGGAGAAATGGTCCTCAAATAGTTGAGAAAAGTCAACACTGATATTAAGGGAAAATATCATCATAATTGGGAAGGTCATATGTCATAAAAAAAGGTCCTTGGTAAAGATGTAGTCAAGATCATGGATACGGATGCCAATGAGTTCGTGAATCCTATCAACCAAGACAAACTCAAGCGCTATCATGTGTAAATAAAAAAATGATGACAGATAAAGAATATGCCTGCTAATTTGAAAACCCGAAACAGGGCGGATTGGGAAAAATTAGGGCAGCCTGATGATTTGAAAACCCGAAAACGGTGGATTATGTAAAAATTAAGGCTAATAAAGTTTGTTGGACCTTTATGAGGGGTTCAAGCCAAAATAAGGACTAAACAATTGAGAGTTGTTATCTATAAAACTGTAGCTGGATAGTTAGCAATGGGAAACATGTTATTTGAAATTGTTACCAGCATTTGTTACCAATTTGAACTCATTCAATAAAAGTATCCTTCTTGCTAAAATTCTCGTATGAGTGTGATATTAAATGTATTTTGACGTGAAAGTGATTGATTCGCAAGTTTGCATATGTTTCGTATTTCTACTCACACCTCATTTCCCATTCCATTCTTAGACTAAAAAAAGGAAAAAAAATATGTTTCCAAGAAGGCAAAAAATTCCGATAGACTGAAAAAAAGCAAGGTCTATACAAAAGCCGGCAAATTAGTCCGCTGGATTGAAAACCCGAAAAGGGCGATCTAGGAAAAAATTAGGATATATGCAGTTTGACAGGTCCAGGACACAATATAAACTCCCAACGGAAAAATTAGAACTAAATATGGAAATATTGTATCAAAAGTCTAACATGATCACATCAAACGTCAGACTACCCGTCTTTTCTTCCCCTCCAAAAGAATAGGTCCGTCACCTCTAGAATAGTAGTACTAATCATTGCTAGCCGCTAATCACTTTTTCCCAGTAGGCAGAGTTTGAATTTCAGCTATCTAACCCTTGTACATCTCATCAGTCGTTACAATCCTCTCAACTTCATATTTCAATCGGGCGTATTTCGTAGATTTTGCCCATCTCTCAGCAAAGAGTTCCGGCCAAGTAGAAAGATATTCAGCTAGCACAGTATTGCAGAATTTAGTTAGAATCTTTGATACTTGCCCATATTGCCTACACAGTCTAGATGGAGAATATGACATAACCATCCGTAACCCAAGCAACTGTACCCTGTCCGGCGACATATCGAATAAGACATCCAAAATTTTCCACCAAGGGCAAACCCAACGAATCTGGGATTCAGCATAAGCCCATATAATGGGAGCCCACTCGACCAACGATAGCATTTGGTGGCTCGATGTGGCAAAAGCGCTCTTTGAAATTAGATGGGTTATACTTCTTGATGTTCCCCTATTGTGGTTCCTTCAGAGCCCATTTCTCCAAGATCCATACCTACGAGAAAACATTTTTCAATATCTGCAAATATAAAGAATAGCAAACTCGTTGTGACAAGTTACCTGTAATAGTGTGAAGTGGTCCTCTATAGGGCTTTGGTCCCTAGAAGTAGCATCCAACTGAATGAGGGTCTCGGCCAAGACAAAAGCGGCCGGAGAGGCCTTGTTAGCCATCTGTGATATCAAGGAAATCAACCAAAAAGGCACCATAGTCTCGCCTAACCCGCATATGTACTCACTCAATATCAATATAGCAACTATGGAAGGCCAAGCCGGGCGAACCTTTTGAACATTCCGGCACCATTCGAAGACCGAGCGGATCTGGAACCCAGCCGAGTTTGGGGCATGAGATAAGAAATTCCTAAAAAATTTGAGCCCAAAAATTTGATCTAAATCCTTCTGCGAGCTGAAGGCAGGTTGGGGAATTGCTATCTTTACTCATCGAGGTGAAGGGATATTTAAGATAGCACAGAATTCTTCAAACATTGGACATAGTTCTATGCTGCCCGAACGAAATACACGGTCGATCGGATCCCATAATGCGCAAACTGCCCCAAGAAGTCTAGAATTCACGGAATCGTCAATATAATACATGATATTCCACAATCCGAATGGTTTCAGCCTCCTCCAGTCCTGCTCACTCAAATGTTTCAGAAATTGCCTCAGATCTACGCTATAAAAACCCATTATTCGAGGGAATTTCAAGAAATAGACAAAATTGTAGTCTGTTGAAATCAATACCGGTACCGATATTCGTGAAAGTGTACATTGTCTCCTGGCCTCTACCGTTGTCTATACAATTCCGTATGATCATTTATAATAGGGGTACCAGGATTACAGAGCAAGTTAGTGGATTTCGCTGCAAAATTGAGAAAATCAACAAAAAGATCGCAAAAATTGATTCCTATTCATCAAGTCAAAATTATGTACAGCAATGATACATCAAAAGTTCCAAAATAAATTGTAAATACAGAAAAGTGCCTAATCTGCTCTGAGCCATCTACGGAAAAAGAACCGCTAAAGTCTAATCCTTCAGATCCCTCAGGCTCCTCCGCTCCTCCTCGTAAAGCCGGATCACTAAGCCACTTTGAGTGAAGGTTCTTTAAACGCTCGGTCTTCACCTTGGAAGCCTCAGCTCTGGCAGTGGCACTCCTGGATTCCTCCTTAGCTTTGGCTAATCTCCCAGTCATATCCTCCAAAGCGGACTATAAATCCAAACAAATCATGCATCACTCATTATGCAAATAATAATGCATTATACATAAATTATTTCAATAGGTTTAGGTACTTTACCTCCATAAGGTCTTGCTGAGTAGAAAGGAGATCACCGAGAGACTAATACCCCCTAACCAACTGCTCCATCGCAGCCCGAGGCTCCTATAAATCAAAACCAAGCTCAAAATCTAAGAGAAAATCAATATTAAAGATAACAAATCCTCAGGAAGGTCAAACTCTTACATGTGTAGTGTCGGCTAGCGCAACCTCCAATTGATGAGCCGATGGAGGGAGCCCTGGGTCACCTATTTACTGACACCCATCAAGATGACGAAAGCAATATCTAAGGCCATCTGGATGCAACCCTTGACTACCAGCATCAAGCTAGCAAGTAGAACCACCGGCACCTGATCGGCAGCGGGAGCTACCTGAACTGCAGGGAGAGTTTTGCTACTACTTGAGGTCCTCCCTCTTTTATATGAGGGAACCTTTTGAAATGTGATATCAAAAAAAGCAGAAGAAGGCAAGCGAAATAAGTTTGTAAAATCACAAATGCATACCTGAGGAGCATAAAGAGTGGCAGGAAAAAGGATCAACCTCATCATGAAATCATTATGAGTGCCCTCAACAGTATTAGCCTGATATCCTATGCCATCCCACAAAGAAGGCTGATCCACCACCCCCACTAAGTGTGGGTGAAATAGATCAGCTGGCAGATTAGTAGGAACCACCCTCTCAGCAATAGAGGCTACAGTCTGAAAGCCCCTTACTTTCTCCCCCAAGTACCACTCCAAGCACATGGGGCACTCCAACATAAAACGTCGGTCATCATACAGGTCACGAGTAGTGGTGGCTAGACCCATATGGCTAGAGCCCTCCCATGGCTCTTGGCGAAGATACAAAATCATCAAAAGTCAAGGTAAACAATTCTAAAAACCTAGTGTCAATACAGTTTCTACTAATCATAAATTAAAAATTTTTAGATACCTGATCAAGGGTAAGACCCCTCAGATAGGCCGGAAGAGCGGCTGTATCCTTCGGAACTTTCTTCCAAGACCGGGTCCAGGAGAAGAGAATAGTCGCCCTTAGGGCAATCTCACGTACTAGCTCAGGTGGAGGAAGGAACTTGTACTCAAAGGCTCAAATCTACAAAAGATTAGAGCATTTTAAATATCACATGAATAACTAAAGAAATAAAAATTACAAAGCTCAAGTTTAGGGATATACCAAAAGGAATAGATAACTGCACTTCAGCTTTGTCAGATCCCCTCGAGCGCTAGCATCAAGACCCAAGTAGAGCTGACCAAGCGCCGCCCGATACAAGTTTAGCTTAGGGACCCAAGTCAGATTTGCCAAAGATGAAAGGAGCCCATAATGCACGTGGCTCGATCCCTATAGGAAGAGCACAATAGTAAGCAGGCTAATGAGAAAAGCCCTGATATACTGCTTCCTTGAATCATCGATCAACACTCACTACGCCAACCAATGATCATGCAACTTGGTATACTCCAAGCGACCAGAAGTGGGTCTCACGCCCAATAACCCCTCAACATTATCCAAAACTGGTTCCTCTAGTGGAACCTATCATTATAGACTTCAAAGTGGACTACGACACCTCAAAATGGTAGCTCGATCATCGCCACCATATCAGAAGGAGTGATCATCATCTCCCCAACCAAT
The DNA here is from genome assembly GCA_947683365.1 of Euphorbia pulcherrima. Classification (NCBI taxonomy): domain Eukaryota; kingdom Viridiplantae; phylum Streptophyta; class Magnoliopsida; order Malpighiales; family Euphorbiaceae; genus Euphorbia; species Euphorbia pulcherrima. The sequence goes on along the minus strand of CANTUS010000014.1, from coordinate 37,869,089 downwards.
AGGTCAAAGGAATGAGTAATATCTGACCATCTCTCCACAAGCACTATCAGAGCGGCACAAGAAGTGTGGGTCCCTTCGGCCGAAGACTCCAGCTCACCAAATCCAGCATCAACCACTCCTTGGCGAACCTCGGTGTTAGTGATCTTGTCCTACCATTTTCGACTAGAGGACAAAGACCCGAGGCCCTCTCTCATGTGCTCCTGCGCAATAAAATCACGATAAGTATTCTTGTTTGTCAATTCCACACACTTATACATGTTTACATGAAGCATTATTCATTTAGAATTCTATTTAAACAATAAAATCAGAGATAACCGGTTTCTAGCACCGATACCGGTACGGCTCTTGCCTATTGCCTAGCACAGAGTATGGGTCTTATTGAAACAGGTACCATTATCCCATGATAACGGTACCGCTATTGATAGCGGTAGAAGAATAACAGCTCTTCTCCCACGACAAAAATTCAAAAGATGCAAAAAATTAATCAAATCGACTTCCTGAGGAATAGAATTCCATCATCTAAGGTTCCCTAACTACTCGAGAGTCCCAATCAATCCTAGAATCTAACCAAGCATGCATATCTCGTTCAATTCTAGTCTTATTTCAAAGTTTCTAAGCTAAAGCTTTGAATTTTGAAATTTATGAGTTATAAATCATTAAATCGATCTACTAACCGGTCTATGAGAGGCATGTGATCTGTAGGCATGACCAATAGAAGGCTTGAATCCCCGATCAAGCCCTAGGTGCTTCTCCTTATCCTAAAGACAATACGCTCGAGCAACAAACATAACTTGAAGCTCCGAGTCCCGAATTGTGGCTAAAGAGGTCTGAGGAACAGTCCTAGCATTCTTGGAACCCGCCTTGTGAAACATCGTAACAAACAGGATGAAAATCAGTGTGAATTTGAGGAAAATAAGTCAAATTTTGAGAGAGGCGCAAGAGATGAGTGAACTACTATTTGGTGCAAATGGCGCTATTTATAGTTTTTGAATTTGTCGAAACCGGTACCAGAATGACCCAATAATGGTACCGACATCAGTTAAAGTGGTATCGGTATTCATAACTCTAGCAGGCTTCTTTCAACATTTCAAACCAAATGCATGTTCAAAATAAGGTAAATATGTTCAAAGGAAATTACGCCACTCCCAAGGTATGACATTTCTTATAACAAAACCACACTCAATTTTACTTTTTGTGGAAATTATAGCTCCGACAAATTTCCACTGTCTTGGTCCCTGACTAAACAACCAAATATTATTGTTGTAGAGATCATAGCTCTGGAAAATCTCTATTTGCTTGGTCCCTGACCATACAGCCAAATTTTACCTTTTGCGGAAACCATAGCTCCGACAAATTTCCACTAGCTTGGTCCCTGACCAAACAGCCAAATATTATTGTTGTAGAGATCATAGCTCCAGCAAATCTCTACTGGCTTGGTCCCTGACCATACAGCCAATTTTACCTTTCGTGGAAATCATACCTCCGACAAATTTCCACTGGCTTGGTCCTGACCAAATAGCCAAATGTTATTGTTGTAGAGATCATAGCTCCGACAAATCTCTACTGGCTTGGTTCCTGACCATGCAACCAATTTTTACCTTTTGTGGAGATCATAGCTCCGGCAAATCTCTACTGGCTTGGTCCTTGACCATACAACCAATTTTACCTTTTGTGAAAATCATAGCTCCGGCAAATTTCCACTGGCTTGGTCCCTGACCAAACAGCCAAATATTATTGATGTGGAGATCATAGCTGCGGCAAATCTTTACTGACTTGGTCCCTGACCATACAGCCAAATTTTACCTTTTGTGGAAATCATAGCTCCGACAAATTTCCACTAGCTTGGTCCCTAACCAAACAGCCAAATAGTATTATTGTAGAGATCATAGCTCCGGCAAATCTCTACTGGCTTGGTCCCTGATCATACAACCAATTTTTACCTTTGTTAGAAATCATAGCTCAGGCAAATTTCCACTAGCTTGGTCCCTCACCATACAACCATTTATTGTTGTTGTAGAAATCATAGCTCCAACAAATTTCTGCTAGTTTGGTCCATGACCATACAGCCAATTCCTATTGGTGCATTAATATTTTATTGCAACACTAACATTTCACTCCCCGCAGAGTTATGCTCTTTTTTCCTAGCAGGGATGTTTATCATTTCTTTTCCCCATGATAGTGGTTTATTCCCAGCGGATTCTTACCCTGTATGGAGAGATAGACTTTCATTCCAAAGTAGGGCAATCGAATACCATCTCCTTCAAAGGCATCTTAGGTATAATCTCTTACCTTATTCCGTACTCTCTTTTGCACGATCATAAAGACTCCGGTCTATTATGTCCTGCGAGGGGCAGTTTGTGAGCACGAAATTTTTTCATGCCCCGAGTCGATGATGAAAAGATTGGCTCTATACTTTATCGTATCCTAATATGTTAAATTTGAAATCGATTTATAGGAATTGGCCTTGGGGAAATACATTCAGTCCCTCACACCCCTATCAAAGACCTTGAAAAAAATCACGTGTACCATCTTTAGTAGACATCGGTACCGTTATCCCTTGCAACGGTACCGTAATCTTTTATTTTCTGGTTAGTTTTAACCGACTCAATTCAAAATTTCTTGTTTGAGATCAGCCAAAACCGGTACCGACAACCCTAAAAACGTACCGGTATTGACTTTCTTGGAAGAAAATAAATCTGAATTAATTCAATTTTCCCATTCAGTTGGAGAATTAACCGATTTTACCTTTCATTTTTCACTACAAATAGAGGCCTAAAATCAGTTTTTCATATACAATTAACATCTATCAAATCTATTCTGCGAAATTAGCTCTAGGAAAGTTCTTACTGAAGTTTTGTCCAAATCTTTTCTGAGTTTTTCGCAAGTTTAGAATAAAGAGGGGAATTTATTTTGCCTAGTTATTCTTTACTAATTTTAACTTATCTCTTCAAATCCAATCACTCTCCATGAGGCTATTACCGTTTCATTTCAAATCTGACAACGGATTCACAACGAAGAGGTACACAATCTGAGACTAAAATAATCATTTTAATTTATTTGTTGCTTCAATTTATTAAGTTTCAATTTATGCTACATTAATTCAATTAAACTTGTTACAATTGAATTTGACTATAAATCAATCCACTTTATTTACGTCTCATCTTCATCTCACGCTCCATCACCAACAATAATCTAATTAATTCATAATATAAATTACTTATATTTCATTTCTATAGTATAAGTTGTTTATATTATATATTATAAATTATTTATATTCTATAATATAAATTGTTTATAATTCATTTCCGTAACATAAATATTCTATATTTAATTTTCATAATATAGATTAATTATATTTGGTTTCTATAACATAATTAATTCACACTCCAAAAATGTAACTAATTCATATTTCATTTCCAAATATAACTATGTTATGTTTCATTTCCTGTTTTATTTCATTTCCATTTTCAATTATGCAATTAATTCATACTTAATTCTTTTATGTCATAATTAATTCATATTCCACTTTTATTTATTTCATGCTTCATTTTAATCATACATCATTTTCCTTTCTCGCTATTTCTATTACTTGTCAATTTCATTCATTATATTTGAACAGGTAAGAGTTCTTTATTGTGATTTTATTCGAGGGATTAGCTTTCAACCCCTGGTACACTCTTCTATACCTCTCTTCCCATATGTGATTCTATCGTCTTCTTTTTTTGGTGAATTGCTAAACTTGTCACGGCGCCGTTATGCTGGAAGAACGACACTGTGATCTTTGACTTCGACATTGATATTATTTCGAGCCAAAATACAATATTCTTGTTTTAACCCTTTATTTGTAGGATGATTTCCTGGAATCCATTTGCTTCATATTATGTTTTATGAGCATGCAGTAATTACTATGAAATAGCTTCTTTTTCCCATCTCACTTCTTAAAATGAATCTAGGTAATATGTTTGACATTTGATAAGCAATTTCGGTATTTCAATTTAAACTGGCTAAACAAATCAAATAAGTAATTCGTCTAGATCCGAATCTCTAAATTAAGGTATAGTTTTTTTCCTGGGACAGTGCTATACCAGAATTTCCTAGAAGAGTTGATCCAGGTGGTGACTCTATATTTTAAATTATAGATTTAGCTCCATGAATCTTTTTGACAATTTTCTTATAAATTGTTTTATATTCTCTTCTACCAATTCTATTTATTAAAACCCCCAGTCGAGTTATTAAGTTGCCTCGGTTGCTTATAATTGATGCCTCGATTGTTCCGAAAAGGAAAGTTGCCTCGGTTGACCCTAATTGACCCAAAAAAGCTAACGCGGTCCACCCATGCCCGAAAACATCATCCGCTCACAGAGTTAGACACGCTGATCGCAATCAAGCATCTGGTCATGCAAATTCCTACAACAAGGGGAGTCGCAGTAGTTACAGGCAACCCTTTAGTAGCCGAGGAAACTTACTTAGCGTCATTAAAGACTGATGAAGCAGCCATGAAGTTGGAAGAGACGGAGTACGCTAAGCCAGTTGGTCTTCTAGACACACTGACAGTGGGACCTAACCGACAGGTACGTAAAGCTGATGACCACCCAGAGCAGGTAAAAGTGGACATAAGCCGAGTGTTGATAGAAGAACAACTCACCTTCTCCTGGACGAATGAACACCTGACTGGGGTACCACCTGGGATAATTTAACACAGCTTGAACCTCGACCCGGAGGCATCTTATGTGAAAAAAAAGCACAATCATGCACCACACAGACTGAAAGTAATTGGAGCTGAGATCCTGAAGCTCCTAAAATCCAACCACATCCAAGTGGTGCGCTACCCCAAGTGGCTTGCAAACGTGGTCCTGGTGAAGAAGGCCAACGGAGCTTGGTGAATGTGTGTAGACTTTACAGAGCATCTGGGACCTTGTCCTTGGTTCTCAAGTTCATAGGCTCACCATTTTGAAAAAGTTGATGGACATCGAAACAGCTCCCCTGGCATCGCCGAAACAAGTTTGCGTGCTACTTAACACTGAGACTAGCACCTTATCCCCGACATTGTTTTCTCAAGCTCGGATTTATCCGATGAGGGCATTCACCACAATAAGGCTCTCTACTTGAAGCGAGTGTTTTTTGCCTCGTCATGCCGTGTGTAATGGTCGACGATGGTTCATCATTAAAGCTATGTCCTAAAGATATTCTGCCAATCCTAGGACTAACTGAGAGGTACTTGAAGAGATCCACAACGGTCATTAAGGCCAATGACAATTCCAAGAGAACCGTTATCAGTATGTTTGAAGCCGAGGTTACTATCAGAGAAATCTCATCTATCTTGCTTTTTATAGTTATAGACATCCTAATTCCTTTCTCCATGTTGCTCGGACGACCATGGTTTTGTGCTCTGGGAGGGGTTCCATCCATTCTTCACCAGAAAATCAAAATTCCATTCCATGAAAAGATCGTCACTCTAGAGGCTGATGAAGCATCAGTGGTGGCAGCGCTAAAAATAGGACCTTATGAAAGGGTTTACCACAGCCACAACCAGTTAAGGATCAAATAGACAACCAGAAGTGCATTAGGGCCCTTAGATTCAAGGTTACATGCAGAAACACCATACTCCTGGAAAAGGACTAGGTGCCCATGAGTTGGGAATGCCAACTTTTAATATAGGGACAGGAGAATGGAAACCTACGAGACTCAGCTATACAAGCGCCAAAAGAATCACCAACAAGACAATGTTTCAGAAGAAGTCAGAGTAACTCTACAACAGAACCCCTGAACTAGTTACTCACCAGGGAGAGGATAATTCCGGGATTTGAGATTTCTCAGATGTAGTCGACTATGGCAAGCACAGTAAAATCTATATTGCTTGTGTGATGAAGAAAGCAGGTCATCGACCAGATGCTAGGGCAATTCCAATTAGACTAAACTCGATGAACAGGTGCACCTAAAGAAGATTAAGAAGCTGAGCAAAGAGGAGGAAATCCTCGGCCCTCTAACCAAACATTACCAAGAACAACTCAAGTTAGTGGAGGAAACAAGGAGCAAGGCAGGTTGCTTGAGCCCCTGAGTACACGGTCAAGATCATGAAAGGCTAGGCAAAGGTAGAAGAAGAAGACAATGAGAACATCCTGCTGAAGCCAGCTGCCATGGAAGAATCGTTCGCTGCAAAGTTAGACCCTAGTGATCAGGATGAATCTTTTGTTTCCATTTCCAATATGTTCGAAATGAATAATGTATTTTATGATGATAATAAGATGAAGAACTTTTCTTATTTGGATTGTGTTTCTGATTACGATTCCATGCATCCATTCTAGCATTCATCTAGCATATTTAACATGAATAATGATGTTACAAAAGAAATTAACTTAAATATGGAAGATGATCCAAAAATGGTATACATTTCCAATCAACTTCCCATCGAGCAAGAGAGAAGATAATTAATAAAAGTACTAAAAAATCACGTTTTAGCCTTTGCTTGGTGTCACGAGGACATGCCAGGACTTGATCGGTACATCGCCGAGCACAAGATCCCCACAGACCCAAAGTTACGTCTAGTAAAGCAAAAAATGAGGAGAATGTGTCTAGAATGGGTAGAAAAGGTCAAAGCAGAAGTAGCCAAATAGATCAAAGCTAATTTCGTAGAGGTCGTCGAGTATCCCACTTGGCTATCCAATGTAGTCCCTGTGCCAAATAAAAAGGGCAACGTCAGAGTTTGTGTCGACTTTAAGGACTTGAACAAAGCTACCCCTAAAGATGACTTTCCATTACCACACCATGACATTCTGGTAGACAGTGCGGCGAGAGCGGCCATGTATTCCTTCATGGATGGGTTGTCTGGCTACCACCAGATCCTCATGAACATAATAGACAAGTCCAAAATTGCATTTATCTTAGAATGGGGAACGTATTGTTTCAGGGTGATGCCTTTCGGACTCAAAAACGCGGGGGCAACCTACCAACAAGCAGTCACGACATTACTACATGATTAGATCCACAAGGAAGATGAGGTCCACATGGATGACATGCTTGTGAAATCTGCTATGCCAGAAGAGCACCAAGCAGTGTTAGAGCAATTCCTCACGAGAATTGAGAAATACAATCTCTGTCGCAACCCGAAGAAGTGCATATTCGTTGTCACGTCGGGTAAATTGCTGGGGCATCTGGTTAGCAAAAGAGGCATAGAAATGGATCCCGATCAGGCCAATGCCACCAAGGAAATATGTGTACCAAAAACATAGAAATAAGAAGTTTCATGGGATCCATACAGTACGGCAACCGCTTTATAGTGCGATTAACTGCCACATGTGAGCCTATCTTCAAACTCTTGAGGAAGATGCAACCAATAGAATGGAGCGACCAATGTCAGGAAGCCTTCGAGAGGATCAAAGCCTACTAATGAATCCCCTATGCTAAAGCCATCGATTCTCGGAAAGCCACTCATTCTCTATTTGTTAATAGAAGAAACATCTATAGGAGCCATGCTGGTTCAGGAGCACGAAGATAAGAAAGAACACGCAGCTTATTGATGGCATGGTGGTGTTTGGATGGCTGTTTATAAGGGAAAAATGGAAGAAAAATGTTACTTTGTTGCTGGTTTAGGTGATGCACGAAAATTATGAGTAAGGTAAGGTGAAATGGCTTAGTTTGTGAGAAAAGGAATGTGTTTAAGTTTCTTTGAATGTGTTAAAAGGTGGAATTTTAGAAGAGGAAATGGTTGTAAAACAAAGGAAAATGTAACAAGTTGAGTGTTTCTGGATCACACACAAAACCCCATTAGTTTTTGGAAACTAATAAAAGCTAAACGTGTTTAATCACACAATTTCACTCAAAATATGATCTGATTACTTGTAAATTCGTTGCCCCTTTAAATAAGGAAACAACTAAGAAGTTACAAGCTTATTAAAAGGAATTAAAGACAAATAACTCCATACTTCAATCCTATCTTAAACTGACAATGAAAACACACATTTATTGGTAATAAAGCTTAAAAACAGCAAATAAACTCCTCCAAACATCCCTCTTGTGTATGAGCTTGAATTCTTGAGCATAAGTCACAATTTGGGCATATATTGTTGGGCCTGAAGTTAGTCTTCCAATATGATGGCTTGGAATAGCCCGAAAGGCTTCAAAAGTAGTTGGATCTTCATGTTATGTATAGATTCAAAGCATGGATCTTCATTAGAATTAGAATCATCATCTTCATCTTTTAAAAGTGTGCAAAGGCCCATGTCAAGAGTATCTCGAACTACTATAACGTGATGGCATGCGGAAGCGAAAAATATAATAGGACTAAAATTTGGGAAGGTTGAAATACAAAACCCTTGATTGTTTTTGGAAACAAACAAAACCCTTTAGTTTTTGGAAATAAATAAAACCCGATTAGTATATGGAAACTAACAAAACCCACAAGAGTTGTAAGATGCAAATTCTCTCAATTCTATTTCATATAATTTGATATTACAAATTTCGTGCTCCCCTTTATAAGTAAGGAAACAAGGAGTTACATTTTCAATAAAGACCATAAAACTAACTAAAAATATCAACCTAATTAAAACTATATTAAAAACATTAAAAACAACAACTTTATGCTAATTAACTCACAAAAAACAGTAACTAAGTTATTCCAAAAGTTCTCCCTTATATATGATGTCTAATTTAAGCACATAATACTGGGCCACAAATTTTTCTTTAGTTATAAGGGATTGAACAGCTTGAATAACAAAATAATTGAACCTTGATATTTTGTTGAGCTGATGGTGTTCCCCCAAATAGAATGAGTTTAAGTTTGGAACGAAATTTTCCACATATCGTCATTTGAAAGAATCCAAGTGATCCTTAAGCAAATGCAACTAATTAGACACCAACAAGTAAAGAATTTATTATATGGACCTCCACCATTCTCCCCTTCTTGGGAAGTTTCCCCTTCAATAGAGACTTACATCGAATCTTCAACATACTTTGAGAGATTACATTAAATGTGTTCGAAATCTTTTATGATGGTGGAGCTCTATCTTGTATACATTCATATTTATCTTCTTAAGCACTTTGTACGGACCTTCGGCTTTGGGCATGAGCTTGTTCTTCCTTTTTGATGGAAATCTGGCCTTTCTCAAGTACACCCACACAAGATCTCCTTCTTGTGATTCAACATTTGACTTTAGCTTAGATTAATACTTGTAAACATCATTCTTTCTCTCGATGTATTCTTTGGCCTTGGCATGAAGTTTGATTATTTTAGCGGATCTATCTTCAGCCCTTAAATTTGATGGAATGCTAGAATGCGCTTTGCTCAAATCGATTGGAATAAGAGGGTTAGCACCATAAACCAATTCAAAAGGAGTAAAATTTGTTGTCTTACTCTTAGAACTGTTGCATGGGCCAACATAGCATCCTAATTCTTCACCTTTCCCTTCAACAAACTTCTCAAAATGTTACCAAGGCATCAATTGACCACCTCGGTTTATACATCAGTTTGAGCATGAAATGCCGTGCTAAATTTCAAAGTTGTCCCAAGTCGTGCCCATAAATGGCTCCAGAAATGACTCAAGAACTTTACATCCTTATCACTTACAATACTCCTTGGAATTCCGTGGAGTTTTACAATGTTTTCAAAATACAAGTTCAAAATATGAGATGCATCATTAGTTTTGTTGCAAGCAACAAAATGAGCCATTTTAGAAAATCTATCAACAACAACCATAATAGAGTCATGGTTTCTTCTTGTTCTTGGCAACCCAACTATAAAATCAATACTCATATCCTCTCATGGAGCATTTGGAACGGGCAAAGGCATGTATGGACCATGAGCTTGTGATGTCATTTTGGATTGTTTGCATGTGTTACAGCTCTCAACAAGTCTTGAATTGTCTTTCCACATTTTGGCCAATAGAAATTTCTACTAGCCATCTCATATGTCTTGTCTCTCCCAAAGTGACCAGCTAGGCCTCCACCATGGTGGACCTCCTTTAGAATTGCTTCCCTTAAAGAACTTTGAGGAACACAAAGTGACGGCGGATAAAATACGATGTTTTCTTTATTTATCGGTACAAATAAGATTTGGTAATTTTAAGAAAGCTTCCCATGATTTCAAATCGAGATTTATGGAAAATAAGTGTGAATTCAAAGGCATTCAAACATAACTTAAAGCCTATTTGATGAAAATCGATCAAGTTATTTTATTGGCTGAAGTTTATTTTGCTGGTAATTTAAGGTTTCAAATAATTATTTGTCTTTATTTTGCTTTATTAGATTTTTAATAATAAGTGATTAAACATGGCATTATGTAGGCATTAGATTTATTTAACTTTAAGAGTTTTTATTTCTGTTTCTTTGTAACTCTTTCTAGGTTTTAAGAGTTTTAATTTCATTGTAACTCTTGGTATTTAAGTGTCTTTATGTAGTTGTAATTTGTCCATTGCTTTGATCACTATGCCATTGTAACTCTTTCTAAGTCCTTATTTAAAGAAAGAAAAAAATTTGTAATAAGAAGAATATCAGATTATAAGTTTAGTGAAAATATTTGTGTTATAACACATTTGGATTTTGTTAATTTCCAAAAACTAATTGGGTTTTATTAGTTTCCAAAAACTAAAGGGTTTTGTTTGTTTCAAAAACAAAGGGTTTTATATGTGATCCAAAAACATTCATTCAACAATCACAAATCAGTCCCAAATTCTATTTCAATCCAAAAACATTCATCTATCTCAAATTCATCAATTTTCTTTTCCAAATTCGTTTTTAACAATATTAGAACGGAAACGTGTTATTTTTCAGTTCCGCCCGTCATCACAAAGAGCATCAAGCATGAAAAGATAATCATTATGAATTGTGAAATCCCTAAATGCACCAACTTTCCTAACTATCTCCTAAATCTGACCAAAATCTTCATCATTCTCTTACAAATTACATTAGCATGCATGGTGCAAAGAACCTCAAATCTCTTCGACAATGCATCAGCCGCACAACATTACTTGGACCATCCCTATACTTTGCCACAAAATCAAACGATTGCATGTATTCAACCCAAGATGCATGTCTTCTACTCAACTTAGCTTGGATTTGAATGTATTTAAGTGCTTGGTGGTCAGTATAAAGAATGAATGAATTTGCCAACAAATACGCACTCCAATGTCCAAGTGCACGCACCAAAGCATAAAACTCAAGGTCGTAGGCAGAATACTTCTTCCTAACTTTATTTCATTTTTTCACAAAAAAATGCAATAGGCTTACCTTCTTGACTCAAAACAGCCCCAATTCCTACCCCACTAGCATCACACTCCAATTCAAAAGGTATGGTGAAATTAGGCAAGGATAAAACAGGTTCTTTTGTCATGGAATTCTTTAGCGTGGTAAAAGCAATGGTGGCTTGGGGGGTCCATTTAAACAATCCTTTCGTCATGCAATTTCTAATGAATCATCTATAAAAAGAACAAAATCCATGAAAACTTCTAACTTGAAAGAGATTACTAGGAATTGACCATTCAATATTAGCCTTAACCTTTTCCGGATCCATACTAATCCCATCTCTAGACACAACATACCCAAAAATACTAATGGTGCTATCTCAAAAATGACACTTCTCCACATTAGCATATAATGATTCACGGTCTAAAACCTCAAAGACAAGCCTCAAATGCACACAATGCTCATGTAAACTGTGACTAAAGATCAGAATATCATCAAAATAAACAACCACGAATTTGTTGAGAAAAGGTTTGAGTACCTCATTCATAAGTCGCATGAAAGTGGAAGGTGAATTAGAAAGTCCCATTGGCATAACCAACCATTCATACAGCCCTGCATTAGTTTTAAAGGCAGTTTTCCACTCATCTCCTTCTTTTACATGAATTTGATAGAAACCATTCGCGATATCAATCCTTAAGAACACCGAAGCTCCATGTAATCGGTCAAGTATGTCATCAAGCCTCGGAATTGGAAATCGATAATTGATCGTGATCTTATTAACAGCTCTAGAATCAATCACCATTCTCCATTTCCCATTGTTTTTCGGAACTACAAATGCGGGAACAACACAAGGAGACACACTCTCCCTAATAAATCCCCTTTTTAACAACTCATCAACCTGCTTTTGTAACTCATCACTCTCGTTTGGGCACATTCTATAGGACTATTTGTTAGGAATTTGGGCTCCCGGAACAAAACTTATTTCGTGTTGTATGCTTCTAAGAGGGGGTAAACATGAGGGTAATGTGTTTGGAAATACTCTCTCAAACTCACTAATCAAAGATTGTACCTCATTTAGAATGGTGCGATTCTGTTTGGGCTCATCTTCCACATCCATTGGGACAAATCTAGGCAGCCTATCCATGATCTCACCCTTCTCATCATTGGACAATAACCCCATAACTCCAACCTCTTTCTTTTTCTTTCTCTTTTCCGGCGACATAGGCTTGAGCAATACCTTTTGCCCATTATGGAACAAGGTATAAGTATTGGCTGTCCCTTTATGATGAACATCTTTATCGTACAACCATGGCCTTCCAAGTAACAAATGACAAGCGATCATAGGAATAAGATGGCAGCTCACCTCATCAACATATTTCCCTATGGAAAAAGGAACAAGGCATTTCTTAGTCACTCTTATCTCATGCGAAGAATCCAGCCAAGTCAACTTGTAAGGAGTGTCGATTGGCTCGGTTTTAAGACCCAACTTACTCACCATCTCATTAGAAACAATATTCTCACAAGCTCCACTATCAATGACAACTTCACATAGCTTGTTATTTGTTAAGCATCTAGTGTGGAACAAAGATTTCCTCCTCTAATCCTCCTCACTTCTTTCTAAGTTCAGAACCCTCATCATAACTAAACATTCCCCATCCTCCATAGCTTCACATTCAAGAACCCTTTCCTCATCATCGCATAAACCCGAATCTACCTCATTAGAATCAGCAAGCAATAAACCTTCCTCAATCTCTTCTATTTCCCTTACGGTCATTATCTTTTTGGTGGGGCATTCATAAGCAAAATGACCATAACCTTGGCATTTATAACATTTCAAGGCATTTTTAGAGGCACTTTTGGTTGGTGGGGCAATTTGATTAGCTTTGGTTAGGGTGGATGTGTTTTGGGTGTCCGATGGGCTTTTTGGTGGTAGTGTGAAGGTAGTTTTTGTAGGGGCTGATTGTGAAGTGCTTGAACTTGATTTGTAAGGTGAAGAAAAGTTTGATGGTTTGGAAAAGTTTCGGGAAGATTGAGCATGAGATAAGCTAGCCTCGCTTCTTAGAGCCAATTTCTTCAATTCAGTAAGGGAATCTTAAGGGTAAGAACTCACCATGTCTTGAATATCATGACGTGGTCCTTGGAGAAAATGCCCCATGAGCAGCTCCTCGGTCTCCTCCACTTCGCATTTCATAAAAAAATTCATCGAATTCCATGGTATATTGTTCCACATATTTGGTGCCTTGTTAAGTCTCAGTCATCTTTTGCCTATAATAGGATGGTAAAAACACAACATCCATTGAGTGATTTGAGGTCTTCCTTCTCTAGCTCTTTGCTTTCAACCTCATAGTAGCAAGCTTCATCTTCTTTTCCTCCGACACTTCCTTTAAATCAAAAGCTTTCTCAATGGAATATATCCATTCTAAATAGGCATCGGCATCAATTTTATCATGAAATTCAAGTAATTCAATCTTGTAATTGAAAAATTCCTCTTGCCTTCCACCACAGCGGGGAGGGGGAAAATTTTGTTCACCTCTACGAAAAGCTCTTCTTCTAAATCTGCCTCAGTCAAACATGGGTGGTTGTTCATCTTCACCAGATTATTCATTAAATTGCTCACCCTCATTTGGATTTCAAAAATTCAATGATGAATTTTGAACAATCATTTCAAGAGCATCATTCTTGGTTTTAAACATCTCATTCTCCAATTTCCTTTTTTCAACTTCAGCCACTAATTCTTGTGGGTCAGTCACCACGTTTTTGTCTTTGTTTACGGCAATAGACATGGTATATAGGCTAGGAATGAGGCAACACTTGGCTCTGGTACCAAATGATGGCGTAGTGGTGTTTGGATGGCTGTTTGTAAGGGAAAAAGGGAAGAAAAATGTTACTTTGTGGCTGGTTTAGGTGATGCACGAAAATTATGAGTAAGGTGAGGTGAAATGGCTTATTTTGTGAGAAAAGGAATGTGTTAAAAGGTGGAATTGCAGAAGAGAAAATGGCTGGTTGTGAAACAAAGGAAAATGTAACAAGTTGAGTGTTTTTGGATCACACACAAAACCCCATTAGTTTTTGGAAACTGATGAAACCCAAATGTGTTTAATCACACAGTTCACTCAAAATGTGATCTGATTACTTGCAAATTCGTTGCCAACAACTAACAGATTACAAGCATATTAACAGGAATTAAAGACAAATAACTCCATACTTCAATCCTATCTTAAACTGACAATGAAAACACACATTTATTGGTAATAAAACTTAAAAAACTATAAATAAACTCCTCCAAACGTCCCTCTTGTATATGAGATTGAATTCTTGAGCATAAGTCACAATTTGGGCATATTTTATTGGGCGTGAAGTTGGTCTTCAAATATGTTGGCTTGGAATAGCCCAAAAGGCTTCAAAAGTAGTTGGATGTTCATGTTATGTATGGATTTAAAGCACGAATCTTCATTAGGATCAGAATGATCATCTTCCTCTTCTAAAAGTGTGCAAAGGCCCATATCAAGAGTATCTCGAACTGTTAGAACGGATGGACCTCTATTATTAATTATCTCAGCAAGAAATTGCTAGAATACGAGACTCGATATACCATCATGGACAAAACTTGTGCCACCATGGTCTGTCTCACCAAGAAACTCAGACATTACTTCTAATGATGTGAATAAAGGAACAACAACTATAGAGTATAGAAATGATAAAGATAAGGAACTTAAGAAAAAACACCTTTTACATATTCCATTTACAAGTTCTAAGTCAAAGAGTATTCAGTCTGCTTCAATTGGGCTAAATGAGGAGATTTCAACGATTCATTATTCAATTAAAATTTCAGCAAATTCTAAGAATTTATAATGCTAAGAGAAGTATGGAAGAATGATTCAAGATTTTGTCTGATTAGAGTTTGCTTAAGTGAGCTTTGGACACGCATCTGTTTGACACGTGTTAATCTTTTGGGATCATGGCTAGTTCTTATTCGATTAATTACTTGATGGAAGACAATATGGCTGCCATCATATTAGCATTTGATTTAATTTAATTAGGTTTATTTATTATTTTCTTATTTGAGATATTTTATTTCCGAGTTAGTTTGTGATTTCTATTCGAGTAGGATTTCTTTCCTGATTCTTTAAGGACTTCTCTTAAGATTCTGATTAGGACTTTAGTATTTATTCTTAGTTAAATTATGATGTTAATTTCATGCATTAGGGTCAAGAGTTTTATAAATAGATAGCTTTTATGTATTCTAGACACAGATTTGATAATTAATAAAATTTAGATTTTTCCTTTATGAAAATTCAGCTTTCTTTGAGTGCGAATGATCGAGATCTTGTTTTTGAAGTATTATTTTGATTGTGATCAATTGTTGTGGCTAGACAATTGAGAATCAATCCCATAACAAGTTCTTTCACCCAATTCAAAAGGTTGCGTTAACTATATGCTAACGTGATTGTTCGTTTTATTTGATAGGATTGGCTGTGATATTGCCATCTATTCTATTACAATCCGTTTTCAAACTCATGAATTTATTTTCTTTATATCTCATAAATCTCAATTCACATTCCGGGAAAATTATTGAGTTCGGATTGCGCTTCGCATAACCCGATTTACGTCAGTTGTTATCAGAGCACAACTTGAATTAAGGTTTGATTCTTTCCAGATTTCTTCTTTTTGCCATAACTCTCTCCACATAAATCGAATTCTTGCGATTCTAAATCCATTGGATTGTTAAGAGAACGATTTAAATTTCTCAAGAAGGCTTTACATCAAAATTCGTTCTACATCCTATTCAAAAATGAATTCGAAATTCTGTATTATGTTTCTTAAATTATCTTTTTTTTTGTCCATTGAGTCCAACTCTTTTTCATCTATATTGATCAGGTCCTTAAAGTGTCGTTTTTATTTCCTTTTACATAATAAATTTTTATTCCTTCGTTGTTTTTTTTGTTCTTTCAATTTTTTTTATTTTCGTATCGTTTACCCAAATTTTTTTTCCTTCGTTCATATTATGTTTTGTCTCCTTTTTTTTGTCTCGGAGTGTTTTAGTTTTCTGCTGTCCTATTTTTCTTTTTCCTTTTTTTGCCTTTGGTTATTTAATATCGTTTCGCTTGATTAATTGAGCTCAATCAACATAATACCAAAGAGCGTGGACCATTTGTGAGTATTTCTATTTGTTTCTTTTCACATCAAGTTTTTCTATTTTTGTCTATCTAACCATGTGCCACAAGGATAAGAACTCTTTAGAGGTTGATCAAAAAGAGTTAAGAAAAGCTATTGCAGGAATGAATAGATTGCAGAAACATTTTTTTAAGCTTCAAGATATGCTGAAATTATTAGATAATATAACCACGCACAAAAAGCATTACCATCCCAAGTGACATAAAGACCTTAATAATGATTCTAATTTTGATCGTTCGGCTATTTGTAATGGCAACTCGAATAAAATCACAATAATTAAGGAGAGTGAAAACAAGAGTGATAAAATAAGGGTGAGATGAGAGAAAAGGCAAGTGAGTTGAGTGAGAGAGATGTGAGGAGAGAGGAAAGTAAGGGCATTGTAAAAGCCAATGATCATACATCATACGCCAATCTAAGATATTTAAAGCAAGCTGCAAATATTTATTTCAAACCCCTTTTATTCGATTGCAAAGGTTTTACCTTGACTCTGACAATATCTAACAATATTACTCTTCCTAGTTTGTTTTCCTCTTTTTTGCAGAAATTCAATGTTTTATTTCTGTTCTGGCTACCTCTTATTGGAGGAATTAAACATGAGTTTGATTATGTATTTGAAGCGTCTTCCGAGGGGACGAAGGAAACTGAAACGGAAGACAAGAATATGAAGTCAAACACTTTGTTAGATGGATGTATGATTTCTTGGGCTGATTCCTTGCTTCACGGTGACACCGATTCGAGGACGAATCTTTTTTAAAGAGGGAGGCAATGATCTGAATGAAGGAACACCAACTTAGAGCATGGAAATGATGAAGATAAGGAACTTATGAAAAAACATCTTTTACATATTCCGTTTACAAGTTCTAAGCCAAAGAGTGTTCAGTCTGCTTAAATTGGGCTAAACGGGGAGATTTTGATGATTCATTGTTCAAGTAAAGTTTCAACAATTTCTAATGATGCGTGTGCTTGATCGAGTACGAAGATTTTATGATGCTAAGAGAAGTATGGAAAATGATTCAAGATTTGGTCTAATTAGAGTTTGCTTAAGTGAGCTTTGGACACGCATGTGTTTGACACGTGTTAACCCATTGGGATCTTGGCTAGTTCTTATTGGATCAATTACTTGATGGAAGACAATATGGCTGCCATATTAGCATTTGATTTAATTTAATTTAATTAGGTTTATTTTTTGTTTTCTTATTTGACATATTTTATTTCCTAGTTAGTTTATGATTTCTATTCGAGTAGGATTTCTTTCCTGATTCTTTAAGGACTTCTCTAAGGAATCTGATTAGGACTTTAGTATTTTATTCTTAGACAAATTATGATGTTAATTTCGTACATTAGGGTTAGGAGTATTATATATAGATAGCTGTTATGTATTCTAGACACAGATTTGATAATTAATAAAGTTCAAATTTTTCCTTTGCGAAAATTCAGCTTTCTTTTAGTGCGAGTGAACGGGATCTTGTTCTTAAAGTATTATTTTGATTTTGTTCAATTGTTATGGCTGTACAATCGAGAATCAACCCCATAACAGGCTCTTTCATCCAATTCAAAAGGCTACGTTAACTATATGCTAATGTGATTGTTCATTTTATTTGCTAGGGTTGTTTGTACTACTGACATCTATTCTATTATAATAAATTTTCTAGCTCATAAATTTATTTTCTTTATGTCTCATAAATCTCAGTTCACGGATCGGGAAAATTCTTGAGTTCGGATTGCGCTTCGCGTTCCCTGATTTAGGAGTATTATTTTGATGTTAATTTCGTGCATTAGGGTTAGGAGTATTATATATAGACAGCTTTTATATATTCTAGACACAGATTTGATAATTAATTAAATTCAGATCTTTCCTTTGAGTGCAAGTGATCGGGATCTCGTTCTTGAGGTATTATTTTGATTGTGATCAATTGTTGTGGCTAGACAATTAAGAATCAACCCCATAATAGGCTCTTTCATCCAATTCGAAAGGGTGCGTTAACTATATGCTAACGTGATTGTTCGTTTAATTTGCTAGGGTATTGCCATCTATTCTATTATAATCCATTTTCTAACACATAAATCTATTTTCTTTATGTCTCATAAATCTCAATTCACGTTCCGGGAAAATTCTTGAGTTCGGATTGCGCTTCGCATACCCTGATTTACGTCAGTTGGTTTCAGAGCACAACTTGAAATAAGGTTTGATTCTTTCCAGATTTCTTCATTTTGCCATAACTCTCTCCGCATAAATCGGATTCTTGCGATTCTAAATCCATTGGATTGTTAAGAGAATGATTTAAATTTATCAAGAGGGCTTTACATCAAAATTCGTTCTACATCCTATTCAAAAACAAATTCGAAATCCTGTATTATGTTTCTTAAATTATCTTTTTTTGTTCATTGAGTCCAACTCTTTTTCATCTATATTGATCAGGTCCTTAAAGTGTCATTTTATTTCCTTTTTCTTAATATATTTTTATTACTTCGTTGTTTTTTTTGTTCTTTTGATTTTTTCATTTTCGCATCGTTTACCCAAATTTTTTTCCTTCGTTCATATTATGTTTTGCCTCATTTTTTTGTCTCGTAGTGTTTTAGTTTTCCGCTGTCTTATTTTTCTTTTTCCTTTTTTTTTGCCTCTGGTTTTTAAATATCGTTTCGCTTGATTAATTGAGCTCAATCAACATAATACGAAAGAGCGTGGATCATTTGTGAGTATTTCTATTTCTTGCTTTTCACATCAAGTTTTTCTATCTTTGTCTTTCTAACCATGTGCCACAAGGATAAGAACTCTTTTGAGGTTGATCAAAAAGAGTTAAGAAAATCTATTGCAGGATCATAGATTGCAGAAACAATTTTTTAAGCTTCAAGATATGCTGAAATTATTAGATGATATAACCACGCTCAAAAAGCATTACCATCCCAAGCGACATAAAGACCTCGATAATGATTCTAAGTTTGATTGTTCGGCTATTTGTAATGGCAACTCGAATAAAATCACCCTAATTAAGGAGAGAGAAAATAAGAGTGATAAAATAAGAGTGATAAAATAAGTAAGGGTGAGAAGAGAGAAAAGGCAAGTGAGAGTGAGAGAGATGTGAGAAGAGAGGAAAGTAAGGGCGTTGTAAAAGCCAATGATCATACATCATACGCCAACTTGAGATATTTAGAGCAAGCTAAAAATATTAATTTCCATCCCCTTTTATTCAATTGCAAAGGTTTTACCTTGACTCTAACGATATCTAATAATATTAATCTTTTCTAGTTTGTTTTCCTCTTTTTTTGCAGAAATTCAATGTTCTATTTTTGTCCTGGCTGCCTCTTATTGGAGGAGTTAAACATGAGTTTGATTATGTATGTGAAGCGTCTTCCAAGGGGACGAAGGAAATCGAAACGGAAGACAAGAATATGAAGTCAAACACTTTGTTAGATGGATGTATGATTTCTTGGGCTGATTCCATCAACATAGTACCTCAAAAGGAAGATACACGTTGAACTTGCTTCACGGTGACCCCGACTTGAGGACGAATCTTTTTTAAAGAGGAAGGGAATGATGAAGATTAGGAACTTAAGAAAAAACATCTTTTACATATTCCATTTACAAGTTCTAAGTCAAAGAGTGTTCAGTCAGCTTAAATTAGGCTAAACAAGGTGATTTCG
Organism: Euphorbia pulcherrima; assembly: GCA_947683365.1. Classification (NCBI taxonomy): domain Eukaryota; kingdom Viridiplantae; phylum Streptophyta; class Magnoliopsida; order Malpighiales; family Euphorbiaceae; genus Euphorbia; species Euphorbia pulcherrima. The sequence continues at coordinate 37,849,097 of CANTUS010000014.1, read as the reverse complement.
ATGATTCATTGTTAAAGTAAAGTTTCAACAAATTCTTATAATGTGTGTGCTTGATCAAGGCTGAAGAATTTATAATGCTAAGAAAAGTATGGAAGAATGATCCAAGATTTGGTCTGATTAGAGTTTGCTTAAGTGAGCTTTGGACACGCATGTGTTTGACACGTGTTAACCCATTGGGATCTTGGCTAGTTCTTATTGGATCAATTACTTGATGGAAGACAATATGGCTGCCATCATATTAGCATTTGATTTAGTTTAATTAGGTTTATTTATTATTTTCTTATTTGAGATATTTTTTTCCTAATTAGTTTGTGATTTCTATTCGAGTAGGATTTCTTTCCTGATTCTTTAAGGACTTCACTTAAGAATCTGATGAGAACTTTAGAATTTTATTCTTAGTCAAATTATGATGTTAATTTTGTGCATTAGGGTTTGGAGTATCATATATAGATAGCTTTTATCTATTCTAGATAGATTTGATAATTAATAAAATTCAGATTTTTCCTTTGCCAAAATTCAGCTTTCTTTGAGTGCAAGTGATCGGGATCTTGTTCTTAAAGTATTATTTTGATTGTGATCAATTATTATGGGTTGACAATTGAGAATCTACTCCATAACAGGCTCTTTCATCCAATTCAAAAAGTTGCGTTAACTATATACTAACGTGATTGTTCGTTTTATTTGCTAGGATTTGTTGTGATATTGCCATCTATTCTATTATAATCCATTTTCTAACTCATAAATTTATTTTCTTTGTGTCTTATAAATCTCAATTCCCAGTCCGGGAAAATTCTTGAGTTCGGATTGGCTTCGCATACCCGGATTCACGTTAGTTCGTATCAGACCACAACTTGAATTAAGGTTTGATTCTTTCTAGATTTCTTCTTTTTGCCATAACTCTCTCCACATAAATCGGATTCCTGCAATTCTAAATCCATTGGATTGCTAAGAGAATGATTTAAATTTCTCAAGAGGGCTTTACATGAAAATTCGTTCTACATCCTATTCAAAAACGAATTCGAAAATCTGCATTATGTTTCTCAAATTATCTTTATTTTTTAGTTTTTGTTCATTATTGAGTCTAGCTCTTTTTCATCTATATTGATCAGGTCCATAAAGTGTCTTTTTTATTTCCTTTTTCTTAATAAATTTTTATTCCTTCATTTTTTTGTTCTTTTGATTTTTTTGCGAATCGTTTACCCAAATTTTTTTTCCTTCGTTCATATTGTGTTTTGTCTCATTTTTTATCTCATAGTGTTTTAGTTTTCTACTGTCCTATTTTTCTTTTTCCTTTTTTTTGCCTCTGGTTATTTAATAGCGTTTCGCTTGATTAATTAAGCTCAATAAACATAATACCAAAGAGCGTGGATCACTTGTAAATATTTCTATTTATTGCTTTTCACATCAAGTTTTTCTATTTTTGTCTACCTAACCATGTGCCACAAGGATAAGAACTCTTTTGATGTTGATCAAATAGAGTTAAGAAAAGCTATTGCAAGAATGAATAGATTGCAGAAATAATTTTTAAAACTTCAGGATATGCTAAAATTATTACATGATATAACCACACACAAAAAGCATTACCATCCCAAGCGACATAAAGACCTCGATAATGATTCTAAGTTTGATCGCTCGACTATTCGTAATGGCAACTCGAATAGAATCACCCTAATTAAGGAGAGAGAAAACAAGAGTGATAAAATAAGTAAGAGTGAGAAGAGAGAAGAGGCGAGAGAAAAGGCGAGTTGAGTGAGAGACATTTGAGGAGAGAGGAAAGTAAGGGCGTTGTAAAAGCCAATGATCAAACATCATACGCCAACCTGAGATATTTAAAGCAAGCTGAAAATGTTTATTTCAAACCCCTTTTATTCGATTGCAAAGGTTTTACCTTAACTATTACGATATCTAATAATATTACTCTTCCTAGTTTGTTTTCCTATTTTTTTGCAGAAATTGCTCTATTTTTGTTCTGGCTGCCTCTTATAGGAAGAATTGAACATGAGTTTGATTATTTATGTGAAGCGTCTTCCGAGGGAACGAAGGAATCCGAAAAGGAAGATAAGAATCTAATGTCAAACACTTTGTTAGATGGAATTATGATTTCTTGGGCTGATTCCATCAACATAGTACCTCAAAAGGAAGGGACACGTAGAACTTGCTTCACGGTGACACCGATTCGAGGACGAATCTTTTTGAAGAGAGAGGGAATTATGTGAATAAAGGAACACCAACTATAGAGCATGGAAATGATGAAGATAAGGAACTTAAGAAAAAATAACTTTTACATATTCCATTTACAAGTTCTAGGCAAAGAGTGTTCCGTCTGCTTAAATTGGGCTAAACGAGGAGATTTCAATGATTCATTGTTCAAGTAAGGTTTTAACAAATTCTAATAATGCATGCCTGATCGAGTATGTAGAATTTATAATGCTAAGAGAAGTATGGAAGAATGATTCAAGATTTGGTCTGATTAGAGTTTGCTTAAGTGAGCTTTGGAATGCATGTGTTTGACATGTGTAAACTCATTGGGATCTTGGCTAGTTCTTATTGGATCAATTACTTGATGGAAGACAATATGGCTGCCAACATATTAGCATTTGATTTAATTTAATTAGGTTTATTTATTATTTTCTTATTTGAGATATATTATTTCCTAGTTAGTTTGTGATTTCTATTCGAGTAAGACTTCTTTCCTGATTCTTTAAGGGCTTCTCAGAAGAATCTGATTAGGGCTTTAGTATTTTATTCTTAGTCAAATTATGGTGTTAATTTCATGCATTAGGGTTAGGAGTATTATACATATAGATAGTTTTTATGTGTTCTAGACACAGATTTGATAATTAATAAAATTCAAATTTTTCCTTTGCGAAAATTCAGCTTTCTTTGAGTGCGAGTGATCGGAATCTTGTTCTTGAAGTATTATTTTGATTTTGATCAATTGTTGTGGTTGTACAATTGAGAATCAACCCTATAACAGTCTCTTTCATCCAATTCAAAAGGTTGCATTAACTATATACTAACGTGATTGTTCGTTTTATTTGTTAGGGTTGGTTGTACTATTGCCATCTATTCTATTATAATAAATTTTCTAACTCATAAATTTATTTTCTTTATATCTCATAAATCTCAGTTCACGGACCGATAAAATTCTTGAGTTCGAATTGCGCTTCGCATATCCTTATTTTACGTCAGTTGGTATCAGAGCACAACTTGAATTAAGGTTTGATTTCTAGATTTCTTCTTTTTGCCATAACTCTGTCCACATAAATCGGATTCTTGCGATTCTAAATCCATTAGATTGTTAAGAGAATGATTTAAATTTCTCAAGAGGGCTTTACATCAAAATTCGTTCTACATCCTATTCAAAAATGAATTCGAAATTCTGTATTATGTTTCTTAAATTATCTTTATTTTTTTGTTTTTGTTCATTGAGTCCAACTCTTTTTCATCTATATTGATCAGGTCCTTAAAGTGTCTTTTTATTTCCTTTTTCTTAATAAATTTTCATTCCTTCGTTGTTTTTTTGTTCTTATGATTTTTTTAGTTTTCGCAACGTTTACCCAAATTTTTTTCCTCCGTTCATATTGTGTTTTGTCTCATTTTTTGTCTCAAAGTGTTTTAGTTTTCTGCTGTCCTATTTTTCTTTTTCCTTTTTTTTCCTCTAGTTATTAATATCGTTTCACTTGATTATTTGAGCTCAATCAACATATACCAAAGAGCGTGGATCACTTGTGAGTATTTCTATTTCTTGCTTTTCACATCAAGTTTTTCTATTTTTTGTCTATCTAACCATGTGCCACAAGGATAAGAACTCTTTTGAGGTTGATCAAAAAGAGTTAAGAAAAGCTATTGCAGGAATGGATTGATTGCAAAAGCAATTTTTTAAGCTTAAAGATATGACCATGCACAAATAGCATTACCATCCCAAGCAACATAAAGACCTCGATAATGATTCTAAGTTTGATCGCTCGGTTATTCATAATGGCAACTCGAAAAAATCACCCCAATTAAGGAGAGAGAAAACAAGAGTGATAAAATAAGTAAGGGTGAGAAGAGAGAAGAGGCGAGGGAAAAGGCAAGTGAGTTGAGTGAGAGAGATGTGAGGAGAGAGGAAAGTAAGGGCGTTGTAAAAGCCAGTGATCATACATCATACGCCAACCTAAGATAATTAAAGCAAGCTGAAAATATTTATTTCAAACCCCTTTTATTCGATTGAAAAGGTTTTACCTTGACTCTCACGATATAATAATATTACTCTTCCCAGTTTGTTTTCCTCTTTTTTTGCAGAAATTCAATGTTCTATTTCTGTTATGGCTGCCTTTTATTGGAAGAATTGAACATGAGTTTGATTATGTATGTGCAGCATCTTCCAAGGGGACGAAAGAAACCGAAAAGGAAGATAAGAATATGATGTCAAACACTTTGTTAGATGGAAGTATGATTTCGTGGGCTGATTCCATCAACATAGTACCTAAAAAGGAAGGGACACATAGAACTTGCTTCACGGTGACACCGATTCGAGGATGAATCTTTTTTGAAGAGGGAGGGAATGATGTGAATAAAGGAACACCAACTATAGAGAACATGGAAATGATGAAGATAAGGAACTTAAGAAAGAACAGCTTTTACATATTCCATTTACAAGTTCTAGGTCAAAGATTGTTCAGTCTGCTTAAATTGGGCTAAACGAGGAGATTTTGATGATTCATTGTTCAAGTGAAGTTGCAACAAGTTCTAATAATGTGTGCCTGATCGAGTATGAAGAATTTATAATGCTAAGAGAAGTATGGAAGAATGATTCAAGATTTGGTCTAATTAGAGTTTGCTTAAGTGAGCTTTGGACACGCATGTGTTTGACACGTGTTAACCCATTGGGATCTTGTCTAGTTCTTATTAGATCAATTACTTGATGGAAGACAATATGGCTGCCATCATACTAGCATTTGATTTGATTTAATTAGGTTTATTTATTATTTTCTTATTTGAGATATTTTTTTCCTAGTTAGTTTGGGATTTCTATTCGAGTAGGTTTTCTTTCCTGATTCTTTAAGGACTTCTCTTAAGAATCTGATTAGAACTTTAGAATTTTATTCTTAGTCAAATTATGATGTTAATTTGGTGCATTAGGGTTTGGAGTATCATATATAGATAGCTTTTATCTATTCTAGACACAGATTTGATAATTAATAAAATTCAGATTTTTCCTTTGCCAAAATTCAGCTTTCTTTGAGTGCGAGTGATCGGGATCTTGTTCTTGAAGTATTATTTTGATTGTGATCAATTGTTGTGGCTTGACAATTGAGAATCAACTCCATAATAGGCTCTTTCATCTAATTCAAAAAGTTGCGTTTACTATATACTAACGTGATTGTTGGTTTTATTTGCTAGTATTTGTTGTGATATTGCCATCTATTCTATTATAATCAATTTTCTAACTCATTGATTGTGATCAATTGTTGTGGCTGGACAACTGAGAATCAACCCCAAAACAGGCTGTTTCATCCAATTTGAAAGGTTGTGTTAACTATATGCTAATGTGATTATTCGTTTTATTTGCTAGTGCCATCCATTCTATTATAATCCATTTTCTAACTAATAAATTTATTTTTTTTATGTCTCATAAATCTCAGTTCACAGTCCAGGAAAATTCTTGAGTTCAGATTGTATTAAGCATACCCTGATTTACGTCAGTTGGTATCAGAGCACAACTTGAATTAAGGTTTGATTCTTTCATGTTTTCTTCTTTTTGCCATAACTCTCTCCACATAAATCGGATTCTTGCGATTCTAAATCCATTGGATTGTTAAGAGAATGATCTAAATTTCTCAAGAGGGTTTTACATTAAAATTCGTTCTACATCCTATTCGAAAACGAATTCAAAATTCTGTATTATGTTTCTTAAATTATCTTTATTTTTTTATTTTTGTTCATTGAGTCCAACTCTTTTTCATCTATATTGATTAGGTCCTTAAAGTGTCGTTTTTATTTCCTTTTTCTTAATAAATTTTTATTCCTTCGTTGTTTTTTTTTGTTCTTTTGGTTTTTTGCTGTCCTATTTTTCTTTTTCCTTTTTTTTGCCTCTGGTTATTTAATAGCGCTTCGCTTGATTAATTGATCTCAATCACATAATACCAAAGAGCGTGGATCACTTGTAAGTATTTCTGTTTCTTGCTTTTCACATCAAGTTTTTCTATTTTTGTCTATCTAACCATGTGCCACAAGGATAAGAACTCTTTTTGAGGATGATAAAAAGAGTTAAGAAAAGCCATTGCAGGAATGAATAGATTGCAGAAACAATTTTTTAAGCTTTAAGATATCCTGAAATTATAAGATGATATAACCACGCGCAAAAAGCATTACCATCCCAAGCGACATAAAGACCTCAATAATGATTCTAAGTTTAATCGCTCGACTATTCATAATGGCAACTCGAATAAAATCACCCTAATTAAGGAGAGAGAAAACAAGAGTGATAAAATAAGGGTGAAAAGAGAGAAGAGGCGAGAGAAAAGGCAAGTGAATGTTGGAAAGATGTGAGGAGATTCCGAGGAGATGAAGGAAACCGAAAAGGAAGATAAGAATCCGATGTCAAATGATCAAACATCATAAGCCAACCTGAAATATTTAAAGCATGCTGAAAATATTTATTTCAAACCCCTTTTATTCGATTGCAAAGGTTTTACCTTGACTCTGATGATATCTAATAATATTACTCTTTCTAGTTTTTTTTCCTCTTTTTTGCAGAAATTCAATGTTCTGTTTCTGTTCTTCCTGCCTATTATTGGAGGAATTGAACATGAGTTTGATTATGTAGGTGAAGCTTCTTCTAAGGGAACGAAGGAAATAGAAAAGGAAGATAAGAATCTGATGTCAAACACTTCCGTCAGAGTCAAGGTCGTTGTAAAAGCCAATGATCATACATCGTACGCCAACCTAAAATATTTAAAGCAAGCTGAAAATATTTATTTCAATCCCCTTTTATTCGATTGCAAAGGTTTTATTTACCTTGACTATGACGAGATCTAATAATATTACTCTTCCTAGTTTGTTTTCCTCTTTTTCCAGAAATTCAATGTTCTATTTATGTTCTGCCTGCCTGTTATTGGAGGAATTGAACATGAGTTTGATTATGTAGGGAAGCATCTTCCGAGGGGATGAAGGAAACCGAAAAGGAAGATAAGAATCTGATGTCAAACATTTCCATCAGAGTCAAGGTCGTTGTAAAAGCCAATGATCATACATCATAAGCCAACCTGAAATATTTAAAGCATGCTGAAAATATTTATTTCAAACCCCTTTTATTCGATTGCAAAGGTTTTACCTTGACTCTGATGATATCTAATAATATTACTCTTTCTAGTTTTTTTTCCTCTTTTTTGCAGAAATTCAATGTTGTGTTTCTGTTCTGGCTGACTCTTATTGGAGGAATCAAACATGAGTTTTATTATGTATGTGAAGCGTCTTCCGAGGGGACGAAGGAAACCAAAAAGGAAGATAAGAATCTGATGTCAAACACTTTGTTAGATGAAATTATGATTTCTTGGGCTGATTCCATCAACATAGTACCTCAAAAGGAGGGGACACGTAGAACTTGCTTCCAGTGACACCGATTCAAGGACGAATCATTTTTAAAGAGGGAGGGAATGGTGTGAATAAAGGAATACCAACTATAGAGCATGAAAATGACGAAGATAAGGAACTTAAGAAAGAACATCTTTTACATATTCCATTTACAAGTTCTAAGTCAAAGAGTGTTCAGTCTGCTTAAATTGGGCTAAACTTGGAGATTTCGATGATTCATTGTTCAAGTAAAGTTTCAACAAATTCTAATAATGCGTGCTTGATCAAGGCTGAAGAATTTATAATGATAAGAAAAGTATGGAAGAATGATTCAAGATTTGGTCTGATTAGTGGTTGCTTAAGTGAGCATTGGACAGCATGTGTTTGACACGTGTTAACCCATTGGGATTTGGCTAGTTCTTATTGGATCAATTACTTGATGGAAGACAATATGGCTGCCATCATATTAGCATTTGATTTAGTTTAATTAGGTTTATTTATTATTTTCTTATTTGAGATATTTTTTTCCTAGTTAGTTTGGGATTTCTATTCGAGTAGGTTTTCTTTCCTGATTCTTTAAGGACTTCTCTTAAGAATCTGATTAGAACTTTAGAATTTTATTCTTAGTCAAATTATGATGTTAATTTTGTGCATTAGGGTTTGGAGTATCATATATAGATAGCTTTTATCTATTCTAGACACAGATTTGATAATTAATAAAATTCAGATTTTTCCGTTGCCAAAATTCAGCTTTCTTTGAGTGCGAGTGATCGGGATCTTGTTCTTGAAGTATTATTTTGATTGTGATCAATTGTTGTGTCTTGACAATTGAGAATCAACTCCATAATAGGCTCTTTCATCTAATTCAAAAAGTTGCGTTTACTATATACTAACGTGATTGTTCGGTTTATTTGCTAGGATTTGTTGTGATATTGCCATCTATTCTATTATAATCAATTTTCTAACTCATAAATTTATTTTCTTTGTGTCTTATAAATCTCAATTCCCGGTCTGGGATAATTCTTGAGTTCGGACTGTGCTTCGCATACCCGGATTCACGTTAGTTCGTATCAGACCACAACTTGAATTAAGGTTTGATTCTTTCTAGATTTCTTCTTTTTGCCATAACTTTCTCCACATAAATCGAATTCTTGCTATTCCAAATCCCCTGGATTGTTAAGAGAATGATTTAAATTTCTCAAGGAGGCTTTACATCAAAATTCGGTCTACATCCTTTTCAAAAACGAAATTAAAATTCCGCACTCTGTTTTTTAAATAATCTTTAATTATTTGTTTTTTGTTCACTGAGTCCAACTCTTTTTCATCTATATTGACCAGGCCCTTAAAGTGTCATTTTTATTTCCTTTTTCTTAATAAATTTTTATTCCTTCATTGTTTTTTTTCTTCTTTATATTTTTTTTTGTTTAGGCATCGTTTACCCAATTTTTTTCCTTCGTTTTGTCTAGTAGTGGTTCAGCTTTTTGCTGTCCTATTTTTCTTTTTCCTTTTTTTTCCTCTAGTTATTAATATCGTTTCACTTGATTATTTGAGCTCAATCAACATATACCAAAGAGCGTGGATCACTTGTGAGTATTTCTATTTCTTGCTTTTCACATCAAGTTTTTCTATTTTTTGTCTATCTAACCATGTGCCACAAGGATAAGAACTCTTTTGAGGTTGATCAAAAAGAGTTAAGAAAAGCTATTGCAGGAGTGAATAGATTGCAGAAATAATTTTTTAAGCTTCGAGATATGCTGAAATTATTAGATGATATAACCACGCACAAAAAGCATTACCATCCCAAGCGATATAAAGACCTCGATAATGATTCTAAGTTTGATCGCTCCGCTATTCATAATGGCAACTCGAATAAAATCAAACTAGTTAAGGAGAGAGAAAACAACAGTGATAAAATAAGTAAGGGGGAGAAGAGAGAAGAGGTGAGAGAAAAGGCAAGTGAGTTGAGTGAGAGAGAAGTGAGGAGGGAGGAAAGTAAGGGAGTTGTAAAAGCCAATGATCATACATCATACGCCAACCTGAGATATTTAAAGCAAGCTGAAAATATTTTTTTGAAACCCCTTTTATTCTATTGCAAAGGTTTTACCTTGACTCCGATGATATCTAATAATATTACTCTTCCTAGTTTGTTTTCCTCTTTTTTGTAGAAATTCAATGTTCTATTTCTGTTCTGGCTGCCTCTTATTGGAGGAATTGAACAAGAGTTTGATTATGTATGTGAAGTGGCTTCCGAGGGCACGAAGGAAACCGAAAAGGAAGACAAGAATCTAATGTGAAACACTTTGTTAGATGGAAGTATGATTTCTTGGGCTGATTCCATCAACTAAGAACCTCAAAAGGAAGGGACACGTAGAACTTGCTTCACGGTGACACCGATTCGAGGACAAATCTTTTTTAAAGAGGGAGGGAATGATGTGAATAAAGAAACACCAACTATAGAGCATGGAAATGATGAAGATAAGGAACTTAAGAAAAAGCATCTTTCATATATTCCATTTACAAGTTCTACGTCAAAGAGTGTTTAGTCTGCTTCAATTGGGCTAAACAAGGAGATTTCGATGATTCATTGCTCAAGTAAAGTTTCAACAAATTCTAGTGATGCGTGCTTGATCAAGGCTGAAGAATTTATAATGCTAAGAGAAGTACGGAAGAATGATTCAAGGTTTGGTCTTATTAGAGTTTGCTTAAGTGAGCTTTGGACACACGTGTTTGACACGTGTTAACCCATTGGGATCTTAACTAGTTCTTATTGGATCAATTACTTGATGGAAGATAATATGGCTGCCATCATATTAGCATTTGATTTAATTTAATTAGGTTTATTTATTATTTTCTAATTTGAGATATTTTATTTCCCAGTTAGTTTGTGATTTCTATTCAAGTAGGATTTCTTTCCTGATTCTTTAAGGCCTTCTCTTAAGAACTGATTAGGACTTTAGTTTTTTATTCTTAGTCAAATTATGATGTTAATTTCGTGCATTAGGTTTGGGAGTATTATATATAGATAGCGTTTATGTATTCTATACACAGATTTGATAATTAATAAAATTCAGAATTTTCCTTTACGAACAATTCAGGTTTTTTTGAATGCAAGTGATCGGGATCTTGTTCTTGAAGTATTATTTAGATTGTGATCAATTGTTGTGGCTAGACAATTGAGAATCAACCCCATAACAGGTTCTTTCATCCAATTCAAAAGGTTGCGTTAACTATATGCGAACGTGATTGTTTGTTTTATTTGCTAAGATTGGTTGTGCTTTGCCCTCTATTCTATTATAATCCGTTTTCTAATTCATAAATTTTTATTGTGCCTCATAAATCTCAATTCACTGTCCGGGAGAATTCTTGAGTTTGGATTGCGCTTCGCATACCCCGATCCAAGCATTCGCAAAAGTGGATCCAATGAAGTATTTTTGCTAAGCACCCTCGCTAACCGGAAAACTGGCAAGGTGGCTTTTATTGCTATCCGAATTCGATATCGAGTATGTCACTAAGAAGATCATCAAGGGAAGAATAGTCGCGGAATTCCTTGCAAATCAACCACTCAAGGAAGGAGAACTAGAGAACCTGGAATTCCTCGACGAATGTTTTGCAACAACTATAGAAAATCTCGAAAAATGGACCATGTTCTTTGATGGTGCCGTTAACAAGCGAGGAGCTGGCTTGGGAGTTATCATCATTATGCCAGATGGAGCGCTTATACCTCTGTCAGAACGATTGGAATTTCTCACCATAAATAACGGGGCAGAATATGAAGCTTGCTTATTCAGAATGTCTGCTCCGGTCACACTTAAAGTGAACAAAGTAAAAATTATTGGTGATTCGGCTTTGGTCATCAAACCTGTCATGGGAGACTGGAAACTAAAGGATGAATCTCTCGGACCTTACCCGGACGCTATATGGAGAAAAGCTGCAATGTTCAGCGAATGCGGATTTTTTCATATGCCCCGAGATGAGAACTAGATGGCGGATGCGTTGGCCACTTTAGCCTCCATGTGGGAAGGGCCTCAAAAACAACCAATCAAACCCGTTGTTATAGAAACAACCCGATCTCTGTACTATGTCCATGCAATAGAGGGCACCATAAATAAGGAAGAGTCCTGGTACTTTGACATCGTCAAATTCCTTGAGAACGGTGAATTCCCAGCCAAAGCTGCAAATTTCGACAGGAATACACTAACGAAGCTCGCTGTGTAGTTCTGCCTAATTAAGGGAGATCTGTTCAAGAGGTCATCTGACGATTTGCTGTTAAAATGTTTGACTCAACAAGAAGCAAAGAAGGTGATGAAAGAAGTACAATCAGGAGACTATAGTCCACATATGAATGGCATCATGATGGCAAATAACATTCAAAGAATGGGATACTTTTGGCTAACTATGCTAGATGACTGTATTCAAGAAGCAAAGACTCCATGCCTGTCAGATATACGGAGATGTGAGTCACTTGCCCCCAATGACATTACAAAACTTGACAACGACTTGGCCATCCTCGGCCTAGGGCATCGATATCATCAGCAAAATAAGACCATCTTTGACAAATGGCCAACTCTTCATCATAGTGGCGGTCGATTACTTTTCCAAATGGGTTGAAGTAGAATCATATATGAGCATCACGACCAAGAAAATGGCTCAGATTATTCAAGGACATATCTTTGCCAGATACGGCATTCCTCATCATATAGTAAGTGACAATGGGGTACAGGTCCAAGGAGAAATAGCCAATCTTATTGAGAAGCACGGAATTGAGCATCATTGCTCTTCACCCTATCGCCCTTAAGCCAACGGAGCTGATGGCGTGCGGAAGCGAAAAAAGTGTACAAAGGGAAACTGGGACTGATATATCTGATCTTTTCTTCTTATTTCTTCCTTTAAATAAGGAAAAAAGTAGTAATTACAGTAAAATAAAAGACATTTAAACTAACAAAGAGTTACAAAAAATGAAATTAAAGCTAAATAAAACAGCCTAAACATTAAACCATACTAATAGACTTTAAAAACAACCAATTATGGATATTAAAGCATAATAAACAACTTCTTAAGTCCTACAAAGTGTCCTCCTCTTGTATGAGTAGTAAAATGAGCTCAAACCATGATTTAACGAAGTATTATTGGGCCTCAAATAAGTCTTGAATTATTATTTCTTGAAACAACTCAAAAAGCTTTTGAAACCTGCATTTGAAACCATTTGAATAATTTCTTCAATTGCCAATTTTATTTTGCACCAACAAATAGTGATCATAGAATCTCGCTCGTCTTCATTCTCCCATTCTTCAAAAAGATTCGTCCTCAAATCTTGTAATTCCAAAATATAAGAAGAATCATATATTTCAAAATTACCACAAATAAATTCTTTCTCAAAAAATTGCTTCATCTCAATATTCACATGCCAAAATTCCTTTTAAATTTGAAATTGAGATGTTTCATTTCCAAAAAGCGTCTCATTCTCAAGATCTTCAAGCTCTTGAATTGTTATAATTTCATTTCTAGGAACAAACAAGTCTCTTACAATCTCTTCTGATGTATTTTCACCGAAACAAATAGATTTGATATTTTCTGATGCATTTTTATTGATTAAGACATCTGAAATGGACATGGGTGCGATGGCTAATGCTGGTTCATTTTTGGAAGAATCGAACAAATTGGTAAGTGGAGTGTGATTGGAAAGAGATGAAGATTTTCCACTTGGTGGACACATTGAGAATTTTCCAAGGAATTTGGTTTGGTTAAGACATTTGACATGGATTTTGGAGGGGATATGAATATTCGTTTCTTTGGCGAAGAGATGAGCCGGTTGGAAGGTGTACTATGATTTTGAATACCATAAGTATTTTAAGGACAAAGAATGATATTGTGGTTGAATCCTAACCTTTTGCGCACATGTGTTTCCGAGGCATTGTTCTTGGCCTTCAGAACATCTAGTTCTAACCTCAATTTCTTGAATTCGGCAATGAATTTATGATCTACAAACATGATTTGTATTCGTTCTTTAAGGGTGACACAAAAATTGCAACACAAATCGTTGGCTCTGATAGCAACTGATGGCGTGCGGAAGTGAAAAAAGAATAAAATGGATATTGGGACTGATTTGATATGGTTGAATGACTTGATATGGTTGAATGTTTTTTGATCACATACAAAACCCTTGATTGTTTTTGAAAACAAACAAAACCCTTTAGTTTTTGGAAACAAACAAAACCCTTTAGTTTTTGGAAATTAATAAAACACAAAAAGAATTGCAAATGCAAATTCCTCTCAATTCTTTTACATATAATCTGATATATCTGATCTTCTCTTCTTATTTCTTCCTTTAAATAAGGAAAAAAATAGTAATTACAGTAAAATAAAAGACATTTAAACTAATAAAGAGTTACAAAAAATGAAATTAAGGCTAAATAAAATAGCCTAAACATAAACCTATACTAATAGACATTAAAAGCAACCAATTATGGATATTAAAGCATATTAAACAACTTCTTAAGTCCTACAAAGCGTCCTTCTTTGGTATGAGTAGTAAAATGAGCTCAAACCATGATTTAACGAAGTATTATTGGGCCTCAAATAGGTCTTGAATTATTATTGCTTGAAACAACTCAAAAAGCTTTTAAATGACTTGAAATTTGCACCTAATCTTCTACAAATATGCATTTGAAACCATTTGAATATTTTGTCCAATTACCAATTTTATTTTGCATCAACAAATAATGATCATAGAATCTCACTCGTCATCAGGAGCTGTGGAAGTAGCTAATAAGGCCATTAAGAAAATCCTCTCTAAAATGATCGCCAACTACTGAGATTGGGCCGACCATTTGCCCTATGCCTTACGGGGATACAGAACCAGCGTCAAAACTCCTACTGGCCAAACTCCTTTTTCTCTTGTCTATGGGATGGAGGCATTGTTGACCTTTGAAATGGCGATCAAATCTTTGCGCATAGCCCTTGAAGCGAGACTTCCTGAAGATGAATGGGCAAGGCATGAAGAATTTAATTTAATTGATGAGAAACGATTAACCACGTTGGAGAATCTAAAATTATACCAATAACATATGGCCAGAACTTACAATCGTAAAGTCAAACGGCAAGATCAACCCATGAGGACAGGTGATCTAGTCTTAAAACAATCTAGGAAGATGCACACGGATGCTCGAGGGAAGTTCTAACCAAACTGGGAAGGACCATATATAGTAAATAAGACTCTCAGTAAAGGGGCAATCAAAATCTCAGATCTGAATGGCAGCAAATTTGTAAATCTAGTGAATCGCGACAAGCTGAAGCGCTATCTCATGTAAAAAAAGAGAAAAAAAAAAGAAAAAAACCAATGATTGTCAAGAGCTAGTAAGGTCTCTTGAGCAAAAATAAAGACCTCAAAATAAAAGAGTGAGGCCTTAGGTAAAATCCATTCGGAACCTTAGGCAACGATGAAAATTTCTTGGGAATAAATTCCATTCATCCTTCCTATTTAAATAATATATTTAATAGTAACGTATTCATGTTAAAAATACTATATGAGTGCATTAAATGGAAACTGCGAATTGTTTAATAAAACTCGCACTCAAATAGCATTTTTTTATCTTTATTACTCATAAAGTGCATTACAAACAGAAAACGGAAACGATAAAGGCAAACAACGAGGCCTGAAGACTTTATTCTCCTACGAAGATGAAAGACACACAATGACAAGCTCAACAACATCCGAGGAAACCACGAAGTCTCTTGGTCTCGATGAGCCTCTCCTCAAGGGTGGCAAGCGCACGAGTACTCGCAACCCAGATGCGATAAGCCACGGAAGGATGGATGTCAAAAGGCACGGAATAGTTCACCTCTAGCCAAGAATGATTGATTCACCTCACGTCATGATGATAAAACCGAGTATAGAAAAGATCAGAGCAAAGGAGGGTGCACAAAGATGTCGAAAACCCCTAAGGACGACCATACTGCCTGCACAAGTAGCTGGGAGAGTAGGTGATAATCTCGGAAAGACCAATGAGGACTACGCCATCTCTAGCAACATCAGTAGTCACATGCATGATTCCCACCAAGGGTAAACCCAGTAGGTGTCCTCAGTGACTTGAATCCCCATAAACTCAACCCACTCCTCGACAGTGAAGTCTCTCTATAAGAACGATCATTGATGCAAACTAAGGAGCCACGTGCCTGGTAGGCCTTCGGTTGATAATCCATGCTCGTGGGACCGGACAATACAGAAAGCTTATCCCAAATCCAGCTATAAAAACAAAAAAAAGAGAAAAATAATAATAATATAAAAAACGACCTGCTGGATTGAAACCCTGAAAAGGCGATCTGGGTAAAAATTAAGGCAAGCCTAATTACTGAAAACTTGTTCATGCAAAAAGAAAGGCTCAAATAGAATTTACCTGAAGGAGGAGTCTGCTATCCCTAGTAGTAGCTTTAGTCCCATTCTGGGAAGAGCACACATAGATTAGTGTCTCGCAAAACTCACTGCGACGGGAGATTTCCCCTCTAACATCTGATCAATGATGGTCAAGAAGGCAAAGCTGTAAACCACATTTAGAGCCTTATATAGAAAGACTATGAGCAAAAGTAAACAAATGAGCGGAAGCCAGCTCACATCATTAGGAGAAAGATTCCTAACTATGTCGAAAGCAATACCGAACCTCAGGCCCTCATTGCAAATCAACCGGCGCCTATCAAGTCGTTGCAACTGGAAATAGTTCATCTACGAATCAAAAAACTCAAGACAATGCGTCAAAATGGCTGGAGGCATATCAGCTGAAGATCTGAGGAGTCCTCAGAATTCCTCATATAAGGGGCACAACTCATGATCTCCAAATCGAAACTCATTGTCAATAGAATCCTAGAACCAGATAGCAGCTTGGATCACATTGTCCTTAATGAAAATACGGCAATATTCCTTCATATGAAATAAATCGCAAACCCCGAGATGGTCCCAGCCATTGGAGTTCTTCAGCTAAACATTCAGATCTGAATGAAAACGAATGTAGTTCTCCATGGCAAAATTTTAAAGGGTAACAGTTCGCTATATGTAGTTTATGGGGCAATCTGCTAATATCTAGTAGATTACCCCGATAAACTCGATTATCAATAAAAAGAAGAAAGCACAAAATGCAGAAATAATGCCAAATTCTTTTATAAATAAAAAATGTGTTCATACAACGAAAGGCTCTCCAAACGGCCTAAAGAAAAAAAATGACAAAAAGAAAGACTATCTACTATCCGCCGCTTGAACTCAGAATGCTAGGATCAAAAGACAATAGAGGAGGAGGATAACCACCCTATGAAAAGAACCCCGAAGGATTGCCCTGCCCATGCTTAGGCTGCTGCTGCTGGTCATCCACTTGGACCATTCCCAACTAAGCTCGAAACCGCTGGATCTCCAGCTGCAACTTGTTAATACGAATCATTCATATGGATTTTATGACATACCATGCATCATCATTAAAACAATAAAGTAATGAACATACTGCCATGTCAGAATTTTGGTTCATCATGAACCGCTGCTACCCTTGCATGTATCCCCAGTCGGAGATGCTGTCTTCCTACCTTGGTGATCCTATAGAAACGTCAAAGCAAGGGCAAATTAGTCTAACTAAGCATAAAAATTGGAAAACAACCAGGAGATCTGAGTCAATGAAAAAAAGATACCATCATCCAGACAGTCTCAAGTGAACCCGATCTAGCTCACCCGCTAGGGAAAGAAGTGGAAGGAGCATCGCCCTCAGTAGGGTTGTGAATGTCCGGTTGAGTCTCGACGGGAATAGGGTCCGTCTTTGGCCATCCGAGCAGCTATAAATGACAAAACTCCTTATAACCCCTGGGTTACTCCAAGAAAGCGTTGGATATGCCATTCAAGGCCAATCGTGCAAAACCAGGGGAACTGCGAGGCCAAAAGATCCATCGAGGCACATAAGGAGGGATAGAACGCATCCTAGGAGGAAGATGCCAACCTTGGATGCGCTCCCCAAGATACCACTCTAAGGAGAAGGGAGTCTCTATAATCAATTGGGTATTCACAAATTCCCCAGCCAACCTCATGACATCCGGCCAATGAAGCTCATGCCCCTAGAGCTGAGTCTTGATCTGAAAGGAAAAGAAGCCAAGTATCAATACAACGATTGTAGCAGATATAGCAAAAGGACAAAACCAAAAATACTAAGAAGTGTACCTACTCCGAAGACAGAGTACGAAGGCAAATAGAAAGAGAAGAAGGAGACTCGATCTCCCAATCGCGCTAATAGTGTGGCGAATGAGGACAGAACGGATAGTTGCCATTTCGCACCAGCTTGGTCCTCGAAAGAATCCCCATCTCGAAAAACTAGATCTATAAAAAGTCAAAGAAAGTCAGAACGTCAAAAGACAGGCAAGAATGCTCATAAAGAAAGAAAAGGGAGTCAGGCCCTTACATAGACAATCTAGAGACAAGATTTGAACTTGCCAATCCTATTCCTCACACACTGATCAAGGCCCCAATACAAATGACCCAAAGCAGCTCGACCCCAAGCATACTTATCAAAATGGGTCGGATCAATCAAAGTGGGCAGAATGTGGAGATTAACGATCGAACCCCTGGTAGGAAAACAAAGCTAGGACAAAGTAGCGGCCATGAAGGCTCTAGCCTTTCAAGAAGAAGTCAAGTTCCTTCTATCCCCAGTAGTCCAAAAGGCCACTAGTTTCTCGCAAGAAACTCGCCCGGGTGTATCCCCAGAATAGCCGAGCAAAGCCTCAATGGTCTCCACATTAAAGCTATCATAAGTGAAGCAGGCATCAAAGTGAATCACGTTACCGTGGAAGGGAAGACTTGTGATGGTGTAGTATCGAGCTGAGTGATAGTGTACTCCCCACAACGGAAATGAAAAGTGTGGGTAGTGTCGGACCATCTGCTCAAGATATGGGTAGAAGTACCAGCTGGGATGTATGGATACCTGTGGAACCACATGTACTTGCAATTCCTTACCAACCTCCTAAAAGACGTCCCATCGATAGTGGCTTTAACACTGTGGGATAGTACCTTGTACCACTTGTAAAAGTGGGAATTACTACCGCCCTCATGGCCAGTAACCTGCTAAAACAATGCATGTACACTAATCACACACCAATTTTTGATAAATCACACGATTATCAAAAGTCATTGCATTTAATAAGTTCATGCCAAAATTAAAAGCAACAAAATAAATAAATGAATAAATAACAAATAATAGCATGGTAATAAAAAATAAGTAACACAATAACGGCAATAAGGCTTACCAAAATCCGAGAAAGAAGATCGGAGGGCTTCAAAGCATCCGGAATAAAATCCCTAGGAGCAATCCCGTGATACTTCCAAGTCGGAAGAAGTTAGTACAATGCCTCAGTAGGAACTTCTGAGAGTCGCACTTGCTTTCCATTGGTAACTATATTGCGAGTGATCACTTGAATGGCCGGTAAATCCTGGCGGATGTTATAAAGCTTGTACCATGTAGAGACCCCGCAAAATTGGAGTAGAAGGGGTAGAAAAGGGAAGAAAATTAGAGAAATCATTGCCAAAAGTAGCAAGGAAGCAGAAATTCTTCAAGCAAAGAAGCAGAAAATGCAAAGAGAAGAGAAGAAGAATTTTTGGTGTGAAGAAAATGAAGACCCAAGAGCTGTTTATATAGCCTGCATAGAATTAGCCGTCAGGCTAATTACATGCGTAATTAGTTGCCAGGCTAATTGTCTAGCCAGCTGTCACGTGTTTACGCGTTCAACGCGTTAACGCATAATGACTATAAAAGTTACAATTATATAGGTAATTAGCCGGTGCTAATTATGTATATTTTAACTTTTTTCCTATTTTTACATATTTCATCCATTTTCTGCATTGTTTATAAAACGAGCAACCTAAAAGCTGTTTTTACACAGTAATTCATGCATTAAGCACCCGAATATATTTATTTTGACCGTCGGTCAATTTTAATCTCATTCAATTCATTAATAAATTTTTAATCGAAGGGGCAAAATATATTTTGTTTCAAAAATTTTTGATTAAAAATATTTTAACTCATTGCATTCCACACACACTGTTTTGTTTATTTCGCATACGACAAAATTTCAAGCATGAAATTTATGTATCTGAGGGGCAAACTGTTAGCACAGGTCCGTTCTGGCCCGATGAGCGATTATGTCTATTTCGTTCAGTGATCAGACAAAAGAGCCAAAAAGGACCGAATTGTCATACAAAATCCAAAATTAAAAAATCCACACTCCAGGAAACTTCAATTTAACATTTTCTATTCAAAATTTGGTCAAACATGGGTGATCATCCCGCTAGGTAATTACCTGTCTAAAGTAAAATAAATCAAATCTTACGGGATTAAAAGCAGATCTTGTCAGATAGGTAATTAGCTCACCGGCAAATTACCATTCCACTATAAATAGAGGACTTCCCCTCTCATTTTCAATAGACGGAAAAAAGCCAAAAAAATCCATTTCGCCCCCTTTTGTTCCGGTAGTCCTAAAACCCCAAAAACTCTGTCAAAACACTCCTAAATCCGAGCTCTATCACCGACATTCGGTATAAACTCATTTCTCTATCTTTTTAGATAAATATCTCACAGTGATCTTCTGTCTAAAATTGACTTAATCTCTCAAAATCCCGCATTTCCTTTAGGAATAATCGAAGATTATAGCCATAACTTAGGTTAAACCTATTTTCACAGTCAAATCACAACCTCTAATGATGCGAATAAACGAACACCATATATGGACCATAGAAAAGATAAAGACATGGCACTTAAAAGGAAAGATTCTTCACATATTCCATTTCCAAGTTCTAAGTCAAAGAGCATTCAATCTACTTCAATTGAGCTAAACAAGGAGATTTTTATGATTAAATGCTCAAGTCAACTTTCAACAGTTTCAAATTGTATGGGCTTGAGTAAAGATGAAGAATTGTTGAATTTGGTTCAAGTATGGAAGAGTGATTTACTATTTGGTCTTATTAGAGTTTGCTTAAGTGAGCTTTGGACAAGCATGTGTGTGACACGTGTTAACCCATTGGGATCTTGTCTAGTTCTTATTGGATCAATTACTTGATGAAAGACAACTATGGCTGCCATTATATTAGAATTTAATTTAATTTAATTAGGAGTTTATTTTATTTAATTAGATCTTTTTATTATTTTCTAATCTAGGAGTTTTAGTTTCTTAGTAAGTTGGATTTAGAAATAAAATAGTATTCCTTTCCTTATGCTTTTGGACTTCTTTCCTAAAGCTAAAAAGGATTTTATTATTTGCCTTTTAGGATAATAATACCATTTTTATGGTATATAGTGAGGAGTTTTATAAATAGAGAGTTTTTAACTATGTATGACACACATATTTGAGATAATAAAAATTCAGATTTTTCCTTTGTGAAATTTCAGCTTTCTTTGAGTGCCAGTGATCAGGATCTTGTTCTTGAAGTATTATTTTGATTGTGATCAATTGTTGCGGCTAGACAATTGAGAGTCAACCCCATAATAGGTTCTTTCATCTATTTCGAAAGGTTGCGTTACCTATATGCTAACGTAATTGTTCATTTTCTTTGCTAGGATTGGTTGTGCTATTGCCATTATTTCTATCATTATTAGTTTTGTAATTCAGAAAATTGAATCTTTTTTGTGTCTTTAAATCTCAATTCACGGTCAGGGAAATTCTTGAGTTTGCATTACGTTTCTCGTAGCCGGATTCACATCATCTGACAACTTCGGTCTTGCACCGGCTCTCAAGTCATTCTGGATAGACGAAAAGTTAAAACTCAGGGCAAATTACTCCAAGCCCAAATTTAAAATTAATTAAAACTCATTTTATTATGTTATTATCGCACATGGCATTTCATTTCTTTGGTTAAGTGAGCCACTGAGGCCACTTAAACTATAGTATGTGTAAATAAGCTCGCAAGTACAGATAAACATCCAGAATATAAAGAAACTCTATTCGAGTTTCTGGGCCGAAACCCAAGTGTTGCCATTACTCTACCGAAATTTTGGTAGAACGTCAATTTATTATGCCATTATAATGCTTGTTTTCTTTCTTGAATTTATTTCTTAAATAAATCCAATGTAATGCAGAAATTACCACATATTCTCAAATTCCAAAATTGATCCAATTGATTTGAACAATATGAGTACCTATCATGTCCAAACTCAGAATCTCACTTTCTCTTCGGTATAGAAATCCCATTTTGGATCAGTATACCACAATTCCCAGTGGAGCTGAACTAGGTGGTGACTCTCTTTTTATTTTTAAATAAAGTAAAATGCTTTATTTTAAAAAATATCTTTTCTTAATAAAATGTGTAAATATATTTCTCAATAAAATCACATTTTTGGCTTATAAAAAGTCTTGTTTTTCACACTCAATAAGTTTACGTGAAAAATAATGAGATAAATTTCTCTTTAATAAAACAAAGCATTTTATTTCAAAAGAGGCACTGCATTTAAGCAAATCGGATTTTCTCAAACAGGCTCAACGCACCCCACGCACCGCACCTTGCATGCACAATCCCGATAAAACATCGCCCGCTCATAATAACCTTTCTTCGAATGCTCAAGGTTGAACCTATTCAGTACCTTGTCTATATATGTACTTTGAGAAAGACCTAACAGCCTGTTGGATCTATCTCTATAGATCTTTACACCTAGTATAAATGCTGCTTCTCCAATGTCTTTCATGGAGAACTTTCTTGACAACCATATTTTTGATAAAGAGAAATGTCGTTCCCTATTAGTAGAATGTCATTGACAAATAATACTAAGAAAACGACTACACTCTCACTAACCTTCTTGTAAACACAAGTCTCATTACCGTTTGGAAAGAAATCTAGTTCACAGATTGTCTGATCAAACCTAATATTCCAACTTCTAGATGCTTGCTTAAGTCCATAAATAGACCTTTGTAGTTTGCATACCTTCAAGCCATTTTGAGATGTAAAACCCTCAAGTTGTGTCATATACAGATCCCGATCCAAATCCCCATTCAAGAATGTTGTTTTAACACCCATCTGCTAGATCTCATAATCATAATGAGCAGCAATGGCGAGGAGTATTCTTACGGATTTAAACATGGCTACCGGTGAGAAAGTTTCATCATAGTCTATACCTTTGCACTGACTATAACCTTTCGCAACCGACATTTCCTTATAGGTAATCACATTACCATCCATGTCAGACTTCTTCTTGAAGACCCATTTGCACCCGATGGGTCCAACCTCTTCTGGTGCATCGACCAAATTCCAAACTTGGTTTTTGTACATGGAATCCATTTTTGACTTCATGGCTTTAAGACATTTATCAAAATCAGAGTTTTTCATTGCTTCATCATAGGTTTGTGGTTCATCATGCTCTATGATATACAGTTCCCTATCATCAGTGATGATAAAACCATACTTTTGGGACCTTTATGAACACAACCTGATCTTCACAATGATTGTGTTTCGATAGGTTGTTCTTGGATCACACTTTCTTGTGTTTCTAGAACGGGGTTAATCAGTTGATTATCTGTTTCTTCCTCTTAAACTTCTAGCTCAAGATTGCTCCCACAGACTTTTGCAAGTAAGTTTTCCTTTTCCAAAAATTGAGCACTTCAAGACACAAATACCTTCTATGCTTCGGGTTGGTAAAATAAATATCCAATAGTTTCCTTTGGATATCCAATGAATAGACACTTGTCAAATTTAGCGTCTAGCTTATCTGATGATATCCTCTTTACCATGGCAGGACAGCCCCATACTCTTAGGTGACTTAGAGATGACCTTTTATTGCACCATCTTTCGTAAGGCGTAAAATCAACTGATTTAAGCGCACTCTATTTAATACATAAACTGTTCACTAGTGCATATCCCCAAAAGAAAGCTGTTATGGGGTTGATTCTCAATTGTCTAGCCACAACAATTGATCACAATCAAAATAATACTTCAAGAACAAGATCCTGATCACTTGCACTCAAAGAAAGCTGAATTTTTGTGAAAGAAAAATCTGAATTTTATTATTATCAAATCTGTATCTAGAATACATAAAAAATTATCTATTTATAATGCTACTAACCCTAGGCCACGAAATTAGTGGTTTAATTTGATTAAAAAGCAATAATAGAGTCCTATCAGCTTTAGGAAAGAAATCCTTAAAGCATACGGAAAGAATTTTACATTAATTGGAATCAAAAATTAACTATAGGACACAAAATACCCTAAATAAGAAAATAATAAACAAACCTAAATAAATTAAATAAAATCCTATTCATATAGGCAGCCTATTTATAGTCTTCCACAACTGGCCTAATAAAAATTAACCGAGATCCCAATGGGTTAACATGTGTCAAACACATGCGTGTCCAAAGCTCACTTAAGCTAATTCAAATTAGACCAAGTCTTGAATCACTATTCAACAACTTGAATCAAAGTTAATAATTCTTTATCCCTGCTTAAGCTCACATTAATAGATTGAATCACGAAGATCTCTTTGACAAGCCCATTTAGAGCTTCTTGACTTCTCTTTGACATAGACCTCGTAATTGGAATACGTTGAGAGTCCTTCACTTTAAGCTCCATACCTTTATTCCTTCCATGCTCTATAGTCGGTGTACCTTGATTTGCATCATTCCCTCCCCCTTTAAAAGGATTCGTCCCCGAATCATTATCACTTACATCAAATAGCGATAGGTTAGAAACATTAAAAGTAACACTTACATTATATTCACCTGGTAGAACAAGCTTGTAGGCATTGTCTCCAATTCTTTTAACAACTTGAAAGGGTCCATCACCCCTTGGATGCAACTTTGTTCTCCAATTCTTTAATCTTTCCTTTCGCATGTGCAACCAAACCCAATCGCCCCGGTTAAACACCATCTTTGTACGATGCTTGTTTGTTCGGTTTGCATAAGTTTGTTTTTCTGCTCAATTTGACGCTTCACTTGTTCATGCATTTTCCTTACCATATCAGCCTTACGCTTTCCATCTAAACTTTTCCTCTCATCAACAGGTAAAGGGATTAAATCCAAAGGAGTAAGTGGATTAAAACCATAAACAGTTTCAAATGGTGAGAAGTTAGTAGAAGAATGAACAGCGCTATTATATGCAAATTCAACAAACGGAATGTACTCTTCCTATGATTTTGAATTGCTTTAATTACAGCTCTAAGCAACTATCCTAATGTCCTATTTACCACTTCAGTTTGTCCATAAGTTTGGGGATGACAAGATGTCAAAAATAATAACTTAGTTCCCAATTAGCAGATACCTTCTCCACGTTGCGCTTCATATGTGGCCAAAAGAAATGCTCGGACAACATGTCTAATGAGACCTCCTCCATGAGCCTCACGAACGAGCAAAGTCCTTAAAGAACACTTAGGCAAACATAGTCTATTATCTTTAAACAAAAAGCCCTCATGTTTATAGAACTTCCCAAAAGCAGCATGCTCACAAGCCTCAAAAATAGATGCAAAATCACTAGCATATAAATCTTTAATAAATTCAAAACCTAGTAGTTTAGCATGCATCATACTTAGCAAATTAACACGCCTACTTAATCCATCAGCAACAACATTCTCCTTCCCTTGCTTATACTTGATCACATAAG
This sequence comes from Euphorbia pulcherrima, assembly GCA_947683365.1. Taxonomy (NCBI): domain Eukaryota; kingdom Viridiplantae; phylum Streptophyta; class Magnoliopsida; order Malpighiales; family Euphorbiaceae; genus Euphorbia; species Euphorbia pulcherrima. The sequence goes on along the minus strand of CANTUS010000014.1, from coordinate 37,823,950 downwards.
GAAATGTCTCTATAAATTCAACCCACATAGCATGCCTTCTATTAAGCTTTTGTTGACTTTTTAAGTTTTTTAAAGATTCATGATCAGTATGTATACAAACTCCTTAGGCCATAAGTAGTGTTGCCAAGTCTCAAGAGTCCTAACTAATGCATACAACTCTTTATCATAAGTAGGATAATTCAAACTCGCCCCAGTCAATTTTTCACTAAAGTAAGCTATAGGGCGTCCCTCTTGCATCAAAACAGCCCCAATACGTTACGTTCTCATCATCCACTTGCACTCCTTGTGCAGAAACTACAAAACCCAAAAACACAACCTTTTCCATACAAAAAGTGCACTTTGAGAAGTTAGCATATAGCTTTGCTTTTTGAAGCGCCTCCAAAATAGTTCGAATATGGTTAAGGTGCTCAGAAAGAGAATTAGAGTAGATAAGAATGTCATCAAAATAAACAACTACAAACTTACCTATGAATTCCTTTAAAACATGATTCATTAAACGCATAAAAGTACTAGGGGCATTAGTTAACCCAAATGGCATAATAACCACTCATATAAACCATGTTTTGTTTTAAAAGCAGTTTTCCATTCATCATAAATTTTCATCCTACTTTGATGGTAACCACTTTTTAAATCAATTTTAGTGAAATATACAGCCCCACTAAGTTCATCTAACATGTCATCAAGTCTAGGAATAGGATGTCGATATTTTACCGTTATTTTGTTGACGGCTCTACAATCCATACACATCCTCCATGTTCCATCCTTTTTAGGTACTAAGATGATAGGAACAACACAAGGACTCATACTTTCGCGCATCTAACCCTTTAACATTAGCTCCTTAGCTTGCCTTTGTAGTTCCTTCCTCTCCTCAGGATTACTTCTATAGGCTGGTCGATTCGGTATAGATGCTCTGGGAACAAAGTCAATCGAATGTTCAAATTCCACAAATAGGGGGTAACCCACTCGGTATCTCTTCGGGAAATAAATCATCAAATTCCTGCAAAAGAGAGGAAACCACACTAGGAAGAGGATGGTCAAATTTATTTACAGACAAGCTAAAACCTTTGCAATAAAATAAAAACATCTTCAAATTCTTATTTTCAGCTTGCTTTAAATCTCTCATTTTAGCGTATAATGCACGGTTGTTGGCTTTTACAATGCCCTTACTTTCTTCTCTCCTCACATCTTTTTGGCTCAACTCACTAGCCTTTTCTCTCACATCTTCTCTCTTCTCACCCTTACTGATTTTATCACTCTTATTTTCTCTCTCCTTAACCAAAACCCCTTCAGATATCGAATTCTGAATATGAAGTTGATCTTCGTAAACTTGTGTCAGTGTCAAGGGTAACAAGGAGTAACGTTTGCCTTTCTTTATTAGGGTGATTTTATTCAACTTGCCATTATGAATGGCCTCACGATCGAACTACCACGGACGACCCAAAAGTAAATGGCACGCATGCATAGGTACCACATCCCACAAAACCTGGTCATGAAATCCACCAATTACAAAATTGACCAAAACTTGTTGAGTTTCTTTCACCTCACAACTATCATTAAGCCATTGAAGTCTATAAGGCCTTGGATGCCTAGTTACAGGCAGGCTCAGTTTCTCAACCAAGGTAGTACTAGCAACGTTACAACAACTACCACTATCCACAATCATACTACAGATTTTGTCTTTCACACGACATCAAGCATGAAAGATATTATCTCTTTGTTCGTTATACTCTTTATTTTTGACACTCAGAATACATCTAACAACAAGATTAATAGAATTACTTTCAGCATGCTCATCTCCACACAAAACGTCACTAAAATATTCTAATGGGGGCATTTCATCATCAGAATCAATTTCACTTTCAGTCATGTATTCTCCATATTTAAGAATCATAGTACGCTTATTAGGACAACCACGCATCACATGACCACGACCTTGACATTTTAAGCATTGAATATCACGATTTCTAGTTTGAGTTTCAGTGGTCTTACCCTTACCAAGTGCGTGCTCCTCTCCCTTCAAATTAGCTTTAGGCTTAGTAATAGATGCACTAGCCTTTTCCTCGTATTTATAACTCGGCTTCCATGATGATGAAGTAGAATTACCACGTATCTTACCCTTTCATAGGAGCTGCTTCTCAATTTTGGCTGCTTTATGGAGTAACTCCTCAAAAGTTACATAATGTTGGAGATCCACTACATCAGCTATATCATTATTCAGCCCTCCAAGAAAATGAGCCATTATGCTCTCTTCATCTTCTTCCACATCAGCTCTTATTATCACCATTTCCATCTCTTTATGGTAATCTTCCACACTTTTCGACCCTTGGCGCAAGTTCTACAAATTTCTTAGTAAATCACGGTGGTAATAAGAAGGAACAAACCGTTTTTTCATGATTCGTTTCATCTCACTCCATGTATCAATTTGTGGCTCACCATCCTTGTGTCTAGTACGTTTAAGTTGATCCCACCATATTGCAGCGTAATCGATTAGTTTGGAAACAACCAATTTAATCTTCTGCCCCCAAAAATAGTTATGGATATCAAAAATTGAATCAACTTTCCTTACCCATTCCAAATACACATCAGGATCACTAGTACCTCTAAATGAATGCATTTTAAATTTAATGGCATTAGGATTACTATCTTGACGCGGGCGTCTACTATAGCTCCTTTGTGAGCATGAATCAGATTGCTCTTCCTCTGAATCATCATCGGAGTGATCAATTTTCTTGGAATTTTTAGGCTTTCTCTTTGAGCCTTTAACTTCTAATTGCTTCATTCGTTCCGCCATATCACACATTGATTCCTGCATTTTTTTCATTTGTCATACAACAGCAGCCCTTAATAATTTTGGATCATCCTCATAAGAGGAGTCCCCGTCCTTGCCGGACATAGTTAGGCAGAAAGGAAAAAAAACGTAATGTAGAAAGCAAGAAAAGAATAAAATTAGAATACTCACAAGAGATCCCCGATCTTTGGTATTATGTTGATTGCTCTCAATAAATCAAGCCAAACAATATCGAATAACCAGAGGCAAAAGGCAAAAGAAAATAAAGGACAGCATAAACTAAGAATTCTATGAGACAAGAAAATAATGAGACAAAACACAAAATGTGAGGACGGCAAAAGATTGGGTAGACAATATTCAATAAAAAAGACAAGGGTGCTTTCTTTTCTTTGTCTTTTTTTTGGTTTATTCTCCTTGATGATTTAGAGAACAAACTTTTTTTTATCTGTTTTTTTCTTTTTTTTGTTTATGAAATTAAATAATCGAACACTACAAATTAAAAATTAAAACGGCAAGTCACCAATCACACAAACCAAGAATAAATTTAAGGCTTTTTTTAAGATAGGAGAAAAAAATGCAACTACGACGAACCTATTCAATTTAGAGGCAAATGGATGCGGAACTTGATGAACAAAAACAAAAATAAAGAAATTAAAAGATTCGAGAATACCGATTTTTGAATATGTTGTAAAATGAATTTGATGTAAAGTCTTCTTGAGAAATTTAAATCATTCTCTTAGCAATCCAATGGATTCAGAATCGCAAGAATCCGATTTATATAAAGAAAACTCAAATTGTGCTCTGATAACCAACTGATGTGAATCTGGCACTCGAAACGCAATCCGAACTCAAGAATTTTCCCGACCGTGAATTGAGATTAAGGACACAAAGAAAATAAACTTATAGATTATAAATCAAGTTAAGAACAAAGGCAATAACACAACCAATCCTAGCAAATAAATCGAACAATCAACCTAATATATAGATAACCCAACCTTTTGAATTGGATGAAAGAACCTGTTATGGGGTTGATTCTCAATTGTCTAGCCATAACAATTGATCACAATCAAAATTATACTTCAAGAACAAGATCCCGATCACTCGCACTCAAAGAAAGCTGAATTTTCTCAAAGGAAAAATATGAATTTTATTATTATCAAATCTGTATCTAGAATACATAAAAAGTTATCTATTTATAATGCTACTAACCTTAGGCCACGAAATTAGTGGTTTAATTTTACTAAAAAGCAATAATAGAGTCCTATTAGCTTTAGGAAAGAAATCCTTAAAACATAAGGAAAGAATTCTACATTAATTGGAATCAAAAACTAACTAGGACACAAAATATCCTAAATAAGAAAATAATAAACAAACCTAAAGAAATTAAATAAAATCCTATTCATATAGGCAGCCTATTTAGAGTCTTCCACAACTGGCCTAATAAAAACTAACCAAGATCCCAATGGGTTAACATGTGTCAAACACATGCGAGTCCAAAGCTCACTTAAGCTAATTCAAATTAGACCAAGTCTTGAATCACTCTCCAACAACTTGAATCAAAGTTAATAATTCTTTATCCTTGCTTAAGCTCACATCAATAGATTGAATCATGAAGATCTCTTTGACAAGCCCATTTAGAGCTTCTTGAGTTCTCTTTGACATAGACCTCGTAATTGTAATACGTAGAGAGTCCTTCACTTTAACCTCCATACCACTATTCCTTCCATGCTCTATAGTCAGTGTACCTTGATTTGCATCACTTGTACTTCTTGATTTGAAAGGGGTCTTAAGCCTTTTCTGATCTGGAGTTATATCATCTGGATCTTGACTTTTCGTACCTGCATGGTTAGTCTCATCGAAATCTACACTCATTGACTCTACCACAGTTTGTGTTCTTTTGGTATATAAGCCTTGCTATGTGTTGAGTTGCTAAGGAAAATTGCTTCATCAGATTTAGGATCAAATTTTCCTATTTGCTCTCTATCATTTAGGATGTAGCATTTACATCTAAAATCTTTGAAGTACCCAATCTTAGGTTTTCTTCCCTTCCAAATTTCATATGAGATTTTATCTATGGTCTTTCTAATGAGAGCTCTATTTAGAATGTAATATGCATTGTTCACGGCCTCACCCCAAAAGTATTTAGGCAGTCTACTCTCATTTAGCGTTGTTCGAGCCATTTTAACTATTGTTCTATTTTTCCTTTCAACAGCCCCATTTTGTTTAGGTGTATGAGGAGAAGAGAAGTTGTACTCAATGCCATTGGATTCACAAAATTCAACAAAGTGCTTATTTTTGAATTCTCCTCCATTATCACTCAGGATGCGTGCAATGCTTATGCCCTGTTCTACTTCTATTCGGATGAACATTTTTGAGAACTGGTCAAGGGCTTCATCATTGCTAGCTAGCAAAGCAACCAAGGTATAGCGAGAATATTCATCCACTATGACCATAGTGTATTCTTAATGGCGTGCGAAAGCGAAAAAGAACACGTTTCTATTCTAATATTGTGAGAAACGAAATTGGAGAAGAAAATTGATGAATTTGAGATAGATGAATGTTTTTGGCTCACATACAAAACCCGTTGAGTTTTTTTAGAAACGATCAAACCCTTTAGTTTTTGGAAATTAATAAAACCCAATTAGTTTTTGGAAACTAACAAAACCCAAATGTGTTATAACACAAATATTTTCACTAAACTTATAATCTGATATTTTTTATTACAACTTTTCTTCCTTTAAATAATGACTTATGAAGAGTTACAAAGGCATAATGACACTATCAAAGTAAAAGAAGAGTTACAACTCAATAAAGACACATTAAAACTAAGAGTTACAATGACATTGAAATAAAGACTACTTAAAAGCCAAATAAAAACTACATACTTTAAACCTATATTAAACTAATAATAATAGCATTATTTTATTATGAATAAAGCACAAAAAATAAATAATTTAACTCCTCTAAACGTGTCCCATATTGAGCTGGAGCATGAGCAAAAATCAGTCTTTAATCACATTATTTTGCAGCACCCATGACTTTCATTTTGCACCGAATCTTCCACAAATCTGCATTTGGAACAAAGAGAATACATTTTTCAACTAGCAATTTAATTTGGCACCAATAAATAACACACACGGCATTTTGTCCGCCGTCATTCTCCCCTTCTTCGAAAAGATTCGTCCTTGAATCTTGTTAGTATAAAACATTAGGAAGAACATTTTTCCAAAAATACTACAAATGAATACACCCTCATTTACATGCTTATTATCTGTACCCACATGTTTAGCCTCTTTTTCAACTTGAAAACTAGATTTTGTTCCATCTCCAAAAAGAATCTCGTTCTCGAGAATTTCAATCTCTTGAATGGTCAAAATTTTACCATTAGGAGCATATTGCAAATCATCATCCTCTTGACATATCGAATCTTTCACAAGCTCTTCCGGTGCATTTTCAATGGAACACTTAGATCGGTCATTTTCAAATGCATTTGGATTTGGTGAGACATTTGATATGGATTTTGGTGGGGATGGGAATATTCATTTATTGGGCAAAATCAGTAGATTAGAAGGTGTACAATGATTTTAAGGTTTAGAAATATTTTGAGAAAGAAGGCCAACTTCGTCCTAGCTAGATAGGTACCGGTGTACCCACTACACCGGTCATGGTCTACTAGACTTATATTGGTCCTCCTTGTTATTTCACTTCCCTTTTGTCTCAAGACTTATAATAAAGGACCTGACTTGGGATTGTAAATCCAACACCACTGGATCATATTGACCGATGCCGGTATAACCCACGATGGTTCCGTTATGATAGGGATAACAACACTTTTTCTCTTCCCCTTTTGTTCTGTAGTTGTTTATGTGCTACAGGAAGGACTTGCAATGGTCCACTAAATTTCCACCAGTGTAGTATCATCACTGGTGCTACCGTTCTGACTGAGGTCATTCCTTCCCCTTGTAGTTGGTCTTTCTTCTTATAGACCCAACACCTCCGGCACCGCTGTGGTAAGCCTAAATCAGTGCCGGTCAAGGTTGGACTAGTGTTGGTTTTTACCACAATGGTACCAGAGTTGTCCCCGAGAAACAACTTTCCCCTTTTCTCTTCTAAAATCAGTCCAAACCTATTATTACCATGTTGCATTTTCAATTATAAATATGATTAAATAAAAGAAATTGAGTCTAAAATATGGATTTTTATAAGAAAATGTATTGAAAACCCGTTAACCCTAAGGTCGTCCGGGCCTTATCGATTGCAAAGCCATCACGCTAACTCAAGTCTTGTTTGGTTATCTAATTATGAATGTTAATGGGTGAATTATCTCGTTTGTTTGCCGTACCTCATGATAACCCTTGTGGATTCAGGTAGATTTAGGCTATTGCATGATTAGGTTTCCTTCGGGTATTTATTTTCATAGAAATGGTGAATAGGATTGGTCCCCTTTTCCCATATGTAAATAACCCCCGTAGATAGCCTTTCATTTCTTCTTTTTATTCGAATGACTATAATAATTTTTTTATCATTTTCCATTGCTTGTGCACTGCATTAATAAAAGAAAGACAAACTAAAAATATTAATTAGGAAGGAATGAAATTACATAAGAAGGAATGATACTTTTACTTTTGTAAATGATTGGATTCGGCTAATAAAGAGTAGGTAACTCATCCAAACTCTGAATCTCTGATTAAGGTATGGTCTACCACCCGATGGGAAAATCGTACCTAAAATTTCTCGGTTGAGCTGAACCAGATGTCGACTCTATAATAAACATGAGATTTTGGTCTCGTTTCTTTTAAACTTTAAAATGTAAAATTGATTTCTAAACGTCGCTTCACTTAAACCCATTTTGTAGATGGTCCTTGCCTTGCTTCACCGCTTAGTCATCTGAAAATGTCGTCCTCTCACAATGGTGACTATTAGATATGATGTATGCCATAAAGCAACTATGGCAATATATCTTAGTTAATTGAATTTGTACGTATAAGTTATAAAGGCATTTCTTTTATTACATTGATGACTGCGAAAATATATCATGACTGGTTAAGAATATATTCATTGATGTGTTTGCAAAAGTCCTTGATGAAATCATAGCATAGATTGCAAGAGCATAGTGGGACTATGTATGGTGAGAACTGGTTCATATGTAATTATGATTTGTCTAAATATCCCTCGTCATAGTATCATCAAGATTGGACATTTATGAATACGGATAGACTAGCATGCGTCGTCGTACTCCTTGAATATGATTCAAGAAGCATATCTCCAGTGCTGAAGGGTGGTGCCTTGGGTTAACACATGGATGTATTAAAGCAAATATATTAATATAAGACAACACTCGGTAATCTATATTATGTGTTGGTGTTATGTCTTATTGTGATAGCAAGATGAATATCCTCAGACCTGAGATACTAGTTACCTTGTTCAGGTGTTGCTATATTTTGGATCATACCTAAGCATCCTATAGACTAGGTGATACGGATGATTACGGGTATAGTTGGTGTCTGTCCATTGGTAAGCTGAGTAATTAAGATGGAATCTATCACTCTATTATAGCAATATAAGGGAGTTGTACCTTGGTCATTTGTTAAAAGTAACACACTCGTAAACCTCTGTAGAGTATAGGTTGATAGGATGGGATCCTAGTCAATACATTAAAAATGGTTGAGTAGTTACTTTGGTAGCAAGACTAATCTACTAGGGTAGCCTTTAAGGCTGCTAGTGGATCATCACTTGAGTATGCTATGCCATGCCTAGGAATTTATTTCTCGCAATAGAAAATACTATGATAAGTATATTAAGTGTTGCTCAAACTAAGTAATGGTAGTTATCTAAGAATTAACAATGTTTTACTTGAGATTGTAAATGCTTTGATTTTTGAATTAAGTGCAATAATTCTTAAATTAGAAAAGAATGAAATCTTTAATTTAAATAGTCTATGGTCAAGTGAGCAAGGATTGGACTTCGCTGCTCATTTACTTCAAGGGGGCCTCTCCTACCGAGGGATCTCCATCAGTTCTAGATTTTAAGTACCAAAGGGACTATTATGAATTAGTTCATTTCTAGTATAATGAATTGGATTATATTGTTTTACAATGAAAGTTTAAATTGTTAAATTAAAACTTATAGACATAAGTGTAAGAACTAATAACAATGAACACCCTTGTTTATTTTGCATGCTATGTGGAGTCTTGGCATGATGGAATGATTATGAATTACCAGTTGAGCATGACCCCTAAGTTGGACCCAATAATTCCTTATAGCTCAGAATTAGTTATAGCTTCATAATCGAATATATATTTTATGGAACATTTCATCGAATGAATTGTTCAAGCATCATGTGCATTCTCCTTTAACATCGTCTGTTCATATGATTTGAATTAGGGTTAAGTCTTAACCAAACTAGGTTAGTTGTCTGTAATATCGGAGCTAATGTTGGGCTGGAGGCAACATTTAAGGAGTCATATAAATGGTTATGCACGTCCATTGGTTGGAACTCAAATGGATTAGCAATTGCATTAGATGCAAATGGACAGGATCCAACCATAACTATTTAAGTTAGCTTGACTCGTGATAGAGGGGGTTAGCTTATATGAGTTATGGATGCCACCTACTAAGGAAAATGGTTAGACCATGTTTCGTGAAAGACAATAGAAGGGGTTATTATGTTTTCGAATAAATCTTAATAAAATTGTAGGAAAATGTACTTAGTTTAAAGACATTAAAAATTGAATGCATGTGCACTACTAAGTTTAAGCAATGATTCATTTATTATATCTCGGTTTAAATCTTTACTACTTACATAAATTTCTCATGTATTGATAATTGTATTTAACTGGCTCTAGCTTCAAGGGTTTTGTTTAGAAATGTGAGGATAGTCCTGAAAGCCTGGGGCTTGGCCCATATATGATATGAGCCCAATACTAAACAACATGATGCAAGAATTTCTACATCAAGTAGAAATGTGGAAATTACATCTCGAACTGTCATCTACCATTACACATGGCATGATTCTCCCAAATATACTAGCTTTTAGGTAAAGAGCTTTATTGTGCCGAATCCCTTCGTATGGTAAGTCTGAGCTGGAGAAGATGATGTCAGGGATAACTATGCTCGTCTCGGTATTGAGCAATGCATAAACTTGATTTATTGAAGCCAAAGGTGATGGCTCGACCTCTATGAGTTTTTTAACAATGGCCATCCTGTGATCTTGAGAGCCAAGGAGAAGGCCCCAAATACTCATCTTTATGGTGGTTGCTTTTAGCTAATCAACGATTGGACTTTCTATCTTCTCTAAAAGTTTAGGGGAAGATTGGAGGTGCCTAGGGTTCCACTCTCGGTGCAGTAAGCCATACGAATCCAGTGATTTTTCCACCACTGGTAACTAGACTGATAGTATTAGCAGGAGAGTTTGTTGTTTTAAGGACTTTGAACTCATCAAAGTTTTCATCAAGGGATACAACATATGGGTCTAACCTTATCAGGTGCATCGACCAAATCCCAAACTTGATTTTTCATACGTGGAATCCAAATCTGATTTCATGGCTTTTAACCATGTATCTGAAGCTAAGCTCTTCATTGTCTCCTTGTAAGTCTTAGGTTAATCATCCTCCATTAGAAAGATCTGTTTATAATCCATGATAAAATATCTATATCTTTCAGAAGCATTAGGAACCTTACCAGATCTACGCATTGACTGTTGTATAACAGGTGGTTCCTCGATCACACTTCCTTATGTATCAGGCGTAGGAATAATCAGCTGACTGCCTTGTTCTCCTACTGGAACTCCAAGTTCAAGGTCGCTCCCACTAGCTTTTGAAAGCAATTGTTCCCTATTAAGGAATTGAGCGATCCTAGAAACAAGTACCTTTTGTTCCTTAGGATCATAGAAGGTGTATCCTATTGTCTCTTCAGGATAAACAGTGAACAAGCACTTGTCAGATCTAGCTCCAAGCTTATCTAACACTATCCTTTAATAGGTAGGACAACCGCAGACTCTAAAGTGAGAAAGAGTGGGTTCAATGCTAGGCATGCCATCGTAGGACCAAGCAAAAACTAAAACGTGTTGTTTTAATGTTTTTATTAATTTTGTCTCTTGCTCAATAGGCAATTGATTGGAAATTTATACCATTTTAGGATCATCTTCTCTGTTTAGATTAATTTCTTTTGTAATATCATTATTAATATCAAAAATGCTAGATGAATGCAGGAATGGATGCATGGAATCGCAATCATAGATACCATCCAAATAAGCAAAGTTCTTTACTTTATTATCATTATCATAAAATACATTAATCATTTCAAATAAGTTGGAAATAAAAATAAAGGACTAATCCTGATCAGTGAGCAATGGTTCTTCAATGGATTGGCCTCCCATAACAGTTGGCTTAAGCAAGATATCCTCGTCATCTTCTGCTTCCATCTTGGCCTTGCCTTTCATGACCTTAGCCATATCCATAATGGTTTGGCTTAGACAGCCTCCCTTGCTTTTTGCTTCCTCTACTATTTTAAGCTGAGTTTTGAGTTACTCAATTAAGGTTTTGAGAAGTTCCTCTTCCTTCCTCCGCTTCTTGATCTTTTTCTGATGCCCTTGCTCAATAGGCCTTGCCTGGTTGAGAGTTGCCCCTAAGTTTTGCTGAGAATCTGCCTTCTCTTTTATCATGTAGGAAATAGGGCCTTTACCATACTTACTGTAGTTGACCACAACCGAAAATATTTTGAATCTAGGGACCATCTTCCCCTGATGAGTAACAGGCTCAAGTGTTCCATTATATGGTTGCTTCTATTATCGTTGAAAGGTTGTCTTGCCATTCGAAGCTCTTGTGCCTCTGTATCCAAGTCTTGTTGGCTTCATTTCTCCCTCCCCTGTATTGAAGGTGGGGCATTCCTTGTCTATGAGCTCCTAATCCTCTCCCGGGAGTGTGGTGCTTTTGTATAGAACCTACCTAACGTGAATGCATGCAAATATGGCTGCAAAACAAAGGTTAATATTATGTAATGCAACTCAAACAAGACTCATGTGTGCGGTGTGCTTACAAAACAAAATACTTTAGTCACAAAGAAGATAAGACTTCCCCCAAGATTCCCATGAGAAACGAGGATGACATGGCCCTAGACATTAGGATAGACCTAACTATAGAGGCGACGTGGATTTAGAGTTAGATATGATGTATGCCCTAGAGGCAATTAGGGTGATATATCTTAGTTTTATTTGTATGAACAAGTTATATTAATAATGGTCACTCGAAGGGGTGACTCTATGGTGAAAGGTGAGTTGACTTGATGGTCACTCGAAGGTTTACTCGGTGGTCAAAGGTGAGTTGACTTGATGGTCACTCGAAGGGGTGACTTTATGGTCAAAGGTGAGTTGAATCTATGGTCACTCGAAGGCTGACTTAGTGGTCAAAGGTGAGTTGACTCAATGGTCACTCGAAGGGGTGACTCAGTGGTCGAAGGTGAGTTGAGTCGATGGTCACTCAAAGGGGTGACTCTATGGTCAAAGGTGAGTTGACTCGCTGGTCACCAATGGGTTGTATTTTCAGCAAGTATTTGTGTTTATTTCCATATCACTCAGACCTTGTTTTTAGTCTTTATAGCCGCTATTACTTCCTTTTCTGTCTTTTTCGGGTTTTGAAGGTAATTCAGAGAAAACATGCAATATTCAGAAGAAAAGAGCCTTTCACCGATACCTGAAGTAGACAGTGGGAGTGATAGTTGGTCTCGGTGACTCCAGAACACTTCAGAACGATCAAGATGACATCAATACCGGAGCACGCCATATCCAGATCTGGAAGTTACCCGATTCGGGCAAATCCTATTCAGGAAGATCCCATCTCAAAAGGAAGTTTAATCTCTTTCCTAATTTCATAAAGGGAAGGATTTTACTACCATTTGAAGACCAAGACTAAAAGGAAATGAATCCATCAAAATAAATGCAAAGAGTCTCGTTTTTTCACTAAAGAAGAAGTATAAGGGGGAGCACTCAGCTATAAATAGCAAGGCCGGCCATTTCGAAGGGGGTATACAATTTTGATCCAATCTATCATTCAGTCTTTCTAGTCTAGCTTTAGTCTTTATGTTCTTTAGTTTTTAAGCATTTTGATCTACAGTTTTAGTTTTGAACATTCCTAATTACAATTTCATTTTCAGTTTTATTTCTTTGTTTTAATTTCAGTCTCTATATTCTCAGCATGATTTATTTTCAGTCTCTTTATATTTCTGCACATTTAAATTCAGCCATGTTTAGCTAAAACTCTCATGGCTTGACCAATTATAATGGTCAAGACTAAGTTTAAATGGTGTGAGGACCGCAATTGAATACAAAAATTCACAAGACAACCTATTTACCAATCTCGGTACTTGAAGGGTTTTATGGTAAGAATATCACTTGGTCTCGCTGTTTGGACTGATCACCCATTTAGTAAGTCTTTGTGATTATTGTTAAACTCTATTCTTGCATCCGTAATTATGCCTGAAGAGGGATGAAGTAATAATAGTCTTTACAGAGACTGGAGAAAGGTAATCCTATGCCTGTTGGGAGTGCTTCGCTACCTTTCGGTAAGGATTTAGGCTTTTTTAATTTATATTACTATTCACTAGTGAGCTCTTGGCCCAAAGTCGAGAAACATAATGGGTAAGAGAGAGGTCAAGGTGCGGAGTCCGATCTCTATACACAGTAAGGAAAAGTTGCTAGTATTGTACGGTGTATGAGTATTAGTATAACTAAATCTAGGTCTCATTGCAATTGATTTCTTATCCTATGATCACCATGACATTCAGTCTTTCCTATTTTGGTTGAGCCATTATCTCTTATTGTTTCATTACTTGCTTTATTTAGTTTTAATTCACAAACTCGAATCAAATACCATTATCAAATACCATTCCTTGTGGATTCAACCCCGGCTCACTGCGAACTACCGTTTGTTTTACGTAGGGATTTATTTTTGGTGGTCTCGACATCCATCAACTTTTGGCGCCGTTGTCGGGGAATGGTTCATTTTGACTAATTATTCGTCGTGGATGACCATAGCCACAGGTCATGGCAGTGAATTCCTCTATGATCCAGAAATCGAAAGATCCAATAGAGCTCGTGTTAAGTAAGCCCGAGAGGGTAGAGATTCTAAACATCGGGCAAAGACTTCAAGTGGACCCAACGACAATCTAATTGATATAGAAGGACTGTTTGACTATTTGACTGACTCAGAATCAGAGCCTGAAATAGCCATCGTGACCATGGCTGACCAAGAGTAGTTAGTTTGAGATCTTACACGGGTCTCGGTGAACCAACAACCTTTCTGCATCACTTACCCGGACGAAACGGATGATAACAACTTCGAGATCAGATCTGGGTTTGTCTAGCTTGCCTAATTTCGTCGGGAGGGCCACTGATGACCCTTACAAACACTTGCAGAAATTCCATTTGATGGTGTGTTCCATGAAGCCACCCAAGGTCGATCTAAACCTTGCAAAATTGAAGTCCTTTGCTTTCTCTCTTGAGGACTCGGCCAATGACTGGTTTTGTCATTTGAACCCAGGATCAATCACATCATAGGAACAGATGTCGAGAGTCTTCCTTGATAAATACTTTCCAACATCGAGAGTTACCACTTTGAAAAGGCAGATCTGTTCAACTAAGATGAAAGACACAGAGAGTCTCCATGAGTATTATGAAAGGCTCCAACATCTTTTGGCCGCCTGTCCACCTCATGGATTTACTGATCAAGCCTTAGTCCAGACTTTCTATGAAGGACTCTCGTTCTCTATACGGTCCATGTTAGACGCCGCTAGTGGGGGTGCTCCCATCAACAAGACCCCAACTCAGGATTGGGAATCATCAAGACTATGGCAGAAACCGCTCAATAGTTTGGCGATCATGAAGGAAAATGTACATCGAGATCAGTCAATGAGGTCAATTCTTATGATCTCAATGACAAAATAGAAATGTGCGAAAGAGTGAGAAATGTGCAAAAAGACTACCCATGCTACTGATGCAAGGGTATAGGAGACCTTGAGTTTGAGCAAGTCCATGCCATGGGAAACTATACCAACTATAGTAATTAGGGTAACTATAGAAACTACGGTAACCATAATAACTATGTTAATCAAGGGAACAAGAAACCATACATTTCGCCACTACAGAGAAATCAAACAGGATGGTAAGATCGTCTAGCACTCGCTTGGGGAAATAACATCCACCAACAACCACAAGGACCACAGAATCAGCTCATGGAGAGGAATCAACAAAATGCGATCGTACCGAGATCTCCTCAACAAGTCCAGGTCCAACCCAACCCACCTAAGCAGCCACAATATAATCCTTATGATGAGCTTTTCACTACTCTCATTGAGGGCTCCAATAAGCGGTTTGAGCTGGTAGACAATCGGATACAAGGACTACAAGGTAACTTCTCATACCTAGAAAAATAGATGGCCCAGATAGCTAGCACTCTCTCTAAGATCGAGAACATGGGGAGACTTCCATCCTAAATAGAGGACAATCCAAGAGAGAATGACAGTGCAATCACATTAAGGGAAAAGAAAGAAACTCGGCCGGAACCACTGAGAGCAGAAATAGAGGATGAAGTCGTAGTGATTCCTGATGACCCGGAGGGATCAACGACTTCTACCGAGACCAGACCTCCTTTTCCAGAAAGACTGGCGAAGACAAAGAAGCTGAAGGAAGAGAAAAAGATCTTCAAAACCTTGAGGAAAGTCGAGATCAACAACCCGTTGCTCGATGTGATCAGATAAATACCCAAATATGCGAAATTCCTTAAGAAGTTGTGTACCAATAGGAAGAAGCAGCATGACCTAGATAAAGTCATGGTAGGGGAAAACGTGTCTGCCATAATCTAATTCAAAATACCCCCTAAGTTGAAGGACTAGGGAATGTTCGCAATCAATTGCACCATAGGTCAAATTGGAATTCAAAAGGCTATGTGTGGTCTCGGTGCATCTATAAATGTCATGCTTTCCTCTATCTACCAGCAGATATCAGCCAACTGCAATATGCCTCTCAAGGAGACCCAGACTGTCTTGCAACTTGTGGATCGCTTTGTTGTTTACCCTGAGGGAATTTTGGAGGACGTATTGGTCAAGGTAAATGATTTTGTTTTTCTCGCTGACTTTTATTTTATTTGTATGTGTGATGCAGATAAAAAGGGGAACTCGGATTTGCTGCTAGGGATACCATTCTTGTGTACCGCCAAGACCAAAATCGACGTACACAATGGTTCTCTCGCTATGGAATTCAACGGGGAATAAGCCGCTTTCAATGTTTATGATGATATGAAGACCACAGAAGAAGATTCAAGCCTATGTAGTATCGATAGTCTTGATCCTTTCATCCAACACATTTTTAGCTCAATCTTTCAGACGAGTACTTGGTCGCGTTGAATGAAGCACTTGACATCGATAGTCTCGACGATACAGTTTTGGACAAAAGGGGGAAGAGGCAATCCGTAATCTCGATCCACCTAAACCTACATCGAGACCCGGACCGAAGCTCGCTCTACTACCTTTCAAGAAACTCACCCCTTCCATCATTCAACCACCGGAACTTAAATTCAGGAGTCTACAAGTCACCTCAAATCTGCTTTCTTGGGGGATAACGACATACTATCGGTGATTATTTCTAGTAAATTGAGTCCTGCTGAAGAAAAACGACCGGTCTCTTTGCTCCAGCAACATAAGGGGGCAAATGGATGGACAATAGCTGACATCAAGGGGATTAGTCCTTCCACTTGCATTCACAAAATCAAGTTGGGAGAGAATGCCAAGACCTGTCGCCAACCTTAAAGACGACTCAATTCTCCTATGATGGAGGTAGTGAAGATGGAAGTGATTAAGCTCATAGAGGCTAACCTCATTTACCCTATCTCTGATAATGAGTGGGTTAGCCCGGTACAAGTTGTTCCAAATAAGAAAGGGATCACAGTGACAACGAACGAAGTAGGAGAACCGGTCCCGACAAGAATACAGAATGGGTGGAGAGTTTGCATTGACTACCGTAAGCTCAACACCGCAACTAAGACCACTTCCCACTACCATTCATTGATCAGATGCTGGAGAGGCTAGCAGGAAAATCTCATTTCTATTGTCTCGATGGAATGTCGGGTTTCTATCAGATCCCGGTGGCACTAGAAGACCAGGAAAAGATAACTTTTACGTGTACTTTTGGCACCTTTGATTACAGGCGGATGCCTTTTGGTCTCTGCAATGCTCCCACTGCATTTCAAAGGTGCATGATGAGTATCTTTTCAGATTATATGGAAAAAATCATTGAACAAGTTAGGTCTTTTCTTGGGCCTGCTGGTTTTTATTGCAAGTTCATCAAGAAATTTTCAAAGATCATCGAGCCCCTATATAGACTACTCCAGAATGGTGCTAATTTTGAATTTGGAGATCCTTGTAAAGAAGCCTTTGACACTATAAAAAAGAAGTTGGTTTATGCGCCCATCATCTAAGCGCCCAACTGGGACAAGCCCTTCGAGATCATGTGCGATGCAAGCGATAAGGCAGTAGGAGTAGTAATGAGACAACGAGTTGGCCGAGAACCTCACGTCATTTATTATGCCTCTCGGACTCTCGATACAGCTCAACAAAACTATTCCACGACTGAGAAAGAGCTCCTTGCTATTATTTTTGCACTGGAGAAGTTTCATTCTTACCTTCTCTGTTCCAAGGCCATTGTATACTCAGACCATGTTGCTTTGAGGTACCTTATTGATGTGAATAAACGAACGCCATATATGGACAATAAAAATGATAAAGACATGGAACTTAAAAGGAAAGATTCTTCACATATTCCATTTCCAAGTCCTAAGTCAAAGAGCATTCAATCTACTTCAATTGAGCTAAACGAGGAGATTTTTATGATGAAATGTTCAAGTGAACTTTCAGCAATTTCAAATTATATGAGCTTGAGCAAAGATAAAGAATTATTGAATTTGGTTCAAGTATGGAAGAGTGATTCACTATTTGGTCTGATTAGAGTTTGCTTAAGTGAGCTTTGGACAAGCATGTGTGCGACACGTGTTAACCCATTGGGATCTAGGTTAGTTCTTATTAGATCAAATACTTGATGGAAGACAACTATGGCTGCCATCATATTAGAATTTAATTTAATTTAATAGTTTATTTTATTTAATTAGATATTTTTATTATTTTCTTATCTAGGAGTTTTAGTTTCATAATAAGCTGGATTTGAAATTAAAATAGTATTTCTTTCCTTATGCTTTTGGAATTCTTTCCTAAAGTTAAATAGAGCTTTATTATTTGCCTTTTGGGATAATAATACCATTTTCATGGTCTATGGTTAGGAGTACCATGAATAGAGAGTTTTCTACTATGTATTGCACACAGATTTGATATTAATAAAAACAACCAGATTTTTCCTTTGTGAAATTTCAGCTTTCTTCGAGTGCCAGTGATCGGGATCTTATTCTTGAAGTATTGTTTTGATTGTGATCAATTGTTGTGGCTAGGGAATTGAGAGTCAACCACATAATAGGTTCTTTCATCCAATTTGAAAGGTTGCGTTAACTAGATGCTAGCGCGTTTGTTCGTTTTATTTGCTAGGATTGGTTGTGCTATTGCCATTTATTCTATCATTATTCTTTTTATAATTCATAAAATTAAATCTTATTTGTGTCTTTCAATCTCAATTCACGGTCAGGGAAATTTTTGAGTTCGGATTGCCTTTCTCGTAGCCGGATTCACATAAGTTGGTAATCAGAGCACAGTTTGAGTTGAGGTTTGATTTCTATCCAGATTTCTTCTTCTTGTCATTACTTTTTCTATAAAAATCTGATTCTTACGATTCCAAATCCATTGGATTTTTAAGAGAGCGATTTAAATTTCTCAAGAAGACTTCACATCAATTAAATTAAATTCATACAAACTTAGCCAATTTTCTTGATACCCTTGTCTTTTTTATTGAATATTGTCTACCCGATCTTATGTCGTACTTACATTTTTGTGTTTTGTCTTATTATTTTGTCTTGTAGAATTCTTAGTTTCTGTTGTCCTTTATGCTCTTTTTCCTTTTTTGCCTCTGGTTATTCGATATTGTTTGGCTTGATTTATTGAGATCAATCAACATAATACCAAAGAGCATGGATCTCCTGTGAGTATTTTGATTTTGTTTGTATCTTGCTTTCACATCAAGTTTTTCTATTTCTGTCGATCTAACCATGTGCCTCAAGGATAAGGACTCTTTTGAGGTTGATAAAAAAGAGTTAAGGAAAGCTATTGCAGGAATGAAACATTTGAAGCAACAATTTTTTGAAATTAATGATGAGCTGAAAAGATTAGAGCTTGAAAGCACGTACGAAAAGCATTACCATCTGAAACGATATAAAGACATCGAGGATTATTCTAAGAAAAGGCAATCTGATCCATACTTGTGTAAGAGTTCTAGGGGACGTCCACATCAAGAAGGTAACCTTAATACCACTAAAGTGAAAACTCATTCATTTCAAGGTAAAAGTGAACCTGATGTAAACAAATTCTTTCATGCTCGCTGTTGTACAAAAGATAAAGTGTGTAGTATGATTTTGGATAGTAGTCGTTATAGTAATATTGCTAGTACTACCATGGTTGAGAAATTGAGTTTGACCACAACTAAGCATCCAATTCCTTATCAACTTCAACTCTATGATAGCAATGAGGTAAAAGTGTCTCAAAAAGTCTTGGTCAATTTTGCAATTGGGAAATTTATGACCCAGTTTTATGCGATGTTGTACCTATACAATTGTGCCATTTACTTTTGGGCCTTCATGGCAGTTTGATCGTTCGACCATTCGTAATGGCAAATCGAATAAAATCACCCTAATTAAGGAAGGAAAAGATTACACCTTATTACCTTTGACGCCAGAACAAATTTACCAAGATCAACTTTATTTACAAAATTCAATATGTAAAGAAGAGGTTTTGGTTAAGGAGAGAGAAAACAAGAGTGATAAAATCAGTAAGGGTGAGAAGAGAGAAGAGGTGAGAGAAAAGGTTGGTGAGTTGAGTGAGATAGATGTGTGGAGAGAAGAAAGTAAGGGCGATGTAAAAGCCAATGATCATACATTATACGCCAAAATCAGAGATTTAAAGCAAGCTAAAAAATCTATTTGAAAGTTCTTTTGTTCTACTGCAAAGATTTTAACTTGTCTCCAACGATATCTAATCATATTATTCTTCCTAGTTTAGTTCATTCTTCTTTGCAGAAATTTGATTATCTATTGATGATTGGGCTACCTCTTATTGAAATGATTGACCATGAGTTTTCTTATGTACTTGGAGCATCTTCCAAGGAAAGGAAGACGCAATCTGATGTCAAGGAGTTTGATATGTGGAAGTTTAATGCGAAGGACTTGCTTTACGGTGACACCGATTTGAGGACGAATCTTTTTTAAAGAGGGAGGGAATGATGTGAATAAACGAACGCCATATATGGACCATATAAATGATAAAGACATGGAACTTAAAAGGAAAGATTCTTCACATATTCCATTTCCAAGTTCTACGTCAAAGAGCATTCAATCTGCTTCAATTGAGCTAAAAGTTGAGATTTTCATGATTAAATGTTCAAGTCAACTTTCAACAATTTCAAATTATATGAGTTTGAGTAAAGATAAAGAATTATTGAATTTGGTTCAAGTATGGAAGAGTAATTTTCTATTTGGTCTAATTAGAGTTTGCTTAAGTGAGCTTTGGACAAGCATGTGTGTGCACGTGTTAACCTATTGGGATCTTGGCTAGTTCTTATTGGATCAATTACTTGATGGAAGACAACTATGGCTGCCATCATATTAGAATTTAATTTAATTTAATTAGATCTTTTTATTATTTTCTTATCTAGGAGTTTTGGTTTCATAATAAGCTGGATTTAAAATTAAAATAGTATTTCTTTCCTCATGCTTTTAGAATTCTTTCCTAAAGCTAAATAGAACTTCATTATTTGCCTTTTGGGATAATAATAGCATTTTTAAGGTCTATGGTTAGGAGTACTATAAATAGAGAGTTTTCTATTATGTATTGCACACATATTTGAGACAATAAAAATTCAGATTTTTCCTTTGTAAAATTTCAGCTTTCTTTGAGTGCGAGTGATCGGGATCTTGTTCTTGAAGTATTATTTTGATTGTAATCAATTGTTGTGGCTAGATAATTAAGAGTCAAGCCCATAACAGCTTCTTTCATCCATTTCAAAAGGTTGCGTTACCTATATGCTAACGTCATTGTTCGTTTTTTTTGCTAGGATTGGTTGTGCTATTGCCATTATTTCTGTCATTATTAGTTTTATAATTCAGAAAATTGAATCTTCTTTGTGGCTTTAAATCTCAATTCACGGTCAGGGAAATTCTTGAGTTCGGATTGCATTTCTCGCAGCCGGATTCACATCACTTATGACCAAGAAAGATGCCAAGCCAAGACTGGTTTGGTGGATCCTTTTGCTTCAAGAATTTGACATTGAGATCAGAGATAAAAAGGGGACAGAGAAACTGGTGGCTGATCATCTCAGCAGGCTGACCAATTCAAAAGAACTTAAGGTAGTAGAAGACGAATATCCTAGGGAAAGTCTCTTTGTTATAACCGAGACTCCATGGTATGAAGTCCTTGTCAACTTTCTTACCACCAGAAGGTTCCTAGAGGATTTCACACGTAATGACAAGGAGAAAATTAAGAGAGAAGCTGGCAGGTATTTCTGGGATAATCCTTATCTATGGAGACAAGGGAACAATATGTTTTGAGGAGATGAGTTTACGGGGAAGTGATCCTAAGACTCTTACAGGCATGTCACTTTGAAGTTTGTGGAGGTCACAGTGGGCCAAGGAGAAAAGCACAACGCATTCTTGAGTGCGGGTTTTATTGGTCCCACATCTTTCGTGACTCTTATATGTTTTGTAAGGCATGCAACAACTGTCAACGAATTGGTAATCTTGGACATTGAGATCAGCTCCGGATGACTCCTATTTTGGTCATCGAGATCTTTGATGTCTGGAGTATGGTTTTCATGGGCCCTTTCCTTCTTCTTATGGGTTTAAGTACATCCTCCTGGCGGTTGATTGTGTCTCCAAGTGGATAGAAGCCAAGGCGACCAAGAACGATGATGGAAAGACCGTAGCAGACTTCATCAAGGATAACATCATCTGCAAATACGGGATACCGAGACTACTCATCAGTGATCGCGGTACACATTTTTTGCAACAAGATGATGTCGGCGTTACTGGCTAAATAGGGAGTCAAGCACATGACTTCCATGGCCTACCACCCACAGATAAATGGACAAGCTGAGGTGAGCAATAGAGAGGTCAAGCTCATCGTGGAGAAAATAGTCAATCCCAATAGGAAAGACTGGAGTCTCCGTCTCTTTGAAGCTCTTTGGGCAGTCCGCACAACATGGAAAGCCCCAATTGGGATGTCACCTTACAGAGTTATCTATTGGAAAGCATGCCATCGACCTGTCAAGATCGAGCATAAGGCGTATTGGGCCATCAAGGAGACCAATTTCAGGTTTGATGCAGCCAAGGAGTATAGGGGGTTGCAACTATATGAACTCGAGGAGATCCGCCATGATGTTTAAGAAAGGAACAAGGCCTACAAAGAGGTCGCTAAGCCTCACCATGATCTTTTCGCTTCCAGGAAAGTCTTTAACGTAGGACAGAGAGTGCTTCATTTCTAATCTCGTCTCAAGCTATTCCCTTGGAAGTTGAGGTCTCGGTGGGCTGGACCTTACGACGTGACCAAAGTGTTTCCACATGGAGCAGTCATTATATAGAGCATCGAGACTGGAAAGGTTCTGAAAGTCAATGGGCATTGTCTTAAGCCCTACTATGAAGGATTCCAAGCTCAATCTGAGGAGATAACCCTCACAGAGACCACCGATTCAACACCATAATCTCGGTGTGGTATCTCGAGCTCACCGATGTTAAGCAAAGCTCTCTTGGGTGGCAGCCCAAGCATTTCTTACTCTTCATCTCTCTCTTTTAGTTAGCTTTCATTAGTTGTATCTAGACTAGGACTGATTTCTCTCTCTATTTTTATTGCAGGTTTAGGTCTCTGTACATACTCTATGGAAGTTAAAAAATCACACGCCAAGAGACCTGATAAGAAGATAAGGGATGTGAACGGACTCACGCGGATTGATGCATGCACAGTGGGTGACATGGCAGTCATGCAAAGATCATGCAGATTTTTTCTGATTCGGTACCTAAATAAGGCCATGATTGCTACTGATCCCATTAATTCCCTCTGAGCCACCCTTGCAAGCTGAAAATCCCTATTTAAAACCCCTTCCCTCTCTCTAAAAGTCACGCTCACTTTCAAACTTTTAAACTCTCTTCCAAAGCTTCTTCTCCGGTAAATTCTTCTCTTTCACCACCGCTTAAATGGCCTCAACCTAAGACAACACCACCACCACTACTCTGGTGACCACCACAGTTGTTACCACCACCATCCTGATAGTGACTACCTTCTCCACTGTCACCATAACCATCGCCGGTGCAGCGAACACTACTTCAGCGGCCCCAGACACTATCACCACTTCCGCCTTCACCGCCGCTACCACTGCCATTCCTCCTCCAACCCCCTAGGTAACTCTTCCTAAGACCACGGCGATTTCAAGCCATGGAGTCCCTACTCCTACCACCTCCTTCAGCACCACCACCACTGCCGGCAAGCCTCTGCTCATCGTAGACCCAATCTCCACTCTTTACCCCGCCGCCACTGATCTAGAGGAGTCCAGTGAAGTAAAGAAAGAAAAGAAATCTTGGGGAGAAGCTAAGCCCCAAAGAGATCCTATCGAGATTGACTGCGATGAACAGAGTGACTACACACCTGCTCCTCCGCCCACCAAGAGAGAGATGCTCACAAGGAGTGCCGCAAAGGGCGGCCAGAGCTCTAAAAAGGCCAAAAAGACCAAGGAAGAGAAGACCCATCCTCACGGTGTAAAGAGCAAGATCCATGGCTCTTTCAACCACCCTGCTCCATGCACTACTTATGCTCGATTCAAGGGCCAATCATCAAAGCCATATAAGTCTGTCTACAAAGACACCATGGCCACTCTCAGCATCAACCAACCCATCATTGATGCCTTCACCACGATCTCGTGGCTTCCCCTACTCTTCATCTGTTTCCCCTCCTACCAGGAGCTTGTCTGGGAATTTTAGGCTACTTTCTAGTTCAAGCAGGACTACACCAGGTATCAGAAGGAGGGGGTGATCAAATTCTGTCTTG
The DNA here is from genome assembly GCA_947683365.1 of Euphorbia pulcherrima. Lineage (NCBI taxonomy): Eukaryota > Viridiplantae > Streptophyta > Magnoliopsida > Malpighiales > Euphorbiaceae > Euphorbia > Euphorbia pulcherrima. Next base: position 37,799,934 of record CANTUS010000014.1, on the reverse strand, counting down.
CTGGGAAGAATATGATTTGGAGTCTCGATGACTTTAACAAGGCTTTAGGTGTGACTGACCCCTTTGATGACATGTGTGATTCTCTTCCTTCCGACTTCAACGCAGCCGAGACCTACTTCTCCCTCTGTAGCAATGATCCCCGAGTCACCACTTGGAAGTCCGATGACTCTCGAGACTTCTACAATCATGAGCCCCACCAAAGGTATGCCCATAGAATTCTTGTCTTTAACTTTTCTGGTCACCATAGAAGTTTCGAGACGCTAAATGAGAAAGATATGCACATTCTGTGGTGCATGAAGAACAACAAGAAGCTCCACCTAGGAGCATGGCTGGCCAAGTAGTTTTAGTATATCCTTGCCCACCCCAAAAGTCCTCCAATTCTAGGCGTCGTGATCTCGATCATTACGCACGGCATGGAGCATTTTGAGCCTGTCTGCTACACCAGGACCCCCGAAACTCTACTCCTAGACTTGGAGACTCTTGGGATAATGCTGCTCATTGAAACAATCAATGGGACCAATAGTTATGTGCCCTCCTGGTCCTCCTGAAGAAAAGCCTGCTCTACCTGCTCTAGAGGACCTTAGCCAGACCAGCCTGCTGGTGATAACTCTACTCCTCCCGCCGCCTACACCGAGCTCCTCCAGAAAGTCACCAGTCTATAGAACTAAATCAAGGACCTTTTCAAAAGCCTCATTAAGCTTGGAACTGAGAACTGAATGTGAATCTGATCATCCGGCAGTTCGGGATCTGGTGGATATAGCGAGATCAGCTGGGTCTCTTTTGCTTCCTTCCCTCCTCCACCGAGACAGTAATGTTTTTATTTGCCCTCTCTCCTATCTCTTTTTACTCTTTATATTTTTGCATTGAGGGGAATGCTTAGTTTAGGTGTGGGGAGGGGATTTATCTGCTTTTGTTTCTTTTGTTTAAATCTTTTTCTTATTTTTAATATATTTTATCTTTTGCTCAAGACAGAGATTTCACAAGGACTCATGCTTTATCCCTGCAATGACCTTATTTGCTCTCTAATCTGTCATTAAGATGTGATGATAACCAAGATAAGAAATGATGTGTAAATAACTAATTGAATAACCAACATGACTATATCGACTAACTAAAACTTATCATCGAGACCGGAGTTGAACATCGATATTCCAATCTAAGATATCTGATGATCACCTTGTAAATTTTTTAATCCCAGTGAGTGCAGAAAAGTGTAACATGATTTTGTTGTTTAAAGTGCTTTTATCTGACCTTGATTTGATTTAAGTTAGTCCCTGTGTATCATAAGATCCTCCATCGAGACCTTGCAAAATCTGGTATCAATCTTGGTGGTTATTTTTCTGCTTTCACAGTTAGTCGTAATGAGGCTTACTTCGCTCGCAACCTTGTTTGTCTCTTTCATAGGTCTGATAGAAGAAAGACCTATCCCCGGCTAAAATCGTGTGAAGACTCTTTCATAGGACTGGTAAAAGAGAGAGCTATCCACGGCTAAAAATCGGGTGAAGACTCTTTCATAGGACCGGTAGAAGAGAGAGCTATCCATGGCTAAAAACCGGGTGAAGACTCTTTCATAGGGAAAAATTGATAGAAAATGCAGTAGGATCTAAGAAAAAATGGCAAAGTGCGTAATGAGATAAATTGGGTTTAAAAATCTAAAAGGGCTAGCAAAGTTCCTAAAAACGCAAAACTCAAACAATGGCTAGATGTGTCTTAGGGACCCCACCAAGTAAAAGTGTGCTTCAATTAAATAAAAGGTTTAGAAGGAGTCATCTTATGATCACCAAGACGCGCTTAAATCTAAATCTAGGTATTTAAGAACAATGACAATATTTTATGTACTTGTGCTTTAATTTGTTAAATACTCTCGGGTAAAGCTTTGAACAAGGTCTTCTTGATGATAATCTTATAATGGAATGCTCAGTGGTCAATGAAAGGCCTCAATATAAGTCTCAGTGAAAGAATTTGGTCTCTATTTAGTTATTCAAAGGTTATTTGTGCAGTTTTTCCTTCTTTCTGATCTTTAATGCGTAGTTGAGGGCAAGCATGGAATAAGTGTGGGGAGATTTGATACGTTGTATTTTTAGCACGTATTTGTGTTTATTTCCATATCACCGAGACCATGTTTTTACTCTTTATGGCCGCTATTACTTCCATTTTGTCTTTTTCAGGTTTTGAAGGCAATTTGTAGAAAACATGCAATATTCAGAAGAAAAGAGCCTTTCACCAATAGTTGAAGCAGACAGTGGGAGCGATAGCTGGTCTCGGTGGCTCCAGAACACTTTAGAACGACCAAGATGACATCAATACTGGAGCACACCATATCCAGATCTGGAAGTTACCCAATTCGGGCAAATACTATTTAGGAAGAGCCCATCTCAAAAGGAAGTTTGATCTCTTTCCTAATTTCATAAAGGGAAGGATTTTACTACCATTTGAAGGCCAAGAGTAAAAGGAAATGAATCCATCAAAATAAATGCAAAGTGTCATGTTTTGTCACTAAAGAAGAAGCATAACGGGGAGCACTCAGCTATAAATACCAAGGTCGGCCATTTCGAAGGGGATATACAATTTCGATTCAATCTATCATTCAATCTTTCTAGTCTAGCTTTAGTCTTTGTGTTCTTTAGTTTTAAGCATTTTGATCTATAGTGTTTTGGTTTTGAATGTTCCTAAGTTTAATTACAATTTCAATTTCCGTTTTAATTTTAGTCTCTGTATTCTCAGTATGATTTATTTTCAGTCTTTTTATATTTCTGCACATCTAAATTCAGCCATGTTTAGCTAGAACTCTCATGGCCTGACCAACTAATGGTCAAGACTGAGTTTAAATGATGCGAGGACCGCAATTGAATATAGAAATTTGCAAGGCGACCTATTTACCAATCTCGGTACTTGAAGGGTTTTATGGTAAGAATATCACTTGGTCTCGATGTTTGGACTGATCACCCATTTGGTAAGTCTTTATTATTATTTTTAATCGCTATTCTTGCATCCGTAATTGTGCCTGAAGAGGGATGAAGTAACAACAGTCTCCATCGAGACTGGAGAAAGGTAATCTTATGCCTGTTGGGAGTGCTTCGCTACCTGTCGGTAAGGATTTAGGATTTTCTAATTTATATTGCTATTCACTGGTGAGCTCTTGGCTCGAAGTCGAGAGACATAATGGGTAAGAGAGAGGTCGTGGCGTGAAGTCATGTCTCTATACACAGTAAGGAAAAGTTACTAGTATTGTACGGTGCATGAGTATTAGTATAACTAAATCTAGGTCTCGTTGCAATTGATTTCTTATCCTATGATTGTTGGATATGATGTATGCCCTTAAGGCAATTAGGTATCTTAATTACGTAATAGTACGGATATTTTATTTAATCAATAAAGGCATTTAATCTTTTGTTTATATCAATGTGCTTATAAATATATTATGGATGGTTAAAATATATTCATTGATGTATGTATACGAAAGTCCTTGATGTATCATAGCATGAAGTTAGAGAAATTATAGTTGGACTAATATTTAGTGAGACCTACTTCATGTGCGATTATGATTATGTCTAAACTATCCCTAGTCATAGTTTCATCAAGAAAGGATATTGATGAAGCGGAAAGACTAGCATGTGGTCAACTTTCTTGGAAAGGGTTCAAGCAGTCTATCTCCTAAGGACTGAAGGTGGTGCCTTAAGTTTGACACGTGGATATATCTAGGAGATATATTGGAGACCGCAGTAAGATAAACACTTGGTGTATATATCAATGTCTTAGTGTTTATCTTCATGCAATAAGCTTTGCGAATATCTTCACACTTGAGATACTAGTTACCTTGTGTGGTACCATCGCTATACTTTGGGTCATTCCCACACACTCATTAATTTAGGGTGTCATGATTGATTACGGTATATTGATGACAACACGTTGGTAAGCTAAGTAGAAGGAAAAAAATCCATCACTTCGGATATATTAAGGAGTTGTACCTGGCCGCTTGTTGAAGTGATGAGTGCTATAAACCTCTAATCAGAGTATGTGTTTGATAGAAATGGTTTCAAGTCAAACACACTATGGTAAAAGGCAATATACTTCGGTAACGAGTTAATAATTGGGATAGCTTGGAGCAACCTTGCTATTAGTGGGTTAACACTTTAACCGAACCCTATATACCAAATGGTACTAATATTAAAGAATGGAAGGAGTTCATCGCATTGAACAACTATTGCATTAACCGGGACTAAGTTATAAGCACAAATGATGTTCCGAGTAATGGGGGATGGTAGACCCTTGCTAGAGTCGTACTACAGTCGTTTAAGGTAATCGAGTTCTATTCATGGTCTAGAACCTCGTGCCAATGGTTCCATTAAAACAAGGTTGGTTTAGCCTTAACAGCTCAATACTTCGGGATCCTATAAGGTCACACACATTGGACCTTCATCGGACTAAGTATTGAATTAATAGATTTATTCTATTACGAAAATATAATATATTAATAATTGGATTATGAATTAACTGGTTCAAAATGATTGGATCATTTTTGGATAAACCAAGGAATTTATATTTGATCGGCAGCTAATTTATTAGGGTCATAAAATAAATATTATTTGAAAAGGGATTAAAAGGGAATTTTGCCTTGACGAGATAAATTGGATCGAGAATACAAATTGTATTTTGCACAGGCTCGGGTGCGCGAAAGTACACCGACAGGTGGCAAGCAATGCTGGGCATTGCTCGCGGCAGCCCATGAAAATGGGATGCCTAATGGCGCAGCCCAAAGGCGCGTCGCGAGCTGGGCTTTCCTTGCGGCAAACACACAGCTTGCAAAGCACGTTGTTTGGGCGTGCTGTGCCCGCGGGTCATTGTGACCCGTGGGCATAACCCGCGTGGGATGTGCACATCGGAAATGGGGGAGATTTTTGCTCCCCCAAGCCTATACATAAGTACTCAATTTTCCCTTTTCAAATTGCACCATAGCTCAATAGCATAAATCCTAAGCGAGATTCGCAAAGATAAATCTCTCGGGTAATTGAGCAAGTTCTTTTTGAGGAGCTTGATTTTATTCGAGCACCTCTAATCTATATTTTCGAGTGGGGCTTCTGGAGTGGTCTAGCAACTACTCGAGGCTGCTTATTGTTCCTCTCGGTGAGGTTTTGGTTGGTAGGGTTCGTGTGGATACTCATAGAGGCTATCCTAAGCTTGGAGGCTTGTGTAAGGAGGTTCTCCTAAAGCACGTTCAACTGGTAAGTTTCCTTTCTTTCTCTTTTAATTATTAGGTCTTTTTCTTTAAGCATTTTTAGACTTAATAATTATGCTTATGTTGTTTCGCATGCTAAGTTTATTTTATGCTTAGGTTATAGCGTAAAGTTATAACATGCTTAGGCTATAGCTTAGAGTTATAACATGCTTAGTATAAAATATATATGCTAGAATATAATTTAGAATTATGGTATGCCTAGCCTATGCATGCTAACCTAGGTAGAGAATTATTTCGCTAAGGCTTTATTTAATATGCATCTAATAGGAGTTCCTAGGGACATGGACAAAATTTTGAATTTTCGTCGTGCCTGTTATGCATGTTAAAATTGACTGTCAGTTTCCAATAGTGGTATCAAAGTCAATGAGATATTATTAGCTTATTACAATAAAGAAAAAGAAACATTTTAAACCTTTAAGTATCTGCCAAAAACGTTCTTAGCATATACTTTAGCTTAAATGTGTGTTAAGTGACAAATATCATAAATAATTGAGCTTAATTAGGCTGCAAGTTGGGTAGAGGCTTCAAAGATATCAAATTACTTTGATTTTACACCGAATAATCCATAAGTCTACATTTAAAATGATGAGAATAATTTTAGGATATAGCAGATCAATTTGGCACAAAAAAATTCCGAACATATTAGCGTGTTCGTCACCATTCTCTCCTTCTTCAAAAAGATTTGTCCTCGAATCTTGTACTTCTAGAACAAAGGGAGATTCATATTTTTGAAAATTATCACAAACAGATTCTTTCTCACTAAATTGTTTCATCTCAATATCCACATGCCAAAATTCCTTTTCAATTTGAAATTGAGATGTTTCATCTCCAAAAAGCATCTCATTCTCAAGATCTCTAAGCTCTTGAATAGTTACAATCTTATTTGTAGGAACATATTTCAGATCATCTCTTATAATCTCTTCTGATTCATTTTCATCGCAACACATAGATTTGATATTTTCTAATGGATTTTCATTGATTGAGACATCTGAAATAGACTTTGGTGGGGTTGCAAATGCTAGTTCATTTTTGGAAGAATCGAAAAATTTGGTAAGTGGAGTGTGATTAGAAAGAGATGAAGAATTTTCTACTTGGTGGACACATTGAGAATTTTCTATAGAAATTGGGGTGGTTAAGACATTTGACATGGATTTTGGTAGGGATAGGAAATTTCGTTTAATGGGCAAAGAATTCAGCAGATTAGATTTTGAGGATTAGAAATATTTTAAGGACAAAACTTGAATTTATGGTTGATCCCTAACCATTTGAGAACAAGTGTGTTCAAAGCTTCGTGCTTTGCCTTGGCTGCCTCTAATTCTAACTTCAATTTCTGAAATGCATCAGTAAGATTTTGGTCCACAAACATGTTTACTCTTCTTTCTTCAAAGATGACACAAAAAATAAAATGGGAAAAGAAAATTAGGATCAGAAATCCTTGGCTCTGATACCAACTTATGGCGTGTGGAAGAAAAAAAGAACACGTTTCTATTCTAATATTGTGAGAAACGAATTTGGAAAAGAAAATTGATGAATTTGAGATAGATGAATGTTTTTGGATAACATACAAAACCCTTGATTGTTTTTGCAAACAAACAAAACCAAATCAGTTTTTGGAAGCCAACAAAACCTAAATGTGTTGTAACGCAGATATTTTTTCAATTTGATATTCTGATATTCTATATCTACACTTCTTCCTTTAAATAGTGATAGGGGAAGAGTTACAACAAAATTAAAGCACTTAAAACTAAGAGTTACAAAGAAATGAAAACACTAAAGCCAAATAATAATACCTACATTAAACCAAAGTCAATAAGATATTATTAGCTTATTACAATAAAGAAAAAGAAACATTTTAAACCTTTAAGTGTCTGACAAAAACGTTCTTAGCATATACTTTAGCTTAAATGTGTGTTAAGTGACAAATATCATAAATAATTGAGCTTAATTAGGCTGCAAGTTGGATAGAGGCTTCAAAGATATCAAATTACTTTGATTTTACACCGAATAATCCATAAGTCTACATTTAAATTGATGAGAATAATTTTAGGATATAGCAGATTAATTTGGCACCAAAAAATTACGAACATATTAGCGTGCTCATCACCATTCTCCCCTTCTTCAAAAAGATTCGTCCTCGAATCTTGTACTTCTAGAACATAAGGAGATTCATATTTTTGAAAATTATCACAAACATATTCTTTCTCACTAAATTGTTTCATCTCAATATCCACATGCCAAAATTCCTTTTCAATTTGAAATTGAGATGTTTCATCTCCAAAAAGCATCTCATTCTCAAGATCTTTAAGCTCTAGAATAGTTACAATCTTATTTGTAGGAAAAGATTTCATATCATCTCTTACTAACTCTTCTGATTCATTTTCATCGCAACACATAGATTTGTTATTTTCTGATGCATTTCCATTGATTGCGACATCTGAAATGGACTTTGGTGGGGTTGCAAATGCTTATTCGTTTTTGGAAGAATCATAAAGTGTGATTAGAAAGAGTTGAAGAATTTTCGACTTGGTGGACACATTGAGAATTTTCTAAAGAAATTGGTTTAGCTAAGACATTTGACATGGATTTTTGTGGGGATAGAAATTTACGTTTAATTGGTAAAGAATTCAGCAGATTAGACTCCGTACTGTGATTTTGAGGATTAGAAATATTTTGAGGACAAAACTTGAATTTATGGTTGATCCCTAATCTTTTGCGAACAAGTATTTTCAAAGCTTCGAGGTTTGCCTTGGTTGCCTCTAATTCTAACTTCAGTTTCTGAAATGCATCAATAAGATTTTGGTCCACAAACATGTTTACTCTTCTTTCTTCAAAGATGCCACAAAAAATATAATGGGAAAAGAAAATTAGGATCACAAATCCTTGGCTTTGATACCAACTGATGGCGTGCGGAAGCAAAAAAGAACACATTTCTATTCTAATATTGCGAGAAACGAATTTGGAAAAAAATTTGATGAATTTGAGATAGATGAATGTTTTTGGATCACATACAAAACCCTTGATTGTTTTCGGAAACAAACAAAACCCAATTAGTTTTTGGAAACTAACAAAACCTAAATGTGTTGTAACACATATATTTTCTCAATTTGATATTCTGATATTCTATAACTACACTTCTTCCTTTAAATAGTGATAGGGGAAGAGTTACAACAAAATTAAAGCACTTAAAACTACGAGTTACAAAGAAATGAAAACACTTAAAGCCAAATAATAAAACCTACATTGAACCAAAGTTAATGAGATATTATTAGCTTATTACAATAAAAAAAACATTTTAAACCTTTAAGTATCTGCCAAAAACGTTCTTAGCATATACTTTAGCTTAAATGCGTGTAAAGTGACAAATATCATAAATAAATGAGATTGGTTAGGCTAGATAAAGGCTTCAAAGATATCAAATTACTTTGATTTTACACCGAATAATCCATAAGTCTGCATTTAAAATGATGAGAATAATTTTAGGGTATAGCATAACAATTTGGCACTTAAAAATTACGAACATATTAGCGTGCTCGTCACCATTCTCCCCTTCTTCAAAAAGATTCGTCCTCGAATCTTGTACTTCTAGAACATAAGGAGATTCATATTTTTGAAAATTATCACAAACAGATTCTTTCTCACTAAATTGTTTCATCTCAATATCCACATGCCAAAATTCCTTTTCAATTTGAAATTGAGATGTTTCATCTCCAAAAAGCATCTCATTTCAAGATCTTTAAGCTCTTGCATAGTTACAATCTTATTTGTAGGAACAGATTTCATATCATCTCTTACAATCTCTTCTGATTCATTTTCATCGCAATACTTAGATTTGATATTTTCTGATGTATTTTCATTGATTGAGACATCTGAAATGGACTTTGGTAGGGTTGCAATTGCTGGTTCATTTTGGAAGAATCGAAAAATTTGGTTAGAAAGAGGTAAAGAATTTTCCACTTGGAGGACACATTGAGAATTTTCTAAAGAAATTGGGTTGGCTAAGACATTTGACGTGGATTTTGGCGGGGAGAGAAATTTTCGTTTACTTGGCAAAGAATTCAGCAGATTAGAAGGTGTACTGTGATTTTTTGGATTTTAAATATTTTGAGGACAAAACTTGAATTTATGGTTGATCCCTAACCTTTTGCGAACAAGTTTTTTCAAAGATTCAAGCTTTGCCTTGGCTGCCTCTAATTCTAACTTCAGTTTCTGAGATGCATCAATAAGATTTTGATCCACATACATGTTTACTCCTCTTTCTTCAAAGATGACACAAAAAATACAATTGGAAAAGAAAATTAGGATCAGAAATCCTTGGCTCTGATACCAACTGATGGCGTGCGGAAGCAAAATGAACACGTTTCTGCTCTAATATTGTGAGAAACGAATTTGGAAAAGAAAATTGATGAATTTGAGATAGATGAGTGTTTTTGAATCACATACAAAACTCTTGATCATTTTTGGAAACAAACAAAACCCAATAAGTTTATAGAGACTAACAAAACACAAATGTGTTGTAACACAGATATTTTCTCAATTTGATAATTTGATGTACTATAACTACAGTTCTTCCTTTAAATAGTGATAGGGGAAGAGTTACAATAAAATTAAAGCACTTAAAACTAAGAGTTACAAAGAAATGAAGACACTTAAAGCCAAATATTAACACCTAAATTAAACCAAAGTTAATCAGATATTACTAGCTTATTACAATAAAGAAAAAAAAACACTTTAAACCTTTAAGTATCTGCCACAAACGTTCTTAGCATAGACTTTAGCTTAAATGTGTGTTAAGTGACAAATATCATAAATAATTGAGCTTAATTAGGCTGCAAGTTGGATAGAGGCTTCAAAGATATCAAATTACTTTGATTTTACACCGTATAATCCACTAGTCTGCATTTAAAATGATGAGATTAATTTTAGGATATAGCAGATCAATTTGGCACAAACAAATTACGAACATATTATCGTGCTCGTCATCATTCTCCCCTTCTTCAAAAAGATTCGTCCTCGAATCTTATACTTCTAGAACATAAGGAGATTCATAGTTTTGAAAATTATCCCAAACAGATTCTTTCTCACTAAATTGTTTCATCTCAATATCCACATGCTAAAATTCCTATTCAATTTGATATTAAGATGTTTCAACTCCTAAAAGCATCTCATTCTCAAGATCTCCAAGCTCTTGAATAGTTACAATCTTATTTGTATGGATAGATTTCAGATCATCTCTTACAATATCATCTGATTCATTTTAGTCGCAACACATAGATTTGATATTTTCTGATGCATTTTCATTGATTAAGACATCTGAAATGGACTTCGGTAGGGTTGTAAATGCTGGTTCATTTTTTGAAGAATGGAAAAATTTGGTACGTGAAGTGTGATTAGAAAGAGGTGAAGAATTTTCCACTTAGACACATTGAGAATTTTCTAAAGAAATTGGGTTGATTAAGACATTTGACATGGATTTTGGCGGGGATAGGAATTTTCGTTTAATTGGCAAAGAATTCAGCAGATTAGAAAGGTGTACTGTGATTTTGAGGATTAGAAATATTTTGAGGACAAAACTTGAATTTATGGTTGATCCCTAACCTTTTGAGAACAAGTCTTCTTAAAGCTTCGTGCTTTGCCTTGGCTGCCTCTAATTCTAACTTTAGTTTCTAAAATGCATAAATAAGATTTTGGTCGACAAACATGTTTACTCTTCTTTCTTCAAAGATGACACAAAAAATACAATGGGAAAAGAAAATTAGGAACAGAAATCTTTGGCTCTAATACCAACTAATGGTTTACACGCAGAACTATAACACCGTTTCTACCAAAGGATTACAATTTTTGCCAATCGATCTTACTAAAAACCGATTCGGTAAAAATCGAACCCGTTACTAGAAGCGGGAATGAATGGGCTTATAGTAAGTTCATCATTACTAGGATTATATCCCAAGAAGAGTGGGGAAGAAACATGTTTGCCTGCAGGGAGTTATCTTTTGGTAAACCTAGATTCTTTGACTATTTTAATTACATGCATTGGATCACATACAAAATCCTTGATTGTTTTTGGAAACAAACAAAACCCAATTAGTTTTTGGAAACTAACAAAACCTAAATGTGTTGTAACACAGATATTTTCCCAATTCGATAATCTGATATTCTATTTCTACACTTCTTCCTTTAAATAGTGATAGGTGAAAAGTCACGATAAAATTAAAGCACTTAAAACAAAGAGTTACAAAGAAATGAAGACACTTAAAGCCAAATATTAATACCTACGTTAAACCAAAGTTAATGAGATATTATTAGCTTATTACAATAAAGAAAAAGAAACACTTTAAACCTTTAAGTATCTGCCAAAAACGTTCTTAGCATATACTTTAGCTTAAATGTGTGTTAAGTGACAAATATCATAAATAATTGAGCTTAATTAGGCTGCAAGTTGGATAGAGGCTTCAAAGATATCAAATTACTTTGATTTTACACCAAATAATCCATAAGTCTGCATTTAAAATGATGAGAGTAATTTTAGGATATAGCAGATCAATTTGGCACAAAAAAATTACGAACATATTAGCGTGCTCGTCATCATTCTCCCCTCTTCAACAAGATTCGTCCTCGAATTTTGTACTTCTAGAATATAACGAGATTCATATTTTTGAAACTTATCACAAACAAATTCTTTCTCACAAAATTGTTTCATCTCAATATCCACATGCCAAATTTCCTTTTCAATTTGAAATTGAGATGTGTCATCTCCAAAAAGCATCTTATTCTCAAGATCTTCAAGCTCTTGAATAGTTACAATCTTATTTGTAGGGACAGATTTCAGATCTTTTGATTCATTTTAATCGCAACACATAGATTTGATATTTTCTGATGCATTTTCATCGATTAAGACATCTGGAATGGACTTTGGCAGGGTTGCAAATACTGGTTCATTTTTGGAAGAATCGAAAAATTTGGTAAGTGGAGTGTGATTTGAAAGAGGTGAAGAATTTTCCACTTGGTGGACACATTGAGAATTTTCTAAAGAAATTGGGTTGGTTAAGACATTTGACATAGATTTTGTTGGGGATAGGAATTTTCGTTTGGCAAGGAATTCAGCATATTAGAAGATGTACTGTGATTTTGAGGATTAGAAATATTTTTTTAAGGACAAAACTTGAATTTATGGTTGATCCCTAACCTTTTGCGAACAAGTGTTTTAAAGCTTCGTGCTTTGCCTTGACTGCCTCTATTTCTAACTTCAGTTTCTAAAATGCATCAATAAGATTTTGATTCACAAACATGTTTACTCTTCTTTCTTCAAAGATGACACAAAAAATACAATGGGAAAAGAAAATTAGGATCACAAATCCTTGGCTTTGACACCAACTGTTGGCGTGCGGAAGCAAAAAATAACACGTTTCTGTTCTAATAATATTGTGAGAAATGAATTTGGAAAAGAAAATTGATGAATTTGAGATAGACGAATGTTTTTGGATCACATACAAATTGTTTTTAGAAACAAACAAAACCCAATTAGTTTTTGGAAACTAACAAAACCTAAATATGTTGTAACACAGATATTTTCTCAATTTGATATTCTGATATTCTATAACTACACTTCTTCCTTTAAATAGTGATAGGGGAAGAGTTACAATAAAATTAAAGCACTTAAAACTAAGAGTTACAAAGAAATGAAAACACTTAAATCCAAATAATAATACCTACATTAAACCAAAGTTAATGAGATATTATTAGCTTATTACAATAAAGAAAAAGAAACATTTTAAACCTTTAAGTATCTGCCAAAAACGTTCTTAGCATATACTTTAGCTTAAATGTGTGTTAAGTGACAAATATCATAAATAATTGAGCTTAATTAGGCTACAAGTTGGATAGAGGCTTCAAAGATACAAATTACTTTGATTTTACACCGAAAAATCCATAATTCTGCATTTAAAATGATGAGAATAATTTTAGGATATAGCAGATCAATTTGGCACCAAAAAATTACGAACATAGTAGCGTGCTCGTCGTTATGGGTTATAGATTCTTCCAATTTACATGAATTGAAAGAATGAAATTTATTAGTCCAAGAGAATCCATTGGTCTTCAAGTTTGTGCCCGTATTTGTTCTGGCTAAGGATTGAACTCGGTGTCTACTCCTCATAGGGCACCTCTCCTACCTGGGAACCTATATCGGTGCAGCTTGAGACCAATGAGGGGATTAAATATGGACTAATTTATTTCTAGTATATAAGATGGTTCTTATATTTGTTTCTATAACAAAGTAAAAATTAAATTTATTGAATAAAAGCTTAAAGGAAATGCTATATGAATATAACAAATAAAAGTGTTAATTATTTTGCACATAAACTAGGTTGATGGAGTATTTATAATTAAGAGCTTGAACCCACCTAAGGTTGGACCTGATATATTAATTCTAAATTCCCTGAATTAATGTAAATTATTATAAATATGTCCGTCTGATAAAATTCTAGATTGGGTGAGACGTTTAACACTAATAAAATCCAAAAGTAAATATATTAAGGCAAGTTATAGTCTTCCTTACCCAAATTTATAATATGTCTTTGGGCAATCAAAGTGCTGCGTAAAGTGTTCCTTTTTGTCCACATTGATCGATTATAAAAATTGGGATAGGGTCTGCCTTCACAGAACTGGCGTAGTCGACCATAAAATTGGGGGCTAGCCTCAGATCTGAGACATATTCAAGGAGATGCTAATATAAGAGCACACGTCCCTTGGGATTAGGGAACTTGAATGAATTAGTAATTGCATACGATGGAAATGGTATGGGATTCCAACTATAACTTACTATTGTGACTTGACTCATAAAATTGGGGGTCATAATAGACTAGTTATAGATGCTACCTACTAGGAAATTTAGCTGGGCCAATTCCCGAATTCATTAGAATGGGCTATTGTAAAATTCGAAGAAAATAGTAGGATAAATGTATTTAATTTAAAGAACTTTTATTAAATGCATGTACTAAAAACTAATATCTGAACATTTTTTTCTTATCTTATATCTTAGGTTGAAAATGACTTCCAACGTTAATCTCCCTATGTTACTTGACACCAAATTGAATGGCTCGAACTTTTTTGATTGGTTCCGAGCAGTGAGAATAATTCTCAGATTCGAGGGAATCGCTTATGTTCTAAATGAAATTTTTCCTATTGAACCTGATGTTGAGGATTATGTGGAACATGATGTCTGGTTGAAGCATAGGAAAGATCGTGAGACTGCCATGTCTATCATGTTAGGGTCCATGAATCTTGAACTTCAGAAATAACATGAGAACATGGCCTTAGAGGATATGGTTCTCCATCTTAAGGAGCTCTTTTCTAAGCAAGAAAGGACAGAGAGGTATGAGACCTCCAAGCTCCTTTTTGGAACCAAGATGCAGGCTGGCACCTCTGCCTCCCAGAATGTACTGAAACTCTTAGGATACCTTAGGAAGCTGAATCGATTGGAATTCGAGATGAATCATGACTTAAGCGTTGACCTTGTGTTGATGTCCTTAATAGATAGTTACTCAAGCTTCGTGACTAACTTTTACATGAACAAGATTAATTCTAATATCCCTGAATTAATCAACATGTTAAAGACAGTAGAACCTCAGATCAAGAAAGATCAGAAACCACTACTGCTGGTCAAGAAAGGCAAGGCTTCTAAGAAAAAGAAGCAGGCACTGGGTGCCAAGAAAAGAATCAGTAAAAAGAAGAAAGAAAAGAAGACATCTAAGTTTGTCTGCTTCCAGTGCGGGAAACCAGGACATTGGAACAGGGATTGCAAAGCTCCTGCTTCTGAACTTTTTGAAGAAGAAGCCTGCAGAGGCATCTACTTCAGGTATGTTTGTAATTGAAAACTATGCTACTTTTCATCGTGAATCAACTTGGGTATTAGATACTGGTTGTGGTTCTCATATCTTTACTTCTGTGCAGGGACTAAGGAACAATAGAAGACTTGTAAAAGGGGAGATGGACCTGTATATGGGAAATGAAGCCCGAGTTGCTGCATCAGCCAAATGAAGCTTTAATATTACTTTGCCAAATGGACTTGTTTTAGTTGAATAATTGTTACTACATTCCGAGTGTTACTAAGAATATTGTATATGTTGCGTGTTTAGCAGCAGAAGGATTTGAAATTTTATTTTCGAATAATAATTGTCAGATTCGTTTGAATAATATTCTTTATGGTTATTGGATGTTGAATGGTGGCATTTTTATTCTTGATACTAAAATAGAAGTTTTAATATAAACAACGTAAAGAAAGTTAAATTAGATAATGAGAATTCCTTCTACTTATGGCATTGTCGTTTAGGTCATATAAACAAAGATCACTTAACCAAGCTGCATAAGCATGGAGACTTGGGCCCAATAGACTTGGAGTCTTATGGTGATTGCGAACCTTGTTTAAGAGAAAAAATGACAAAGTTACCCTTTCAAGGAAATGGTGAACGAGCCACTAGTACATTGGAACTTATACATACTGATGTATGTGGTCCAATGAGTGTTCAGGCACTAGGAGGATACTCGTACTTCATAACCTTTATTGATGATTTTTCATGATACGGTTATTTGTACATAATGAAGCACAAGTCTGAGAGTTTTGAAAAGTTCAAACTATTCAAAACTGAAGTAGAGAAACAGCTTGAAAAAAGTATCAAAGCACTTCGATCGGATCGAGGTGGAGAATACCTAAGTCAGGAGTTTCAGGATTGTCTAAAGGAAAACAGGATAGTCCCCCAATGGACCCCTCCTTATACGCCCCAACACAATTGAGTGTCAGAAAGGAGAAATTAGACTTTATTACATATGGTTCGGTCCATGATAAGCCATGCAGATCTCAGTAAATCCTTTTGGATATCCAAAGGAAACTATTGGATATCTATTTTACCAACCCGAAGCACAGAAGGTATTTGAGTCACGAAATGCTCACTTTTTGGAAATGGAACACTTACTTGCAAAAGTCAGTGGGAGCAATATTGAACTGGAAGTTCAAGAGGAAGAAATAGACAACCGGCTGATTGACCCCGTTCTAGATACATAAGAAAGTGAGATCCAAGAACAACCTGTCGAAACACAAACATTGCAAAGATCAGGTCGTGTTCATAAAGATCCTGATAGATATGGTTTTATCATCACTGATAATAAAGAACTGTATCTCTTTTAGGATGATGATGAACAAAGGACATATGATGAGGCAGTGAAAAGCTCAGATTCTGATAAATGGCTAAAAGCCATGAAATCAAAAATGGATTCCATGTATGAGAACCAAGTTTGGAATTTGGTTGATGCACCACAAGAGGTTAGACCAATCGGGTGCAAATGGGTCTTCAAGAAGAAGACTGACATGGACGGTAATGTAATTACCTATAAAGCAAGGTTGGTTGTGAAAGGTTATAATCAACGTGAAGGTATCGACTATGATGAAACTTTCTCACCGGTAGCCATGCTTAAATTCGTAAGGATACTCCTAGCCATTACTGCTCATTATGATTATGAGATCTGGCAGATGGATGTTAAAACAACATTCCTAAATGGGGATTTAGACCGAGATGTGTATATGACACAACCTAAGGGTTTTACATCTTAGAATGGCTCGAAGGTATTCAAGCTACAAAGATCCAATTATGGACTTAACCAAGCATTCAGGAGTTGGAATATAAGGTTTGATTAGATAATCCGTGAACTGGTTTTCTGTCCAAACATTAATGATCCTTGTGTTTACAAGAAGGTTAGTGGGAGTGCAGTCGTTTTCTTAGTATTTTATGTCGATGACATTCTATTAATAGGAAATGATATTTCTCTTCTTCAAAATTCTCCATGAAAGACCTTGGTGAAGCACCATTTATACTAGGCATAAAGATCTATAGGGATAGATACCTTGGTGAAGCACCATTTATACTAGGTATAAAGATCTATAGGGATAGATCCAAGAGGCTGTTAGGTCTTTCTCAAAGTACATATATAGACAAGGTATTGAATAGGTTCAACCTTGAGCATTCGTAGAAAGGTTATCTCTCGATGATGAAGGGGTTTAACCTATCTAAGGCTGAGTGTCCGAAGACAGCTCAGGAGAGAATGCGCGTGAAGGATATACCCTATGCATTCGTGATAGGATCCATCATGTATGCTATGATATGTACTAGGCCAGATGTCTCTCAGGCTTTGAGCTTTATGAGCAGATATCAGTCAGATCCAGGTGAAAAGCACTGGATGGCCGTCAAGGCAATTCTTAAGTACTTGAGAAGGACTAAAGATGAGTTCTTTATTTATGGAGAAGGTGACTTCACAATTAGAGGTTACACTAACGCGAGTTTTCAATCTGACAAGGATGACTTTAAGTCTCAATCGGGTTTTGTGTATGTGTTAAATGGAGGGAGATATGCTGGAAGAGTTCTAAGCAACAAACTACTGCTGATTCAACCACGAAATATGAATATATTGCTGCATGCAAAGCAGCAAAAGAAGCTGTCTGGTTAAAGGGATTTATTGGTGATCTCGGTGTGGTGCCTGAGACTATTGATCTAATTACTTTGTATTGTGATAACAAGGGTGCTATAGCTCAGGCAAAGGAACCACGGTCTCATAAAAAAAAAGACATGTATCCAGAAAGTATCATATAATCAGGGAGATTGTTGATGCTAAGATAATAAGACTAGAATATGTATCCACTAATCAGAACCTCGCGGATGGTCTAACGAAGCCATTGACTCAAGTCAAACATGACCAGTATGTTAAAGCATATGGATTAAGACATATGGCTAATTGGCCTTAGTGCAAGTGGGAGTTTGTTGGATACGATGTATGCCCTTAAGGCAATTAGGGCGATATATCTTTATTATGTAATAGTACGAATATTTTGTTTAATTAATAAAGGCATTTAATCTTTTGTTTATATCAATGTACTTATAAATATATTATGGCTGGTTAAAATATATTCATTGATGTATGTATTCAAAAGTCCTTGACGTATCATAGCATGAAGTCAGAGAAATTATAGTTGGACTAATATTTAGTGACACCTGCTTCATGTGCAATTATGATTATGTCTAAACTATCCCTACTAATAGTTTCATCAAGAAAGTATATTGTTGAAGCGGAAAGACTAGCATGTGGTCAACTTTCTTAGACAGGGTCCAAGTAGTGTATCTCCTAAGGACTGAAGGTGGTGCCTTAAGTTTGACATATGGATATATCTAGGAGATATATTGGAGACCGCAGTAAGATAAACACTTGGTGTATATATCAATGAGTTAATGTTTATCTTCATGCAATAAGCTTTGCAAATATCCTCATACTTGAGATACTAGTTACCTTGTGTTGTACCATCGCTATACTTTGGGTCATTCCCACACACTCATTAATTTAGGGTGTCACGGGTGATTATAGGTATAGTGATGATAACACGTTGGTAAGCTAAGTAGTCGAAAATAATCCATTGCTCTGGATATATTAAAGAGTTGTACCTAGTCGCTTGTTGAAGTGATGATTGCTATAAACCTCTGATCAGAGTATGTGTTTGATAGAAATAGTTTCTAGTCAACACACTATGGTAAAAGGCAATATACTTCGGTAACGAGTTAATAACTGGGATAGCTTGGAGCAACCTTGCTATTAGTGGGTTAACACTTTAATCGAACCCTATAAACCAGATGGTACTAATATTAAAGAATGGAAGGAGTTCATCGCATTGGACAACTATTGCATTAACCGGAATTAAGTCATAAGCACAAATGACGTTCTGAGTAATGGGGGATGGTAGACCCTTGCTAAAGGCATACTACAATCATTTAAGGTAATCAAGTTCTATTCACGATCTAGAAGCTCGAGCCAATTATTCCATTAGAACAAGGGTTGGTTAAGCCTTAACAGCTCAATTCTTCAGGATCCTATAAGGTTACACACATTGGACCTTTATCGGACTAAGTAAAGAATTAATAGATTTATTCTATTACGAAAATATAACATATTAATAATTGGATTATGAATTAATTGGTTAAAAATGATTAGATCATTTTTGGATAAACCAAGGAATTTATTTTTGACCGGTAACTAATTTATTAGGGTCATAAAATAAATATTTATTTGAAAAGGGATTAAAAGGGAATTTTGCCTTAGAGAGTTAAATTGGACTGAGAATACAAAATGTATTTTGCACAAGCTCGGGTGCGCGAGAGTACACCGAAAAGGTGTGTGAGCAATGCTGGGCATTGCTAGCGGCAGCCCATGAAAATGGGCTGCCTAATGGTGCAGCCCAAAGGCGCGCCGCGAGCTGGGGTCGTGGCATGGGCCGAGAGGCCCAGCTCGTGGCAAACACACAGCGTGTAAAGCATGTTGTGTGGGCGGGCTGTGATCGCGGGTCATTGTGACCCGTGGGCATAACCCGCGTGGGATGTGCAAAAATGCACATCCCACATCGGAAATGGGCGAGCATTTTTGCTCCCCCAAGCCTATACATAGGCACTCAATTCCCCCTTTTCAACTTGCACCATAGCTCAATAGCATAAATCCTAAGCGAGATTCGCAAAGATAAATCTCTCGGGTAATTGAGCAAGTTCTTTTTGAGGAGCTTGATTTTATTCGAGCACCTCTAGTCTATATTTTTTTGTGGGGCTTCTGGAGTGGTCTAGAAACTACTCGAGACTCCTTAGTTCTTCCTCTCGGGGAGGTTTTGGTTGGTGGGGTTCGTGTGGATACTTATAGAGGCTATCATAGGCTTGGAGGCTTGTGCAAGGAGGTTCTGCTAAAGCACGCTTCAACTGGTAAGTTTCCTTTCTTTCTCTTTTAATTATTAGGCCTTTTTCTTTAAGTGTTTTTAGACTTAATAATTTTGCTTAGGTTATTTTGCATGCTTAGTTTATTTTATGCTTAGGCTTAGAGTTATAACATGCCTAGTATAAAATATATATGCTATGATATATTTTAGAATTATGGTATGCCTAGCCTATACATGCTAACCTAGGTAGAGAATTATTTAGTTAAGGCTTTATTTAATTTATATGCATCTAATAGGAGTTCCTGTCTCCAGATCACAAACTCCAATCAAGAGCACTTCTAGATCACGTTGTGTGTTGTAACATTGTCAAATACCGTTCCTTGTGGATTCGACCCCCTCTCACTACTAACTACCAGTTTGTTTTGGGCAAGGATTTATTTTTGGTGGTCTCGACACCCATCAGTCACTCGACGGCTAACTCGGTGGTCAAAGGTGAGGTTACTCGCTGGTCACTTGAAGGCTGACTTGATGGTCAAAGGTGAGTTGACTCAATGGTCACTCGAAGGGGTGAATCTACAGTCAAAGGTAAGTTGAATAGATGTTCACTCGAAGGCTGACTCGGTGGTCAAAGGTGAGTGGACTCGTTTGTCACTCGAAGAGTGACTCGATGGCCAAAGGTGAGTTGACTTGCTGGTCACTTGAAGGGGTGACTCTATGGTCAAAGGTCATGTTGGGTTCCTATATCTAAGGAAGTAAAGTGGTATTTCACGCATAAATGCCGTGATTGCATAAAGATGTGGTTAGTGTTCACATAATCATGATGTTTATGATGTTTTTCGATTTATTTATAATTAATAAATATGCACAGGTAGCAAACGGTTAGATCGTGCCTACCGCCTTTTTAACTCCAATTGGTTATTTTGCTTTAAAGCCAACATGGGACTTAGCGGAGTATAATGTCACGGGCCGAGAGTCTGGAGCAGCATTTTGCCCGTGCGGCGCCCCGAGGTCCTCCCGTATGACCCCAAGGCCAGCCTTGATCTTCGCAGACATGTACTGGTTTCGCCCTGCCGAGGGCTCATTAGGATAGCGGCAACAGCTATCGACTAGTTGTGCCATGTATGGACGCATAAGCCCCCTTTATAGTTAAGTCTAAGACTAGCGACAAGCTCCCCAAACCTAATTAGGTCGGCATGCCTGGACTCGGACAGGCATATGCGCATACAGGCAGAACACCCCTAGCGCTGATGCCACCACCCCTCAGTTTACCAACGGCAGGATTCTTCTAAAGTGCATGCCCTCTTCTGATAGCGCCGTCACGCAACAATGGTGGATAAACTTTGGTGCGTGACATTCTCCCCCACCGAAGATCTAGCACGCCCTCGTGCTAGGGGAAGAAGGACTCCGCTCGCCCAAGGATCGCATCGCTATCGTACCTCTGCCACTGTAACCTTCCACTACTCCAGACTAGGTGTCTCGCCCTCCAATCCCATCCCGGACGGGATCCCTTCACAACTGGACTCGAGGGGAGTTCACCGCTCACTTTACTTTCCTCGAGTGGAGTCTTCACCCTGGCCTAATCGGGCTTGTCAACTAAAATCATTACTTTCTCCCTAAAGGACGTGCAGCGTTCCCATCTCACACGAGCGTCCCCTAGACTTCAAGCTCGCTTGCGAGTCGCCCGACTTTTCCTGCGGACTTCCACCTCGCATGGGGCCATTACTCTCTTCACATTAGGGTGTGCAGTGTTCCAGCACTTTGACTTGCAACTTGGAGCGTACTATCACGATCCGGCTCTGATACCATCTGTCACGGGCCGAGAGTCTGGCGCAGCATTTTGCCCGTGCGGCGCCCCGAGGTCCTCCCGCATGACCCCGAGGCCAGCCTTGATCTTCGCAGACATGCACTGGTTTCGCACTGCCGAGGGCTCATCAGGATAGCGGCAACAGCTATCGACCAGTTGTGCCACGTATGGACGCATAAGCCCCCTTCATAGTTAAGTCCAAGACTAGCGACAAGCTCCCCAAACCTAATTGGGTCGGCATGCCTGAACTCGGACAGGCATATGCGCATACAGGCAGAACACCCCTAGCGCTGATGCCACCACCCCTCAGTTTACCAACGACAGGATTCTTCTTAAGTGCATGCCCTCTTCTGATAGCGCCGTCACGTAGGGTGGATAAACTTTGGTGCGTGACAATAAGCTCACTTGCACTTGTGGTTTTTAGGTAAACCTATGGGAAGTGTCTATGGTTCATCTATATGTGGGCTTCGCTCTCAAGACTGGGTGTAAATGGGTACCCTGCGCCTTTGTGTACTGAGATCCAATGGCCCTGAAGCAAACCAAAGGAACATTTTCCACATATAATATATGCGGGTGATCCCACCCTACGCGAGCAAGGCCCTCATACGTTACGTAAGGGGTGTGATCAGATCCGTACCCCTCAAGCCCTAAAGCAAACTTGGAGATACTTCACCAAAAGGCACTTATATTGGTTTTTAGGTAAGAAGATGCATATGCTAATGAGATCCTAAAATTCGTGTACTGATGGAATTACCACATATTCCATAATTCTAAAATATAATTTGAACAAATTTTAATTATTCTGTCAAAAAAAGATTTTATAAATTATAAAAAAAATGATTCTCCCCAGTAGAGTCTCCACTGTGAGCGGGCAAGGGGTGATCTGAGATGGGATCGGTGATGCACGCGGAGTGCGATGCGTGGGGTGCGGTTTAGGAAAATCTGCATGATTGCTTTTAATGCGTGTGTCCTTTTTAAATAAAACATTTTATTTTATTTCAAAGAGGAATTTTTAAGATTTTTCACATTGAGTGTGAAAAATATGCCTTTTATAGGCTAAAAATGTGATTATATTAAGAAATATGTTTTGTTGTAAATAAAGAATAAATATTAAAGAACAATATCAAAGGAATGAAATCAAGCAAATGTAGTTCTTTATTCATATCAACAAATGAACAAATTACATCAATTTGTTGGAGTATGACAGAAAAAGAAAAGGATATAAATCATAGTATTAATTAGCACATTAATGGTATCCAATATATATAAGAATGTTTATAACACTTCCCCTTTGGATGACTATGTAATATTAATATGCCCCGTTAAAATAATGCTAAGAAAAATTCAATGGGACAAAAACTTAGCGAAGGAAAAAAAGTACAGTATTCATATGCAATTTTACTTCCCCTAAAAAATACAGTGGCTAGGACATATCCTTGAGCCGACGCATCCCAATATTATGTACATGTCTTTTGAAAGTAGAAGCGGGTAGTGACTTGGTGAAAAGATCTGCCGGGTTATCACTTGATCTAACATTGCAAATGTCAAATTGACTAGTCTTAATGAGATCACGAGCATAGAAGAATTTGGGTGAAATATGATTGGTTCCATCTTTTTTTATATAGCCTTCCTTCAGTTAAGCAAGACAAGCGGCTTTGTGGATTGCCAAGATATAGTTGTGCTTCCATATAAACAGATAGCCTATTTGAAATCGAGCTTTGTGTGGGGCAGATAAATAACTCGAATCCGCATAAACAATACCCAGACTTTGAATCATATGAATAAAACAAGCCCAGGTCAGTAGTTCCTCTAAGATAGCGCATAATAATATATTTGATTTCATTCCAATGTCTACGTATAGGTGCAGAATTGTATCTTGATAATAAATTAGCCGAGAATGTAATATCATGCCTTATATTATTGGCAAGATATATTAGTGTACCTATTACGCTAAAATATGGTACTTCAGGACCAAGAACTTCTTCATTATTTTCTCAAGGACGAAAATTATCTCTTTTCACATCAAGTAATCGTATAACTATTTGATTACTCAATGGATGTGCTTTGTTCATAATAAAACAGTTCAGGACTTTTTGTATATAATTTGCTTGATGTATTAAAATTCTTTTATCAAGGTTATCAATTTATCGACCAAGATAAAATTTTCCCTTTCCAAGATCCTTCATCTCGATTTTTTCCTTTAAAGAATATTACTAGTTTTTGAATCTCATCAAGAGTTCTAATTGTATTTAAATCATCATCATATATTGAAATAATTTCATAATCGGATAATGGATTCTATATAAAAATACATGGATATATTGAATCATTTTTATAGTATTCTTTCAACAAATATTCGCTAGAACGGTTATACCACATGCTCCCAGATTGTTTTAATCCATACAAGGATCTTTGCAATGTTATCAAATAAAGTTCTTGTTTGACATGCTTTTCCGGCTATTTTAATCATTCAAAGATTTTCATGCAAATATCATAATCAAGAGAACCATATATATAAGTTATAAAAAAACATCAAATGCATGTTAAATTTACCTTGCACTGAAAAGTTAATAAGATATAGAAAAATCATACCTCCACTCACAAGAACGCCTCCATATAATATAAAAATAAAAAATATTTAACAAATGTAAGTACAAGAAAAAATTATTGACAAAATAAGCAATACGAAATTTTCTTCTACTTTGAATCGCATTTTAATTTCAGTTATGTCAATTACTCTTAATTTGATTTTTCTTGAACATACCATAGTTCATAATTCATATTGAAATTCTCAATATTCATTGCCACATATGTAGGCAAAATATGGTATACAACCATTTTATCTATATTCTATCTTTTTAGTTACTAATATAATCTAGGCCTAATGCATTCGGACTCCCTTAAACTTGTCCTTAATAATCTCTCACCTACTGAACTTTTAAAAGTTTAGCTCGCACCCCTAAATTTGTCTAAAGTGCATCGTGAACCCCTTATTGCAGATGTGTCACTGATATGGCATAGAGAGAGAAAAAGATGGTGAGTGAGTTGAATTTTTTATTTGAAATGTTGCTCATTTGACTTTTCCCCTTTCCCTTTCTTCCCGGAGCTTCTTCTTCTATGTGATGCTGCCGCTCAATCGACTCGCCGCCATCTTTCAGTCGCCGGCTCACTAACTTCCGTTATGTTGCTGTCCACTTGTAATCGTTGCTCTTTCCGTTTAAGGTAGATTTTTATTACCCTAATCTTTCAACAGCAGATGTCACAGATGCAAGCTACATATACAAAATGACCAAATTCATGTCATTGATTTCACACAATTTATATGAGATTGAAGTGCCCTAAACATACCGCAAAGTATAGCATAACCAAGGCATATGTCACCTGCAGATAAAGTGCTTGACAAAATGCAGATAATTAGAAATAGAAAATTTGAGCTCAAAATTGATAGCAAAAAAGTCATACTGAACGTAGAAATAGAAGGCAAAAGCTCCATCAATGGCGACTATCTCATAAAGAAAAGGAGACAAAGCAAATAAAAGTTTAAACTCTAAAGCATAAAAGCCAAAGAGGATTGAGGAATTTCCAACATGGCTTCCACAAATCATCAAAAAATAAAGGACCTGATCTGACATTCTTAATGGTGTAAAATGAAGCTACAGCTGAGGCAATAACTATAAACCCACAAACAGGAACTTGCCATATGATCCAATGTCCTTCTCCATCCATTTTAGGAATCATCCCTAAATGATTTCTACTGCATTTATTTGTTTCTTGTTCTAATTATGTAGGAATTTCATGTTTATATGAGTTTTATGATGCATTTATTACTTTAATTGAAATCAATTGAAAACTGAAACATAATCAAAGCAATTCCATGTAATTGCTGCAAAATGCTGTTATTCTGGACATAGTCCAACGGGAAATTTCATGTGCATCTTTTTACAATTGCCTCATAAATCAAAGAATAGTGGCCGATCAACAACAGTTTGGCCGGTGATATTCTCTTCATTTTCCCGTTCAATTGCCTTAACATACATGACGAAGCGTCAAAATGAGGCCTCATTTTTCTTTGCTGTTTGTTTTTGAAGTGGGTGGATTTTTCAAATTGATACTTTCTCGTCCGTCTAATATTCACAAATCAACATTTTCCAAGTTTATTTGTTCGAATTGAAGTTTTTGGGCTGCTATTTTGTTGATTAGATTTAGAGAAAATGAAAAGGTAGAAGATGGTAAGTTTGATATAAAAAATGTTATTAAGGAGGATTAAAATTCTCTAAAGTAACTTTAGAGTAAAGTTAGAGAGATATAGGGTGTGAAGTAGTGAGAAAATTTTTTTTTAGGAAAGTATGTATTACATCATAGCCCTTTAAAATGGAATATAAGGCTAGGATGACCACAACTTTACTCTAAAGTTGATTTTAAACTTTAGAGAATCTTAATCCTATTAAGGACTTGAAGAAAATTTTCCATGGATTTTTTTGAACATTTTTACATATCAATGTCACATGTCAAAATGTCATTTGTTTGACTTTTTCAACTTTTGCAAATGGAGGCGTGTAAAACCCACTCTCTATAGTGAGACTGGTGTAGTCTGAGTAAGGGGGTTAAGTGGTGCACTTTAGACAAGTTTCAGGGGGTCGAGCAGAACTTTAGATAAGTTCAGGGGGGCGAGAGGAACTTTTGAAAGTTCAGCGGGGCGAGGGGCTATTGGGGACAAGTTCAGGGAGGTCCGGATGCATTAGGCCTATAATCTATTTATATTTTTTCATTTTCAAAACTCCAAGTGTCTGCACTACAAGTGTTTTCACTTCAGGTGCTAGTACTTCTACACGAAGTATGTTTATATTAATACACTTACCCGCAATGAGATTATCTTTATTGCCGACAATTTTAAAGGATTTTATCCTTTAAATCAATTGGTCATTCATGCTTCACCGTGTAATAGCGCTATTTTTAATATATTCTTCAGAAATTTGAATACAAAATTGACGCATTTACTACTGGTATATGCGACTCTGTTACTCATTTTGAACTTCTTAGGATCAAAATGAGATAATGATGAAGCATTTCATATGATATTATATTTCAAATTGGCTTTTTACTTTCTCCTCTCAAATTTGGAAAAAAGCTTTAAAAGCTCAAGATACTTGATTATTGGCCTAATACATAGATTACCCCCCCTTAACTTGGCACGAATTTTCAACTGGCCCCCTTACCTCTCAAATGCTTCTCTAAGTCCCCTCAACTTGGCCAAAGTGAACCAATTTACCCACTGAACGAATAAAACCACTCTCACTTTCAGAGGGTGTATACCACTCACACCACATGACAAATTTTGAAAAGTCAAACCAATCAAAATTGGACACGTCGCATGACTTGAAATTCTTTTAAAAATCACCAAATTACAAGGGCCAATGCATATTTTTACCTTCTTCTTTCTCCAACTTCTCTTTTGAATTGAAAAAAACCCCAAAATCTGAAACCTTTAAATCCAACTCAAATCAATTAGGGGAAATGAAATTGATTAATCAATAAGCGAAATTGTAATTAGGTCTGGGTCTTCTATTTAGGTCTTCGTCTCCAGCTCAAATCAATTGGGTGAATGAAATCAACTCAATTCCTACAATAGGTTATTTTTGTCTAGGTCTTCTAATTGGGTCTTCTAATTAGATCTTGTAGTTTCATATAGGTAAGTGAAATTGTAGATTGTTATAAATCCATGCACTGAGACCAAATAATTCGATTAATGGGTGTTTAGGGGTTTTACTTTGATGAGGTTTGGGGATTTAATTATTGTTGAACTCCATTTATTGCCATGGAATAAAGCTGATTTTATCGAGCTCTTGTAAAGGCTCCGGTTTGAATATGTAAAAATTTGTGTACCATGTTCATGTTCGTGAATTTCTCCAATGAATAAAAATTTAAGCAAATAAAATAAAATCTCTATCAATAGTACGGTTTTGAAATTATGAAGAAGAAAGGATGGTGTTTGAAATGATTTTGTTGATTGAGATAAATTTTTCCAGTTTTATTCTTGATAATTTTCGATTTATTCCAAACAAAACTTTGAACTTCAAACACAGAAAAGAAGAACAATTTTTTTAATTAATGTACTTTTAATTTAATTTTTTGTTGTTAAAAAACATTAAACTTACTTGACTTTTCCAAAAATGCAACCTCTGCCACCATATGTCAGCATGGAGGGGTTAGTGGGTGTACTTTGGCCAAGTTGCGGGGGCTTAGAAAATCACTTGAAAGGTGAGGGGGACAGTTGAAAATTTATACCAAGTTAAGGGGGTAAACTATATATTAGGCCTTAATTATTTATGGAGATCCGTATTAACATAAATTTATTATCTCCTTTGAGGACCCATTTTTGTCTGTTGTAATGAAGCTATAGGCACGTAACTTACATAATCATAAACACTTAGATGAGAAAATTTGGTTCATGACCAAGGCTAATTATAAGGGAAATAACAAAAATAACTTATTGGTCATAAATAAATTGTTGCTTTCAATGTTGCATATCTCCATACTGATATATGAATATTTGTTATATGGTCTTACCATATCATTACGAGTATGAACGTTGCGGCAGTTTATACCAAGTAAACAAAAGCAAACATCAAGAATCACTAAAACCAAATCCAAATCATTCCCCCCACACTTACAGATTGCTTTATCCTTAAAGCAATGAACAAAGTTAAACAACATGGACAAACAACAACCAACAAGCATAAGGGATACGTGGAAACTACCTAGCGTGACCTTTTTTGAAATGAAATGACTGTTGAGCAAAAATGGAAGTGAGTTACCAGAAAGTGGGAGAGGTAAGTATGAGTGAATTACTGTTGTTTTTGTAAGGATGATTGCCCTAACTGCTTCTCAGATTTGTCAAGGCAACAATTGATCAGATTTCCCCCACACTTAATTGGTTGGCCACCTACAAAAGAAAGCAAAATAATAAGCTTAAAAATATACTAAACAAGGAAAAATGAAATAAATATTTATAAGGTTAGAAGCTCATCAAAAGTGCTTCAATTGGTGTTTGAAGCGAACACCAATATATACAAGTTGCTCAAGCAGGTTCATAAATGAAAGTTGAAAAAGGTGAACTGGTATGGTGTGTTTTGTTGTAGCATGTCCACTTCTCTCAAATTAATTGATTTTCAACAAAAGGTTTCATGAAGACATATTGCTCTTTCAATTTGTGAGGGTTGTGAGTAGATTGCTTATCTTCAACATATGGGGAGCAATCAATTTTTCCTTTGAAATCCACCTCAACAAATTTCTCCTCACCTTTGATGATCCCTTGATTATGCACCTGCAAGTTCTTATTAAGCTCATCGTATCTTATATGTTTCTTTGCTCTTTCGGGAAATGGTATCCTTGGTTGGTAGATTCGGAGTGTTTGCTCCCTTAGTACCGCTTCCTCTTGGGAAAGCATCTTTTCTGGAACTGGAGCAGTCTTATATTGAACTTCAAATTGCTCTGTTTTATCGACAAGTTGCTCATGGAGACCTTTTGGTTGCTCCAAATTATGTTTAAGTTGCTTAGTCTCTTCCTATGCTTGCTCCCCTGAATTTTAAATATCATCAACAACAAGCATGTTAGAATTATCAACAACCTTACCATACTCCATTGTGTTTGGTTCATATCCCTCCATGGAGTTATGCTCAATGTTGCTTGGATGACCACTTCATCATTTGAAAGCACCATAGTAGCTAGTTGTTGAAATTAGGTCTCCAAGTTTTCGATTGAAGCTTGAGTTTGCGTCATAAATTCCATCATGATCTTATTCAAGTTAGGTTTGTTAGGTTCATATGATGGTGAAAACTCCTAGAATCAATGTTGTGGATGTTGGAATGGTTGGTAAGATTGCTCTTCTTGTTTGCTTCTTGCTCCAAAAGCTTGCTGGAAAAAAAAAATTTCCATCCTTCTCCCTTTCGAAAGAGAACTACACAAGCTGAACAAACAAGGTAAAAAACTACTAATTTACTCAAAAAGTTAAATTACTTCACCGTTACTCCCTAGCAACGGCGCCAAAAACTTGTTGCCTGCCCAAATTGAGCGCTCTAGCAAGTGTACTAGGTCATGTTAGTAGTATAAGGCAAGACCAACTGTCATTCCCACAGGGAGCAAGGAAAGTAGCTAAACCTTGAAGTAAATCAATAGTTATAAATCGAAAATATAAAATAAGATGTGAGAATAATAAAAAAAATTCTGAAAGTAAACGGTTGTTGCGAAGTAAAAATGGTTGCCTTGAATGATCACTGCGAACAAGCAATGGTAATGATTTCATTCCTAATGTTACTAGCCGTGGTTTCCCTTTGTCTAGGTCCTTCAAAGTTTCATTGCGTGGTTTCCCTTTGCAAGTTACACTTTAAGCATTAAGTTATACAAGCATTCTATCAATAGAAACTTCCTAGCACAATATAATTCATCTTTTAGTTCCCCTTAGAAGTGTGTTTTGTGTTTAGTCAATGTTACAATTCACCTTTCAGTGTCTCTTGTTACACTCAATATAAGTTAGGCCTCACTTATGATAATTAAGTTCAACGCAAAAACAAGCCACATAAAATAATGCTAAAATGAAAGAGAGAAAGAAATCAAACCATGTTTTACATGTTGTGCTGGTCGTGCTCACTACGGCTTAATTAGCCATGAACATAAAATAGAATATAAAAGATATTCTATTATATTAAAGGAAAGTAAAGAAATGATACAAAAAAAAGTAGAGAGAAAGTGAGACAGTGGCCTTGAGCCAACCAAAGCTAAGTTACAAAATGAGGATAAGTTTCATATTTAAAATGGCTACTGGACCTCTTTCTAGATTGTCTACTTGCACATTCAAAAAGGATCTTCTAGAAGGTGGAAGCTTGTAAGAGTGGTTAACCAACATGTCTCATAATTCATTACAAAAGGACAAACTCCACCTCCACAAGTTGCATTCCACCGCCCACAAGTTGGCGGTTCTCATCAACTCAAGTAAAGTCTTCTAGAAGGTGGATCTTTCTCCAATAAGCTTTTCACACTTCCCATAAAGTAGTAAAAATCAATTCTCCATCCAAAAGTGGCATTCTTGACAAGCCAAATGAGTTTCTCCATCTTTCTAGGGGTTTTTTTTTGTCAACTCCACTTCTAAAAATATCAGATTAACTCGGTTTAAGCCTCTTCTCCCTTAGTTAGGCCGCAATTGTGTTTGCATGCTTGTTTGTGTGCTCACCGTGGGTTTTTACAGGAATTACTAGAGACGATCATTCACAATCTGCAAAATTAGAAAAACACACGTAATTTCTACAATTTAACTCCAAATTAAGTGATTTCAAAGCTAAATTACTTATATTTTATTGATATGTTTTACCCTTATCAAATACAATAATAATATTCACCATAATTGGTGAAACCTTTTTCATGTATATTCTGCTACTGAGCATATGCTATTATGGGAGATATTATTTATAAAATAGGAAAAGCTCATATTAATAAATTTTCATCAATAACTTTCTTTCCATTTACGATGATCTTTTGATTAATATATTTTTCATATGGTCATACACGGCAGTAGGAAATAATATCATATCATCAATTTAAATTAATAGGAAATAATATACTAAGAATTAATATCATGTAATTAATGGTAATAAACTAATTTATAGGAACTTACAATATTACCAAAAAAAAACATATATGCACTATATGTGCCAATGGAAAGAAAACACAACTTTTCCAAATTTCATAATTACATTCTTATGTCATATAGGTGCATTTCTTAAATTTGATTATAAAAAAGGATTCATTTTCACATACCACTTTGGGTAGCTATATTATCGTAAATTTAATCTTTGCACTTTTGATGGTTATAATTATCATCAATTTCATTCTCCACTTTAGTGATGACAAATATTTCTTCTATCACGTCCACAATTATCAAAAGTATTATTGTGATATGATATCTTATTCACTTTCAGGGAATGCATTTTGATCAATTTGAACATGGTTCATATTTCTTTTCAATACTTCATAATTTTTGCTCAAAGCAATAAATTTGTTCATCATGAGAAACATTTCATTTATAGTGCTGCTATAGGAGCACAATATATTCATAAAGAAATTTCGTAAAATACATTTCGATAAATAGTTTTCTTTCCATTTAAAAAGAGCCTTTGATTAATATGTTTTTCCACATTACCATGCATTTATTTAAACAATCTTCTAGATCTTTTATAGTAAAATATATATTGTCTTTTCTTTAGGAATATATAAAAATCAAAATTATTTGCTATATCCTTTAGAGATAAAACTACATATATATTCTTCAGAAATATAAAATATAAAATTAATTTCTAACTTCACTAATGGGGACTTAATATAATATTTGCCAAAATATATACATATATATGTGATAACCTAATAACACTAATCAAGACTTAATATATTTGCTCAAAAAAAAGGAAAACTACTCACCAGACATTTAGCCCCTTTCAATAATTACAAATATATTCCTCAGTAATATACAAATCAAAAGTGTTTTATTACATCTTTCATGTATACAATTATATATATTCTTCAGGAATATATAAATTAAGATTATTCGTTATATCCTTTAGGGATATAATTATATAAATATTTTATCAAGAACAAATAAATTAAAATCATTTGGTATATCCTTCAAGGATGTAATTTATATAAATGTTTCATCAAGAATAAACAAATTAAGATTATTCATTATATCCTTTAAGGATATAATTATATAAATGTTCTTAAAAAACCTTTAACAGGATCACTTATAGAGACTTATCGTGTTGATAACGAATTGTAAATAAAGAACAAATATCAAAGAACAATATCAAAGGAATGAAATCAAGCAAATGTTGTTCTTTATTCATATCATCAAATGAACAAATTACATCAATTTATCGGAATATGAGAGGAAAAGAAAAGGATATAAATCACAGTATTAATTAGGGCATTAATGGTCATCCAATATAAATACGAATATTTATAACAGTTTTCACATTTTAATAAAAGAAAATATTTTAAAACAAAGCATCTTTACTTTATTTAAAATAAAATAGAGTTGCCACCCGGTTCAGCTTCATCGGGCTTTGTGGTATACTGATAAAAAATGGGATTTTAATACCAAAAAGAAAATGAGATTCTGAGTTCAGACATAATAGTTACCCATATTATTCAAATTAGATTCGATTAATTTTGGAATTATGTTTTATGTTATAATTTTGGCATTACGATGGCTTAATCATAAAATATATTCGTAAAATAAACATGCATTACGACGGCTTAATAAATTGATGTTTTCTACCAGAATTTTGGCAGAGTAACGACAATACTTGGGGTTTTACTCAAAAACTCGAACATAGTTTCTTCACAGTCTGGGAATTTAATCTGTCTGTACCTACAAACTTATTTATGAGTATTATATCATTAGTAGCTCCAGTGACTCACTTATCCAAGTAAATGAAAAATGCAATGTGAAATAAAATGAATTTTAAAGTTGGGCTTAGAGCCAATTACCCTCAGTTTACCTTTCCGTTTGTCCAAGATGACTTGAGAGCTAGTTCAGATTCAAAATTGTCAAAAGAAATTGTGGTTTGTAAGGAGAATAGGATTAACCCAAGTTATAGCTATAATCTTTGATTATTTAAAAAGGAAATGTGGGGATCTTGAGAAATTGAGTCATTTTTAGACCAAAGTTTATTGTGAAATCTTAATCTAAGAAGACAGAGGAATGATTTTATATCTAATTTAGGTAGTAAAGCTTGGATTTGGTGGTGTTTTGGCAGAGTTTCGAGGCTTTTTGGACTCCCGAAACAAAAGTGGCAAAATAAGATTTACGTACGATTTACTTCTGCTGGAAATGGAAAGGGGGAGCTCCCTATTTATAGAAAGGAGGTAGTTAGCCGGCCGGCTAATTACCTACTTGAGTGAAGATCTTATCCAAATCTCAGTAAATCTGATCTAAATCTTACTGATATTTGATTTTTTTACTATACATGGGTAATTAGGCATGCGGCTAGCTACGCATTTGTTGACCAAATTTTGACGTTTATAACTTCTCAGTAGGAAATACTAAATCGAAGCTTCCCTGGAATATAGATTTTTGAATTTTGGATTTTCGGATGATCATTCGGTCCTTTTTGGCTCTTTATCTAATCACTGATTGAAATAAGCATAAATCCTCATCGGGCCGGAAAGGACATGTGCTAACAAATCTCGCTTAGTTGTTATGACTCAGAAGCCTCGCCAAGTCCCCCTTGCCTAGCTTTTGATCACCTCTTCTTTAGTGGATTGATAAATGATTTTTTGCTCTTATACTTTGTTATCAAGTAGCACTTTTTAGAATAGATTTGAAATGTATTATTCTAGTCGAGCTTTTGTATTACAAACAGAATGGTAATGAGATTGTTTGCTTAACGAGATATGCACTGATTTGATTATGGATTGTGCACTTGTGAAATTGCTCGGCTCTTTGATAGTTATGGATAGAGGCTTATTTATACTCTGTTTGTTGTAGTTGACCGTTGAAGCGTGCGTTAGAGAGAGAGAGTTCTTTTGACCGTTGTAGTATGACCAGTACATTCCTCAGAAAGGCTAGATTTTGAGTCTTTTACAGTTGTCTCTAAAATGGCTTCTTTCATTATGACCGTTGGATTTGTTGTTAAACTGAGATTAATCTTTCTATTAGATGAGTCTAAACTTGGTCAGCTCTATCCGTACTCTGTTAAATACACCGTTTTAGCGCTTCCAACTTTCCATGTGTTAGGTGGCAAAAAGTAGCTTTTTGCCATTGCTAGTCAACTCACTTTTGAAGAGGTGTCTTATCTCTTTTAGTAAAAGTCAGATAGCCAACTTAATAAGGTTGTAGATCTCAAAATATAGATGGCCTTTTGCAATAGAAATGCAAAGCATTGGCCTTAAAGAGTTGCAAAGCGTTGCTCTAGAGATTAAGACACCAATTCTTGGAAAAGATGGAATCACGTGAGTTCCCTAGAGATTATCAATTTCTCAGAGATATCAATTAGTTCTGAGAACATTGATGCTACCATTCCTTTTGTCTTTGAAGTAATGTCCTTTTGAGCGTGTTTTTACTTCTTGATTGAGGTGGAAAACTTCTGATGCAGTAGCTTGAGCTTTTGGCGCATATGACTGAGGAATCCTTGGTTTTTCTCAAAATTAGTTTGCTAGTGCCCTACTTCTAGCATTTTCTTTCTTCTGACGAATATGCTTCTTGTTTAGCTATTGTTCTTGGAATGATGCATCAGAGGCCAAGATGTGATGTTCCTTAGCACTGAGCATTTCTTCTATCCTTTAAACTCTTCACTTGGATGTATCCTTCTTGTGAGTGCTGAGTTCTGATAGCGTATATAGTGGATTTGTTTTCTAATACCTTTGGTTCTGACGTAGTCTGATTTGCGTGTGAGCTGATGTATCTTCTTATGCGTTTGCCTCTGATGATTTCTTCACATAAACTGTTTTTGACTTGTGAGCTTGTGATCTTAGGAGACACTTCTCTTTCTGATGTGAGGTGCGCAGGGATAAAATATCAACTTGTGTTGTGAGCTTGATCTTCTCTTGTGAGCGCAGTCTTTGATTTCGTTGACTTGACTTTTATCTTTGATTGAGAGCCCAGTCTTTAAATACTTCTTGGATCTTCTAGACTCTGAGTTGTCCTTCTTCCGAGCTAGATCTAATGGTTTTGTTATCTTCTGATCTTGTTCTAATACTTTGTTATCTTCAAAACTTTCATCTCGAGTCTTCCAGATTCTGGGGAGTTTCTTACTTCAGAGCTAGATCCAACAAAAACTAATTACGTCAACTTAGAGATAAACTGATACATACGTTTTGTGGTAGGTATTTGGTGTCAAGTATTGTATTGGACCTTAAATAAATATAATGTGTAGTTTATACTGCCTCCTTTTTTAATATTTATCTTTCATTATCCCTTACAACCTTTTAAAATATCTGTTATTTTCTTTTTTTAATGTATTTATTTATATCTCTTTTTCCGCTTGCCCTTTTTTAATGCATTGTCTAATGAGAAATATTGATGACGAGCACGCTAATATGTTCATTATCTTTTGGTGTCAAATTGAACTGTTATATTCGAAAATTATTCTCAACAATTTAAATGTAGATTTATGGAGAATTTGGTGTAAAATGAAACTTAGTTAGTACTTTGAAGATGCTACCCAACAAAAATTGCAATTACACTCATTTAGTTTTAATACGTTTAGTTTAGCAAAAGTTTAGCTAATTTAATAGTCTAGACGTTTTCAATAAAATCCTTAGGTTTAGAATACTTTATTCATATTTCTTTTTCTTTATTATAGTATGCCAATAAAATTTCATTAAAATTAGTTTAATGTAGGACGTTTAATTTTTCTTTTAAGTGTATTCATTTCATTGTAACTCTTTTTAGCTTTAAGTGTTTTTATTAGCTTTGTAACTCTTCTTATCTATAAGAGTTCTTTTGTAACATTTTCTTCTTTGTTTATTTAAAGGGAGAAAAAACTATGTAAGAACATCAAATTATATGTAAAAGAATTGAGAGCAATTTGCATTCACAATTCTTTTCAGGTTTTGTTAGTTTTCAAAAATTAAAAGGTTTTATTTTTTTCAAAAAACAATCAAGGGTTTTGTATGTGATCTAAAAACATTCAACCATCTCAAATTAGCCTATTTTTTTATTCTAATTCTATTTTTCGCTTCCGCCCGCCATTATTTTGTATCAGAACCAAGGGTTGAACATTCTTGTTTTTTTTCTTTTGCAACACACTTGAAAAAAGACCTAAAACAAACATGAACCAAGACCTTGTTGCTGCATTTCAGAAGCTAAGATTGGAATTAGAGGCAGTCAAGGTTTAGCATGAATCCTTAGAAACACAATTGCTAAAAAGGTATGGAATCAGTGAAAATTTCCAATTTCTGCCTCAAAAATTTTCTTCTCTTCCAAATGAAAATACACATTCTAATCTGCCCATTGCTTCCTCAAATAAACCAATATTCACACCATCCATCTCAAATGTCATAACCTATCCAAATGCACCTGAAAATTCCCATATTGTCCATCAAGTTAAGGTTGTATCAGAAGACCCTTTGAAAAGCTCAGAATTTCAGAAATGTGACAAACTAAAATTTGATTCTCCTATGAAGAAAGTTATTACCATTCAAGAGATTGAAATTCTTGAGAATGAAATGCTTTTTGAAAATGAAGCTCAATCTAATTTCAAAATTGGAAAAAATGTTAATTTTGCAGCTAATAAAATAAAGGGTGATATAGAGATGAAATATGTCAAAACACTATCTAGTTTTGAATTTGAAAAAGACGTTAAGCATGTGGATATTGAAGAGATGCATGTTAGTGGCAATGAATTTGTTTGTAATAATTTAGAAGCTAAGAAATATTCTTATGTTCTAGACATACTAGATTCGAGGACGAATCTTCTTGAAGAATGGGAGAATGATGACGAGCACGCTAATATGTTCGTTATCTTTTGGTGTCAAATTGAACTGCTATATCCCAAAATTATTCTCATCGTTTTAAATGCAGATTTATGGAGAATTCAGTGTAAAATGAAACTCAATTGGTACTTTGAAGATGCTATCCAACAAAAATTGCAATTACACTCATTTAGTTTTAATACTTTTAGTTTAGCAAAAGTTTGAGCTAATTTTATAGTATAGACGTTTTCAATAAAATTCTTAGGTTTAGAATACTTTATTCATCTTTCTTTTTCTTTATTATAGTTTGCTAATAAAATTTCAATAAAATTAGTTTAATGTAGATTGTTTAATTTTTCTTTCAAGTGTATTCATTTCATTGTAACTCTTTTTAGCTTTAAGTGTTTTTATTAGCTTTGTAATTCTTCTTATCTGTAAGAGTTTTTTGTAACATTTTCTTCTTTCTTTATTTAAAGGGAGAAAAAACTATGTAAGAACATCAGATTATATGTAAAAGAATTGAGAGGAATTTGCATTTGCAATTCTTTTTGGGTTTTATTAGTTTCCAAAAACTAAAGGGTTTTGTTCGTTTCAAAAAACAATCAAGGGTTTTGTATGTGATCCAAAAACATTCAACCATCTCAAGTTAGCCAATTTTTTATTCTAATTCTATTTTTCGGTTTTGCCGGCCATCAAAATATAGTGTTCGATTATATACCAACAAGGTGTAGCTCAGCTGACAATGCATGCTGAGTAGTCTGGAGGAGAATAAAGTTTGAATTCTATTAAATACATTTGTTGGGAGGGGTGATGAGCCTTCACTGTGACTAAACCCCGAACAAGATTAGCTTAATAAAAATATTTGTAAGTATTACAAAAAAAATAGTGTTCATTCTTGTAAATAATAACAGTTCTAGAAAATATTTTTATTACCTTATTTAATGCAATATTGGTATTGACAAACAACTTTAAAAAAACACATAATAAAGAATGAAGAGGTTAACTAGTAAAATTGAACTAGGTTTTTTCTATATTAGTTTGGAATATCCATGTTTTGCCCTAAAGACAAAAGATTGATCATTTATATATATATATCTATACACGCGCTCGCCTCAAAACTTGTGCCAAACCATCTTTGTATTGTTACGTTACATGAAATAATAAAAAGAAGTTGATGACGTTGCGTACTTTTTCTATAGCATGAGACTGATCAATTCAATGACTTATAAGCCACTTCAAATTAAAAAAAAAACAATTTTTCTTCCTCTCCCTTTAAACATAAAAACAAAAAAAACCACAAAAACCATTATTTCTATATCATAATGGATCACGCTTTTAACTTCACAAACCTTGAAATAACATCAACGAACACCCAGATGTTCCATCAACAAAATTCTTTGATCAATTCTTGTAATTATTCTTCTTCAATTCCAATACCGATTTCTTCACCCCTTTTTCCAATGGGTCTACAAGAAAAAGAAGATCAAGAACACGAACAAGAAGAAGAACTCGGAGCTATGAAAGAAATGATGTACAAGATTGCAGCTATGCGGCCTGTTGAAATAGATCCAGGTTTAATTAGAAAACCGAAAAGGCGAAACGTGAGAATTAGCGACGACCCTCAAAGTGTTGTGGCTCGCCAAAGGAGAGAAAGAATAAGTGAAAAGATAAGAATTCTTCAAATACTTGTTCCGGGCGGAACTAAAATGGACACTGCCTCTATGCTTGATGAAGCTATTCACTATGTTAAGTTTTTAAAAAGGCAAATTAGGTTACTTCAATCTAATAATAGTTTTAATCAAAACCCATTATTAGATTTGCAACCACTTGGCTCCACCGCTTCCTCCTCCCTTGACTCGCCGGCAACCGCCACTGCTCCCCGTGGATATGCTAATTCAAGTGCAATTCATGAAGCTATCCCTACTGCAGCTATGTGCTTTGTTCATGAGGTAAACAGAGATTAGTGACTAATTATTTGGAGTGACTGAGGTGTTGGCCTATTGATTAACACTGAAGCTGTGACCTCTAAAGCCCCCAAGTTTAAATCACATCTGGGACGGATTGAAAATTTTTCTAATGTAAGTTCAATATTTTAAAAAAAGTTATTATGAACTTTTTTTTATCGTACGTTCCAAATTGTAATCATGATTGTAATACATACAATATAAAAAGGAAAGAAAAACATCATGAGGTCCTCAATTTTTCGTTTTGTTTTAGTTTGTATAGTCCAATTTTTTTGAACATATAAATGAACATAAATCTCATTCTTATTTCATAATAAATCTATTTACCAAAAAAAATTTCATAATAGATACACAATCATACTTATTATATTAAATGCAATGAATAAAATGATTACATGCTGTTGATTATCATTATTCAATGAGTTGATTAATTATTGTATATTATACCTATAGCTGGGTTTTTTTTTAAAATAAACCAAAGGGATAGTAAAGGCGTGTAATGGGATAGGCATTTTGCCATTCCGTCACTGCACAAAACCATCCCTTAGGAAAAGATTATATAAATATAAGAGTGAATCTCAAGCGGAGAATCACGAAGGTCTGTTACAAGCAACCAACAAGCTCGGACTGGTAATAATATCCGATACCCAAAAAAATTGATCATACGCTTCCTATACTTAAACAAAAACCAACACAAACGAATGCTAGAAAACAAGGTATCTTCCGCCACTAGCTGCCCCTCAAAGACAAATTTGTTTCGCCTTTTCCATAACGACCAAGAAATAAGTAACCATAATGAAGTTGCAAAATCACAGCTGGAACCTGCGGGAAAATACGATATCCATAAGCACAAGAATCCATATGCTGGTTTTAGTTATTAAAAAAATTATTTGAACAATGCCTATAAGGATGAACTCCATCAACGGTGACCTTTTTTCTTAAGGATTTCTACTAAGAAAATACAACTACATATTAAAGTGAGTTATGATATTCAAAGTTACAATGGCTCAACTCATTCCCTTTGTATTTAAATTTGCAGTGCCAAAGGTTTAACTTAGTGGTTGAGTCTTAAAGTTGTGATCTTAGAGGTCAAAAGTTTGAGTTCACATACGGGTGGAGTGAGGTAGAAGTTTTCCTTGGGCTTCTTACACAAATGCCCATAAAAACCAAAATAACTTAGGCACGCCATAAACTATTTACAAATTAACAAAAACATCAGAAATAATTACAAACCTAGATAATGAACTAAAAAGCATAAACCTAGCTGATGAATGAAAAAAAAATATAGGAGGGAACTTGTACATATTTTGAAAATAAAATAAAAAAACAATAAAACTTGTGAGTAAATTATAAATTTATATATGGAGTGGAATGATTATATAAATATAAGAGAGAAAAAGGTTTTCAGGATATTGTTGACTAAAGGGTATATAACGGACAGTAGAATAATCATAACCGTTATGTACAATACATATTTTTATATAATAAGTCCCATCGAGTGTGAGAGTTGGCCGGAAAGTTTGTTTGGCCGACTCTCTTCCGGGAATTATACTATGACGTCTCTATACCTTTCGTTTGTTTCTCTCTCACATACATTTATTTCCCCAATCAAATATATTTTCATTATCATATGTGCACATGTGAACACAAACCCATGTGTATGCATGACTTTATGAAATGTTTACATATATATTTTTTTTTATTTTGAAGTAAATATAAATATATCAGTTTTCCTCTAAATTTTTTTTTTATTTTCATCATGAGATGGTTCTGGATGGGTCTTAATTGTGGGTGACACCTTTAAGCTATGTCCACATCCAGACTACCTTATCGCTAATTTGCGGGTGTCTCGAAGGACAGGATTGCTGGCCCCAAGATTTAAGGTTTCTCCATGCACATCATAGGATTCGAACCCTGATGAATACTTAAGGATGAACTAGTTCTACCATTATACCACACCCATGAGTTAATTGCCCTCTAAATTTAATATGGAACTATTATAGTCATTCTAACATTGAAATTGACAAAGACGATTAATTTACTCCTTAAATTTGTCCTTGAGTACTCGGATAAACCACACTGTGCATAACCACCTTTGTCTTACCAAAGCACATAAACAAATCAAAAGGTTTTACGTGAGCAAAAGAGAAAAACTAGTGCACTTTTATTAATTCTAGACTTGAAATAAAATTTTTAAAGTTCAAAGAGGCAGTGGACATTTAGTGCCCAGTTCATGAGATTATAGATATATTCAACCATCTTTTACATTGTGGTTCAGTTGAAAACACATACTCCTTCTATCTAGAAATTATTGTCTATTTAGCCATTTTATTAGTTCTCTTTTTAGTTGTCAATATAGATTATCAATGCCTTTTGTACAATTTTTTCTCTAATTTGCCTTTGTATTAATTAGGAGAGAGATTATGTATTGTTAAAATTATAAGTGAGTAATTAAGAAGAAAGAGAATTTAGTATAAATATATAAAGGCTAAACTAGTTATTTTGACTGTATAATTAATTTTTTATTGATTTTAATGATTCGGTTAAATGAATAATATTTTATAAATGGAGGGTGTACTGAGCTACTTTTGTAGCTATTAATTTGTAATTACAAAGTATAGGGAAT
Organism: Euphorbia pulcherrima; assembly: GCA_947683365.1. Lineage (NCBI taxonomy): Eukaryota > Viridiplantae > Streptophyta > Magnoliopsida > Malpighiales > Euphorbiaceae > Euphorbia > Euphorbia pulcherrima. Next base: position 37,758,114 of record CANTUS010000014.1, on the reverse strand, counting down.
AGCAAAGAGCCAAACAGATTTTAGGGCCTGAACAAAGTAATTTAGCCAAGAAAAAAACGATGGTCATCAAGAGGAAAGCTTGCGAGTTTAAATTGTTTTTAAACAATATGATGGCTTGAAAAACGATAAAACTTGCAACTCCGAACTTTTTTTAATAATTACACTTGTACCACTTGTCTAGAACAACAAAGTTGTTCTTTTATTGCATAAGCAGCCCTGTTGGAATGCCAAAACGAGGTTTGTAATTTAAAAATTATTAAAATAAATGAAAATATATATTTTTTTATAAGGAATAATGACTTTATAGATAATATTTTAATTAATTTAATATTTTCATAATTCAACAATATTATTTAAGAATTATGCTTTAAATTTTAAGTCAGTTTCAGAGATTTTCATTATGTTACTATTTTTTAGAGTTTATTGTCTTTTAATTACAATTTTTTTTGCAATTTTCAAATTATTTTAAAAATTATATGTTGTGTTTTTATTAACCAACATGCAAAATTTTGTACTAAAGGCTTGGCCTAGTGGTTGAGCCTTGAAGTTGTGATTTTAGAGGTCCCAGATTCGAGTCCACGTACGGGCGGGGTGAGATGAGGTTTTTTTGTGTTATTACTGTAAGTCTAATGAGGCAAATTTTAAAAACAACATGAAAAATTTCAATTCAAAATGGACAATATTACACTTTATTGTGACATGAGTTAAAATTGACGATCAATTTTTTACTAATTTTTTGAAATTACAGACTTCTGCCGTTTTGGATAAAGAAATTGCACATAGCTCATTTTGAAAATTTTGTGAAACCATATGTCATGTTTTTACTTTACCCTAAATTATATGTCAATTTGCATATTATTCCTCCATTCTATATTAAGTGGTGTTTTAGAATTTTCATCAATACTAATAAAATATTTATTATAGTAATGAAATAACTACTTTACCACTACCAAAAGTCTTTTTCTTCTTAATTACCAACATATAATTTTATCAACACATAATCTCTCTCCTAATTAATACAAGGATAAATTAGTGAAAAAAAATGATAAAAAACATTGATAATCTAAAGTGACACATAAAAAGGAACATAATGAAAAGGTTAAAAAATCACTTAAAATGGAGTGAAGGAATTGTTGGAAAATAATGATCCGGAAGAAAAATCCGAAGTCCAAGAAGAAGCATCCAGATAGAGGTTTTGAAGAAAACAAAATACCAAGTTCAAGAAGAATGCATCCGGACAAGGCATTAAAGAAAACAAAATCCTGAGTCCAAGAAAATAGCATCCGGATGACGATCCAGAAGAAAACTATCTCCTAAGTCCAAGAAGACAGCATCCGGAAAAGATCACAAGAAGAGCATCCGAATAGTTAAGGTCTGAAGACATCCAGAAGACACAATATTTCACAAGATAAAGGGAAACATTCAAAATATTAATTTTCTCTCCAAATTGGTCTGAAGTCAAACTTACCTTTTTGCCTTGGAGAATGAAAAAGTAACGTCTTGCACGAATTGAGCAAAGCACAAAAAGGCTGACACAGAAAGAAAAAAAAAGTAACAACCTTTTTAACCTAGACCAATAGCAAGACGCGTGGAGTCCAAATAAAGACAAACTTCGCATAGAATTTCGCAAAGCACCAAAAGCCAAAGAAACGACGTTTGACAACTTTGTTGCTCCGATCTCAACAAATTCAAACGGGACATTCAATAGGTCTAACGGAAAGATCAATGGCTCAGAATGCGCCAACTCATATCTGATCAACGGTGAAGATTCAAGATCACTCAACAACTACATTTATGATCCAAGCCTATAAGAGGGAAGCTTAACAGGTTGAGAAGATGTTGGTTGATTTAAGAAAGCTATACCCTTGTGAAATTTTTTATTCAATCCGTGATCAAAATCCCTCCAAGAACCAAACACCTAAAAATCCTTTTGTAATAATTCTCAAGTGAAATTCTAAACTTGAATAATTCAAAACCCAATCTTTGATAAGATTATTGATGTAATATCTCATACTTGGGTGAGTATTGAGATAGGTGACTTAGCTTGAACTAGGGAGAGTTTGAGTGGTATATCCCTAAGAGAAAAGGACTTAGCCAAGCTAGGTGTTAGCTTTGGTGGTATATCCTACTTCTGGAAGAGAGAATCTACAGAGACAACCTGCAAAGGACTTAGCCAAGCTAGGTGTTGGTTGTGGTGGTATATCCTACATTCGAATGAGAAGAAATCTCTGGAGACAGCTGTAAAGGCTCGATTTCTGCCCGTGAAAGAAATCTCACTAATGGATTTAAGCTCGGAGGAGGAACCTCTGGGGACTGGACGTAGACGGGGCTGAACCAGTATAAAATCACTGTGTTCGATTTCCTTTACTTTAAGCTTTTACTTTAAAGTGCATTTTATTTAATATCTGCATCATCCGGATCTCACAACTTCGAATCATATATTGCACGCTACATAAAGACTTTTTGAAAAGTCTATATTTTCGCAAAAGGGTCATTCACCCCCTTTGACCCTAGTAAACATTCACTAAGGGACCAACAGAGGAAGCATCATATAAGCCTTAATAAAGGCACAATAAATTTTATACACTTTCATAAGGGGAAACTTAAAAAACATGCCCTTGTCTGGAAACAATGATCCAAAAGAATTAATTCCAGAACTGTTGGTCCATGTGAGGGTCTAAATAAGGTCAGAGGGGGTTCATGGAATTAACAGACTTTGAAAAGTCTTAGTGTAGCGTGTTTGATTATGTTCCGGATATGATGGATCCGGATGATACAAATATGAATTGTAATGCAAATATATAAAGAATAAGAAAATCAAACACAGAGTTTCATTCTGGTTCGGCTCCGCCTACTCCAGTCCCCGGAGTTTCCTTCCTCAGAGCTTTTCCACTAGTGGATTCCTTTCCAACTGGCAGGAATCATGCTTTACAATTTATCTCTGGACGGTAACCCCTTCCGGATGTAGGATATACCACTATAAGCACCAACTCTTAACTAAGTCCTCTTGTCTTTAGCAGGATATACCACTTAGATTTCTACCCAAACCTAAGCTGAGTCCTACAGGGAGATCCCACTCAAAGTACCAACTTCAAGCTATATCCCAATCTCACTACTTACCCAAGTATGAGATTTTACACTTTGTTTTTCTCAAAGATTTTTGTTTTGGATCTCCTCAAGTTTATAACTCACTTGGGAATCCTTACAAACTGATTTGGAATTGTTTGATTCTTGTAGGGATTATATTACTGATTGTAGTAGCAAATTCTCTTGTATATGCTTTCTCAAAACAACCAACACCTTCTCAACTTATGAAGCTTTCCTTTTATAGGCTTGCATCATAAATGTAGCCGTTGTGGGTTGTTGATGTTGAATTAAATCTTCACCGTTGATCAGGTAATATGTGGCGTCTCCAGAGCCGTTGATCAATCTGTTAGACTCAGATTTTGACCCGTTTGAATCCTTGGGATGTGGGCTGAAAAGTTGTCAGTGGTCATTTTCCTTGGATTTTAGCGTTTCACTAACTTTTACGCCAGAGGTCCGGAATTATGATCTTCACGCGCCTTTCCTAATGGTCTAGGTTGAAAAGGTTGTTACCTTTTCTCTTTCCTGTTAGTCTTTCTGTCCTTTTTTGAAAAATGCTAGCTGTCATTTTTGTCTTTCATAAGGGGAAAGGATCTTTTACTTTCTGATCAAATAGGTGGAGGGAAAAGTGATTTTTGAAACTTTTCCCTTTTTCCTTTTAACTGTATCTTTCGGATGTCTTTGGCCTTGATGTATCCGGATGCTATACAATCAGTCTTCTTCCAGATGCTATTTTGGGCGGTTCAAAGTTTGTTTCCTTTTCAAACTTTAACCGGATGCTTCCATTATGTGTTAAGGTACTTGTAGTCTTTAATGAATGTCCTGATCAATTGATTTGGACATGATACTCCCATTTTGGATTAAGGAGATTACAAGATTTGTTCCTTAATCTTTTGTTTCCAGTTTTTGATTTCTTCAAACTTCATCTGAATTGTTCTAGAATTAATTATTCCGGATCATTATTTCCAACAATCTACCCCATTTGATGGAAACAAAAACTGAGCACACGGTTATGAGCTAAGTATGATTCTTGATACTTAGTCATTTACAAGTTTTACTCCCCCATAATCTAAGCATCCTAGCTCCCCCAATATTTTTGAATTCTAGCTTCTAAGTTTTTAAAGTACAATTACAGATTGTACTTAAAAGCAATTTTGGGTATAAGTTTTTCACTATATATACTTCTGTTGTTAACAATAGTTAACCTCATGAAGTTCTGGAATTACAATTACACAAATATATAAGTGAAAATAGAACTAGCTATTACAGATTTTTACATTGTGAAATAATAGCTATTCTAAAGGGATGATCTTTTCATTTATTTCCACTTCTGGATGACTCCCCCTCTTTTCCTTTTCCTTTGCCTCTGCTTTTCTCCCCCTTTCGGTTTACATCTTTCTATGATCATGTAAGATTTTCCATCCCGACCATTTTGCTAGGCTTCGGAGTAGATAGAATAGTCCACATTACCCTGTAGGCGCTTTTCAATGATGGTGTCAACTGTTGCCGAAAGAAGATGGACTGGAGCTCCTTATAGGATTTAGTCATGAAAGGAATCATCTTCAAGGCATGAGCTTGGTCTTCCTTATCAAAATATGGAAACATGCATTTGAGGAGAGTCAGACCGCACTTATACCCAAAGAAACTAGTGTCGCCTATATGCTTGACTAAGTCGTTGATCACTAGTATGAGAAGACTGTCCGAAGAAGAAGATGAGGATCCGGAGGAGGAGATGGATAAATTAGCCTTATCTGACTTTAGAAGATCAATATCCTGACAAATATCTCTCTGGATGTTGTGGATACTAGTGTTGAGCATAGTGAGATCTTTGTGAAAAGCCTCTTAAATTTTTTTTGATCAAATCATTAGCTCCAGATATATGGCTGCCACAGTCATCACTGATTTCATCCATTTGCTTCTTCAGTAATTTGGGGAGCCCTTCATCAAGGAAATTAGTTAGCATTTCTTGTGTAGCTTGATGCTCCTCATTAAGTTCTGTGAGCGCAGATGTAATCCCTTTTCCTCCTTCTACAATTGATCTTAGAATGAATTTTTCCAAGATTTCAAACTTTCGGTCCATATTCTTTAAGCTCATTGGTTGTCTCTATGGAGGAGGAGGTGATTTTGTCCATTAATGTGGCGCAATTGTTATCAGCTCAGGTGATAGCTTGGTTTGCAGAGCGATTAGCTCCTGCAATATTGGAATTGATTTGATTGAGCACCGGAGTGATCTTTGATAATGAAGCTTCTATGATATGTTCTGCTGAGCTAATCCCTTGATTTCCCCTAACTCAGACTTCAAATTCAGAGCTAATGATTTGTCATTAAAGATGCTCTCCACTGACTTAAGCTGAGAGAAGATGCTTTGAAGAGTTCTCTTAACTTGGCTTTCTTCATGCCTTTCTACTGCAACCTCTTAAATCATTTTGAGAGCTGTTGTCAGTTTGTCAGCTCTTGCAAGATTATGCTTGGAAGTTTGCTGTTTAGGTGTATCCTCAAAGGAGGAAGTTTCCTCTGATCCAGAGCTAGTTTCTATTTCTTCTGAGCCGGATGAATCCTATTCACTTTATTCTTTATCAGCAGATTTCTCCTCTTTCTCCTTCTCTTCCAACCAAGCCTCCGGAATGGCCTCGCCCTTTGAGTCTGCTTCAGAAGCATGCTCATTGGATCTTATACCATTTCCCTCCTTTGGAACATTGTGTTTCGGGATGGATTGGTTGTCCTTAGATGCATTTTGAGTGTCTGCACCTAAGTTGTCCTCTATTTCCACGACATTAGCAGCCGGAATTCATCAGCAGTGGGAATATCTGGAAGAATGATTACCTCATTTATCTACTGAGTATATGCTTGTTCGGCTTCAGCTGACCTAACATCCGGAAGACTAGAATTGTCCTCAGTTTCTCCTTCGATTGCCTGTATAGGACTTGCAACTACAATCAGTTCATTTCCTGGATTGGTGGAAATGACCTCACCATCCACTCCTGTTGCCTTTTCAGGACTTTAAATCTCTACCACCTCTAGTTCTACATTCAGTAAGTTCTTCGAAAGAGACCCTGATCTAGCTTGGAAGTTGATTAATTCCTCATTCGGATACTTGGCTTCTTTAAGAGGCATTAAATTTTTGGAGCTAATAGGATAGGTGGGCTGTCTGTGGCTGCTGCTCCAGATGAGCCTCCAGGTCCTTCCTTAGTTAATAGGTTTATCTTTTCGTTGTCCCGGACTGCTGACATCATTTCAGCAAACTGAGGATGTTCCAAAAAGATATTTTCCTGAAGAACTGGTTTCTTTGAGAAGACCACTAGTTCTTTTCCCTTGTTCAACTCCGCTAGTGTGGATGCTTTGGGAGATGGTTCTCTATTCGTTATTCCGGCAGCGGGCTTCTTGAATGGAAGCTTTGCTCTTTCTGCCTTTAAAGCTTCACGAAAGGTTAATCCCCTCTTCCGGAGTTGCCTTCTCTTAGGTACGGGTTCCCCATCTCCGATTTCCTCGCTGTCAGACCCATTTTCCTCTATTAGGATATCTTTAATACTACGTTTTCCACTTCTTATATCCCTCCCTGACTGCAGCAGCAGCTACAGCAATGTTTTCTCTTGCTTCCAGTTCACAAACTAGCTTCTTCATTTTATCAGCAGCTTTAATAAGCCTTCCTCTTGGCTTCTTAGCCTGTTTCGGTGTGGTTTTTATCAACTGTGTAAGAGGAATTCTGTCCTCATCATCATCTTCTACAACAGGCTTTGAATTTATCTTTCTTTGAGCCTTTGTCTTTGTTGTTCTAGCTCTCTTTACCTCCGATGCAATATCAGTTCCTACTTTCCTGACCCTTGTCTTTTCTTTTCTTTCTTCCCTAAGCCGGATTGCCTTTTCTTCATCCCATGTCTGTCCAAAACTTAACTTTCTGGAGTTCTTTTCTTGAATCTCCTTCCCATGGACGGATTGGGTCTGGATAAATTGATTTCGTTTGCTAAGAGGATTCTAGTGATAAGGGCGCCATGGGAGTTTCTGTGCTGCCTTAGAAAGTGAATGATTAGCACAAGCATATTCATAACCCTGCTTTCTACCCAGTGCTGCAGGACACAATGTTGAAACGATGAGGCAATGGTTATGGATCGATCCTTTCCGGATAAGGACCAGCTTTGCTAGGACATGTTGAAGGAATCTAGGTGTTTCTGGCCAGTATGTGGAGAATTTGTGATGGCAGATAAAATGCCATGTGTGTTATTTATTTGTGCCCAATTAAATTGCCATATCAAAAACATATTCTCTTTGTTCCAAATGCAGATTTGTTGAAGATTCGGTGCAAACTCAAAGTCAGTGGACTCCTTTCAAGCAAAGTGCTATCCAACTTGAATTTCATTTGCAAATAATTTTATCATCAAATATAGTTTTATGCTTAATAAGATTTAAAGGACATTTTTGTTGATAATAATAGGTTAGAAAATGTTTATTTATATTTATTTTGCTTTATTAGAGCTTTAATAATAAGCCATAAAACATGACATTATGTAGGCATTAGTTTTACTAGCTTTTAATTGTCTTTTGTAACCATTAGTTTTTAAGTGCCTTAATTATTTTTGTAACTCTTTTTATATTTAAGTTTCTTTAGTTAATTGTAACTCTTTCTTTCTCTTTATAAAAAGGAAAAAACAATTTGTAATGAAATATATCAGATTATCAGATTTTATGGAATTGAGAGAATTTGCATTTTGCAACTCTTCTGGGTTTTGTTAGTTTTCAAAAACTAATCGGGTTTTGTTTGTCTCCAAAAATAATCAAGGGTTTTGTATGTGATTCAAAAATATTCAACCATCACAAATTATTCAACCATAACAAAACCACCTAATTTTTCATTCTATTATATTTTTTGCTTCCGCCCGCCATCTATTGGTATTAGAGCCAAGGATTCGTGATCCTAATTTTCTTTTCCAATTTCATTTCTCACAATATTAGAACAGAAACGTGTTCTATTTTTCGCTTCCACATGCAGTCAGTTGGTATCAGAGCCAAGGATTATACGTCCTTATTTTTTCTTCTTCCATTTTTTACACTCTTGAAGAACAAGAATAAAAAATATGTTTGTTGATCAAGATCTTTATGCTGCATTTCGGAAGCTAAGATCAGAATTTGAGGAGGTTAAGGCCAAGAATGAAGCATTGGAATTACGTGTAAGGAAAAAATTTGGAGAAAGTCATCTATTCAAGTTTTTGCCCAAAAAGATTTCTTCTATTCCAAATCATGGACAGCCATCAGGTATATCCATTTCTTCACAATATGGCTTGTAGAAATTTCTATTGGCCAAAGATGTGGAAAGACGTTTCAAGACTTGTTGATAGCTGTAACACATGCAAATAACCAAAATGACATCACAAGCACATGGTCTATACATGCCTTTGCCGGTTCCAAATTCTCCATGGGAGGATGTAAGTATTGATTTGATAGTTGGCTTGCCAAGAACAAGAAGAAACCATGACTCTATTATGGTTGTTGTTGATAGATTTTCTAAAATGGCTCATTTTGTTGCTTGTAACAAAACTAATGATGCATCTCATATGCTGAACTTGTATTTTGAAAACATTGTAAAACTCCATGGAATTCCAAGGAGTATTGTAAGTGATAGGGATGTAACGTTCTTCAGTCATTTTTTGAGACATTTATGGGCACGACTTGGGACAACTTTGAAATTTAGCATGACATTTCATCCCCAAATGGATGGGCAAACCGAGATGGTCAATCGATGCCTTGGTACATTTTGGGAATCTTGCTGAAAGGAAAGGTGAAGAATTGGGATGCTATGTTGACACATGCAGAATTTGCTCCTTTTGAATTAGTTTATGGTGCTAACCCACTTATTCTAATCGATTTGAGTAAAGAGCATTCTAGCCTTCCATCAAACTTATAGCCAAAGATAGAGCAGCTGAAATAATCAAACTTCATACCAAGGCCAAAGAATACATCGAGAGAAAGAATGATGTTTACAAGCTAAAGTCAAATGTTGAATTCAAAGAAGGAGATCTTGTGTAGGTACACTTGAGAAAGGCCAGATTTCCATCAAAAAGGAAGAGCAAGCTCATGCCCAAAGCTAAAGGTTCGTACAAAGTGTTAAAGAAGATAAATCAGAATGCCTACAAGATAGAGCTGCCACCATCATACAAGATTTCCAACACATTCAATGTAAGTGTTCTCTCAAAGTATGTTGAAGATTCGATGCAAGTCTCTATTGAAGGGGAAACTTCCCAAGAAGGGGAGAATGATGGAGGTCCATCCGTTCTTGCAATTCGAGATACTCTTGACATGGGCCTTTGCACACTTTTAGAAGATGAAGATGATGATTCTGATCCTAATGAAGACCCATGCTTTGAATCCATACATAACATGAAGATCCAACTCCTTTTGAAGCCTTTTGGGCTATTCCAAGCCATCATATTTGAAGACCAACTTCAGGCCCGACAAAACATGCCCAAGACTTAATTGTTGACACAAGAATTCCAGCAAATTTTATTGGGGACGTTTGGAGGAATTTTGTAGCTGTTTTTTTATGAATAATTAACAATAAAGTTGTTGTTTAAATGACAATTCAAAGTAGGTTTTAAGTAGGAAGTTATTTAGCTTAAATAGCTTTTTATTTCAGCTTTGTAACTCTTTGTTGTTTCCTTATTTACAGGGGCAACAACATTCAAATAAAATCAGATCATATTTTGAGTGAAATTGTGTGTTTAAACACATTTGGGTTTTATTAGTTTCCAAAAACTAATGGGGTTTTGTGTGTGATCTAAAAATACTCAACTTGTTACATTTTCCTTTGTTTTACAACCAGCCATTTTCTCTTCTGAAATTTCACCTTTTAATACATTCAAAGAAACTTAACCACATTCCTTTTCTCACAAAATAAGCCATTTCACCTTACCTTACTCATAATTTTCGTGTATCACCTAAACCATCCACAAAGTAACATTTTTTCTTCCCTTTTTCTCTAACAAATAGCCATATCCAAACACCACCATCCCATCATTAATGATGACGAGCACGCTAATATGTTTGTAATTTTTTGGTGCCAAATCGAACTGCTATATCCTAAAATTATTCTCATCATTTTAAATGCAGATATATCGGTGCAAGATGTAATTCATTTGATACTTTGAAGCCTTTACCTGACATGAAAACTAATTATAATCATTTACTTAAGATAATTTTTATTTATAACACTTTTATGTTTGTTGATAATTTAAGGACGTTTTTCTAGGAAAATGAGTTTTATAAGTTTTTATTTATCTTTATTTTCTATTATTAGTTTGCTAATAATTTTTCATTGAAATTAGTTTAATGTAGGGAGTTTTTTCTAATTAAGTGCCATTACTTTCATGTAACTTTCTTTAGCTTTAAGTGTCTTTTATTTCTTTATAACTCCTTAGCTTTAAGTGTCATGTAACTGTAACTTTTCTTTTTTCTTATTTAAAGGAAGAAAGAAAAGATAATAAGAATATCAGATTATAAGTTTAGTGAAAATGTTTGTGTTATAATACATTTGGGTTTGGTTAGTTTCCAAAAACTAATTGGGTTTTATTAGTTTCTAAAAACTAAAGGGTTTTGTTTGTTTCCAAAAACACTCAAAGGGTCTTGTATGTGATCCAAAAACATTCAACTATCTCAAATTCATCAATTTTCTTTTTCAATTTTGTTTCTCACAACATTGGACAGAAACGTGTTCTTTTTTGCTTCCGCCCGTCAATTTGTCTCCAAAATAGTTAGGTGGAAGCCATTTCTTCGGGTAGTATTTGACCAGTAGTTCATCCCCATCATTCCTTAGTTGAACTCCGTCATTCTTCATATTGAGTTTTTTTACGAAGAAATCAAGCGTGATTGTGATCACTTTCCCTTGAACTTTGGTTCTAAGAGCATCATAGTAAGAGCGAACTCGTAAATTGTCATAGAATTCTCTGACCATATCCGTATAGGTGGGACAATTGATCTTGAGGAAATCTTCAAGGCATTGGTCCTTGATTAGTTGTGATGCGAATAAACGAATGCCTTATATGGACTATAGAAATGATAAAGACATGAAATTTAAAAGGAAAGATTCTTCACATATTCCATTTCCAAGTTCTAAGTCAAAGAGCATTCAATTTGCTTCAATTGAGCTAGACGAGGAGATTTTTATGATTAAATGTTCAAGTCAACTTTCAACAATTTCAAATTATATGAGCTTGAGCAAAGATGAAGAATTATTGAATTTGGTTCAAGTATGGAAGGGTGATTCACTATTTGGTCTTATTAGAGTTTGCTTAAGTAAGCTTTGGACAAGCATGTGTGTGACACGTGTTAACCCATTGGGATCTTGACTAGTTCTTATTGGATCAATTACTTGATGGAAGATAATTATAGCTGCCATCATATCAGAATTTAATTTAATTTAATTAGGATTTGATTTTATTTAATTAGATCTCTCAATTATTTTCTTATCTAGGAGTTTTAGTTTCATAGTAAGTTGGATTTAAAATTGAAATATTTTTTCTTTCCTTATGCTTTTGGACTTCTTTCCTAAAGCTAAAAAGGATTTTATTATTTGCCTTTGGGGATAATAATACCATTTTCATGGTATATAGTGAGGAGTATTATTTTGATTGTGATCAATAGTTGTGGCTAGGCAATTGAGAGTCAACCCCATAACAGGTTCTTTCATCCAATTCGATAGGTTGTGTTAACTAGATGCAAGCGTGATTGCTCGTTTTATTTGTTAGGATTGGTTGTGCTATTGCCATTTATTCTATCATTATTCGTTTTATAATTCATAAAATATAATCTTCTTTATGTCTTTAAATCTCAATTCACGGTCAGGAAAATTCTTTAGTTCGGATTGCGTTTCTCGTAGCCGGATTCACATCAGTTGGTAATCAGAGCACAGTTTGAGGTGAGGTTTGATTTCTGTCCAGATTTCTTCTTTTTGCCATAACGTTTTCTATAAAAATCGGATTCTTACAATTCTCAATCCATTGGATTGTTAAGAGAACGATTTAAATTTCTCAAGAGCACTTCACATCGAAATTTGTTCTAAAACGTATTGAAAAATGATTTCGAAAAATTCTGAATCTGGAATCTTTTAATTTCTTTATTTTTTGTTTTGTTCATTGAGTTCCTCATCTATTTGCCTCTAGATTAAACAGGTTTGTTGAAGTTGCATTTTTTTTTCTCCTATCTTAAAAAGGCTTAAATTCATTCTTTGTTTGTGTGATTGGTGACTTGCCATTTAATTCTGAATTTTTAGTATTCACTTATTTGATTTCATAAACAGGAAAAAGAGAAAAGAAAAGAAACGAAAAGAAAGTACTAAAAAAAGGAATTCGAGATCTGAATTTTTTTGGCAAGAATCTTACGTTTATAATTCATACAAACTTAGCCAATTTTCTTGATACCCTTGTCTTTTCTATTGAATATCGTCTACCCAATTTGTCTCGTAGAATTTTAGTTTCTGTTGTCCTTTATTTTCTTTTGCCTTTTGCCTCTGGTTTTTTGATATTGTTTGGCTTGATTTATTGAGATCAATCAACGTAATACTAAAGAGCGTGGATTGCGTGTGAGTATTCTAATTTTGTTCTTTCCTTGCTTTTACATTGAGTTTTTTTATTTCTGTCTATCTAACAATGTGCCATAACGATAAGAACTCCTCAGGGAAAGCTATTGAGGTGAAAGATGAGCTGGAACAATTAGGGTTTAAAAGCACACGCAAAAAGAATTACCATCCCAAGCGACATAAATACATCGAGAATGAGTTCGAGGTAGAGCAATCTGATCCATACTCGTTTAAAAGCTCTAGGGGAAATTTACATCAAGAAGGTAATCTTAATACCTTAAATTTGAAAGTGCCTTCATTCCAAGGTAAGAGTGAACTTGATGTACAAAAATTCTTTCATGCCCGTTGTCTTATACAAGATAAAGTGTGTAGTATGATTATGGATAATGGTAGTTATTGTAATATTGCTAGTACTACCATGGTTGAGAAATTGAGTCTGCCCACTTATCAACTTCAACTTAGCGATAGCAATGAGGCAAAAGTGACTCAACAAGTCTTGGTCAATTTTGCATATGGGAAATTTCATGACCAAGTTTTATGCGATGTCGTACCTATACAATTGTGCCATTTACTTTTGGGTCTTTTCGTGGCAGTTTGATCGCTCGGCCATTCATAATGGCAAATCGAATAAAATCACCCTAATTAAGGAACAAAAACATTACACCTTATTACCTCTGACACCAGAACAAATTTACGAAGATCAACTCTATTTACAAAATTCAATATGTAAGGAAGAGGTTTTGGTTAAGGAGAGAGAAAACAAGAGTGATAAAATCAGTAAGGGTGAGAAGAGAGAAGAGGTGAGAGAAAAGGCTAGTGAGTTTAGTGAAAGAGATGTGAGGAGAGAAGAAAGCAAGTGCGTTGTAAAAGCCAATGATCATACATTATACGCCAAAATGAGAGATTTAAAGCAAACTGAAAATATCTATTTGAAATTTCTTTTGTTCAATTGCAAAGATTTTAGCCTGTGTCTAACGATATCTAATTATATTACTCTTCCTAGTTTGGTTCATTCTTTTTTGCAGAAATCTGATTATCTATTGATGATTGGGCTACCTCATATTCGAAGGATAGACCCTGAACTTTCTTATGTACTTGGAGCATCTTCCGAGGAGACGAAGGAAACCCAAACGGAAGATGTGAATCTGATGTCAAAGAGTTTGATACGTGGAAGTTTGATGCGAAGGACTTGCTTTACGGTGACACCGATTTGAGGATGAATCTTTTTTAAAGAGGGAGGGAATGATGCGAATAAACGAATGCCATATATGGACCATAGAAATGATAAAGACATGAAATTTAAAAGGAAAGATTATTCACATATTCCATTTCCAAGTTCTAAGTCAAAGGGCATTCAATCTGCTTCAATTGAGCTAAACGAGGAGATTTTTATGATTAAATGTTCAAGTCAACTTTCAACAATTTCAAATTATATGAGCTTGAGCAAAGATGAAGAATTATTGAATTTGGTTCAAGTATGGCAAGGTGATTAACTATTTGGTCTTATTAGAGTTTGCTTAAGTGAGCTTTGGACAAGCATGTGTGTGACATGTTTTAACCCATTTAGATCTTGGCTAGTTCTTATTGGATCAATTACTTGATGGAAGACAATTATAGCTGCCATCATATCAGAATTTAATGGTTCTTTCATCCAATTCAAAAGGTTTCGTTAACTAGATGCTAGCGGGATTGTTCATTTTATTTGCTAGGATTGATTGTGCTATTGCCATTTATTCTATCATTATTCATTTTATAATTCATAAAATTTAATCTTCTTTGTGTCTTTAAATCTCAATTCACGGTCGGGAAAATTCTTGAGTTCGGATTGCATTTCTCGTAGCCGGATTCACATCAGGTTATGAGTAAGGTTCTGTGGTGAACAAAAAAATGTCCCCAAAGTAGTCTGTCGATACAACAGAGTGTGGGTTTTTCCATTTGAGAGGAGTAAAATCTGCGTCCTTCAGATCAGACACATTGAAGGAATATATGGGAGGAGGAGGAGTGATTTGATTTGAGGCCATTTGAGATTTTTGAAAGGATTTGAAGTGTTTAGGGTTTCTGGGGAAAAATTTGCAGAGTAACAGTAGAAAATTACTTGTGTGAAGAAGAAGAGGAATTTTGGGGGGTTTTATAGAATCCCCAAAGTGAGGGTATAATCGTAATCTAGACACAGTTAACTTTGGTTGGATTGATGATGTGGCAGGTAAAAATTGATGAGAGAGGTAAATATCGTTTAACCGGAGAAATGGAACAGTATATTTTCCAAAATAACTGTTGCTTTTGCCACGCGTGGGATGCCTAATAAACGTTTGAAATTCAAAACGTGAAAATTTATTTTTTTGCGCTTTTACTGCCATTTGTCTTTTCTATCTGGTGAGTTGGCAGTCTTTGTTCCGGATCTAGAGTTAATTTTACTACTTTTCTTCCGACTCCGTGACTTATAAAAATCCAAATTAAACTCTGATTGTCTTCTAGATTTCCCTTCAAATTGGATAGGCTATTCCAATTGACTCTTTTAGCTTGTTGAATTGATCTTTAATTAATGGCTTAGTAAAGATGTCTGCTCTTTGCTCATTGGTTGGAATGTAAACCAATGCAACATCTTTCTTCATCACATGATCCGGATGAAATGATGCCTGATGTTTACATGCTTCATCCTGTTATGGAGCACTGGATTCTTTGACACATCAATAGCACTTTTGTTGTCACACATTACATCCACACATCCGGATTGAACTCCATAATCCTCTAACTATTGCTTGATCCATAGGAGTTGAGCTACACAACTTCCTGCTGCCATATATTCTACTTCAGTGGTTGATAAAGCAACTGAAGTTTGCTTCTTGCTATACCATGATACCAAGAAATCTCCAAGAAAGTAGCCTCCGGATGTACTCTTTCTTTGAAGAGTGTCTCTTCCATAGTCTGCATCGGTGAACCCCTGAAGTGTGAAATCTCCATTACTAGGATACCATATCCCAACTTCAGTGGTTCCTAGAAGATATCTGAGGATTATCTTTACTGCTTTGAGATGTGAATCCTTAGGATTGGATTGGTATCTTGTATAGTAGCAAATTGCATAATGTATGTCAGGTCTGCTAGTTGTCAAGTCCTACAGTGATCTAAATATTCCTCTATAGAGCTTCTGATCTACTTCTTGTCCTTTACAATCCTTTGATAGGACTGTATCTAACCCCATGGGAGCGGACATTGGCTTGATTTTGTCCATTTCAAACTTCTTTAGAGTCTCCTTGTTATACTTGGATTTATTGATGAAAATCCCATCCGGACTTTGCTTGATTTGTAGACCAAGGAAGAAATTGAGTTCTCCCATCATAGACATCTCAAACTCCTTTTGCATTTGAGTGCTAAATTCTTCAAAATCTTTTCATCTGTTGCTCCAAAG
The DNA here is from genome assembly GCA_947683365.1 of Euphorbia pulcherrima. Taxonomy (NCBI): domain Eukaryota; kingdom Viridiplantae; phylum Streptophyta; class Magnoliopsida; order Malpighiales; family Euphorbiaceae; genus Euphorbia; species Euphorbia pulcherrima. The sequence goes on along the minus strand of CANTUS010000014.1, from coordinate 37,742,062 downwards.
ATGATGTCATCAACATTATCCTTCTTCTTCTTGATGAAAAGAGTTGTATCTGCCTTGCCCCGGATATACCCCTTGGATATGAGAAATGTAGGAGTCTCTCATACTAAGCTCTTGGTGCTTGCTTCAATCTATAGAGGGCTTTCTTCAGTTTGTTTACATAATCCGGATGCTTTGAGTCTTCAAATCCAGGTGGCTGCTTGACATAGACTTCTTCTTGAATGACTCCATTGAGAAATGCACTTTTGACATCCATTTGGAACAATGTGAATCCTATGAATGACACAAAACCACACAGAATTCAGATTGCCTCCAATCTTGCTACTGCTGCAAAAGTTTCTTCAAAGTAAATGTCTTCCTGTTGGTTATAGCCTTGGGCAACCAATCTTGACTTGTTTCTTACCACCACTCCAGATTCATCTAGCTTGTTCTGGAATGCCCATTTGGTGCCAATGGTTGACTTTCCCTTTTGTGGTGACACTAGAACCCAAACATCATTTCTAGTGAACTGATCTAATGGCGGGGGGAAGTGAAAAATAGAACATGAATGGAAATTAGACTGATTTGATATGGTTGAATATTTTTGGATCACATACAAAACCCGTTGAGTATTTTTGGAAACTAATAAAACCCTTTAGTTTTTGGAAACTAATAAAACCTAATTAATTTTTGGAAACTAACAAAACCCAAATGTGTTAAAACACAATATTTGTACTCAAATGATAATCTTAATATCTTTTGTTTCTTCGTTTAAATAAGAAAAAAAGAAAAGTTACAATTACAAGACACTTAAAGCTAAGGAGTTACAAAGAAATAAAAGACACTCAAAGCTAAAGAAAGTTACATGAAAGTAATGGCACTTAATTAAAAAAATGCCCTATATTAAACTAATTTCAATGAAAAATTACTAGCAAACTAATGCAAAATAAAGATAAATAAAAACTTATAAAGCTTATTTTCCTAGCAAAGCGTCCTTAAATTACCAACTAACGTAAAAGTGTTATAAATAAAAATTATCTTAAGTAAATGAGTATAATTGGTTTTCATGTCGGGTAAAGGCTTCAAAGTATCAAATGAATTTCATCTTGCACTGAATTCTCCATATATCTGCATTTAAAATGATGAGAATAATTTTAGGATATAGCAGTTCAATTTGGCACAAAAAAATTACGAACATATTAGTGTGCTCGTCATCATTCTCCCCTTCTTAAAAAAGATTCATCCTCGAATCTTGTAATTCTAGAACATTGGGAGATGTATTTGAAAATTACCACAAACAGATTCTTTCTCAAAAAATTGTTTCATCTCAATATCCACATGACAAAATTCCTTTTCAATTTGAAATTGAGATGTTTCATTTCCAAAAAGCATCTCATTCTCAAGATCTTCAAGCTCTTGAATTGTTATAATTTCATTTGTAGGAACAAACAAGTGTCTTACAACTTTTGATGTATTTTCACCACAACAAACAGATTTGATATTTTTGATGCATTTTCATTGATTGAGACATCTTAAATGGACTTTGGTGGGGTTAGAAATGCTGGTTCATTTTTGGAAGAATTGAAAAATTTGGTAAGTGGTGTGTGAATATAAAGAGATGAAAATTTTTCCAAGGAATTTGGGTTGGTTAAAACATCTGATATGGATTTTGGAGGGGATATGAATATTCATTTCTTTGGCGAAGAAATGAGCAGGTTGGAAGGTGCACTGTGATTTTGAAGGTGGGAAATATTTTGAGGACCAAACTTGAATTTATGATTGATTCCTAACCTTTTGCGCATATGTGTTTCCAAGGCATTGTTCTTGGCCTTCAGCATCTAGTTTTGACCTCAATTTCATGAATTCAGCAATGAGATTTTGATATATAAACATGATTTGATATGGAAGCGAAAAATAGATCACGAACGGAAATTATACTAATTTGATATGGTTGAATGTTTTTGGATCACATACAAAACCCGTTGAGTGTTTTTGGAAACAATCAAAATCCTTTAGTTTTTGGAGACTAATAAAACCCAATTAGTTTTTGGAAACTAACAAAACCCAAATGTGTTAAAACACAATATTTTTACTTAAATGATAATATGATATATTGACATACTTTTTCATCCTTTAAGTAAGGAAAAAACAAGAGTTGTTACAATAAAATAAAAGACAGTTAACACTAACAAGAGTTACAAATAATGCACTTAAAGCTAAATAAAACATCTGAAACATACAACCTATACTAAAAGACTTTAAAAGCAACAAATTATGGAAATTAAATAATAATATATACTTATGAAATCCTATGAAACGTCCTCATCTTGTATGACTTTGATTTTCACACGAATCTTCCACATATCTGCATTTAAAACAATGAATATAATTTTTGGATTAAGCAATTTAATTTGGCACCAAAAAATAAAAAACATAGCTCTGTGCTCGCCGTCAACTAATCTAGTTCTTCTTGCATTGCCAACATCTAGCTTTCATCTCCTTCCGCATCTTGAAATTTCTTTAGCTTGATGAGAGAGACAAAAGCAGCATGGCTCATAATTCGGTTGAGTTATCCTCTGGTTCTAACTGAATTTTGGACATCATCCAAAATGGCTTCTACTGGATGATTTCTGTGAGTTCGGATTTCTCTTTGAAGATCTGCATGCTAGTCTGGAGCTTATTCCTAAACTGCTTCAACTTCTTCTTAATTATCCATAAAGTTTATCTTATGATGATTAAGATAACCTTGTGGAGCTTCTGAGTTGAGAGTAATTGCTTCATCTTCTTCCTTGTACTTCTTGATTTGGAAGTAATATGGAATCTACACTTTTTCTTTTTCTCTAGTGCTTTTAGCTTTTGGAGTTAAGTCTTCTCGATTTGAGCTTCTTCTTCCTGCATGGTTAGTCTCATCGAAATCTACATGTATTGACTCTACCATAATTTAGGTTCGTTTGTTATAGACTCTTTAAGCCTTGCTATGTGTTGAGTAACCAAGGAAAATTACTTCATCAGACTTGGGATCAAATTTTCCTAATTGCTCTCTATCATTCAGGATGTAGCATTTACATCCAAAAGCTTTGAAAATACCCAATTTTGGGTTTCCTTCCCTTCCAGATTTCATAGGGGGTCTTTTCTAAGGTCTTTCTGATGAGAGCTCTTTTTAAAATGTAACATGTTGTGTTTACGGCATCACCCTAGAAGTACTTAGGCAGACTATTCTCACTAAGCATTGTTCTAGCCATCTAAAATAAGGTTCTGTTTTTCCTTTCAACAACTCCATTTTGTTGAGGTGTATGAGGGACAGAGAAGTTATGTTCAATCCCCTTGGATTCCCTAAATTCAGCAAAGAGCCTATTTTTGAATTCTCCTCCATTATCACTTCGGATGCGTGCGATGCTTACGCCCTGTTCTACTTCTATCCGGATGAATATTTTTGAGAATTGGTCAAAGGCTTCATCTTTGCTAGCTAGCAAAGCAATCCAGGTATAGTGAGAATAATCATCCACAATGACCATGGTGTATTAAACTCAATGGTTTGATTGGACTAAAGAGATCAATATGCAAGAGTCCAAGAACTCTCTTGGAAGGTATGTATGAGATGGAAGGGAAGCTTTTCCTATGCTGTTTACCTAATTGACATGCAGTACATATGTGATCCTTATCAAAAGCAACCTTAGGCAAACCCACAACCAATTCCTTTTTGGTTAATTTGGACAAGAGGTTTATGCTTATATGTCCCGACCTCCGGTGCCATAGCCATTATTCTTCTTCCTTAGATGCCAAGCATATATTCTTTTTCTCGTTTTTAATGTTAACATAATAACCATTATTTACTCTAGGTGCATAAAGAATGAGTTGATTTGACTTACTATCATAAATAGAGCATCCTTCGAAATCAAAGGTGACTTTTCTTCCTTTATCACTGAGTTATGCTACTCTTAGCAGGTTGAATTTCAGTCCATCAACCAGTGAGACATCTTCTATCTTTATTTCAGATCCAATGGTTCCATGTCCAATGATCTGTCCCTTTTGATTGTCTCTAAAGCTTACTTTTCCATCTTTCTTCCGGATTAAAGTGATGAAAGCTTTCTCATCACTAGTCATGTGCCTTGAGCATCCACTATCAATATACCATGTATGTTGATCTACTGTGGATCTAAGGCATACCTGCAAAATAGATCAAATGGGTTTGAGGTACCTAATTAGATTTGGGCCTTCTCGAATTATCAACAATTTTAGGCCAAGGATAAACATCATAATAACCATTTTTTAATCTACATAATTTAGTAATATGATTGTTTTTCCCATAAAATCTACACTCTGAGATGCGTCTGCTCTACTCATGTTTCTTCTGGATTTTCTTGAGATCCTTCTTTCCATAGTTTCCAACATATCCAGCTTCTTGCACACTTATGGTTAGAGGTGTAATTACTGCTCTATGATTCTTTCTTTGGTTGGCAGATTGCTCATTTGATAAAGCCTTAGCTTTTCCCTTTTGAGCAGCTGTGAATTTCTATGCTTGAGGCTGCCTGCTAACTTTTCTTTACTTTAGATTTGGGGGCACCGGATTCTCTTGATTTCTTGGTGCTGCTTGCCCTTGATTTCTCCTTCTTTGTTTTGGATTAGATTTCCTTCCGGATGCCTCCTTCATTGGGGTTAGCTCCCTATATCTAGCCCTGTCAAGTTAGCACTTAGGATTCGAACTTGATTGACTTCTCAGGAAATTCTCTTCCACCACATCCATATGTTTTGTGGTTCTTATCAGACTGATGTCTTGTGATATTGCTTCAGCATCTTCAGCTAGCTCTAGAACTTGTCTTTGTAGGGATTTTATGGCTTTGGTTCGTCACATTTTGAATCACCACCCCTAAAGCTCTAGCAAGATCAAGGTTAGAAACAGAATTAGAGTGAGAGTTTACCTCAGTGTTGGCTGAGTTAAACACCATCTTTGTACGATGCTTGTTTGCTTGATTTGAATAGTGTTCGTTTTTTTGCTCAATTTGACGCTTCACTTGTTCATGCATTTTCCTTACCATATCAGCCTTACGCTTTCCATCTAAACTTTTCCTCTCATCAACAGGTAAAGGGATTAAATCCAAAGGAGTAAGTGGATTAAAACCATACATAATTTCAAATGGTGAGAAGTTAGTAGAAGAATGAACAGCCCTATTATATGCAAATTTAACAAATGGAATGCACTCTTCCCATGATTTTAAATTGCTTTCAATTACAGCTCTAAGCAACTGTCCTAATATCCTATTTACCACTTCAGTTTGTCCATCAGTTTGGGGACGACAAGATGTCGAAAATAATAACTTGGTTCCCAATTTTCCCTATAATGTCTTCCAAAAATAACTTAAGAACTTAGAATCACAATCACTGACTATACTTTTAGGTATTCCATGTAAACGAACAATCTCCCTAAAGAATAAATCAGCAGTATGAGAAGCATCATCAGTTTTATGACATGGTATAAAATGAGACATCTTAGAGAATCTACATACCACTACAAATATAGTCATTACCACGTCTAGACCTAGGCAAACCTAATACAAAATCCATCGAGATATCTACCCAAGGTTCATTAGGTACATGTAGAGGAGTATACAAACCATAAGGCATAACTCTAGACTTAGCTTGCTTACAATTAACACAATTAGCACATACCTTCTTCACGTCGCACTTCATGTGTGACCAAAAGAAATGCTTGGACAACATGTCTAAAGTCTTAAGCACACCAAAATGTCCCATGAGACCTCCTCCATGAGCCTCACGAACGAGCAAAGTCCTTAAAGAACACTTAGGCAAACATAGTCTATTATCTTTAAACAAAAAGCCCTCATATTTATAGAACTTCCCAAAAGCAGCATGTTCACAAGCCTAAAAAATAGATGCAAAATCATCATCACTAGCATATAAATCTTTAATAAATTCAAATCCTAGTAGTTTAACATGCATCATACTTAGCAAATTAACACGCCTACTTAATGCATCAGCAACAACATTCTCCTTCCCTTGCTTATACTTGATCACATAAGGAAATGTTTCTATTAATTCAATCCACCTAGCATGCCTTCTATTAAGCTTTTGTTGACCTTTTAAGTGTTTCAAAGATTCATGATCAGTATGTATAACAAACTCCTTAGGCCATAAGTAGTGTTTCCAAGTGGGATAATTCAAACTCGCCCCACTCAATTTTTCACTAAAGTAAGCTATAGGGCGTCCCTCTTGCATAAAAACAGCCCCAATACCCACACCAAATGCATCACATTCAATTTCAAAAGTTTTGTCAAAGTTAGGTAAAGTTAAAATAGGTGCAGAGGTAAGTTTTTGTTTTAGTATGTTAAATGCATCTTCTTGTTCCTTTTCCCACTTAAAACCAACATTTTTTTAACTACTTCGGTTAAAGGAGCAGCAATAGAACTAAAGTTTTTGACAAACCTGCGATAAAAGCTTGCCAACCAATGAAAGCTCCTTACCTCGGTAATTGACTTAGGCGTAGGCCAATCTTGAATTGCCTTCACCTTCTCTTCATCCACTTGCACTCCTTGTGCAGAAACTACAAAACCCAAAAACACAACCTTTTCCGTACAAAAAGTGCACTTTGAGAAGTTAGCATATAGCTTTGCTTTTCGAAGCGCCTCCAAAATAGTTCGAATATGGTTAAGGTGCTCAGAAAGAGAATTAGAGTAGATAAGAATGTCATCAAAATAAACAACTACAAACTTACCTATGAATTCCCTTAAAACATGATTCATTAAACGCATAAAACTACTAGGGGCATTAGTTAACCCAAATGGCATAACTAACCACTCATATAAACCGTGTTTTGTTTTAAAAGCAGTTTTCCATTCATCACCAATTTTCATCCTAATTTGATGGTAACCACTTTTTAAATCAATCTTAGTGAAATATACAGCCCCACTGAGTTCATCTAACATGTCATCAAGTCTAGGAATATTTTACCATTATTTTGTTGACGGCTCTACAATCCACACACATCCTCCATGTTCCATCCTTTTTAGGTACTATGATGACAAGAACAGCACAAGGACTTATACTTTCGAGTATCAAACCCTTTGACATTAGCTCCTCAACTTGCCTTTGTAGTTCCTTCGTCTCCTTGGGATTACATCTATAGGCTGGTCGATTCGGTATAGATGCTCTGAAAACAAAGTCAATCTGATGTTCAATTCCTCGAATAGGGGGTAATCCACTCGGTATCTCTTCGGGAAATAAATCATCAAATTCCTGCAAAAGAGAGGAAACCACACTAGGAAGAGGATGGTCAAATTTATTTACAGACAAGCTAAAATCTTTGCAATAAAATAAAAACATCTTCAAATTGTTATTTTCAGCTTGTTTTAAATCTCTCATTTTAGCGTATAATGCATGGTTGTTGGCTTTTACAACGCCCTTACTTTCTTCTCTCCTCACATCTCTTTTGCTTAACTCACTAGCCTTTCCTCTCACCTCTTCTCTCTTCTCACCCTTATTGATTTTATCACTCTTGTTTTCTCACTCCTTAACCAAAACCCCTTCTTTAGATATCGAATTATGAATATGAAGGTGATCTTCATAAACTTGTGTCGGTGTCAAGGGTAACAAGGCGTAAAGTTTTCCTTCCTTAATTATGATGATTTCATTGAACTTGCCGTTATGAATGGCCTCACGATCGAACTGCCACGAATGACCCAAAAGTAAATGGCACGCATGCATAGGTACCACATCGCATAAAACCTGGTCATGAAATCCACCAATTGCAAAATTGACCAAAACTTGTTGAGTTACTTTCACCTCATTACTGTCATTAAGCCATCAAAGTCTATAAGGCCTTAGATGCTTAGTTGTAGGCAGGCTCAGTTTCTCAACCATGGTAGTACTAGCAAAGTTACAACAACTACCACTATCCACAATCATACTACATTTTTGTCTTTCACACGACATCGAGCATGAAAGATATTATCTCTTTGTTCGTTAGACTCTTTATTTTTGAGACTCAAAATACGTTTAACAACAAGATTAATAGAGTTACTTTCAGCATGCTCATCTCCACACAAAACGTCACCACAATATTCTAATGGGGGCATTTCATCATCAGAATCAGTTTCACTTTCAGTCATGTATTCTCCATATTTAAGAATCATAGTACGCTTATTAAGATAATCACGCATCACATGACCACGACCTTGACATTTAAAGCATTGAATATCACGATTTCTAGTTTGAGTTTCAGTGGTCTTACCCTTACCAAGTGCATGCTCCTCTCCCTTCAAATTAGCTTTAGGCTTAGTAACAGATGCACTAGCCTTTTTCTCACGTTTGTAACTCGGCTTCCATGATGATGAAGTAGAATTACTACCAAGTGCATGCTCCTTTCGTAGGAGCTGCTTCTCAATTTTGACTGCTTTATGGAGTAACTCCTCAAAAGTTACATAATGTTGGAGATCCACTGCATCAGCTATATCATTATTCAGCCCTCCAAGAAAACGAGCCATTATGCTCTCTTAATCTTCTTCCACATCAGCTCTTATTATCGCCATTTCCACAAACCGTCTTTTCATGATTCTTTTCGTCTCACTCCATGTATTAATTTGTGGCTCACCATCCTTGTGTCTAGTACGTTTAAGTTGATCCCACCATATTGCAACGTAATCGGTTAGTTCGAAAACAACCAATTTAATCTTCTTCTCCTCAGAATAGTTATGGATATCAAAAATTGAATCAACTTTACTTACCCATTCCAAATACACATCAGGATCACTAGTACCTTTAAATGAAGGCATTTTAAATTTAATGGCATTAAGATTACTATCTTGAGTTGGGCGACTACTATAGCTCCTTCTTGAGCATGAATCAGATTGCTCTTACTCGGAATCATCATCGGAGTGATCGCTTTTCTTGGAATTTATAGGCTTTCTCTTTGAGCCTTTAACTTCTAACTGCTTCATTCGTTCTGCCATATCACAAATTTGTTCCTGCATTTTTTTCATTTTTCCTACAACAGCAGCCCTTAATAATTTTGGATCATCCTCATAAGAGGAGTCCCCGTCCTTGCCAGACATAGTTAGGCAGAAAGGAAAAAACGTAATGTAGAAAGCAAGAAAAGAATAAAATTAGAATACTCACAAGAGATCCACGTCTTTTGTATTTTGTTGATTGCTCTCAATAAATCAAGCCAAACAATATCGAATAACCAGAGGCAAAAGGCAAAAGAAAATAAAGCACAATGAGACAAAACACAAAATGTAAGGACGACAAAAGATTGGGTAGACAATATTCAATAAAAAGACAAGGGTATCAAGAAAATTGGCTACGTTCGTATGAATTAAAAAAGTAAGTTTCTTGCCAATAAATAGTTCAGATCTCGAATTCTCTTTTTTTAATGCTTTCTTTTTTTCTCTTTTTTTGGTTTATTCTCCTTAATGATTTAGAGAACAAACTTTTTTTTTCTATCTAGTTTTTATTGTTTATGAAATTAAATAATCGAACACTACAAATTAAAAATTAAAACGGCAAGTCACCAATCACACAAACCAAGAATGAATTTAAGGCTTTTTTTTAGATAGGAGAAAAAAAATGCAACTTTGACGAACCTATTCAATCTAGAGGCAAATAGATGTGGAGCTTGATGAACAAAAACAAAAATAAAGAAATTAAAAGATTCGAGAATACCTAATTTCGAACCGATTTTTGAATATGTTGTAAAACGAATTTCGATGTAAAGTCTTCAACAATGCCTACAAGCTTGATTTACCAGGTGAGTATAATGTAAGTGCTACTTTTAATGTTTCTGACTTGTCGCTATTTGATATAGGTGATAATGATTCGAGGACGAATCCTTTGGAAGAGGGAGGGAATGATGCAAATCAAGGTACACCGACTATGAAGCATGGAAGGAATAAAGGTATGGAGCTTAAAGTGAAGGACTCTCTACGTATTCCAATTACGCGGTCTATGTCAAAGAGAACTCAAGAAGCCCTAAATGGGCTTGTCAAAGAGATCTTCATGATTCAATCTATTGATGTGCGCTTAATCAAGGATAAAGAATTATTAACTTTGATTCAAGTTGTTGAAGAGTGATTCAAGACTTGGTCTAATTTGAATTAGCTTAAGTGAGCTTTAGACACGCATGTGTTTGACACATGCTAACCCTATTGGGATCTGGGTTAGTTTTTATTTTGCTAGTTGTGGAAGACTATAAATAGGTTGCCTATATGAATAGGATTTTATTTAATTTATTTAGGTTTGTTTATTATTTTCTTATTTAGGGTATTTTGTGTCCTAGTTAGTTTTTTATTCCAATTAATGTAGAATTCTTTCCTTATGCTTTAAGGATTTCTTTGCTAAAGCTAATAGGACTCTATTATTGCTTTTTAGTCAAATCAAACTACTAATTTCGTGGCCTAGGGTTAGTAGCATTATAAATAGATAACTTTTATGAATTCTAGATACAGATTTGATAATTAATAAAATTCACATTTTTCCTTTGCGAAAATTTTGCTTTCTTTGAGTGCGAGTGATCGGGATCTTGTTCTTGAAGTATTATTTTGATTGTGATTAATTGTTGTGGCTAGACAATTGAGAATCAACCCCATGACAGGTTCTTTTATCCAATTCGAAAGGTTGCGTTAACTAGATTCTAGCGTGATTGTTTGTTTTACCTGCTATGATTGGTTGTGTTATTGCCTTTATTCTTTAATTAATCTGATTTCTAATCTGTAAGTTTATTTTTCTTTGTGTCCTTAAATCTCAATTCACGGTCTGGGGAAATTCTTGAGTTCGGATTGCACTTCGCGTACCCGGATTCACATCATTAACAGACTATGAAAAGTCTTAGTGTAGCGTGTATGATTCTGTTCCGGATATGATGGATCCGGATGATTCAAATATGAATTGTATTCCAAATAAATAAAGAGTAAGAAAATCAAACACAATGTTTTATCCTGGTTCGGCCCCGCCTACTCCAGTCCCTAGAGTTTCCTTCTTCTGAGGTTTTCCACTAGTGGATTCCTTTCCAACTGGCAAGAATCGAGCCTTACAATTTGTCTCCGGATGGTAACCCCTTCCGGATGTAGGATATACCACTAAAAGCACCAACTCCTAGTTGAGTCCTCTTGTCTTTAGCAGGATATACCACTTAGATTTCTACCCAAACCTAAGCTGAGTCCTACAGGGTGATCCTAATCAAAGCACCAACTTTAAGTTATATCCCAATCTTACTACATACCCAAGTATGAGATTTTACACTTTATTTTTCGCAAAGATTTTTGTTTTGGATCTCCTCAAATTTATGACTCATTTGAAAATCCCTACAAATTGATTTAGGATTGTTTGATTCTTGGAGGGATTATATTACTGATTGTAGTAGCGAATTCCCTTGTATATACTTTCTCAAAACAACCAGCACCTTCTCAACTTGTGAAGCTTTCCTTTTGTAGGCTTACATCATAAATGTAGCCGTTGTGGGTTGTTGATGTTGAATTAATTCCTCACCATTGATTAGGTAATATGTGGCGTCTCCGGAGCCATTGATCAATCCGTTAGACTCAGATTTTGACCCGTTTAAATCCTTGGGATGTGGCTGAAAAGATGTCAGTGATCGTTTTCCTTGGATTTTAGTGTTTCACCAACTTTTACGCCAGAGGTCCGAAATTTTGATCTTCACGCACCTTTCCTATTGGTCTAGGTTGAAAAGGTTGTTACCTTTTCTCTTTCCTATGTCAGTCCTTCTGTCCTTTTTCTATAAAAGTGCTAGCTGTCATTTTTGTCTTTAATAAGGGGAAAAGATCTTTGACTTTCTGACCAAATAGGTGGAGGGAAAAGTGATTTTTGAAAGTTTTCCCTTTTTTTTATTAACAGTATCTTCCGGATGTTTTTAGTCTTGATGTATCTGGTTGCTATACAATTGGTCTTCTTCTGAATGCTATTTTGGGCAGTTCAAAGTTTGTTTCCTTTCGAAACTCTAACCGGATGCTTCCATTATGTGCTAATGTACTTGTAGTCTTTAATGAATGTCTTGATGAAATTATTTGGACCTGATGCTCCCATTTTAAGCTAAGGAGATCACAAGATTTGTTCCTTAATCTTTTGTTTCTAGTTTTTGTTTTTCTTCAAACTTGATCCGGATTGTTTTGGAATTTATTCTTCCGGATCATTGTTTCCAACAATGACAATCCGGATCAAGTTTGAAGAAAAAAAACCATGGAAACAAAGTCTTAAGGAACATATCATGTAATCTCCTCAATCCATAATGGAAGCATCACGGTTAAAGTTTGGAAAGGAAGCAAACTAAGAACTGCTCAAAATCTGCATCCGGAAGAAGACTGATTGGATAGCTTCTGGATTCAAGAAGACAAATTCATCTAGAAGATACAGTTATAAAGACAAAGTGAAGGCGGACAAAATGCTATGTGTGTTATTTATTTATGCCAAATTAAATTGCTATATCAAAAACATATTCTCTTTGTTCTAACTACAGATTTGTGGAAGATTCGTGCAAACTCCAAGTTATTGGACTCCTTTCAAGCAAAGTGCTACTCAACTTGAATTTCATTCACTAATAATTTTATTATCAAATCTAGTTTTATGCTTAATACGATTTAAAGGACATTTTTGCTGATAATAATAGGATAGAAAATGTTTTATTTGTCTTTATTTTGCTTTATTAAAGTTTTAATAATAAGTCATAAAACATGACATTATGTACACATTAGTTTTTCTAGCTTTTAATTGTCTTTTGTAACCATTAGTTTTTAAGTGCCTTAATTATTTTTGTAATTTCTTTTATATTTAAGTTTCTTTAGTTAATTGTAACTCTTCATTTCTCTTTATAAAAAGGAAGAAACAATTTGTAATGACATATATCAGATTATCAGATTTTATCAAAATGAGAGAATTTACATTTTGCAACTCTTCTAGGTTTTGTAGTTTTCAAAAATTAATCGGTTTTTGTTTGTTTCCAAAAATAATCAAGGGTTTTGTATGTGATCAAAAACATTCAACAATCATAAATTATTCAACCATAACAAAACAACCCAATTTTCCATTCTATTCTATTTTTCGCTTTCGCCCGGCATCAATTGGTATTAGAGGCAAGGATTCGTGATCCTAATTTTCTTTTCCAATTTCATTTCTCACAATATTAGAACAGAAATGTGTTCTATTTTTCACTTCCGATCCAAGCCAAGGATTATACGTCCTTATTTTTTTTTCTTCCATTTTTTACACTGTTGAAGAACAAAAATAAAAAAAATATTTGTTGATTAAGATCTTTATGCTGCAATTCCGAAGCTAAGATAGGAATTTGAAGAGGTCAAGGCCAAGAATGAAGCATTGGAACGTGTAAGGAAAAAATTTGGAGTAAGTCATCTATTCAAGTTTTTGCTTAAAAAGATTTCTTCCATTCCAAATTGTGGTCAGCCATCTGGTATATCTATTTCTTCAAAAAATGAATCAGCCTTCACACCATCACAAAAGTCCATTTTAAATGCTATGGAAAATTCTCAATCTATCCACCTAGTTGAAAATTTTTCTTCTCTTTCAAATAACATTGTGCCCATAGATTTGTCCAAATCTTACAAAAATGAATCAGCCTTCACCACCCCATCAATGTCCATTTCAGACACTTTAATCAATAAAAATGCATTTGAAAATATCTCATATGTTGATTCCATTGAAAGTGTATCAGAAAAGCAAGTTGTTGAAGGCTTAATAAGTGAAAGGACTGAAGATTTGCTACCTGTTCTAATAATGAAATTTTGACCATTCAAGAGATTGAAGATCTCGAGAATGAGATGCTTTTTTGAGATGGGAAAGAATATGGTTTTCAGATTGGTGAAGAGGTAAAAAATGTGGATATTAAGAAGAAACGTGTTTCTGAGGGAATTATTTTTGTACTGAGGTTGAAGGTCTCGATCCTCCTTATGTTTTGGACTTACAAGATTCAAGGACGAATATTTTTGAAGAAGGGGAGAATGACGATGGACAAAATGCTATGTGTGTTATTTATTTGTTTCAAAATAAATTGCTATATAAAAAACATATTCTCTTTGTTCTAAATGCAGATTTGTGGAAGATTCGTGTAAACACAAAGTCATTGGACTCCTTTCAAGCAAAGTGCTATTCAACTTGAATTTCATTTACTAATCATTTTATCATCAAATCTAGTTTTATGCTTAATAAGATTTAAAGGACATTTTTGCTGATAATAATAGGATAGAAAATGATTTATTTGTCTTTATTTTGCTTTATTAGAGTTTTAATAATAAGTCATAAAACATAACATTATGTAGACATTAGTTTTTCTAGCTTTTAATTATCTTCTGTAACCATTAGTTTTTATGTGCCTTAATTATTTTTGTAACTTCTTTTATATATTTAAGTTTCTTTGGTTAATTGTAAGTCTTCATTTCTCTTTATAAAGAGGAAGAAACAATTTGTAATGAAATATATCAGATTATGAGATTTTATGAAAATGAGAGAATTTGCATTTTGCAACTCTTTTGGGTTTTGTTAGTTTCCAAAAACTAATCGGGTTTTCTTTGTTTCCAAAAACAATCAAGGATTTTGTATGTATCCAAAAACATTCAACCATCACAAATTATTAAACCACAACAAAACAACCCAATTTTCCATTCTATTTTATTTTTCACTTCCGCCCGCCATCAGTTGGTATCACAGCCAAGGATTCGTGATCCTAATTTTCGTTTCCAATTTCATTTCTCATAATATTAGAGCAGAAACATGTTCTATTTTTTACTTCCGCACGTCGTCAGTTGGTCTCCGAGCCAAGGATTATACGTCCTTATTTTTTTTTCTTCCATTTTTTACACTCTTGAAGAACAAAAATAAAAAAAATATAAGTTGATCAAGATCTTTTCATTGTATTTTAGAAGCTAAGAACGGAATTTGAGGAGGTCAAGGCCAAGAATGAAGGATTGGAATTACGTGTAAGAAAAAAATTTGGAGTAAGTCATCTATTCAAGTTTTTGCCTAAAAAGATTTCTTCCATTCCAAATCATGGTCAGCCTTCAGGTAAATCTATTTCTTCACAAAATGAATCAGCCTTTACACAACCACAAAAGTCCATTTTAAATGCTATGGAAAATTCTCAATCTATCCACCTAGTTGAAAATTTTTCTTCTCTTTCAAATAACATTGTGCCCATAGATTTGTCCAAATCTTACAAAAATGAATCAGCCTTCACCACCCCATCAATGTCCATTTCAGACACTTTAATCAATAAAAATGCATTTGAAAATATCTCATATGTTGAGTCCAATGAAAGTGTATCAGAAAAGCAAGTTGTTGAAGGCTTGATAAGTGAAAGGAATGAAGATTTCCTACCTGCTCCTAATAATGAAATTTTGACCACTCAAGAGATTGAAGATCTCGAGAATAAGATGCTTTTTAGAGATGGGAAAGAATATGGTTTTTCAGATTGGCGAAGAGGTAAAAAATGTGGATATTAAGAAGAAACGTGTTTCTAAAAGGAATTATTTTAGTACTGAAGTTGAATGTCTCGATCCTCATGTTTTGGACTTACAAGATTCGAGGACGAATATTTTTAAAGAAGGGGAGAATGACGGTGGGCAAAATGCTACGTGTGTTATTTATTTGTGCCAAATTAAATTGCTATATCAAAATCATATTCTCTTTGTTCTAAATGTAGATTTGTGGAAGATTCGTGCAAACTCAAAGTCATTGGACTCCTTTCAAGCAAAGTGCTATTCAACTTTAATTTCATTTACTAATAATTTTATCATCAAATCTAGTTATATGCTTAATAAGATTTAAAGGACATTTTCACTGATAATAATAGGATAGAAAATGTTTTGTCTTTATTTTGCTTTATTAGAGTTTTAATAATAAGTCATAAAATATGACATTATATAGGCATTAATTTTTCTAGCTTTTAATTGTCTTCTGTAACCATTAGTTTTTAAGTGCTTTAATTATATTTGTAACTTCTTTTATATTTAAGTTTCTTTAGTTAATTGTAACTCTTCATTTCTCTTTATAAAAAGGAAGAAATAATTTGTAATGAAATATATCAGATTATCAGATTTTATGAAAATGAGAGAATTTGCATTTTGCAACTCTTCTGGATTTTGTTAGTTTCCAAAAACTAATCGGGTTTTGTTTGTCTCCAAAAACAATCAAGGGTTTTGTATGTGATACAAAAACATTCAACAATGACAAATTATTCAACCATAACAAAACAACCCAATTTTCCATTCTATTATATTTTTTGCTTCCGCCCGCCATCAGTTGGTATCAGAGCCAAGGATTCGTGATCTTAATTTTCTTTTCCAATTTTATTTCTCACAATATTATAACAGAAACGTGTTCTATTTTTCGTTTTCGCACGCCGTCAGTTGGTATCCGAGCCAAGGATAATACGTCCTTATTTTTTTTTCTTCCATTTTTTACACTTTTGAAGAACAAAAATAACAAATATATATGTTGATCAAGATCTTTATGTTGCATTTCAAAAGCTAAGAAAGGAATTTGAGGAGGTTAAGGTCAAGAATAAAGCATCGGAATTACGTGTAAGCAAAAAATTTGGAGTAAGTCATCTATTCAAGTTTTTGCCTAAAAAGATTTCTTCCATCCCAAATCATGGTCAGCCATCAGGTATATCTATTTCTTCACAAAATGAATCAGCCTTCACACCACCACAAAAGTCCATTTTAAATGCTATGGAAAATTCTCAATCTATCCACCTAGTTGAAAATTTTTCTTCTCTTTCAAATAACATTGAGCCCATAGATTTGTCCAAATCTTACAAAAATGAATCAGCCTTCATCACCCCATCAATGTCCATTTCAGACCCTTTAATCAATAAAAATGCATTTGAAAATATCTCATATGTCGATTCCATTGAAAGTGTATCAGAAAAGCAAGTCGTTAAAGGCTTGATAAGTGAAAGGAAAGAAGATTTGCTACCTGCTCCTAATAATGAAATTTCGACCATTCAAGAGATTGAAGATCTAGAGAATGAGATGCTTTTTGGAGATGGGGAAGAATATGGTTTTCAGATTGGTGAAGAGGTAAAAAATGTGGATATTAAGAAGAAATGTGTTTTTGAGAAGAATTATTTTTGTACTGGAGTTGAATGTCTCGATCCTCCTTATGTTTTTTTGGACTTACAAGATTCGAGGACGAATCCTTTAGAAGAAGGGGAGAATGACGAAGGACAAAATGCTATGTGTGTTATTTATTTGTGCGAAATTAAATTGCTATATCAAAAATATATTCTCTTTGTTCTAAATGGAGATTTGTGGAAGATTCGTGCAAACTCAAAGTCATTGGACTCCTTTCAAGCAAAGTGCTATTCAACTTGAATTTCATTTACTAGTAATTTTATCATCAAATCTAGTTTTATGCTTTATAAGATTTAAAGGACATTTTGGCTGATAATAATAGGTTAGAAAATGTTTTATTTGTCTTTATTTTGCTTTATTAGATTTTCAATAATAAGTCATAAAACATGACATTATGTAGGCATTAGTTTTTTTAGCTTTTAATTATCTTTTGTAACCATTAGTTTTTAAGTGCCTTAATTATTTTTGTAACTTCTTTTATATTTAAGTTTCTTTGGTTAATTGTAACTCTTCCTTTCTCTTTATAAAAAGGATGAAACAATTTGTAATGAAATATATCAGATTATCGGATTTTATGGAATTTAGAGAATTTGCATTTTGCAACTCTTCTGGGTTTTGTTAGTTTCCAAAAACTAATCGGGTTTTGTTTGTTTCCAAAAACAATCAAGGGTTTTGTATGTGATTCAAAAACATTCAACCATAACAAAACAACCAATTTTCCATTCTACTCTATTTTTCGCTTCCGCCCGCCATCAGTTGGTATCAGAGCCAAGGATTCGTGATCCTAATTTTCTTTTCCAATTTCATTTCTCACAATATTAGAACAGAAACGTGATCTATTTTTCGCTTCCGCACTGTGTCAGTTGGTATCCGAGCCAACGATTATAAGTCCTTATTTTTTTTTCTTCCATTTTTTACACTCTTGAAGAACAAAAATAAATAATATATTTTTTGATCAAGATTTTTATGCTGCATTTCAGAAGCTAAGATCGGAATTTGAGGAGGTCAAGGCCAAGAATGAAGCATTGGAATTACGTGTAAGCAAAAAATTTGGAGTAAGTCATCTATTCAAGTTTTTGATTAAAAATATTTCTTCCATTCCAAATCATGGTCAGCCATCAGTTATATCTATTTGTTTACAAAATGAATCAGCCTTCACACCTCTACAAAAGTCCATTTTAAGTGCTATGGAAAATTCTTAATCTATCCACCTAGATGAAAATTTTTCTTCTCTTTCAAATAACATTGTAACCATAGATTTTTCCAAATCTTACAAAAATGAATCAGCCTTCACCACCCCATCAATGTCCATTTCAGACACTTTAATCAATAAAAATGCATTTGAAAATATCTCATATGCTGATTCCATTGAAAGTGTATCAGAAAAGTTGAATGTCTCGATCCTCCTTGTGTTTTGGACTTACAAGATTCGAGGATGAATCTTTTTGAAGTAGGGGAGAATAATGGCGGACAAAATGCTATGTGTGTTATTTATTTGTGTCAAATTAAATTGCTATATCAAAAACATATTCTCTTTGTTCTAAATGCAGATTTGTGGAAGATTCGTGCAAACTCAAAGTCATTGGACTCCTTTCAAGCAAAGTGCTATTTAACTTTAATTTCATTTATTAATAATTTTATCATCAAATCTAGTTTTAGGCTTAATAAGATTTAAAGGACATTTTTGCTGATAATAAGTGGTTAGAAAATGTTTTATTTGTCTTTATTTTCCTTAATTAGAGTTTTAATAATAAGTCATAAAACATGACATTATGTAGGCATTAGTTTTTCCAGCTTTTAATTGTCTTTTGTAACCATTAGTTTTTAAGTGCCTTAATTATTTTTGTAACTTCTTTTATATTTAGGGTTTCTTTAGTTAATTGTAACTCTTCCTTTCTCTTTATAAAAAGGAAGAAACGATTTGTAATGAAATATATCAGATTATCAGATTTTATGAAATTGAGAGAATTTGCATTTTGCAACTCTTCTGGGTTTTGTTAGTTTCCAAAAACAAATCGGGTTTTGTTTGTTTCCAAAAATAATCAAGAGTTTTGTATGTGATCCAAAAACATTCAACCATCACAAATTATTCAATCATAACAAAAAAACCCAATTTTCCATTCTATTCTATTTTTCGCTTCTGCCAGCCATTAGTTGGTATCAGAGCCAAGGATTCGTGATCCTAATTTTCTTTTCCAATTTCATTTCTCATAATATTAAAACAGAAACGTGTTCTATTTTTTGCTTCCGCATGCCGTTAGATGGTATCCGAGCGAAGAAGCATCCGACTCCTTCGTGCATGCTCCACTTGGCTCGGGGGGATATAGCTTAGTTGGTAGAGCTCCGCTCTTGCAATTGGGTCGTTGCAATTACGGGTTGGATCTCTAATTGTCCAGGCGGTAATGATAGTATCTTGTACCTGAACCGGTGGCTCACTTTTTCTAAATAATGGGGAAGAGGAGTATTATACGTCCTTATTTGTTTTTCTTTCATTTTTTACACTCTTGAAGAACAAAAATGAAAAAATATATTTATTGATCAAGATCTTTATGCTGCATTTTAGAAGCTAAGATCGGAATTTAAGGAGGTCAAGGCTAAGAATGAAGCATTGGAATTACGTGTAAGGAAAAAAATTGTAAGGAAAAAATTTGGTGGTAAGTCATCTATTCAAGTTTGTGCCTAAAAAGATTTCTTCCATTCCAAATCATGGTCAGCCATCAGGTATATCTATTTCTTCGCAAAATGAACTAGCCTTCACACCACTACAAATGTCCTTTTTAAATGCTATGGAAAATTCCCAATCTATCCACCTAGTTGATAATTTTTCTTCTCTTTCAAATAACATTGTGCCCACAGATTTGTCCAAATCTTGCAAAAATGAATCTGCCTTCACCAGCCCATCAATGTCCATTTCAGACACTTTAATCAATAAAAATGCATTTGAAAATATCTCATTTGTTGATTCCATTGAAAGTGTATCAGAAAAGCAAGTTGTTAAAGGCTTGATAACTGAAAGGAATGAAGATTTGCTACCTACTCCTAATAATGAAATTTTGACCATTCAAGAGATTGAAGATCTCGAGAATGAGATGCTTTTTGGAGATGGGAAAGAATATGGTTTTCAGATTGTTGAAGAGGTAAAAAATGTGGATATTAAAAAGAAGAAACACGTTTCTGAGAGGAATTATTTTTGTACTGAAGTTCAATGTCTCGATCCTCCTTATGTTTTGGACTTACAAGATTCGAGGACGAATCTTTATCAAGAAGGGGAGAATGACGGCGGACAAAATGCTATGTGTGTTATTTATTTGTGCCAAATTAAATTGCTATATCTAAAACATATTCTCTTTGTTCTAAATGCAGATCTGTGGAAGATTCGCGCAAACTCAAAGTCATTAGACACCTTTCAAGCAAAGTGCTATTCAACTTTAATTTCATTTACTAATAATTTTATCATCAAATCTAGTTTTACGCTTATAAGATTTTAAGGACATTTTTGCTGATAATAATAGGTTAGAAAATGTTTTATTTGTCTTTATTTTGCTTTATTAGAGTTTTAATAATAAGTCATAAAACATGACATTATGTAGGCATTAGTTTTTCTAGCTTTTAATTGTCTTCTGTAACCATTAGTTTTTATATGCCTTAATTATTTTTGTAAATTCTTTTACATTTAAGTTTCTTTAGTTAATCGTAACTCTTCCTCTCTCTTTATAAAAAGGAAGAAACAATTTGTAATGAAATATATCAGATTATCAGATTTTATGAAATTGTTGCATTTTGCAACTCTTCTGGTTTTGTGAGTTATCAAAAACTAATCGGGTTTTGTTTGTTTCCAAAAAAATCAAGGGTTTCGTATGTGATCCAAAAACATTCAACCATCACAAATTATTCAACCATCCAAACAACCTAATTTTCCATTCTATTCTATTTTTCGCTTCCGCCTGCCATCAGTTGGTATCAGAGCCAAGGATTCGTGATCCTAATTTTCTTTTCATATTTTATTTCTCACAATATTAGAACAGAAACGCGATCTATTTTTCGCTTCCACACGCCATCAGTTGGTATCCGAGCCAAAGATTATGCGTCCTTATTTTTTTTCCATTTTACACTCTTAAAGAACAAAAATAAAAAATATATTTGTTAATCAAGATCTTTATGCTGCATTTCAGAAGCTAAGATCGGAATTTGAGGAGGTCAAGGGTAAGAATGAAGCATTGGAATTACGTGTAAGGAAAAAATTTGGAGTAAGTCATCTATTCAAGTTTTTGCCTAAAAAGATTTCTTCCATTCCAAATCATGGTCAGCCATCAGGTATATCTATTTCTTCACAAAATGGATCAGCCTTCACACCACCACAAAAGTCCATTTTAAATGCTATGGAAAATTCTTAATCTATCGACCTAGTGGAAAATTTTTCTTCTCTTTCAAATATAACATTGTGCCCATAGATTTGTCCAAATCTTACAAAAATGGATCAGCCTTCACCACCCCGTCAATGTCCATTTCAGACACTTTAATCAATAAAAATGCATTTGAAAATATCTCATATGTTGATTCCATTGAAAGTGTATCAGAAAAGCAAGTTGTTAAAGGCTTGATAAGTCAAAGGAATGAAGATTTGCTACCTGCTCCTAAGAATGAAAATTTGGACCATTCAAGAGATTAAAGATCTCGATAATGATATGCTTTTTGGAGATGGGACAGAATATGGTTTTCAGATTGGTGAAGAGGTTAAAAATATGGATATTAAGAAGAAACGTGTTTCTGAGGAATTGTTTTTGTACTCTGGTTGAATGTCTCAAGATTCGAGGACGAATCTTTTTGAAGAACGAGAGAAAGACGGCGGACAAAATGCTATGTGTGTTATTTATTTATGCCAAATTAAATTGCTATATCAAAAACATATTCTCTTTGTTCCAAATGCAGATTTATGGAAGATTCGGTGCAAACTCAAAGTCATTGGACTCCTTTCAAGCAAATTGCTATTCAACTTGAATTTCATTTACTAATAATTTTATTATCAAATCTAGTTTTATGCTTAATAAGATTTAAAGGACAATTTTGTTGATAATAATAATAGGTTAGAAAATTTATTATTTGTCTTTATTTTGCTTTATTAGAGTTTTAATAATAAGTCATAAAACTTGATTTTATGTAGGCATTAGTTTTACTAGCTTTTAATTGTCTTTTTGTAACCATTAGTTTTTAAGTGCCTTAATTATTTTTGTAGCTCTTTTTATATTTAAGTTTCTTTAGTTAATTGTAACTCTTCCTTTCTCTTTATAAAAAGGAAGAAACAATTTGTAATGAAATATATCAGATTATCAGATTTTATGGAATTTAGAGAATTTGCATTTTGCAACTCTTCTGGGTTTTGTTAGTTTCCAAAAATTAATCGCGTTTTGTTTGTTTCCAAAAACAATCAAGGGTTTTGTATATGATCCAAAAACATTCAACCATCACAAATTATTCAACCATAACAAAAAAACTCAATTTTTCATTCTATTCTATTTTTCGCTTCCGCCCGCCAACACAAATGGAAAAGTTTTAAAAATAACTTTTTCCCTCCACCTTTTAGTCTTAAAGTCAAAGATCCCTTTCCCTTGTGTAAGACAAAAATGACAGCTTGCACACTTTTCAGGAAAGCACAAACGGACTGACACAGGAAAGAGAAAAGCCATCCTTTTCTACCTAGACCAATAGGAAAGGCGTGTGAAGCAAACACTCCAAATTTCTGGCATAAAAGTTGGTGGATCACAAAAATATAAGAAAATGATCACTGACAGCTTTTAGGCCTCAATCCCAAGGATTCAACGGGACATTTAATCAGTCTAACGAATTGATCAATGGATCCAGAAGTACCACATATTACCTGATCAAACAGTGAAGATTTAATTCAACTTCAACAACTCATAACGGCTACATATATGACAAAATTCTATAAAAGAGAGACTTCATAAGTTGAGAAGGTGCTGGTTGTTTTGAGAAAGCATACACTAGAGAATTCGCTACGACAATCAGTGACATAATCCCTCCAAGAATTAAACCATTCCAAATCAGTTTGTAAGGATTCCCAAGTTAGTCATGAACTTGAGGAAATCCAAATCCAAAATCTTTGAGAAAAACAAAGTGTAATATCTCATACTTGAGTGAGCATTGAGATTGGGATCTAGCTTAGAGTTCGTGCTTCAAGTGGAACTCCCTGTAGGACTCAGCTAAGATTTGGGTAGAAATCTAAGTTGTAAATCCAGCTAAAGACAAGAGGACTCAACTAGGAATTGGTACTTCAAGCGGTATATCCTACATCCGGAAGGGTTTTCATCCGGAGACAAATTATAAGGCTTGATTCATGCCAGTTAGAAAGGAATCCACTAGTGAAAAAGCTCGGAGGAAGGAAACTCCAGGAACTGGAGTAGGCGGGGCCGCACTAGGATAAAATTACTGTGTTTAATTTTCTAACTCTTTATAATATTGCATAACATTTCATATTTGCATCATCTGGATCCAACAAATTCGGAACATAATCAAACACGCTACACGAGAATTTTTAAAGTCTGCTTATTTTAGCAAAAAGGGTCATTCACTCCCCCTCTGACCTTATTTAAACCCTTATAGGGACCAACAAGTGGTATCAGAGCAAGTGCTCAAACTAGAGATCTAGCAATCTTGAGCTAGTGGTCCAAATTTTGATCCAATAATCAAAATGAGTTTCTAAAACTCACAACTCCTTCTTGAGGGTATGTCTATCACTCGTCCTCCACTCTTCACCGGTGAACACGTTCTGGAAGAACCGGATGAAGAACTTCATTCAGGCACAAAGCATGATGGCATGGATGGCCATTGAAGATGGACCATATGAACCTATTCACAAAGGAGAGGGTATGACTACCCGAAAGACCTCAAGTTTATGGGATGATAATGAATGTAAAAACATTGTGTGAAAATGCAAATGTTATTAATATGCTTCATTGTGCTCTTAGTGCAGCTAAATTCAACAGAATATCCGAATACGAGACTGCGCAAGAAATTTGGCAGAAGCTGAAAGTGACCTATGAAGGAACAAACAAGGTCAAAGAAGCCAAAATTGATCTATTATAGCAAAAGCTAGAATCCTTCAAGATGGAGCCTAAAGAATCCATCAGCAACATGAATACTAGATACACCAATCTAGTAAACGAGATGAAGAGGCTTAGGAAGGATATCTTAGAAGTAGATATGGTCAAGAAAATACTCCGGAGTCTCACCAAGGAATGGGACAACAAGAAGACTGCCATTGAGGAGGCTCATGACTTAAACTTCTATAGTTATGATGAACTCATTAGTAATCTCCTAACTCAAGAGTTATCCTTAGAGAGAAGGCCATTGCACTCAAGGAAGATTCCGCAGGATCAGCCTTCTCTGGATCAGATAAACTACCAAAGGAATCTAATTACAACAAAGAAGATATGGCGATGCTAGCAAAATATTTTGATAGATTCCTAAAGAAGAAAGATAGGATGTGATCAAGGAGGTATGAATCAAAAAGATCAAAGGAAGGCTCTTCAAGAAGGGACAAGCCAAGAAAGGTTCTGGAAGAAAAGAAAGATTCGGAGAAAGATGCTGCCTGCTTTGAATGTGGAGAAAAAGGCCACTTCAGAACCAAATGGCCCAAGCTCAAAAGAGACAAGAAATATAAGAAGAAAGCTATGGTGGCACATGAGCAACAGTGAAGAAAGTAGCAGTTCATCTTCCACAAAGGAAGAAGAAATAGCTAACTGTCCATTCATGGCATTGACAGATCCAGAAGAAGATCAATCCGGAAGAAATCCATCTAAGCTAGATACTAAGCAAATTAAGGAATCCGAATTAGAGACAACCACCACTGAGGTAAACTCTCACTCTAATTCAGTTTCTAGCCTTGATCTTGGTAGAGCTTTAGGGGTGGGGATCCACAATGTGAGGAAAAGCACCAAAGCCATAAAACCCCTATAAAGACAAGTTCTGGAGCTAGTTGAGGATGCTGAACCAATGGCATAAGATATCAATCTGATAAGTACCACAAAGCATTTGGATGTGGTTGAGGAGAATTTTCTAAGGAGACAAGTGCAAATCTTAAGTGCTAACTTGATAGGGCTAGATAGAGAGCTAACCCTAATGAAGGAGGCATTCAAAGGAAAATCAGATCCTTCACAAAGAAGGAGAAATCCAAATCAAAAGAATCAGGTGCCTACAAATCAAAAGGAAAAGAAAGTTAGTAGGCAACCTCAAGCACAGAGATTCACAGCTGCTCAAAAGGGAAGAGCTAAGGCTGTATCAAATGAGCAACCTGTCAAGCAAAGAAAGAATCATAAAGCAGAGATTGCACCTCTAACCAGCTTCCGTACACACACTGGACAAACAAGTATACAAGAAGCTGGATACATTAGAAATTATGGAAAGGAAGATCTTCAAAAGATTCAGAAATAGAATGAGCTGGGCAACCCCATCTCTGGGTGCATGTTTTGTGGGAAAAACAATCATATTACTAAATTATGTAGATTGAAAAATGGTTATTATGATGTTTATCCTTTGCCTGAAATGGTTAAGACCCAAATCTGATTGGGTACCCAAACCCACTTGATTTGTTTTACAGTTATGCCTTAGGTACACAGTAGATCAACATGCATGGTACACTGATAGTGGATACTCAAGGCACATGACCGATGATTAGAAAGCCTTCATCACTTTAATCCGGAAGAGAGGTGGAAAAGTAAGCTTTGGAGACAACCAAAAGGGACAGATAATTGGACATGGAACCATTAGATCTGAAATAAAGATCGAAGATGTCTCACTAGTTGATGGACTAAAGTTTAACTTGCTAAGTGTATTACAACTCTATGATAGAGGAAGGAAAGTCACCTTTGATTCTGGAGGATGCTCAATCTATGATAGTAAGTCAAATCAACTCATTCTTTATGCACCTAGAGTAAATAATGTTTGTTGTGTAAGTATTAAAAATGAGAAAAAGAATATATGCTTGGGGTCTAAAGAAGAAGAACCACGGCTACGGCACCGGAGGTTGGGACATGTAAGCATAAACCTCCTGTCGAAATTAGCAAAAAAGGAATTGGTAGCTTTTGATAAGGATCACATATGCACTGCATGCCAATTAGGTAAACAACATAGAAAAAGCTTCCCTTCTATCTCTTACATATTGATCTCTTTGGTCCAATCAACCCAATGAGTTTAGGTAAAAGAGAATACACCATGGTCATAGTGGATGATTATTCTCGCTATACCTAGGTTACTTTGCTAGCTAGCAACGACGAAGCGTTTGACCAATTCTAAAAAATATTCATTCGGATAGAAGTAGAACAGGGCATAAGCATTACACGCATCTGGAGTGATAATGGAGGAGAGTTCAAAAATAAGCATTTTGCTGAATTTTGTGACTCCAAGGGCATTGAGCACAACTTTTCTACTCCTCACACACCTCAACAAAATGGGGTTGTTGAAAGGAAAATAGAATCTTAGTTGAGATGGCCTAGACAATGCTAAGTGTTAACAATTTGCCTAAGTATTTTTGGGGAGAGGCCATAAACATCCCATGCTACATCATAAATAGAGCTGTCATTAGAAAGACCATAGAAAAGACACCATATGAAATCTGAAAGGGAAGGAAACCCAAAATTGGGTACTTCAAAGCCTTTGGATGTAGATGTTACATGCTAAATGATATAGAGCAACTAGAAAAATTTGATCCTAAATCTGATGAAGTAATCTTCCTTGGCTTACATAGTCTATAACAAACGAACCCAAACAGTAATAGAGTCAATACATGTAGATTTCGATGAGACTAACCATGCAGGAAAAAGAAGCTCCAATCCGAAAGACTCAACTCCGAAAGTTGAAAATACTAAAGAAAAAGAGGAAGTGCAAATTCCGAATTCCTTTTAAATCAAGAAATACAAGGAAGAAGATGAAGGAATCAATTTCAATACAGGAGAACAACAAGAAAATCTCAATTAACCTGAGATTAATTTCTTGGATGATCAAGAAGTAGAAATTGAAGCAGAAGAGGAACAAGTTCCCGTACAATGTGAAGATTTGCAAAGAGAAGTCCAGACTCATAGGGATAATCTAGTTGAAGCTATTTTGGACAATGTCCAAAATCCAGTTAGAACCAGAGGACAACTCAATAGGATGATGAGCCATGTTGCTTTTATCTCTCTCATTGAGCTAAAGCAATTCCAAGATGAAGAAGGAGATGAAAGTTGGATGATGGCAATGCAAGAAGAGCTGGATCAGTTCACCAAAAATGATGTCTAGGATCTAGTACCAATTCCTAAAGGAAAGTCAATCATAGGTACCAAATGGGTATTCTGGAACAAACTAGATGAATCCGGTGTTGTGGTCAGAAACAAGGTAAGATTGGTTACCCAAGGCTAAGAAGGCATTGACTTTGAAGAAACCTTTGCACCAGTAGCAAGATTAGAGGCGGTATGGAATCTATGTGCCTTTGCATCATTTATGGTATTCACATTGTTCCAAATGGATGTCAAAAGTGCATTTCTCAATGGAGTCATTCAAGAAGAGGTCTATGTCAAGTAGCCTTCTGGATTCGAAGATTCAAAATATCCGGATCATGTGTACTAGTTGAAGAAAGCCCTCTATGGATTGAAGCAAGCACCAAGAGCTTGGTATGAGAGCCTCACTACATTTCTCACCTCCAAGGGATATATCCGAGGTAAGGCAGATACAACCCTTTTCATCAAGAAGAAGAAGGGTGATGTTATTCTGGTCCAGATCTATGTAGATGACATCATCTTTGGAGCAACAAAAGAAAAGATTTGTAAAGAATTCAACACTCAAATGCAGAAGGAATTTGAGATTTCCATGATGGGAGTATTGAATTTCTTGGTTTATAAATCAAGCAAATTCTGGATGAGATTTTCATCAACCAATCCAAGTATACCAAGGAAATTCTCAAGAAGTTTGAAATGGACACGAGCAAACCTATGTCCACTCCAATGGGATCAGATGCAGTTCTCTCAAAGGATTGTGAAAGGCAAGATGTAAATTGGAAGCTTTAGAGAGGAATGATTGATTCACTTCTATACTTGACAGCTAGCAGACCTGACATACACTATGCAGTTTGCTACTGTGCAAGATATTAATCCAATCCTAAGTATTCATAACTCAAGCCAGTAAAAAGAATCCTTAGATATCTTCTAGGAACCACTGAAGTTGGGTTATGGTATCCTAGTAATGGAAACTTCACACTCCAAGGCTTCACTGATGCAGATTATAGCAAAGACACTCTTGAAAGAAAGAGTACATCCGAAGGCTGTCACTTTCTTGGAGATTGCTTGGTATCATAGTACAGCAAGAAGCAAACTTTAGTTGCCTTATCAACTATAGAAGCCAAATATATGGCAGCAGCAAGTTGTGTAGCTCAACTCCTATAGATCAAGCAACAGTTAGAAGATTATGGAGTTTAATCTGGATGTGTGGATGTAATGTGTGACAACAAGAGTGCCATTGATGTATCAAAAAA
Organism: Euphorbia pulcherrima; assembly: GCA_947683365.1. Classification (NCBI taxonomy): domain Eukaryota; kingdom Viridiplantae; phylum Streptophyta; class Magnoliopsida; order Malpighiales; family Euphorbiaceae; genus Euphorbia; species Euphorbia pulcherrima. Next base: position 37,713,460 of record CANTUS010000014.1, on the reverse strand, counting down.
TCCAGTGCTCCACAGCAGGATGAAGCATGTTAACATCAGACACCCCTTCATCCAGGATCATGTAACGAAGAAGGATGTTGCACTAGTCTACATTCCAACAAATGAACAAAGGGCAAATATCTTTACTAAGCCATTAGGTAAAGATCAATTCAACAAGCTAAGAGAGTCACTTGGAATGTCTAATCCAATTTAAAGAAGAATCTAGAAGACAATCAGGGATTAGCTTGGCCTTTTATAAGTCAAGGAGTCAGGAAGAAAAGAAGAAACGAAGTTGACTCTGGATTCGGAGAAAAGACTGCCAGCTCAGCAGACAAAAAAGATAAATGGCAGTAAAAGCACAGGAAAAGTAATTGCATATGTTTTGAATTTCAAACGTTTATTAGGTATCACAAGCGCGGCAAACACAACTGTTATTTTGTAAAATAAACCATGCCAATTCTCTGGTTAAATCCCATCTACCTCTTTCCCCAAAATTACCCGCCACCCCATCAATCTGGTAAAATTTAACTGTGTTCGGATTACCATTATGCCCCTCACTTTGGGAATTTGATAAAATCCACTCAAAATCCCTCTTCTTCTTCACGCAAGTAATTCTCTACTGTTACTTTACAAATTTCTCTGCAAAAACCCTAGAAACTCAAATCTTGTCGAAAATTCTCCCAAATGGCATCTACTCAACTCACTCCTCCTCCTCCTAGATACATCTTTAATGAGACTGATCTTAAAGATGAAGATTTCACCCCTCTAAAATTGAAAAATCCAGACTCTGTAGTTCTAACATATTACTTAGGAGATAACTGTTTATTCAAAATGGAACCCTACTCGCAACTTATAAAGGATCAACACCCTGTAGATTTCTTAAAAATCAACTGTCCCACCTATCCGCATTATGTCAAAGAATTCTATGATAACTTGAAAGCACACTCCTACTATGTTGCTCTTGGAACCACTATTCAAGGTAAAGTTATCACTGTAATGCCGTAATTCTTTGTAGAACATCTCAACATGAAGAATGATGGAGTTCAGTTGAGGAATGATGGAGATGAGGGTCAAGTATTATCCAAAGAAGTGGCTCCCTCTCCACTACTTTGGTGACAAATTCTCCACCTACTGGCCACAAACACCTAGGGTACTCTAACATGTTCTAGCCAAATTGGTCCTTATCCGGAAAGGATCCATAACCACCGCCTCTTCCTTTAACACTATGTTCTGTAGCACTGGGTTGAAAGCAAGGTTGTGAATATGCTAGTCCTGATCATCCATTTCCTGAGATGAAATAAGAACTACTATGGCACTCTAACCACCAGAATCCTCATAGCAAATGGAGTTAACTTATCTAGAGCCCACTCCATTCAAGGAAAGGAGATCCTTGAAAAGAACTTTAAGAAGTTAAGCTTTGGGGTAACATGGGATGAAGATAAAGCAATCCGACTGAGGGAAGAAAGACTGGAGAAAAGCAGAGTCCGGAAGGCTGGAGTTGAAATTGCTCCGTAGGCCAAAAGAGCCAGAACTACCAAGACCAAGGCTCAAAGAAAAATCAATCTGAAGCCAGTTGTTGAGGAAGTTGATGAAGATAGAATATCCCTCACACAACTAATGAAAACCACACCTGACAAGCCTAAAAGAAGAGGCACGCTCATCAAAGCAATAGACAAAAGGAAAAAGCCAGTTTGTTAGCTGGAGGCAAATGAGAACATTGCTGTAGCAATTGCTGCAATAAGAGAGGGATGGCAGAAGGGGCAGAAAAGAAGTATAGAAAATATCCTTGTAGTGGATGAAGGTTCAGACAGTGAGGAAACTAGGTATGGGGAACCTATCCGGAAAAAGCAGTTCGTTAAGAAAGGGTCTACATATAAAGAAGCCCTAAGAGAGGGTATACCTTTAAAGAAGCCCTAAGAGCCCAAAAGTCAAAATTAGCTGCCAAAAAGCCAATTACTAGGATCACTATTCAAGTACCAACCCCCAGAGCCTCAACACCAACAAACTTATGCAAGGGTAAGGAACTGGTTGTCTTTACTAAGAAAGCAATCCTTTCGAATAATTTTTTTTTGGAGGATACTTAGTATGAGGTAATGATGTCAGTGGTCCGAGATAATCTCAAAGTAAATAAACTAACGAAGGAAGAACCCAGAGTCACATCCGAAGTAGCAACCACTGATAACCCTTCAATCTTGATCGCCCCAACTGAATTAGTGCTTCCCAAGGAAGCTAAATATTCGGATGTAGAGCTATCCCTATTCAAAGCCAAAACATAGCCTCTTTCGGATAATCTATTGAATGTAGAAGCAGAAGTGGTTGAGATAGAAAGTCCTGAAAAGGCAACAGGAGGGGATGGTGAGGACAATACAACTATTCCGGAGTAGTGGTCGCAAGTCCTATCCAGGCAATTGGAGGGGAGATTGAGGACAGTTCCAGTCTTCTGGATATTGGATTGGAAGGGCGAAATTAAGAAGAGCATGTAGAGCCACATAAGCTAAATCAGGTAGTCATTAACCCAAACACCTCTAATACTGCTGATATTTCGGCTGTTGATGCCGTTGAAATATAGGACAACTTATGAGCAAACTCCCAAACTACATCTAAGGACAACTAGTCCATCTCGGAAAAAAATATTCTAGAGGAGGGAACTAGTCTAAGACTTAAAGAGCACACTTCTCAAGGGACTCTAAGAGTGAGGCTAGTCCAGAGGTTAGGTTGGAAGAGCAGGAAAAAGAAAAGAATGAATCTGCTGAGAAAAAGACAAGTAATGTGGATTCATCTAGATCTGAGGAGTCAGAAAGTAGTTCTGGGTCAGAAGAAACATCTTCTTTTGAAAACAATCCCAACCAGCTAACTCCTAAGAACAATCCCGAGAGAGTTGGCAAGCTGACAACTGCATTAAAGATGATCTAAGAAGTTCTAGTGGAGAGTAATGAAGAAAATTATGTAAAAAGAACTCTCCAAAGCATATGCACTCAGGTTAAATCCATGGAAAGCATTATCAATGACAAGTCCTTGGCTCTGGATTTGAAGTCTGAGTTAGGGGAGATCAAGGGATTAGTCCAAAACATTAAAAGAAGGGTTCAAGGATTTCCCTCAGCTGAACTAACTGTGGAAGCCTCCTTATGAAAAATCACTCCCGTGTTGAATCAGTAAACTCCAATATTGCAGGGGTAAATCGCTCTACAGATCAAGCTCACATCGGAGCTGACAATAATTGTGCAACATTGATGGACAAAATCACTTCCTCGTCCATAGATATCACCACTAAGCTTAAAGAGTACCTAGATTGCAAGTTTGAAAGCTTGGAAAAATTCATTCCGGGAGCAGTTGTAGAAGGTGGAAAGGGCATTACATCTGGACTTATAGAATTGAATGAAGAACATCAAGTTTTTATTCATAATATCCAGAGAGATATCATTGAGGAAATTGAGATTATAAAGTCAAGTATGGATAACTTATCTATTAATGCTTCTTCTGCCTCATCCGGATCGTCATCTATCAATCCGGATAGCCTTCTCCTCCCAATCTACCAAGACCTTGTCCAATCAGTTGGGGACACAGGTTTCTTTGGCTACAAATGTAGCTTGACTCTCCTAAAAGCTCTCTTCCCATTCTTTGAGGAAGCAGACCAGAGCATGCTCTGAAGATGATTCCAGACATGGTGAAATCATATAAGCACCTCAAAGAACAAATCAAACTGCTCCATCTTCTTTCGACCATAGTTAAAACTATCCTGGAAAAGCTCCTGCAAGGAAATGTGGATTATTTAGTTTTTTCAGAGGCCTGGCAAAAGAATTGGGATCAAAGAACCTATATGGTCATAGACCCCTAAGCTGATGAAAACTAAAATGGGGAGAAAGGCAAAGGAAAAGAGAGTCATCCAAAAGAGGGTGAGTCATCCAGAAAAGGAGGCAAATGAAGAGTTGTTTTATCTTCTAGAATGGCTATTTTTATTCAATGTAAAAATCTATAATTGCTAGTTCTATTTTCACTTATATATATTTTTGTAATTGTGATCCGGAACTTCACGAGGTTAACTATTGTTAACAATAGAAGTATATATAGTGAAAAATTGATACTCAAAATTGCTTCTAAGTATAATCTGTTATTGTGCTTCAAAAAACATAGAAGCTAGAAATAAAAAATATTGGGGGAGTTAGGATGCTTAGATTATGGGGGAGTAAAACTTGTAAATAAGTTAGTATCAAGAATCATACTTAGCTCATAAACCCCTTTTCCATATGCTTATTTTTTGTTTCCATCAAATGGGGGAGATTCTTGAGAAACAATGACCCGGAAGAATTAATTCCAGAACAATCCGGATCAAGTTTGTAGAAAACAAAAACCATAGAAATAAAGTCTTAAGGAACAAATCATGTAATCTACTTAATCCATAATGGAAGCATCCGGTTAAAGTTTGGAAAGGAAACAAACTTTGAATTGCTCAAAATCAGCATCCGGAAGAAGATTGATTGAATAGCATTCGGATACAACAAGACAAATTCATCCGGAAGATATACATACAAAGGGGAAAGTTTTAAAAATAACTTTTCCCTCCCCCTTTTGGTTTAAAAGTCATAGATCCCCTTCCCTCGTGCAAGACAAAAATGACAGCTTGCACACTTTTTAGGAAAGGACGAAAGGACTGACGCAAGAAAGAGAAAAGGTAATAACCTTTTCTACCTAGACCAATAGGAAAGGAGCGTGAAGCACACACTCTGAATTTATGGCATAAAAGTTGGTGGATCACAAAAATACAAGAAAACGATCACTGACATCTTTTAGGCCTAAATCCCAAGGATTCAAGGGGACATTTAATTAGTTTAACGGATTTATCAACGGTTCCAGAGGCGCCACATATTACCTGATCAATGGTGAAGATTTAATTCAACTTCAACAACTCACAACGGCTACATTTATGACAAAAGCCTGTAAAAGAGAAACTTCACAAGTTGAGAAGGTGCTGGTTGTTTTGAGAAAGCATACACTAGAGAATTCGCTATTACAATAAGTGACATAATCCCTCCAAGAATTAAACCATTCCAAATCAGTTTTAAAGATTCCTAAGTGAGTTATAAACTTGAGGAAATCCAAAACCAAAATCTTTGAGAAAAACAAAGTGTAATATCTCATACTTGAGTGAGTATTGAGATTGGGATCTAGCTTAGAGTTGGTGCTTTTAGTGGAACTCCTTGTAGGACTCAGCTTAGGTTTGGGTAGAAATTTAAGGGGTATATCCTGCTAAAGACAAGAGGACTCAGCAAGAGTCGGTGCTTCTTGTGGTGTATCCTACATCCGAAAGGGGTTACCATCCAGAGATAAATTGTAAGGCTTGATTCCTACCAGTTGGAAAGGAATCCACTAGTGAAAAAGCTCGGAGGAAAGAAACTTTGGGGACTAGAGTAGGCGAGGCCGAACCAGGATAAAATTACTGTGTTTGATTTTCGAACTCTTTATATTATTGCATAACATTTCATATTTGCGTCATCCGGATCCATCATATCCGAAACATAATCAAACACGCTACCCAAGACTTGTTGAAGTCTGCTTATTTTGCAAAAGGGTCATTCACCCCCCCAGACCTTATTTAGACCCTTATAGAGACCAACAACCCTGTGGTTTGACTATTTTGCAAAAAGGTCCTTGTGAAATTTTTCTTCCAAATGGGTGTATGTGGTTTCAAAAGTTAGCAAAAGCATGCTAACCACATGGTATGTATTTTAAAAGGATTTGGATTCTCTAAAGTTCAAACTCTCTAAAGTTGTACATTTCAGTCAATCTCAATCATTCATTGATGGTCCAGTTTTTTTGTTAATGCTACACTAGTTATTTCAATAAATTCAACATTCTTGAATTTCAATATTATTTGCGAATTATTTATTAAGATTTCAGTAAGTTTCAAAAAAATTTCATTTTGTTATGTTTTTAAAGTTATCGTCAATTTTAATTAATATAAATATTTGTACTTCTTAAAAAATTTTAAAATTTATCACTAATGTGTATTGTGTTCTTATAAATAAAGCTACAAATTTTCACTTTAAAATGGACAAGATTACCTTTCCAAATGTGGTTTAAAAATTTTGAGAAACATGTTTTTGCTAACTTTGGAAACCATGTCACCCATTTGTAACAAAAAATTCCACAAGAACTTAGGATTGGATTGATATCTTGCATAGTAGCAGGCATAGTGTATGACAGGCCTGCTAGTAGTCAAGTATAGAAGTGATCCAATAATTCCTCTAGATAGCTTCTGATCAACCTCTTCTCCTTCACAATCCTTGGATAGAAGTGTATCCGAACCCATTGGAGTGGACATTGGCTTGCTCTTGTCCATTTCAAACTTCTTTAAGATCTCCTTGGTATACTTGGATTGATTAATGAAAATCTCATCCAGACTTTGCTTCATTTGCAAACCAAGGAAGAAATTTAATTCTCCCATCATGGACATCACGAATTCCTCCTGCATATGAGAGCTGAATTCCTCACACATCTTCTCATCTGTTGCCCTAAATATGATGTCATCCATATATATTTGGACTAGAATGATATCATCCTTCTTTTTCTTGATGAAAAGAGTTGTATCTGCTTTACCCCGGATATATCCCTTGGATATGAGAAAAGTAGTGAGTCTCTCATACCAAGCTCTTGGTGCTTGCTTCAATCCATAGAGGGCTTTCTTTAGTTTGTAGACATGATCTGGATGTTTTGAGTCTTCAAGTCTAGGTGGCTGCTTCACATATACTTCTTCTTGGATAACTCCATTAAGAAATGCACTTTTGACATCCATTTGGAACAATGTGAATCCCATGAATGATGCAAAAGCACACAGAATCTGGATTGCCTCTAATCTTACTACAGGGGAAAATGTTTCTTCAAAGTCAATCCCTTCCTATTGATTGTAGCCTTGGGCAACCAGTCTTTCCTTGTTTCTTACCACTATTCTGGATTCATCTAGCTTGTTCCAAAATACCCATTTGGTGCCAATGATTGACTTTCCTCTTAGAGGTGCTACTGGATCATATAAATCATTCCTGGTGAATTGATCTAGCTCTTCTTGCATGGCCATCATCCAGCTTTCATCTCCTTTTGCATATTAGAATTTCTTTGGCTCAATAAGAGAGACAAAGGCAGCATGGCTAATCATCCTATTGAGTTATCCTCTAGTTCTGACTGGATTTTATACATCATCCAAAATGGCTGCAACCGGATGATCCCTGTAAGTCTGGACTTCTCTTGGTAGATCTTCATGCTGTATTGGGGCTTGTTCCACTTCTGCCTCGACTTCTCCTTCCTAGTCTTCATTAAAGTTTATCTCATGTGGATTGAGATTAACTTGTTGTACTTCTGGATCGAAGGATATTCCTTTATCTTCTTCTTTGTACTTCTTAGTTTGGAAGGAATCAGGAATTTGGACTTCCTTCTTTTCTCCAAGGTTTTCAGCACCGGGAATGGGATCTTCTGAAGTTGAACTTCTTTTGCCTGCATGGTTAGTTTCATTGAAATCTACATGTATTGACTCTACCACATTTTGGGTTCATTTGTTAAAGACTCTAAAAGCCTTGCTATGAGTTGAGTAGCCAAGGAAAATTGCTTCAACAGATTTGGGATCAAATTTTCCTAATTGCTCTCTATCATTCAGGATGTAGCATTTACATCCAAAGACTTTGAAATACCCAATTTTGGGTTTTCTTCCCTTCCAGATTTCATAGGGGGTCTTTTCTATGGTCTTTCTAATGAGAGCTCTATTCAAAATATAACATGTTGTGTTTATGGCCTCACCCCAAAAATATTTTGGCAAACAATTCTCATTTAGCATTGTTCTTGCCATCTCAACTATGGTCCTATTCTTTCTCTCAATAACTCCATTCTGTTGAGGAGTATGAGGGGCAGAGAAGTTATGTTCAATGCCCTTGGAGTCACAAAATTCAGCGAAATGCTTATTTTTGAACTCACCACCATTATCACATCGGATGCGTGCAATGCTTATGCCTTGTTCTACTTCTATCCGGATGAATGTTTTTGAGAATTGGTTAAAAGGCTTCATCTTTGCTTGCTAGCAAGAGAACCAAGGTATAATGAGAATAATCATCCACAATGACCATAGTGTATTCTCTTCTACCTAAACTCAGTGGTTTAATTGGACCAAATAGATCAATATGCAAGATTTCAAGTACACTTTTTGAAGGAATGTAGGAGATGGAAGGGAAACTCTTCTTATGCTGTTTACTTGATTGACATGCAATGCATAGATAATCCTTATCAAAAACAACCTTCGGCAAACCCACAACCAAATCCTTTTTGGCTAATTTGGACAGGAGGTTCATGCTAACATGTCCCAACCTCCGGTGCCATAGCCATGATTCTTCTTCTTTAGACACCAAGTAGATATTTTTTTTCTCATTTTTAATGTTAATAGAATAGACATTGTTTATTCTAGGTGCATAAAGAATGAGTTGATTAGACTTACTATCATAGATTGAGCAGTCTCCGGAATCAAAGGTGACTTTTCTTCCTTTATCAAAAAGTTGGGCTACACTTAGTAAGTTGAACTTTAGTCCATCAACCAGTGAGACATCTTCTATCTTTAATTCAGATCCAATGGTTCCATGTCCAATGATCTGTCCTTTCTTATTGTCTCTGAAGCTTACTTTGCCTCCCTTCTTTAGGGTTAATGTGCTGAAGGCCTTCTCATCACCTGTCATGTGCCTTGAGCATCCATTATCAATGTACCAAGTGTGTTGATCTACTGTGGATTTAAGGCATACTTGCAAAATAGATCAAGTGGGTTTGGGTACTCAATCCGATTTGGGTCCTCTCGGGTTATCAACCATTTCAAACCAAGGATTAACATCATAATAGCCATTTTTAAATCTACATAATTTAGTAATATGATTGTTTCTCCCACAACACCTGCACCCTGAGATGGGTCTGTTCTACTTCGGCTTCTGCTTCTTTTTTATCTTTTCAAGATCCTCCTTCCTATAGTTCCCTCTATATCCAGCTTCTTGTACACTTGTAGTTGGTCCGGTGTGTATCCAAAAGTTGGTTGGGTGTGCAATTTCTGCTGCATAATTCCTTCTTTGTTTGGCAGGTTGCTAAGTATACCTGCCTTAGCCTTTCCTTTCTTGCATCAATGTATCTTTGAGCTTGAGGTTGTATCCTAACCACCTTCTCCTTCTAGTTAGAAGACTTGGAATTTTCTTGGCAGCTTGCCTTGTATTTCCTCTTAGTTGCGAGGAATCGGATCTCCTTTCGGATGCTTCCTTCATCAGAGTTAGCTCCCTATCTAACCCTGTCAAGTTAGTACTCAAGATCTGAACTTGACTTTCCAGAAAGTTTTCCTCCACCACATCCATGTGCTTTGTGCTTCTGATCAGGTTGATGTCTTGTGACATAGCTTCAGCATCTTCAGCCATTTCTAGAATTTGTTGTTGTATGGATTTTATGGCTTTGGTGTTCTTTCTTACATTGTGGATCACCACCTTTAAATCTCTAGCAAGATCAATGTTAGAAACATAAATAGAATGAGAGGTTACCTTAGTGATTGCTGATTCTGATTCTGAATCTACAATTTGCTCAGTGTCTTGCTTGGATGATTTTCTTTCGGATTGCTCTGCTTTTGGATCTGTTAGTGCCATGAATACACAATGAGCAATCTCTTCTTCCTCTGTTGAAGATGAGCTGCTGCTTTCTTCACTATTGCTCTATGTGGCCACCATAGCTTTCTTCTTATACGTCTTTTCCTTTCTCAGCTTGGGGCATTTAGTTCTGAAGTGCCCCTTTTCCCCGCATTCGAAGCAGGCAACATCCTTTTTCGGATCTTTCTTTTCTTCTAGAGCCTTTCTTGGCTTATCCCTTCCTGAGGTGCCTCCCTTAGGCCTTCTTGATTCGAATCCTCTGGATCTTCTTTTATCCTTTTTCTTTAGAATTTATCAAAGTATTTGGCTAGCATATGCATATCTTCTTCACTATACTTTGATTCTTTTGGCTGCTTTTCTGATCCAAAAGAGGCAGATCCGGCAAAGTATGCCTTAAGAGCAATAGCCTTCTTATTTTCTTTCGGCCTTCTTTCTCGTTGACTGTATCTCTCTAGGGACAATTCTTGAGTCAAGAGATTACCAATTAACTTATCATAACTATAGAAGTTTAAGTCATGAGCCTCCTTAATGGCAGTCTTCTTGTTGTCCTATTACTTAGTGAGACTCCGGAGTATCTTCTTGACCATGTCAACTTCTGAGATTTCCTTCCCTAGCCTCTTTAATTCATTTCTAGATTGGTGTACCTAGTATTCATGCTGTTGATGGATTCTTTAGGCTCCATCTTGAAGGATTTAAGCTTCTATTACAGTAGATCAATTTTGGCTTCTTTAACCTTGTTTGTTCCATCATAGGTCACTTCTAGCTTCTACCATATCTCTTGTGTAGTCTCACATCTGGATATCTTGTTAAATTTGGATGCACTAAGAGCACAATGTAGCATGTTAATAGCATTTGTGTTTTCACGCAACTTTTATGATCATTCTCATCCCATAAGCTCGAGGACTTGCAGGTGGTTAAACCATCTACCTCATGAGTAGGATCATATGGACCATCTTTAATGGCCATCCATGCCATCATGCTTTGAGCCTGAATGAAATTCTTCATCCAGTTTTTCCAGAACGTGTAGTGTTCACCGGTGAAGAGTGAAGGTCGGGTAATACACATACCCTATGGAAGAAGCTGTGAGTTTTGGAAACTGATTTTAATTCTTGAATCAAAGTATGTGGACCTTTAGCTCAAGATTGTTAGATCTCTAGTTTGATCACTTGCTTTGGTACCACTTATTGGTCCTTATGCTTATGTTAATGAGGTCAGAGGGGGGTGAATGACCTTTTTCGCGGAAATAATAGACTTTTAAAAAGTCTTATGTAGCGAGTTTGAATGTTTTGGATATTTTGGATCTGGATGATGCAAATAATATGAATTACAGTAAATTAAAGACATAGTAAAGAAAATTCAAACACAAGAGATTTATACTGGTTCGGCCCCGCCTACGTCCACTCCCCAAAGGTTCCTTCCTTTGAGCTTTTCCACCAGTGTGATTTCCTTCCAACTGGCAGAAATCAAGCCTTACGGTTTATCTCCAGATGGTACCCCCTTTCGAATGTAGGATATACCACTAGAAGTACCAACTCCTAGCTGAGTCCTCTAGTCTTTAGCAGGATATACCTCTTAGATTTCCACCCAAACCTAAGCTGAGTCCTACGAGGAGATCCCACTCAAAGCACCTAGTTTAAAGCCAATCTCACAACTCACCCAAGTTGGAGATCTTTACACTTTGTTTTCTCAAAGATTTTGGTTTTGGACTTCCACTGATTTGGAAATATTTGATTCTTGGAGGGATGAGTTTATGATTGCTCTAGCGAATTCTCTTATTAAATGCTTTCTCAAATCAACCAGCACCTTCTCAACATGTGAAGCTTCCCTTTTATAGGCTTTGATCATAAATGTAGCTGTTGTGGGTTGTTGGACTTTTATTTAATAATCTTCACCATTGATCAGGTAATATTTGGCGCTTTTGGAGCCGTTGATCAATCCGTTAGATAGAGATTTTGACCTATTTGAATCCTTGGTATTGAGGCTGAAAAGTTGTCAGTGATCGTTTTCAATGTATTTTAGTGATACACTAACTTTTATACCAGTGTCTTTTTTGTGTGAGCTCCACGCGCCTTCTTATTGGTCTAGGTGAAAAAGGTTGTTACCTTTTTCTCTGTTTGGTATCAATCCTTTGTCCTTTCTCTGAAAAGTGCTAGCTGTCATTTTTGTATTACTTTAGGGAAAAGGATCTTTGACTTGGAGACCAAAAAGAATGGAGAAAATGGAATTTTTGAATCATTCCCTATGTCCAAAATATTAAGTCTTCCGGATGTCTTCAAACTTAATATATATATCAGGATTTGCCTTCTTTCGGATGCTTCTGCAATCAGTTTTTCCGCATGCTGTTTTGGGTGGTTCAAAGTTTGTTTCCTTTCCAAACTTTAACCGGATGCTTTCCATCTATGCTTAGGTAATTGTCTTCACTTGTCTTGGACTTTGGATATTTTGGATATGAGTTTGAATTAGTGACTTAGGTCTTTTTATACTTAGGCTTTTTGTATACTTCAAACCTCATTCAGATTGTTTGTGTTACGGATCATTGTTTCCCAACAAGCTGAGACCATGATTTATATGCGACGTGTCCATTATGGAGAAGACAATGCTTACGGGGGAAGCATACTTCTTTTACAATTATGGCTCATCGACAAACTGGGTGTCTTGAATGTTCCTGAGTCAAGGTTTGATCCACTAGGTTTTTGGGCGCGAATCTCCCTAGTTTAGGATCTATACGATAGGTGAGTGGGTTGACAAGATACAGCCACACACTGTCATAGGGATTCGCTGGATCTGCCCCTGGTGGGAGATTTCTCATGTTACAACATTTGTCGCTTTCGAAGGTGTGGTGCTCTTGGGTTTGAATGACAATGCTTTCTATTCGCTTGGACATATGTGTAGATAGTATGACCGTCCTCAAAGGTTCCCAAAATCATTGTGTTCTGCCAGATGTCTTGACTTCACTCATACTTCATAGTGTAGGTATCTGGAAAGGTGGAATAATCGAGTGTAGGTTCCCATGAACCACACTGCTTCCTTTGATATCTGCCCGGATGCCGCTTATAGGCGTTGGCTCAGTTCCATTAAGGAGTTCGCCTCTACTGAGGAGAGGAAAGAGATGACTCGACGCCTGTAAGCGGGCAAGGTTTTATCGGGATTGTGCACGCTGGGTGCGTTTGATCCGGTTTGAGAAAATCCAATTTTCTTAAATGCAATGCCTCTTTCATAATAAAATATATTTATTTTCTTTGTGTCTCATAAATCTTAATTCACGGTCCGGGAAAATTCTTGAGTTTGGATTGCGCTTCGCATACCCAGATTCACATCAACTATTATCAATTATGCCATGCTTAGGAGATCCATTGATCTAGATTAAATTTTTAAATTTCTGCTGCGCATGTTTTACGTGTTCAATCCCTTTAATCTACACCAATAGTGGTATCATGAGCCTGCCTAATGCGATTGAATGATTGACTAAAAATATGCTAGGTCTGATTTTCTATGAAATATTTTTGAGTATGCTATGCCATGCCTAGGAATTTATTTCTTGCAATAGAAAATGTTGTGATAACTAGATTAAGTGTTGCTCAAACTTAGTCAGGGTAATTTATTTTCTTTGTGTCTCATAAATCTTAATTCACGGTCCGGGAAAATTCTTGAGTTTGGATTGCGCTTCGCGTACCCAGATTCACATCAACTATTATCAATTATGCCATGATTAGGAGATCCATGGATCTAGATTAAATTTTTAAATTTCTGCTGCGCATGTTTTACGTGTTCAATCCCTTTAATCTAGACCAACAGTGGTATCACGAGCCTGCCTAATGTGATTGTATGATTGACTAAAAATATGCTAGGTCTGATTTTCTATGAAACATTTTTGAGTATGCTATGCCATGCCTAGGAATTTATTTCTTGTAATAGAAAATGCTGTGATAACTAGATTAAGTGTTGCTCAAACTTAGTCAGTGTAGTTATCTAAGGATTAACAATGTTTTACTTGAAATTGTAAATGCTTTAATTTTTGAATGAAATGGAATAATTCTTAAATCAGGAAAGAACGAAATCTTTAATTTAATTAGTCTATGGTTAATTGAGTCAGAAGGGCCCATGTTTATTCTGGCAAGGATTGTACAAGTCTACTCATTCACTTCAAGGGGGCCCCTCCTACCTGGGAATTCTCATCGGTTCCAGATTCTAAGACTTTTTGAGTTAGTTGATTTCTAGTATAATGAATTGGATTCATTATATGGTTTTACAAATGAAAGTTTGAAGTGTTAAATTTAAACTTATAGACATAGGTGCAAGAACTTGAACAATGAACCCCCCTTGTTTGTTTCGCATGCTACGTGGACTCTTGGCATGATGGAATGATTATGAATTACCAGTTGACCATGACCCTAGGTCACACCTACTAATTCCTTTTAGCCCGGAATTAGTTATAGTTTCATAATCATGTCCATGTATAAGTCCTAGATAAGGCGAGACAGGTTGCACCAGTAAATCCCCATTAAAATATTAAGTCAAAATTAGCCTTCCTAAAAATCAAAGTGTGATTTTAGGTCTTTTCATTGAATGAATTGCTCACGAACAGCGTGCCTTCTTCTTTAACCTCGTCTGTTCACATGATTCGAGTTAGGGTTAAGTCTTAACCGGATTGGGTTGGTTGTCCGTAATATCGAAGCTAATGTTGGGCTGGAGGCATCACTTGAGGAGTCATATAATTGGTTATGCACGTCCATTGGTTGAAACTCAAATGGATTAGCAATTGCATTAGATGCAAATCGACTAGATCCTCCAATAGCTATTTATGTTACCTTGACTCGTGATACGAGGGGTTAGCTTAAATGAGTTATAGATGCTACCTGCTAAGGAGAATGGTTAGACCATGTTTCCCGAAAGACAATAGATGGGGCTATTATGTTTTTGAATTGAACCTTGATAAAATCGTAGGAATATGTATTTGATTAAAAGACCTTAAATTAAATGCATGTACAAGAACTAAGTCAAAAGAAATAGTTCTTTTCTTATATCTAGGTTGAATATGACTACAAACATAAACTTTCGCGCTATTCTTGAGAACAAATTGGATGGTACCAATTTTACTGATTGGTTCAGGACAGTGAGGATAGTCCTCAGAGGCGAAGGCCTTGCTTATGTTTTGGGAACCATGAATCTTGAGCTTCAGAAACATCATCAGAATATGGATCTCGATACCATGATTCTCCATCTTAGGAACTCTTTTTTGAACAAGCAAGGACTGAGATGTTTGACACCTCAAGACTTTTATTTGTACTAAGATGCAGGCTGGTGCTTCAGCATCTCAGCATGTTTTAAAACTTCTTGGCTATGTCGAGAAACTTGGTCAATGGGTTTTGTCCTGGATCATGAGTTGAGCATAGATCTCATTTTGACTTCGCTCACTGATATTTATTCACAGTTTATGACTAATTATTACATGAACAAGATCGATACGACAATCCTAGAATTGATCAACATGTTGAAAACAGTAGAACCTAAGATCAAGCAGGATCAGAAAAATCTACTCCTGGTTGAGAAAACCAAACCTGTAAAGGGCAATACCCAGGAAAAGAATGGGCTGAAGGCTAGGAAAAAGATCAGTAAGAAGAAGAAAAATAAGAAAGGAAATGCATGTTTCTAGTATGGAAAACAAGGACACTGGAAAAAGGATTATAAGGCACCTGTCTCCGAGCATATGAAGAAGAGCCCTGAGAGGGGAACTACTTCAGGTATGTTCATGATTGAAAATTTCACTACAATTCCTTATGAGTCTACATGGGTATTAGATACTGGATGTGGTACTTATATCTGGACTTCTGTGCAGGGGTTGCCGAACCGTAGAAGGCTGGCTAAAAGGAGAGTTGGACCTACGAGTTGGAAATGGAGCACGGGTTACTACATCAGTTGTAGGAACATATAGTCTCAAATTGCCAAGTGGCCTAGTTTTAGAGATAAATAAATGTTATTATATTTCGGTTGTTACTAAGAATATTATTTCTGTTGCGTGTTTAGCAGCAGAAGGATTTGAAGTTTTGTTTAATAATAAAGATTGTCAAATTCGTAAAAATAGTTTTCTTTATGGTAATGGAGTTTTGATTGATGGCATATTGTTTTAAATACTAAAGCTGGAAATTTGAGATTGAAATTAGATAAAGACAAATCATCCTACTTATGGCATTGCCATTTAAGCCATATAAACGGAACCCGCTTAACTAAGTTACACAAAGGTGGTGACTTGGGCCCAATAGACTGGAAGTCTTATGGGGCAAGCAAACCTTGTTTATTAGGCAAAAAGATAAAGAAACCCTTTAAGGGTAACATGCCACAAGTACATTGGAAATAATACACATAGATGTATGTGGTCCAATAAATGTGCATGCACATGGAGGATTCGTTTACTTCATATCTTTTATCAATGATTACTCACGATATAGGTATTTGTACCTTACGAGGCACAAATAAGATAGTTTTGAAAGATTCAAAGACTATGATGAAGTTGAGAAACAACTTGGAAAGAATATTAGGGCACTACGGTCAGACCGAGGTGGAGAATATTTAAGCCAATAATTTCAAGATTATCTAAGGGATAATGGAATATCACCCCAATGGACCCTCCTTATACTCCTCAGCACAATGGTGTGTCTGAGAGGAGGAATAGAACTTTGTTAAACATAGTTCGGTGCATGATGAGCCAAGCTAGTCTCAGCAAATCCTTTTGGGGATACGTACTTGAGAGCGTAGTTTGTATATTAAATTCTGAGCCCTCAAAATTAGTTGATACAACACCATATGAAAGGTTGTATGGTAAGAAACCCTCTCTTTCTGATGTGAATAAACGAACGCCATATATGGACCATAGAAATGATAAAGACATGGAACTTAAAAGGAAAGATTCTTCACTTATTCCATTTCCAAGTTCTAAGTCAAAGAGCATTCAATCTGCTTCAATTGAGCTAAACGATGAGATTTTTATAATTAAATGTTCAAGTCAACTTTCAACAATTTCAAATTACATGAGCTTGGGCAAAGATGAAGAATTATTGAATTTGGTTCTAGTATGGAAGACTGATTCACTATTTGGTCTGATTAGAGTTTGCTTAAGTGAGCTTTAGACAAGCATGTGTGTGACACGTGTTAACCCATTGGGATCTTGGCTAGTTCTTATTGGATCAATTACTTGATGGAAGACAATCATGGCTGCAATTATAGTAGAATTTAATTTAATTAAGAGTTTATTTTATTTAATTAGATCTTTTTATTATTTTCTTATCTAGGAGTTTTAGTTTCATAATAAGTTAGATTTAAAATTAAAATAGTATTTCTTTCCTTATGGCTAAAAAGGATTTTTATTATTTGCCTTTTAGGATAATAATACCATTTTCATGGTATATAGTTAGGAGTATTATAAATAGGGAGTTTTCTTCTATCTAGGAGACACAGATTTGATATTAATAAAACAACCAGATTTTTCCTTTGTGAAATTTCAGCTTTCTTTGAGTGCGAGTGATCGGGTTCTTGTTCTTGAAGTATTATTTTGATTGTGATCAATTATTGTGGCTAGGCAATTGAGAGTCAACCCCATAATAGGTTCTTTCATCCAAGTTGAAAGTTTGCATTAGCTAGATGCTAGCGTGATTGTTCGTATTATTTGCTAGGATTGGCTGTGCTATTGCCATTTATTCTATCATTTTTCATTTTATAACTTACAAAATTTAATCTTCTTTGTATCTTTCTATCTCAATTCACGGTCAGGGGAATTCTTGAGTTCGGATTGCGTATCTCGTAGCCGAATTCACATCCGTTGGTAATCCGAGCACAGTTTCATTTCTGTCCAGATTTCTTCTTTTTGTCATAACGTTTTCTATTAAAATTAGATTCTTGTGATTCTAAATCCATTGGATTGTTAAGAGAACGATTTAAATTTCTCAAGAGGACTTCACATCAAAATTCATTCTAAAACATATTGAAAAATGATTTTGAAAAATTCTGAATCTAGAATCTTTTATTTTTTTTTTGTTTTGTTCATCGAGTTCCTCATCTATTTGCCTCTAGGTTAAATAGGTTATTGAAGTTGCGTTTTTTCTCCTATCTTAAAAAAGCCTAAAATTCATTCTTTATTTGTATGATTGGTGACTTGCCATATAATTCTGAATTTTTAGTGTTCACTTATTTGATTTCATAAACAAAAAAAAAAGAGAAAAAATAGAGAAAATAAAGCACTTAAAAGAAAGAGAATTCGAGATCTGAAATATTTAATAGCAAGAAACTTACATTTATAACTCATATAAACTTAGCCAATTTTCTTGATACCTTTGTCTTTTTATTGAATATTATCTACCCAATCTTTTGTCATACTTACATTTTTGTGTTTTGTCTCATTATTTTTATGTCTCATAGAATTCTTAGTTTCTGTTGTCCTTTATTTTTGTACCTTTTGCCTCTGGTTATTTAATATTGTTTAGCTTGATTCATTGAGCTCAATCAATATAATACCAAAGAGCGTGGATTGCTTCTGAGTATTCTGATTTTGTTCTTTTCTTGCTTTCACATCAAGTTTTTCTATTTCTGTCTATCTAACCATGTGCCACAAGGATAAGGACTCTTTTGAGGTTGATAAAAAAAGAGTTAAGGAAAGCTATTGTAGGAATGAAACATTTGAAGCAACAATTTTTTTAAATTAATGATGAGCTGAGATTAGAGCTTGAAAGCACGAACGAAAATCATTACCATCTGAAACGACATAAAGACATCGAGGATTGTTCTAAGAAAGAGCAATCTGATCCATACTTGTACAAGAGTTCTAGGGACGTCCACATCAAGAAGGTAATCTTAATACCATTAAAGTGATAATTCCTTCATCCCAAGGTAAAAGTGAACCTGATGTAAACAAATTCTTTCATGCTTGTTGTTGTATAAAAGATAAAGTGTGTAGCATGATTGTAAATATTAGTAGTTATTGTAATATTGCTAGTACCACCATGGTTGAGAAATTTAGTCTTCCACAACTGAGCATCCAATTCCTTATCGACTTCAAGTAAGTGATAGCAATGAGGTAAAAGTGACTCAACAAGTCTTGGTCAATTTTGCAATTGGGAAATTTCATGACCAAGTTTTATGTGATGACGTACCTATACAATTATGCCATTTACTTTTGGGTCTTTCATTGCAGTTTGATCGTTCGGCCATTCGTAATGGCAAATCGAATAAAATCACCCCAATTAAAGAAGGAAAACGTTACACCTTATTACCTTTGACACCAGAACAAATTTACCAAGATCAACTTTATTTACAAAATTCAATATGTAAGGAAGATATTTTGGTTAAGGAGAGAAAAAAAAAGAGTGATAAAATCAGTAAGGGTGAGAAGAGAGAAGAGGTGAGAGAAAAGGCTAGTGAGTTAAGTGAAAGAGATGTGAGGAGAGAAGAAAGTAAGGAAGTTGTAAAAGCCAATGATAATACATTATATGCCAAAATGAGATATTTAAAACAAGCTGAAAATATATATTTGAAAGTTCTTTTGTTCAATTGCAAAGATTTTAGCTTGTCTCTAATGATATCTAGTTATATTACTCTTCCTAGTTTGGTTCATTCTTTTTCGTACAAATTTGATTATCTATTGATGATTGGGCCACCTTCTATTCGAAGGATTGACCATGAGTTTTCTTTTGTACTTGGAGCATCTTCCGAGGAGACGAAGGAAACACAAAAGGAAGATATGAATCTGATGCCAAAGAGTTTGATACGTGGACGTTTGATGTGAAGAACTTGCTTTACGGTGAAACCGATTCGAGGACCAATCTTTTTTAAAGAGGGGGGAATGATGCGAATAAACGAATGCCATATATGGACCATAGAAATGATAAAGACATGAAACTTAAAAGGAAAGATTCTTCACTTATTCCATTTCCAAGTTCTAAGTCAAAGAGCATTCAATCTGCTTTAATTGAGCTAACCGACTAGATTTTTATAATTAAATGTTCAAGTCAACTTTCAACAATTTCAAATTATATGAGCTTGGGCAAAGATGAAGAATTATTGAATTTGGTTCAAGTATGGAAGACTAATTCACTATTTATTCTGATTAGAGTTTGCTTAAGTGAGCTTTGGATAAGCATGTTTGTGACATGTGTCGACCCATTAGGATCAGAAACGAAATGGAAATACTGAAATAAAAGATGAACAAAAGGGAATTCTTACTTGAATTATAAAGAAGGTTGAAATGCAAGAAGACTGAAAAAGCTTCACTCCAAACAAGCACAAAATAAAACTCTCTCTCTCTCTCTCTCTCTCTCTCTCTCTCTCTAAGATATTACAGAATATTGTAAATTGAAAAACTTATGTTTACAAAACCGAAAAACAAACATATATATATAGGCCAAGCGAAGGTGCTCCTAAGGCTGGCTGTGAGCTGGCGGATAAGGGAGCATCAAACTGTGGCCGACAAAAGAAGCCCAATAACTGGCAGATTCCTTTTCTTTAATAAAGGAAAAGAGAACCGACAAAATTTTACATCTTTCGATGCTTTCAGTGCTCCATTATTTTTGAGTGCATGGGGTCCATAATAATCCTGATAAGGATTTTCATCTTTTCAGTAATCCTGATAAGGATTCTTACCCTTAGATATCATTAAGGTCTTGGGAGTCTAAGAAAAGGTCATCAAATTCATCATCTGGTAGTGGGGGTATTCTTCTAGCTTTACATGCCTCATTACCTGATGAAGAAGCTATGTCAGCTGCTTTTCTTCTCGGACTCTCTTGCTTCTTGGGACGAACAGACAGTAAATTATATGGATCAAACCCGGATTTAGGAGGTGCCTCCTCACCTAAAAGTTGAAACACTTGCTGTTTTAGCTCTTCCTTAGGGATCGAGGTTAATAAACCCTTTAGTAGCTCAGCGACCTTATTAGGAGATGCTGAGGTTTCAGAGGCTTCTGGAGAAACTGGTGGATAATTAGGATCCACTAATCGAATAACAAGTTCCTTAGAAAATACTGAGGGAGGCTCAAAGAACTCGAATTTGTCCCACCATTTTGTGGAAATTCTCCTGGTTAGCCATGGAACAAAATTTTCATAGTCTGAGTTATAACCTAGCTTTTTGCCCTTTTTCTTTGTGATGATATAATCCCATTTGCCAATCCATGGGACTTTATATAGGATTGTAAACATAAGTCTAGGGTATTCACAAAACTTGTTCGAATCGACAAAGAATTCATAAATTCCTGATACCCTTTGAGGGAGGATAATTGGAAATAATCCGCATTTTGAAAACCAATCGTGGAACCAATTTGGAAAAACCTCTTGAGGTTTATTAAGAGAGAATTGAAAGAACCAGTTAAATTTTCTTTGGCAATTTTCATAGAATAAGGCCGGAGTCCAAGCCTGCATATAATCAAAATAGTCAAAGAATCTAGGTTTGCCGTAAGATAACTCTCTGCAAGAGAACAGGTTCATTCCCCACTCTTCTTGGGATATAATCCGGGTAATGGTGAACTTACTATAAGCCCATTCTTTCCCGCTTCTAGTGACGGGTTCGATTCTAACCGAATTGGTCTCCAATAAGATCAATTGGTAAAAATTGTAATCCTTTGGCAGATACGGTGTTAAGGTATAGTTCTATGTATAAAAGGATGCTATTTCAAAAGGTTTTAGATGTGAATGCCTATCTTCAATGGGCATTATGTGCCCGAAAGTAATTGGAATATAAGGAAAAATATTTTCCTTCTTCGTAGTAGCTTCAAGGCAGCGCTTATAAGCGTCAGGGTGTAAGGAATCTTCTTGACTTGCTTTGGTTGGGCCAGGAAAAGACTCTTTAGCCTTTCCTTTAGATGAGGGAGTGTTACTTCTCCTGTTCTCCCTGGAACTCATGTCCTGTAAGAAATTCGCGAGTTAGAAAATCTGGAAACGAATTAGATTCTCCTTTTATAAACTCTATGTCAAAATCAAATATTGATAAAATTGCTTGCCATCGGGCAAATATCTGTTTAGAGGCTATATTTTTAACATCTTTTAGTAAAATTTCTTTAGCACTCTTATAATCTATTCTAATAAGAAATTTCTGATTAATTAAATCAAATTCAAATTTTTGGACGCACAGAACAATGGACAATACTTCTTTTTTGACCGTAGAGTAATTAACCCTTGGTCCAGTCCAAAGACCGCTTGTAAACCTGACTAAGGTTTCTTTCTCATCAATCCTTTATTTAAGGATTCCTCCATAGCCTTTGTCTAAGGCATCGGTCTCGACAATTTTAAAGGCATCTGGATGTGGTATAGCTAAGCATGGCAATGTTTTAACATTGATCTTTATTTTTCTTACAGCTTGAGTGCACTCATAAGTCCACTTCGGGGGGTTTTTATGAAGCCTTGCGAATAAAGGCTTAGCATCATGGGCTAAATTTTTATAAAAATCAGCTATGTAATTCAGACTCCCTAGAAATCTTTGTAGTTGAGTTTCCTCCTTAATTTCGTTTGGGAATTTATCTGCAAATTCAATAGCTCTTTTTATAGGAATTGCCGTGCCATGTTCTAAATAATGGCCTGGAAATCTAATCTTTGTCTGAAACAACTTAATCTTTTTGGCAGACACTACTAAGCCATTAGCTTTAGCTGCTATTTAGAAAATGCTTAGGTGCTTAAAGTGTTGTTCTATGTCCTTAGAGAAAATTAGGACATCGTCTATATAGACTATCATAAATGCTGAATAAGCATTGAAGATTTCATTCATAATCTTATGAAATTCAGAAGGAGCATTCTTTAGCCCAAATGGCATAACATTCCACTCGTAGTGATCGAATGGGGCAGTGAATGTTGTTTTGTATTTATCCTCTTTCTTTATCTGGATTTGCCAGTATCCAGATTTCATGTCGAATTTAGAGAACACTTTTGCTTTGAAAAGTCTATTAAGCAAATCTCTCTTGTTTGGCAGAGGGTACCTAATCCATCTTAAGACCTTATTTAAAGGCTTATAATTGATGACTAAACGAGGCACTCCTCTTTCTAGTTCAGCGGCATTTTCGACATAAAATGCCGGACAACTCCATGGGCTTTGGCTTTTCCTTATAAGCCCCTTTGTCTCTAAGTCTGCAATTTCAGACTTGCAAATTTCTAAATGGCGAGGCCCCATAGCTATGGGCCGGGCTCTAGTAGGAATCATCCTTTCGTCAAAGTCTGGCTCATAAGGCAGACTTATCACATGCCTTTTCCTATTCCAAAAGGCAGTAGGAACTTCTGAGCAAATTTCTTTTATAAGTTCCTGCTCTAGGGTTTTAACCCTTTCTTTTAACTGAGGACTATTGAGTTTTTCCTCAATAGTTTTGAAGGCAATTTCCTGTTTTAAGGAATTGATAAATTTCTCTTTATAAGAGACTCTTCTTTTAATAACATCTAGGTGTTTTACTTTAGGTTGCGATATAAACTCAAAGATAATTTCTTTACTCGCAATTTGTGTTTCAATTCCCCTTTCAGATAGTCTTGATATAGGGAATAACATATGTAAAAATGGGTTACCAAGAATGACTGAATGGGACAAATCTTTAACCATTAAAAATGGTATTTCTAAACACATCCCATTGTTGCAGATAGCTGCATTGCTTAGTTTATACTCTACAGCTAGTTTGTCTCCATTAGCTTTATGCAGTTGTTCCAAAGTTTTGGAAAAGTATCGGGATGGTATTAATCCCTCATTTATGCAGTTAAGATCAGCCCCTGAATCTATAAGGGCGACTGTCTTTAAGAAATACTCTTTGTTGATAACAAGAGTAATTTTG
The DNA here is from genome assembly GCA_947683365.1 of Euphorbia pulcherrima. Taxonomy (NCBI): domain Eukaryota; kingdom Viridiplantae; phylum Streptophyta; class Magnoliopsida; order Malpighiales; family Euphorbiaceae; genus Euphorbia; species Euphorbia pulcherrima. The sequence goes on along the minus strand of CANTUS010000014.1, from coordinate 37,690,063 downwards.
GTATGCCACTTGTGGGTGACTACCCTGTCTAACATGTCCACATACTGAAGGTCCTTTTGGGTGGACCGGTCTTTCTTTTCTAGACCCTTTTCTTGGTCTTCCTCAGAATAAGAGTTATAATCTGATAGTTTAGAGGCTTCTAGGAGAGTAATTCTATCTTTAAGACTCTTGACCTCTCTTTTTAATTCATTAACGTATGCTTTAAGATCGTTAATAGTGGGCTTTTTTCTTTTACTGGTTTTGACCCTGTTAATTATCTTTTTCATGTCATAAGAGATATTTTTCTCTTTAACTGTCTCTTCAAGATTTTTTTTGAAGAGTTTCTAGCTGAGGTCTCACCTGTTTTATCTTTAAACATTTTTAAATAAGACTCTAAATGGTCTCTCCGTTCAACTGGATCTTGGATCTTTTCTATAAGATCTAAAATCATATTTTCTTCTCTAGTTAAGACTAATAAGCCATTAACAGAACATAGCGATTTATAATAATCGCAATTTCCATCACAGCTGGAATTAGACTGTGATTCGGAATCTGACTCTTCTTCTGAAGTGTAGTCATTTTCTTCCTTCTTAGAACTCGTTTGAACTACTAGAATTTTTTCTAGCATTTCTTTGACATCATCACTAAGGTTAAGTGACCTTATATGTTGTTTTACTCTACATTTATTAGAGTAATGCCCTGGTTTTCCACATTTGTAAAAAGTTACTTCTTCAAGCGGCCTTTTAGGCTTAGTGTAGGTTTTTTTAGGTCTCTTATAAGACTTCTTTGGATAGTTCTTTTTATGATATCTATTATAAGGCTTATCAGGATACCTATTATAAGGCTTATGGCTCTTTTTATAAGGTTTAACCTATTTTTTATGTGATCTTGGAAGTGAAGGAAAACCTACTTGTTCGCAAAAGTTTCCAAGGATTCTTTTGCCATGTAGTTTCTCTTTTTGCATTTGCTTATGAATTTTTAACTCATTGCAAAGCAGCATTCCTTCAGCTACTGTCTCAGAGGATAGTTCCCCATATGTTAGCTTTGGATAAGGTATAACATTATTATACTTCATCCTAAGCCTTTCTTTGACTCTTTCAGCAAATAAATAAGGTAGACCGTTTATAAACTTCTCTTTCCAGAAGTCTTGATAACAGTCATCCCTGGTGAAGACCGCGCTCAGAAAGACATCCTTATACCACTTAAACTCTGAAAGATCCCTACATCTTAAGTTCATGAGCTGTTCAGTGGTTTGTTCAACAAACATAGAAGTGGACCCTAAGAATTGTAAAATAAGGGTATAGGCCAGAGTATCTAACTGAAAATCCCACCATCCTTTTGACTGTCCTGAAAATCCTGCTATAATAGCTTGCGCTATGGATTTATCAGAATTGCCATGTATTCTACTAGCAGTAGCATACATAAGCATATGCTGGATAACATTCTTTATCTGGTATTCAGATTATCCATCAATGTTCCATTCTTCAATGGATCTGCCATCATAAGAATTCATGGATGGCCTAAATTCTTCGTATTGAAGATTTATAGGGGATGGCATGCGGTAATAAGGCTTATCAGTATTTTCCTTAGTATGGAAAATCTTATTTATTTGTGGAACATTATCCATTTTCAAATCTTGAAATAAAGATTCTAGTTCATCTTCACCTTTTAAAGGCTGTTCCGAACTAGAACTAAATTCTAAATCAGAATCTTGTTCTTTTGTTAGAGGAGCGATATTTTTTTTTTCCTATCTACATTAAGCTCCGCTAATCTTCTGGAGATTTCTTCTACAACTTCAGAATGTTCTGTAAATTTAATGTTTAATTTTTCTGAAGTGGAGGGTTTAATTATAACCCTTTCTTCCTCCCGGGGTGTTGAAGTTGAAGCCTGATAAGGCTTAGAATAACTCTTTTGGACTTGATTTTCAATTCTTCATAGTTGCTCTCCAATAGTATGGAGGCTTAGGTTTGTGTAATTATTCTGTTTAACAAGACTTTCTATTCCTTCGTAAAAAGGACTGCATTCAACAATAGTTAGGAGTATTATAAATAGGGAGTTTTCTTCTATGTAGGAGACACAGATTTGATATTAATAACACAACCAGATTTTTCCTTTGTGAAATTTCAGCTTTCTTTGAGTGCGAGTGATCGGGTTCTTGTTCTTGAAATATTATTTTGATTGTGATTAATTATTGTGGCTAGGGAATTAAGAGTCAACCCCATAATAGGTTCTTTCATCCAAGTCGAAAGTTTGCGTTAGCTAGATGCTAGCATGATTGCTCGTTTTATTTGCTAGGATTGGCTGTGCTATTGCCATTTATTCTATCATTATTCATTTTATAACTTATAAAATTTATTCTTCTTTGTGTCTTTCAATCTCAATTCACGGCCAGGGGAATTCTTGAGTTCGGATTGCGTATCTCATAGCCGGATTCACATCAGTTGGTAATCCGAGCACAGTTTCATTTCTGTCCTGATTTCTTCTTTTTGTCATAACTTTTTCTATTAAAATTGGATTCTTGTGATTCCAAATCCATTGGATTGTTAAGAGAAAGATTTAAATTTCTCAAGAGGACTTGACATCGAAATTCATTCTAAAACATATTGAAAAATTCTGAATCTCGAATCTTTTAATTTTTTTTGTTTTGTTCATCTTGTTCCTCATCTATTAGCCTCTAGATTAAATAGGATCATTGAAGTTGCGTTTTTTTCTCCTATCTTAAACAAGTCTAAAATTCATTCTTTGTTTGTATGACTGGTGACTTGCCATATAATTCTGAATTTTTAGTGTTCACTTAGTTGATTTCATAAACAAAAAACAGAGAGAAAAAACAGAGAAAATAAATCATTTAAAAAAAGAGAATTCGAGATCTGAAATATTTATTAGCAAGAAACTTACATTTATAACTCATACAAACTTAGCCAATTTTCTTGATACCTTTGTCTTTTTATTGAATATTGTCTACCCAATCTTTTGTCATACTTACATTTTTGTGTTTTGTCTCATTATTTTTATGTCTCATAGAATGCTTAGTTTCTGTTGTCCTTTATTTATGTGCCTTTTGCCTCTGGTTATTTAATATTGTTTAGCTTGATTCATTGAGCTCAATCAATATAATACCAAAGAGCGTGGATTGCTTCTGAGTATTCTGATTTTGTTCTTTTCTTGCTTTCACATCAAGTTTTTCTATTTCTGTCTATCTAACCATGTGCCACAAGGATAAGGACTCTTTTGAGGTTGATAAAAAAAAGAGTTAAGGAAAGCTATTGTAGGAATGAAACATTTGAAGCAACAATTTTTTGAAATTAATGATGAGCTGAAAAGATTAGAGCTTGAAAGCACGAACGAAAATCATTACCATCTGAAATGACATAAAGACATCGAGGATTGTTCTAAGAAAGAGCAATCTGATCCATACTGGTATAAGAGTTCTAGGGACGTCCACATCAAGAAGGTAATCTTAATACCATTAAAGTGATAATTCCTTCATTCCAAGGTAAAAGTGAACCTGATGTAAACAAATTCTTTCATGCTCGTTGTTGTATAAAAGATAAAGTGTGTAGTATGATTGTGGATATTAGTAGTTATTGTAATATTGCTAGTACCACCATGGTTGAGAAATTTAGTCTTCCCACAACTAAGCATCCAATTCCTTATCGACTACAACTAAGTGATAGCAATGAGGTAAAAGTGACTCAACAAGTCTTGGTCAATTTTGCAATTGGGAAATTTCATGACCAAGTTTTATGTGATGTCACAATTATGCCATTTACTTTTGGGTCTTTCATGGCAGTTTGATCGTTCGGCCATTCGTAATGGCAGATCGAATAAAATCACCCCAATTAAAGAAGGAAAACGTTACACCTTATTACCTTTGACACCAGAATAAATTTACCAAGATCAACTTTATTTACAAAATTCAATATGTAAGGAAGAGATTTTGGTTAAGGAGAGAGAAAAAAAGAGTGATAAAATCAGTAAGGGTGAGAAGAGAGAAGAGGTGAGAGAAAAGGCTAGCGAGTTGAGTGAAAGAGATGTGAGGAGAGAAGAAAGTCAGGAAGTTGTAAAAGCCAATGATAATACATTATATGCAAAAATGAGATATTTAAAACAAGCTGAAAATATATATTTGAAAGTTCTTTTGTTCAATTGTAAAGATTTTAGCTTGTCTCTAATGATATCTAGTTATATTACTCTTCCTAGTTTGGTTCATTCTTTTTTGCCAAAATAAGTTTTGTTATGTACTTGGTGCATCTTCTGAGGTGACGAAGGAAACAAAAAAGGAAGATATGAATCTGATGCCAAAGAGTTTGATACGTGGACGTTTGATGCGAAGAACTTGCTTTACGGTGACACCGATTCGAGGACGAATCTTTTTTAAAGTCGAAGGAATGATGTGAATAAATGAATGCCATATATGGACCATAGAAATGATAAAGACATGAAACTTAAAAGGAAAGATTCTTAACTTATTCCATTTCCAAGTTCTAAGTCAAAGAGCATTCAATTTGCTTCAATTGAGCTAAACGAGGAGATTTTTATAATTAAATGTTCAAGTCAACTTTCAACAATTTCAAATTATATGAGCTTGGGCAAAGATGAAGAATTATTGAATTTGGTTCAAGTATGGAAGACTGATTCACTATTTATTCTGATTAGAGTTTGCTTAAGTGAGCTTTGGACAAGCATGTGTGTGACATGTGTTAACCCATTAGGATCTTGGCTAGTTTTATTGGATCAATTACTTGATGGAAGACAATCATGGCTGCCATTATAGTAGAAATTAATTTAATTTAATTAGGAGCTTATTATATTTAATTAGATCCTTTTATTATTTTCTTATCTAGGAGTTTTAGTTTCATATTAAGTTAGATTTAAAATTAAATAGTATTTCTTTCCTTATGCTTTTGGACTTCTTTCCTAAAGCTAAAAAGGATTTTATTATTTGCCTTTTAGGATAATAATGCCATTTTCATGGTATATAGTTAGGAGTATTATAAATAGGGAGTTTTCTTCTATGTATTACACACAGATTTATAAAACTATCAGATTTTTCTTTTGTGAAATTTTAGCTTTCTTTGAGTGTGAGTGATCGTGATCTTGTTCCTGAAGTATTCTTTTGATTGTGATCAATTGTTGTGGCTAGGCAATTGAGAGTCACCCCCATAACAGGTTCTTTCATCCAATTCGAAAGGCTGCGTTAGCTAGATACTAGCGTGATTTTTCGTTTTATTTACTAGGATTGGTTATGTTATTGCCATTTATTCTATCATTATTCATTTTATAATTCATAAAACTTAATCTTCTTTGTGTCTTTCAATCTCAATTCATGGTCAGGGAAATTCTTAAGTTCGGATTGCATTTCTTGTAGCCAGATTCACATCACTTTCTCACCTGAGAGTTTGGGGATGTCCTGCCTATGTTAAAAGGACAATATCAGACAAGCTGGGAGCTACGGCTGATAAATGCTTGTTCATATGTTATCCTAAAGAGATAGTAGGATACACCTTTTATGATACTAAGGAATAAAAGGTGTTTGTTTCTAGGACCGCTCAGTTCCTTGAGAAGGAACACATGATCTAGTGGGAGCGATCTTGAACTTGAGTTTCAGGTAGGCGAACAAGATGATCAACTGATAATTCCTACGCTTGATACACAGCAAAGTGTGATAGAGGAATAACCCGTTATACAACAACCATTGCGTAGATCTGTAAGGATTCCCAACGCCCCTAAAAGATAGGGTTTTTTCATCACGGATGACAAACAAATCTTTCTAATGGAGGATGATGAACCTAAGACCTACAAGGAAGCAATGGAGTGCTCAAACTCTGATAAATGGTTAAAAGCCATGAAATCAGAAAGGGATTCCATGTATGAAAACCAAGTGTGAGAATTGGTCGATTCACGTGATGAGGATAGACCCATAGGTTGCAAATGGATTTTCAAGAAGAAAACCGACATGGATGGTAAGGTTGGTGGCAAAGGGCTATAGTCAAAGAGAAGGAATTGACTGTGGTAGCCATGCTTAAATCCATAAGGATACTTTTGGCCATTGCTGCTTATTATGATTATGAGATCTGGCAGATGGATGTGAAAACTGCTTTCCTGAATGGAAACTTAGATTGGGATGTGTATATGATACAACTTGAGGGTTTTACATCTCATAATGGCTCAAAGGTATGCAAGCTTCAAAGATCCATTTATGGACTTAAGGAAGCATCCAGGAGTTGGAATATAAGGTTTGATGATACGATTAAAGAGTTAGATTTTATATCAAACGCTTATGAGCCTTGTGTATACAAGAAAGTTAGTGGGAGTGCAGTCATTTTTCTTGTGCTATATGTTGATGACATACTGCTAATAGGAAATGACATTTCTCTTCTTCAAATGGTTAAGTCGTGGTTGTCAAGAATGTTTTCCATGAAAGACCTTGTAGAAGCAGCATTTATACTAGGTATAAAGATCTATAGGGATAGATCCAAGAGGCTGGTAGGTCTTTTGTAAGATAGATATTGACTAGGTTCAACCTTGAGCAATCAAGAAAGGATTATCTTCCAATGTCTCATGGAATTAACCTTTCTAAATTGAGTGTCCGGGGACAGAAGAGGAGAGATTACACATGAATGGAATACCCTATGCATCCGTAATAGGATCTATCATGTATGCTATGGTATGTACATGGCCAGATGTCTCTCACGCATTGAGCATCACAAGCAGATTTCAATCTGATCCAGGTGAGAAGCACTGGAAGGCTATTAATAATATCCTTAAGTACTTGAGAAGGACCAAGGAAATGTTCTTAGTATATGGAGGAAGTGATCTCACAGTAAAGGGATTCACTGATGCGAGTTTCCAATCTGACAGAGATGACTACAAGTCACAATTAGGTTATTTGTTTATGTTAAATGTAGGGGCGGTTGTTTGGAAAAGTTCCAAACAGGATACAACTACCGATTCAACCATAGAATCTGAGTACATTGCTGCTTCAGAAGTGGCAAAACAAGCTGTCTGGATAAAGAGATTTATTGGTGATCTCGGCTGGTGTCTAATAGTGAGGATCCAATAGTATTATATTGCGATAACACTAGGGCTATTGCTCAGGCAAAAGAACCACGGTCTCGTCAGAGAAACGGACATGTACACAAAAAAATATCATATAGTTCAAGATATGATAAGAGATAAGGATATACAGATGGAATATGTACCCACAGATCAGAACCTGGCGGATGGTTTGACTAAGCCTTTGACACAGATTAAGAATGACCAGCGTATTGATAGTTATGGCTTACGGCACATAACTAATTGGCTATAGTGCAAGTGGGAGATTATTAGATATATTGTATACCCTAGAGGCAATAAGGGCAATATATCTTAGTTAGTTTTATTTGTACGAACAAAGTTATATTAATAAAGGCATTCTTTTGTTATATCAATGACTGTGAAAATATATTATGACTGGTTTAGAATATATTCATTGATGTGTTTGCAAAAGTCCATCGTATAATTATAGTACGTATTGCAAGGGCATAGTGAGACTATGTTGGTGAGAACTGGTTCTGTGCAATTATGATTTGTCTAAATATCCCTAGTTGTAGTATCATCAAGACTGGACATTGATGAATACGGATAGACTAGCATGTGTCGTCATACCTCTTGAATTTGATTCAGAGTAGCATATCTCTAGTGCTAGAGGGTTGTACCTAGGGGTTAACACATAAATGTATTCCGGAAGATACATTAGAGACCGCTATGAGACAACACTCGGTAATCTATATTATGTGTTGGTGTTTAATCGTCTCATTGCAATAGCAATACGAATATCCTTAGACCTAAGATATTAGTTACCTTATTCAGATGTTGCTATATTTTGGGTCATACCTAAACACTCTATATATTGTGTGATACGGATGATTACGGGTATAGTTGATGTCTGTCCGTTGGTAAGCTGATGGCAGCCATTACTTAATGGAAGACAATATGGCTGCCATCACTATAAACCATTGTTATTATAATACAAAGTAATTGGATCAACAATCTCAGGCACCACACCGAGATCACCAATAAATCCCTTTAACCAGACTGCTTCTTTTGCTACTTCACAGGCAGTAATGTACTTAGATTCTGTCATTGAATTAGCAGTAGATTCTTGCTTGGAACTTTTCCAGCATACTGCTCCTCCATTAAATACATACACAAAACCTGACTGAAACTTAAAGTTATCCTTGTCAAATTGTAAACTCACATCAGTGTAACCACTAATTGTGAGATCACCATCTCCATACATCAAGAACTCATCTTTAGTCCTCCTCAAGTACTTAAGAATTGCCTTGATGGCCATCCAATGCTTTTCACCTGGATTTGATTGATATCTACTCGTAAAACTCAAAGCTTGAGAGACATCTGGCCTAGTACATATCATAGCATAGCATACATGATAGATCCTATCGCGGATGCATAGGGTTTATCCTTCATGTGCATTCTTTCCAAAGCTGTCTTTAGACACTCAACTTTAGATAGGTTAGTCCCCTTTGTCATTGGGAGATAACGTTTCTTCGAATGCTCAAGGCTGAACCTATTCAGTACCTTGTCTATATATGTACTTTGAGAAAGACTCAACAGCCTCTTAGATCTATCTCTATAAATCTTTACTCCTAGTATAAATGCTGCTTCTCTAAGGTCTTTCATAGAGAATTTTCTTGACAATAATACTTTAATATTTTGAAGAAGATAAATGTCATTTCCTACTAGTAGAATGTCATCGACATATAATACTAAGAAAATGACTGCACCCCCTCTAACGTTCTTGTAAACACAAGGCTCATTAATATTTGAAGAGAAATCCAATTAACGGATTGTTTGATCAAACCTAATATTCCAACTCATGGATGCTTGCTTTTGCAGTTTGCATACCTTCGAGCCAATCTGAGATGCAAAACCCTCAAGTTGTGCCATATACACATCCCGGTCCAAATCCCCATTCAGGAATGTTGTTCCAACATCCATCTGCCATATCTCATAATTATAATGAGTAGCAATGGCGAGGAGTATTCTTATGGACTTAAGCATGGCTACTAGTGAGAAAGTTTCATCATAATCATACCTTCGCGTTGACTATAACCTTTCGCTACTCGCTTGCCTTGTAGATAATTACATTACCATCTATGTCAGTCTTCTTCTTGAAGACCCACTTGCGCCCGATAGGTCTAACTTCCTCTGGTGCATCGAACAAGTTCCAAACTTGATTTTTGTACATGGAATCCATTTCTGATTTTTATGGCTTTAAGCCATTTATCAGAATCTGAGCTCTTCATTACTTCATCATAGGTTCCTAACTCATCATCCTCCATGAGATATAGTTCCCTATCGTCAGTGATGATGAAACCATATCTCTCGGGACCTTTATGAATAAGACCTAATCTTCGCAATGATTGTGTTTTAACAGGTTGTTCTTGGATCACATCTTCTTATGTATCTAGAATAGGGTCAACCAGTTGACTGTCTGTTTCTTCCTCTTGAACTTTCAGTTCAAGATTGCTCCCACTAACTTTTGCAGCAAGTGTTACTTTTCAAGAAAATGAGCACTCTGAGATACGAACACTTTCCGTGCATCGGGTTAGTAAAATAAATATCCAATAGTTTCCTTTGAATATCCAATGAACATACATTTGTCAAATTTAGTGGCTAGCTTATCTGATGCTATCCTCTTTACCATAGCAGGACAGCCCCACACTCTTAGGTGACTTAGATATGGCCTTTTATTACACCATCTTTCATAAGGTGTAAAATCAACTGATTTAGAGGGAACTCTATTTGATGCATAAACTACACTCTTCAGTGCATATCCCCGAAATGGTTTACTGAGATCTGCTTGGCTCATCATGGACCGAACCATATCTAATAAAGTCTGATTCCTCCTTTCAAACACTCCCTTGTGTTGGGGCGTGTAAGGAGGGGTCAACTAGGGAACTATCTTGTTTTCTTTTAGATAATCCTGAAACTCTTGACTTAAGTGTTCTCCACCTCGATCAGATCAAAGTGCCTTAATACTGTTCTAAGTTGTTTCTGTACTTCATTTTTGAATATTTTGAACTTTTCAAAACTTTCAGACTTGTGCTCATTACGTACAGATAACCATATCATGACTAATCATCGATAAAGGTTATAAAGTAGGAGTATCGTCCTAGTGCCTGAACACTCATTGGACCACATACATCTCAATGTATAAGCTTCAATGTACTCGTGGCTCATTCACCCTTACCTTTAAAGGGTAACTTTATCATTTTTCCTTTTAAATAAGGTTTGCAATCACCATAAGATTCCACGTCTATTGGGCCTAAGTCTCCACACTTGTGCAACTTAGTTAAGCAATCTTTGTTTATATGGCCTTAACGATAATGCCATAAGTAGAAAGATTTCTCATTATCTCTTTTTTCTCTTAGCAATGTTTATATTTGAGAATATGTATTGTAATTACGAAATACCATTTGTCATATTCCAATTAAATATCTTTCATAACTTTGATAACAACTTTTATCAAATTGAAATAAAATTCCATCTGCTGTGAAGCAGGAAACAATATTTTATAATGACAATTGAGTTTCGTCATTTTACGAAATTTAGCAAATGGAGATTTTAAGTTCCTACATCATTAGTAACTACTAAGCCCTAATGATTTTATGTAGGTACAACTCTCCTTTTGCCAAAACTCTACTTCTCAACAATATCTATACTTTCGTATGGATATACGATTCTAATTAGGTATTCCATACAAATTTAGAATTTCCTTGAGATGTAGGAATTCTCAATATTAAACATCTTGAAGTGGAAGCTCTATGCCTCTTCTTCTCATGCTATAAGACTTATGCCATTCTAATCTTATTTCCAATATTTCAAATTGGAAGTAATCATTTTGTCTTCTAGACAAAAATTCCTAGTATTCCTTTCACTTTTCTATTCACTTTGCTCTATGTTGTTACAAGACTATGCACCATGTGTCCCTTTACTTCTTTGAGAGATGAACCTTTAAATTTTGGATTAATTGGACCTACCAATTTCTATCAAAATATTTTGGTTCAAATTTTCCACCATGGAAAATCCTTTCTCTAAGATGTAAAAATATTGATTTTTAGGTTCATGATTTTATGATGCCCTTGTAGCTAGGGTAACATGGATCCTAACATCTGATTTGATGTTTATCCTTGTTTCTTGCCGGCTACTTACATAAGGTAACATGGATGTTAACAACCTCCAAGGTGTTGTATCCTAGTTTCCTTTATGTATTTCATGCAAATATGTTTCAAGCAGAATTGCTTGCACCATGTTGTTTAGATTTGAGCTTATACAATGTACATGCCATACTTAAATTCCTAAACAAACCCTTGAAGTTAGAGCCAATCAAAATTAGTCATCAATGCAAACGTGTGTATTAAAATAAAGATTTCTCAACCAAGATGTAAGAAAGAAAAATTGTTTAGACGTTAGTATATAGTACATGTATTTAAATATAAGGACTTTTAATTAAACACATTTTTCCTACCATTTTTCAAAATTTATAATAGTCCATTCTATTGAATTTAGGAAATCTAGCATAGTCGGATTTCCAAGTAGGTAGCATCTACAACTATTCTAACATAGCCCCCAATTTTATGAGTCAAGCCAAATTAGTAAGTTGTAGTTGAAATTCCATTCCATTTACATCGCATGGAATTGCTAATTTATTCAAGTTCCCTTAGATATCTTCAGGGACGCGTGCTCTTATTTTAGCATCTCCTTGAATATGTCTCAGTCCTGCGGCTAGTCCCCAATTTTATGGTGAACTACCCTAGTCCTATCAAGGCAGACCCTATCTCAATATCTATAGTCAATCGATGTAGATGAAAGGAACGCTTTGCTCAACACTTTATGGTCAAAAAAGATCGTATTATAGATTCGAGTAAGGAAAACTATAACTTGCCTTAATATATTTACTTTGGGATTTTGTACTGGTGTTAAATGTCTCACCCAATCTAGGATTTATTAGATGGACATATTTATTAATAATTTATATTAATTCAGGAAACTTTAGAATTAATTAAAAGGTCTAACCTTTAATGGGTTCAAGCTCTTCATTATAATTATTCCATCAAACTAGATTATAAGCAAAATTATTAACATCCTTTATTTGTTATATTTTGCATTTCCATTAATCTTTTATTCAATAATTTAATATTTACTTTCTTATAGAAACCTATATAAGAATCATCTTATATACTAGAAATAAATCAGTCCATTATTAATCCCCTCTTGGTTAATTCAAGCTGCACCGATATAGGTTCCCAGGTAGGAGAGGTGCCCAATGAGAAGTAGATAGCAAGTCCAATCCTTGCCAGAACAAACACGGGCACAAACTCAAAGACCGTGGATTCTCTTGAACTAATAAATTTCGTTCTTGCAATTCGTGTATACTGAAAGCATCTATAACCCTTGTAACTCATATAATTCATTGATTCTTTGATAATTTTGAGTAAGTTGAGCATGCTTCTTCGAAATTATCTGTATCTATTTTCTAACCTTGAAATGAAAGCATAAGTTCATCTATTGTTCCAAACAATTAATAAACTTTGAATCACTTCATATAGAAAATGAAATTTAGTTTGCTTCTCACTTAATTATGCACTAAATAGGCAGGCCTTGGCACCACTATTGGGAACTGGCAGTCACTTTGAACATACATAACAGGCATGGCGTAAATTCAAAATTTTGTCCCTTATCCTAGGATCTCCTACTAGTTGCATATAATTAATTAAACCCTTAACTAAATTAATTCTCTACCTAGGTTAGCATGCATAGGCTAGGCATACCATAACTCTAAGTTATACCCTAGCATAAATATTCTATACATAGCATGTTATAACTCTAAGCTGTAACCTAAGCATAAGCATAAAATAAACTAAGCATTCAAAATAACCTAAGCATAATTATTAAGTCCAAAAACGCTTAAAGGAAAAGACCCAATAATTAATAGAAAAAATTACCAGTTGAAGCGTGCTTTAGCAAAACCTTCTTGCACAAGCCTCCAAGTGTAAGATAACCTCTATGAGTATCCACATGAACCCCACCAACCGAAACCTCCCAATGAGGAAGAACTGTAGAGCTTTAAGTAGCTGCTAAACCACTCCAAAACCCACAAAAAAAAATTAACTAGGGGTACCTCAAAATATTCGAGGCTCCTAAAAAGTATTCCTCTAAGTCAACTCGAGAAAGCTTAAGTTAAATGACTGTAGTACGCCTCTAGCACATACATTATACAATTTACTATGAAAATCTCACAGTAAACATATTCTTATAAAATATGTTTGTAACTAAATAGGGAACTTCTTAAAACTAAACAAATCCATATCTTTTGTAAAATCGATTCATGAGACATGGTTCAAGAACATAAAATCTTTCAATCAATTCATCTAAAATAGATTAGGCAAGGTTCTCGTTGAGGTCTTGGATCTTAAATAGAGCTTAGGGAGAAGTTGTTATTTAGAAGAGTTCAAAAGGAGGGTACTCTTGGATTGGGAATTAGAAATAGAAGGAGAAGGTTACTCTGGATTGTAAAGAATTCCAAATTGTTAAGGTTTCTCCACCTTGGAAGGAGACAAAGATTGATGGATTAAAATCTCGGAGGAGGATACTCCGAGAACTGGATGTAGGAAGGATTTCAAACTAGCATAAAAAAATATTGTGTTTGATTTGCTTTCTCTTTACTACCAGCATTTTATATTTAAGCATTTATCTTACTATCTCTTTATTGCATATCTGCTAAACAGCTCAATTATCATATTAATAATCAAACACAAGGTTTATTAATTACTCCATAAAAGAAAAAGAATTTTCCACATCTCACTTAAAGGAGACAATCACCCCACCCCCTCTGACTCTTATATCACCCTCTCACATAGACCAACATACACCTATTTATAGTGGTGAAAAGTTAAAACTCTTTATCCTATTAGTTGATGAAGAGGTGTCTCATCCAAAGTGTGGGTCAGCGGGGTGGTAGGGGGCCGGTGGGTCACGTGACCCACCGGTGCTGGTATTCCCCCTACCCCCATGTCTTCTGTCGACTTCGGCTAAGTTACTTGGGTCGTAATGAAGTCGTTTTGGACTGAGATTGAAAATTAGAAAACAAATATTTACATTTACCTCATTTAATTAACAATATTGTGCCTCTGTCTTCTTCTACTTTCTTTCATTCATGACTACACTCAACTCGACAACTCGTTCTCTGTTGTGTCAGTGTCGTCTCTACCGCCATTGTTCGTCTGTCACTGTCGTTTTTCCATCGTCGTTTCTTTCAATATCATGTTAGTTAGTTTCTTTTAGGATTTTATGGTTAATTATAAAATTGAATTTTTGGTTTATAATATTTAATTATGTGTAAATTTAATTTGATTGGTAATTTGTTTGATTGGTAGTTTAGTATTAATATTGAAATTATTAGTGCTGAAACTAAAAATGTTTGTATTGAAATTAAATGGTTGGTTATTATGCTGTTGTGAGCGGACGACGATTCGCGCGGCTGCGGTGCGGGGTCACGGTTTCGGTCGGGCCGGCCCATTTTGGTGTGTCGGGGAGATGAGTGTGATGTGGTTGAAAAAAATGATTTTGCATATTTTAATGCTTAAAAGATACGAGATCAAAATCCCGTACTTAGAATAGAGTCGCCACCCGATTCAGCTCAACCGAGAAATTTTCGGTACGATTTTCCCACCGAGTGATTGGAACATACCTTAAGTAGAGATTCCGAGTTCGGATGATGTTATCTACTACATTTCATTAGGCCAAGTTAGGATACTTCATTCTTTCTTAATCGGTTTAATCCACCCTATTTATTTGTATTTTTAGTTATTTTATTATTTTCGCAATTGTCAAGCAATTGAAGCGATGAAGAAAATATTTACAATTGTAAAAGAAAAGTAAGTGCGGAAAGTAAAATTATTACAAGGTTTTCAAGTCTTGTACATTTTCTACATAATAAATGAAATACCCGAATGTCCGATATACATCTACCTGCAGAGGATGGTTGACACGAATATGGCATATTTTATTTATAATATCATAAAGCCCGATTGGATGGCTAAAATGAAGTCTGAAATGCGTTTGCGGGGAAATTCCATTTTTATCCAAATTTCAGATTCAATCGTTGCTTTAATCGAATTATAGGTGAATATACCACTCGTCGTGGGGCGGGTCTGTTTTTAGGAGGTTTCGAACCTCCATCGTTACACTATAGGTCCTAGCTTTCAGAAAATGAATCAATTTGGAAACAAACGAAAACAATACTGCTGTTCAGAAAGTCATGCCGCCGTGGGGCAACTGATGCAGCCGACGATATAGTTGATGTCGCTGGCGGCTTGGATGATGCCGCCGGCGACATCAATTGTGTCACGGCGACATCAGCATGCAGACAGTCACAGGGCTTTTGGACTACCGTAAAGAAAAGGTCCTGCAAGAAAGCGAGGTCTCTGGGGAATGCAACGCTAACGGCGGTATCAACGATGTCTCTCGCGACATGGGTGATACAGCCGGCAACATCGCATGTCTCCGGCGACTTCAATTTCTTGCAGTAGCAGCGGTTTGCAGTCAAAGTGACCGAAAACTCAAAAATGAACGCAAATCAACAAAAATTAGTGCAAACCAATAATAATAATGCCAAAGAGCTATGAGACTCAGGATTTTCACCTCGGGGTAGTGAATCCAACTCTTCGTGAATTGAACAATAACACCTCTGGGGAGCTTGCAACGATAATTTGATTATTAATTTAAAGGTTTTAGGTCTCTAAATTCTATCAAGTTGATTTAACCCAAAGACCCACTGATTTAAGCTCACAATCAGAGAGTTCGAAGAAGAAAAATCGGGAAAAAATGGATTAGAATCCTTTTTTCCTGCCTTTTCTAGTTCTTATCTCACTAAAATCTATTCTCTCGATTTCAGCCTCTCAATTGCCCAATTTTAGCTCCTTCCCTCCATAATTTCAGTCCCCCCTTTTTTTGCAGTTTTAGGTGCCTTTTATAGGCAAATTGGGGTGTTTTTCGAGACCTTTTTGACTTATTCCGCTGAAAGTGGCCGAAAGGCTGTCTGTGGAGGGACCCATTTTAGGCCATGCCACCGGCGACATGATTATGTCGCCGGCGGTATGGGTGATGCCGCCGGCGGCATGGACGATGTCGGTGGCGACATCCTTCTCCAGCATACCGACAACCAACGGGTCAAAAAGCCTAAAAGGTCAGGAAAAGTGGTTTAATAGTGGGTGGAAAGGTATCTTTTTGAATTTTAATTATATTTTAATGGGTATTATTTAATTTGGGTGTAAATCATCGGTTCAAGCTCCTACCGGATGCGTTATCGGCCACACCGAACTGGATTCTACCAATTATAAAATTCACAAGGAATATTATTTTGGTAATAAAAATTCTAAAGAGAACTTCTATTTCAAGGTATCAAAATCAGGTACACGTCATCATCGTCTCGCGAGAGGGACTGTAAAATCCCGTGCTCACAGGCTGCCCCTCGGGGGATCATTGCTGCCATAGGTCAGTATGATCACACGAAAGAGCAAGGGATAGGAATGATACCTGAGGGATGACTGGTTTGTCCCTTGGTCGGACTTACGCTTTGTCGATTGTTTGTCCCTTGGTCGGACTTACGCTTTGTCGGTTGTTTGTCCCTTGGTCGGACTTACGCTTTGTTCGTCCCTTGGTCGGACTTACGCTTTGTCGACTGTTCATCCCTTGGTCGGACTTACGCTTTGTCGACTATGCGTCCCTTGGTTGGACCTACGCTTTGTCGACTGTTCGTCCCTTGGTCGGACTCACGCTTTGTCGACTGTTTGTCCCTTGGTCAGACTTACGCTTTGTCGACTGTTCGTCCCTTGGTCGGACTTACACTTTGTTGACTGTTCGTCCCTTAGTCCGACTTATGCTTTTTCGACTGTTTGTCCCTTGGTCGAACTTATGCTTTGTCGACTGTTTGTCCCTTGGTCGGACTTACGCTTTATTGATTGTTCGTCCCTTGGTCGGACTTACGCTTTGCTGATTGTTTGTCCCTTGGTCGGACTTACGCTTTGTTGATTGTTCGTCCCTTAGTCGGACTTACGCTTTGTCGACTGGGTGCCCCTTGGTCGGACTTACGCTTTGTCGACTGTTCGTCCCTTGGTCGGACTTACGCTTTATCGATTGTTCATCCCTTGGTCGGACTTACGCTTTATCATTTGTTTGTCCCTTGGTCGGACTAGTGCATTGTGGAGAATTTATCCTTTGGTCGGACTTTTGTTTCGTGGAGAATTTGTCCTTTGGTCGGACTCACCCTTTGTCGACTGTTTGTCCCTTGGTCAGACTTATGCTTTGTTGATTGTTCGTCCCTTGGTCGAACTTACGCTTTGTTGATTGTTCATCCCTTGGTCGGACTTACACTTTGTCGACTAGGTGCCCCTTTAATTTGTGGGGAGTTTGCCCTTCGGTTGGGCTCGTTTTGATACATTAATTGTCCTTCGATTGGGTTCACTTTGAGGAGATCGCCCTTCGGTTGGGCTCTTTTGAAGAGATCGCCCTTCGGTTGGGCTTTCATTTTGAATGAGGAGATCGCCCTTTGGTTGGGCTCACTTTAAAGAGATCGCCCTTCAGTTGGGCTTTAAGTTTTATACAGTGATTATCCTTTGGTCGGACTTTCACTTTGAAGAGATCGCCCTTCGGTTGGGCTTACTTTTAATGAGGAGAGTGCCCTTCGGTTGGGCTTGCATGAAAATATGATTCGGAGGGGTAATATCGCCGGCGGTATGGCCGATATCGTCGGTGGCATGGGTTAATATCGCCGGTGGGATGGATGCCACGTGGTAGTTTTGACTGGTCAGATAATTTCAAAATTTGAACTGAATGAGGCGATGTCGCCGGCGACATGACTGATATCGTCGGTGGCATGGGTTAATATCGCCGGCGGCATGGATGCCACGTGGCAGGTTTGACTGGTCAGGTAATTTCAAAATTTGAACTAAATCAGGCGATGTCGCTGGCGATATAAATGATGTCGCTGGCGACATGGATTGATGCCGCCGGTGGTATGAGTCGACAGTTTCAGATAAATTAAAACTCCTCGAATTCCGCGCGGCAGTTTAAAAAGGGATGGAACTTCCCTTCTTCCTCACTATTCAGAAACCGCATCCCCTCTCTTCTCCTCCAAAGCTTTTTGATTTCTTCCTTTGTTTTTGAAATCATGAAGAGAATCAGCAAGGCTTTCAGGGGCAAGTCCAAGGCCAGGGAGAGCCTACCCGATTCTTCCGGTGAGGGATTGAAAATCCTCTCCGTCCCTACTGCATATGGCCTGAAGGAGACGGCCAAAATGTATGGTTATGGCATTGACTCTCCTATCACCAATCTGACTCCGGAGAAGGAGAAACACCTCTGTTA
Source organism: Euphorbia pulcherrima (assembly GCA_947683365.1). Taxonomy (NCBI): domain Eukaryota; kingdom Viridiplantae; phylum Streptophyta; class Magnoliopsida; order Malpighiales; family Euphorbiaceae; genus Euphorbia; species Euphorbia pulcherrima. Next base: position 37,671,652 of record CANTUS010000014.1, on the reverse strand, counting down.
TGTCCAGGTAATCTCACAAAAACCCGAATTACTTCGTTTTGGATTCAATTTGGTTTTGCTTGAGATTTGAAAACATGCCATGATAGGGGTTTAAAATGTGAAATAGATCAATCATATTGCATGCTTTAGGATCGATTTTTGGCGTTTTTTGGGCTTCTTGTTCGATTGATTGTGATTTTTGTGATTTTTGGCACGATGGGTGCGATTTAGGGAGAAAACTGGTTCTGCCCGCACATAGTGATGTCGTTGGCGGCATGAGCGATGTCGCTGGCAGCATGAGTGATGTCGCTGGCGACATCAGTCCTTGTAAAAGGCTTTATGGGAATCTGATGTCGCTTCTGTTCAAGGTGATGTCGCCAGCGACATGAATCATGCCGCTAGCGGTATGGGTTGATGCCGCCGGCGATATCGCTTTCAACAGAGGCGACATCAGCAGCTTTTCTGACAAAAATAAGCAGAACTGATCCGTTTTATTTTCAACTTTGCAGCCATATGAACTGACTTACACAGGGGGGATGGGCACCATCGGTGAATGGTGGCACCATATCTCAGAGAATGATCCTGATCTCGTGCTTGCGATTAATAAGACAGGGTTTGGGGATTTGGCGCAGATCATGCCTATGTTGATGCCTAAGCTTCCTCATTCTGCAGTAACGGCCCTGACTGAAAGGTGGTCCGAGACCACCCATACCTTCCATTTCTCCTTTGGGGAAGCTACAATTACCCCTTCTGATGTGGTAGCCATGACTGGCCTCCCTTGGACGGATGATATCATACATTTTGATGCCTACATGGACAAGTACCATGTTGAGAGGCCCGTGGTGAGGTGGGTAAAGGAGTTGTTCGGTCTGAAGCCTGTTTCTGGGCGGCTGTCCTATGGTGAGTTGTACCATCATTGGACCCCAGTGAATGTGGTGCTCGAGGAGGAGAGGGAGGCTTGCGTCCGTTCCTTCGTGATCTCACTACTCACTGTGCTGTTCTTCCCAATCTTGGGGAGTAAGATCAACTACGTGCTTATAACCGCAGTGGAAGATGTGCCGGGAATCAGGAGGAAAAATTTGCCGAGGGCCATCTTGGCCCAGTTGTACCACGGGCTGGACGTGAGAGCTCGGAAGAAGGAGAAAGCCCTTCGTCTTTGCCACTTGCTACTCCAGGTATAGCTTTTTGGAAATATTTCCCTTGATAACGTGCATTCTTATTTATTGCATGACGTCCTTTGAATTGATCGGTCACCATTTGTACAGGCCTGGGCCTTCGAGCATCAGATCCTCCCGCCGGTGGAGATTAAGAAGGTTGTGCCGCCAGGCTCTCACTTCCTTGCTCGCCGGTGCGGGGGCATTGGTGGAAAGGCCAAGTACCCTACGCAGTATAGCGAGGTCCTAAGGAGCGTGCGGTTGAGCTCGGTATGCAAAATTTTTTATTTTATTTTATATATATATAAGGGTCCGGAGGGAGATGGATGACCGCCGGTTTGTGATCAAGTGCCCCCTGTCCCAGTAGTGGTATCTAGGCGAGCGCATTCGGGGCTGGAGGTCCCTTCCGGTTGCTGTTAGACCGGTGCCTGCCGATCCTCCTAGGGGCTTATGGTGGCCTCATTTGGTGATCTCTGCCGAGGCCGACAAAGCTGATTATATTGAAGGGAATGGTAGAGTGATCCCTAGCGTTCCTGGCCTCTATGAGCAGCTTCTTCAGCGTCTACTCCCCGTGTGTCCTCGCATCCATGGAAACGATACAATTGAGTATCATAACGAGCAACGGTTGGAGGATGAGAAGAGGCGCCTCAAAGGCGTTGTGGATGTTGATGAGGAGGATGATGATAAGGATTAAGCGCTTGAAGGGGACATTGCAGTCGACCCTGAGGGGGAGGATGAGGTGGGTGCGAAAGTAGCTGGCGGGAGCGTGCCGATGTCCCAAGGGGAGCAACATTCTTTCGAGGTATGATTGTGTTTGTGTGTATGATTTTGAAATTGATTAGGGACGTTGTTGACATGTGGCTTTCATGTTTTACATGAACCTGCGAGAAAGAGGGGCCGGGATAACCAAAGTGGGACCCGACATTATGGTGTGCCGGAGGGTATAAACTTCGTGGAGGGAAGATTGGTCAATCCAATGGAAACCACCTTCCTATTGATGAACTCCCAAGGTGAATTCTCTCATGGGAATGTTGGCTCGAGCCGGCAAGCCCCGATTTTCATGCCTGAAAATACTACCTACGTAAGACCTAATAATTATTTTCTTATTAAGCCTTCGATGCGGGTGTCTAAGGATTTGCTTTTTGGATTTTCCAGGTGGCGCGGAGTCACGTGGAGCAACTTGCGGAGAACAATTTTGTTCTCCGTGATACCCTTATTGGGCAGTCGCTCCTCGTTCAGGTATTTTATGCATATGTTGAGATGGGATGTATTTATGGATTTTATGCATGACATGCAATACTGATATTTTCTCCGGTTTGCAGGATTTCTTGGCCCTTTCTTTGTCTGATGCTGACGCAGCCCAGCGGCGGTATGAGGAGGAGACTGCGGTCTTACAGCGCCGCGTGAGCGATCTCAAGGGTTAGCTGGCTGCCACTGCTCAGGAACGGAGAAGTAAGCAAAACCTGGACCGTGCGCACCCTGGGGGCACCAGTCGTAGGGGGATCAAGATGTCTGCCGGCCGAAGTGCATTTACCGCGGCTGAGGAGTCCAGTAGTGTTCCTATGACGGAGGGAAGAGAGGAAGACGATGTTGACGATTGGCTCGCAAGTCCTGATGACGTTTCATCCCGGCCAGCCGGTAGTGGCGGGCATGCTTAGTTTTATTTTTCATTTTTATTTTGCCTTTGAGTTCCTAGTTGTACCCCCGATACATTGGGGTTTGGATAATTTGATTTTGTCGTGGGCTAGATGTTTTGGTACAATTTGAGCTATTGTGCCTTCGGGCTTTTATTTTGAATACGAAAATGAATTGCTGTTTGATAAGGCATTGGAAATATAGCGTAGGATTGTTTACAGGTTTTGTACAAGTCTGAAATGGAAGAAATGATTCTTATACCGCTGGAAAATTCTCTCCATGTCACCGGCGGCATGACTCATATCGCCCAAATTGATCGAGCCAAAATAATATATACAGGGCTGTCTGAAAGTCCATATCGCCGGCAGCATCATCCGATATTGCCCAAATTGGCCTTATACCGCCAGCGGCTTCATTCATATCGTCGGCGGCTTCATCCACATCATCGGCGGCATCAACTTTCCAGTAATCTGATTTCAACCATTCTATCCACTTCTGTCATGGCAACCCATAATCAAAAACTACGGGGTTTTTCGCAGAGCCTGAGGAACACAGATTTTGGGCTCCAACTTGACCCTATTATTTGCATAGACTGTCCTTTCGAGTTTTTGCCATGATAGACTTATTCCGACCTTTGAGCGCGTAGCGTCTTCGATTAAGCTCACTTGTGATGTTTCCATCCTTCGATCGCCAAACATTCATACAATTACAAACACAGATTTTTCAGCACGAAAGACACTTTTATCGAGTGAATCTAATTTGAGTACAAGATGTTGGCAATCATTTCCATTAATGGAACCCCTGGTGTTAACCAGCCTTTATAGGTTTTCGAGTTAACATCTCACTATTTTTTCTCTTATGCCCTAATTTTTGTCTGAACCGCCCTTTTCAGGTTTTCAGTTCAGCAGGCATTATTGACTTATCCCCTAATTTTTGTACAGCCGGTTTGCAGGATACCGACCGTCGGGTGTAACCCTAATTTTTGCTCAGTCAGTAGAAGACCGACAGGCGGGCGATTATTATATATTTTTTTAGTGTGCCGCTTTTTCTGATTTATTTCTTTTGTTTAGACATGATAATGCTTAAGCCTGTTCTGGTTGACTAGATCGATGGTCTCACCCTTGACTATGCTTATGACTTCGGAACCATCCTTAGCCATATGACAACCTTCTCAATCTAGTCTAAACTTTTCACTGGTATTGGAGGTCTTCGGATGCTTCAGTGTTAGGCCTGACTCTCGGCAAGGGCGTTGAGTATCTGATTCACTATTGTGCGCCTGGTTGCGCCTTTATAGATATTCTTGGTGTCCACTCGATTTTCGCCTGGATCCTCCAATTCATTCTATCTTGTTTTGATTTTCGTTAACCTTATTGCGAGGTGTTTAGGTTGCTGGAGTTTTCGGCGCTTACCAAAGGCTTCATCGATTGGTTTGATTGTCGTCCTGATCGCTATTTTGATTGCTCCTTCAGTCTGTGGTCCACAGAGCCCTTCTTGTTTAGTCTTGAATTTGCATTCTGTATCGGTGGTGATGGGTTTTGAACAAGTGATGTTCAGTTTGAGGACCTCTTGTTTGGTGCTTTTAAAGTGGTTATTTGCTTTGTTGGTTTATTTGGCAAGCCAATTGCGACATTGGTCGTGCAATCGTCTTCGTGGCTTGTGGGATGAAGGTGCTTGCCTTTAGACTTGGTGTTCTTGGAAGTGGTTGCCCCCTGACCTTTGTTAGTTGAAGGGTTTGATGGGGTTGATTTGTACCAGGTGAAGATGTGTTTCTCTCCAAATTTGGTCATGTTCTTGGTGGTGACATTGGTCTGAGATTTGGCTACAATGTTTATTTGATAGAGGTCGGGTTTCGTTGGGTGTAAGCCTTGATTCTCTATTTCAGGGGACCGGTTGATACTTCTTCGGTGGCTTGGAGGTGTACCGTTGCAGGGTTGTTGAGTTAATTCTAGAAGAGACCCATAGCGTTTCAACAATCCGATTATTGAGCTGAGCAAAAGCATTATCATGGTCTTTAAGCACTTTATTATCTCACATGTGTTTGACAGGGTTTAAATTATTGGATTTGATTACCACATAATGTACTCAATTTAATTTCATTCAATAAAAATATCTTAAATACTGAAAGCGTCGTACGTGTGCTCATATGAAGACGATGATAAAAGGATACAGACATGACATAAGTAAGAAAAATGGAAGTTGCTCATGGAGCTAAGAAGTCTGAACTCTAAGGATTGCAAATCGGGATTCTTTGTCCTCACCGTCGGAGCGCGATTTTCCCCTAACCTTGGAGTAGATGGCCTTGATGAGATCTTGAGGCGCATTCCGTTGTTTGGAAAAGCTGGGATTTATCGTCCATGTTTGGTTGCCAGACTCTGGTAAGGGGCAGGATGCCCTTTCAGGGTCGGTAATCTTCTTATCATCCACCAGTCGTTGGATGGTACGGACCAAAGCTTTACAATGATTGGTGTTGTGACCCGACAACATGTGATACTTGCAAAAGCCTTTTCCTTCTTCTCTCATGGGGGGATTGAATTCGTGGAGAGGTTTAAGAATGCCAGCTTCTCTTAATCCGATGAAGATTACATTAAGCGGCAATTTCCACGGATTTGTTCTACACTTAAGACCGTTGTTTGGCTGAATAATGGCAGCTGGTGCTAATTTCTGAGAGGTCTCTTGGTCCACCATGATTTGAGGTGGGGGTGTGGGTGAGTCAGTGTTTTGAAAGATCTGGTCTTCCTTCGATTGGACCCTTCCCTCTTTCTGATAGCAGCCTACTATCATCAATTGACGTGAGAAGTCTTCAACTTTGTGTTGCATGACTAGGTCGTATTGAGAAGCATCGGGGCAGCGGGGATCTTAAATTGTGATGGGGTGACCAAAGTTGGTGGTAAGGTGTTAAAGAATGGTGGAAGAATTGGACTCTGGGCTCCTTCTCTTTGTCCAGGGTAAGCGGTTGGCAGTGATTGCCAGAATGTATCGCCATCAGTTGTCATGCCCGGAGATCGCATGACCTGGTCGAAGTCCTGACTTCCTAGGGCCCTCTTGATGGACACACACACTAGCTCCTGAATGATATTTCAGAACTGATCGGAGTTCAGAAACTGAATGATAGCAGCGGTGATCTCCGATCCAAGAGACGGCGGGTGAGCTGTTTCCCTTACGGTGGGGGGAAGACTAGCCTGTCCTCTGGCTGAGGTACGGTTGTCATTGTAAGGAAGAGACATGGCTGGTTGTGAAGGTCTCGATTTAGGAGGAAGACTGTTTAGGATCATGAGCCGTGGGTCAGACCATGAATGGGTTGTAAATGGTATGGATGGTATGTATGTATGCCTCTTTTTTTTGTTTTTGTTGTTTTTGCTTTTTTTTTGTTTTTTTTGTTGTTTTTTTTGGAAGCGGTGCGTGATATGTATGGCTGCACATAGACGTGGTTAGAGATAATGTGTTGGCTTATCCCTTCAACATACGTGGGACGTTTGTATCTCACGTCTTACATAACGATATGTGGTGACGCAATAGAGGCACAAGAGAAGTCCTACGTATGTTGCTAAACCTCTTCCATGGGTGGAAGTGATAAGGGTAAGTAGATTTATTTTCGGCTCTTAAAGCCAATGCATGGGGTGTATGATCATAAAGCACATAGCATGCAAATCGGCCCTGTTCCAACCTTATGACTTCCGCGTAACACCTCTTTGGTAGGATGGAGTTTGGCTGCTTCACCAGTAATGGCAAAAGAAGCGCGTCCTAATTATTTTATTTGGTTTGGGTAATCCTAAGGGGAATGATGTGCCAAGGCTTTTTTTTTCTAACGCGGCTTTGGTATAGGGTTGATGATGTAGAAGGTTCTCGTTTACCTTGATTCCATGTTACTCAACCACTGCCCAAATGGGCGCGATTATAGGAGTTTACGTGTTGGTTAAAACGAGTGATCCACCCACTAGGCATCCTCAATTCCAATAGGGCATGAGTGATACTTTGCGAGCTTCTCGGGTGAAATAGGGTACCTAAAATTACCGAACTATCTACACGCGTGAGGACAAGACGTCATAAGAAAAGAATGAAGTTTTAATTTGGCCAATGATTTCAATACATCATCAAAATCTTTTAAACTATAAAAGAAGATTCAAGTTTAAAGAAAGTCCCCAGCAGAGTCACCACTGTGAGCGAACGACGATTCGCGCGGCTGTGGCGCGGGGTCAGGGTTTCGGTCGGGCCGGCCCGTTTTGGTGTGTCGGGGAGATGAGTGTGATGTGGTTGAAAAAAATGATTTTGCATATTTTAATGCTTAAAAGATACGAGATCAAAATCCCGTACTTAGAATAGAGTCGCCACCCGGTTCAGCTCAATCGGGAATTTTTCGGTACAATTTTCCCACCGGGTGATTGGACCATACCTTAAGTAGAGATTCCGAGTTCGGATGATTTTTTCTACTTTTCATTAGGCCAAGTTAGGATACTTCATTCTTTCTTAATCGGTTTAATCCACCCTATTTATTTATATTTTTAGTTATTTTGTTGTTTTCGCATTTGTCAAGCAATTGAAGCGATAAATAAAATATTTACAATTGTAAAAGAAAAGTAAGTGCGGATAGTAAAATTATTACAAGGTTTTCAAGTCTTGTACATTTTCTACATAACAAATGAAATACCCGAATGTCCGATATACATCTACCTGCAGAGGATGGTTGACATGAATATGGCATATTTTATTTATAATATTATAAAGCCCGATTGGATGGCTAAAATGAAGTCTGAATGGCGTTTGCGGGGAAATTCCATTTTTATCCAAATTTCTGATTCAATCGTTGCTTTAATCGAATTTCAGGTGAATATACCACTCGTCGTGGGGCGGGTCTGTTTTTAGGAGGTTTCAAACCTCCATCGTTACACTATAGGTCCTAGCTTTCAGAAAATGAATCAGTTCGGAAACAAACGAAAACAATACTGCTGTCTAGAAAGACATGCCGCCGTGGGGCAACTGATGCCGCCGACGATATAGTTGATGTCGCTGGCGGCATGGATGATGCCGCCGGCGACATCGATTGTATCACGGCGACATCAGCATGCAGATAGTCACAGGGCTTTCTGACTACCGTAAAGAAAAGGTCCCGCAAGAAAGCGAGGTCTCTGGGGAATGCGACGCTAACGGCAGTATCAACGATGTCTCTCGTGACATGGGTGATACAGGCGACAACATCGCATGTCTCCGGCGACTTCAATTTCTTGCAGCAGCAGCGGTTTGTAGTCAAAGTGACCGAAAACTCAAAAATGAACGCAAATCAACAAAAATTAGTGCAAACCAATAATAATAATGCCAAAGAGCTATGAGACTCAGGATTTTCACCTCGGGGTCATGAATCCAACTCTTCGTAAACTGAACAATAACACCTCCGGGGAGCTTGCAACGATAATTTGATTGTTAATTTAAAGGTTTTAGGTCTCTAAATTCTATCAAGTTGTTTTAACCCAAAGACCACCACTGATTTAAGCTCACAATCAGAGAGTTCGAAGAAGAAAAATCGGGAAAAAATGGATTAGAATCCTTTTTTCCTGCCTTTTCTAGTTCTTATCTCACTAAAATCTATTCTCTCGATTTCAGCCTCTCAATTGCCCAATTTTAGCTCATTCCCTCCATAATTTCAGTCCCCCTTTTTTTGCAGTTTTAGGTGCCTTTTATAGGCAAACTGGGGTGTTTTTCGAGACCTTTTTGACTTATTCCGTCGAAAGTGGCCGAAAGGCTGTCTGTGGAGGGACCCATTTTAGGCCATGCCGCCGGTGACATGATTATGTCACCGGTGGTATGACTGATGCCGACGGCGGCATGGACGATGTCGGTGGCGACATCATTTTCCAGCATACCGACAACCAACGGGTCAAAAAGCCTAAAAAGTCAGGAAAAGTGGTTTAATAGTGGGTGGAAAGGTATCTTTTTGAATTTTAATTATATTTTAATGGGTATTATTTAATTTAGGTGTAAATCATCGGTTCAAGCTCCTACCGGACGCGTTATCGGCCACACCGAACTGGATTCTGGCAATTATAAAATTCACAAGGAATATTATTTTGGTAGTAAAAATTCTAAAGAGAACTTCTATTTCGAGGTATCAAAATCGGGTACACGTCATCATCGTCTCGCGAGAGGGACTGCAAAATCCCGTGCTCACAGCTGTTGTATTTTAGGGGATATAGTTGTTGATTATAGAAATGGAAAAATTTATAACTAAAAGGAGAAAATCGCAACCCGAACCACCTTCAAATAATAGTGGAACAAATGTTGACAAGGCAAGTGAAAAAAGACCTCGTGTGGAGATAGATGCTCAAATGATGATATTATTGGTGATCTGGGGTTGCGGAAACCATTTGAGAGTTATACTTTTAAGATGCAAGATTCATTGAGGATGAGATATTTAGCGAAAGGCCCTTGTCAACTATTTGGTCATACATTTCACAAACTTTTTATGCTGGAAAAAATAGGAGGTTTAATCTTGATTGGTTTACGAAGTGTGCTTGGTTAGAATATAGTGTATTCAAGGATAAGGCATATTGTTTATATTGCCAATTATTAGCAAGAACTATTAAATAAAAAAGAACAAGGCCAGGGTCAATGACTTTTACGAATGTTGGATGTAAGGATGGGAAAGATGGTCTTTGTAGCTTTAGAGCACATGAAAGAGAAGTGGATACCACACATAATGAATGTAGAGTTACGGTTAATGCATTCCAAAATTAAAAGGGGAATATAAATCATGTGTTGGTATCTAGAAAGTTGCTATGGACAATGAATATCTGATTCGGTTGAAAACGGTTGTAGGTGTTGCTCGATCGATTTCTTTTGGAAGAAGTTATGGTTTTTAGAGGACATGAGCGTCAAGGCCATTTTCTAGGACTCATTATTTGGTATTGTAAGCGTCATGAAGATATAAATAAGGTCATCTTATTTATTTCTCCTAAAAATAATCAAATGACTTCTCCTACAATTCAGAGAGGGATTATTGAAATGTGCAATGGAGACGAGAAAAGCTATATTTAGAATTTCAGTTAGCTTGATGACAAGTACTCTTCTCTTTTGATTGACGAATCCCGAGATAGTTCAGTGAATGAGCAAACGATTTTGGATGATCGTAGAATGATTAAAGAGAGGTTTCTTAGGGTGTTTCATGTTCGAGAAACTACGGCAAAATGTATAAAAGGCTATGATGGGGCTTCTAATATGCGCGGTGAATTTAATGGCTTGAAAGCACTCATTTTATAGTAGCACAAGCATGCATATTATATTCATTGCTTTGCTCATCAACTTCGCTTGTTGTTGTTGCTCTTGCCAAGGAAAAATTTTTTTTGGCCTATTTTTTAAAACTCTTTCTATGATTGTGAATAAGATTCGAGCTTCGTGTCAAAGGAATGATGCTCTTAAACAGCTACACCATGAAGATACTGTACATAAGTAGAAAAGGGTGGGCTTTTAACTAGAAGGGGTCTGAATCAAGAAATGAGTTTTGCTCGACTGGGTGGTACACGTTGGAGTTCTCATTATAAGACATCTGTTCGTCTCTTTGATACGTGGGATTCAGTTAGAGCAGTGGTTGTGTCCCTATTCAAGGATCAAAATCAGATACACTTTTGGTGTTTACTTTACCAAATGTATTCATTTGAACATGTATCTGTTGCAAAGTTAGGCCGTCTTCTTTACAGCTTATTTTCTGTTCAGTTCAGCTCAGTACCATTTAGTTCAGTTTAGTACCATTCGGTTCAGTTCAGCTCAGCTTCAGTATTCAATATTCAATATTCAACATTCAATATTAAGTTTTCAGTTTATTCATTATATCAATATTATGATTTTATATTAATATTCATATATAATAAAAGCAATGAATATTAATAATAATCTCATTTCAATTTCTGTTCATTTCTATTTATACATTATATCAATATTATCAATTAATATTAGTAATCACAAATAATGAAAAAGAAAAAAGTAACCAATAACAATATTTTCAAAATTATTAATTATTATTTTTATGATCAATGATTCTACAAGCCAAATAAATAAATAAATAAATAAATAAAAGTAATAATATTTTATAAATATTGATAATAATTAAAATAATATGGTATAATCATATCAATAACTGCAGTAAAATAAAATATATAATAATAATTTATAATGGTATATTTTATTATTATTATATGTAACAATTAATAAATTTTATTAGAATATATAGTATTATTTAAAGTGTTATTAATTTTTTTAATAAATTTTAATATTTAAAAATATTATTTATATTATTAATTATAATTCAGTTTCAGTATTTTCAGTTTCAGTACTATTCAGTTCAATTTTAGTACTAGTGAGTTCAAGTCATTACCATTTAGTTTAGTTCAGTACCACTCAATTCAATTCAGTTCAGTACACCTACTTGTCGGTTGAAAAGAACAGGGCCTTCGGCTTTGTTCTTTTCAACTTATTCAGAGAATACTGAACTGAATTGAACTAATAAGCACTGATACTGATAAGTACTTATTTCAGTGTAATTTTAAATGCATGCAGTACTGATAAGTACTGATTAATACTGATAAGTACTTAACTGAATGAATTATAAGTTGAAAAGAACAAAGCCTTAATTATGCATATTTTGAAAATTATGAATGTTCTGTCAAATGTGTTACAAGATACAGATCGAGACATTACAAATGCTATCTATATGATTGGTGCGGTGAAAAGGAAATTACAAAAATTTAGAGAACAAGGTTGGGATAATTTGTTGAAAAAAGTCTAACAATTTTTTGAAGAAAAAAATATTTATAAAATGTGGATAATGTTTCGCGTCATGCTAAACAAGTAGTTGATGGAGTGAGAAAGACTAATTTACACCATTTTTCTGTGGATATATTTCTAAAGGTACCATATTGTTCAATTTATTCGAATTGATGCATATGCCATTAATTTTTATTCTAATTAATATAAGCATATTCTAGTTTATTATATTTATAAAATGCTAACTGATTGATCTTATTGCAACATAATACAAGAATCATTTCACAGCGGAAAACACAGAATCACTTTAATGCATGATGTGTTTTGATCCTTCATATTCTTTTGCCACAAGTTAATTTGATAAAGAGAAGTTGATTCATCTTGCTAGGTTATACTCAATAATTTTACTGTTCGGATGAGTTAATGGAGCTGGCGGGCGAACTTGACTTTTTCATTGATAATGTGCAAAAAAAATAAAGTTTATTTCCTATGTTCGTGATATTATAGCACTTACACAGGTGATGATGGATAAAAAATATCACAAAACTTGTTGATTAGTATATCAACTTCTTGAGTTAGTATTGGTCATACCTGTTGGAACTACTATTGTTGAGAGATGTTTTTTTTGTAATGAATATTGGCAAGACCAATTTGCGGAACTAGTTTGCAGATGACAGCTTTCGGATTGTTTATTGTGTTATATTGACATTGATATTTTTAGTATCATTGACAATGAAAGTATTATGCAATGTTTTCAGAATATGGCATCTCAAACAAATTTGTTGCCACCTATTTCTGGTTCTGCTTCACGTCGTCATCGGTGAACAAGAAACGATTGTTATGTTTCTTTATTTTAAGTTTACTACATTGTTCACTTTTGTTTGATTTAATTTATCCTGAGTTAAATCAAATTTTTATACGTAATTAGTGATATAACGGAATTCAAATTCTAGCTACACCACTGAAGAAGTTAATCTGCATGTTGGAAATGTTAGTGTGCCCTAGTTCTCAGGCATTGGTTCTTACATTATGTATAAACTAATGGTGTCACATTGCAAAGGCAATAATCTACCACTGCATGTATATCTTGTGCTATAACATGAGTATATCCATTGATTGATAATCGTGAATGTCCCAAGTTTGTTTTAATCATGGGAATGAATAAAACGAAATACTTGTATGTTGGATGATCTATAGCAATGTAGTTGCTATGGCACTTGGAAAGTAGATCGTGAACATAGGCACATGTTGAGAACATGGGGCTGGACCGATCCACACAATAAGGTCACATGGTTGTATGTCATAGACAGTTTACTGAGTAGGTCTCAATAGTCCTCAAACTTGATTTCAACTTATTATTAATGTGGAAGTGGGTATACTGTGGCATATTACTAACGGGTCCCTATATATTAGATTACAAGTACTAGTATGCTCGGTATATTTCATGACCATGTTAATAGTAGTGTTGAAAACCGAAATGAATCACCAGCCACTTGATAAATAAAAGGGATAAGGATGTCCAATAAGTCGTTGACTTATTTTATCACTTTATTCTAGATCAAGAAATAAGATGAACTTCATAACGGGGTGACAAGCACCTTGCCTCTTGTTCATCAATTGCTGTTAGCTGGCAAAGGACTTTGTGAGATAGCTACTGGGTTCAGTATCTTTTAGGGATAGCTGTACTCTTTCCTAATTGGGGGTTGTAATGGTTTGCTAGAATTCGCTTATAGTCTATGGGTAAATCCAATTGCCAACATATGGACAGACCCAAAGGATCGTGCAGTTAGAACTACTGATCTGAGATTCCTTGTACATGCAATGATGTAAGACCGGATAAAGAATTGATTATTAATTAGTTGACATGTTAAGTCAATGTACTTGAATAATCTATATAACTCCTAGTTTATATTATTCATTAAAGTTAAATTAAGTTGATTAAATGTATTTGCATATGGTACTTATTTAATTCATAATTAAATAAATTCATATGTCAAATTATTTAATTGAATAAATTTAATCATAAGGTAGTGTATACTAAAAGTAATTAATTGACTAAGTTTAGTTAGTTAAATTATTTTGTAGTATAGCAATTTATTTGATTAAATTGTGACTTTTGTTTTGTCTATGGGTTAAATTGTGAGTTATAAATAATGTCAATTAGAAATTGTTTATGGAATCAAACCTTTTGTGGTTTAATTATTAAATTAAAATTCTAATGAGGCAAATTTATAATTAAATTAAACCCGACCCCAATTGACAAATTAGGCTATAAATAGAGAAAATAAAAACAAAAATCCCTAATTTTAATTTATACATAAAGCGTGAGGCAGCCACCTTGAATGTGTGCTCAACGTTGTTTTCCCATATGCTTAGATAGGGTTCTTGGAGTTTTCTCCCTTTTTTCTTCATCCATATGGCTAGCATCGGTCCTGGTTTGAGAGTAGTTTGTGCACGTGAGATTGGAGAGCTTCCACTTGTGAGGTTGATGGCATCCGTCTCTCAAAGGGACTTTACAAGTAAGTTTTTTATTTATTAAATAAATTATTTTGAAACCCTGTCAATGGTTCTTGAAAATTTCATATTTTGAATTCGAGAAAATTTTAACCGGTAATTCTGCCTTCGCGAAATTTTCAATGTTAATTCCCCTCAATTGGTATCATGAGCGAGGTAGTATCAAGAAGATTGATGAGTTTTTTTATTACTCAAAGGTTTTCAATCTTTAATAGGAAAAGTTTTAAATGAATTTCTTGAAATTTTGATATTGTTCTTAAATCAATTTTAAAGATTCTTATGGAAAGGTTTAATTTGATTTAAAGAAAGTTATATTAGATTTCAAGATTCAAAAAGTTTTCTATTTTGAAGAAAAAGGTTTAAGGAATTATTTTTGAGGTTTTTGTAATTTTTCCTCAAGTTAATTAATGGACAAGATTAATTTATTAAATTAATGGCTGTAATTAATCGGTGTTGAATTTAGTCAAAAGATCAAGTTTATAGACTGGTAAAAATTTTCTATCTAGCAAAAAAAATTTCGGAATCATTGATTTGGGTTTTGATATTATTCCCAAATTGTTAATTTTGATCTTTATGGCTAGATTCTAGAGTAATAGTTTATGTGGATTAGGGTTTCAATTAATTGATGTTTATTTGAAGTAATGCAATTAATAAAATAATATATATAAATTAAAAAATTGAAATAGTGGACACTGTTGGTGTCCTTATATTGACACCAACAGCAGCCATGTTATGGTCACCATAACGTGGAAGATGGCGTGCGAAAGTGAAAAAGTAACAAAGATTGAAAATGAACTGATTTGATATGATTGAATAATTTGTGATGGTTGAATGTTTTTGGATCACATTTAAAACCCTATTAATTTTTGGAAACTAAAAAAACCCAAAATCTTTCAACTTTCTTTCATTGAAATTATAATCTGATATATCTTTTTATTACAATTTTTCTTCCTTTAAATAATGACTTAGGAAGAGTTACAAAAGGATAAAATAAAAGGCACTAAACTATGAGTTATGAAAGAAACTTAAAGCTAAGAAGAAGTTACAAATGAACACACTAAAATCTAAATAAAAACTGCCTAATTAAACAATATTAAACAGAAATTAAAAACAACAAATTATTATAGGAATTAAAGCATAAAATAACAGCTAAAATACTTCAAACGTTCTCCTCTTGTGTTTGTTGTAAAATGAGCTTAAACCATGATTTAACAAAGTATTATTGGGCCTCGAACAGGTCTTGAATTATTCTTGCTTGTAACAACTCAAAAAGCTTTTAAATGACTTTGAATTTACACCTAATTTTCCATGAATCTTCCTCTGAAACCATAAACATATTTCTTCAATTTACCAACCTATTTTGCCACCAATAAATAAAGAACATATTATCATGTCCGTCATCATTCTCCCCTTCTTCATAAAGATTCATCCTCGAATCTTGTAATTTGAGAACATAAGGAGAATCATATATGTCAAAATTACCACAACCAGATTCTTTCTCACTAAATTCTTTCATCTCAGTATCCACATGCCAAAAATTCCTTTTCAATTTGGAATTGAGACGTTTCATTTCCAAAAACCATTTCATTCTCAAGACCTTCAATATCTTAAATGGTTAAAATTTCATTATTAGGAGCAGGTAGCAAATCTTCATTCCTTTGACATATCAAGCCTTTGACATCACTTTCAATGGAATCAACAGATGAGATATTTTCTAGTGCATTTTCATTGATTAAGGTATCTAAAATGGGAATTGGTGGGGTGGTGGAGGCTGGTTCGTTTTTGTAAGAATCCAACAAATTGGTAAGCGTAGTATGATTCAAAAGAGATGAAGAATTTTCCAAGGAATTTGGGTTGGTTAAATTATTTGATATGGATTTTTGGAAGGGATATGAATATTCGTTTCTTTGGCAAAGAAATGAGCAGGTTGGAAGGTGCACTATGATTTTGAAGATTAGAAATATTTTGGGGACAAAACTTGAATTTATAGTTGATTCCTAACCTTTTACGCACATGAGTTTCCAACGCATTATTCTTGGCCTTCAAAGCATCTAGTTCCGACCTCAATTTCTTGAACTCAGCAATGAGATTTTGATCTACAAACATGATTTGTATTCGTTTTTCAAGGGTGACAAATAATACAATGGAAAATAAAATTAGGATTACAAATCCTTGGCTCTGATAGCAACTGGTGGTGGGCGGAAGCGAAAAAAAAGATTAGAATAGAAAATGGACTGAAATGTGATGGGTGAATTTTTTAGATCACATACCAAACCCTTTAGTTTTTGGAAGCTAATAAAACCAGATTAGTTTTTGGAAACTAACAAAACCCGAAAAGAATTGCAAATGCATATTCTCTATTTTATTATTCACATAATAATCTGATCTATTATTCACTTTCTTCTTCTTTCTTAAGATAATTAAAACAAAGGAGAGTTACAATGACAAATAAATAAAAACTCTTAAAAGCTCAATAAAACTACTTCCTACATAATACTATGTTTATGACATTATTAAAACTCTAATAAAAACATATTTCACTAGAACAACTTTATGGATCTCAATCAAACAAGCTTGAAGTTGCATATCAAATGACTTTAATTTACATTTAATCTTCCATAGATCTTCATTTGCAAGCATGTGAAAGCTCCTTGGAAAATTCTCAATGTGTCCACCAAGTAGAAAATTCTTCATCTCTTTCTGAACTTCCCATTACTTCCCCAAATAAACCAATATTCACAGCCTCTATTTCAAAGGCCTTTGGCAATGAAAATGATTTTGAAAATTTCTAGTCCATATGTTCCAAGGAAAGTGTATCCAAAGAGATTGTAAAGTGCGTAACATGTCAAGAGTATGGTCATTTAGAATCTGATTGTCCTACGAGGAAACTTATGGCCATTGAAGAGCTTGAAAATCTTGAGAATGAAAGCTTTTTGGAATTGAAAAACCATATAGTTTTGAATTTGGAAAAGAAACAAAATTTGATTTTACAATTGAAAAAGAGGTTGCACATTTGGTTATTGATAAGAAACATGTCTAGAAAGGAAATTTGTTTCTAGTGTTGTTGAAAATAATGAATATCCTTATATTTTTAACGTACAAGATTCGAGGGCGAATCTTTCTGAAGAAGGGGAGAATGATGACGGGCAGAATAATAAATTCTTTACTTAGTTGCAAATTAGTTTCATATACTTAAGGATCACTTGGATTCTTTCAAATGACGATATGTGGAAAATTAGTTGCAAATTTAAACTCATTCTATTTGGAGGAAGACCATCAACTCAACAAAATATCAAGGTTCAACTATTTTGTTTGTCGTTCGAGCTGTTCAACCCCTTATAACTGAAGAAATATTTATGGGCCAACATTATGTGCTTAAATTAGATATCATACATAAGGGGAACTTTTGTAATAACTTAGTTGTTTTTTTTGTGAGTTAATTAGCATAAAGTTGTTGTTTTTAATGTTTTAAATATAGTTTTAATTCGGCTGTTATTTTTAATTGTTTTTATGGTCTTTATTGAAAATGTAACTCCTTGTTTCCTTACTTATAAACAGGAGCACGAAATTTGTAAAAAAATCAGTTTATATGAAAATGAATTGAGAGAATTTACATTTTGTAACTCTTCTGGGTTTTGTTAGTTTCCAAAAACTAGTCGGATTTTATTAGTTTCCAAAAACTAAAGGGTTTTGTATCACAATTCATTCATCCACATCAAACTAATCCATTTTTTACTCTGTTCACTTTTTCGCTTCCGCACGCCATCAGTGGATGATGTTGTCCATATGGGCAGCATGAAGTCCACTTGGACAGATTGCTGTCCATGTGGATAGCATGTCTAGTGACAGTAGGGCTATCGTGAATAGCCCAAACTCTCGGGCAGAACGGGCCCGCATTTCCAGGGAGTACCGAAATAATTTTTAACCATTATTCATTTTGATGAAATGGCTGGGTCGGATCATGTTTTAAAATTATCGGGTATTTTAAATTTATCCGGGGCCAATAATTTAAGTCAAATTGCATATTAAATGAAGGAGCGTATTTTGTAATCCGAGGTTAAATTGTAATTTTTGTAAAATAATTCTAAGTCCGTTTTAAAGTTTCAAATGGTTGACCCAAATTGTTTTAAAATAAAGTTTCGGTTATTTTATTAATTCGGGGTCATAAAGTTTAAAATTTCAAATTATCCAAAGTCCGTTTTAAAGATCTTAAGGCAGTTGAACCAAATTGTATCAAAATAACACTCCTGTTATTTTGTTAATCTGGGGTCATATATTCTAATATTTCAAAATTATGAATTTTAATTAATTGAAATTTAATAAGTTATAACTTGTGGCATTTATGTTCAATAAAAGTTGAATATGTTAAATTTGAAATTAGCCCAATAGACCGTGGTACCAGTCATAGTTGGGGTGCTAAATTCTAAAACAGTGACGTCCTAATTCAAATGGGAGCAAAAAATTGTATATTTTGCAAATTGGTTGCTAAACCATTGGGCCTTAACAGGCTTTAAGTCACAATTGTCAAAACTTGGCGATTTCACCAAGTATCTCTGCTAAATATAGTAGATGTAATTATAATTACAATGATGATGAATCATATTAGCATATATGAGTATGACGGTTGGTTTGTTAAATTCGTAATTAAGAATTCTATGGGTCAAAATGAGATTTAGTTTAAATATTCAACATTTATTAATACCCATAGAAGTTCTAAATTATAGTTTTGTACATTGAACCTCATTTTATATATAGAATATGGATACATTATATCTAAAATAATTAAATGAACCCGATTCATTATATAAGCCGACAATACTTAAATAATCTATAAATATTGAGTCGCTTAAAAGTGTTTCCCGGATTTGTGCCACCCATTAAAGCTATTGTACCTTATGCTCAGTAGGGTGCATTATCCTATCGGTGGGCCACGTAGGATACTTTGGCATGGCTAACATGTGAAATGGCGGTTTGACTCAACGGGTTTTTGTTCTAACTCAGTTAGACCCAAAACATAGATGGGTAAAGTACCAATACGCCCATCAACTAAGAGTCCTTTAGAGAAATGGGTTGGATAGTTTATCCTACCAGACATTCAATAATGGGTTTTTGTTCGGGCTCAGTCTATCTGATTATTGGATGGTTGTGGATCTTGGATAAAGCCAATAAAATCATCAACATAAATTAATCTGGATTAATTAGTTTGTTTAATGGCTTTAAGGACCTTTTATATTTAACTTTGTAATGATTATTCTATTTAGACTAACAAATAAATTTCAACAATAAAACAACCAATCATTCAAACTACAATACATCATTAAATAGATCGGCTATCTAGGCAACACTTCCTTGATTGGGCTTAAGAACTAATGGATAGTTTTGAGAGATAGATCGAAGGAATATGTAGTAGATAGGCCTAAGCCCACTGGCAGGGATACTGTACCGGCCCTATTTGGGGGGTATATAAATTCAAGAGCGATAGTCGGGATTTGAAACACCTTGTGTTGGCTAGAAAGTTTCCTGAATTGTGCAAATGATTAGAGGAGATACAAGCCTATGCTATGATAAGGTCTCTTAACGAGACGTTTCATGATCAACTTTATCAAGAGAGGTTCTAAGACTGGGTAGACAATATTCATTAAAAAGACAATGGTATCAAGAAAATTGGCTAAGTTTGTATGAATTATAAATGTAAGTTTCTTGCCATTAAATATTTCAGATCTCGAATTCTCTTTTTTTTAAATGCTTTCTTTTCTCTTTTTTTTGTTTATGAAATCTAATAAGTGAACAAAAATTCAAAATTAAACGGCAAGTCACCAATCACACAAACAAAGAATGAGGCCCTGTTCTTTTCAACTTATATCCAGTCCAGTTTAGTTTAGTTCAATTCAGTTCAGTTTAGTACTGCATACATATAAATTTACACTGAAATAAGTTCAGTTCAGTTCGGTTCAGTACTGCTACTTATAAGTCGAATAGAACATGGCCTGAATTTAAGGCTTTTTTAAGATAGGAGAAAAAAACGCATCTTCAATGAACCTATTTAATCTAGAGGCAAATAGATGAGGAACTCGAAGAACAAAACAAAAAATAAAGAAATTAAAAGATTCCAGATTCAGAATTTTTCGAAATCATTTTTTAATTTGTTTTAGAATGAATTTCGATGTGAAGTCTTCTAGAGAAATTTAAACCGTTCTCTTAACAATCTAATGGATTTAGAATCGTAAGAATCCAATTTTTGTAGAAAAAGTTATGACAAAAAGAAGAAATCTGGACAGAAATCAAACCTCAACTCAAACAGTGCTCTAATTACCAACTGATGTGAATTCGGCTACAAGGAACGCAATCCGAACTCAAGCATTTCCCTGACTGTGAAGTGAGATTGAAAGACACAAAGAAGATTAAATTTTATGAATTATAAAACGAATAATGATAGAATAAATGGCAATAGCGCAACCAACCCTAGCAAATAAAACAAACAATCACGCTAGCATCTAGCGAACGCAACCTTTTGAATTGGATGAAAGAACATGTTATTGGGTTGACTCTCAATTGCCTAGCCACAAAAATTGATCACAATCAAAATAATACTTCGAGAACAAGATCCCGATCACTCGCACTCAAAGAAAGCTGAAATTTCAAAAAGGAAAAATCTGGTTGTTTTATTAATATCAAATCTGTGTGTCCACATAGAAGAAAACTCCCTATTTATAATACTCCTAACTCTATACCATGAAGATGGTATTATTATACTAAAAGGTAAATAATAAAATCCTTTGTTCCTTTAGGAAAGAAGTCCAAAAGCATATGGAAAGAAAATATTATTTTAATTTTAAATCCAACTTACTATGAAACTAAAACTCCTAGATAAGAAAATAATAAAAAGATCTAATTAAATAAAATAAACTCCTACTTAAATTAAATTAAATTCTAATATGATGGCATCCATAATTGTCTTCCATCAAGTAATGGATCCAAGAAGAAGTAACCAAGATCCCAATGGGTTAACGCGTGTCACACACATTCTTGTCTAAAGCTCACTTAAGCAAACTCTAATCAGACCAAATAGTGAATCACTCTTCCATACTTGAACCAAATTCAATAATTCTTTATCTTTGCTCAAGCTTATATAATTTGAAATTCTTGAAAGTTGACTTGAACATTTAATCATAAAAATCTCCTCATTTAGCTCAATTGAAGCAGATTGAATGCTCTTTGACTTAGAACTTGGAAATGGAATACGCGAAGAATCTTTTTTTTTAAGTTCCATGTCTTTATCATTTATATGGTCCATATATGGCATTTGATTATTCACATCATTCCCTCTCTCTTTAAAAAAGATTCGTCCTCGAATTGGTGTCACCGTAAAGCAAGTCCTTTGCATCAAACCTCTACGTATCAAACTCTTTGACATCAAATTCACGTATTCCTTTTGAGTTTCCTTCGTCTCCTCGAAAGATGCTCCAAGTACATAAGAAAACTCGTGGTCAATCCATCGAATAGATGGTAGCCCAATCATCAATAGATAGTTAAATTTCTGCAAAAAAGAATGAACCAAACTAGGAAGAGTAATATAATTAGTTATCGTTAGAGACAAGTTTAATCTATGCAATTGAACAAAAGAACTTTCAAATAGCTATTTTCAGCTTGCATTAAATCTCTCATTTTGGCGTATAATGTATTATCACTGGCTTTAACAACGCCCTTACTTTCTTCTCTCCTCACATCAATTTCACTCAACTCTCCAGCCTTTTCTCTCACCTCTTCTCGCTTCTCACCCTTACTGATTTTATCACTCTTGTTTACTCTCTTCTTAACCAAAACCTCCTCCTTACATATTGAATTTTGCAAATAAAGGTGATCTTGGTAAATTTGTTATGGTGTCAACGGTAACAAGGTGTAAGGTTTTCCATCCTTAAATAGGGTGATTTTCTTCGTTTTGCCATTACGAACGGTCGAACGATCAAACTGCCATGAAAGGCCCAAAAGTAAATGGCACAATTGTATAGGTACAACATCGCATAAAACTTGGTCATGAAATTTCCCAATTGCAAAATTGACCAAGACTTATTGAGTCACTTTTACCTCATTGCTATCACTGAGTTGAAGTCGATAAGGAATTGGATGCTTAGTTGTGATAAGACTCAATTTCTCAACCATGGTAGTACTAGCAATATTACAATAACTACTAATATCCACAATCATACTACACACTTTATCTTTTATACAACAACGAGCATGAAAGAATGAATTTGTTTACATCAGGTTCACTTTTACCTTGAAAAGAAGGAATGATCACTTTAATGGTATTAAGATTACCTTCTTGATGTGGACGTCCCCTAGAACTCTTACACAAGTATGGATCAGATTGCTTTTTCTTAGAACAATCCTCGATGTCTTTATATCGTTTCAGATGGTATTGATTTTCGTGCGTGCTTTCCAGCTCTAATCTTTTCAGCTCATCATTAATTTCAAAAAATTGTTGCTTTAAATGTTTCATTCCTGCAATTGCTTTCCTTAACTCTTTTTTATCAACATCAAAAGAGTGCTTATACTTGTGGCACAAGGTTAGATAGACAAAAATAGAAAAACTTGATGTGAAAGCAAGAAAAGAACAAAATCAAAATACTCACAAGCGATCCACGCTCTTTGGATAATGTTGATTGAGCTCAATGAATCAATCTAATCAATATCAAATAACAAGAGGCACAAGGCACGAAAAGAAAGGACAACAAAAACTAAGAATTCTACGAGACAAGAAAATAATGAGACAAAACACAAAAATGTAATTACGGCAAAAGATTGGGTAGACAATATTCAATAAAAAGATAAGGGTATCAAGAAAATTGGCTAAGTTTGTACGAATTATAAATGTAAGTTTCTTGCCATTAAATATTTCAGATCTCGAATTCTCTTTCTTTTAAATGCTTTCTTTTCTCTTTTTTTGTTTATGAAATCAAATACGTGAACACTAAAACTTCAAAATTAAACAGCAAGTCACCAATCACACAAACAAAGAATGAATTTAAGGATTTTTTTAGATAGGAGAAAAAAAATGCAAGTTTCTTGAAATTAAATATTTCGGATCTCGAATTCTCTTTTTTTTAAATGCTTTCTTTTCTCTATTTTTTTCATGTTTTTGTTTATGGAATCATGTAAGTGAACACTAAAAATTCAGAATTAAACGGCATGTCATCAAACACACAAACAAAGAATGAATTTAAGGATTTTTTAAGATAGGAGAAAAAAATGCAACTTCAATGAACCTATTTAATCTAGAGGCAAATAGATGAGGAACTCGATGAACAAAACAAAAAATAAAGAAATTAAAAGATTACAGATTCTGAATTATTTGAAATCATTTTTCAATATGTATTAGAACGAATTACGATGTGAAGTTCGCTTGAGAAATTTTAATTGTTCTCTTAACAATCCAATGGATTAGGAATCGCAGGAATCCAATTTTTATAGAAAAAGTTATAAGAAAAAGAAGAAATCTGGACAGAAATCAAACCTTAACTCAAACTGTGCTCTGATTACCAACTGATGTGAATCCGGCTACAAGAAACGCAATCCAAACTCAAAAATTTCCCTTACCGTGAATTGAGATTGAAAGACACAAAGAAGATTAAATTTTATGAATTATAAAACGAATAATGATAGAATAAATGGCAATAGCACAACCAATCCTAGCAAATAAAACGAACTATCGTGCTAGCATCTAGTTAGCGCAACCTTTCGAATTGGATCAAAGAACCTGTTATGGGGTTGACTCTCAATTGCCTAGCCACAATAATTGATCACAATCAACATAGTACTTCAAGAACGAGATCCCGATAACTCGCACTCAAAGAAAGCTGAAATTTGACAGAGGTAAATTCTGGTTGTTTTATTAATATCAAATCTGTGTGTCCAATACATAGAAGAAACTCGCTATTTATAATACTCCTAACTATATACCATGAAGATGGTATTATTATACTAAAAGGAAAATAATAAAATCCTTTTTAGCTTTAGGAAAGAAGTCCAAAAGCATAAGGAAAGAAATACTATTTTAATTTTAAATCCAACTTACTATGAAATTAAAACTCCTAGATAAGAAAATAATAAAAAAGATCTAATTAAATAAAATAAACTCCTAATTAAATTAAATTAAATTCTAATACAATGGCAGCCATAATTGTCTTCTATTAAGTAATTGATCCAATAAGAACTAGCCAAGATCCCAATGGGTTAACACGTGTCACACACATGCTTGTCCAAAGGTCACTTAAGCAAACTCTAATCAGACCAAATAGTGAATCACTCTTCCATACTTGAACCAAATTCTATAATTTTTTATCTTTCCTCGAGCTCATATAATTTGAAATTGTTGAAAGTTGACTTAAACATTTAATCATAAAAATCTCCTCGTTTAGCTCAACTGAAGCAGATTGAATGCTCTTTGACTTAGAACTTGAAAATGGAATATGTGAAGAATCTTTCCTTCTAAGTTCTATGTCTTTATCATTTATACGGTCCATATATGGCGTTCGTTTATTCACATCATTTCCTCCCTCTTTAAAAAGATTCGTCCTCCAATCGGTGTCACCGTAAAGCAAATCCTTCGCATCAAACGTCCACGTATCAAACTCTTTGCATCAGATTCACGTCTTCCTTTTGAGTTTCCTTCGTCTCCTCGAAAGATGCTCCAAGTACATAAGAAAACTCATGGTTAATCCATCGAATAGGAGGTAGCCCAATCATCAATAGATAATTAAATTTCTGCAAAAAAGAATAAACAAAACTAGGAAGAGCAGTATAATTAAATATCATCAGAGACAAGCTAAAATCTTTGCAATTGAACAAAAGAACTTTCAAATAGCTATCTTTAGCTTGCTTTAAATCTCTCATTTTGGTGTATAATGTATGATCACTGGCATTTACAACACCCTTACTTTCTTCTCTCCTTACATCTCTTTCACTCAACTCACCAGCATTTTCTCACACCTCTTCTCTCTGCTCACCCTCACTGATTTTATCACTCTTGTTTTCTCTGTCCTTAACCAAAACCTCTTCCTTACATATTGAATTTTGCAAATAAAGTTGATCTTTGTAAATTTGTTCTGGTGTCAAAGGTAACAAGGTGTAACGTTTTCCTTCCTTAATTAGGGTGATTTTATTCGATTTGCCATTACAAATGGTCAAACGATCACACTGCCATGAGAAGCCCAAAAGTAAATGGCACAATCTTATAGGTACAACATTGCATAAAACTTGGCCATGAATTTTCCCAATTGCAAAATTGACCAAGACTTGTTGAGTCACTTTTACCTCATTGCTATCACTGAGTTGAAGTCGATAAGGAATTGGATGCTTAGTGGTGGGAAGGCTCAATTTCTCAACCATGGTGCTACTAGCAATATTACAATAACTACTACTATCCACAATCATACTACACACTTTATCTTTTTTACAACAACGAGCATGAAAGAATTTGTTTACATCAGGTTCACTTTTACCTTGGAATGAAGGAATTATCACTTTAATGGTATTAAGATTACCTTCTTGATGTGGACGTCCCCTAGAACTCTTACATAAGTATGGATCAGATTGCTTTTTCTTAGAGCAATCCTCGATGTCCTTATGTCTTTTCGGATGGTAATGAATTTCGTGTGTGCTTTCAAAAATTCTAATCTTTTTAGCTCATCATTAATTTCAAAAAATTGTTGCTTCAAATGTTTCAGTCCTACAATAGCTTTCCTTAACTCTTTTTTTATCAACCTCAAAAGATTCCTTATCCTTGGGGCACATGGTTAGATAGACAGAAATAGAAAAACTTGATGTGAAAGCAAGGAAAGAGCAAAATCAGAATACTCACAAGAATTCTACTCTCTTTGGTATTATGTTGATTGAGCTCAATGAATCAAGCTAAACAATATCAAATAACCAGAGGCAAAAGGCACAAAAAGTAAGGACAACAGAAACTATGAATTCTACGAGACAAGAAAATAATGAGACAAAACACAAAAATGTAAGTACGGCAAAAGATTGGGTCGACAATATTCAATAAGAAGACAAGGGCATCAAGAAAATTGGCTAAGTTTGTATGAATTATAAATGTAAGTTTCTTGCCAATAAATATTTCAGATCTCGAATTCTCTTTTTTTTAAATGCTTTCTTTTCTCTTTCTTTTCTCTTTTGTTTGTTTATGAAATCAAATAAGTGAAAACTAAAATTTTAAAATTAAACGGCAAGTCACCAATCACACAAACAAGAAATGAGGCCCTCTTCTTTTGAACTTTTATCCAGTCCAGTTCAGTTCAGTTCAATTCAGTTTGGTTTAGTACTGCATACATATAAATTTACACTAAAATAAGTTCAGTTCAGTTTAGTTCAGTTCAATACTACTACTTATAAGTTGAAAAGAACAGGGCCTGAATTTAAGGCTTTTTTAAGATAGGAGAAAAAAAACACAACTTCAATGAACCTATTAAATCTAAAGGAAAGATGAGGAACTCGATGAACAAAACAAAAAATAAAGAAATTAAAAGATTCCAGATTCTGAATTTTTCAAAATCATTTTTCAATATTTTTTAGAACGAATTTCGATGTGAAGTCCCCTTGAGAAATTTAAATCGTTCTCTTAACAATCCAATGGATTTGGAATCGCAAGAATCCAATTTTTACAGAAAAAGTTATGATAAAAAGATGAAATCAGAACAGAA
Organism: Euphorbia pulcherrima; assembly: GCA_947683365.1. NCBI lineage: Eukaryota > Viridiplantae > Streptophyta > Magnoliopsida > Malpighiales > Euphorbiaceae > Euphorbia > Euphorbia pulcherrima. Next base: position 37,644,915 of record CANTUS010000014.1, on the reverse strand, counting down.
ATCAAACCTCAACTCAAACTGTGCTCTGATTACCAACTGATGTGAATCTGATACGAGAAACACAATCCGAATTCAAGAATTTCCCTGACCGTGAATTGAGATTGAAAGACACAAAGCAGATTAAATTTTTTGAATTATAAAACGAATAATGATAGAATAAATGGCAATAGCACAACCAATCCTAGCAAATAAAACCAACAATCACGAAAGCATCTAGTTAACGCAACCTTTCGAATTGGATGAAAGAACCTGTTATGGGGTTGACTCTCAATTGTCTAGCCACAATAATTGATCACAATCAAACCGATCACTCGCACTCAAAGAAAGCTAAAATTTCACAAAGGAAAAATCTGGTTGTTTTATTAATATCAAATCTGTGTGTCCAATACATAGAAGAAAACTCCCTATTTATAATACTCCTAACTCTATACCATGAAGATGGTATTATTATACTAAAAGGCAAATAATAAAATCCTTTGTTGCTTTAGGAAAGAAGTCCAAAAGCATATAGAAAGAAATACTATTTTAATTTTAAATCCAACTTACTATGAAACTAAAACTCCTAGATAAGAAAATAATAAAAAGATCTAATTAAATAAAATAAACTCCTAATTAAATTAAATTAAATTCTAATATGATGGTAGTCATAATTGTCTTCCATCAAGTAATGGATCCAAGAAGAAGTAGCCAAGATCACAATGGGTTAACGCGTGTCACACACATGCTTGTCCAAAGCTCACTTAAGCAAACTCTATTCAGACCAAGTAGTGAATCACTCTTCCATACTTGAACCAAATTCAATAATTCTTTATCTAAACTTATATAATTTGAAATTTTTGAAAGTTGACTTGAACATTTAATCATAAAAATCTCCTCGATTAGCTCAATTGAAGCTGATTGAATGCTCTTTGACTTAGAACTTGGAAATGGAATACGTGAAGAATCTTTCCTTTTAAGTTCCATGACTTTATCATTTATATGGTCTATATATGGCATTTGTTTATCCACATCATTTCCTCCCTCTTTAAAAAAGATTCGTCCTCGAATTGGTGTCACTGTAAAGCAAGTCCTTCGCATCAAACATCCATGTATCAAACTATATGACATCAGATTCGCGTCTTCCTTTTGAGTTTCCTTGGTCTCCTCGGAAGATGCTCCAAGTACATAAGAAAACTCGTGGTCAATCCATCAAATAGGAGGTAGCCCAATCATCAATAGATAATTAAATTTCTGCAAAAAAGAATGAACCAAACTAGGAAGAGTAATATAATTAGATATCGTTAGAGACAAGCTAAAATCTTTGCAATTGAACAAAAGAATTTTTAAATAGCTATTTTCATCTTGCTTTAAATCTCTCATTTTGGCGTATAATTTATGATCAGTGCCTTTTGCAACGCCCTTACTTTGTTCTCTCCTCACGTCTCTTTCACTCAACTCACCAGCATTTTCTCTCACCTCTTCTCTCTTCTCACCCATACTGATTTTATCACTCTTGTTTTCTCTCTCCTTAACCAAAACCTCTTCCTTACATATTGAATTTTGCAAATAAAGTTGATCTTAGTAAATTTGTTCTGGTGTCAAAGGTAACAAGGTTTAACTTTTTCCTTTCTTAATTAGGGTGATTTTATTCGATTTCCCATTACGAATGGTCGAACGATCAAACTGCCATGAAAGGCCCAAAAGTAAATGGCACAATTGTATAGGTACAACATCACATAAAACTTGGTCATGAAATTTCTCAATTACAAAATTGACCAAGACTTGTTGAGTCACTTTTACCTCATTGTTATCACTGAGTTGAAGTCGATAAGGAATTGGATGCTTAGCTGTGGGAAGGCTCAATTTCTCAACCATGGCAATATTACAAAAACTACTACTATCGACAATCATACTACACACTTTATCTTTTATACAACATTGAGCATGAAAGAATTTGTTTACATCTGGTTCACTTTTACCTTGGAATGAAGGAATGATCACTTTAATGGTATTAAGATTACCTTCTTGATGTGGACGTCCCCTAGAACTCTTACACAAGTATGGATCAGATTGCTTTTTCTTAGAACAATCCTCGATGTCTTTATGTCATTCGGATGGTAATGATTTTCGTGCGTGCTTTCAAGCTCTAATCTTTTCAGCTCATCATTAATTTCAAAAAATTGTTGCTTCAAATGTTTCATTCCTGCAATAGCTTTCCTTAACTCTTTTTTATCAACCTCAAAAGAGTCCTTATCCTTATGGTACATGGTTAGATAGACAGAAATAGAAAAACTTGTTGTGAAAGCAAGAAAAGAACAAAATCAGAATACTCACAAGCGATCCACGCTCTTTGGTATTATGTTGATTGAGCTCAATGAATCAAGCTAAACAATATCAAATAACCAGAGGCAAAAGGCATAAAAAGAAAGGACAACAGAAACTAAGAATTCTACGAGACAAGAAAATAATGAGACAAAACACAAAAATGTATGTACGGCAAAAGATTGGTTAGACAATATTCAATAAAAAGACAAGGGTATCAAGAAAATTGGCTAAGTTTGTATGAATTATAAATGTAAATTTCTTGCCATTAAATATTTCAGATCTCGAATTCTCTTTTTTTTAAATGCTTTCTTTTCTCTTCTTTTTCTTTTTTATATTCATGAAATCAAATAAGTGAACACAAAAACTTCAGAATTAAACGGCAAGTCACCAGTCACACAGATAAAGAATGAATTTAAGGCTTTTTTTAAGATAGTAGAAAAAAAGCAACTTCAATGCACCTACTTAATCTAGGGGCAAATAGATGAGGACCTCGATGAACAAAACAAAAAATAAAGAAATTAAAAGATTTCAGATTCAGAATTTTTCGAAATCATTTTTCAATATGTTTTAGAACGAATTTCGATGTGAAGTCCTCTTGAGAAATTTAAATCGTTCTCTTAACAATCCAATGGATTTGGAATTGCAAGAATCCAATTTTTATAGAAAAAGTTATGACAAAAAGAAGAAATCTGGACAGAAATCAAACCTCAACTCAAACTGTGCTCTGATTACCAACTGATGTGAATCCGGCTACGAGAAACGCAAATCCAAACTCAAGAATTTCCCTGACCGTGAATTGGGATTGAAAGACACAAAGAAGATTAAATTTTATGAATTATAAAATGAATAATGATAGAATAAATGGCAATAGCACAACCAATCCTAGCAAATAAAACGAACAATTATGCTAGCATCTAGTTAACGCAACTTTGAATTGGATGAAAGAACCTATTATGGGGTTGACTCTCAATTGCCTAGCCACAAAAATTGATCACACTCAAAATAATACTTCAAAAATAAGATTCCGATCACTCGCACTCAAGGAAAGCTGAAGTTTCACAAAGGAAAAATCTGGTTGTCTTATTAATATCAAATCTATGTGTCCAATATATAGAAGAAAACTCCCTATTTATAATACTCCTAACTATATACCATGAAGACGGTATTATTATCCTAAAAGGCAAGTAATAAAATCCTTTTTATCTTTAGGAAAGAAGTCCAAAAGCACAAGGAAAGAAATACTATTTTAATTTTAAATCCAACTTACTATGAAACTAAAACTCCTAGATAAGAAAATAATAAAAAGATCTAATTAAATAAAATAAACTCCAAATTGAATTAAATTAAATTAAATTCTAATATGATGGCAGCTATAATTGTCTTCCATCAAGTAATTGATCCAATAAGAAATAGCCAAGATCCCAATCGGTTAACACGTGTCACACACATGCTTGTCCAAAGCTCACTTAAGCAAACTCTAATCAGACTAAATAGTGAATCACTCTTCCATACTTGAACCAAATTCCATAATTCTTTGTCTTTGCTCTAGCTCATATAATTTGAAATTGTTGAAATTTGACTTGAACATTTAATCATAAAAATCTCCTTGTTTAGCTCAATTGAAGCAGATTGAATGCTCTTTGAGTTAGAACTTGGAAATGTTATATGTGAAGAATCTTTCCTTTTAAGTTCCATGTCTTTATCATTTATATGATCCATGTATGGCATTTATTTATTTACATCATTATTATTTTCAAATTATTATTTTCACTAGTCTATGGAATGGAGAGGTTTTACCAATTGAAACTCAAGTAAGCTCACTGAGGGTTGCGCTAGAAGCTAAACTGAAAGAATCTGAATGGACTAAGGCAAGGTTTGAGCAGCTGAACATGATGGATGAACAGAGGCTGAGGGCTTTACATAATCTCCAAATGTACCGGCAGCATATGGCTTGAACCTATAACAGTATGGTTAGACATAAGCGATTCCCACTGAAAGCTGGAGATCTAGTCCTTAAACAGTTGAAACCTTCCACCACCGATGCAAAGGGCAAATTCAGGCCTAATTGGGTGGGACCGTTCATGATTAGGAAGATGCTTAGTAAAGGGGCAGTCAGGCTCATGGATATGGACGGGAATGAATTTGTGCCTGTGAATCAAGACAAGCTTAAGCGTTATCACATCTAATGAAAAGAAATAAATCAAAAAAGCAACATAGAAAAAAAATATATGTAATAAATCACCCGCCTTTCGGTCTTCTAACAATCAGGCAAAAATTAGGGTGACACCCAACGGTCGGTATTTTGCGAACTAGCCGTGCAAAAATTAGGGGATATGATAACCTGGTAGATCGAAAACCCAAAAAGGGCAATCTAGGCAAAAATCAGGGTAAGTGAGAAAAGAGAGAGTGCTTTCTAGAAAACCGTTATAGGCTAGTTGGGGCCGGAAGTTAAATCAATGGGAATGGTTACCAAACATCATGTACTTTGTTTTGCTTCAATTAATGAAAGTATCTTTTTGCTGAATTCTGAATGCTTTTGTTTATGCTAATGTTGTATCCATACGGTCAAAACAGCTTAAGTAAATAGAATGCAGAGTTCTCATTATTCTAAATCAATGCGCAATAAAAAGAAAATAAAGAATAAATAAAAGACAAATAATTCTGATAGACTGAAAAGAGCAAGGTCTATGCAAAAGTCAGAATAAGTTTACTGGATTGAAAACCCAAAAAGGGCGATCCAGGCAAAAGTTAAGACAAGGTTCGATAGATTGAAAACCCCTATGGGAAGTCTACGCAAAATATAGAACCAAATAAAAATAGTAAAAATAAAGTTCGATAGGTCTATCACCACGACTAGCCTATGCAAAAGATAGAACTAATAAAAGCGCATCAAAAGCCAAACTCCCTGCATCATCATCATAATAACTCGAGATCCTCTACAAGGTGGGCATATGAAAAGGCTCAAATCCCTACTTAGCTCGCACCCCCTCTAAGCGGGCCCATGATACCTCGGATCGAGTCGACAGGTGTCTGGTCTCAACAAGCCATCCACTGTAGTGCTCATAAGTCTGAGTGGTCTCCACATGATTATAATCCTGAGTTTCAAAGATAGCGTCTCTTGCCCATTTCTCCTAAATGTGGCTCACCCATTTGACCTTGTAGACACTGCTGTGATTCTCAGGTAGCTTGGTCGAAACCCGCTGGCGTCAGCAGTATTGATGCTGAAGTCGGTATGAGGTGTAGAAAGTAATATGAGGTGTAGAAAGTAATCCTCTCTAGACCAAACAGCTGGACACAAGATCCTTAGGACTCCACAACCACGTCTCGGATCTTCCACCAAGGGCTGACTGACTATATCTATGAGTCATCACATCCCCCCACATGAGCCCTCTTTCTCTAAGAGGGATAAGCAAGTATTTCTTTGAGTTCCCTCGAGGCATTTGTTTTAGCTTAAGCTTCTCTACCAGCAACACTTGCAAGTTGGTTTCAGATGAGAGCGAGAAGAACTGGGTAGCTAAGGTTGACAAGAAAAGATACTTGTAGCAGCGTAAGATGATCACCCATAAGAGTCGAGTCGGAAGAAGCAGCATCCGTATTCAGTAGGGCCTCTACTAACCCTATGGCTATGGGGGAAGCCCTTGCTGACATAGGTTCGATGAGCAAAATCAGCAGAAGTGGGGCAACCGGGCCCACACCACACATAAACTCAAACATAAGTAGCAATGCAACCATGGAAGGCCAAGCAAGGTGAGATCTAGGAGCCCCTCGGTACCACTCTAATACCGCGCTAAGCTGAAATCCAGGTTGGTCAGGCAGTCAGGATAGAAAGGGGTCTACCGAGTCCAAATTCCACGGCCCTCTCAGCCCACCATCCGTACCAAAGTTGAACTCCGAAAATGCGAAGGGCACATGCTTGGGGCATGGGATCCCCAATATAGCATGAAACTCCTTTTAAAGGGGACATAACTTGAATGAGGAAAAGCGAAACACTTAATCCATCTGGTCCCAAAACGTCAACGCCGCACAAAGAAACTCGGGATTAACTGGCCACGAGGCCGTATAACAAAACCCTTAAAGCCCAATTTTTTGTAATTTTTTCCAGTCTACTTCCCCCAAGGTTTTCATAAAGCTCCTTAGCTGCTGGTTATGGCTCTCTATGGCTGAAATATGGAAATGGACGAAATCCGTAATTATGGAAGGTGAAGCCGCCGGTGATATGGCTAAAGCCGCCGGCGGTATGGATGAAAAGCGCGCGGTTTTATTTTGAAGCCGCCGGCGGTATGGGCTATGGGTGATGTTGTCTATATTAGTTAGCAGATTCCTTTTTTTCATATAGACAGCGGTATCAGTGAAGCCGTCGATGACATGACACTATTTTCTGCTAATTTTAGGCTTGTTTTAGCCAGTTTAGACCTGTTCGTAACCCGTAAAAAAACCTGTAACCTATTTCCAAATACATTTCAAGCCTAAAAATCCATTTTTTATTCAAATCGAAAGCCCGGAGGCACGAATATCCAATCCTAAACCTAAGCAAACCAAAACAAAAATCTAAAATCATCCAAACAAATCCAAACAAACCCAAATTATCCAAACCCCAATGTAACAGAGGTACAAATCAAGCAGGAAAGCCGAAAATGAAAATAAAATCTAAGGCATGCTGCCACCATCCGCCGGATAAGATTTGAACTCCGACTCGTCTGCAAAGTAATGACTGATGTCCTCCTCCTCATCTCTCCCCTCAGTCATCGGGACACTGCTGGACTCCATAGGCTCAGTAGTAGGACGCTGCCCAACTATCACCTTCTTCCCTTTGCGACTAGTCCTAGCTGGAGATGTGCGGTCTAGGTTGCGCTTTCTTCTCCTCTCATGCACTATAGCATCAAATTGCTGCTCCATCTCACCAACCCAGCGCCTAAGCTCTTGGTTTGCAGCTAAGCGACAGTGCCATGAATTCCTATAAAAGAAGCAATAGCAGTCCATATCATTCGTAACATTCATAAATGCATTATTTTAAACTATAGCATCATTTGAACATTCACATGTACCTTGGCAAATAAGGTCTGGGAGACAAGAGTGTCTCTGAGGGCAAAAGCATTCCCCGCCAGTCGCTCCGCCTCTTGGCGAGTAACCTGAAAAATCCAAAAAAGAAGGGGCAATCAAAAGGCAAATCAAAAAGAGATGGCATGCATAAAGGAGCAGTTTAATGTTCACAAAGCTTACATGTGTGGTATTCAGAGGCATGAAATCCATGGAGTGAGCACTAGGAGTTATGTTCCTTATGCTGAATTCACCCCTCAGGCCTAAAAGTAGGAAGGACTGCTCCAAAGTAGTCGAGAGGCGCCCCTCTACTATGCCAATATCCTCGGGCCTACGCCGGCCCCGCACTCTATTGCTCTTGGGCATGTTCCTCTTCTTGGGAGGTACCTGAAACACACAAAGGCACAACGCAAAAGCAAATATAAGCAGACCATTTTGAAACAAATAAGACAAAATATGTGAGAAAGCTCGGTCTTACATCAGAGTGATAATGCTCCTCGGGGGCCATCGACACATCCTCGCCTACCTCCTCGCCCTCCTCGGGGTCACCCTCACCAGCACCCTCTTCCTCCTCCTCCCTGTCGCTGCTCACATAGCCACCAGCTATCCGTTTCAACTCCTCCTTCCTCTTCTTGGCATGGTACTTAATTGTGTCATCATGATTGATCCGCGGGCACGTAGGGAGCAAGCATGGCACGTGGCCATCATAGGAGCCAGGGACACTCACTACAACATGGCCGTTCCTATCTAGATAATTGGCCTTATCACCCCCAATAGTAAGTGTAAAATAGGGCTACCAGAGGCCGGTAGGAGGTGCCGGGGGCACAGGTCTAGCGGAAGGGGCAACATCTCTCCAGCTGCGCACCCACTCCCCTAAATACCCCTCAAAAGGTAGGGGGAACTCCATCACAAATCTCCGATCATCCACATCCTTTCGGACCGTAAGCACCTTAGCGCTGTTGGACACCTCGTCAAAAGGATCCCTGATGACCTGACCAAACAATCAGACAAACAACCAAGGAAGCACAAATTAAATTCATAAATGTATTTTGTTAATTAATGGCTTGTTTAGTATGAAACATGGATAAGATCCAACACCGCATATCGAGCTGATCTATAACTCCTTAGTGTCTCCCTGTAGTTGGTGGGGTATTTGCTGAATCCCCCGACACTCCCGCACCATCGGGCGAGAAAATGCAAACCTGCCGGTACCTTGGTCTTGAACTTCACCGGTGGAAGAATATGATGCTCAAAGGCCCAAGCCTACACAATCAATAGCTAGTCAGTCTAAAGCATCCAAAAGAAGAAAGCGGGTGAAAAGCAAGTGAAAGCATAAGGAGAATGGTTAAGTACTCATGAAAAAGGCATACATGTATGAGTAAGTGGCTCAGCCGAAGGACCTTGCCCTTCTTCCTAGCCCCTGCGTCTAATCCGCGGTATGTTTGTGCAAGAATGGCCCTAGGTCAATTCTTCTCCTATCTTTACATCCTCAACAGCGAAAATCAGTCCATAATTGATCTTGCTGCTAGAGACAGGAAAGAATAGCACCGTCAACAGCGAGATAACTAAAGAGCGGACACAAGCGTCTCGTTGGGTCTCAGGAACTACCCCAACCGCCATCTAGTGCGCTTTCAACTCTCTGTAGGATAGGCGCCTTGAAGTGGGCTTCAAACCGGAAGAGCTTGGTTACTCTCTTGATCACAGACTTTTGGAGATAATACTTCTCCATATAAACATCAAAATTGATGACATGATCGATCCAGGACAGCCCAGTCATTGCCACCACATCAGAAGGAGTGATGGTCACCTCACCGATCATAAGGTGGAAAGTGTGAGTGGTCTCCGACCACTTCTCGGCCAATACAGTCAAGGCCTAATGAGAGAGTTTAGGCATCCTCTTGGGTAGAATTCGGCTAGGTCCTTGAAACCCATAGCGTCTATAGCCTCTCTAAGCACGGGGTCCTTCTAGTCAATATGAGTCCACCACTCACCAATGGTACCCATGCCCCTGATGCACGTGAGCTCGTGCGGCTACAAAAATAGAATTAAAGCAGAATCAGATAAGTGATTGGTTTTAATTCATTTTCCCTATTGCTGGAACTGGCTGATATCACTGCTGAAGTAGTGATATCGCCGGTGGCATCAGCCATACCGCCGGCAGTATCGATGATGTCGCTGGCAACATCGCTGTAAGCAGCAGCAACATGGCAAGTTTTTGGCCTTTCTAGAAAGCCTGAAGCCGCTAGCAACATGGGCGAAGCTGCTAGTAGCATCAATTCTGTTGACAGGATCGCAGATTCGCCCAAAATTAGACCAAAATCACCAAAACTTAACAAATCAATTAACCAAAGCAGAAATCAGGCAAAATTGACCCTATACCATGCTATTTCAGTATATGTTCTCTTAATTTTGTATTCTTAACCCCTATCATGGCATATTTTGAGCCTAAGACCGAAATCAAAGTAAACAAAATGAAGGAGTCGAGTTTTGCAGGATTACCTGGATGTAGCAGATATGCTTCATCTTCCCAGGAGTTAAATTATCTATGGGAGAAGCAATCCTGTACCTGTACATCTTGTCGGACTGCTTCAAACCGTACACCACATGCACCGGGCAAACTTTCAGCCCTTTAATGGAGGAAGCGGGTAAATCTTCAGGCCTCATACTTGCAGATTTTTGTCCAAAGACTTTCTTCAACATGATGAATGGAATGGGAAGAGAATATATGAAGTTAGAAAGGGAAAAGAAGGAGTTTGGATTGGTTTCTACCATTTAGAATAGGAAAAGAGGTGTTTTGATTCATATTAAACACCTGTGGGGAAATCGAGGAGTTTAATTAAATCTGAAACTGCCTCTTATGCCACCGGCGGTATCAACCTATGTCGCCAGCGATATCATCCAAGCCGCCAGCGGCTTCACCTCCACTAGGGGAAATTTTAAATTCCATTTCCAACTCGTAGGTCCAACTCTCCTTTAGCCAGCCTTCTACAGTTCCGCAACCCCTGTACAGAAGTATAGATATGAGTAACACATCCAGATCTAATACCCATGTAGACTCATTAGGAACTGTAGTAAAATTTTCAATCATGAACATACCTAAAGTATAAGCGTCTTTCAGCTTTGTCTTCTCATGCTCAGAAAATGCAGCCATTAGCCGTTCCACTCTCATTTCAGAGAAAGATTTAGGCTCAACACGATTTTTCTTATATTCTACCTCCTTCATGAGTCTTTTTTTTTACCTTTAAACTTCTCATTCTTTTGATTTTAAGGTCTTCAACAACAAGTTGATCTTCCAAATCATTTCGATATCGAATGTCAACTTACTCAAGCATATCAATCATTTGAGAAAGTCCACATTCATGACTTTTAAAGGCAAATTCTGATTTAAACGCATCATACCTCCCAGCTAGACATTTCAGAACTATTTCTTTTTAGTCCTCATGACTATAGTTAATTCTAAATTTTCTTAGCTTCTCTGAAGTGTCATACACACGTATAACTAGTTCAGCTGATGAAGAGTCCTTTCCCATTCCCATATAATGCATGAAACATTCTAGTTCACCAAGTATTGGGAGATACAGAAGCAATGACTCCAAGTCTGCTCCTAAGTACAAATCCTGATATTTAGGTAGAGTCTCTTTGATGCCTCCTATAATCATCAATTTTGCAAGCAAAGGCATTTGTACCAGAATGTTCGAGGCGTGGGTTACTAAGAACATAACTCAAAGCATTGTTATCGAGAACCACCTCGAATCACTCCATGAAGTTCCAGCCATTAAATTTGATTTTTTCAAGCGGATGATTATTGATTATTTAGAGGATACATATTCAACCTAGCTATAAGAAAAGAATTATTGCTTTAGACTTAGTTCTTGTACATGCATTTAATTTAAGGTCTTTTAATCAAATACACTTTCCTACTATTTTATTAAGATTTATTCCAAAACATAATAGCCCCTCCTATTGTCTTTCGAGAAATATGGGTCTACCCATTTTCCTTAGAAGGTAGCATCTATAACTCATTTAAGCTAACCCCTGCTATAGCGAGTCAAGCTAACTTAAATAGTAATAGTTGGATCTAGTCCATTTGCATCTAATGCAATTGCTAATCCATTTGATTTTCAACCAATGGATGTGTATAACCAATTATATGACTACTCAAATAATGTCTCCAGCCTGGCATTAGCTCCGATAATACGGACAACTAACCCAGTCCGTTTAAGACTTTAAACTAATTCGAATCATGTGAACAGACGATGTTAAAGAAGAAGGCATGATGTGCATGAAGCAATTTATTCGATAAAGAGGCCCAAAAGCACGTATTCGATTATTTAGGAACACTAATTTTGTCTTAATATTTTAATGGGAATTTATTGGTGCAACAGGTCTTGCCTAATCTAGGACTCAGACATGGATATGATTATGAAACTATAACTAATTTCGGGTTAAAAGGAATTAATAGGTCCAACCTAGGGGTCATGCTCAACTGGTAATTCATAATCATTCCATCATGCTAAGACTCCACATAGCATGCAAAACAAACAAGGGGGTTCATTGTTATAAGTTCTTGCACCTATGTCTATAAGTTTGAATTTAACAATTTAAACTTTCATTGTAAAACCATATGAAGATTCCCAGGTAGGAGAGGCCCCCTTGAAGTAAATGAGCAGTCATGTCCAATCCTTGCTAGAGCAACCACGAGCCCTTCTAACTCACTTAACCATAGACTATTTAAATCAAATATTTCGTTCTTTTCTAATTTAAGAATTATTCCACTTAATTCAAAAATTAAAGCATTTACAATCTCAAGTAAAACAATGTTAATTCTTAGATTACTACCCTGACTAAGTTTGACAACACTTAATCTAGTTATCACAACATTTTCTGTTGTAAGAAATAAATTCCTAGGCATGGCATAGCATACTTGAAAAAATTTCATAGAAAATAAGACCTAGTATATTTCTAGTCAATCATACATAGCATTAGGCAGGCTCAAGATACCACTATTTGTCTAGATTAGGCTCGTTTGAACATGTAAAACAGGCATGGCAAAATTAAAAATTTAATCTAAGTCCAAGGATCTCCTAAGCATGGCATGATCGATAATATAACTATTTTATTATTATTCTAGGTCATAAACACTTAATAAAAGGACCTAATAATAATTTAACCACGTACCAGTTGAAGCGTGAATCCCGAAGTTGGTAGAATGACCCCTCGGCTGCGTGCATAGGCTCCAAAGTAGAAGCCCTCTATAATTGATCCACACAAGCACCACCGACCAAAATCTTCTAGAAATGGAGTACCGATAAATAAGGGGAAGACATCTAGATCTTCCCCACTAATTTATTCTAGAAGAAATTCCCTAATATTTTCTATTCAAAGTAAATACGTCTTTCGACGGATTACTTATGAGAACCAGAACAACTAAGAGAATAATAGAGAGCAAGAGAAAGGTATTATGGATGAAAAATAATGAAGGAGGAGGCTTCTACTTATAGTGGTTATGAATAAATCAAAAGACAATTAAATCCTTAACCTCAACCAATCAGAATTAAAATAAAAAGGGTAAAAAGAATATTTAAAACCTTTAGCAGAATTAGGGACTAACTCAAACACTAGGAGCTTTCTTAGGGAGCAAGCTCTCAGTTGGGCTGCGAGACTGCAAGCCATTCGGCTAGCCATCCTTGTGGGCCGATGCATGGTGCATAGGCCCACGTGTTGTGCAACCCTTTGTGGTCTTTGCTCCATGCAGCACAAGCCCATAAGGGCTACGCTGTGCATGGGCGCATTGCGGGCTGCCGAAAGTGCAGCCCTCTTACGCGTGGCCCATGCACAGGCTTACCTACGTATTGTCCCATAATATATTTGTAGGCCCACTCGTGCAAATTTACATAATATCCAATATTAAATCTCGCTAAATTCCAGTTCCTTATTCCCTTTATCTATTTTAACCTCCTTATTATTTATCAGGTTCACTCATCCAACTAGTGAATATTGGTCTAACCATATTTTTGTTCTTCTCGATTAGACCTGGTCTAATGGTTCTTTACATGGCTCGGTCGTAACTCAAAGTATATAACCTTATAGGATCCTGTAATATCGAGCCGTCAAAAGTTTAACCTAGCTCAATTCCTTTTAGGAATTGACTGGCTCGGAGCTTCAGACTATTATGGACTCCGTTGACTTTGATCAGTCACAGTGGCTCTCTAGCATAGGGCATATGACCGATCAATATTCGGAACATCACGTGCATTGTGACTTAATCCCGGTTCTGCAAAAGTATCAATACAATTCACTCCTTCTATCAATGGTTAAGTACCATCTAGTTTCTAGGGCTCGGTTTAAGTGTTAGTCCACTAGTAGCCTTAATGGCTACCCTAGTATATAGTCTTGCTACAAAAGTATGCCACTCAACCATTTTAATGTATTGATCAAGATCTCATCCTATAAAAGCATACTTTGATCAGAGGTTTAAGATTGTGTCACTTCCAATAAGTGGCCAAGGTACATCTCCCTTATATTGTTATAATGGAGTGATAGATTCCCTCTTGACTACTCAGCTTACCACTGGACAGACATCAACTATACTCGTAATCATCCGTATCACCCAGTCTATAGAATGCTTAGGTATGACCCAAAATATAGCAACTGAACAAGGTAAATAGTATCTCAAGTCTGAGGATATTCGTATTGTTATTGCAATAAGGCGATAAAACCCCAACATATAATATAGATTACTAAGTGTTGTCTCATAACGGTCTCCAATATATTTCCTTAAATACATTCATGTGTTAACCCAAGGTACCACCCTCTAGGAGTGGGTTTGTTTTCTTTGTATTTAATGTAAGCGCATTTGCACAAATTTTTGAAAAAAATAGTCTGACAACTGCATTTTGTACATAGTCCAAAACGTTAGTAGATCCAAATACAAAATCAAACATTGTTCCAAACATTAAGATAGCTTTTTCTTGAAATTTATCAGCCAGTGCAGTTGGATTACCTCCACAATGAAATCCATGTAAGTAAATTAAGATGTGGTATTTAAAAAACACATTTTGTTTATTTTATTTTTTCCCTTTTTTATGAATTTAACATCAACTACAGATTTATATCTGGAACAATTCTTTTATTTTCTGAAATACAAATGCACATTATGAATCATCCAATTTTCCAGAGCTTAGTTAAGTGTTGCTTTGAAATAACTTATATGTATACTGTTTATCATCATTTCAATTACTCTGATTTCAGAGGAAACTGGGAGATTCCAAGAAGGGGTTTCCACAATCCGGGACTAATTGCAATGGTTTCAGCAGATAGTGAATTTCTAGACTCGGACTTTGATGAGTACTACTTAGCCCCGTCTCCTCGAAGCCTGATGTGCTGTTGCATTGTTGCTATTATTGTACACATTTTTCTTTCGGTTGATTGAATTCTTCATTCTTGGATCTGAATTGTGAAGGGTTTTTATACAAGGCACGAGGTATTTTGTACCTTTCTGCATGATTGACACGTAACCACTTTTTATTATAATTTCCCGTGTCAATCATCTAGCGGAATGGGTATAGAATACATGTTCTCTATATAATTTCCCGTGAACTGGTTAGTCATACTTATAAATTCTCAATGCCTATTTGCAGTTTATGGTTCTTCTCGTTTTACGCCATACTCTTCCAATCATCATAACCGGAGCTGGAAATTATTCAGTGACGTTAGTCACGGTGAGGATACACTCAACATTATAGTTTTTTTTTGTCATAAAAAGACTATCAAAGCCTTAAAATTATAATTGTAGTTGCTGATATTGAGGACGGTTGGGATTCTTTTGCCGAGTTATATCATGGTTAAAGCATTCACTACCATCAAGCGTCGCCTTCATCAACAGGTTAGCCAACATCTAACTTTTAACAATTAGCATTAGGTTTTTCTAGGTAGAAATAGAACTGTTCATCGGGCAGTTCGAGCCAGGCCCGTAGGGCTTTTCACTAAAGCATCATCCCAAGCCCGGCCCGACCCACACTATTATAATTATGGGCTCGGGCCAGACTTACAATATCATTATACTTTTTTATTTTATCCAATTAATTCCTAAAATACATTTTACCAACACAAATGGAAAAACTTACTAAAAAAAACATAAATGGAAAAAACAAATCATAATGAGATAAAAATCAACCAGAAAACTAATGAGATAAAAATGTGAAATCAAAATCAAAATAGAAGCATAGGGGATACAACACTTGAGTAAATTGAATTCCACCATTGTTCTGTCCACTTATAGTTTTCCATTGTTAAAACAAATTTATGGCATTGAGCTTTCATATCCAGTCTTTAGCCCAATTACTAAATATAATTTGAAATTCAACAGTTTTATTTTTTCAAATCTTCAAGACTAAGATTTAATTACATTTTTCTTTTACTGCCGTAGATTCTAGGGAAATAGTATGTCCATGGGCAGATCTATTAGTGGGCCAATAGGACTTGTCTTAAACAGCCAAAATATGATACGAGTCTGTTTCATCCCAAACCTAAAAAACATCCAAACCTAAAAAACAATAAAGCAGAAACAACATAGTACAAAGCTAGAATATAATTAATAAAATTATTTCAATGATCAGGTATTTATACTAATACTAAGCTCAGTTTGGGCTCGGGCCGGGCTTTATTGCAAACTAAGTGCCCAAGCCCGGCCCATAAGAGCGGGCTCGGTCCAGGTCCGATGGGTAGCCGGCCTGTGAACATGTCTTGAAAAAGCTAACAGAACGATAAATTCATGTGTGTATGCGTTTTGAGAGTTTCATTTCTAAATGGTCAAATGCATCAACATCCCTCGAACTTGACTACCTTCACCCCTGAACTTTCATTTGCTCCAGCTATCTCATCAAACTTTGAAAAAGTGCACCAGTTTACCCCCTCAATGTCACGTGTTAGCTTTTGGTTGGAGAGAGAAAATATTAGAGAAATGACTTCTTTGAAAAGTCAAACTGACTTGAAACTGATACGTGTCATTGAGAGGGCAAATTGGTGCACTTTTGCCAAGTTCATGGGGCTAATTGGAACTTCAACAGTCAGTGTGACATCTGGCGAAAGTTGAAAAGTTGAGGGGTTCCAAATGCATTTGGCATTTCTAAAATGTGGAAACTCTTCAAATTCGAAGTTTATGATCAACATAGGTTTATTTATTTAGAAACATGTATTGTTTACTGAATACCATTTATGTATTTATTATTCAAATCCCATTTGATTGTAAGTTCCAAACGGTGTAAAACTTTAAGCACTACTGAGTCATTCGACTGAGTCAGTCCAACTTGTGATGGGTTCGACAGTTTTATTCGTTTTGACACGGCTTTTATTTGTGTGCATTAGGTTCCAAGCTTTTCGGTTGTGACATCAGATGAAGAGAACGAATTGGTGCCTCCACCACGATTTCAGTAATTGTGTTACTAAAAGATGATCAGAAATCATGTACAGAAGAGAAATGCTTTAATATGCCACAAAAGCATCAGGATTTTAGTGTATATGTACAGTTCAGTTAACTAACAACATATGTAATGCAAGAATTTGAAGCAGGAAAAAAAATCATGATTTTTAGAATGTTAGAAAATGATAATGTATTTTACTATTCTTCATTAAGAAATCCCTTTAGAAAGTGCTAGATTTGTATTTTTTCATTTTTAATATTTATTAGTATATAAATATATAAATTCAACTAAAAATTAATTTATAATATTATAAAAAAAATTAGAAAACATATTTTAGTATATAAAAATAAGTATTAGGCCCTATTATTTTGGATTCAGTCCAATACAATTTAGTTTAGTTTAGATTTTAATACTATTAATTAATATGAATAATCATAAACAATATATAATAATTAATAACAATAATTAGTTTTAATTAAAATAATAAAAAATGATATTATTATAAGAAAATAATAATAACAATAATAATAATAATAACAAAAAATAAAAGATATTAAATATTAAATTTAATAATAAATAATTAATATTGAAAATATTTCATTTATAAAAATATCGATGCAATTATTATAATATCATTTATAATGATCATACTCATAAATAATAATTATTAGTATTATCACTATAATAATTATTATAACTATTAATTAATTATATTTATAAAGAAATATTATTTATATTAAGTTTATTTTCTCTAATAAAAGTCATAGACTTAATTATTATTAATAAAAGTATTAGAAATTTAATTTGATCATGCACAATGCATAATAATAAATGTATATATAAATTGTACAATTTTTAGTAATTATGTTAGTTATTACTAAATATTATTAGCTATTAGTATAACTATTATTGTTATATTTATGATTAATTATTTATTATTATTACTTAATATATTCATATTAATTTTATTTAATATTTTGATTATTATTATTTATAAATGTGTAATATATATTTATATAATATTATTTATTATTTTAAATTTTTAAGTATTAATAATTTATTATTTTTATTATTTATTTTTTTAACTATTATTTTTAATAATATTTATAATTATTAATATGTATTAATAATAGTTTCAATTCAGTTCAGATCCGTTTAGTTTAGTTCAATTAAGATCTATTCAGTTTAGTTCAGTTCATCCCATTGCAGTCCAAAAGAACATGGCCTTAATCAATTATTATATGAAAACACAAATCCTTGCAAATATTTTGTGGCTTAGATTCTATTTTTCAGTTTGAGACTCAAAATGAGAATTTTATGATGAAAATACTTCGACTGTACAATAATTTTTTCAATCGAGATACTTTTTGTAGATTTTAAAAAATTGTAATGTAATTATAATAAGCATATAGGTATCTAAAAAATTGTGTTGACGCACCGCCTAGGAGGAAAAAAATTGGATTTGACGGTGTCTAGGTAAAAAAATCGGACAATGCGATATCAATCGGTCAAGCGCCTAATAGCGCCCAAGAAACAAAAAGTCGGCAGCAACTAGCAAAATGGGGCATAGCAAGGATTTTTAAAACAGTGATATTGAGTACAAATTCACAATTTTACAATTTTTTTAAGTGTTCATATGGCCAAATTATGTGAGTAACTTAGGCCACGTTCTTTTCAACTTATATTCAGTTCAGTACTTATCAGTACTGCATACATATAAATTTACACTGAAATAAGTGCTGATAAGTTCAGTTCACTTCAGTACTACTACTTATAAGTTGAAAAGAACAATGCTTTAGAATTTCAATTTTAAATTATGTCAAGTATTGAATCTAACAGAACTTATAATGATGCTGAAATTATCCTAGAGATCGAAAAATCAAGAGAACATAAAGGGGAGAGCACAAAAGTAAGAGGGAGAATATAAATTCTTCTTCACTACATTCAATAACAAGCCGTACAATCCGTGAAGAGGGGCCTTTTATACTAGGCAAACTTGTAGATTAATGAGCCTAAAAAGCTCATTGCAAATTATAATTTCAGTTACTTTTTCTACTCATAAAAGTCGACTCACCTTAAAAACCTTGACCTCAAGGTTCAACCATTGTCATTATAAGTTCTGAACAATAATTTGTTCATAGATCTTCTTCAAAGTTTCTAGTAGTCGACACTCGGATATGCCAACGGAAACGACATGTAGCTTTCACAAGTTAGCATCTCATAATCTTCACATAATAGAGGTCTGAGCTCAATAATGAGAGGCTGGACTTCAAAATCTTCAGCAGTCGAAGACCGGAACTCAAATTCTTTGGCAGCGGAAAGCTGGAGCTCAGGTTGAGGAGAATCATTTTCTTCAACTATTACCTCTTTAAATTTTGACAACTCTTAGTGAATCACTTATTGGAGCTTTAATCTTACTTCATCTTGAGTTGAATTAAGCTTTGAAACTAGTTCTTCTTGATGCTTTTGGCACTTAATTTTGTAGTGTTCGAGTATGCATTTCCTTCCATCCTCAAGTTCCTTGAAACTCTTAACCATAATTTCTTCTATTTTCTTCAAAATGAAATCATCGTAATTCCGGTGAGCACCTCATGTACCCAAAATCGAGCTATGATACCAATTGATACCAGAATTATATAAAATGAGAGAACAGAAGGGAAAGAGAAGCACAAAATCACAAAATAAGAGGGAGACCGTAAATTCTTCTTCAATTTATTTAGGGTGTATCTGGAATCAAATCATGAAGGAATTGGAAAAGAATTGAATTGAATTCTATTGCTAGAATTCATTTGAATTTCATTCTTACTCAATTTCTTATGTTTGGAAAACACAATTTCATTAGAAGAATTCAATCATTCATGAATTACTTTAGTAACCGTAATTCCAATATTACCCTCCTATACAAGAGATACATAATACAATAATTATCTTTATTAATTTAAATTATATTCATTTTGAGACTAAAACTCCAACAAAATTATTTTAAAAAAATTACAAAATTTTAAAAACTCATTAAAATGTGAATTAAAATATTTTAATTTTTAAATTATCATATAAGTGACTATATCATAAAAGAAAATCTAATATAAATTATATATTTTAATTTTAAATTCGATCTTATAAATCAAATTCCGCAAGTATGACACAGATCTTTAGACATAATTCGACTATAAAATCAAATTAATCTAGCAAATTACAAAAGTATTCCAAACTCAAAAACTAATAATCTAAACCCTTCATTTTTTTAATTTTTGACTTCACAATCTCATTTTTCGTTATAGCCATTCCATACGTAAATCTTCCGGGCATGCGAAAAATGTTCCAACAAGATTAGGATGCTCTACAAGCCAATCCACAGCATCTAAAAGCATAGTACCCTCTAATCCCAACTTCTTTAGCGCCTCAAACATTTCTTGCTCGCTCCATACACAGCGATTTGTGCTCATTATAGCTCGAGCTATCTCTTTCATTGAGCTACTAACTTCTTGCATGTCTTCTTGAATAGCTGAATTTGCAGATGAAGCTTTTCTCTTTTTACCTTTTGATGATGATGTTTAATGAGAAGGAAGGTTTCTAGCTCCACCTTCAGAGTTCTCTGAATCTAAACCAAAATATTTTTCAATCGTTTCATCGTTCACATCATCAAAGTTTGAACTATTCTCCTTCCTCCATGTCTTTACCCTATCTTTGGCGTTGAAAACATTGTTTCCGGTGGCTCTATCTTTTTCAAATATCTCCCGAAATATTTCTAAATGTACAAGTCTTTTGCCTCTGAGTGTTCTGAATTTGTCCTTCGCCTATAAAAAATCAAGAACAAAAACTCAGGCTAAACAAAGGAGTTAACAGTAATGAATTTGATGAATTTGTTCTGAAGTTTTCAAAATCCATCTTTGCTCCATTCAGCACTACAAAGTGAAAAAAATGAAATGATGTTAAAGGAAAAAAAATCATCTAAAAAGCTGTAACCAGAACCATAAAATCACACTTTTTTTTATCTAAATTAATTAAACAAAAATTTCCTTAATTAGAGAAGAGCACAACCGGAACTCAAAAGTGTCTTACCTATTTTCTTTAAAAAAAAAAACAACTCAAATTTACAAAGATGAGATTTTTATTCCAATAATTTTTAAAAACAAAGAGTGATAATTAGAGTTGGTGTCAAACTCATACTCCACAACCCACTAACCCAGTAGACAAAAAAAAAGTTTGATTACAGTAAGGCATATCAATGAACCACGAAACCGAAGAAAACACAAGCCAAGAGATAAGTTCCAAATGTATGCAAAACAACTCAACCTATTTCCATTGGGAATCTTCCTATTTCCTACTGCATTAATTTGATAGATATGAAACAATGACGATAACTTATTTTAACTAGAAGTACTTCTCAAGCCAACTCAATGACTCTCAGTTCAGCAAGTGAAGAGTAAAACATATTTATCTTAAATCCATGTGTTCGCCTAGACTACTATTCTGAAACCAATGAACTGAAACCGGGGAAATGCACTACCCAACAACCAAAAAGTGTTGTTTACTCTATGGTGCATATAAGTAGAATAAAAATTTAACAAAAACAGCTAAAAAGATGTCTAGGTGTTGGTTGCCAGCAATTCAATACATGCTTATTTAGTTAATCCAGAATTACTATTTTTCTCAATGCATTAGTATCAAGTATGAAAGGGAAAGTAACAGTAGAAATTACGTTGAAATAAATAAATAGTTAACTGCTCATGAATAGTTCAACTATTTACTTTATATATATATATAAAGTTACGTATCTTTATTAACTCATTCCAAACTTCTGGTTCAGCTTCAATCTTTCTGGATTCATCATTCCACCCAATACCACTTTTGTTGAGAGCCTCAATGGCTAGGTACATTTGATCTTTAAGCGTCTTCAAACGATTGGTAACTTTGGAATTTGAAATTTGACCACCGAATTTATTTTTTATCTCTTGCGCCACCTCTTTGTATACAGTCTTTGAGAAACTTCTGTCATCCTTTTGCCCTCAATAACTCAAACATCATACTATCCATCTCATCGGTCCACCGTAGATATGTTTCATCACCAGTCCCTTCATTTGTTGCAACTACTTCCACTTCTACTTCCTTTTCCATATTCATTACTTCATATTTAACAGTAAACAATAATTTTAGTTGAAAGATAAATAAAAAGTATCAAGTGATTATAAAGCAACATATAATTCATTTTGATAGTCAAATACTACACATTACACATCAAGATAAAATTGTCCAAATAAAAAAATGTAACACTAAATCAGTGATGAGCACCATAATCTTGCCACATTTTTGTTGATAGTATGTTTCCAATTAGTTCTCCTTTCCTACTATCTTGAATTCTAGAAACACTTTCTGCATTATCTTCATAGTTTCCTTGCATGATCTCTCTATCAACTTCTGCAATCAAGTCTTCATCAGGGTCTACCCCCATTAGATAATTATGAATGATGCAACAAGCTATAACAATTTCTGATACAGTATCCGCATCATAGTGAGATTCAGTCCCACTAGCTATGATAGGAAATCGCCTCTTCAATACACCAAAAGCCCTTTCTATTGCAGTTCGCAGCAATGAATGTCTTAAGTTGAATAACTCTTTTGAATTTTCCGAAGAATGATGAGTGTACTCTTTCAAATGATACCGAACACCTCTGTATGGAGTAATAAATCCCGATCTCAGACTATATCCCCCATCCACTAAGTAGAACTTACCTAAGAGTTCATCACAGTTAGATGAAATATATTGGAAAACTAAACAACTATGTTTTATAGTAAGAATTACCTGAAGGAACTATCAAATTTTCCTCTCTACTCAAGGCATTTTCTAATATTCTAGAGTCTGAAGCAGAGCCTTCCCATCCAGTTAATACATAGGTGAACCTCAAGTCAAATGTACAGGCAGCCAATACATTCGTAGAAGGATATGGTTTTGTTCCTCTATATCTTGAAACACTTTCTTTTGGCACTTTTACACGCATATGTGTTCCATCAATAGCACCAACACAATTCTATGATATTTAAAGCTTGTTAACAAAGCTATTAGGCTTAAAAATAAAAGCACACTTAGTTAGTCAATCTGAACTCTACCTTAAAATAAGGGTAAAACCTTTGATCACTATGTATTTCTGAAGGAGTTGTGGAGCCATCTGGTTGAACTAAAAACAAATCCTCAAGAGATATGACGGCTCTAAGAATTTGATGAAAATGACGGTTAACAGTTTCCCCAGATCGACGAAAATAAAAACCCATATTCCGATTACGACCATCACTTCCTATGATATGAAGAAATTCGGCTACTTGTTCTTCAACAACACTATATTGATTATCCCTTAAAAGTCCCCTTCCTCGAAGAATTGAGACAAATTGTCGGAAAGTGTGAGGATTCATACGTAAGAGACTACGTGAATGCGCATTTGTTTCTAAAGCTCTCATAAACTCTGTACGTACTTCTTCTCTCATACTTCTATCTATAGAGTTTGAGTGTGCTCTATGTTGAATCAATCTAGATAAAACTACTAAATAGCCCGCATAGGCTACCAATCCAATAATAGCATTTGTATCAACATTAGTCATTTTTCCTACAAATAATAGGAACACATTATATCACAGTTACAACTTTATACTTGACTAGTGGAATGGAAGCTTTAGGTCCTAATTAGACCCTAATCATTTATATGGAATAGCAATGTGTTAGCTGAACAATTTCATTTCAACATAGACAACAACAATGGATGTACATAACAACACCAGCTGCATTAACATGACTGAACTTAGGTCTTATAGCAATTTTAAACCAATCAATGTGCAAGTATCCTGGAACTGCAATTTTAAGGGTTCCTTTATTTGGCAAAATCAGTACTAACTAGACTAGTGTAATGGCAAACTTAATTTTTCAATAACTACAGAAAATCTCAATTCAGTTACGTACTAAAGTGAATAATATAAAGCCCAAAAAAGGGGGGCCAATCCAGACCTAACAAGATGGGGGAAACCAACAAAATTGAACTTCAACATATAGAAACCCAATACTTGATTAATGCCATATATTGTCTGAAAATAACCCAATACTCTCCATAGCGGGGTTGAAACATTTCATAGTTCCACGAATCCAACTACTATCGCCCTCCTCTGAGCTCAATTTATGAAAAAAATGATCAGAAAATATACCAAAAGGTATTGTTTAATTATATATTTAGGGAAGAATTCAAGACACTGATTACCTACAAATACAACAAACTAAACTTATATCCAACTAATTAAATATTCATCGTTTGCTAAAAACCAATGGCGTTTACTCAACAAACTAAACAGTCACACTAAAGTGTGAGGATTACTATAAATTTTTAAGATAAACTAAAAACCAAGTTTAGCAGATGGCTCCACTAAATTAAATAAGAAATTAAGAAATGCAACTATAACATAACAGAGGTCTATCTAGTGAAAAAAAGCAATTAAATAAGAAATTAAGAAGAAACGAACCGAGCAGAAACTTAGAAAGCTTGAAATATCGAGATGGCTTCAACGTATCGGCGATATGACGGCAGAGATGCAATGGAGATCTTCGTTCATCGTTACCGAGAATGAGAGGAAATTAGGTTAATCGAATTGAAATGATAGAATGAGAGAGGATAATAGGTTAAAATGAATAATGGTAAAAATGTAAAGTGGGAATTTAAAACCCAGCCTAAAATGAATTCTCTCCATATCAGCCCATTTTTAGCCTGATTTTAAAATGATTTAATTTAACTGATTCTAAATTTTATATGATTTGAATTCTTTTCATCATTGTTCATTCCAAATAAGGGAATTAGTTAGAAGGAATTCAAATGAATTGAAATTCTTTAAAATTAGTCTTTTCAAATTCACCTTTGATAATATGTATTGTAATCCGTTGGGAGGAGCCTTTTTATATCAAGGTTCTATTATTTTTAACTGATAAGTAGATGTAGAACTGAACTGAGTAGTATTAAATTGAGCTGAATAATATTGAACTATACTGAAACTGAACTGAATAATACTGATACTGAAATTAAAAATACTGAAACTGAACTATAATTACTAATATAAATCACAATTCTAAAATATTAAAATTTATTAACATCATAATTGACAACACTTTCAATAATGTTATATATTATAATAAAATTTATTAATTATTACATGTAATAATAATAATAATTAAATATATCATTATAAATTATTATTACTATTATTATATATTATATTTTATTATAATTATTATTATGAATATTACCTTTTATTTATATTTATAAAGTATTATTACTTTTATTTATTATTTATTTATCCTACAAAATTAATCATCGTAAAAATAATAATTAATAATTTTAAAAATATTATTATTGGTTACTTTTTATTTGTTATTATTTGTGATTATTAATATTAATTACTAATATTTATATAATGTATAAATAGAAATGAACTGAAATTAAAATTGAAATGATGTTATTATTAATATTAATTGCTTTTTATTATTTATGAATAATAATATAAATTAATAATATTGATATAATGTATAAATTGAAACTTAATACTGAACGATGATTGCTGAATGTTGAATGCTGAATACTGAATATTGAAACTAAATTGAACTGAACTGAATGATACTGAACTGAATGATACTGAACTGAACTGAACTGAACGGTAATAAACTAAACTGAACTGAACAGAAAATAAGTTGAAAAGAAGATTACCTCATACTAGGAAACTTCTAAATTAATCAGCCTACCAAACTAGTAATAAATTCTAATCCCAGTCACTTATTTGACTCATAACTTGTAATTTTAAGAAGAGAGGAAATTTTTTGTTTAGGTTGGGAAGCACAAGAAAGAGGAAGAGTATAGAGAATGGAGAAGAATATTTAGGGAGAATAATAAAAAAATTGATATTTCATTTATGAACCTTTAGGTTACGCAGCATGATATTCATAGAAGCAACATATCTAAGCATCTACCCTAACTCACTCAAATGGAAGTGAAGTACAACATGGATAAGGATAAGTACATCTAGGTACAATAACGGAAGTCAATACCTAAAATATAAATATCAAATAATATTAAAACTCCTCATTCTTCTTCTTCTTTCTCTAATACCTAATATAGTGACGTGGGTGAAAGGACGTTAGTTTATTTAAAGAAGGTGGACCGTTAAAATGAGTGAATTTGACATTGTTAAATTTCGATAATTTTGGGCCTTATTCTCATTAGATTCGGTCAACGAATAATACTCATGCTATGCAATGAGCTACGCTGTTTTGCGGCCATAAAACATTATTTAGGCCTCCAATTTTGCGTTTTTCTATTTTCAAAACTGGAGATTTCCAAAAGTTTGTGTGCTTGCTATTTACGTTCAAGCTTTTTACCCTAGCTGCCCCAACATATTTAAAGGATTGTTGCAATGTCAATTTCAGTTTTTACCTTCATATGAATAACTAGTAAAATTTCTCTAATTTCATGTATTTGCAATTACATAGGAGTTTGTGAAGAATCAATTCACTACGAAAGTTGCGATTTCCAAAGACTACGACTATAAAATTATCATTTTCTCTCGTTGTTGATAATCCGTTGCATCACATACCTCCCCTTTAGCACATTATTATCTCCAAGAATGCATGAAGTTATAAAATTTCTCCTTCAAAAACTCCTCATTCTTCTTCTTCTTTCTTTGATACCTAACAAGCCCTTCCCCTTGAGCACATCATTGTCCCCAAGAAATTTCCCCTTCATGTATTCAACCTCTTCACAAATAGTCTTTAAGCTTGACAACCCTTCCCACTAAATTAGCAGATACATGCCTAGAGTTGACCACTTGTGGTGGAGTGGTTGTAATGAGGCCTTCATCCAAGGGATGTAGTGAGGTGATCGGTGGCTGAGTACAGGGGCGGATCTAGGGGGGCATGCAAAGACACCCGCCTCTGCAGTCACCTGAAATTACATGTAAATACGGCGACGTGGCCCCTCCAAGATAAATATTGCCGCCGAACTCCTATGGGAGGAACAATTCTGGTCACAATACGCCCTAAAAACCAGCCTTTATTTGCCACTTTACTTGCAGCTTTAATTAGGTTTTCTCCCCTTTTTAATCTCTAAGTATTAAACGGCAACGTTTTAGAAAGTGAGAATATTAGAGTTTGAAACCGAACAACACTAGGGCCCAAATATGTCTCTTTCTTCGTCTTTCTTGGTACAGTTAATTAGATACTAGCCAAGTTGCCATTATTCACATCAATAAATTATTCAAATATATATTCAATTTTTTCATGCAAAAATGTCTTGCTAGGATGATTTTATACTAATTTCTCTGTAATTGCTAGGTGGCCTTCTCTGTAATTTATTTAAAAAAAAGTACATGGTCTGAATGAGTTTAGATTTAATTTTTCTTGCTAAGTTGAATTTATATATTTGTTTTTACATGTTTCTATTTTAAACTATACCAACTATGAGCATAGTGTCTGAATTTATCCTTTTAGTTTTTATCTTGTTATTCCTTCTATTTAGTTTGGTTAGTATGCATATATATGTTGATCAACATTTTTTTTGTTGTGCTTAATATCGAAATACGGATAGTCACATACTTCTTGTTTGATATTTTACTTCTGAAATCTAGTTCAATATGCATTTTTGTGTAGAACATGGACATAGTCTATTGGTTGAGCCTGAAACTGTGATACTAAAGGTCACAGGTTCGAATCCACATTCAGGTGGGGTGGGATGAGATTTTTTTTTGTTATTATTGTAAGCCCAATAAGACGATTTTTTAAAAAAAAAATAATGATAGGTAGTGCGTTAGCACGATTTGTCGGACATCATTTTCACCGGATGACATCATTTTTCAACCATTAGCATTTTTTATTGAGTAGAATTTTTTCTAACAAAATTTCGCCCCTGCAGTGAATGATTCCTGGCACCACCACTGGCTGAGTAGAGCTATTTATGGGCATTTTAAGCTTATAGGCAACTTTTCAATTCTTGTTAAGATCTGAAAAGGTCCATAAAACTTAGTTTTCAACTTGTGTGTTCCTCTAATGGCTATTGATTGTTGCTTATAAGGTGGGATTTCAAGTACACCCAGTTCCCCACTTCTTATTCTCTTTCACTCCTGTGTGTATAAGCATATTGTTTCATCTTCTTTTGTGCCTTAACTAGATTTTTTGCCAGTGTTGAGTTCATTTCTTCCCTATTCGTAACATCTCCTATATATTGTTGCAACTGATGTATCTTTGGTAGGCATGATTGGAGGTTGTGGTTTGATTCCATAAAGAGCTTGAAATGATGTATTTTTTAAATTGTAGTATTTTTTGGGATTAAATGTTTAGGGAAATTGTAAAGATTGTAGGGTTTGGATAACTTATTTACAAAATTGCTATCTACGTTTATAATTGTTTTTTTGTATGTTTTAAAATTTGGCTTTTATCTGGTACGTTCCTATAGGTTTTGGGTAACTTATTTATACAATTGCCCTCTACTTTTATAATTAACTTTTTTTTTTACATTTTTTACTTTGTTGCATTTATGTCGCAAACCCCTGATTTTTTTGATATGCCGCTTTAAAGTTTTTTGTTCATCTTGTTTTTATCTTCGAAACTAAATCCATGATGATATACTTTTTTTTTGAATTTATACTAGCATTATACCAGGTGTGATGTACATCTATTTTATGAGAAACCAAAGAAAAACCAAATTATACCAACATTATACCAGGTGTGATTAAACAAAACTTTAATTTGCTATCTTATAAAAGAAATTAACAAAATTATACTATCATTATACCAGAATTAGATTAGTTGTGAAGAATCAAAACCAAATATAAGCATGTATTTTATGAAAGAATTCAAACAAAAATTACATTTATACCAGCATTATACTAAGTTTATATGATGTGTGATTAAACAAAACCTTAAGCATCTATTTTATGAAAGAAATCAAACAAAAATAACTTTATACCATCATTATACCGGTTTATACCAGGTGTGACTAAAAAAAATCTTAATCCAACAAAAAATACAGTTATACCAGCATTATACCAGGTTTATATTAGGTGTGATTAAAAAAATCTTAATCAAACAAAAAATACATTTATACCATCATTATAGCAGGTTTATATCATGTGTGAAAAATAAAACCAAACATAAGCATATATTTTATGAAAGAAATTAAACAACAAAACCCACATTTATACCAACATTATATCACATTTATACCAGATGTGAAGAACCAAAACCATAAACGTATATTTTATAAAAGAAATAAAACAAAAACGATTTTATACTAGCATTATACTAGGTTTATACAAGGTGTGAAAAACAAACCAAACATAAGCATCTATTTCATATAAGAAATCAAACAAAAACCACATTTATACCAGCATTATACCAGGATTATACCAGACGTGAAGAACTAAAACCATAAGAATCTATTTTATGAAAGAAATCAAACAAAAACCTTATACCAACATTATAGCAGGTGTGAAAAACAAACCAAACATAGACATCTATTTTATGACAGAAATCAAACAAAAACCACATTTATACCAGCATTATACTAAGTGTGAAGAACCAAAACCATAGGAATCTATTTTTTTGAAAGAAGTCAAACAAAAGTCACCTTATACTGGTATGAGCGAACGACGATTCGGACGGGCCGCGAGGACCAATCTCGAATAAAGTTATTAAATGGTTTTAATAGTGTGGTAGAAATTGGTTTTGCATTTTAATGCTTAAAAGAAACGAGACTGAAACTTCGTACTTAAAACAAAGTCGCCACCCGGTTCAACTCAACCGAGAAATTTTAGGTACGATTTTCCCATCGGGTGGTAGACCATACCTTAAGTAGAGATTCTGAGCTTGGATGAGTTATCTACTCTTCATTAGCCAAATTAATCATATTACATGTCATTTGATTCTTACTTATGCCATCATATCATTGCCTAGTTAGTCATTTCGGTTTATATAGCGCGATACCAAGCATACAAAAGTGATAAATAATAATTATTACAGTTATCCAAGAATAAAAGCATGAACAAAAAGCTATTCTATAGGGATTAAATACATATGGGAAAGGGGAACAAATCATATTCATCAAATCAACGAATACAAACATTTACAAATACCCGAAGGAAAGCCCTAACGTACATCTAACCTAAATCTACTTGCATCCACAAGGCTTAGCATGGATACGACAAATAGGCAAGATATATCACGTTTTAACATGCATTGTTAGTTGAAAAAATAGGACTCGAGTTAGTTCGGTTAGCGTAATAATTAGTTAATAGATAAAAATTCAAACGACAAATCAAAATCATGAATCTCGAATGTGTCTTGTAAAAATCTCATTTTTAGACTCGATTTATTGCTTTAACTAGTTATTAGTAAACATATCGCATGGTATGGGGTCAAGGCTGTTTTCGAGAGAAGACTAACTTTTCCGTCGTACTTGGTTCATCCTAAACTTCAGAACTTAAATCTAGGGCCAAAAGGAAAGGAAAATAAAGGCTACTGTTGTGAGGTGTCGATGACGTGTGGGTCTCCTTTTGCGCCTGTGTGAGAGGCAGGGCCCACTGGGGGTTGATTGGATTTAGGCTTGACAAAGCATTTTTAGTTCAAGTTTGCACAAATAGCCAATTTTAATGAATAAAAGAATCGAGACCTAAATCTCGATACAAATAGAGTTGCCACCCAAGTTGTCTACTTGGGAAAGAGTTTTGGTACGGTTCCCATTGGATGGGAGACTCATACCTATTGGATTAGAGATTCGGGTATCGGATGAGTCACTTATTTCTCATTTAGTTGATTCAAAATTACATTCACCGCGTAAAACCATTTTTGTTTTCATCATTTAGGGAATTATCACTGAAATCCTATTTTTTTACACTCTCTCACACTTGTTACATGCTTTTACAGATTACAATAAAGCACAAGGAATAAATGGGGGAATAAAAATTACAACCGGGGAAAATGGGGGAATTTCAAGTGAACCTATACATTTGTTCTAAGTTATAAAATAAAATAAAAATAAATTCCCCTGCATCCACAAAGATTAGCACAAATTATAGCACATCATAAGTCAACATTCCGGTATGAAAAATGTGATTATGTTAGCGTGACGATTTTACGATCGATAGTGCATGGGCGGCTTCTAGGATCAGAGAGAAATAATAAGTCTTTAACGTATTTTGTTATGAAAACACATTTTAACTTTTGTGGGTTGATTTACCAGATTATTAGTGAAAGTGATCGCATGGCAAATGGTGAGTTGGGTTGATTTTAACTGATTGAAACATGAATTCTAGATTCTGCCTGGGGCTAGTATCCGTACGGGTGGGTGGTACCCGTACGGCTACCAAGAAGGACCGGTATGGGTATGGTGTACACGTACGGGTCTTGTCTGGTCTAGGTAGAAACTTTGTTTGGTTTAATACGCAGATTAATGGATGAAAAATAAATTAACAATAGGCTTTCCTTCCGTATGAGTATGGCGCACCAATTTAATATCTCAAAGACACAAGGTGCCAACAAGGCTCATACGGGTTAGGACCAGACATGAAACAGGAAATAAAAAGAGCAGATATAATAGAAGAGGCAGAGAATAATAATAAAATAACTGCGATGTAAGTCTCTTTGAAACTTAGGATCATTACCTTTACGGCGTGAATCCACTTTGAGGTGATCCCTTTACTATTGAGAGAGTCTACCCAAAGTAGATGTAACATGATTATTTAGGCGAGTAGTTGTATGGACAGAACCTCCCCTAAATCCTATTAAACAAAGCTAGGAATGAATAAAATGTGGACAAAACCTCAGAAGATGGGTTTTGTCCCTATTTTATACCTCCTATACCTCAACTATAACCTTTTTATCCCTATAGAAACTGCTAGAATTTGTGTATAGCATCTAACTATTTATGTATTATCAATTGTGTGTCTGAAATGTGAAGATAAGGGCCCTATTTATAGGGGAAAGGAGGTCTGAATGCAATAAATCGCGTTCATGACCTTTCTTTTCCCAAAATAGGAAAGGATTCCCTTCCAAAAGAGCCTGTTTAGGCAATAAGAGGACCCGTATGAGTGGGGCCCCACCCGTATGGGTCCCCCTAGGAGTGTATGGAAGGGATGACCCATAAGAGTCCAGCAGTGGATCTGTACTACCAAGCAGTACCTGTATGGGTCCCTAAGGGCAGACTAGGTCTCCAAACTTTGTCGAAACTTAACTCTACAGCAGTAGGAACACCTTTGATGGATAAAACCTGCAAGATAACGCATTATATAACTCTCATCATCGTTTGTGAGAAGGATCGTTAAAATTTAGTGCTCACAGACTGCCCCTCGTGGGATCACTGCAGATACGGATCTGTATGATCTCACGATGTGAGCGAGGGTGTAGAAATTATACCTGAGTTGTTGACATAGGTGAGTTCCTTTCTTGAGGCTAACTTTTTTCCTAGGTGTCCCTTCCTTGAGGTGGACGACTTTCCTTTGCTGATGCTATTCCTTTCTTGAGGCAGATGACCTTACTTTCCTGATGCTTATCCCTTTCCTGAGGCAGATGACTTTCCTTTGCTACCACGTATCCCTTTCCTGAGGCAAATGACTTTCCTTAGCTACCGTGCATCCCTAGTGACTCAACTGGCGAAGGTGTCTGTATCTCTTTCTTAAGGCGGATCGACTCCCCTTACTGACTATGTATCCCTTTCCTGAGGCAGATGACTCTCCTGACTGATGTATCCCTTTCTTAAGGCAGATCAATTTTCTTGCTGATGGTGTATCTCTTTCTTAAGGCAGATTTACTTTCCTAACTGATGTATCCCTTTCCTAAGGCAGATCGACTTTCCTACTGCTGATGGTGTATCCATTTCCTAAGGCAGATGACTCTCCTAACTGGTGTATCCCTTTCTTGAGGCGGATTGACTTTCCTAACTGATGGTGTATCCCTTTCCTAAGGCGGATGACTCTCCTGACTGGTGTATCCCTTTCTTGAGGCGGATCGACTTTCCTGACTGGTGGTGTATCCATTTCATAAAGCGGATGACTCTCCTGACTGGGGAACTCAAATAACCTGAAAAAGAGACAACAATTAAACACCGAGTTAGTCATTGTCTAAGCAGACACATCTTTATTCTTAATTGACTTTTGTGAAAACAAAAATATTTTTGCCCCTTCAATTAAGAATAAAGATGTGTGGGTGAAATAAACTGAAAACTTTGTGCGAAAAATTGTCAGGTTTGGCCCAATTGCTATTGGTTCCACTACTGGGGAATGCCCCTAGGTTTTTTTTGATGATAGGGGTATGTCCCTTGATTGATTCCACTGTTAGGAGATGGGGGGATGCCCCTGGATTGGCTGATTTTGCTGCTGGAAGATGAGGGATTCCCTTGGATTGGCTGATTCCTCTGCTAGGAGATAGGGGGATGCCCCTTGATTGATTATACTACTGGGAGATGGGGGGATGCCCCTGGATAGTTCCTCTGCTAGGGAGTTAGGGGGAATGCCCCGTTGGTGGGGGGATGCCCCTGGATAGATTCTGCTGCTGAGAGATGGGGGGATGCCCCTGGATAGATTCCTCTGCTGGGGAGTTAGAGGGATGCCCCTGGATAGATTCCGCTAGTAGGAGTTGAGGGGATGCCCCTGGATATATTCCTCTATTGGGGAGTTGGGGGGATGCCCCTGGGTTGGTGGGGGGATGCCCCTGGATGATGCTAGGGAGTAAACTAATATCCTTTGAGTCGAACCTCTTCTGCTGGGGGAACTCTTTCCTGGTAAGATTTGTTTGTTGGGGAAGAATTCATGTGTTGGGATGGACCTGTACACAAAAACCATCTTTGTTAGTGACCAACTCGAAAATGGCTTACCTTGATTCTTGATTGACTTTTGTGAAAACAAAAATATTTTTGCCCCTTCAATCAAGGATCAAGGTGAGCTAGGGGGCTTGCCCCACATATGACTGAAATACAGAGTTTAGGAGAAGTGGGGTTGGCCTCGATTCTAGATTGGATGTACCCTTGTAAAGGTCTTTATGATGTTGTGAAAGTGTGGGGTCCTTTCTTGAGGCGAACTCCTTTCCTTGGTGTTCTTTTCTGAAGGCAAACATCTCTCCTTTGCTGTGAGTATCCCTTTCTTAAGGTGGATGACTTTCCTTTAACTGATGCTGGTGTATCCCTTTCCTAAGGCGGATGACTTCTTCTCGTATCCCTTTCTTAAGGCGGATCAACTTTCCTGATTGATATTGCATCCCTTTCCTAAGACAGATGATTCTCCTGCTGATGGTGTATCCTTTTCTTAAGGCAGATGACTCTCATGCTGCTTGTGTATGCCTTTCCTAAGGCGGAAGACTCTCCTACTACCGGTGTATCCCTTTCTTAAGGCGGATGACTCTCCTGCTGATGGTGTATCCCTTTCTTAAGGCGGATGACTCTCCTGTTGCTGGTGTATCCCTTTCTTAAGGCGGATGACTCTCCTATTGCTGGTGTATCCCTTTTCTAAGGTGTATGACTCTCTTGCTGCTGGTGTATCCCTTTCCTAAGGTGGATGACTCTCCTGTTGATGGTTTTGAGCTACCTGTCGAAAAGATAATAAAAACATTGCATTAGTTACTGTCTGAAATGATACATCTTAATTCTTGATTGACTTTGTGGTAAACAAAAATTTTTGCCCCTTCAATCAAGAATGAAGATGTGTGGATGAGGGTTAGCCCTTGAATAAACTGTAAACCGAGTTTAGATATATTGGGTTTGGCCTAACTATTTTGAGCTAGAATGCTCCTCGGGGGGGTGCCCTTGGGGGAGTTAAATGCTGAGCATATAGTTGTTGGATGGCTAGTCCATTTGGATTGCTGGGGAAAAACTACTTGGAGGCAATTTCACTTGTTTAGAGGAAGGTGTTACTGGGACATCATAGCTGCTGTGGAGTGTCTTTGGAAACTGTCTCAAGAAATCTTGACTAGTTGGGGAGGTGCCCCTAGAACGTTGCCCTTGGGAGGCTTTGGGGTCAATGCCCCTCGGGTATTCTTCTGACTGGGGGAATGGTTTCTCTAGCAGCCTAGCCGTCGGAGACAAGGATTGACTCTTTGTGGGGATAAGGGAGATGCCCCTTAAATGTTCTGTCCACTGGGGAACGAACTATCCTGGTGTGGATGCTCTGCTGGAGAAGATGTGCCCCTATGGTTGGCATTCAAGTTCCATCTTGTCTGACCTGCAGGTGAAAACAAGTTCTATCAGAATATGACCTGGAATGGTACATCTTAGTTCTTGATTGATTTTGTGATGAACATAAATTTTGCCCCCTTCAATCAAGTATTAAGACGTACTGGGGTTCTGCCCCTAATTAACTATAAAGAGTGAGTGAAGAGATGTTGGGTTGGTCCTAATCTTATTTTGGTATGCCCCTGGAGCGGCCTGACTACTGGTGGGAAAATAGCCTATGAGTGGCTTAATTGCTTAGGATCAAGTCTCCTAGACGACTTGGATTGTTAGGGGGTGCCCCTAGAAAGAGAAATTTAGCTGCTGGGGCGTTCCCCTAGAAATCGCCTTGGGTGGCTTGACCGATTGAGGGGATGCCCCTCGGATGGTTCGCTTATTAGGGAAATGATCCCTCTAATGGTCTAGTTGCTGGGGATGCTTCTTGGGAAGATGCCCTCGGCTTGTGTCCCTCGTATGGCATCTTTGTTAGGTATGTCCTTTGAGTGATGCCCCTTAGGTGGCAATGTGGCTGGGGGAATTCCTTCTTTTCCTACGGATACCTCTCTTTAGGTTCCTGTACATTATAAAGGAACCGGTCAGTAAAACTTTGAGACACACGGGTCAGGACTTGTCCCGATTAAAAGAAGATACTGAGTTTAGTGATGTTGGGTTGATCCCAACTCGAACCGGGGCGCCCTTAATATGCCCCTTCTACTAGCTGACAATGTTGGGGTGCATGATGATGGGGGGGTACCCCTCGATTATGCCACTTTGGGGAGTGCCCCTATGGTGGGTTCCCCTAGGGTGGGTTCCCTTAGGGTGTTTGATGATGGGGGGATGACCCTCGACTGTATCCATTGCTGGGGAATGGAGGGATGCCCCCCAATTGACTTCTTTGCTGGGAGGTGTCTTCCTAGATGATTTTTCTACTAGGGATTTCTTCTAGGATGGCATTTCCTTAGTTTGGGCAAGAATCTCTTATCTTGTGAGGATTGTTTCCCTATGATGTTTTGACCGCTTGGGGATCTCCCCGTGAATGAACCTGCATATGAAAAGTATTCACATTAGCAATTGTTTGGACATGGCTTACCTTGATTCTTGATTGATTTTGTGTAGATAAAAATTTTGCCCCTTCAATCAAAGATCAAGGTGAGCTAGGGGTTTAGCCCCTAATTAGTTGAAAGAAAGGGGTTTGAGAAGTGGGGTTTGCCCTAAATTGGATCTGATGTGTCCCTGCTGCTAAGGAATTCTAAAACTGTTCTAAATAGGAGGGAGGACCCGTATAGCTGGGAAAGCTGTTGGATGGGATGCCTACGCCTGCTAGGGACCTGTATGGCCGAGGATAGGTTTAAGTGGAACCCGAGTTTGACTAGTGTGCCCTTATAATATTATTTGCGACATTGTTGTGGTTCACCCCTGTGAGAACTTTATCTTGAACCTAAAAAGAGGACTCGTACGCCTTTCGTGAACTCACACAAGTATGGATGGACAATGTATGCCCAAATGAGGCTTATGCTTCTTCTTGGTGTTAGATCTGATGTTGGTTTAGGATACCCTCATAGTTAGTTCAAACCTGCAAAACTCAAAGCTAAACTATGTATGAAGCATTATGTATGAACATGTGTACTGATCCCTTGGTTTTCATCATGGACTTTACTGGCTATGGAGCATGGCAAGTCCCCTCAAGATTTGGATGCTTCTGAGGAGCGAGCTAGGTTCCTCGAGGAGTAGTTCTGAGTAGCCACTGCTGAGGCCGACCAGGTTAGGCCACTGGAGGAGGAGTTGGAGAGGGCTAGAGCGAAGACTGCTCGGGCGAGGGCCGAGGTCTATGTGTTGCTGGGCCAGCTGGTTCGGATGATTGAGAATAGACAGACACTAGAGCCGTCTGATTCTATGTTCGAGGATGATCTTTCTGCCTACCAAGTGGATAGTGACCTAGAGGGGCGGAGCTGAGCAGGAGGTAGACCAGCATGCTAGGGGAGCCGATGCTGTTGGTGAGGGTGTCACAGGGACTGAGGACCATATGATGATTAACATGGACGACCTACTGGCGGATACACAGGATCGAAATTTAGAGGATCGCTGGGGACATGATCCCTCAGTAGCTTAGATTGAGTTATACTTTTACTTTCTGGACGTTTGATACTTTTCGGCCCTATGTGGCTTACTTTGGTGTAAACTTGGATTGGTACTATTGGCATTTAACTTTTTATGCATGCTGATTTTTCTTTTCTTGAACTGAGATCATTGAATATTGGTGCTTGTAGACCCGTATTACTACTTGGTATAACTAACATTGAGATCAAGTCTGGCTGGTTTGAAATTAACACTCTTGGGGATACGTGCCATCAAGTGATTTCATAGTGAGGGGACTGATTGATGTTCTAACTTTTGCATTGGCCATTCGATGTGAGATGACCTATCGAACATTTATTTTCATTTCTTTTCATCCTAATTTTTGCCTGAATTGTCCTTGATGGCTCAGTTCAGAGGACCTTTTCTTTTCTTTTTTTCCTTTGCTTTAACTTTTGCCTGGATCGCCCTTTCGAGTTTTCAATCTAGCAAGCTTTTTCTTTTGTTTTTCTGTACCTTCATTTTTGCCAGGATCACCCTTTCAGGTTTTCAATCTAGTAGGCTTTTCCTTTCTTTGGAGGAGGATAGTTTAGCTTGTCGGGTGGCGCCAGTGGCCACTTAGGTGATGGGAGATGAGCAGGAGGTAGAGCCGGTGAGTAGAGGAGATCAGTATTACCACTGGGTGTATAGCAGAAGCTTCAGAGCAGGGTTCCTGATCTGCCTGTTGCAGATGTTGGTGGGGCAGAGGATCATGTGATGATAGACAGGGATGACCTACTGGCGGATGCACAGGACCAGACTTAGGATGAGTACCAGGGACATGATCCTCCAGCAGCTTAGATTAGGCTATGCTTTTCTTACTTGTCTGGGTCCTTGATTGATCCTTTGCCTTGAGGATATTGTTGTCTTGTCCTTCTTTGATAAAGGCTTAAATTGTTGGTGAATTGACTAGTAACCAAACTTTTGAAGCTCTAGATTACTGAGAGACGGGCCCGACTGAGACCGATGAGTACTACCAAGCTTTGGATGAGATACGTATGCCTGCTGTAGACTTGTATAAGTTTATATGGATGCCTATACTTCTTTGATTTGATCGGATGAGATTCATTCTTTGCACATGAGGGTAATGTGTCCTTGAGTTGTCCAAACTATAACATGGTGCAAGCTAGATGATGCTAGTGGAAGCACTTGGAGCTTTTAATTTGAGTTCTAACTTTTGCATTGACCGCTTGATGTGATGCGATCTATTGAACTTATTTTGTATTTTTTTTGTCTTAACTTTTGCATGAACTGTCCTTGGTGGCTCGGTTCAGCAGACTTCTTTCGACTTTTACATAAGCCTTATTTTTTTTAGCTTATCGGTATTTTGTCTTTTGTTGAATGATACGCGTAATACAGATAATAACAAAGAGCACAAAATGTAGAGAAATAATTGATGTTCACATACTTGCGATTATTTCACTTAAAGACATGCATGCATTCATAAGACCAGGATTCTTAGCAAATCATCACATGTTCATCGATGAAATTAAATTTGAGTGCATAGGCACTGGTAATTGTTTCCAATGGTTAACTCTTACCTGCTTTCTGGTCTTTTTATAGATTTTCCAAAAAGCAACTGACGTTTTTCTCTTGATGCCCTACTTTTGCCTAAGCCGCCCTTTTCGGGTTTTCAACTTAGCGGGCTTTATTTTTGTTGGAGTACCCTAATTTTTGCTTGACCGATTTGTGGGATACCGATCAGCGGGTTGCACCCTAATTTTTGCCTGAGCAGTAGAGGACCACTCATTGGGTGATTTATTCTTTATTTCTTACATTTTTTTGCGTGCTGCTTTTTTGTGATTTCTTTCTTTTAACCTAGACATGATAGCGCTTAAGCCTATCTTGATTCACTGGATTCACAAACTCATTTTCATCCATATCCATGAGCTTAATTCCTCCCTTACCAAGGATTTCTTTAACCATGAACTTCCTAATTAAGCCCGAACTTGCCCATAATATCAGTGTTGACTGGGCGTAGCTGTTTAGGAACCAGATCACCCACCTTGAGGGGTTGCTTTGGGTATCTGACTCTATTGTTGTGAGCTTGGGCCATTTAGTGTTGGAATGGACCGGTTTTTCTCTTTTGTTGAAGGAGATCATGTCATTGTGGGGAAGGTTTGGGATCATTATGTAGGGTGAGGGGTCTTCTTTTTATTTTGAACAAACGGAGAAAGCCTTTTTGGACGGATATTTTGATGGGAATATAGGTCCAAGGGAAGGTACCTACATTGATAAGAAATGCCCATTTGTTGGATGTGATGGTTTACCCTTTTGAAGGTTTTGGAAGAGCATTGGATTAATCTTGCATTGATTTTGGATTTGCGTTGTAAGGTCTTTACCTTCAATGGTGCTTTTGATGTGAAGTATGTCTTCCCCCCCCCCTTTTTTGGGCTTTCTTTCTTATTGATGTGTATCTTCCTCCCCCCTTATGGAAAAAGATGAGCTAAGACCCAAGGCTATCATGTTTTCTAACCACTTTTCATCTCTCTTTTTCAAGGTAAGTTTTAACCATTGGAACGTTATGCCATTGCGATGTACTCAAATTCAATTTCTTTAATAAATATGATGAAATTATTAAGAATATTGATTTTATGAGTGCACAATACCTTTAAGAATGAAATGCTCAAACATAATGTGAATGCATCAATTTATTTGTGATATGCTTTATAAGTGGCGTCATTTGCATCAAAATACCAGCAACGTTAAAAGGTTACCTCATCCTTGAAATCATCCTCCTAATGTGGAGGGTCTTCATCTTTAATCTCGGTAGGATCCATCGGCAAACCGGTAGTCTCCCAATACTGGGCTTCTACTTGTATTGGCACTAAGTGATGGCGTGGTGGTGTTTGGATGACTGTTTTTAATGGAAAAAGGGAAGAAAAATGTTACTTTGTGGCTGGTTTAGGTGACGCACGAAAATTATGAGTAAGGTAAGGTGAAATGGCTTATTTTGTGAGAAAAGGAATGTGTTTAAGTTTCTTTGAATGTGTTAAAAGGTGGAATTTTAGAAGAGAAAATGGCTTGTTGTAAACTAAAGGAAAATGTAACAAGTTGAGTGTTTTTGGATCACACGCAAAGCCCCATTAGTTTTTGGAAACTAATAAAACCCAAATGTGTTTAAACACACAATTTCACTTAAAATATGATATGATTATTTGCAAATTCGTTTCCCTTTAAATAAGGAAAGAACAAGGTGTTACAAAGCTGAAGTAAAGGCTGTTGAAGCCAAATAACTTCCTACAAAAAACCTACTTTGAATTGTCATTTAAACAACTTTATTGATAATTAAGCAGAAAAAACAGCTAAAAAAACTCCTCAAAATGTCCTTCTTGTGTATGAGCTGAAATTCTTGAGCATAAATCACAATTTGGGTATATTTTGTTGTTCCTGAAGTTGGTCTTCAAATATGATGGCCTGGAATAGCCCAAAAGGCTTCAAAAGGAGTTGGATCTTCATGTTATGTATTGATTCAAAGCATGGCTCTTCATTAGGATCAACATCATCATCTTCTTAAAGTGTGCAAAGACCCATGTCAAGAGTATCTCTAATTGCAAGAACGGATGGACCTCCACTAGTCTTCCCTTCTTGGGAAGTTTCCCTTTCAATAGAGACTTACATCGAATCTTCAACATACTTTGAGAGATCACTTAAATTGAACGTGTTGGAAATCTTGTATGATGGTGGCAGCTCTATGTTGTAGGCATTCTGATGGTGGCAGCTCTATGTTGTAGGCATTCTGATTTATCTTCTTTAGCATTTTGTACGGACCTTCGGCTTTGGGCATGAGCTTGTTCTTCCTTTTTGATGGAAATCCGGCCTTTCTCAAGTACACCCACACAAGATCCGCTTCTTTGAATTCAACATTTGATTTTAGCTTAGATTGACGCTTGTAAACATCATTCTTTTCTCGATGTGTTCTTTGGCCTTGGCATGAAGTTTTTTTTTTGATGAAATGGCATGAAGTTTTATTATTTTAGCAGCTCTATCTTCAACCTTTAAGTTTGATGGAATGCTAGAATACACTTTGGTCAAATCGATTGGAATAAGAGGGTTAGCACCATAAACTAATTCAAAAGGAGTAAAATTTGCTGTCTTACTCTTAGAACTGTTATAAGCAAATTCTGTATGTGCCAATATAGCATCCCAATTCTTTACCTTTCCCTTCAACAAACTTCTCAAAATGTTACCAAGGCTTCGATTGACCACCTCGGTTTGTCCATCAGTTTGAGGATGAAATGCCGTGCTAAATTTTAAAGTTGTCCCAAGTCGTGCCCATAAATGTCTCTAGAAATGGCTCAAGAACTTTACATCCCTATCACTTACAATACTCCTTGGAATTCTTTGGAGTTTTACAATGTTTTCAAAATACAAGTTCAGAATATGAGATGCATAATTAGTTTTGTTACAAGCAACAAAATGAGCCATTTTAGAACATATATCAACAACAACCATAATAGAGTTATGATTTTTTCTTGTTCTTGGCAAACCAACTATGAAATCAATACTCACATCCTCACATGGAGCATTTGGAACCGGCAAAGGCATGTATGGACCATGTGCTTGTGATGTCAATTTGGATTGTTTGCATGTGTTACAACCCTCAACAAGTCTTGTAACGTCTTTCCACATCTTTGGCCAATAGAAATTTCTACTAGCCATCTCATATGTCTTGTCTCTTCCAAAGTGACCAGCTAGGCATCCACCATGGACCTCCTTTAGAATTGCTTCCCTTAAAGAACTTTGAGGAACACA
This sequence comes from Euphorbia pulcherrima, assembly GCA_947683365.1. NCBI lineage: Eukaryota > Viridiplantae > Streptophyta > Magnoliopsida > Malpighiales > Euphorbiaceae > Euphorbia > Euphorbia pulcherrima. The sequence continues at coordinate 37,603,079 of CANTUS010000014.1, read as the reverse complement.
AAGAGCATCAAGCTTGAAAAGATAATCATTATGAATTGTGAAATCCCTAAATGCACCATCTTTCCTAGACAATGTATCAACCACAACATTACTTGGACCATCCCTATACTTTACCACAAAATCAAACGATTGCATGTATTCAACCCAAGATGCATGTCTTCTACTCAACTTAGCTTGGCTTTGAATGTATTTAAGTGCTTGGTGGTCAGTATAAAGAATGAATGAATTTGCCAACAAATATGCACTCCAATGTCTATGTGCACGTACCAAAGCATAAAACTCAAGGTCATAGGTAGAATACTTCTTCCTAACTTCATTCAATTTTTCACTAAAAAATGCAATAAGCTTACCTTCTTGACTCAAAACAGCCCCAATTCCTACCCCATTAGTATCGCACTCCAATTCAAAAGGTATGGTGAAATTAGGTAAGGACAAAATAGGTCCATTTAAACAATCCTTTCTTCATGCAATCTGTTATTGGGCTCGTTATGGTGCTAAAATTTCTAATGAATCGTCTATAAAAAGAACAAAATCCATGAAAATTTCTAACTTGAAACAGATTGCTAGGAATTGGCCATTCAATAATAGCCTTAACCTTTTTCAGATCTATACTAATCCCATCTCTAGACATAACATACCCCAAAAAACTAATGATGCTATCATAAAAATGACACTTCTCCACATTAGCATATAATGATTCACGGTCCAAAACCTCAAAGACAAGTCTCAAATTCATACAAGGCTCATGTAAACTATGACTAAAGATTAGAATATCATCAAAATAAACAATCATGAATTTGTTGAGAAAAGGTTTGAGTACCTCATTCATAAGTCGCATGAAAGTGGAAGGTGAATTAGAAAGCCCCATTGGCATAACCAACCATTCATACAGCCCTGCATTGGTTTTAAAGGCTGTTTTCCACTCAGCTCCTTCCTTAGCACGAATTTGATAGAAACCATTCACGAGATCAATCTTTGAGAAGACAGAAGCTCCATGTAATCGGTCAAGCATATCATCAAGCCTCGGAATTGGAAACTGATACTTGATTGTGATTTTATTAATAGCTCTACAATCAATCACCATTCTCCATTTCCCATTCTTTTTTGGTACTACAAACGCTGAAACAACACAAGGAGACACACTCTCCCTCATTAATCCCCTTTTCAACAACTTATCAACCTACTTTTGTAACTCATCACTCTCCTTTAGGCTCATTCTATAGGACTGTTAGTTAGGAATTTGGGCTCCCAGAACAAAACTTATTTCGTGTTGTATGCTTCTTAGAGGGGGTAAACATGAGGGTAATGTGTTTAGAAATACTCTCTCAAACTCACTAATCAAAGATTGTACCTCATTTGGAATGGTACGATTCTGTTTGGGCTCATCTTCCACATCCATTGGGACAAAACTAGGCAGTCCCTCCATGATCTCACTCTTCTCATCATTGGACAATAACCCAACGACTCCAACCTCTTTCGTCTTCTTTCTCTTTTCCGGCGACATAGGCTTGAGCAATATCTTTTGCCCATTATGGAACAAGGTATAAGTATTGGCTGTCCCTTGATGATGAACATCTTTATCATATAACCATGGCCATCCAAGTAACAAATGACAAGCAGTCATAGGAATAACATGGCAGCTCACCTCATCAACATATTTCCCTATAGAAAAAGGAACAAGGCATTTGTTAGTCACTCTTATCTCATGTGAAGAATCCAGCCAGGTCAACTTGTAAGGAGTGTCGATTGGCTCAGTTTTGAGACCCAACTTATTCACCATCTCATTAGAAACAACATTTCCACTATCAATAACAACTTCACATAGCTTGTTATTTGTTAAGCATCTAGTGTGGAACAATGATTTCCTCCTCCAATCCTCCTCACTTCTTTCTAAATTCAGAACCCTCATCATCACATTCCCCATCCTCCATTGCTTCACATTCAAGAACCCTTCCTCATCATCACATAAACCCGAATCTACCTCATTAGCATCAGCAAGCAACAATCCTTCCTCAATCTCTTCTATTTCCCTTAAGGTCATTATTTTTCTTGTGGAGTATTCAGAAGCAAAATGACCATAACCTTGGTATTTGAAACATTTCAAGGAAGTTTTAGAGTCACTTTTAGTTGGTGGGGCAGTTTGATTAGCTTTGGTCAGGGTGGATGTGTTTTGGGTGTTTGATGGACGTTTTGGTGGTGGTGTGAAGGTAGTTTTTGTATGGGCTGATTGTGAAGTGCTTGAACTTGATTTGTAAGGTGAAGAAAAGTTTGATGGTTTGGAAAAGTTTCGAGAAGGTCGAGCATGAGATAAGCTAGCCTCACTTCTTAGAGCCAATTTCTTCAATTCAATAAGGGAATCAAAAGGGTAAAAACTCACCATGTCTTGAATATCAAGACGAAGTCCTTGGAGAAAATGCTCCATTAGCAGCTCCTCAGTTTCCTCCACTTCACATTTCATCAAAAACTCATCAAACTCCATGGTATATTGTTCCATGGATTTAGTGCCTTGTTTGAGACTTAACATCTTCTCAATCATCTTTTGCCTATAATGGGATGGTAAAAACATGACATCCATCTCCTCCTTCATTCGATCCCATTGAGTGATTCGAGGTCTTCCTTCTCTAGCCCTTTGCTTCTGCAAATTCTCCCACCAAAGGGCAGCATAACCTTTCAACCTCATGGCAGCAAGCCTCATCTTCTTTTCCTCTGACACTTCCTTTAAATCAAAAGGTTTCTCAATGGAATATATCCATTCTAAATAGGCATCGACATCAGTTTTACCATGAAATTTAGGTAATTGAATCTTGTAATTGAAAAATTCCTCTTACCTTCCACCACCGCGGGGAGGGGGAAAATTTCGTTCACCTCTACGAAAAGCTCTTCTTCTAAATCTGCCTCGGTCAAACATAGGTGGTTGTTCATCATCATTAGATTCTTCATTAAGTTGCTCACCCTCATTTGGATTTCGAAAATTCAATGGTGAATTTTGAACAATCGTTTCAAGAGCATCGTTCTTGGTTTTAAGCATCTCAATCTCCAACTTCATTTTTTCAACTTCAGCCACCAATTCTTGTGGGTCAGTCACCACGTTTTTGTCTTTATTTGCGGTAATAGACATGGTATATAGGCTAGGAATGAGGCAACACTTAGCTCTGATACCAAATGATGGCATGGTGGTGTTTGGATGGTTGTTTGTAAGGGAAAAGGGGAAGAAAGATATTTACTTTGTGGCTGGTTTAGGTGATGCATGAAAATTATGAGTAACGTAAGGTAAAATGGCTTATTTTGTGAGAAAAGGAATGTGTTTAAGTTTCTTTGAATGTGTTAAAAGGTGGATTTTCAGAAAAGAAAATGGCTGGTTGTAAAAAAAAGGAAAATGTAACAAGTTGAGTGTTTTTTGTATAACACACAAAACCCTATTAGTTTTTGGAAACTAATAAAACCCAAATGTGTTTAAACACACAATTACACTCAAAATATGATATGATTATTTGCAAATTCTTTCCCCTTTAAATAAGGAAAGAACAAGGTGTTACAAAGCTGAAATATAAGCTATTTAAGCCAAATAACTTCCTACATAAAACCTACTTTGAATTGTCATTTAAACAACAACTTTATTGATAATTAAGCATAAAAACAGCTAAAAAAAACTCTTCAAATTCTTGAGCATAAATCACAATTTGGGTATATTTTGTTGGGCCTGAAGTTGGTATTCAAATATGATGGCTTGGAATAGCTCAAAAGGCTTTAAAAAGAGTTGGTCTTCATGTTATATATGGATTCAAAGCATGACTCTTCATTAGGATCAAAATCATCATCTTCTAAAAGTGTGCAAAGGCCCATGTCAAGAGTATCTCGAATTGCAAGAACGGATGGACTTCCATCACTAGTCCTCTTTTTGCTTCATCAGTGCACTCCAATTTCTCAAATATTTCCCACTTTTCAGCCTTTTTGGGGATCCAATCTTGTTAGACCGGAGGTGAAAGTTGTTGAGCATTTGTAGTAACACCAAAGGGTAGACCTGTTGGATGATGGAAGGTTGTCCCCTTAGGTGTGGCTACGCAATTGGGACCTTGGCTAGATCCCCCAAACTAAAACACTAACAGCGCGAATCCTTGGCTAGGTTGAATAGACCGACTGGCAGCTGGCGGAACTGTTGTACCCATTGACCATACGGACCAACTGAACCCAACTTTTAGACGGAGGTGGAGATTTAACCTTTAATTGAACCAGATTCGATTGAGCAGAAACTCGAATGTGGACCAAATGAACTTAAAGATGGTTGCCAAGCTTTGATTCTTGCTCAGGTGAGAACCAAACGATCAATACATGCATGGGTTCGATTACGTATGAGGCATGTACAATGATGCATGGTGAGGTTAATTACAAGGGAATGTAACATAACACATGTGAAGCGATCGATTCCGTCCTTATTTCTCTGGCCGATCTGAGGGTATTCTTCCTTAATCTAATCTTACACAGAAATTAGGGTACCTATAAGGTAAAATTCTAAGACTTTCGATAAGATTGGTGTAGGGACATATCAAAAGTTTAATGTAGAAGGTTCCCATCGCATCAAGCCTCTTTTGTAGGGAGATGACAATGAGTGCTCCACCCACTAGGGTGTCCCCAATTCCTGGCAGGCATGGGTAACACCTTTGCGAGTGTCGCGGAAATAATAGGGCACCTTAACCCAATGCTAGAAGAAGAGCGCATCCAACTAAAGAGAGAGGAGATGAGAAGATAAAGTGTGATAATGTTCCCAAATGATGAAAAAGAAAACGGGTTGAATCAAGTAAATGATTTTCGGTGCTCATCTTAATCTTTTAAGCTTTTAAAACAAACCAAAATTTGCAAGTTAAAACAAACCAAAATTTTCCCAGCAGAGTCGCCACTGTGAGGTGTCGATGATGTGTGGGTCTCCCTTTACACCTGTGTGAGAGGCGAGGCCCACTAGGGGGTTGGTTGGGTTTAGGCGAGGCCCACTAGGGGTTGGTTGGGTTTAGGTGTGACAAAACATTTTTAGTTCAAGTTTGCACAAATAGCCAATTTTATTGAATAAAAGAATTGAGACCCAAATCTCGATACAAATGATAGAGTCGCCACCCAAGTTGTCTACTTGGGAAGGAGTTTTGGTACAGTTCCTATTGGGTGGGAGACTCATACCTATTGGATCACAGATTCGGGTATCGGATGAGTCACTTATTTCTTATTTAGTTGATTCAAAATTACATTCACCGCGTAAAACCGTTTTTATTTTCATCATTTGGGGAATTATCACAGAAATCGTATTTTTCTACACTCTTTCACACTCGTTACATGCGTTTACAGATTATAATAAAAGCACAAGCAATAAATAGGGGAATAAAAATTACAACCGGGGCAAAATGGGGGAATTGCAAGAGAACCAATACATTTATTCTAAGTTATAAAACAAAATAAAAATAAATTCCCCTACATCTACAAAGATTAGCACAGTTTATAGCACATCATAAGTTAGCATTTAATTAGGAAAAATGTGATTATGTTAGCATGGCGGTTTTACGATCGATAGTGCCCGGGCGGCTTCCAGGATCGGAGAGAAATAACAAGTCTTCAACGTATTTTGTTATGAAAACACATTTTAACTTTTGTGGGTTGATTTACTAGATTATTAGTGAAAGTGATCGCATGGCAAAAGGTGAGTTGGGTTGATTTTAACTTATTGAAACATGAATTCTGGATTCTACCTGGGGTTGGTACCCGTACGGGTGGGTGGTACCCGTATGGTTACCAGGGAGGACCGGTACGGTTATGGTGTACCTGTACGGGTCATGTTTGGTCTAGGTAGAAACTTTGTTTGGTTTAATACGCTGATTAATGGATGAAAAATAAATTAAAAATGGGATTTTCTTCCATATGAATATGACGCACCAATTTAATATCTCAAAGACACAAGGTGCCAACAAGGCTCGTACGGGTTAGGACCAGACCCGAAACAGGAAATAAAAAGAGCAGTTATAATAGAAGAGGCAGAGAATAATAATAAAATAACTGAGATGTGAGTCTCTTTGAAACTCAGGAGCGTTACCTTTGCGGCGTGAATCTACTTTGAGGTGAACTGTTGAGAGAGTCTAGCCAAAGTAGATGTAACAGGAGTATTTAGGTGAGTGGTTGTATGGACATAACCTCCCCTAAATCCTAATAAACGAAGCTAGGAATGAATAAAATATGGACAAAACCTCAGAAGATGGGTTTTCGCCCTATTTTATACCTCCTATACCTCAACTATAACCTTTCTATCCCTATAGAAACTGCTAGAATTCGTGTATAGTATCTAACTATTTTTGTACTATCAATTGTGTGCCTGAAATGTGAAGAGAAGGGCCCTATTTATAGGGGGAAGGAGGTCTGAATACAATAAATCGCGTTCATGACCTGCCTTTTTTAGAAATAGGAGAGGATTCCCTTCCAAAAGAGCCTATTTAGGCAACAAAAGGACTCGTTCGTGTCCTGGGGGACCCGTGTGAGTCCCCCTCGGCATGTGGAAGGGATGACTCGTACGAGTCTGCCAGTGGATCTGTACCATCAGGCATCACCCGTACAAGTCCCTAAGGGTAGACTAGGTCTCAAAACTTTGGCCAAACTCAACTCTGCAGTAGTAGAATACCTCTGATGGATAATACCTGTAAGTGAACGCACTATATAGCTCTCATCATCGTTTCATGAGAAGGATCGTTAAAATCCAATGCTCACAGCTGCCCGAAGTTTCATGTCGCTGGCGGCATGATGATGTCGACGGTGGTATGGGTGATGTCAGTAGCGATATCATTGATATCAACACTAATATCAAGCACTTAGCCATGCAGACAAGTAACATTTTGGGTTCTAATGAATGATCTGTGGGAAACTTGAAGTCGATGGCCACATCATGAAGCTGATGGCGGAATCAAATATATAAGTGGCGACATCACTAATGTTAGCAACGGTTTCACCTCACTGCAGTAACAACAAAATAACGGCCAAAATGGCCAAAACAAAAAAAAAGCAAAATGAAACACTAAACAAGCAGTAAACAACAAGTAAACAATGCGAAAGAGATATGAGACTCGAGAATTTACCTCGGGGTCCTTAATCCACCTCTTCAAGATCCAAATGACACCTCTAGGAAGATCGAATGCCGATTACGAAGTAATTTGTTGATTAAAGTCCCTAAATCCTATTAGATTGATTTTAGACTTAAGCTTTATTGATTTTAAACTTACCTAAGAGAATGAAAGGAGAAAAACCAAGAAAAGTTGGATTAAGAACCACTTTTCTTACCTTTTCTCTATTTATCTCTCTAAAATTTAATTTCTCTCACTAAAACACTCTCTAATTCAAATTCCAGCTGAAAGTCCCTCTCTCCTAAACCCTAATCTTACTTATATAGTGAAAAATGGAGTTAGACAAAGTGCTTACGCTAATTTCACCAAAATGGCAAAAAATTCGGTCAAGAAGGAAGATATAGATGTTGTCTGCATAGTATCCTGATTTATGCCATACCACTACTGAGATGGTGTTAGATATGATGTATGCCCTTAAGGCAGTCAGGGCGGTATGTCTTAATTATGTATTTGTACGAACCAATTTATTATTCAATAAAGGCATTTAACTTTTGTATATATACAGGTGTTCATATATTGTAATTGGTTAAAATATATTCATTGATATCTGTGTACAAAAGTCCTTGACATATCATAGCATGGAGTGCAAATCATAGTGGGACTACGATGGCGGGTGGAAGCGAAAAAAAGATTAGAATGAAAAATAGGCTAATTTGAGATGGGTGAATGTCTTTGGATCACATAAAAACCCGTTGATTATTTTTGGAAACAATCAAAATCCTTTAGTTTTTGAAAACTAATAAAACCCAATTAGTTTTTGGAAACTAACAAAACCCAAATGTGTTATAAAACAAATATTTTCTCAAAATTATAATCTGATAATTTTTTTATTACAACTTTTTTCTTCCTTTGTATAAGAGAAAGAAGAGTTACAATTAAATAAAGGTACTAAAAGCATAGAAATGGTTACAATGATTTAAAAGACGTTAAAACCTAACTAATGACAATAAAACTAAACTCTTTAATCTCAATAAAACTGCCTAAATAAAAGCAATTTCAATGGCGCATTATTAGCCAAATATAACATAAGATAAATAAAGAAATGTAAAATATTTTTAACCTAAAATTATTAGCGTAATGTCATAAACCTAAATATTGGTAAATTTTATTCTAAATATATCAAGTATCATAAGTAAATGAAATTTGTCGGTCCTCATGTTGGCTATTGGCTTCATGTATAAGATGAATTTCATTTTGCACCTAATTCTCCATAAATCTGCATTTGAAACAATGAGAATAATTTGGACATGTAGCATTTGAATTTGACACAAGAAAATAATGAACATAACAACGTACTCGTCATCATTCTCTCATTCTTCAAAAAGATTCATCCTTGAATCTTGTAATTCCAAAACATAAGGAGACTCGTATATTTCAAAATTATAACAAATAAACTCTTTCTCACTAAATTATATCATCTCAATATCCACATGCCAAAATTCCTTTTCAATTTGAAATTGAGATGTTTCATCTCCAAAAAGCATCTCATTCTCAAGATCTGCAAGCTCTTGAATAGTTACAATCGTATTTGTAGGAACAGATTTCAAATCATGATACCCTTGTACTATTAAGTCTCTTTCAATTTCTTCTGATTCATTTTCATCGCAACAAATAAATTTGATATTTTCTGATGCATTTTCATTGATTAAGACATCTAAAATGGACTTTGGTGGGCGTGCAAATGCTGGTTCATTTTTTAAGGAATCGAACAAATTGGGAAGTGGAGTGTGATTGGAAAGAGATGGAGAATTTTCCGCTTGGTGGACACATTGAGAATTTTCCAAGGAATTTGGATTTTGGTGGGGATAGGAATACTCGTTTCTTTGGCAAAGAAATCAACATATTTGAAGGTGAACTGTGATTTTGAGGATTAGAAATATTTTCATGATAAAATTTGAATTTATGGCTAATTCTTAACCTTTTGCGCATATGCGTTTTCAAGACATTGTTCTTGGCCTTCAGAGCATCTAGTTCTGACCTCAATTTCTTGAATTCAGCAGTGAGATTTTGATCTACAAACATGATTTGTATTCATTCTTCAAGGGTGACACAAAAATTGCAATGGAAAAAGAAAATTATGATGACGAAGGATGCCACTGGTGAAAATTAGAAAGAATCTTTTTGTATTCATTCTCATCAGACTATGTTTAGTGAGATATGCTTCATGTAAAATTATGATTATGTCTAAACTATCCCTGATCATAGTTTTATCAAGATAGGACATTGATGAATCAGATAGACTAGCATGTGTTGTCATACTCTCTTAGATAAGATCCATGTAGTTAATCTTCTAAACTGAAGGTGGTGCCTTGAGTTGACTCATGGATGTATATGGAAGATGCATTGGAGACCGCTATAAGATGAACACTTGGTAAATATATCATAGGGTTGGTGTTTATCTTAGTGCAATAGCTTTGCGAATAACCTCATACTTGAGATACTATTTACCTTATGTGGTATTGTCACTATGCTTTGGGTCATTCCTATTCATTCATTAAGGATGCCACTGGTGATTGAGGGTATAGCGATGACATCACATTGGTAAGCTAAGTAGTCGAATGTTATCCATCGCTCCTGATATATTTAGGAGTTGTACCTGGCCGCTTGTTGAAGTAACAATTGCTTGAAACCTCTCATCAGAGTATGGGTTGATAGAAATAGTTTCTAGTCAACACATCATGGTAAAGCAATGTACTTGGGTAACAATTCAATAACTGGGATAACTTGGAGCAACCTCAATATTAGTATGTTGACACTTTAACCGAATCCAATAAACCAGATGGTATATGAATATATTAAAGAATGGAAGGAGTTCATCCCATACGCTTACTATTGCATTACCCAGGATTAAGTCATAAGCACAATTACATTCCGAGTAATGGGGGATGGTAGAGGCGTACTACAGTCTTTCAAGTTTATTGACTTTTATTTGCGGTCTAGAACCTTGAGCTAATAAGTTCTTGATAAAGAACTAAAATTGGTTAAGTCTTGATAGCTCAATACTTCGGAATCCTATAAGGTCACACACATAAGACTTCATCGGACTGAGTAAATAATTAATAGACTAAGTCTATTATGAGAATATACATTAATGGTTGGACCATTATTTGGTTGGAACATGAATTTATTTTGGCCGGCAACTAATTTATTAGGGTCAATAAATAAATTAAATATTGAATAAGGAGAGGAACTAAAATTGTCGGATTGGGCTGCAAGGTAAGGACCTTGCAAGAATGGGCCATGTAGGCATTGGATGCCTGCGTGGGCTGCCACGAGGCCTCGCGAGTCCTGCGTGTACTCGCGAGCTGTAGGCCACGAAAGCACTGCCCAAGTAGTGCTCGCAGGCCTACAGATGGCAGGCCTTGCAAGTGCTGTAATGGGCAGCGCTTGTGCGGCCCATTGCCACTTGCGAGCTGGGCTTGTAGGAAGTTCCGTGAGGCCCAGCCTGCGGGACAAGGCATGCTCACAAGAGCCTGCCTTGTGCAGCAAGGACCCGGTTTACATAGCAAGCCGGATCAACTTGGGCAGAATGCGGATCCTATAGGATTTGCATGTTTGGTCAAGGGCAGGATGGGAATATTTCTATGTTGCGTTTAATTTGGGGAGCCCTAGCTCCCCCTATAAAAGGCACGCTCGTCGTCCTTGTTTTAGTCCACCGGTTCTTCCTTTGAGCTCTCTGACTTGAGATTCAAATGCATTTTCTCAAGCCAACTTAATAGAATGAATTTTTGGGGAGCCCTTATTTTATTAGGGAACCTCTAGTTATATTTTTAAGGGGCTTCAGAGTGGTCCAACAACTATTCGTTTCTCTGCGGTTCTTTCTCATTAGGAGGTTTCAGTCAGTGGCGTTCATGTGGATACTCGTAGAGGCTATCCTACACTTGGAGGCCTAAGCAAGAAAGTTTTGCTAAAGCACGCTTCAACTAGTAAGTGTTTCTTTTAATTATTAAGCCTTTTTCTTTAAACATTTTTAGACTTAATAATAATGCCTTTGTTATTTTATGCATGCTATGAGCGGGCGAGGGTTTTAATGGGAGAGGAATGCACATGAGGTGCGGTACACAGGGCGCGTTCGGTTTGGTTGGATAAAATCCGATTTGCTTAAACGCGTGTGCCTCTTTGGTAATAAAATGTTTAATTTTATTAAAGAGAAAATTGTATTTTTATTTTTCACATAAACTTATCGAGCGAGAAAAACATGACTTTTTATAAGCCAAAAATGTGATTATACTGAGAAATAGTTTTACACATTTTAATAAAAGAAAATATTTTAAAAATAAACTGTTTTACTTTATTTAAAAATAAAAGAGTCTTAAGTACACCAAAATGTCCCATGAGACCTCCTCCATAAGCCACACGAACCAGCAAAGTCCTTAAAGAACACTTAGGCAAACATAGTCTATTATCTTTAAACATAAAGCCCTCATGTTTATAGAACTTTCCAAAAGCAGCATGCTCACAAGCCTAAAAAATAGATGCAAAATCATCATCACTAGCATATAAATCTTTAATAAATTTAAATCCTACTACTTAGCAAATTAACACGCCTACTTAATGCATCATCAACAACGTTCTCCTTCCCTTGCTTATACTGGATCACATAAGGAAATGTTTCTAAGAATTCAACCCACCTAGCGTGCCTTCTATTAAGCTTTTGTTGACCTTTTAAGTGTTTCAAAGATTCGTGATCAGTATGGATAACAAACTCTTTAGGCGATAAGTAGTGTTGCCAAGTCTCAAGAGCCCTAACTAATGCATACAACTCTTTATCATAAGTGGGATAATTCAAACTTGCTCCATTCAATTTCTCAATAAAATAAGCTATTGGATGTCCTCTTACATCAAAACAGCCCCAATACCCACACCACATACATCACATTCAATTTCAAAAGTTGTCAAAATTAGGCAAAGTTAAAACAGGTGCAGAGGTAAGTTTTTGTTTTAGCAAGTTAAATGCATCTTCTTATTCCTTTTCCCACTTAAAACCAACATTCTTTTTAACTACTTCGGTTAAAGGAGCAGCAATAGAACTGAAATTTTTGACAAACCTGCGATAGAAGCTTGCCAACCCATGAAAACTCCTTACCTCAGTAATTGACTTAGGCATAGGCCAATCTCAAATTGCCTTCACTTTCTATTCATCCACTTGCACTCCTTGCGTAGAAACTACAAAACCCAAAAACACAACCTTTTCCATACAAAATGTGCACTTGGAGAAGTTAGCATATAGTTGCGCTTTCCGAAGTGCCTCCAAAATAGATCGAATATGGTCAAGGTTCTCAGATAGAGAATTAGAGTAGATAAGAATGTCATCAAAATAACCAACTACAAACTTACCTATGAATTCCCTAAAAACATGATTCATTAATCATATAAAAGTACTAGGTGCATTAGTTAACCCAAATGGCATAACTAACCACTTATATAAGCCATGTTTTGTTGTAAAAGCAGTTTTCCATTCATCACCAATTTTCATCCTAATTTGATGGTAACCACTTTTTAAGTCAATTTTAGTGAAATACACAGCCCCACTAAGCTCATCTAACATGTCATCAAGTCTAGGAATACGATGTCGATATTTTGCAGTTATTTTGTTGACAGCCCCACAATCCACGCACATCCTCCGTGTCCCATCCTTTTTAGGAACTAAAATGACGGGAACAACACAAGGACTCATACTTTCGTGTATCAAACCCTTTGACATCAGCTCCTCAACTTGCCTTTGTAGTTCCTTCGTCTCCTCGTGATTACTTCTATAGATTGGTCGATTCGGTATAGATGCTCCGGGTACAAAGTCAATCTGATGTTCATTTCCTCGAATAGGAGGCAATCCACTCGGCATTTCTTCGGAAAATAAATCATCAAATTCCTGCTGAAGAGAGGAAACCACACAAGGAAGAGGATTGGTAGTTTTATTTACGGACAAGCTAAAACCTTTATAGTAAAAAAGAAACATTGTCAAATTGTTATTTTTAGCTTGCTTTAAATCCCTCATTTTAGCGTATAATGTATGATTATTGGCTTTTACAATGCCCTTACCTTTCTCTCCACACATCTCTCTCACGCAACTCACTAGCCTTTTCTCTCACCTATTCTCTCTTCTCACCCTTACTGATTTTATCACTCTTGTTTTCTCTCTCCTTAACCAACACCCCTTCCTTTGATATTGAATTCTGAATATGAAGTTGATCTTCATAAACTTGTGTCGGTGTCAAGGGTAATAAGGTGTAACATTTTCCTTCCTTAATTAGAGTAATTTTATTCAACTTGCCATTATAAATGGCCTCACGATCAAAATGCCACAGACGACCCAAAAGTATTTTGTTAGTTGAAAATATTGAAACCAACCTGCATAACTGGAAATTACCAGCTATCTCCTCACACCATATTTACAAGTCAAACAATAATTTCTTGTTTAAATCTGACTATGTGGTTAAGACTGTCGAAGAGTCTATTTCCATAGATAATAATTTGTTGTCTTTTAATTTGTTATCACAAAGTCTTATTAATAGACATCAGAAAAAATATTCCTTCATACATATAGGAATGGTACAAGTAGCGGTTAAACCTGCTACGAGACTAGGCTTAAACGTTACAGCCTTATTATGCCTAAGGGATAAACGGAATAATAAATTTACAGACTCCTTATTAGGAGCCGTAGAGTCCTCATTAAATGATGGACCCATTTATTTTACATGCTACCCGAACTTAACAGTTCCATTAGATTGTCCACATGTTTTAGACATAGCCTCGTTGGACATAAAAACTGAAGGGTTTGATATGAAACCCGGTTCAAAGAATTTGATCCTTATTTACAGGATCCATTACAAAGTTATGAACAGTACGGTCCCTAATATTAGGGATGATTCGGGCAAATTACATTTTCCTGACTCGTGGAGAATGGAGGATGGAGTCCCTCCGAAAAAGGAGGAAAATAATACTCTAGAATATATTCTAGAAAATAACGACGGAAGCATAATGATAAAGTTTGATAGATCCAGGAGCATGTCCAGTAGAAGATCCTTTACCGGTATCCCAAACACTCCGTCAATCGTACCCCCTAGATCGTCAGTTTCTTTACCGGCAAGACCAGAAGAGGTCAATTTTGTAGAGCGAACACCGGCTAATATAGCCTGGCCCACAAGTAATGAAAGGCCCACAAGTCCATCCATGTCAGATATGGGTTATGCACCCAAAGAACTGTTAGTTATTTCTTCACTAACAGACTTCGAGAAATGGTTCGAAATGTCCTTCTCTGAAGGAAGGAAAGAGCACTATCGCAAATAATATTCTATTTATAAACAGAAAGAAGGAGAAAAAGAATTCCCTGAATTCTTAAAACAATTGTTCAAACTCAAAGCAATATTCTTATAAGACATACATATCTTCTAAAAGGGTTCCACCCCTACCAGATGATGAATTTGATGATCTATTCCTAGACTCTCAAGACCCTAATGACCTTTAGGGCAGAATCCTTATGCGGAGGTCATCTGGTAGGGGTGGAACCCTTTTATTCGCTTCATTTGATGATGAGGCAGTTTCAGCAGCCTTTCTTTTGGGACTCTCTTGGTTTTTTGGAAAGGCGGATAATAAATTTTGTGGATCAAATCCTAGTTTAGGAGGATCCTTTTCTCCCAGAAGTTGAAATACTTGTTGCTTTAATTCTTCTCTGGGGATGGAGGTTAATAAACCTTTGAGGAGCTCAGCTACCTTGCCAGGGGATGCTGAGGTTTCAGCAGCCTCAGGAGAATTTGGTGGACTGTTGGGATTTATCATTTTAATAATAAGCTCTTTGGAGTATATTGCTGGCGGCTCAAAGAACTCGAATTTATCCCACCATTTAACAAAAATTCTCCTAGTTAGCCAGGGAATAAAATTTTCAAAATCTGAGTTATAACCCAGTTTCTTTCCTTTCTTTTTAGTGATGATATAATCCCACTTGCCTATCCATGGAACCCTGTAAAGGATAGTAAACATGAGTCTGGGATAATCACAAAATCGTTAGAGTCCACGAAGAATTCATAGATTCCTAGAACTCTCTGAGGGAGGATAATTGGATATAATCCCCATTTAAAGAACCAGTCATGAAACCAGTTCAGGAAAACCTCTTGAGGTTTGTTTAAAGAGAATTGGAAAAACCAACTGAATTTCCTCTAACAATTCTCATAAAATAATGGCTGATTCCAGGCTTGCATGTAGTCAAAGTAATCAAAAAATCATGGTTTTCCATACGATAATTCTCTGCAGGAGAAAAGATTTCTCCCCCATTCCTCTTGGGTAATAACCCTAGTGATGATGAACTTGCTATAAGCCCATTCATCGCCGCTTCTTGTAACCGGCTCAATTTTAACAGAATCAGTCTCCAATAAGATTGATTGGTAGAAATTATAATCCTTTGGCAGATATGGTGAAAGTGTATAATTCTGCGTATAAAAGGATGCCATCTCATGGGGCTGTAGGTGAGCATGTTTGTCTTCAATTGGCATAATATGCTCAAAGGTAATAGGTACATAAGGAAATTTATTTTCCCTTACAGTGGCCGCCTGGAGGCTACGCCTATAAGCGTCGGGGCAATATTGGTCTTCTTGACTTGCTTTTGACGGTCCAGAGAAATGCTCTTTAGCCTTCCCTTTTCCTGAAGGAGTATTATTCCTTCTGAAACTCATGACCTACAAGAAACTCTCGAGTTAAGAAATCTGGAAGCGAATTAGATTCCCCTTTAATAAACTCAATATCAAAATCAAAGACTGATAAAATAGCTTGCCATCTGGGAAATATTTGTTTGGATGCTATATTTTTAACATCCTTTAGCAAGATCTCTTTGGCGCTTTTACAGTCTATCCTTATAAGGAATTTCTGATTAATTAAATCAGACTTGAATTTTTGGACACATAGGACTATAGATAAAACCTCCTTTTTAACAGTAGAGTAATTAACTCTTGGGCCGGTCCAAAGTCCACTGGTGAACCTAATTAAGGTTTCTTTTCCATTAATCCTTTGTTTAAGGATTCCTCCATAACCTTTATCTGATGCATCAGTTTCTACAATTTTAAAGGCATCTGGATGTGGTATGGCTAGGCATGGTAAGGTCTTAACATTAAGTTTTATTTTCCTAACTACCTGGGTACATTCTTCGGTCCACTTTGGAGGGTTTTTATGAAGCCTTGCAAATAAAGGCTTTGCATCTTGGGCTAGATTTTTGTAAAAGTCAGCTACATAGTTTAAGCTTTCAAGAAATTTCTGTAACTGAGTTTTATCCTTAATCTCATCAGGAAATTTATCTGTGAATTCTATAGCCCTCTCAATTGGAATTGATGTGCCATGCTCTAAATAATGGCCTAAAGATCTTATCTTTGTTTGAAATAATTTAATTTTATTAGCAGACACCCCCAAGCCATTACTTTTGGCGGCCGTTTGGAAAATACTAAGATGTTTGAAGTGCTGCTCAATGTCCTTGGAGAAAATAAGGACGTCGTCTATATAGACTATCATGAATGCTGAATAAGCATTAAAGATCTCATTCATGATTTTTTGAAATTCGGAGGGGGCATTTTTAAGCCCAAATGGCATCACATTCCATTCATATTGGCCAAATGGAACTGTGAAGGCTGTTTTGTATTTGTCTTCTTCCTTGATCTGGATTTGCCAATATCCAGACTTCATGTCAAATTTGGAAAAGACTTTAGCTTCATAAAGCCTGTTGAGTAAGTCTCTTTTATTCGGTAAAGGATACCTTATCCACCTTAAAACCTTATTTAAAGGTTTATAGTTATGACTAATCTTGGTACTCCTCTTTCGAGTTCGGCCGCATTTTCTACATAAAAGGCCGGGCAGCTCCATGGACTTTTACTCTTTCTAATAAGCCCTTTGTTTTCTAAATCTGTAATTTCAGATTTACAGATCTCCAAATGGCGAGGCCCCATAGCAATGGGCAGGGCCCTAGTAGGGATCATTTTTTCATCAAAGTCTGGCTCATAAGGCAGACTTATAACATGTCTCTTTCTGGCCCAGAAGGCCGTAGGAACTTCAGAGCAAATTTCTCTTATAAGCTCTTGTTCAAGGGTTTTAACCTTTTCTATCAGCTGAGGACTTTTAAGTTTTTCTTCTATGGTTTTGAAAGAAATTTCCTGTTTTAAGGAATTAATAAATCTCTCCTTTTAAGAGACTCTCCTTCTGATTACTTCTAGATGTTTGACTTTGGGTTGTGAAATAAACTCAAAGATGATGTCTTTTCCCGCTATTTGTGTTTCAATTCCCTTTTCAGATAATCTTGATATAGGGAACAACATGTGCAGGAATGGGTTTCAAAGAATGACTGAATGGGATAAATCTTTGACCATTATAAACGGTATCTCTAGACACATCCCGTTATTGCAAACAGCTGCATTACTAAGCTTATAATTGACAGCCAACTTATCACCATTAGCCGTATGCAGTTGTTCGAATGTCTTAGAAAAGTAGCGGGATGGTATTAATCCCTCATGTATACAATTAAGGTCAGCCCCTGAACCTATAAGGGCTACTGTCTTTAAGACATATTCCTTGTTAATAACAAGGGTTATTTTTGTATGCCACTTATGAGTGACTACTCTATCTAGCATGTCTACGTATTGGAGGTCCTTTTGCGTAGACTGGTCTTTCTTTGCTAGACCTTTATCTGGTTCCTCCTCAGATTCAGAATTATAATCTGAGAGTTTGGCAGCTTCTAAGAGAGTAAGTCTATATTTAAGATTCTTTACTTCTCTTTTGAGTTCATTAACGTCTGCTTTAAGATCGTTAATGGTAGGCTCTTTTCTCTTGCTAGCCTTGACCCTGCTAATTATCTCTTTCATATCATAAGAGATATTCTTTTCTTTAACCTTTTCTTCAAGATTGTTATTTCTTGAAGAATTTCTAGATGAGGTTTCTCCAGATTTTTCTTTAAACATTTTCAAATAAGACTCTAAGTGGTCTCTCCTCTCTTCGGGGTCCTGGATCTTTTCCATCAGATCCAAAATCATGTTCTCTTCTCTAGTAAGGACTAATAAGCCATTTAGAGAGCAAAGTGATTTGTAATAATCACAGTTTCCATCACAGCTTGAATTGGACTATGAATTAGAGTCAGATTCTTCCTCAGAGGTGTAATCATTTTCTTCCTTCTCTGAGCTGGTCTGGACTACTAGAATTTTTTCTAGTGTCTCTTTAACATTGTCACTGAGATTAAGTGACCTGATTTGCTGCTTTGCCTTACACTTATTGGAATAGTGTCCAGGCTTTCCACATTTATAGCATGTTACCTCTTCAAGAGGCCTTTTGGGCCTATTATAAGGCTTCTTGGGCCTTTTATAAGGCCTTTTAGGGTAATCCTTCTTGTGAGGCCTATAACTAAAACCTTTATAGTAAAAAAGAAACATTGTCAAATTGTTATTTTTAGCTTGCTTTAAATCCCTCATTTTAGCGTATAATGTATGATTATTGGCTTTTACAGTGCCCTTACCTTTCTCTCCTCACATCTCTCTCGCGCAACTCACTAGCCTTTTCTCTCACCTATTCTCTCTTCTCACCCTTACTGATTTTATCACTCTTGTTTTCTCTCTCCTTGACCAACACCCCTTCCTTTGATATTGAATTCTGAATATGAAGTTGATCTTCATAAACTTGTGTCGGTGTCAAGGGTAATAAGGTGTAACATTTTCCTTCCTTAATTAGAGTGATTTTATTCAACTTGCCATTATAAATGGCCTCACGATCAAAATGCCACAGACGACCCAAAAGTAAAAGGCATGCTTGCATAGGTACCACATCACATAAAACCTAGTCACGAAATCTACCAATTGCAAAATTCATCAAGACTTGTTGAGTTATTTTCACCTCATTGCTTTCATTGAGCCACTGCAGTCTGTAAGGCTTTGGGTGCCTAGTTGTGAGCAGACTCAATTTCTCATCCATGGTAGTACTAGCAACATTACAACAACTACCACTATCCATAATCATACTTCATATTTTGTCTTGCACACGACAACGAGTATGAAAGATATTATCTCTTTGTTCATTAGACTCTTTATTTTTGACACTTAGTACACGTCTAACAATGGGATTAATAGAGTTAAATTCATCACCGCATTCAACATCACTACAATCTTCTAATGGAGGAATTTCATTATCATAATTAGTTTCACTTTCAGTCATGTATTCTTCGTATTTAAGTATTATGGTATGCTTATTAGGGCAATCACGCATCACATGACCATGACCTTGACATTTAAAACATTGAATGTCCCGATTTCTACTTTGAGTTTCAGTAGTCTTACCCTTGCCAAGTGCGTGCTCCTCTCCTTTCAAATTAGATTTAGGCTTAGTAATAGATACACAAACCTTTTCTTCACATTTGTAAATTGGCTTCCATGATGATGAATTCGAATTACTATGTGTCTTACCCTTTCGAAGCAGCTGCTTCTCAATTTTGGCCGCTTTATGGAGTAATTCCTCAAAAGTTACGTAATGTTGGAGCTCTACCGCATCAGCTATATCATTATTCAGCCCTCCAAGAAAACGAGCCATTATGCTCTCTTCATCTTCTTCCACTTCAGCTCTCATCATTGCCATTTCCATCTCTTTATGGTAATCTTCCACACTCTTTGACCCTTGGCGCAAGTTATGCAAATTTCTTAGTAAATCACGGTGGTAATAAGAAGGAACAAACCATTTTTTCATGATTCATTTCATATCATTCCATGTATTAATTTGTGGCTCACCATCCCTATTTCTAGTACGTTTAACCTGATCCCACCATACTGCAACATAATCGGTTAGTTCATAAACAACCAATATAATCTTCTTCTCCTCAGAATAGTTATGGATACCAAAAATTGACTCAACTTTCCTTACCCATTCCAAATACACATCAGGATCACTATTGCCTTTAAATGAAGGAATTTTGAATGTAATGGCATTAGGATTACCATCTTGACGTGGGCGCCTACTAAAGCTCCTTCGTGAGCACGAATCAGATTGCTCTTCCTCGGAATCATCATCAACGTGATTACTTCTCTTGGAATGTTTAGACTTTCTCTTTGTGCCTTCAACTTCTAATTGCTTCATTCGTTCTGCCATATCAAACATTTGTTTCTGTATTATTTTCATTTCTCCTACAACAGCAGCCCTTAAAACTTTTGGATCATCCTCATAAGAGGAGTCCCCATCCTTGCCGGACATAGTTAGACAGACAGAAATAGAGAAACATAATGTAAAAGCAAGAAAAGAACAAAATTAGAATACTCATAGAAGATCCATGCTCTTTGGTATTATGTTGATTGATCTCAATAAATCAAGCTAAACAAAAAAAGATAAAAGAATATAAAGGACAATAGAAACTAAGAATTCTACGAGACAAAATAATAAGACAAAATACTAAAATGTAAGTACGACAAAAGATTGGGTAGACAATATTCAATAAAAAAGACAAGGGTATAAAAAAAAATTGGCTAAGTTTGTGTGAATTATAAATGTAAGATTCTTGCCAATAAATATTTCAGATGTCGAATGCTTTGCTTTCTCATTTTAATGGTCTGATACCAACTGATGTGAATCCGGCTACGAGAAATGCAATTCGAACTCAAGAATTTACCTGGCCGTGAATTGAGATTGACAGACACAAAGAAGATTAAATTCTATGTATTATAAAGTGAATAATGATAGAACAAATGGCAATAGCATAACCAATCCTAGCAAAGAAAACGAACAATCACTCTAACATCTAGTTAACGCAACCTTTTGAATTGGATGAAAGAACCTGTTATGGGGTTGACTCTTAATTGCCTAGCCACAACAATTGATCACAATCAAAATCATACTTCAAGGACAAGATCCCAATCACTCGCACTTAAAGAAAGCTGAAATTTCACAAAGGAAAAATCTGGTTGTTTTATTAATATCAAA
Source organism: Euphorbia pulcherrima (assembly GCA_947683365.1). Lineage (NCBI taxonomy): Eukaryota > Viridiplantae > Streptophyta > Magnoliopsida > Malpighiales > Euphorbiaceae > Euphorbia > Euphorbia pulcherrima. The sequence goes on along the minus strand of CANTUS010000014.1, from coordinate 37,582,017 downwards.
TCTGTGTGTCCAATACATAGTAAAAACTCTCTATTTATAGTACTCCTAACCATAGACCATGAAAATGGTATTATTATCCCAAAAGGCAAATAATAAAGTACTATTTAGCTTTAGGAAAGAATTCCAAAAGCATAAGGAAAGAGATCCTACCAAATTGGAATATGATACTAAATGAGAAACAAAACATCCTAAAATGCATGAGGAAAGAGATTCTACTAAATTAAAGTCTGAAATGAGAAACAAAATATTAAATAAAAGAAACATAAATGACCCTAATAGAATGAAAGAAAATCCCATTCATATAGGCAGCCCATATATGGTCTTCCACATTTGGCCCAATAAAAAACTAAGACCCAATGGATTAACATGTGTTATACAAATGCGTGTCCAAAGTTCACTTAACCTAATTCAAATTAGACCAAGTCTTGAATCACTCTTCAATTACTTGAATCAAAGTTAATGATTCTTCCTCCTTGCTCAAGCCCACATCAGTAGATTGCATCATGAAAATCTCTTTGACTAGTCCATTTAGAGTATCTTGGGTTCTCTTTGACATAGACCTTGTAATTGGAATATGTAAAGGATCCTTCCACTTAAGCTGCGTACCTTTATTTCTTCCATGCTCTAGATTCATTCCTCGATTTGCATCAGTATTGGCAGAGTTTCGGGGCTTTTAGGACTCCCAAAATGAAATTGACGTAATACAATTTTACGTTGCGTTTGGATCTGTTGAAAATGGAAAGGGAGATTCCCCTATTTATAGTAAGGAGGTAATGAGCCTCTAGGCTAATTACCTATCTGACAAAATCTTAACCAAAATTTGGGCAAATCTTGCAAAATCTCGGTAAGATACGATTTTTTACTGTTCATAGGTAATGAGCCCGCTTGCTCATTACCTATTTGACTTTTTTTTTGGACAGAAATGGCCCAATGAGCAAAACTGTAGGCCTTTGGCCTACAACCCTAACTTATTTTGGCCAAATTCGATTGTTTAGTCCCTCAAAATTGGGTTTTTTTAAATGTTTTGAAGACAGCTTGACTGGTTGACTATTTGATTGTATTAATTATTCTGAAATGGACTTCAAGGATGCAACTCGGAATATTATGACGAATGGGAATTTTTGGAATTTAAGGATTTTTTATGACAATTCGATCCTTCTTGGCTCTTTATCTAATTGCTGATTGAAATATGTATAAATCCTCATCATGCCGAGTGGATCGTGCTAATAGTTTTCCGATTGCGTACAAAATTTTTACTGTGAAGGTAAAATTGCACGTACACTGATGAAAGAGTAACTTTCAAAATAGTGTTCTTGAGTGATAAGGACATGAAAATTTCTTTTTGAAAGAATCAACATTTCTTAATCGATAATTTTCAAAAACAAAAATTTTTGCCCATTCGATTAAGAATGCTGAAGAAAAACTTCAAACAAAAAATATGTTGGGGAGTAAATGTAAAAAAAAAGATATTGGGGATAAAAAAAAGGCAGTTGGAAAAATATCGTGTCCTTAACGTGCGTAGAAACTTTGGCCCACCCACATGGTTTTGCATGATGCAGAAGATAAGTGAAGGGTCATACTTACCTAAAGTGTTGGCCATAGCCAAGACATTGCATCTGTTGATTAGTTTTCTCTTCTAAGAAGAAGTCACTGTCAGCCACGTCTTGATCAATTTTCTCATCGGGGAGGTTGGTACTGTCAGCCACGTCTTGATCGGTTTTCTCTATTGAGGACATGTCAAATATAATGATCAACCTTCTCATCTGAAGGAAGTATTGTTAGATTTGGTGATCAATCTGTCATCAGGGAGGAGTATTGTCGGCTATCATTGAGCAGTTTTCTCCTCAGGGAGTGGGGTACTATCAGTCGCCGTGGACTTGTTATTGAGATTTCCTACAAAATACAAACTGACATGGCACTGCATGTCACAAGCACAATACATGATACTACAAAACTTAATTCACTTGAATTGACATGGCGCTGCATGTCATTGAAATAAATGGACATGACACTACATGTCATCAACATAACTTAACATGACACTGCATGTTATGGATCTAAGGTCTGGCTATAATGTAAATTGTGAAGATCTTGTGGGATTTGAGGTCCGATTATAATGTGTTGGGGGTAAAGATCTCACTGGATCTAAGGTTAAGCAATGATGTATCGAGATAAAGATCTCATTGGACCTAAGGTTTGGCTATGATGTATCGGGGTAAAGATCTCACTGGATCTAAGGTTCGGCTATGATGTGCCGAGGTAAAGATCTCACTAGATATAAGGTTCAGCTATAATGTATCGAGATAAAGATCTCATTGGATCTAAGGGTCGGCTATGATGTGCCGGGTAAAGATCTCAATGGATCTAAGGTTTGGCTATGATGTGCCAGGGTAAAGATCTCACTAGATCTAAGTTTCGGCTATGATGTGTCGGGGTAAAGATCTTACTGATCTAAGGTTCGGCTATGATGTGTTGAGGTAAAGATCTCAAGGTTCGGCTATGATTTGCCGAGGTAAAGATCTCACTAGATCTAAAGTTCGGCTATGATGTGCCGAGGTAAAGATCTCACTGGATCTAAGGTTCGGCTATGATGTGCCGGGGTAAAGATCTCACTAGATCTAAGGTTCGATTATGATGTGCCTATCTCTGATGGTGGACAAGATATCATGTGCTTTATTTTTTGGTGCATAATAAAAATGATAATTGCAAAAATTATATTCATGGTTTCAAATGCAGATTTATGGAAGATTAGGTGCAAAATCAAAGTCACATTGTACTTTTCAAGCCTCTATGGGTGCTCCACAACTTAAACCCCAAAATAATGTGATTAAACTTTGATTGTGCATGTGTTGCAGCTCATACATATGAGACACGTTTATGGTTTTTTTTATGCTTTATTTACAATAAAATATTTCCATTAATATTAGTTTAATGTAGGTTTTTAGTATGGAGTTTTTATTTGGCTTTTAAGTAGTCTTTATTTCATTGCCATTGTAACTCTTAGTTGATGACGTGCGGAAGCGAAAAACCGAATAGAATAAAAAATAGGCTGATTTGAGATGGGTGAATGTTTTTGGATCACATACAAAACCCTTGATTGTTTTCGGAAACAAACAAAACCTTTTAGTTTTTGAAAACTAATAAAACCCAGTTAGTTTTTGGAAACTAACAAAACCCTAGAAGATTTGCAAATGCAAAACCTCTCAACTTTCTTTCATTGAAATTATAATCTGATTTTTTTATTACATATTTCCATTCCGTTATATAATGAAGGAAAGAGTTGCAACATAAAATAAAAGACAATAAAAACTAAGCAAGAGTTACAAATAATGAACTTAAATCAAATAAAACTTCTTAGACATTAATCCTATACTTATTAGTTTCTTAATAAACAAAATTATGACAATTAAAGCACAAAATAACAACTTAATGGAAATTAAAGAATAAAAATAGTTGTTAAAGTTCTCCAAACATCTCCAGTGTATTTGCTGTGACAAAATAACATTAAATAAGGATTAATCACATTTTGTATGCGTTGATGGACCTCCTTCAAATGTGCTTAGGAAGCGTACACCCTTTAAAGGCTTGAAGAATACTGACTTTGAATTTACACTTAACTACCCACAAGTTCGCATTTGAAACAATAAAAATATTTCTTCGATTTTCCAACCCATTTTGCCACTAGAAAATAAAGAGCACGGTATTTTGGCGTCCGTCATTAAATGATGACGAGCGAAATTCTATGATCATTATTTGTCAGTGCAAAATAAAATTGGTAATTGGACGAAATATTCAAATAGTTTCAAATGAAGATCTATGGAAGATTCTGTGTAAATTAAAGTCATTTGATATGCAACTTGAAGCACGTTTGATTGAGACCCATAAAGCTATTCTCGTGAAATATGTTTATGACTTACTAAAACTCTAATAAAGGGAAATAAAGACAATGTTATGCAGGAAGTAGTTTTATTGAGCTTTAAGATTTTTATTTCTTTGTCATTGTAACTCTACTTTGTTTTAATTGTCTTTTTTGTAACTCTTCTTTTTTTCTTATTTAAAGGAAGAAGAGAAAGTGAAAAATATCAGATTATTATACGAATGAAAATATAGAAAATTTGCATATGCAATTTATCTTTGGGTTTTGTTAGTTTCCAAAAACTAATTGGGTTTTGTTTATTACCAAAAATAATCTAGGGTTTTCTATGTGATACAAAAACATTGATCTATCCCAAATTCATCAATTTTCTTTTCCAAATTCGTTTCTCACAACATTAGAATAAAAACGTGTTCTTTTTTGCTTCCACCCGCCATCAGTTGGTATTAGAGCCAAGGTTTATACATCCTTATTTTATTTTAATGAAATTTACATTTTGAAGTGAGAAGAGTAAACATGTTTGTGGATCAAAATCTCATTGCTGAATTCAAGAAACTAAGGTCAGAACTAGATGCTCTGAAGGCCAAGAACAATGCCTTGGAAACACAAGTGCGGAAAAGGTTAGGAATCAACCATAAATTCAAGTTTCGTACTCAAAATATTCCTAATTCTCAAAATCATAGTACAACTTCTAATCTGCTGATTTTTTTGCCAAATAAACGAATATTCCTATCCCCACCAAAATCCATACCAAATACCTTAACCAATTCAAATGCTTTGTCCAAAAATGATAAAACATACACATCCCCATCAAAGTCAATTTCAAATGCCTTATTGTATTCAAATGTATCTGAAAATGCTCATCAAGTTAGCATTATTTCAAAAAATGCTTCAAAATGCTTCAAACATCAGGAGCATTACAATTTGAAATCAAATTGTCTTACAAAAACAGTTTTGAACATTCAAGAGATTGAAATTCTCGAGAATGAGATGCTTCTTGGAAATGAAAAACAAAATTATTTCAATGTTGAAAAAGAAGCTAAATATGAGGTAAATGATATGAAGCTTTTTCGAAACGATGCTAAAAAAATGTTAGAATGAAAGAATTTGTTTGGTGTGATTTGGAAACCAAGAAATATAATTATGTTCTTAATTTACAAGACTCGAGGATGAATCTTTTTGAAGAATGGGAGAATGATGACGAGCGAGATTCTATTATCATTATTTGTTGGTGCAAAATAAAATTGGTAATTGGACAAAATATTCGAATGGTTTCAAATGATGATCTATGGAAGATTCGGTGTAAATTATAGTCATTTGATATGCAACTTGAAGCACGTTTGATTAAGACCCATAAAGCTATTCTAATCAAATATGTTTTTTTGCTTACACTTTTAAGTTTCATAAGTATTATTTGTCTTTATTTCCCTTTATTAGAGTTTTAATAAGTCATAAACATATTGTTATTTAGGAAGTAGTTTTATTTAGCTTTAAGAGTTTTTATTTCTTTGTCATTGTAACTCTCCTTTGTTTTAATTGTCTTTTTCGTAACTCTTCTTTTTTTCTTATTTAAAGGAAAATGCTGAGCCTAGGTCCTACATTTAAGTGTCTTTATGTAGTTGTAACTCTTTCTTTGCTTTATTATTATCATTATGTCATTGTAACTCTTCCTAAGTCATTATTTAAAGGAAGAAAACTTGTAATAAAAAGATATATCAGATTATCATTTGGATAAAAAAGGTGTTTTGTTTTAGCACATTTGGGTTTTGTTAGTTTCCAAAAACTAATTGGGTTTTATTAGTTTCCAAAAACTAAAGGGTTTTGTTTGTTTTCAAAAACAATCAAGGGTTTTGTATGTGATCCAAATACATTGAACCTTCTCAAATAAGCCTATTTTTTTTATTCTAATTCTATTCTTCGCTTCCGCACGCCATCAATCTCACTAGATCTAAGGTTCGGCTATGATGTGCTGGGGTAAAGATCTCACTGGATCTAAGGTTAGGCTATGATGTGCTTGGGTAAAGATCTCACAGAATCTAAGGTTCGACTATGATGTGCTGGGGTAAAGATCTCACTGGATCTAAGGTTTGACTATGATGTGCCAAGGTAAAGATCTCGCTGGATCTAAAGTTTGGCAATGATGTGCCGAGGTAAAGATATCACGGGATCTAAGGATCGACTATGATGTGCTGGGGTAAAGATCTCAATGGATCTAAGATTTGGCTATGATATGTCGGGGTAAAGATCTCGCTGGATATACGGTTCTTGTGTCCTATAGTTTAATTTTGGATCAGGATGATGAAGCTTAGTCTTTTGTGAGAGTTTTATGCATTCTTGTTCAATGATGCATGTGATGTGCTAGTGCATGATGCATTAAGTTGGCATTTGTTGGTGACTAACAATGTCTGTGTGGCGACTTGTTGCCTTTGCACCTGTACAATTGTAATATGCATGTAATGTGTAATGCATGTCATGTTTATGCAATGCAGTTGGTTCTTGTAAGATAAAATTTTGCAGCTGCTGGATGATGTCTGCTTACTTGGTGCTCAACTTACTCTTCTGTACTATTGGCTTCTTGGTTTCTATCATTCTCAGTCATGATGAAAATTTAATTTTAGTAGGAGTCCTAGATGTAGGCTTCATAGCTTCGAGGGATGAGATTGTCGTTTTCATCATAGTTGTGTGCATTATGCATTCGTTAGATTCTGTTGTTGGGTTGGCTGTGCATTTGCCTTATATTTGACTATTTGAATAGTATGGTTCTTCGAGTCCTTCTTAGCTCTCTTGAATTCCCAAGTTGCAAAAATTTTGCCCCTCGTGGCATATAGTATGAGCCTGAGCCGGTTGCTTGGACTGACAGAGGTTAGATTTTATTCTTTTGACCGACTGTGTAGATAGTATGGCATGTATCAACAGTTCTCAAAATCTCTATGTAGTTGAGTGCAAGAAGATTGCCTTCTCACATTTTAGAGATGTGGGAGATTCACATGCTAGTGTCGATGGAAAATACTGCTCCTTCGCGAAGGCTTTGGTTTGATGATGTGCTTATTTTTGTTTGGTGAGTCATCACGATGAGTGACTTTGATTGTGATTGCAAGCAGAGGTTATGCCCTAATTTTTTCCTGAACCTAAACACAGTGGGCTTTGTAAATTATTCTTTTTTGTTTTAACCATGATTTTTGCATAAACAACATTTTCAGGTTCTTGGCCTTTACTTTCGCTTGGACTGCCCTTTCGGGTTTTCAATCTAGGATGTTCTTTATTTTCTTTTTTCTGTCCTTTTTAGGCATGCAATATTGTGAACAAGAGTGCTCACATGAATGTTTCTTTTAACATTCTTGCGTATTCATTAAGTGCAGACATTTAATAATTCAGCAAAATGACACATCTATAAAAGAAGTATTTTTAGGCACAAAAGTTTGGTATCTATTCCCAAGAACTTTTTCCTATTATCAACGGTCCTTTTCAGGTTTTACCGACTGATTTCTTTCTAAAAGCCCTCACTAGCTTTTAGTAGACACATATTTTTTATGTAGTTTATGTGGTATTGCCTGAGCATGTTTTTGTTTGAGGGATTCATGAACTCATACCCTATGATGTCCCTGATGCGTAGCATTTCTTTCGTGGGAATCTGCTTTACCGTGTTAGTCTTTTTGGGTGGAATTTGCCGTAGCATTAGCGTGCACTACTTTCATTTGATTTGGGATCAATTTTCTTGATGTAGACCTTGTCAATTATTTTTAATGTCCTGGTCATATTTTGTTGGCACATTTTTCGACTTTGGCCCATTTGCTTAGTTCATGTCGATTCTGTTTGGTAAAGGAAGGATATGTCATTTCAATGATAGGGGTTGAGACATTTTCTTACAATTGTTTGGAGACATTCCATTTGCTAGATATTTCTGGCTGATTTGACTTTGTTCATGTGTGTTCTGCAAGATCCTTATCGACTTTCATGCTTCATATTCGAGTAGCACGCCATCAAGAAAAGCAAATCTTTAGAGATTTAGTCCCATTGGATTTGTTGATTTGGTTTTCACTATGATTGTGTTGTCGATGAGGTCCTTTCCACATCTCATCCTTTCTACATCATGCTAGAGTTTCTTAGGGGTCTACAATCTGATTCTTTCTCTTGTGGCACAAAGTAGATTTGGTCTGGATTACTTTGAGGCATGGTTTGAGTGATTTTCTTTCTCGATTCTGTTTGGTGAATTGTCTGTTGACTTGACCAGATTCTCTGATGATCTTTTCTTCATTTTCCCATATAAGCTAAGGACATTTTTTTTATTGGACATGCTTGATTGAACTAGGCAAAGGCAGCCACATGTTTTTTTTTATCTTTTTTTTTCTCTTTTTTAGGGGTCAAGTCATTTCTGGGTCTGTCAAATGTGCCTAAAGTTATTTCTTTAATTGGGGCATCATGACTACCGAATATGTCAAATGTATGCTGGAATGAATACATGGAATCATTATCAGAAACATTACATATATAAGCAAATTTATTCATAATATTATTTATTACATTGGTTATTTCGAAAGCACTGGGGAAAAAAACAAAAGAGCAATCTTTTTTATTTAGCGTAGCTCCCACTTCTATTGAGTAGCCGCTGCTTGCCATACTATTCCCAACTTAAGCTATCATTTTGGTTTTATCTTGAGTTTCTTTGTTAGAATGATATTCGAACTCTGAGTCCTCAAGATCAAGTTGTTTATAATCGGCGTTTTCATTTCTCATCGTCTCATGGAGCTTGCCTTCCTTCAGCCGATCTTCCTCGTCGTACTTCTCCAGCTTTTTGGCATAATCTACCTTATCATTAAAGGTATCAAACCTCTCCATCTTCATCTCGTCTTTGTACCTTTGATTGGAACGCTCCACTAGTTTCACAATCAAGGCTTCCTGGTCAGACGCCCCACTTACTAGTACTCGGACTGCCATCCATCTCAAATAATAATCCTCAAAGGGCTCGTTCGGATGCTGTTTTACTCTTTTGAGGTCCTACAGAGTGGTCATTATCTTCAGATCGAAGCATAATTCTCTATGAAGGTAGAACATAACTTCTTCCAATCAGACTTTAATCTATCGGGTTATCCTCATGTACCATTTAGAAGTCGGACCACGAAGAGTGGTTTGAAGCAAATTGATGATGTGAAACTTGGAGATTGCCATATTGGTCATTATTCGAAGATGTCCCTCAATGTGGGCATGAGGATACCTTGTGTCATGGGAGGGAGCTATATATGGCATCACGAAGTTGATGGAAGTGCTTCGGACTTGCTGGGTGCGAACTTGTCAATATACACATATTTCTCGATGAAGGAAGTAGTGGATTTCCCTGTCTTCGGGGAAGAGTTCTCCAGGTCACTGATCTTTGCCATTAGTGCCGCCAATATGGCTTCTTATTCTTTAACCTTTTGTGAATTAGAGGCATTTAAGCTCTCCAAGATACTGCGAAATTCTGGAGTGTCCAGTATTCTTTTGAGGGACCGGCTAATAGCATCATCATCTGCCATCGTCTTCTTAGGTTCAGAATCAGAGAAAAATCCGTTGAGTGACTCAACTGGTGATGGGGGTCTAACCTTTGGAATGCTTGAGATACGTCTCAACCTACTTCTTTCTCGTTTCCAACCTTTAATTTACGAACACGCATTAGTACATGTTCAGGTTATGGCTATCAGCCATTATGATTATTATTATTATATTCAAGAATGAATGAATGAATGAATGAATAGATGAATCGATGTTATAAATGTATGGATGATATGTACATACATGAATGAATGTATATGTGTGAAATTTAATATTCCTAGAACATCGATAAGGTTTTGTTCTAAGAGAGAGTCAAACAATAAGGAGTATTTGACATTGGTCAGGTATTCAAGGATATCGAAAACGGTTATGAATCTCGATATTCAAGGAATATCAAATGAGATCGGGTGGTCACACATTATGATGGGGTTTTATTAGGTTATTTGACACATTCATAGAATGTGCAAATTTGAGTGTCTTTCAGGGAAAGTACAACTCAGGGAATTGTCATTCAAGGAAAACGCTAAGATTTGTGATCATCTAGGATGCCCTAAAGGTAGGACTTGTTTCGGGCATTCAAGGAATGCTAAAAAGGTTGTGTCTTACTAGACATTGATTCAGCAATCGCTATGTCACCTTGGTTTGGGTATGATTGGGTCATTTAGGGAATGCCATAAAGGGTTGTACCTCGATGGGTATCATTTCAGCAATCACTTGGTTACCTAGAGGTCAAATATTCATGGAATATTTGATAAAAGTTAAGCATTTGAGGAATCCATAACAAAAGGGGTAAGTCATCGATACTCGTGGAATTTCAAGCTTGGTTAAGCGATCAGTTTAAGCGTCAAGGCTTGGTTGAGTTCTCTTTCGTTGAAAGCATAACTCAAAATTGTGTCATTCTAGGAACACACAAACGTCGGGGGCATGTAGAATGCCCATAGGTATTTTCACCAAGTCTTTGTAGGAATAGCTTAGCTATTGTGTCTCGCTGGAAATTAATTTGGAAATTACTACGTCACCTTAATTCTTGGAAATGATTTGGTCATTCGGGGAATGCCAAAGAAGTCCATGGGATTTAATTCGGCAATCATAAAGTTGCCCTGGTTTTAATCATTTAGGGAATGCCAAAAGGTTTGGGCCTCACAGTCCGGGTGTAAGACCACTTAGTGGTTGGGATTAGATGACTCGTTGGTCAAGGCTTGATGACTTACCAATCAAATTTTTATCAACTCATTAGTCGAGTTTGAATTGGCTCCGGGATTGAAGGTGACTTTATTAGTCGGGTGACTCACTGGTTGAATTAACTCGCTGGTCAGCTTTTGGAATGACTTTAGGATCTCGCTAGATCTAAAGTTTGGCTATGATGTGCTGGGGTAAAGATATCACTGGATCTAAGGATCAATTATGATGTTCCGGGGTAAAGATCTCAATGGATCTAAGGTTTGGCTATGATGTGCCGGGGTAAAGATCTCCCTATAGTTTATTTTGGATCAGGATGATGAAGCTTAGTCTTTTGTGAGAGTTTTATGCATTCTTGTTCAATGATGCATGTTATGTGCCAGTGCATGATGCATTAAGTTGGCATTTGTTGGTGACTAATAATGTCTGTGTGGCGACTTGTTGCCTTTGCACCTGTAAAATTGTAATATGCATGTAATGTGTAATGCATGTCTTGGTTATGCAATGCAGTTTGTTCTTGTAAGATAAAATTTTGCAGCTATTGGATGACGTCTGCTTACTTGGTGCTTAACTTACTCTTCTGTGCTATTGGCTTCTTGGTTTCTATCATTCTCAGTGATGATGAAAATTTGATTTTAGTAGGAGTCCTAGATGTAGGCTTCATAGCTTCGAGGGATGAGCTTGTCATTTTCATCATAGTTGTGTGCGTTATGCATTCGTTAGAACCTGTTGTTGGGATGGCTGTGCATTTTGCCTTATATTTGACTATTTGAATAGTATGGTTCTTCGAGTCCTTTTCAGCTCTAATGAATTCCCAAGTTGCAAAAATTTTCCCCTCATGGCATATAGTATGAGCCTGAGGAGGTAAAATCCAGTTGCTTGGACTAACAGAGGTCAGATTTTATTCTTTTGATCGACTGTGTAGACAGTATGGCATGTATCAGCAGTTCTCAAAATCTCTACGTAGCTGTGTGCTAGAAGATTGCCTTCTCACAGTTTAGAGATATGGGAGATTCACATGCTAGTGTTGATGGAAAATACTGCTCCTTTGCAAAGGCTTTGGTTTGATGATGTGCTTATTTTCATTTGGCGAGTCATCACGATGAGTGACTTTGATTGTGATTGCATGCAGAGGTTATGCCCTAATTTTTTCCTGAACCGAAACACAGCGGGCTTTGTATATTATTCTTTTTTGTTTTAACCCTGATTTTTGCATAAACAACATTTTCAGGTTCTTGGCCTTTACTTTAGCCTGGACTGCCCTTTCGGGTGTTCAATCTAGCATGTTCTTTTTCTTCTTTTTTTTTGTCCTTTTTAGGCATGCAACATTGTGAACAAGAGTGCTCACATGAATGTTTCATTTAACAGTTCTGTGTATTCATCAAGTGCAGACATTTAATAATTCAGCAAAATGACACATCTATAAAAGAAGTATTTTTAGGCACAAAAGTTTGGTATCTATTCCCAAGAACTTTTTCCTGTTATCAACGGTCCTTTTCAGGTTTTATCGGTTGATTTCTCTCTTTCTTTTGTCTTTTTTTTGGCTAGAAACCCTCACTTGCTTTTAGTAGACACATATTTTTTATATAGTTTATGTGGTATTGCCTGAGCATGTTTTTGTTCGAGGGATTCATGAACTCATATCCTACTATGTCCCTGATGTGTAGCATTTCTTTCGTGGCAATCTGCTTTACCGTATTAGTCTTCTTGGGTGGAATTTGCCCTAGCATTAGCGTGCACTAGTTTCATTTGATTTAGGATCAATTTTCTCAATGTAGACCTTGTCAATTATTTTAAATGTCCTGGTCATCTTTCATTGGCGCATTTTTCGACTTTGACCCATTTGCTTAGTTCATGTCGGTTCTATTTGGTAAAGGAAGGATATGTCGTTTCAATGATTTCATGCCCTAGCTTGAGACATTTTCGTACAATTATTTGGAGACATTCCATTTGCTAGATACTTCTTGCTGATTTGACTTTGTGTTCATGTGTGTTCCGCAAGATCCTTATCGACTTTTATGCTTCTTATTTGAGTAGTACGCCATCAAGGAAAGTAAATCTCTAGAGATTCAGCCTCATTGGATTTATTGGTTTGGTTTTCACTATGATTGTGTTATCGATGAGGTCCTTTCCACATTATCCTAGAGTTTCTTGGGAGTCTGCCATCTGATTCTTTCTCGTGTGGCACAAAGTAGATTTCGTCTAGATTGCTTTGAGGCATTGTTCCAGTGATTTTCTTTCTCGATTTTGTTTGGTGAATTATCTATTGACTTGACCAGATTCTCTGATGTTCTTCTCTTCATTTTCCCCAATAAGTATTAAGGACATTTTATTGGTTGGACATGCTTGATTGAACAAGGCAAAGGCTGCCACATGTTTTTTTATTTTTTTTTCTCTCTTTTTTATGGGTCAAGTCATTTCTGGGTCTGTCAAATGTGCCTAAAGTTATTTCTTTAATTGGAGCATCATGAATGCCGAATATGTCAAATGTATGCTGGAATGAATACATGGAATCATTATCCGAAACATTACATATATAAGCAGATTTATTCATAATATTATTTATTACATTGCTTACTAGAGATAAAAACGAAAGAGCAATCTTTTTTATTTAGCGTAGCTCCCACTTCTATTGAGTAGCCGCTGCTTGCCATACTATTCCCAACTTAAGCTTTCATTTTGGTTTTTTCTTGAGTTTCTTTGTCAGAATGATATTCGAACTCTGAGTCCTCAAGATCAAGTTGTTTATAATCTATGTTTTCATTTCTCATCGTCTCATGGAGCTCACCTTCCTTCAACCGATCCTCCTCGTCGTACTTCTCCAGCTTTTTGGCATAATCTACCTCATCATTAAAGGTATCAAACCTCTCCATCTTCATCTCGTCTTCGTAACTTTGATTGGAACCCTCCACTAGTTTCACAATCAAGGCTTCTTGGTCAGACGCCCCACTTACTGGCACTCGGACTGCCATCCATCTCAAATAGTAATCCTTAAAGGGCTCGTTTGGATGCTGTTTTACTCTTTTGAGGTCCTACAGAGTGGTCATTATCCTTAGCTTGAAGGCATAATTCTCTATGAAGGTAGACCATAACGTCTTCCAATCAAACTTTACATCTGTCGGGTTATCCTCATGTACCATTTAGAAGTTGGACCACGGAGACTGGTTGGAAGCAAATTGATGATGTGAACCTTGGGGATTGCCGTATTGGTCATTATTCGGAGGTATCCCTCAATGTGGGCATGTGGATACCCTGTGTCATGGTAGGGAGCTATATATGGAATCACGATGTTGATGGAAGTGCTTCGGACTTGCTGGGTGCGAACTCGTCAAAATCGACATATTTCTCGATGAAGGAAGTAGTGGATTTCCCTGTCTTCAGGGAAGAGTTCTCCAGGTCACTGATCTTCGCCATTAGTGCCGCCAATACGGCTTCTTATTCTTTGACCTTTTGAGAATTAGAGGCATTTAAGCTCTCCAAGATATTGCAGAATTCTGGAGTGTTTAGTATTCTTTTGAGGGACTGGCTAATAGCATCATCATCCGCCATCGTCTTCTTAGGTTTAGAATTAGAGAAAAATCCATTGAGTGACTGAACTGAGGATGGGGGTCTAACCTTTGGAATGCTTGAGATACGTCTCAACCTACTTCTTTCTCGTTTCCAACCTTAATTTACAGACCACGCATTAGTACATGTTCAGGTTATGGCTATCAGCCATTATAATTATTATTACTGTCATGAATGAATGATGAATGAATGAATATATGAATTGATGTTATAAATGTATGGATGATATGTATATACATGAATGAATGTATATGTGTGAAATTTAATATTCCTGGAACATCGATAAGGTTTTAGTTTAAGAGAGAGTCAAACCATCAAGGAGTATTTGACATTGGTCAGGTATTCAAGGATACCGAAAACGGTTATGAATCTCGATATTCAAGGAATATCAAATGAGATCGGGTGGTCACATATAATGACGGGGTTTAAATGGGTTATTTGAGACATTCATGGAATGCTCGAATTCGAGTGTCTTTCAGGTAAAGTACAACTCAGGGAAGTGTCATTTAATGAATACGCTAAGATTGGGATCGTCTAGGATGCCCTAGGGGGAGGACTTGTTTCGGGCATTCAAGGAATGCCAAAAAGGTTGTGTCTTACTTGACATTGATTCAACAATCGCTATATCACCTTGGTTTGGGTAAGATTTGGTCATTTAGGGAATGCCAAAAAGGGTTGTACCTCGATGGGTATCATTTCAGCAATAACTTGGTTACCTAGAGGTCAAATATTCATGGAATATTTGATAAAAGTTAAGCATTTGAGGAATGCATAGCAAAAGGGGTAAGTCATTGATACTCGTGGAATATCAAGCTTGCTCAAGCGATCACTTTAAGAGTCAAGGTTTGGTTAAGTTCTCTTTCGTTGAAAGCATAACTCAAAATTGTGTCATTCTAGGAACACACAAACATCGGGGGCATGTAGAATGGCCATAGGTATTTTAACCAAGTCTTTGTAGGAATGGCTTAGCTATTGTGTCTCGTTGGACATTAATTTGGAAATCACTACATCACCTTAATTCTTGGAAATGATTTGGTCATTCGGGGAATGCCAAAGAAGTCCATGGGATTTAATTCGGCAAATAAAGCTGCCTTGGTTTTAATCATTTAGTTAATTCCAGAAGGTTTGTGCCTCACAGTCGGGGTGTAAGACCACTCAGTGGTCGGGACTAGATGACTCGCTGGTCAGGGCTTGATGACTTACTAATCAAATTTTTGTCAACTCATTGGTCGAGTTTGAATTGGCTCCGGGATTGAAGGTGACTTTATTAGTCGGGTGACTCACTAGTCAAATTAGCATGCTGGTCAGCTTTTGGAATGACTTTAAGATCTCGCTGGATCTAAAGTTTGGCTATGATGTGCTGGGGTAAAGCTATCACTGGATCTAAGGATCGACTATTATGTGCCGGGGTAAAGATCTCAATGGATCTATGGTTTGGCTATGATGTGTCGGGGCAAAGATCTCACTGGATATATGGTTCTTGTGTCCTATAGTTTAATTTTGGATTAGGATGATGAAGCTTAGTCGTTTGTGAGAGTTTTATGCATTCTTATTCAATGATGCATGCGATGTGCCAGTGCATGATGCATTAAGTTGGCATTTGTTGGTGACTAATAATGTCTGCGTGGCGACTTGTTGCCTTTGCACCTGTAAAATTGTAATATGCATGTAATGTGTAATGCATGTCATGTTTATGCAATGCAATTTATTCTTGTAAGATAAAATTTTACAGCTGCTGGATGACGTCTGCTTACTTGGTGCTCAACTTACTCTTCTATACTATTGGCTTCTTGGTTTCTATCATTCTCAGTGATGATGAAAATTTGATTTTAGTAGGAGTCCTAGATGAAGGCTTCATAGCTTCGAAGGATGAGCATGTCGTTTTCATCATAGTTGCGTGCGTTATGCATTCGTTAGATTCTGTTGTTGGGCTGGCTGTGCATTTTGCCTTATATTTGACTATTTGACTATTTGAATTGTATGGTTCTTCGATTCCTTCTCAACTCTAATGAATTCTCGAGTTGTAAAATTTTTGCCCCTCGTGGCATATAGTGTGAGCCTGAGCAGGTAAACTCTAGTTGCTTCGACTGACAGAGGTTAGATTTTGTTCTTTTGATCGGCTGTGTAGACAGTATGGCATGTATCAGCAGTTCTCAAAATCTCTATATAGTTCAGTGCAAGAAGATTGCCTTCTCACATTTTAGAGATGTGGGAGATTCACATGCTAGTGTTGATGGAAATACTGCTCCTTTGCGAAGGCTTTGGTTTGATGATGTGCTTATTTTCGTTTGGTGAGTCATCTCGATTGGTGACTTTGATTGTGATTGGATGCAGAGGTTATGCCCTAATTTTTTCCTGAACCGAACATGGCGGGCTTTGTATATTATTCTTTATTGTTTTAAACCTGATTTTTCCATAAACAACATTTTCAGGTTCTTAGCCTTTATTTCACCTGGACTGCCCTTTCGTGTTTTTAATCTAGCATGTTCTTTTTTTTCTCCTTTTATGGCATGCAATATTGTGAACAAGAGTGCTCACATGAATGTTTCTTTTAACATTTCTGTGTATTCATTAAGTGCAGACATTTAATAATTCAGCAAAATGACACATCTATGAAAGAAGTATTTTTAGGCGCAAAAGTTTGGTATCCTTTTGCAAGAACTTTTTCCTGTTATCAACGGTCCTTTTCAGGTTTTACCGGTTGATTTCTCTCTTTCTTTTGTCTTTATTTTTAGCTAGAAGCCCTCCCTAGCTTTTACTAGACACATATTTTTTATATAGTTTATGTGGTATTGCCTGAGCATGTTTTTGTTCAAGGGATTCATGAACTCATATCCTATGATGTTCCTGAAGTGTAGCATTTCTTTCGTGGCAATCTGCTTTACCATGTTAGTCTTCTTGGGTGGAATTTGCCCTAGCATGCACTACTTTCATTTGATTTAGGATCAATTTTCTTGATGTAGACCTTGTCAATTATTTTAAAAGTCCTGGTCATCTTTCATTGGCGCATTTTTTGACTTTGACCCATTTGCTTAGTTCATGTCGGACTGTTTAGTAAAGGAAGTATATGACGTTTCAATGATGTCATGCCCTAGGTTGGGACATTTTCGTACAATTGTTTGGAGACATTCCATTTGCTAGATATTTCTGGCTGATTTGACTTTGTTCATGTGTATTTCGCAAGATCCTTATCGACTTTCATGCTTCTTGTTCGAGTAGTATGCCATCAAGAAAACTAAATCTTCAGAGATTTAGTCTCGTTGGATTTGTTGGTTTGGTTTTCACTATGATTGTGTTGTCGATGATGTCATTTCTACATCATGCTAGTGTTTCTTGGGAGTCTTCCATCTGATTCTTTCTCGTGTGGCGCAAAGTAGATTTCGTCTAGATTGCTTTGAGGCATGGTTCGAGTGATTTTCTTTCTCGATTCTGTTTGGCGAATTATCTGTTGACTTGACCAGATTCTCCGATGAACTTTTCTTCATTTTCCTCTGTAAGTATTAAGGACATTTCATTGATTGTACATGCTTGATTGAACTAGGCAAAGGCAGTCACGTGTTTTTTTTTTTCTTTTTTTCTCTCTTTTTTAGGGGTCATGTCATTTCTGGGTCTGTCAAATGTGCCTAAAGTTGTTTCTTTATTTGGAGCATCATGAATGCCGAATATGTCAAATGTATGCTAGAATGAAAACATGGAATCATTATCGAAAACATTACATATGTAAGTAGATTTATACATAATATTATTTATTACATTGCTTATTTCGAAAGCACTAGAGATAAAAACAAAAGAGCAATCTTTTTTATTTAGCGTAGCTCCCACTTCTATTGAGTAGCCGCTGCTTGCCATACTATTCCCAACTTAAGCTTTCATTTTGGTTTTTTCTTGAGTTTCTTTGTCAGAATGAGGTTCAAACTCTGAGTCCTCAAGATCAAGTTGTTTATAATCTGCGTTTTCATTTCTCATCATCTTACGGAGCTCGCCTTCCTTCAATCGATCCTCCTCATCGTACTTCTCCAGCTTTTTGGCATAATCTACCTCATTATCAAAGTTATCATACCTCTCCATCTTTATCTCGTCTTTGTACCTTTGATTGGAACCCTCCACTAGTTTCATAATTAAGGCTTCCTGGTCAGACGCCCCACTTACTAGCACTCGGACTGCCATCCATCTCAAATAGTAATACTCAAAGGGCTCATTCAGATGTTGTTTCACTCTTTTGAGGTTCTACAGTGTGGTCTTTGTCTTTAGATTGAAGGCATAATTCTCTATGAAGGTAGAACATAACTTCTTCCAATTAGACTTTACATCTGTCGGGTTATCCTCATGTACCATTTAGAAGTCGAACCTCGGAGAGTGGTTTGAAGCAAATTGACGATGTGAACCTTGGGGATTGCCATATTGGTCATTATTTGGAGATATCCCTCAATGTGGGCATGTAGATACCCTGTGCCTTGGTAGGGAGCTATATATGGCATCACGAAGTTGATGGAAGTGCTTCGGACTTGCTGGGCGCGAACTTGTCAATATCCACATATTTCTTGATGGAGGAAGTAGTGGATTTCCCTGTCTTCAGGGAAGAGTTCTCCATGTCACTGATCTTTGCCGTTAGTGCCGCCAATACGGCTTCTTATTCTTTAACCTTTTGAGAATTAGAGGCATTTAAGCTCTCCAAGATATTGTAGAATTTTGGACTGTCCAGGATTCTTTTGAGGGACCGGCTAATAGCATCATCATCCCCATCGTCTTCTTAGGTTCAGAATCAGAGAAAAATCCATTGAGTGACTCAACTGGTGGTGGGGGTCTAACCTTTGGAATGCTTGAGATACGTCTCAACCTACTTCTTTCTCATTTCTAACCTTTAATTTACAGACACGCATTAGTACATGTTCAAGTTATGGCTATCAGCCATTATAATTATTATTATTGTCAGGAAAGAATGAATGAACGAATGAATGGATGAATAGATGAATTGATGTTATAAATGTATGGATGATATGTACATACATGAATGAATGTATATGTGTGAAATTTAATATTCCTGGAACATCGATAAGGTTTTGTTTTAAGAGAGAGTCAAACAATCAAGGAGTATTTGACATTGGTCAGGTATTCAAGGATACCGAAAATGGTTATAAATCATGATGTTCAAGGAATATCAAATGAGATCGGGTGGTCACATATAATGACGGGGTATAATTGGGTTATTTGACATATTCATGGAATGCGCGAATTTGAGTGTCTTTTAGGGAACAACTCAGGGAAGTGTTATTTAAGGAATACACTAAGATTAGGATCTTCTAGGATGCCCCAGGGGTAGGACTTGTTTCGGGCATTCAACGAATGCCAAAAAGGTTGTGTCTTACTGGACACTGATTCAGCAATCGCTATGTCACCTTGGTTTGGGTAAGAATTGGTCATTTAGGGAATGCCAAAAAGGGTAGTACCTCGACAGGTATCATTTCAGCAATCACTTTGTTACCTAAAGGTCAAATATTCATAGAATATTTGATAAAACTTAAGCATTTGAGGAATGCATAACGAAAGGGGTAAGTCATTGATACTCGTGGAATATCAAGCTTGGTCAAGCGATCACTTTAAGCGTCAAGGTTTGGTTGGGTTCTCTTTCGTTGAAAGCATAACGCAAAATTGTGTCATTCTAGGAACACACAAACATAGGGGGCATGTAGAATGCCCATAAGTATTTTGACCAAGTCCTTGTAGGAATGGCTTAGCTATTGTGTCTCGTTGGACATTAATTTAGAAATCACTACGTCGCCTTAATTCTTGGTAATGCTTTGGTCATTCGGGGAATGCCAAAGAATTCCATGGGATTTAATTCGGCAATCATAAAGTTGCCTTGGTTTTAATCGTTTAGGGAAAGCCAAAAGGATTGGGGATCGCAGTCGGGGTGTAAGACCACTCAGTGGTCGTGATTAGATGACTCACTAGTCAGGGCTTGATGACTTACTAATCAAATTTTAGTCAACTCATCGATCGAGTTTGAATTGGCTTCGAGATTGAAGGTGACTTTATTAGTCGGGTGACTCACTAGTCGAATTAACTCGCTGGTCAGCTTTTGGAATGACTTTAAGATCTTGTTGGATCTAAAGTTTGGCTATGATGTGTCAGGGTAATGATATCACTGGATCTAAGGATCGACTATGATGTGCTGGGGTAAAGATCTCAATGGATCTAAGGTTTGGTTATGATGTGCCGGGGTAAAGATCTCGCTGGATATATGGTTCTTGTGTCCTATATAGTTTATTTTGGATCAGGATGATGAAGCTTAGTCTTTTGTGAGAGTTTTATGCATTCTTGTTCAATGATGCATGTGATGTGCTAGTGCATAATGCATTAAGTTGGCATTTGTTGGTGACTATCAATGTCTGCGTGGCAACTTGTTGCCTGTGCACCTGTAAAATTGTAATATGCATGTAATGTGTAATGCATGTCATGTTTGTGCAATGTAGTTTGTTCTTGTAAGATAAAATTTTGCAGCTGCTCGATGACGTCTGCTTACTTGGTGCTCAACTTACTCTTCTGTACTATTGGCTTCTTGGTTTCTATCATTCTCAGTGATGATGGAAATTTGATTTTAATAGGAGTCCTAGATGTAGGCTTTATAGCTTCGAGGGATGAGCTTGTCATTTTCATTATAGTTGTGTGCGTTATGCATTCGTTAGATTCTGTTGTTGGGCTGGCTGTGCATTTGGCCTTCTATTTGACTATTTGAATAGTACGGTTCTTTGAGTCCTTCTCAGCTTTACTGAATTCCCAAGTTCCAAAAATTTTGCCCCTCGTGGCATATAGTATGAGCCTGAGCAGGTAAACTCCAGTTGCTTGGACTGACAGAGGTTAGATTTTATTCTTTTGACCGACTGTGTAGATAGTATGGCATGTATCAGCAGTTCTCAAAATCGCTATGTAGTTGAGTTCAAGAAGATTGCCTACTCACATTTTAGAGATGTGGGAGATTCACATGCTAGTGTCGATGGAAAATACTGCTCCTTTGCGAAGGTTTTTGTTTGATGATGTGCTTATTTTGGTTTGGTGAGTCATCACGATGAGTGACTTTGATTGTGATTGCATGCTGAGTTTATGCCCTCTTTTTTTGGAACCGAAACACAGCGGGCTTTCTATATTATTCTTTTTTGTTTTAACCATGATTTTTACATAAACAACATTTTCAGGTTCTTGGTTTATCGGGTTGCCTTTACTTTGGCCTGGACTGCCCTTTCGGGTTTTCAATCTAGCATGTTCTTTTTTTTTTCTTTTTTGTCCTATTTAGGCATGCAATATTGTGAACAAGAGTGCTCCCACGAATGTTTCTTTCAACATTACTGTGTATTCATTAAGTGCAGACATTTAATAATTCAGCAAAATGACACATATGTGAAAGAAGTATTTTTAGGAAAAAAAGTTTGGTATCTATTCCCAAGAACTTTCTCCTGTTATCAACGGTCCTTTTCAGGTTTTACCGGTTGATTTCTCTCTTTCTTTTGTCTTTATTTTTGGCTAAAAGCCCTCACTAGCTTTTACTAGACACATATTTTTTATATAGTTTATGTGGTATTACCTGAGCATGTTTTTGTTTGAGGGATTCATGAACTCATATCCTATGATGTCCGTGATGTGTAGCACTTCTTTCATGGCAATCTGCTTTACTGTGGTAGTCTTATTAGGTGGAATTTGCCCTAGCATTAGCGTGCACTGCTTTTATTTGATTTAGGATTAATTTTCTTGATGTAGACCTTGTCAATTATTTTTAATGTCCTGGTCATCTCTCATTGGCGCATTTTTTGACTTTAACCCATTTGCTTACTGCATGTCGGTTCTGTTTGGTAAAGGAAGGATATGTCGTTTCAATGATTTCATGCCTTAGGTTGAGATAATTTCGTACAATTGTTTGGAGACATTCCATTTGCTAGATATTTCTGGCTGATTTGACTTTGTTAATGTGTGTTCCGCAAGATCCTTATCGACTTTCATGCTTCTTATAAAAGTAGTACGCCATCAAGAAAAGCAAATCTTCAGAGATTTAGTCTCATTGGATTTGTTGGTTTGGTTTTCACTATGATTGTGTTGTCGATGAGGTCTTTTCTACATCATCCTAGAGTTTCTTGGGAGTCTGCCATCTGATTCTTTCTCGTGTGGCCCAAAGTAGATTTGTTCTAGATTGCTTTGAGGCATGGTTCGAGTGATTTTCTTTCTCGATTCTATTTGGTGAATTGTCTGTTGACTTGACCAGATTCTCTGCTGATCTTTTCTTCATTTTCCCCTATAAGTATTAAGGACATTTTATTGATTGGACATGCTTGATTGAACTAGGCAAAGGCAGTCACATGTTTTTTTTTATCTTTTTTCTCTCTCTTTATTAGGGGTCAAGTCATTTCTGGGTCTGTCAAATGTGCCTAAAGTTATTTCTTTAATTGGAGCATCATGAATGCCGAATATGTCAAATGTATGTTGGAATGAATACCTGGAATCATTAACAGAAACATTACATATATAAGCAGATTTATTCATAATATTATTTATTACATTGCTTATTCTGAAAGCACTAGAGATAAAAACAAAAGAGCAATCTTTTCTATTTAGCGTAGCTCCCGCTTCTATTGTGTAGCCGCTGCTTGCCTAACTATTCCCAACCTAAGCTTTCATTTTGGTTTTTTCTTGAGTTTCTTTGTCAGAATGATATTCGAACTCTGAGTCCTCAAGATCAAGTTGTTTATAATCTGCGTTTTCATTTCTCATCGTCTCATGGAGCTCACCTTTCTTCAACCGATCCTCCTCATCGTACTTCTCCACCTTTTTGGCATAATCTACCTCATCATTAAAGGTATCAACCCTCTCCATCTTCATCTCGTCTTTGTTCCTTTGATTGGAACCCTCCACTAGTTTCACAATGAAGGCTTGCTGGTCAGACGCCCCACTTACTAGAACTCGGAGTGCCATCCATCTCAAATAGTAATCCTTAAAGGGATCATTCGGATGCTATTTTGCTCTTTTGAGGTCCTACAGAATGGTCTTTATCTTCAGATTGAAGGCATAATTCTCTATGAAGGTAGAACGTAACTTCTTCCAATCAGACTTTACATCTGTCGGGCTATCCTCATGTACCGTTTAGAAGTCAGACCGCGAAGAGTGGTTTGAAGCAAATTGACGATGTGAACCTTGGGGATTGCCATATTGGTCATTATTCAGAGATATCCCTCAATGTGGGCATGTAGATACCTTTTATCATGGTAGGGAGATATATATGGCATCACGAAGTTGATGGAAGTGCTTCGGACTTACTGGGTGTGAACTTGTCAATATCCACGTATTTCTCGATGGAGGAAGTTGTGGATTTCCCTGTCTTCAGGGAAGAGTTCTCCAGGTCACTGATCTTTGCCGTTAGTGCCGCCAATACGGCTTCTTATTCTTTAACCTTTTCAGAATTAGAGGCATTTAAGCTCTCCAAGATATTGCGGAATTCTGGAGTGTCCAGGATTCTTTTTAGGGACCGGATAATAGCATCATCATCCCCATCATCTTCTTAGGTTTAGAATCAGAGAAAAATCCATTGAGTGACTCAACTGGTGATGGGGGTCTAACCTTTGGAATGCTTGAGATACGTCTCAACCTACTTCTTTCTCGTTTCCAACCTTTAATTTACAGACACGCATTAGTACATGTTCAGGTTATGGCTATCAACCATTATAATTATTAGTATTATTGTCATGAATGAATGAATGGATGGATGAATAGATGAATTGATGTTATAAATGTATGGATGATGATATGTACATACATGAATGAATGCAAATGTGTGAGATTTAATATTCCTGGAACATCGATAAGGTTTTGTTTTAAGAGAGAGTCAAAAAATCAAGGAGTATTTGACATTGGTCAGGTATTCAAGGATACCGAAAATGGTTATGAATCTCGATATTCAAGGAATATCAAATGAGATCGGGTGGTCACATATAATGACGGGGTTTAATTGGTTTATTTGACACATTCATGGAATGCGCGAATTCGAGTGTCTTTCAGGGAAAGTGCAACTCAAGGAAGTGTCATTTAAGGAATACACTAAGATTGGGATCATCTAGGATGCCCTAGGGGTAGGACTTGTTTCGGGCATTCAAGGAATGCCAAAAAGGTTGTGTCTTACTAGACATTGATTTAGCAATCGCTATGTCACCGTGGTTTGGGTAAGATTTTGCATTTAGGGAATGCTAAAAAATATTGTACCTCGATAAGTTTCATTTCAACAATCAATTGGTTACCTAGAGGTCAAATATTCTTGGAATATTTGATAAAAGTTAAGCATTTGAGGAATGTCTAACAAAAGGGGTAAGTCATTGATACTCGTGGAATATCAAGCATGGTCAAGCGATCACTTTAAGTGTCAAGGTTTGGTTGAGTTCCCTTTCATTGAAAGCATAGCTCAAAATTGTGTCATTCTAGGAACACACAAACGTCGGGGGTATGCAGAATCCCGTTAGGTATTTTGACCAAGTCTTTGTAGGAATGGCTTAGCTATTGTGTCTCGCTGGACATTAATTTGGAAATCACTACGTCACCTTAATTCTTGGAAATGCTTTGGTCATTCGAGGAATGCCAAAGAAGTCCATGGGATTTAATTCGGCAATCATAAAGCTGCCTTGGTTTTTAATCATTTAGGGAATGCCAAAAGGTTTAGGCCTCACAGTCGGGGCGTAAGACCACTCAGTGGTCGGGATTTAATGACTCGCTGGTCAGGGCTTGATGACTTACTAATCAAATTTTTGTCAACTCATTGGTCGAGTTTGAATTGGCTCCGAGGTTGATGGTGACTTTATTAGTCGGGTGACTCACTGGTCGAATTAACTCGCTGGTCAGCTTTTGGAATGACTTTAAGATCTCGCTGGATCTAAAGTTTAGCTATGATGTGCCAGGGTAAAGATATCACTAGGTCTAAGGTTTGGCTATGATGTGTCGGGGTAAAGATCTCGCTGGATATATGGTTCTTGTGTCCTATATAGTTTAATTTTGGATCAGGATGATGAAGCTTAGTCTTTTGTGAGAGTTTTATGCATTCTTGTTTAATGATGCTTGTGATGTGCCAGTGCATGATGCATTAAGTTGGCATTTGTTGGTGACTATCAATGTCTGTGTGGCGACTTGTTGCCTTTGCACCTGTAAAATTGTAATATGCATGTAATGTGTAATGCATGTCATGTTTATGGAACGCAGTTTGTTCTTGTAAGATAAAATTTTACAGCTGCTCGATGACATATGCTTACTTGGTGCTCAAGTTACTCTTCTGTAATATTGGCTTCTTGGTTTTTATCATTCTCAGTGATGGTGAAAATTTGATTTTAGTAGTAGTCCTAGATGTAGGCTTCATAGCTTCGAGGGATAAGCTTGTCGTTTTCATCATAGTTGTATGCGTTATGCATTCGTTAGATTCTGTTGTTGGGTTGGCTGTGCATTTTCCCTTATATTTGACCATTTGAATAGTATGGTTCTTTGAGTCCTTCACAGCTCTAATGAATTCCCGAGTTGCCAAAATTTTGCCCCTCGTGGAATATAGTATGAGCCTGAGCAGGTAAACTCCAATTACTTGGACTGACAGAAGTTAGATTTTATTCTATTTGCCGACTGTGTAGACAGTATGGCATGTATCAGTAGTTCTCAAAATCTCTATGTAGTTGAGTGCAAGAAGATTGCCTTCTCACATTTTAGAGATGTGGGAGATTCACATGCTAGTGTCGATGGAAAATACTGCTCCTATGCGAAGGCTTTGGTTTGATGATGTGCTTATTTTCGTTTGGTGAGTTATCATGATGAGTGACTTTGATTGTGATTGCATGTAGAGGTTATGCCCTAATTTTTTCCTGTGCCAAAACATAGCGGGCTTTGTATATTATTCTTTTTTGTTTTAACCCTGATTTTTGCATAAACAACATTATCAAGTTCTTGGCCTTTACTTTGGCCTAGACTGCCCTTTCGGGTTTTCAATCTAGCATGTTCTTTTTTTTTGTCCTTTTTAGGCATGCAATATTGTGAACAAGAGTGCTCACACGAATGTTTCTTTCAACATTTCTGTGTATTCATTAAGTGCAGACATTTAATAATTCAGCAAAATGATACATGTGAAAGAAGTATTTTTAGGCAAAAAAGTTTGGTATCTATTCCCAAGAACTTTCTCATGTTATCAACGGTCCTTTTCAAGTTTTACCGGTTGATTTCTCTATTTCTTTTGTCTTTATTTTTGGCTAAAAGCCCTCACTAGCTTTTAGTAGACACATTTTTTATATAGTTTATATGGTATTGCCTGAGCATGTTTTTGTTTGAGGGATTCGTGGCATTCTGCTTTACCGTGTTAGTCTTCTTGGGTGGAATTTGCCCTAGCATTAGCGTGCACTACTTTAATTTGATTTAGGATCAATTTTCTTGATGTAGACCTTGTCAATTATTTTTAATGTCCTGGTCATCTTTCATTGGCGTATTTTTCGACTTTGACCCATTTGCTTAGTTCATGTCGGTTCTGTTTGGTAAAGGAAGGATATGTCGTTTCAATGATTTCATGCCCTAGTTTGAGACATTTTCGTACAATTGTTTAGAGACATTCCATTTGCTAGATATTTCTGGCTGATTTGACTTTGTTCATATGTGTTCCGCAAGATCCTTATCGACTTTCATGCTTCTTATTCGAGTAGTACGCCATCAAGAAAAGCAAATCCTTAGAGATTTAGTCTCATTGGATTTGTTGGTTTTATTTTCACTATGATTGTGTTGTCGATGAGGTCCTTTCTACATCATGCTAGAGTTTCTTGGGAGTCTGCCATCTGATTCTTTCTCGTGTGGCATAAAGTAGATTACGTCTAGATTACTTTGAGGCATGGTTCGAGTGATTTTCTTTCTCAATTCTATTTGGTGAATTGTCTGTTGACTTGACCAGATTCTTTGATGATCTTTTCTTCATTTTCCTCTATAAGTATTAAGGACATTTTATTGATTAGACATGCTTGATTGAACTAGGCAAAGGCAGCCACATGTTTTTTATCCTTTTCTTTTCTCTCTTTTTTAGGGGTCAAGTCATTTCTGGGTCTGTCAAACGTGCCTAAAGTTTTTTCTTTAATTGGAGCATCATGAATGTCGAATATGTCAAATGTATGCTGGAATGAATACATGGAATCATTATCCGAAACATTACATATACAAGCAGATTTATTCATAATATTATTTATTACATTGCTTATTTTGAATGCACTAGAGATAAAAACAAAAGAGCAATCTTTTTTATTTAGCGTAGCTCCCACTTCTATTGAGTAGCCGCTGCTTGCCATACTATTCCTAACTTAAGCTTTCATTTTGGTTTTTTCTTGAGTTTCTTTTTCAGAATGATATTCAAAATCTGAGTCCTCAATATCATGTTGTTTATAATCTGCGTTTTCATTTCTCATCGTCTCATGGAGCTCGCCTTCCTTCAACCGATCCTCCTCGTCGTACTTCTCCAGCTTTTTGGGATAGTCTACCTCATCATTAAAGGTATCAAACCTCTCCATCTTCATCTCGTCTTTGTACCTTTGATTGGAACCCTCAACTAGTTTCACAATCAAGGCTTCCTGGTCAGACGCCCCACTTACTAGCACTCGGACTGCCATCGATCTCAAATTGTAATCCTCAAAGGGCTCGTTTGAATGCTGTTTTACTCTTTTGAGGTCCTACTGTGTGGTCTTTATCTTCAGATTGAAGGCATAATTCTCTATGAAGGTAGAACATAACTTCTTCCAATCAGACTTTACATCTGTCGGTACATGTACCATTTAGAAGTTGGACCACGGAGAGTGGTTTTAAGCAAATTGACGATGTGAACCTTGGGGATTGCCATATTGGTCATTATTCGGAGATATCCCTCAATGTGGGCATGTGGATACCTTGTGTCATGGTAGGGAGCTATATATGGCATCACGAAGTTGATGGAAGTGCTTCAGACTTGCTGGGCGCGAACTTGTCAATATCCACATATTTCTCGATGGAGGAAGTAGTGGATTTCCCTGTCTTCGGGGAAGAGTTCTCTAGGTCACTGATCTTTGCCGTTAGTTCGGCCAATATGGCTTCTTATTCTTTAACCTTTTGAGAATTAGAGCCATTTAATCTCTCCAAGATATTGCGGAATTCTGAAGTGTCCAGGATTCTTTTGAGGGACCGGCTAATAGCATCATCATCCACCATCGTCTTCTTGGGTTCAGAATTAGAGAAAAATCTGTTGAGTGACTTAACTGGTGATAGGGGTCTAACCTTTGTAATGCTTGAGATACGTCTCAACCTACTTCTTTCTCGTTTCTAACCTTTAATTTACAGACCACGCATTAGTACATGTTTAGGTTATGGCTATTAGCCATTATAATTATTATTATTGTCATGAATGAATGATGAATGAATGAATAGATGAATTGATGTTATAAATGTATGGATAATATGTATATACATGAATGAATGTATATGTGTGAAATTTAATGTTCCTGGAACATCGATAAGGTTTTAGTTTAAGAGAGAGTCAAACCATCAAGGAGTATTTGACATTGGTCAGGAATTCAAGGATACCGAAAACGGTTATGAATCTCGATATTCAAGGAATATCAAATGAGATCGGGTGGTCACATATAATGACGGGGTTTAAATGGGTTATTTGAGACATTCATGGAATGCACGAATTTGAGTGTCTTTCAGGTAAAGTACAACTCAAGGAAGTGTCATTTAAGGAATACGCTAAGATTGGGATCGTCTAGGATGCCCTAGGGGTAGGACTTGTTTCGGGCATTCAAGGAATGCCAAAAAGGTTGTGTCTTACTAGACATTGATTCAGCAATCACTATGTCACCTTGGTTTGGGTAAGATTTGGTCATTTAGGGAATGCCAAAAAGGGTTGTACCTCGATGGATATCATTTCAAAAATCACTTAGTTACCTAGAGGTCAAATATTCATTGAATATTTGATAAAAAGTTGAGCATTTGAGGAATGCATAACAGAAGGGGTAAGTCATTGATACTCGTGGAATATCAAGCTTGGTCAAGCGAGCACTTTAAGCGTCAAGGTTTAGTTGAGTTCTCTTTCATTGAAAGCATAACTCAAAATTGAGTAGTTCTAGGAACACACAAACGTCGGGGGCTTGTAGAATGCCCATAGGTATTTTGACCAAGTCTTTGTAGGAATGGCTTAGCTATCGTGTCTCGTTGGACATTAATTTGGAAATCACTACGTCACCTTAATTCTTGGAAATGCTTTGGTCATTCGGGGAATGCCAAAGAAGTCTATTGTTTTTAATTCGGCAATCACAAAGTTGCCCTGGTTTTAATCATTTAGGGACTGCCAAAAGGTTTGGGCCTAGCAGTCGGGGTGTAAGACCACTCAGTGGTCGGGATTAGATGACTCGCTGGTCAAGGCTTGATGACTTACTAATCAAATTTTTGTCAACTCATTGGTCGAGTTTGAATTGGCTCCGGGATTAAGGTAACTTTATTAGTCGGGTGACTCACTGGTCAAATTAACTCACTAGTCAGCTTTTGGAATGACTTTAATGGTCGGGTGACTCACTAGTCATGTTTTAAAATGATTTTAATAGTCGGGTGACTCACTGGTCAAGGGTGAGTTGACTCGATGGTCACTCGAGGGGATGAATTTATTGTTAAAGGTGAGTTAACTCGATGGGCCCACAAAGGGTTGATTCGCTGGTTAGAGGTGAGTTGACTCGATGGTCACTAGAAAGGTTTTATCTATGGTCAAAGACTCGATGGTCACTCGAACGCTGACTCTGCGGTTAAGGGTGAGTTGACTCGCTGGTCACTTGATAGGGTGACTCACTGGTCAAAGGGGAGTTGACTCATTGGTCACTTGAAGGCTGATTCTATGGCTAAAGGTGGGTTGACTCGATGGGCACTGGAATGCTGACTATCGCTGCTCAAAGGTGTGTTGTCTGGATGGTAACTCGAAGGCTGACTCTATGGTCAAAGGTGAGTTGACTCAAAGGTCACTCGAAGGTTGACTCAGTAGTCAAAGGTTAGTTGACTCGATGGTCACTTGATAGGGTTGACTCTCTGGTCACAGAAGAGTTGACTCGATGGTCACTCGAAGGCTGACTCTATGGCCCAAGGTGAGTTGACTCGTTGGTCATTCGAAGGGGTTATGTATATTTGGCTTGTTGCTTAAGCCTAGGTGGGCTCAATGGTTAATTTCATTATAGCTCATGAGCTCAGCCTAGGTGCACTCACTGGTCTTGGTTATTTTTAGTTTCCTATAACTAAGGAAATAAAGTGGGATGTCACACATCAATGTAATAGCTGTATAAAGATGTGGTTAGTTTTCACACAATTGTGATGTTTATGATATTTTCCAGTTTATTTATATTTCATAAACCAGCACATGTAGCAAACGGTTAGCTCGTGCCTACCACCCTTTTAACTCCTTTTGGTTACTTCACTTTAAAGCCAACGGGGGACTTAGGGAGTCTGCTCGTGTACACTCATGATTTTTGGGGTAAACCTATGGGGAAGTGTCTATGGTTCATCTATATGTGGGTTTCGGTCTCAAGACTGGGTGCGATTGGGTACCATGCGCCTTTGTGTACCGAGATCCAGTGGCCCTAAGCGAACTAAAGGAATCTTTTCCATATATAATTTACTCGGGTAGTCTTTCCCTTAAGAGAATAATAAGGCCCTCGTAAGTTACGCAAGGGGTGTGATTAGTTCCATACCCCTCAAGCCCTAAAGTGAACTTGGAGATACTTCACTAAAAGACACCTAAATTGGTGATTGGGTAAAAGATGCATATGCTAATGCGATCCTAAAATTAGCGTAATGCCGAATTTACCACATATTCCATAATTCCAAAATTTAATTTGAACAATATTTTAATCATTATTTAAATTTTTTTATAAAAAGAGGCTTTTATATATAAAATAAAACTATTTTCCCCAGCAGAGTCACCATTCTGAGGGCGAAGGTTTTAATGGGAGAGGAATGCACGCGGGGTGCGGTGTGCGGGGCTCGTTCGGTTTGGTTGGATAAAATCCGATTTGCTTAAATGCGTGTACCTCATTGATTAGAAAATGTTTGATTTTTTTAAAGATAAAATTGTATTATTATTTTTCACGTAAACTTATTGAGTGTGAAAAATATGACTTTTTATAAGCAAAAATGCGACTATATTAAGAAATATATTTACATATGTTAATAAAAGAAAATATTTTAAAAATAAAGTGTTTTACTTTATTTAAAAATAAAATAGAGTCGCCACCCCGTTCAGCTCCACCGGGAATTGTGGTATAATGACTCATGATAGGATTTTTATACCGAATTGAAAATGAGATTCTGACTTCGGACATAATAGTTACTTATATTGTTCAAATTATTTGGATTAATTTTGGAATTATGTTTTATGTGGTAATTTTGGCATTACAATGGCTTTGTTTAGAATATAAATTTAAGAAATAAAACAGGCATTATAATGGCTTAATAAATTAATATTTTCTACCGAAATTTTTGCAGAGTAACGGCATCGTTTGGGTTTTGCCCCGAAAACTAGGATAGAGTTTCCTCGCATCCTGAATGTTTATCCATACCTGCAAGCTTATTTACACATTATGATTTAAGTGGCTCTAGTGGCTCACTTAACCAGACGAATGGGAATGCAATGTGCAATAATAAAATAGTAAAAATGAATCTTAAAGTTAGGCTTAGAGCTAATTACACTCAGTTTACCTTTTCGTTTGTCCAAGATGACTTGAGAGCCGGTGCGGGACCAAAGTTGTCAAAGATTGTGATTTGTGTAGAAAATAGATTTAACCCAAGTTATGGCTATAACCTTGGATTATTTCTAAAGGAAATTGCGGGATTTCAGAAATTGGGTCATTTTTAGACCGAAGATCACTGTGAGATCCTGACCTAAAAAGATTGAGAAAAGAGTTTATACCTAATGTAGGAAGTAAAGCTTGAAATGGTCCTAAGAGTGATTTTTAGGTCAACGTTTCAAAAGTTCATCACGAAATACAAACTTGTGTTTTTCCGTAAATAAAGACCGATGTTTATGTCACGTTTGGCACATGCGTTTTTTCATCAAAACAAGATAATCACACCTTGAAATGGTCCTAAGAGTGATTTTAAGGTCAACGTTTAAAAATTTTCGTGCCAAAATGATAACAAGCATTTTTTCCGTAATTAAAGACCAATGTTTATGTCACATTTGACACATGAGTTTTTTCGTGAAAACATGATAATCACACTTTAAAATGGTCCTAAGAGTATTTTTTGGTCAATGTTTTAAAAATTCGTCACGAAATATAAACTCGTGTTTTTACTGTAAGTAAAGACCGATGTTTATATCAAATTTCACTCATGCTTTTTTTCGTGAAAACATGATAATCACACTTTGAAATAGTCCTAAGAGTGATTTTTAAGTCAACGTTTTATAAATTCGTCATGAAACACAAACTTGTGGTTTTTCCGTAAGTAAAGACCGATATTTATGTCACATTTGGCACATGCATTTTTTCATCAAAATGTCATAATCACACCTTGAAATGGTCCAAAGAGTGATTTTAAGGTCAACGATTAAAAATTTTCATTCCAAAATGATAACAAGCGTTTTTTCTATAATTAAAGACTGATGTTTATGTCACGTTTGACACATGCATTTTTTCGTGAAAACATGATAATCACACTTTGAAATGGTCCTAAGAGTGATTTTTTGGTCAACGTTTTAAAAATTCATCTCGAAATACAAACCTGTGTGTTTTCCGTAAGTAAGGACCAATGTTTGTGTCACGTTTGACACATGCGTGTTTTCATCAAAACATGATAATCACACTTTGAAGTGGTCCTAAGAGTGATTCTAAGGTCAACATTTAAAAAATTTCTTCCTAAAATGTTAATTCGCATTTTTTCCGTAAGTAAAGACCGATGTTTATGTCACATTTGACACATGCATTTTTTCGTGAAAACATGACTTTGAAAAGGTCCTAAGAGTGATTTTAAGGTCAACATTTAAAAAATTCGTCATGAAATACTAACTCGTGTTTTTTCCGTAAGTAAAGACCGAAGTTTATGTCACATTTGACACATGCATTTTTTCATCAAAACATGATAATCACACTTTGAAAGTGTCCTAATATTGTTTTTAAGGTCAACATTTAAAATTTTCATCCTAAAATGATCGCTCGCTTTTTTTCCTTAAGTAAAGACCGATGTTTATGTCTCATAATGATAAGTCGCATTTTTTCCGTAAGTAAAGACCGATGTTTATGCCACATTTGACACAAGCGTTTTTTCATCAAAACATGATAATCACACATTGAAATGGACCTAAGAGAGATTCTGAACCAGGAACGCAGGATCGCAGTTGCAGAAATGAAATAGTGAATTGAACAAGGATGAATAACAGAAATCTTACTATTATTATGCAGAAGGTTGAATTACAAAAGTTGAGAAAGCAAGAAAGACTGGAGAAAGCTTCACACTAAGCACACTAGAGCTTCTCTCTCTAAAATTCTTAAAACTCAAAACTAAATATTTTACAACTGATTATTTTTCAATGCCCCAAACTAAGGAAAATGAAAACTATATATAGAAAAAAGAAGAAATGCTGTCTTGGCTGGCCATGAGCTGGAAGATAAGAGAGCATCTTTCTGTGGCCGACAAAGGAAAGCACAAGCAGGCGGAATCTTTCTTTAATAAAAGAAAATGTTGAGCCGACAAAATTACTTTCGACGCAATTGGTTTTAGTGCTCCACTATGTGGGGTCCATAACAATCCTGATAAGGATTCTTCCTGTCAAAGTAATCTGCATTATTGCTGTTGGAGTAATCCTAATAAGGATTTTGCCCTAGAGGTCATTAGGGTCTTGAGAGTCTAAGAACAGATCATCAAACTCATCATCTGGTAGGGGAGGTACCCTTTTAGCTTTATTAGCTTCACTTGTTGATGACGAGGCTATTTTAGCAGCTTTCCTTTTAGGACTCTCTTGCTTCTTTGGTAAGGCAGATAATAAATTCTGCGGATCAAATCCTTGTTTAGGAGGATACTTTTCGCCCAGAAGCTGAAACACTTGTTGCTTCAGTTCTTCTCTAGGAATGGAGGTTAATAAACCTTTAAGGAGCTCAGTGATCTTGCCAGGAGATGCTGAGGTTTCAGAAGCCTCAGGAGAATTTGGAGGACTGTTGGGATTCACCATTTTAATAATAAGTTCTTTGGAGTATATTGCAGGGGGCTCAAAGAACTCAAATTTATCCCACCATTTGACAGAAATTCTCCTTGTTAACCAGGGAATAAATTTTTTGAAATCTGAGTTATAACCCAGTTTCTTGCCTTTCTTTTTAGTGATGATATAATCCCACTTGCTTATCCATGGAACTCTGTATAATATAGTGAACATGAGCCTAGGATAATCACAAAATCTATTAGAGTCCACGAAGAATTCATAAATTCCTAGTACTCTTTGAGGGAGGATAATTGGAAATAATCCCCATTTAAAAAACCAGTCATGAAACCAGTTAGGGAAAACCTCTTGAGGTTTGTTTAAAGAGAATTAGAAAAATCAGCTGAATTTCCTTTGATGATTCTCATAAAATAATGCCCGAGTCCAGGCCTGCATGTAGTCAAAGTAATCAAAAAATCTTGGTTTTCCATACGATATTTCCCTATAGGAGAACAGATTTCTCCCCCAGTCTTCTTGGGTAATAACCCTAGTGATGATGAATTTGTTGTAAGCCCACTCATCTCCATTCCTTGTAACCGGTTCAATTTTAACAGAATCAGTCTCTAATAAGATTGACTGATAGAAATTATAATCCTTAGGCAGAAATGGAGAAAGTGTATAATTCTGCATATAAAAGGATGCTATCTCGTGTGGCTGCAAGTGAGCATGTTTATCTTCAATAGGCATGATATGCTCAAAGGTAATAGGTATATAAGGGAACTTGTTTTCCCTTTCAGTTGCTGCCTGGAGACTACGCCTATAAGCGTCAGGGCAATATTGATCCTCTTAACTTGCTTTTGATGGTCCTGAGAAAGACTCTTTAGCCTTTCCTTTTCCCGAAGGAGTGTTATTCCTTCTGAAACTCATGACCTACAAGAAATTCTCGAGTTAGGAAATCTGGGAGTGAATTAGATTCTCCTTTGATAAACTCAATATCAAAATCAAAGACTAATAAAATAGCTTGCCATCTGGCAAATATTTGCTTGGATGCTATATTTTTAACATCCTTAAGTAATATTTCTTTGGCGCTTTTACAGTCTATCCTAATAAGGAATTTCTGATTAATTAAATCAGACTCAAACTTTTGGACGCAGAGGACTATTGATAAAACTTCTTTCTTAACAGTAGAGTAATTAACTCTTGGGCTGGTCCGAAGCCCACTGGTAAACCTAATCAAGGTTTCTTTTCCATTCATCCTTTGTTTAAGGATTCCTCCGTAGCCTTTATCAGAGGCGTCGGTCTCAACAATTTTAAAGGCGTCTGGATGTGGTATAACTAGGCATGGTAAAGTTTTAACATTAAGTTCTATTTTCCTAACTGCCTGGGTGCACTCCTCGGTACATTTTGGGGGGTTTTTGGGGAGCCTTGCAAATAAAGGCTTAGCATCTTGGGCCAAATTTTTATAAAAGTCAGCTACATAGTTCAAGCTTCCTAGAAATCTTTATAACTGAGTTTTATCCTTAATTTCGTCAGGGAATTTATCTGCGAATTCTATAGCCCTTTCAATTGGAATTGCTGTGCCATGCTCTAAATAATGGCCTAAAAATCTAATCTTTGTTTGAAACAATTTAATTTTCTTAGCAGACACTACCAAGCCATTACTTTTGGCTGCTGTTTGGAAAATACTAAGGTGTTTGAAGTGCTGCTCAATATCCTTGGAGAAAATAAGGACGTCGTCTATATAGACTATCATGAATGCTGAATAAGCATTAAAGATCTCATTCATGATTTTTTGGAATTCGGAGGGGGCATTTTTAAGCCCAAATGGCATCACATTCCACTCATGTTGGCCGAATGGGACTGTGAATGCTGTTTTGTACTTATCCTCTTCTTTGATCTGGATTTGCCAATATCCAGGCTTCATATCAAATTTGGAAAAAACTTTAGCTTCATAAAGCCTGTTGAGTAAGTCTCTTTTATTTGGCAGAGGATATCTTATCCATCTCAAAACCTTATTTAAAGGTTTGTAGTTAATGACTAATCTTGGCACTCCTCTTTCAAGTTCGGCCGCATTTTCTACATAAAAGGCCGGGCAGCTCCATGGGCTTTTACTCTTTCTAATGAGCCCTTTATTTTCTAAATTTGTAATTTCAAATTTGCAGATCTCTAGATGGCGAGGCCCCATAGCAATGGGCCGGGCTTTAGTAGGGATCATTTTTTTGTCAAAGTCTGGCTCATAAGGCAGACTTATAACATGTCGTTTTCTGGCCCAGAAGGCCGTAGGAACTTCAGAGCAAATTTCTCTTATAAGCTCCTATTCTAGGGTTTTAACCCTCTCTATCAGCTGAGGACTTTTAAGTTTTTCCTCTATAGTCTTGAAAGAAATTTTCTGTTTTAAGGAATTAATAAATCTTTCTTTACAAGAGACCTTTCTCTTGATTACATCCAAGTGTTTGACTTTGGGTTGCGAAATAAACTCAAAGATGATGTCTCTTCCCGCTATTTGTGTTTCAATTCCCCTTTCAGATAATTTTGATATAGGGAACAACATGTGTAGGAACGGGTTTCCAAGAATAACTGAGTGGGATAAATCTTTGACCATTATAAACGGTATCTCTAGACACATCCCATTGTTGCAAACAGCTGCATTACTAAGCTTATAATTGACAGCCAGCTTATCACCATTAGCCGTATGCAGTTGCTCCAATGTTTAAGAGAAGTAGTGGGATGGTATTAATCCCTCATTGATACAGTTAAGATCAGCCCCTGTGTCTATAAGGGCTACTGCCTTTAAGACATATTCTTTGTAAATAACAAGAGTTATTTTAGTATGCCACTTATGAGTGACTACTCTGTCTAGCATGTCTACGTATTGGAGGTCTTTCTGCGTAGACTGGTCTTTTTTTCCTAGACCTTTATCTTGCTCTTCCTCAGATTCAGAGTTATAATCTGAGAGTTTAGCAGCTTCTAAGAGAGTAAGCCTATCTTTAAGATTTTTTACTTCTCTTTTAAGTTCATTAACGTCTGCTTTAAGATCGTTAATAGTAGGCTCTTTTCTCTTACTAGCCTTGACCCTGTTAATTATCTCTTTCATATCATAAGAGATATTCTTTTCTTTAACCTTTTCTTCAAGATTGTTATTTCTTGAAGAATTTCTGGATGAGGTTTCTCCAGATTTCTCTTTAAACATTTTCAAATAAGACTCTAAGTACTTGGATCTTTTCTATGAGATCCAAAATCATGTTCTCTTCTCTAGTGAGGACTAATAAGCTGTTAAGAGAACAAAGCGATTTATAATAATCACAGTTTCCGTCACAGCTTGAATTAGACTGTGAGTCAGAGTCCGATTCTTCCTCAGAGGTATAATCATTTTCCTCCTTTTTCAGAGCTTGTTTGGACCACTAGAATTTTCTCTAGTGTTTCTTTAACATCGTCACTGAGATTAAGTGACCGAATTTGTTGTTTTGCCTTACACTTATTAGAATAGTGTCCAGGCTTTCCACACTTGTAGAATGTTACCTCTTCAAGTGGCCTTTTAGGCTTATTATAGGGCTTCTTGGGTCTTCTATAAGACTTCTTAGGATAATCCTTCTTTTGATGCCTATAAGGCTTATCAAAATTCCTCTTTAAGGTTTATAGCTTTTCTTGTAAGGTTTAACCTTATTTTTACGTGATCTAGGAAGTGGAGGAAAACCTACTTGCTCGCAAAAGTCTCCTAAGATCCTTTTACCATGCAGTTTTTCCTTTTGCATCTGTTTATGAATTTTTAACTCATTACAGTGCAACATTCCTTCTGCCACTATCTCTGAGGATAGCTCTCCGTATGTCAGCTTCGGATAAGGTATAACATTATTATATTTCATCCTGAGCCTTTCCTTGACTCTCTCAGCAAATAAATAAGGAAGCCCATTTATAAACTTTTCCTTCCAGAAGTCCTGGTGACGGTCATCTCTAGTAAAGACTGCACTGAGAAAGACATCTTTGTACCACTTGAACTCCGACAGATCTCTACATCTCAGGTTCATGAGTTGTTCAGTGGTTTGCTCTACAAACATAGAGGTAGACCCTAGAAAGCGCAAAATAAGGGTATATGCCAAAGTATTAACAGCGTCTGACTGTGGTTGGCTATTCTCTTCTTTAATAGAATTTAAAATTTGATTTTTGGCTTCAGTATTTAACTGAAAATCCCACCAGCCTTTTAATTGTCCAGAAAATCCTGCTATTATAGCCTGAGGTATGGATTTATCTGAATTTCCATGTATTCTGCTGGCAGTAGCATACATTAACATGTGCTGGATGGCATTTTTAATCTGATACTCAAATAGCCCATCAATATTCCATTCTTCAATGGACCTGCCATCATAGGAGTTCATGGATGGCCTAAATTCTTCATATTGACGGTTTATCGGAGACGGCCTGCGGTAATAAGGCTTGTTAGTATTTTCTTTAGTGTGGAAGATTTTATTTATTTGGGGAATATTATCCATCCTTAAATCTTGGAATAAAGATTTTAATTCTTCCTCGCCTTTTAAAGGCTCTTCTGAACTAGTACTAACCTCTGAATCAGAATCCTGCTCTTTAGTTAAAGGAGCAATACTCTTTTGCTTTCTGTCTATATTAAGTTCTGCTAGTCGCTTAGAAATTTCTTCTACTACCTCAGAGTGTTCTGCAAATTTGATATTTAGCTTTTCTGAAGTAGGGGGTTTAATTATAACCCTTTCCTCCTCCCGGGGCTTTGAAGTTGAAGCCTGATAAGGCTTCGAATAAGTCTTTTGGACTTGATCTTCTATCCTTGACAGTTGTTCTCCAATTGTATGGAGACTTAAGTTAGTGAAATTGTTCTGTTTAATAGAACTTTTTGTCCCTTCGTAGAAAGGACTGCATTCCACAACTTTATCAGTATCTAGTTTATAAGATACTGGTGCCAACGGTGGATGAATACTTGTAATTGTCCTATTAGAAGCTATGTACGTCTTATAAGACGACTCAAGAGTACTCAGGAACTGCTCATCATTAAATCTGGGGAATTTAATTCCTTTAAGTTTGAATAATTATTTTAAGAATTCAGGGAAGTCTTTTTCTCCTTCCTTCTATTTATAAATAGAATATTGCTTGTGATAGTGCTCTTTTCTCTTTTCAGAGAAAGACATCTCAAACCATTTTTCAAAATCTGTTAGTGAGGTAATAACTAACAGTTCTTTGGGTACATAACCCATATCAGACATAGAAGGGCTCGTAGGCCTTTCGTAAATGGGCCTGGCTATATTAGCCGGTGTTCTCTTGGGTTGAGGTGGAAGATAATGAAGAAAGAAGAAAGGAAGCAATCAACCAAGTCCAAGCACAAATCCATGAGGTAATCCCCAAATCTGTGTCATTTTATATAAATGCTCATTCTTCTGCTGCTGCTGGTGAAACAGCAGATAAAGATGAGGACAAATTGGATACACATACTCCAAGTGTATCTGAGGATCATGAGTCCAACTCGAAAGACACCATTCCAGAGGTGGGACAGGGTCTGAGACCCACTGATAACACTCCTAGAGTGGACTCAAAGGGCGAGGCTAGTCCAGGGGAACAGCTGGAAGAAGAGAAGGAAGGAAAAGTAGAGGAATCCGCTGACGTAGAATTATCTAAATCTTATGAGACAAGCAATAGCTCCGGATCTGAGACTCTACTTGCAAGCCCAATAAAAATACCACCTTCAAGTATCAACCCAACCAGAGCTAAAAAGATCTCCACTACACTCAAAATACTCCAAGAAGCTACTCATGAGGAACATGAGGAAAGCTACATTAAACAGAGCCTCCGGAATGTATGCAAACACTTAAAATCAGTGGAGAAAGTACTACTTGCACAATTTTCACCTCCGAACGTAAAAGAAAAAATCAGGGAACTGAAGGGGACTGTCAAGAAAATTGAGGAGAAAGTGGAAGACTTTCCCACTGCTGATCTAGTAGCAGAGGTATCCTTAGCCAAAGTTACTCTAGTCCTAAATGAATTAAAAGCAAATGTTGCAGCAGCAAGCAGATCCGCAGACCAAGCCAACACAATGGCTAATAGCAACTGCGTAACAGTTATGGATAAGATCACTGCCTCCTCCTCTGAGTTATCCACTGAACTGAAGGAATACTTGGATACCAAGTTTGAAAACTTGTCAAAATTCATTACTGAGAAAGAAGAAAAGTCAACACTCCACAGCCTAAATGAACAGCAGCAAATCATTTTGAATAAACTGACTAAGTTGATGGAAGAGGATTTGCCCA
This sequence comes from Euphorbia pulcherrima, assembly GCA_947683365.1. Lineage (NCBI taxonomy): Eukaryota > Viridiplantae > Streptophyta > Magnoliopsida > Malpighiales > Euphorbiaceae > Euphorbia > Euphorbia pulcherrima. The sequence goes on along the minus strand of CANTUS010000014.1, from coordinate 37,541,441 downwards.
AGCTCTTTGCTAGACAATTTGCAAACATTGCGCAAGAACTTGCTCGGCAATTCAATGGCTAGGACTCTATTAGTGAAAGAATAAGGGATGATCTTCGCAAGGATTTGACTATAGTGAACTCAAGTATTCATAACATCCAGAGGGATCTGGGTAAAGACCTTGAAAAACTGCTGTTCGGACTGTCAAATTTATCCATCTCCGGTTCTTCCTCGTCTCCATCCATCCTAGAGAGCCAACTTCTTCCAATCTTCCAAGACATGGTTCAGTATACTGGGGATACAGGATTCTTTGGACACAAGGGAATCACTACTCTTCTCAAAGCACTCTTTCCATATTTTGATGAGAAGGATAGGGAGTATGAGCTAAGGATGCATCCCTACATCACCACATCTTACACCCAACTCTAGAACCTCTTCCGCCCTTTGCATCTATCTTCGAGAACTATCGATCACATCCTAGAGCAGAGAAGGCAAGGAAACTCAGATTACTCCATCTACTTAAACGCATGTGTCAAACGTGACATAAACATCGGTATTTACTTACGGAAAAAACCCGATTTAGTATTTCATGACGAATTTTTTAAAAGTTGACCTTAAAATCACTCTTAGGACCATTTCAAAGTGTGATCATCTTGTTTTCACTGAAAAACGCATGTTTCAGACGTGACATAAACACTTTGGGACGAAATTTCTAAACGTTGACCTTAAAATCACTTTTAGGACCATTTCAAAGTGTGATTATCATGTTTTGATGAAAAAATGCATGTGTCAAATGTGCATAAACTTCAGTCTGAATTTAATTCCTTTAAGTTTGAATAATTGTTTTAAGAATTCAGGGAAGTCTTTTTCTCTTCCTTCTGTTTATAAACAGAATATTGCTTGTGATAGTGCTCTTTTCTCTTTTCAGAGAAAGACATCTCAAACCATTTTTCAAAATCTGTTAGTGAGGTAATAACTAACAGTTCTTTGGGTGCATAACCCATATCAGACATAGAAGGGCTCGTGGGCCTTTCGAAAATGGGCCTGGCTATATTAGCCGATGTTCTCTCTACAAAATTAACCTCCTCTGGTCTGGTCGGTAAGGTAACCGACGTTCTAGGTGGTACAATTGATGGGGTGTTTGGGACTCCGGCAAAGGATTTTCTACTTGACATGCTTCTGGACCGATCAAACTTAATTATTACGCTCCCATCATTATCTTCTAGAATATAATCTAGCGTATTGCTTTCTTACTTTTTAGGAGGGACTCCATCCTCCATTTTCCATGAGTCAGGAAAATGTAACTGATCCCATGAAATTGGTCTTGGGACCACTAAGCTACCTTTGCTCAAATCCGTAAGAAATAAGGTAGTTTGCCCTTTTGGGGCATTAATCAATTTTCCTGCATCGTCCCTGATATTAAGGACTGTACTGTTCATGACCTTATAGTGGATCCTATAAATAAGGATCAAGTTCTTTGAACCGGGTTTCATATCAAACCCTTCAGTCTTTATGTCCAACGAGGCTATGTCTAACACGTGTGGACAATCCAGCGGAACTGTTAAGTTCCGGTAGCATGTAAAATAGATGGGTCCATCATTTAATGAGGATTCTACTGCTCCTAATAAGGAGTCTGTAAATTTATTATTTCGTTTGTCCCTTAAGCATAACAAGGCTGTAACATTTAAGCCTAGTCTCGTAGCAAGTTTAACCGCTACTTGAACCATCCCTTCGTGTATATAAAGGAATATTTCTTCTGGTGTCTATTAATAAGACTTTGTGATAACAAATTAAAAGACAACAAATTATTGTCTATGGAGATAGACTCTTCAACAGTCTTAACAACATAATCAGACTTAAACAAGAAATTATTATTTGATTTGTAAATATGGTGTGAGGAGATAGCTGGTAATTTCCAGTTATGAAGGTTGGATTCAATATTTTCAACTAATAAAATCTCCTTATTCTTAGCAGTTTCCTTTGAGCTTCTAGAACTGCTAGGCCTACTAGTTGAAGCAATATTTGAAAAACGTTCAAAAAATCTATCCATAGTCCTTAAGATCACTGTCAACGATTTACTCTATTGCCAACAACAGCCTATCCACGGCAGAAACGTGAGTTGGGCTTCACTTAAGGAGTCTTGAATATATTCCTAGAAGTTTAAACAAACAAAACAACAAACTAGTACTGTAGCAATTAAAGAATTCAAATGGCTCTGATACCAAGAACGCAGGATCGCAGTTGCAGAAATGAAATATTGAATTGAACAAGGGTGAATAACAGAAATCTTACTATTATTATGTAGTAGGTTGAATTAAAAAATTGAGAAAGTCTTTTTCTCCTTCTGTTTACTCGCGTTTTTTCCGTAAGTAAGGACTGACGTTTATGTCACGTCTGAAACATGCATTTTTTAGTGAAAACAAGATAATCACACTTTGAAATGGTCCTAAGAGTGATTTTAAGGTCAACTTTTAAAAAATTCGTCACGAAATACATACTCAGGTTTTTTCCGTAAGTAAATACCGATATTTATGTCACGTTTGACACATGCGTTTTTCCATCAAAACTCGATAATCACACTTTGAAAGTGTCCTAATAGTATTTTTAAGGTCAACATTTAAAATTTTCGTCCTAAAATGATCGCTTGCTTTTTTTCCTCAAGTAAAAACCGATGTTTATGTCTCATAATGATAAGTCGCATTTTTCCGGTAAGTAAAGACCGATGTTTATGCCACATTTGACACAAGCGTTTTTTCATCAAAACATGATAATCACACATTGAAATGGACCTAAGAGAGATTCCAAGGTCAAAGTTCAAAAATTTCATCCCAAAACGATAACTCTCATTTTTTCCGTAAGTAAAGACCGATGTTTCTGTCACACTTGACACTTGCATTTTTTTGTGAAAACATGATAATCGAACTTTGAAATGGTCCTAAGAGTGATTTTAAAGTCAACATTTAAAAAATTCCTTCCCAAAATGATAACTCACGTTTTTTCTGTAAGTAAAGACCGATGTTTATGTCACATTTGACACATGTATTTTTTCATGAAAACATGATAATCACACATTGAAATGGTCCTAAGAGTGATTTTAAGGTCAGCATTTAAAAATTCGTCATGAAATACTAACTTGTGTTTTTTTCGTAAGTAAAGACCGAAGTTTATATCACGTTTGACACATGAGATTTTTCATCAAAACATGATCATCACACTTTGAACTGGTCCTAAGAGTGATTTTAAGGCCAACGTTTATAAATTTTGTCCCAAAATGATAACTCTCCTTTTTTACGTAAGTAAAGACCAATGTTTATCCCACATTTGACACATGCTTTTTTTATTCAAAACATAATAATCACACTTTGAAATGGTCCTAAGAGTGCTTTTAATGTCAACGTTTTAAAATTTGGTCCCTAAATGATAACTCGCGTTTTTTCTGTAAGTAAAGACTGAAGTTTATGTCACGTTTGACATATGCGCTTTTTTGTGAAAACAAGATAATCACACTTTGAAATGGTCCTAAGAGTGAGTTTAGGGTCAACTTTTAAAAATTCGTCATGAAATACTAACTCGGGTTTTTTTCGTTAGCAAAGACCGTTGTTTATGTCACGTTTGACACATGCGTTTTTTCATCAAAACTCGATAATCACACTTTAAAAGTGTCCTAAAAGTTTTTTTAAGGTCAACATTTAAAATTTTTATCCCAAAATGATCGCTCGCTTTTTTTCCTTAAGTAAAGACCAATGTTTATGTCACATATGACACATACGTTTTTTCGTGAAAACATGATAATCACACTGTGAAGTGGTCCTAAGAGTGATTTTAAGGTCAACGTTTAAAATTTTTGAAGATGTGGTTAGTTTTCTCACAATTGTGATGTTTATGATGTTTTCCTTTTTATTTATATTTCATAAACCTGTACATGTAGCAAACGGTTAGCTCGTGCCTACCGCCCTTTTAACTCCTTTTGGTTACTTCACTTTAAAGCCAACGGGGGACTTAGGGAGTCTGCTCGCGTACACTCATGGTTTTTGGGGTAAACTTATGGGGAAGTGTCTATGGTTCATCTATATGTGGGTTTCGGTCTCAAGACTGGGTGCGATTGGGTACCATGCGCCTTTGTGTACCGAGATCCAGTGGCCCTAAGCGAACCAAAGGAATCTTTTCCATATATAATTTACTCGGGTAGTCTTTCCCTTAATAAAATAATAAGGCCCTCATAAGTTACGCAAGAGGTGTGATTAGATCCATACCCCTCAAGCCCTAAAGCGAGCTTGGAGATACTTCACTAAAAGACACCTAAATTGGTGATTGGGTAAAAGATGCATATGCTAATGCGATCCTAAAATTAGCGTAATGCCGAATTTACCACATATTCCATAATTCCAAAATTTAATTTGAACAATATTTTAATTATTATTTAAATTTTTTTGTAAAAAGAGGTTTTTATATATAAAATAAAACTATTTTCCCCAGCAGAGTCACCATTGTGAGGGCGACGGTTTTAATGGGAGAGGAATGAACGCGGGGTGCGGTGTGCGGGGCTCATTCGGTTTGGTTGGATAAAATCCGATTTGCTTAAATACGTGTACCTCTTTGATTAGAAAATGTTTGATTTTTTAAAGATAAAATTGTATTATTATTTTTCACGTAAACTTATTGAGTGTGAAAAACATGACTTTTTATAAGCAAAAATGCGACTATATTAAGAAATATATTTACATATGTTAATAAAAGAAAATGTTTTAAAAATAAAGTGTTTTACTTTATTTAAAAATAAAACAGAGTCGCCACCCCGTTCAGCTCCACCGGGAATTGTGGTATACTGATTCATAATAGGATTTTTATACCGAATTAAAAATGAGATTCTAACTTCGGACATAATAGTTACTTGTATTGTTCAAATTGTTTGGATTAATTTTGGAATTATGTTTTATGTGGTAATTTTGGCATTACAATGGCTTTGTTTAGAATATAAATTTAAGAAATAAAACGGGCATTATAATGGCTTAATAAATTAATATTTTCTACCGAAATTTTTGCAGAGTAACGGCATCGTTTGGGTTTGCCCCAAAAACTTGGATAGAATTTCCTCGCATCCTAAATGTTTATCCATACCTGCAAGCTTATTTACACATTATGATTTAAGTGGCTCCAGTGGCTCACTTAACCAGACGAATGGGAATGCAATGTGCAATAATAAAATAGTAAAAATGAATTTTAAAGTTGGGCTTAGAGCTAATTACCCTCAGTTTACCTTTTTGTTTGTCCAAGATGACTTGAGAGCCGATGCGGGACCAAAGTTGTCAAAGATTGTGATTTGTGTAGAAAATAGATTTAACCCAAGTTATGGCTATAATCTTGGATTATTTCTAAAGGAAATTGCGGGATTTCAGCAATTGGGTCATTTTTAGACCGAAGATCACTGTGAGATCCTAATCTAAAAAGACTGAGAAAAGAGTTTATACCTAATGTAGGAAGAAAAGCTCGTATTTGGAAGTGTTTTGGCAGAGTTTCGGGGCTTTTAGGACAGCCGGAATGAAATTGGCATAATAGGATTTTACGTTGCATTTGGATCTATTGAAAATGGAAAGGGGGAGTCCCTTATTAATAGTAAGGAGGTAATGAGCCCGCAGGCTCATTACATTGCCAAATCTCAGTAAGATTCGATTTTTTTACTTTTCATAGGTAATGAGTCCGCCTGCTCCATTACCTATTTGACTGTTTTTTGACAGAAACAACCCAATGAGCAAAAACTATAGGCCTTTGGCCTCCAGCCCCACCTCATTTTGGCCAAATTCGATCATTTAGGCCATCAAAATTGGGTTTTTTTTGTTTTCAGGATGGTTTGAGTGCTTAACTTTTTTGTCTGTATTAATTATTTTGAAATGGACTTCAAGGATGCAACTTGGAATATTATGACAAATCGGTATTTTTTGATTTTTTTTGATTTTTTATGACAATTCGGTGTTAGAAAAATTAGAATTAACCTTACAGAAAATATCAATACATTTACAATTATAATTACAATATTAATAATATATACAATTATCCCTAGGATCATATCATTGTCAGATTATCAAAGACTGGAATCAATAATACCTTAACCTCTTATCATCAATCATTACTGTTGCGGAATTACTTTGACGATGATTGGATGAACAAACACGAACCAGTGGTTTTGAGGTCTTTCTCAACTAAATCGCTTTATGTCTTAAAGAGACCCAAATATTTCTCTCTTGTTGGGTAGAGTAGAAAAGTTGTATGATTTAGTATTAGGGACCTTAACCACATGTACCTCCTTTTATACTATCAAAATGAGAACAACATAAATCCTCATTTGAATGGCATTTTTATTACTTTCTTTACTTGTATTAGAGTAAATACTACTTCCTATTTACCATTAGAGTAATATTCCTATATTGTGTATTATTCTTCTCATATAGGAATTCTTGTATAGGAAGTTATTCTTGTATTTATTCTTATTCATTCCAAACCACTTAATTTGGTTCATAAAGTGATGAAATAATAAATTCATAAATAGTGGAACCAACACGGCTTTAATCATCAATTAAGTGAAATGACTAAACGATCATGATCACCATATACATATATTTAATGACATAGATAAAATATGAATGAAAATGACATGCTACAAAATATTATGCATGCCTCTTTCAACAGGTCCTTTATTCTTTATCAGATCAAACATATTATATATGCTAAACAGAGTGTGAACAAAACTGAATACTTTATTTCTGCAGAAACTAGAATGTAACATAAGTATATCCATACCTAATAGAGCATCAATATTACATATCCAAAAATCCACTGAAACTGAACATACTAAAATAGTGTAATACTCAAATGAGTAATATGCCCCTGAAAAACGTTATGTATTACTACTTTTGTAAGCGGATCCACAATTATAGAGTTTGTATCGATATACTATATGAATATATTTTCACTCTTTACTTTGTACTATCTCAATATAACATGTCAAGATCCTAAATTTGATTGCTCTACTTAAAGTCATATGCTTTTGTGGTTGATGAGTTTGATCTCAATGAAGAAGTTGTACAATATTGTCTTATATTAAGTCAATCTTTCCTCAAAGCCAATATTATTAACATATTAATTTCTCCCAAACTCAACATCCTTAAAACATACTTTAGTTCTTGTCTCAAAATCAATTTTAAAACTCATCAAAAATACCTAGTACAACACTAATTCTTAGTCTTTGGACAGAGAATTAATTATGAGTGGTACCTTGTAAAAAAAGTCAAATACTGATAATTAATTCAGTCTAACAATAGCCTTTCTTTAGACCGACTTTTGTTCACATGAAAAAAATAAACTTTACAATTATCATGTATTTATTGTTGTAGTGCTTTAGTATTTGTCCCTGAGTATATTTGTCTTTGGCCAAATAGTGTCCTTCCTTTGGGCCGATTACTACCATTTGCATAAATAACAATCATATTCATCCTTATAATTTTTAAAGTTGAACAAGATTCCTTGCTCGTCACTTTATAGACAAATATTTCCTTCATTTTCAATCGGTATCTCAACAGAGTAATCAAATATCGACAAATAGTTATGTCAGATAATAAACCTTCCTTTGGGTCGACTTATTATCTAAATGGATAAATTTAACAATTGAGCAATATTTGTACCATATGTATATTTGTCATTCAGTCAAACATAATCTTCCTTTGGGCCGATATATTATCCACATAAATGATAAATAAACACATCTAATATTCTAAAATAAATCAATCTACACAAAACATGTTACTTTGATAACATATATTGCTTGAATTAATCTCTAAAATATTAGACTATTAAATTCCAAATTTTATTCAATTATGACAAATCAATATTTTGTGATTAAAACTAAATATCGCTAACTTTTTTTTATTGTCATACTCTTTTAAATATACAATTCTCTTTATATGACAATCCACCAAAACCTCACATTTAAGAATCTCCATTTTATCACATTGTTACCTTAATGAGTGAACCAATTTTGCATAAAACATATACATGATTGTTAAATTGCAAAATCCAAAACTTACTGGTCCAAATACTTTTTTTATTTTTTTATTATAATAATATTTGGAAACCATCCAAAAAATATTATTATGTTATTCATCAATCGAAAACAGACATTATTCAAATCAATGCCTCAAAAAAATTAGTGTTTATCACCTTTATCCAAAACTTTTGTTGGATATTGAATCTAAAGTTATCAAAACAGATCAATTATTTTCCTTATAATTTCTTTAAGATTTCCAAGAAACCGTTTTCTAAATGAAGAAATATAACCAAAGAACTCACGATTTTCAAAATATACAAAAAAAGTTCACTATAGATATTTATAGATTTATGACAAAGAAAAAAAACTTTATATTTATATATTAGTGCTACAAATCAATAAAAATCTAACTTCAAACGAAGTTTTTTCCAAATATTCATAGATTAAAACCATAAGAAAAAACCTAAATCCTTTATTATCAATATGAATCTTATTCTCCAATCCCAATAATCTAACAAATGATGTTGGCTCGGGCACTTGTTAGAAAAATTAGAATTAACCTTATGGGGAAATGTCAATACATTTACAATTATAATTACAAGATTAACAATATATACAATAATCCCAAGGATCACATCATTGTCAGATTATCAAAGACTAGAATCAATAATACCTTAACCTCTTATCATCAATCATTACTATTGCGGAATTACTTTGACGATGATTGGATGAACAAACACGAACCAGTGGTTTTGAGGTCTTCCTCACCTAAATAGCTTTATGTCTCAAAGAGACACAAATATTTCTCTTTTGATGGATTGAGTAGAAAAGTTGAATGATATTGGGGACCTTAACCATATGTACCTCCTTTTATACTATCAAAATGAGAACCCCATAAATCCTCATTTTAATGGCATTTTTTTTATTACTTTCTTTACTTGTATTAGAGTAAATACTCCTTCCTACTTATCATTAGAGTAATATTCCTATATTTTGTATTATTCTTCTCATATAGGAATTCTTGTATAGGAAGTTACTCTGATATTTATTCTTATTCATTTAAAACCACTTAATTTGGTTCATAAAGTAATGAAATAATGAAATTCATTAGTAGCTATATATTTTGTAGGTTCCCATTAATGGAAATGAATAATTTTATTAACTTTTGAAGTATGAAGTTCAAACATACGGTCCTTCTTGGTTCTTTGTCTAATCACTGATTGAAATAGGTATAATTCCTCATCAGGCCAAGCAGACCGTGTTAACACATGCTATAGTTTTTTTATATTAGGATACAACTTACAGTTATGATATGCTTAGTTTGATATAAACTTAAGCATAATAACCTTCATAGAGTACTTATTTAGTTAAGGCTTCAATTAATATACAACTAATATGAGTTCCTAGGGACAAGGGACAAAGTTTGGAATTTCCGCCGTGCCAATTATGCACGTTCAAAGTGACTGTCAGTTCCCAACAGGGATATCAGAACAAGATTATTTAGTGTATAATTAAGTTAGAAGTAAACTAAATTTATTTTCTAATTGAAATGATATAAGTTTTAAAAAACCAATTGGTGTAGCTCAATTGGTACACCACTCTATGAAAGTGGTGGGAGGTCCTAGGTTCAATACCTAGCCTCTTCAAAATTTCATTAATTTCAAAAAAAAATATAGGTTTTAAAATTGTTTGGAACAACTTATGAACTTAGGGATTCATTTCAGGATTAGAGAACGTACTATGATAACTAGATTAAGTCTTACTCGAACTTATTCAAGAAGCTATCTAAAAGCTCAAGAAATAATATAAATTATAAGGGTTGTAGATGCTTTCAGTTTGCATGAATTGAAAGAACAAAATCTATTAGTTCAAGAGGATCCATGATCTTCTGAGTTTGTGCCAGTGTCTGTTTTGGCAAAGATTGGACTTTGTGTCTATTTCTCCTAAGGCACCTTCCCTACATAGGAACCTATATCGGGGCTGCTTGAATTGACCAAAGGGGATCAAAATGGACTGATTAATTTCTTGTATATAAGACGTGTTCTTACATATGGTTCCATAACAAAGTGAACATTAAATTATTGAATAAAAGCTTAAAGGAAATGCTAAAACAAATAACACTTAAAAATATTAAAAGTTTTGCATAAAATCTAGGTTAATGGAATGGTAATAATAAAGAGCACTACCCCTATAGGCTGGACCTGCTGAATTAGTCCTAATATATTATAACCATGTCCATCAAATAAATCCTAATTTGGGTGAGATATTAAACACCAACAAAAAAAATCCCTAAGTAAATATATTAACGCATTATAAAATCTTCCTTAAATATATAATACGGTATTTTTCGGCCATAAGTTTTACGCAAAGCGCTCCTTCCGTCTACATCTACCGGTTATAGATATTAAGATAGGGTCTTCCTTAACCAAACTGAGTTAGTTTTTTTTACTCATAAAATTGGGGCTAACTTTAGAATGGAGACACATTCAAGGAGATGCTAAAATAAGAGCACACGTCCCTCAGGTTAGGGAACTTGAATGGATTAGCAATTGCATGCGATGCAAATGGAATGGAATTCCAATTATAACTTACTAATATGGCTTGACTCATGAAATTGGGGGTTGTATTAGAATAGTTATAGATGCTACCTACTTGGAAATTAGTTGAACTAAGTTTCTCGAATTCAATTGTTATTTCAAAAAATGGCAGGATAAATGTGTTTAACTAAAAGTCTTTATACTAAATACATGTATTATACATTAAGACTAAACAATATTTCTTTGTTACGTCTTAGGTTGAATATGACCTCTAATATAAAGCATCGTATAAAACAGATTCCTAATTTAACCGTTGTTAACTACCAAGAATGGTTCAAGAAAGTAAGGGATACCCTTATTGATTGTGAATTAGCATATGTCCTTGAAAAACTATTCGTAGATCCTCCTGGCACTGATGCTCGAGCAGAACTTAAGCAAGCATGGTTGAAGTATCTAAAGATTCGGCCAATGTGTCACACTTGTTGTTGGGCACTATAAATCCTATGATATGTTCACAGTGTGATCACATGAACTTAGACTCCATGTTGATCCATCTTAAGAGTTTGTCTGATGAGGCCAGATGTGAAAGGTTCTAGATAACAAATGAATTAATCAACTCTAAGATAAAGGAAGGCACAAGTGTTGTAGCACATATCAAATATGAATGAAAATGACATGCTACAAAATATTATGCATGCCTCTTTCAACAGGTCCTTTATTCTTTATCAGATCAAACATAATATATATGCTAAACAGAGTGTGAACAAAACTGAATACTTTATTTCTGTAGAAACTAGAATGGAACATAAGTATATCCATACCTAATAGAGCATCAATATTACATATCCAAAAATCCACTGAAACTGAACATACTAAAATAGTGTAATACTCAAATGAGCAACATGCTCCTGAAAAACGTTATGTATTACTACTTTTATAAGCGGATCCACAATTATAGAGTTTGTATTGATATACTATATGAATATTTTTTCACTCTGTACTTTGTACTATCTCAATATAACAAGACAAGATCCTAAATTTGATTGCTCTACTTAAAGTCATATGCTTTTATGGTTGATGCGTTTGATCTAAAAGAAGAAGTTGTACAGTATTGTCTTATATTAAGTCAATCTTTCCTCAAAGCCAATATTATTAACATATTAACTTCTCCCAAACTCAACATCCTTAAAACATGCTCTAGTTCTTGTCTCAAAATCAATTTTAAAACTCATCACAAATACCTAGTACCACACTAATTCTTAGTCTTTGGACAGAGAATTAATTATGAGTGGTACTTTGTAAAAAAAGTCAAATACTGATAATTAATTCAGTCTAACAATAGCCTTTCTTTAGACCGACTTTTGTTCACATGAAAAAAAATAAACTTTACAATTATCATGTATTTATTGTTGTAGTGCTTTAGTATTTGCCCATGAGTATATATGTCTTTGGCCAAATAGTATCCTTCCTTTGGGCCGATTACCATTTGCATAAATAACAAACATATTCATCCTTATAATTTTCAAAGTTGAACAAGATTCCTTGCTGTAGACAAATATTTCCTTCATTTTCAATCGGTATCTCAACAGAGTAATCAAATATCGACAAATAGTTATGTCAGATAATAAACCTTCCTTTGGGTTGACTTATTATCTACATGGATAAATTTAACAATTGAGCAATATTTGTACCATATGTATATTTGTCATTCAGTCAAACATAATCTTCCTTTGGGCCGATATATTATTCACATGAATGATACATAAACACATCTAATATTCTAAAATAAATTAATCTACACAAAACATGTTACTTTGATAACGTATATTGCTTGAATTAATCACTAAAATATTAGACTATTAAATTCCAAATTTTATTCAATTATGACAAATCAATATTTTGTGATTAAAACTAAATATCGCTAACTTTTTTTTTATTGTCATACTCTTTTAAATATACAATTCTCTTTATATGACAATCCACCAAAACCTTATGAAATTCACATTTAAGAATCTCCATTATATCACATTGTTGCCTTAATGAGTGAACCAATTCTGCATAAACATATACATGATTGTTAAATTGCAAAATCTAAAACTTACTGGTCCAAATACTTTTTTTATTTCTTTATTATAATAATATTTGGAAGCCATCCAAAAAATATTATTATGTTATTCATCAATCGAAAACAGACATTATTCAAATCAATGCCTCAAAAAAATTAGTGTTTATCACCTTTATCCAAAACTTTTGATGGATATTGAATCTAAAGTTATCAAAACCAAACAATTATTTTCCTTATAATTTCTTTAAGATTTCCAAGAAACCTTTTTCTAAATGAAGAAATATAACCAAAGAACTCACGATTTTCAAAATATACAACAAAAGTTCACTATAGATATTTATAGATTTATGACAAAGAAAAAAAACTTTATATTTATATATTAGAGCTACAAATCTATAAAAATCTAACTTCAAACGAAGTTTTTTCCAAATATTCATAGATTAAAACCATAAGAAAAAACCTAAATCCTTTATTATTCAATATGAATCTTATTCTCCAATCCCAATAATCTAACAAATGATGTTGGCTCGGGCACTTGTTAGAAAAATTAGAATTAACCTTATGGGGAAATATCAATACATTTACAATTATAATTACAAGATTAACAGTATATACAATAATCCCAAGGATCAAATCTTTGTCAGATTATCAAAGACTAGAATCAATAATACCTTAACCTCTTATCATCAATCATTACTGTTGCGGAATTACTTTGACGATGATTGGATGAACAAACACGAACCAGTGGTTTTGAGGTCTTCCTCACCTAAATAGCTTTATGTCTCAAAGAGACCCAAATATTTCTCTCTTGATGGATTGAGTAGAAAAGTAAAATGATATTGGGGACCTTCACCATATGTACCTCCTTTTATACTATCAAAATGAGAACCCCATAAATCCTCATTTTAATGGCATTTTTTATTACTTTCTTTACTTGTATTAGAGTAAATACTCCTTCCTATTTATCATTAGAGTAATATTCCTGTATTGTGTATTATTCTTCTCATATAGGAATTCTTGTATAGGAAGTTACTCTCGTATTTATTCTTATTCATTTAAAACCACTTAATTTGGTTCATAAAGTAATGAAATAATGAAATTCATTAATAGCTATATATTTTGTAGGTTCCCATCAATAGAAATTAATAATTTTATTAACTTTAGAATTATTAATTTCTAACATACGGTCCTTCTTGGTTCTTTGTCTAATCACTGATTGAAATAGGTATAAATCCTCATCAGGGCAAGCAGACCGTGTTAACACATGCTATAGTTTTTTTATATTAGGATATAACTTAGAGTTATGATATGCTTAGTTTAATATAAACTTAAGCATTATAACCTTGGTAGAGTACTTATTTAGTTAAGGCTTCAATTAATATACAACTAATATGAGTTCCTAGGGACAAGGGACAAAGTTTTGAATTTCCGCCGTGCCAATTATGCACGGTCAAAGTGACTGTCAGTTCCCAACAGGGATATCAGAACAAGATTATTTAGTGTATAATTAGGTTAGAAGTAAACTAAATTTATTTTCTAATTGAAATGATATAAGTTTTAAAAAACCAATTGGGTGTAGCTCAATTGGTACACCACTCTATGAAAGTAGTGGGAGGTCCTAGGTTCAATACCTAGCCTCTTCAAAATTTCATTAATTTCAAAAAAAAATATAAGTTTTAAAATTGTTTGGAACAACTTATGAACTTAGGGATTCATTTTAGGATTAGAGAACGTACTATGATAACTAGATTAAGTCTTACTCGAACTTATTCAAGAAGCTATCTAAAAGCTCAAGAAATTATATAAATTACAAGGGTTGTAGATGCTTTCAGTGCATGAATTGAAAGAACGAAATCTATTAGTTCAAGAGGATCCATGATCTTTTGAGTTTGTGCCAATTTTTGTTTTGGCAAAGATTGGACTTTGTGTCTATTTCTCCTAAGGCACCTTGCCTACATAGGAACCTATATTGGTGCAGCTTGAATTGACCAAAGGGGATCAAAATGGACTGATTAATTTCTAGTATATAAGACGGGTTCTTACATATGGTTCCATAACAAAGTGTCATTAAATTATTGAATAAAAGCTTAAAGGAAATGCTAAAACAAATAACACTTAAAAATATTAAAAGTTTTGCATAAAATCAAGGTTAATGGAATGGTAATAATAAAGAGCACTACCCCTATAGGCTGGACCTGCTGAATTAGTCCTAATATATTATAACCATGTCCATCAAATAAATCCTAATTTGGGTGAGATATTTAAACACCAATAAAAAAATCCCTAAGTAAATATATTAACGCATTTTAAAATCTTCCTTACTTAAATATATAATACGGTATTTTTCGGCCATAAGTTTTACGCAAAGCGCTCCTTCCGTCTACATCTACCGGTTATAGATATTAAGATAGGGTCTTCCTTAACCAAACTGAGTTAGTTTTTTTTACTCATAAAATTGGGGCTAACTTTAGAATGGAGACACATTCAAGGAGATGCTAAAATAAGAGCACACGTCCGTCAGGTTAGGAAACTTGAATGGATTAGCAATTGCATGCGATGCAAATGGAATGGAATTCCAATTATGACTTACTAATATGGCTTGACTCATGAAATTGGGGGTTGTATCATAATAGTTATAGATGCTACCTACTTGGAAATTAATTGAACTAAGTTTCTCGAATTCAATTGTTATTTCAAAAAATGGCAGGATAAATGTGTTTAATTAAAAGTCTTTATATTAAATACATGTATTATACATTAAGTCTAAACAATATTTCTTTGTTACATCTTAGGTTGAATATGACCTCTAATATAAAGCATCGTCTAAAACACATTCCTAATTTAACCGTTGTTAACTACCAAGAATGGTTCAAGAAAGTAAGGGATACCCTTATTGATTATGAATTAGCATATGTCCTTGAAAAACTATTCGTAGATCCTCCAGGCACTGATGCTCGAGCAGAACTTAAGCAAGCGTGGTTGAAGTATCTAAAGATTCGGCCTATATGTCACACTTGTTGTTGGGCACTATAAATCCTATGATACGTTCACAGTGTGATCACATGAACTTAGACTCCATGTTGATCCTTCTTAAGGGTTTGTCTGATGAGGCCAGATGTGAAAGGTTCTAGATAACAAATGAATTAATCAACTCTAAGATAAAGGAAGGCACAAGTGTTGTAGCACATATCAATAAGATTAAAGACGTTATAATGAAATTAGAATAATTGGGTTCTATAGTTGATTAGTGTATGGGAGTAGATATTATCTTGGATTCTTTACCTAAAGGATATGAGTGTACGATCCCAGAGTTGATTGATATGTTCGGAAAATTCAATGCAAATAGCAAAGAATTTTAAAGAAAGACTATAAACAAATATTCTCAAAAGATTGACCCTAAGAATAATGTTGCCAAAAGTGTAGTTAAGGGTTGGAAGAAGAAACAAAGGGTAAGAAGACATCTATATATGTATGCCTGCAGTGTGGGAAACCAGGTTACTAGAAGAGGGATTGCAAGGCTCCCAATTCTAAGCATGTAAAGGAGAAGCCCTCTAAGGCTTCTACTTTAGGTATGTTCGTAATTGAAAACTATGCTACTTTTCCTTGTGAGTCAACTTGGGTATTGGATTCTAGTTGTGGTTCTCACATCTATACTTTTGTGCAGAGGCTAAGGAACCATAGGAGGTTGGCGAAAGGAGAGATGGACCTATGAGTGGGAAATGGAGCACGGGTTGTTACATTTGCCATAGGAAGTTTTAGTCTATTTTTGCTAAGTGGCCTAGTTTTAGTTTTGAACAATTGCTATCATATTCCGAATATTACTAAGAATATTATCCCTATTGCGCATTTAGCTTCAGAGAAATTTAAAATTTTATTTTTGAATAATAATTATGAGATTCTTTAAATAATGTTCTTTATGGATATGGGATGTTAAGTAATGGCATTTATATTCTTGATATTAAAACAAAAGTTTTTAATGTGAACAATGCAAAGAAAGTTAAATTAGAGTTGAAGAGTTCATTAGTTATTTTGAACCTTTCATATCTTGCTTTGTCAAATAAAACCTTAAGATGGATCAACATGGTCTCTAGGTTCATGTGATCGCACTGTGAACATATCACAGGATTTATAGTCTCTAACAACAAGTGTGACACATAGTCCAAATCCTTTAGATACTTCAACCATGCTCTTTGAAGTTCAGTTGGAGCATCAGTGCTAGGATATTGGGCGAATGGTTTCTCAAGGACATATGCTAATTCATAATCCATAAGGGTATCCCTTACTTCCTTGAACCAATCTTGGTAGTTAATTGTAGTCAAGATTTGGATGTGGTGAAGATGGAATTTAAGATCGGAGTTCATATTCAACCCAAGATGTATGGAAGAAATATTGTTAAGACTTCAGTATATAGTACATGTATTTAATATATAGAATTTTAACTAAATACATTTATCCTACCATTTTTCGAAATTTACAATAGCCGTTTCTATTGAATTTGGGAGATCTAGCTTAGCTAAATTTCAAAGTACGTAGCATCTGCAACTATTCTAATATGACCCCCATTTTCTGAGTCAAGCCATACTAGGTTGCAGTTGGAATTCCATTCCATTCGCATCCCATGAACTGTTTTAATTATTCAAGTTCCCTAAACTACGAGACGTGTGCTCTTATTTTAGCACCTCCTTGAATGTGTCTTAGTCATGCGATTAGCCCCAATTTTCTTGTGTACTAAGCCAATCCCGTTAAGGCAGACCCTATCTCAATATCTATAACTGGTCGTTGTAGATGGAAGAAGCGCTTTGCGAAAAACTTATGGCAAAAAAAGACCGTATTATAGATTCAAGTAAGGAAGACTTTATCTTGCCTTAATATACTTACTTTGGGGTTTTATTTATTGGTGTTAAATATCTCACTCAATCTAGGATTTATTAGATGGACATATTTATATTAATTTATATTAATTAAGCGGTTCATGCTCTTTATTATAAATATTTCATCAACCTAGATCACATGCAAAATTCTTAACATCCTTTATTTGTTATATACATCACATTTCCATCAAGCTTTTATTCAATAATTTAATATTTACTTTGTTATAGAAACATATATAAGAACTCGTCTTATATACTAGAAATAAATCAGTCCATATTTAATCCCTCTTGGTTAATTCAAGCTGCACCGATATAGGTTCCGAGGTAGGAGAGGTGCTTTATGAGAAATAGACACCAAGTCCAATACTTGCTAGAACAAACACGGGCACAAACTTAAAGACCACGGATTCTCTTGAACTAATAAATTTCATTCTCTCAATTCATGTAAATTGAAAGCATCTAAAACTCTTTGTAACTTATATAATTTATTGAGTTTTGATAATATCTTAAGTAAGTTGAGCAAGACTTATTCTAATTATTAATTATCCATTTTTCTAACCTTGAATTGAAACCCTAAGTTCATCCATTGTTCTAAACAATTAATAAACTTTATACTATTTCATATAGAAAATAAAATTCAGTGCACTTCTAACTTAAATTAAGCACTAAATAGGCAAGCTCTGATACCACTGTTGGAACTGATAGTCACTTTGAACATGCATAACAAGCATGGAGGAATTTCAAAATTTTGTCCCTTATTCCTAGGAACTCCTATTAGTTGCATATAATTTAATTAAATCCTTAACTAAATAAATTCTCTACCTAAGTTATCATGCATAGGCTATGAATACCATAACTCTAAGTTATAGCCTGGCAAAAATATTTTATACTAAGCATATTAGAACTCAATATAACAAGCACTCCATATCATACATTCGATCATAAAAACTTATTAAGCACAAGTAGAGAGGAAAGGTGATACGATCAAAATAGAATTAGGAAAGATGCAATTAGATAAAATCTAAATTAAAGAATTTAAGAGTTAAGTAAGTTCAAACTGCCTTCTATTACGGGTTGTCAATCCTTGATTCTGGCTTCTCATCTACTTGAATCTCCAAATCCACAAATCTTTTAGGTAGAACAAATTATTGATAATAGAACAAAGTATTTGATGAAGAACAATGAGTTTTATTCATAAGTGTTTTGCAAGTATACTATAAAGTTGCATCTCTCCATGTCATTGGTTAATGAAAAGGTGCCTTATCCAAATGATAGTTATGGTGATTGAAATGCCTCTTGGAAGAAAATCTGCGCAACCTTTGATATAGCGTGTCACGATCGTGACTTGATATGTCGTGCTCGTGGTTCAATTCTTGAAGGTCTACTGCATTCGAAATGGCAGTGTCACGATCGTGGTTGTATATGTCGTGGTCCCGAACAGCTAACTTGCAAGGGTCTTCATGTTGACTTTGACTTCTTTCCAAGCATCCAACACTTAGCCAAATTTGTAATGAAAATAAGTCCAGTTTTGCTAACTTCTCATACTTTTTGTCCAAATTCCATTCCTGAGTGGAATATCTTGTAAAATTCACCTAATTCCTGAAAATACATCTAAAACAACAACATACTAGGTGAAATCTTATAAATAAAATAATAACACATAAGAAATGTCTACAATTGAGAATTGATTAGCAAAATGATAAGTGTAGTTTTAACACTTATCAACTTGTATTAGACTTGTGGCAGATATATGACAGATATGTATTAGATATATAACAGATATAAAGAAACACTTCATTCATATTTCAATCTGATACGATAATGTTATAAATTTTTTATATATTAATCAAACACTTGTATTAGACATTTGTCATGCTTGTAGCAGACATACATATTTCTTTTACGTTTATAACATATATATAACACATTTATATTAGATTTGTAATAGATCTGCTACACAGCTGATAATTCTACTACAGATACATAAGAACAAACAATAAATCGATTTGGTTTGAATGGACACTCCATATACCTTGAATCCAATAAATCAGTAATGAATAAAAAAATGCAAAATCACAGATCGCAAAAGAAAAATTACAGAAGGAAATCAGTGATAAATAAAGGATTCAAGAAGAAAAAATGCAATATTGAAGCAATATTCACAAACAACGATCTCTGTTGAGAGAAAATGAGAGCGAATTGTGTTTGAATGAGCTACAAACTTTCTTGATTTGCTAGTTTATATATGGCGTATTTTGGTTAATTAGTTTGTCAATTATTCTATATTGGTGACACGCACTCTATTGGGACATTTAGATTGTTATTATGCACAATCATGTGCAGTTAGGTGCTTTTCCCTAATAGTTTTAGGCGGTACAAAAACCAAAATAATTTGGTCATGCTATAAACAATTTACAACTAACAAAAACAGGAGAAAATAATTACATAAATATGGTGTAGTAGTTATCTGGTAAATATCTAGTAATTGCCTAGTAGTTATCTAGTAAATCATAACTTCAAATATATTTCTAAAGAAATTTATAACATATAACATCTAGTAGATATCTAGTAAGCATCTAGTAGATCGGTATCAGATATGTAGTAGATATCTAGTAAATCTTTTTTTTTTAATTTACCTCATATGGGCTTACAATAATAACAAAGGAAAACCTTATCCCACCCTGCCTGAGTGTGGACTCGAACCTGCGACCTCTAGGATCACAGCTTCAAGGCTCAACCACTAGACCAAGCCTTATCTAGTAAATCTTAAGTTTTTTTTATGGAATCTAATGACACCTAACATATATATATATAATAGATATATAATAGATGTGCATATGGCAATTTCATCAATTAGAAATTGACAATTATTAGATTTTTACCCGATAATTATTAGATTTATGATTTACTAGATGACTACTAGACAATTACTAGATATTTACCAGATAAATACTACACCATATTCATGTAATTATTTTCTCTTATTTTTATTAATTTGTAAATTATTTATGGTGAGACTATATATATATAGTTTGACTTAATGGTGAGTTTTGTAAATATTTTAGTAAGACATGCATATTTTTTACAATTTACCAATAGTTTTGGCAGGGGCAAATTATTTTGAGATTTGTGGTAAGATCGTTTGCCACCGGCCCAACTGACCTTCACAAAGGGATTTTGTCTAAATGGTTCACAATTTCTAAAATATTTACAATTTCA
This sequence comes from Euphorbia pulcherrima, assembly GCA_947683365.1. NCBI lineage: Eukaryota > Viridiplantae > Streptophyta > Magnoliopsida > Malpighiales > Euphorbiaceae > Euphorbia > Euphorbia pulcherrima. Next base: position 37,520,733 of record CANTUS010000014.1, on the reverse strand, counting down.
CCATGCCACCTAAATATTCCTCAGTTAATATTTATTTACCTAATTATCTACACTAATACAATTTATATAACTTCCTTCTTTAGGCAACACCTCTTTTCGTTTTGTGATCTCCTCTTTTCTTTTTTTTTTGCGCGATCGAGCCTTTGTTGTGATTCTTTTTCTTCTTCTTCTTCTTCTTCTTCGTTTTGATTTTTTCGCGCATTGACTGGTTTTTTGTTTTGTTTTGGTTGAATATTTAAATTGAAGCTATTTCTGATTTTCGATTTCATTTTTGAGCTCACTCTTTTGATTTCAAGATCTCGAATTTCATTCTCTTTGTCTATAATGGATGATATAAATGTTTTGATTCACTATAATGGAAATTGGACTTCTGCGCACAATTTTGTCTCCTTCAGTGTTGAAGCTGGTTTGATTTCTAGGTCAGCCAATTTTATTGAATTTAAACGTGCTGTGATGGAGAGTTTGGTATTAGATGAACAGAAATTTGATGTGAAGATTGAATATCAAGTTGCAGCAGGTTATCCTCCTATGGGGATCAAGAATGATTTGTCTTCTCGTATATATATATATATATATATATATATATATATATATATATATATTCAATTGAAAGCTCGAAATATGATCATAATTAAGTATCCTCTGTGTGTGTCAACACTACCTTCTATTTCTGGTGATACTGAACGTAATCTATTTTTAAGCTTTTGTTTTTGCTTTTTATTTCACTGTTTTATATTTATTGATTTTGTTGTTAATTCTATTAGATTTCTATCAAATATTTATTCGTTATTTAGTGTTTTGATGTTTCTCTTTTGCAGTTGTTAGCATGTGTTCATTAGATGTTTTGTACTTATCTGCCATGGCTTTTTTGTTGGATGATTATTGGATTTCTATAGGAGAACTTTTGGATATTGTTGTCATCTGGTTTTTTTGTATTAGTTATTGATCGTTTTTTTATATATGCTCGTATTTTTTCTTAAATTTCATGATTTTTTGTATTTTTTTACTAGATTGTTCTTGTTTCTTTTTTTTGTAGTTGTTAGCAAGTTTTGATTAAAATTTACTCTCTATCTACTATGTCTCGATTGGATGACTATTGGTAATCTGTAGGTTACCTACTGTGTTTTAGTTTCTTTTGTAATTGTTTTGAATTAGTTGTTCATTTTCTTGATTTATTATTGCATGCTTTTTTTATTTTTTTCTGTTTTTACATTTTCTTAAGTCTTATTTTTTTGTTTGTGACATAGGATCTTTATTTAATGGCAGTATTAATTGTATTCCCCCTTCTGATGAAGATGAGATTGATTTTGATCCCTTGACTTCTGTTGTCCAAGAAGATTTCAGTGACGATTATTGTCTTTATGTACAGATTTTATCTGAGATTGCTTTAAATGAGCTGTATAGTTTGGTTGAATCTGATTCAGCGTAAAATTTTGTTCCTCAGGTTGTAATTACGGTCCCAAATGTTGATTCTTTTAGGATTGGTTAGGTTTTTAAGGACAAAAATATACTTAATGATGCTATAAATTTATATGCCATGAGGAAGAGTTTCCAGTTTAAGATAGATAAATCGTGTACGAAGTAGTTTTTGCTTAACTACGTTTCTAAAAGCTGTCCTTAGCATTTTAGAGCTTCGAAGAGACATAATAGTATTGTGAGGAAATATTCAGATTTGCACACGTGTGATATTTGATGAAAGTAACGATGATATGAGGCAGGCTACAACCGCGTTAATTGCCAAGTGCGTGAAAAATACATTTATCAGACCGAAGAGGGTCTATAGACCACGAGATATTATTGACGATATAGAGGAATATTTGGGAGTGGACATTAATTATCAAAAATCATGGCGTGCGAAAGAAGAAGCCCATAGGATGATTAGAGGGTTAGCAGTTGAATCATAGTCATCCTTGCCTATCTTGTTGTATATGCTTAGGGAAACCAATCCGGATTATGTTATAAATCTTGCGATGGATGGACTTCAGTTCAAATACATGTTTATTGCTTTTGCAGCTTCAATTGAGGGGTGGAAACACTATCGACCTGTCATTGTTGTTGATGCTACCTTCCTCACTTCCTGTAATGGGGCAATGTTGTCTGCCTCTGCTCATGATGCAGTTGGAGAGTGATATTTTTATGTCAATTATAATTTAGATATCCAATATATTCAATGGATTTCATTTAGAAATGTTTTAGCTATCCATTTTACTTTTTCTGTTGAGTCTGTTTTCAAGTCGTGATACTGTTATCATGGTTTCTTATTACTGTTTGTTTTTTTTCACTATCTATGAATTGTAGAAATGGTATTTCCTGTGCTTTTGCTATCATGGATGGAGAGAACGATGCGTCATGGGGTTGTTTTTTCACTCAATTGAAAGTTGCGTATGGTGATAGACCTAAAATGGTTGTTGTCTCCAATCGTCATGTAAGTATAGAGAAGAGCTATTTGAAAGTGTTTCTTGATGCTACCGATTGCATATGCTCGTTGCATCTCCTCTACAATATGAAGACTCAATTCAGAAGGAAAAATAGTGACATGACTATGTACTTTATGTTAGCTTGTAAATCATGCACTACAACTGATTTTGAAAACAACATGTTACAACTATCAAAAATTGCAAAAGAGATTCCAAAGTATTTGTGTGATCCAGAATATGAAAAACGGAGCAAGTTGTACGCTCCTCGCAAGTGATATTTCTCGTTGACATCTAATGCTGCAGAAGTTGTTAATGCCATGATTAAGGATGAAAAATCTCTACCAAAATTATCGTTTGTTGATTTCTTGAGGTCTGTGATGCAAGGACTATTTTACAAGAATAGAAACATTGCCTTGAATACTTTTTCAACCCTAACTCAGAGATACAAAAAAGAGCTTCAAGACAGATTTTAATTAGTGTCAAGGATGACTGTTAGTTTTTTTATCCATCCTTTTATTAATTATGTGATGTGTTTCTTTTTGTTTTGTCGATTTTTTCCCTGTTATGATTATGTTATGTGTTGGAACTTATTTATATTAGACATCTTCTAGTATTCTAAATTATATATGATATGTATCTTTGTTTTTTAGTTGTTCCCTTTTTAGTTCTCTTAATTGTTAAGTAATAGATTGCTTGTTAACTTGTGTTTGAAGAATAATTTATGATGCACTTTTCCACTGTTTATATCTCTTGGTGTCCAATTGATATCATATAGATTTCCTTTTTTATGTTTTTTGTTTCAAATGATGTTAGGTAAATCTATCAACTGGTCGTTTGGTATCTGTCACCAGGAACGGGGATGAGTATTCTATTGATTTGGATAAGAGAACTCGTACCTGAAATATTTTTCAGATGGATGAGCTTCCATGTGTGCATGCTCTTGCTCACATAAAGAAGTTTCACTTGGCTACTTTTGATTACTTCTCAGAGTATTATAGGAAGGAGAAAATGTTAGCAACATATCAAGGAACCATACACCCGTTGTCGTCGAGGCATAATTGAGTTTTTCCTGATGATATTGTCCAACATGTTGTTCTTCCTCCGCATGTTAAGCCTAAAGTAGGGAGACCGAGAAAAGAAAGGTATCGTTCTACGTAGGAGAAATCAAATTCTTCTATAAAATGCAGTCTTTGTGGAAGAATCGGTCATAATAAATGATCTTTCAGGGTTGGAAATAAATTTTTTTCTTTCATTATTATGAGATTGAATAAGCAACTGGATATTTGTGTTTGCTACCTTTCCACACACTAGAAATAAGATCTTTGATTGAATAAGCTATACTTTTTTTTCGTTATAAACAGAATATCAGTATGATTGTAAGATATTCAGCAGTTTTTTTAGTTCAATAGTTTTTCTACTTGAAATTAAAGTCAAAAAGTGTGAGAGTTTGTGTGTAGTTTATTTAAATAATCATACCATAGCATTTGTTACGACAATCCTTTTACCTCGTGTTCGATCTTGCTTAGAGGTCATTTGTTTTTCCAATCTGTTGATTTGGTTATCTCCTTCTTTCCAGCAAAGATTTTGGCCTCTTCAAGATAAAATGGCAAGATCGTACAGTACTCATTAGCAGCAACTTTTGTACATTTCCTTGAGTTCCTCTTGAGCTTTGAGTCATATATGAAGATTTTTGCTGTATATATCGAATCTACCTAGTATCTAGTGGCTATTGCTTGCCAATATGGGGAAGAAGACTTGTTCCACTTCACTTCTGTCCTTCCCGCACCACATCCCTTTCCCCTTCATTCTATTCGCTATTAGGCCGTCTTTGCTCACCTGTTCTTTTATCTTTTTTTGTCCTCCTTTTGTTTTTAAGATTCCACCTAACAGCCTAATTCTTTGATCGAATATTGTGTTTGCTAATGTGAAGTTGTATACTATTCTCTTCCAATGCTTTCCTTTCTTTCTCAGATAGTACGACCCAACATCAATCTCTTATTAAGAAATGGACATTTCAATAGAGTTCATTGTTTGTATTATCTCTATAGCAGTTCTGTTGGATTTATATTGAGCTCCTACTGTATTCTTATTTGATTTCTAACATATGCTACTCAATCAACTTTGCTTTTGCAACATAATATCTAAGTATCATTTCTAAAAAGGGTTTCTATGGAATTTCTATAGTGTTTCGATTTGGTTTCTACTTGATGCTACTCAATCAACTTTGCTATTGCGACATAATATTCAAGTTTTTTTCCCGAAAACTTGCAAGTTAGAATATTATTTACATCATTTGTTACCTCCTCTCCTTTTATGTAAAGATCCGCAAAGAATATTTTGCTTGAGACTTCCATGACTTTGAATGGCAGGGTTGGAATAACATCATTGTCTTTGTTATACCATTTGCTTTCATCGCTGATTTTTTTTATACAAGTTAGTGGAATTATAGATTTGAAATTTAATATTTGTCTAGTTTTATACCTTTTCGAAACAAGGATGTCTTTTTTTATGGATGTATCAAAATCTTCCACTTCTTCTTTGTCCTATACTTTATCTCCTATCAGTGCGTAGTTGTCCAATGCGTATTCGCCTTTGGCGTCTCCAATTGATGTTGATGTCCTTTTCGCCCTGATCTTTTGTTGTTTTCTTCGTGTGTACTACTGCTGTTCAATCTCGACCACATCATCTGCAGGCTCCTGAATACAACAAAGCAGATTTTTTGTTTTATTAATGTTTACGTGTTTTTCTTTCTATTTTATTACACATAAGTTATTTCTGATTAATCACATAAGCACTTTTTTAGTTTCTTCAAGCATGGCATAGTTACGAATACAAGGCTTCTAATTTATAGAGTTCTACTGGATCAAGGCTATCTAAGAAACAAGGAGATCCAACCTGGTAATGTTTTTTTGAATTCAGCAAATTTAATCAGAGCAAATTCGTAATCATTAATGTCTTATGAGTCGTATTTATTGTGTTTACCTTTCTTTTTTGCTTTCCCTTTTCGACTGCACCTTCATTCTCGTTAACTAATTGCTCTAACTCTTCCTTTTCTCCCATGTTATTTGCTTCATTATCTTGTGCCTCCTCTAGTTGAATTAGAGTTGAGATGGTCTCATTTGCAATGTTGGTTATTAAGTCTCAATTCGGCTCAAACAGAACCAGTGTCCTTCCCTCAGTCGACATCAGTGGCCATTTCTTCTTCTTTCTTCCTCCTTTCTTGTTTTCTTCTGGATTTTGGTCCTTTTCTACATTTTTTTTATTTCTTCAATGTTGTCTTGTGGTCCCAGTTGAGCTTTATCCTGCAAATATCCATTCGTAAATTGTCATTTTTCTATATTGATTTGAAACATTGTGTAGTAGCATTCTATAGCTTTTCTATGGGATATCTATTACATGACCATGAGATGTATTTTAGTTTATTTTTTTCACAAATTTTTATAGTTTATGGTTTTTTACCTATGTTTGGTTGAGCTCTGTAGTTAACTGTTGTTCTACGTCACTTCCTCCTTTACCATCATCCTCACTCCCTTCCTTAATTTTTTCAGTTCCTGCTCCTTCATCACGCTTTGGGGTTTCCTGCTCAATTTTCAATTGTCAGTGCTAATAAGTATAATCCTTGCATGATGTAGTGCTTTCTTCTTCTTTTTTATCTAATTTGTGTTATTTTCACTTACATCAATTTTGGTAGTCCCCCCGTTTCATTTGTTCCTATTTCTTCTGTAAGTACTTGTGTCCCTGCTGGTACTTCATCCATAGGTGTCCTTATAACTTCATCATTACTCCTTGCTTCCTTGATAAGAATTTCTATTACCGGTGTACTTTTGTCCGTATCTCTCGTTTATCTTCACCGCTGTCTATTGAAATTTTGTCTTCAGCTTCCTCCTGCAACAATTTTTCAATTGATAATGTTATTTAGCAGTTATGATGTTCATATGCAACATATATTCAGCAGACATTATATAGATATACAGCAGACATCATATAGATATGCAATAGACATCAAATTGCAGTCTTATTTTTTTAATGTTCTTTTTACCTCACTAGTCTTTTGTGTTATTCTGGCCTTTCTTTGTATCACCTCCCTTCTTACCAACTTTTCTCTTATCATTATCACTGTCCTCATCATCCTCACTACCGCTTCCAAGTTCATATTTGCTTTCTTCCTTTTCAACTTCTTCTAGCTTGTTGTCATTCCCTCCATCTGTTAGTTCATCCCCATCATCATCCAAACTATTGTCTTCTTCCTTACTTTCCTCATCCGAATCATCATCAGAATCATCTTTGTTTCATCCATTTTTATCTTCTTTTTCATTTTCATTTTCTTTACTGTTGCCTTCTTTCTCTTCTTCCTCAAACCCCTCTTCAGAATCATCATTGTCATCCTCTAGTCTTGTAGCTTTTTCTTTTGTTTGTTTCGAGTCACCAGAACTAGCAGACCGTCATCAGTTGTTAAGCTTTCTTCAATTTCATCTGCACACACTTTTAGTGTGCCCAATTTCTTCTCCATTCTGTTTATTCTCTGGTTAATTTTCTTAAATCCGTCTCCCATCTTCTTAGACAGTTTCTTCAATTCTTCAAAAAATTTATCTTGGCTGCCATCTTCTCATCTTTGTGATTGAGTCGTCTTCATGTAAAAATGCTCGGATTCCAACGGATCTTCCATTGGAGAGAAATCTTGCAGTGATAACCTCTATATCTTTTGCAATTGCATCTGTGAGAAAGCAAACCATCAAGTTAGTTATCATGTTTTTTTACTGTCTCTTAACTCAAGCAATCAAATAGTATTCAATTTCAGATATCTTACAATTTACGGGCTTTTGTTGAAAATCAATTTGTTGAGATCCCCGGTCTTGTATTCTGTTGTTAAACGACTCCCATTTGAAAAATATTCGAACGAATTCATCTAGCTCCCTCCTGTTGCATATGTATCCTTCACAAATTCCACACACTTCATAAAACCATGCTTGAAGTATTAGAGGGCATCCTTGCAGCCTATATGAACCCCGAGGTACCTCTGGTTATCCTGTCTTTTTTAGACCCTCTAATGTTTCTGAGAATGATATACCTCCCCAAGCCACTTTCTTGTAATCGTATTTGTAGACGCTGTCCAGGTTCTACTGTGGGATCTTTATAGTAGGATCTACCCCTACTAGGTAGTAGGCAATGAAATACAGGATAGCTAGCTTGAAAATGTCCTCATCATTCTCTAGCTTTGTTTCTGATTTGTTCTTGGAATCCAACAAGTTCTTGATGTCAATCTTCTTTTTTTTATGAAAATCTTCTTAATATTGTTTCTATTCTTTGGGAAGATCTTTTTGAGTTAATGATTGGACTCTTCTGTGGGTTCTAGTTTTGAACCAGTTGGTCTTGTCTTGAGCCCCGACATCAGCAAAAAATATTCAATCCCAAAATAAAGAGGCTTGCTCCCCACCAGTATGCAGATGTAGCTATTTTTGCATTGGTCTATTTCTCGTACCACTAAGTTGTTCAGTAGTTGGTTTTGCGCTGTCATTGTTTGCAGTCTGAAGAAGTTCCTAAAGGTTGATTCCATTAGCATGTTTAGTACATTTGTAGGCAAGTTTTCTTTGAGGAAACTTATGATATCCTCATTTGTCATTGTAGTGATTTAGGTGTCCATTTTGTGTTTGGTGGACATATCAGGTTCAACTGTGGAACTAGTGTATTTGTTGCAGCCTGCACATTCACACTTGATGACAGTTTATTTACTAAACATTTGAATAGTTAAACACGTGATGTAGGCATCAATTATAAGTATTAGAGGTGTTGCAGAAATGTACATCCAATAGGCACGCAATAGATAGGGTTTGATATATATCAAGACTATTTAGTGTTCATATATGCCATCCAACATATTCTTGAGACATCTGATATATAATCAATTTAGATCATGTAGATTTCTATAGATGTCCAATACATATACAACACAAATGCGACTTATATGATTTACATGTTAATAGTTGTCTCTTTGCCATCCTTCTGTTTTACATGTTTAATGTACACATGGTATATGTCCTATATATGTCCAATATATATCTTATCGACATGCAACTGATATCATTTTTTGTTGTAACACTTACAATGTTATCCATTTCATACATCTACTATTAGGTTTCTATTGGGTTTTTACTTTAAATGGTTTCATACCTATTATGCTAGAATCTCAGTTAATACTTGTCATTTGATCTTTAAAATGTCCATTTAGTGGGTTTTACCATGTATCAGTATATTTGTGACATTTTTATTCTTATAATTATTCTACACAACAAATCTTTTGTTAGATCAGATTTTTAGATTTTAGAAAATTGAGATTTTATGTTTTAATACTAACTCATTGTCATCATAAAGTAAAAAATTCAACTCAGTGTGTTATTTGAAGTTAAGTATGCATTATATGTGGTTGTATACTTGTTGTGGCTTCCGTTTTGATTCTTGCTGCCATTCTCGTTCCAAATTTTGTTGATATTTGTGTTTGTTTCTTTGGAGCCATTTATGTGCTATTGTATTGTTGATTAGTAACATGAAATCGCAAGAACTGAAGAAGCAAAGATTGAAATTAGCTTTTTATGTTTCTTACTTTTGGTCCCTATACATACACTCAATGAGTCAGAGGGGGGTGAATGTCTCGCTCTAATAAAACATAAACTTTTTCGCAATATGATGAACTCCGCTGAGTAGGTCAGCTGGCTGAGTAGAAATTTGGAAAAACTTCAAAGTATATAACACAGAGATTTTATACTATTTGGGCAACCTGTGCTTATATCCAGTCCCAAGAGAGTATCTAAGCTTTAATTCACTAATCTCAACTCTACCCTAGGCGAAGAAGCCTTTCACAAATTTCCCTAATTACAGAAAGTACTCTCCAAACTATAATCGCTCACCCGCTGAGTAGAATACCCTCTTCTACTAGCAACTCAGCTAAGTCTAAACAAGAGCTGGAATCAACTTATAGAAACGTTGATCCAGTTACAAATGATCAGATATTACAATGCTATTGATCTATTCCATTCTCTCTTGATGTAAAGGTGATTCTCGTTGAGTAGTTGCTTTCTTGATTTGAACTTCTTTAAAGCTTGTAAATTGACAGAGTTTTGCTTCTTAGAAATTCAGGTGTAATCACCAAGTCCAAACGCTTGCCTTCTTGCTCCTTTTATTCTTGAAATCAAGAATGTATCCGTTGAACTTGCTTTGTCATCTTCTGAAATTGACAACTCATCTATTCACCCGTTGCTTCTTCAAATCAATCCGTTAGGAGATGGAATCACACCGTTGTGAGATAGAAAACAATTAGTTAGAGACAGATTGAGATTCGGACATCAATTTGAATTTTTGTTGTTTGATGCCAGTCTTCCGTTAGAGAGAAATCGCGCTGACTTGCTACGTGTCATGTTCCTATACCTTCTGGTAATCTGATAGTTTGCAGAGCGTACGATACTATATTGTTGATCTGTAGAATTTCCCAATTTGGCAAATGACTTTTTGTAGCTTGTTTCTGGAAGACTTTGTCTTTTTCTTCATAAACCGGAGTCTTGTCAAGGCATTAATTCTTTTTGTCTTTATCTCATTAATGTTCTGCAAAAAGCAACACTAGAGGTAAATATTCCATTTTTCCTTACATGGAAAAGTCAGTGCCATTGACTAAGATAAAGTAACTCATCAAAAGATAGAAGAATATACTCAGCTAAAACAAAATATAAATATCAAGCGCTGTGTGAGCAGTTACTAGTCAGCGACTAAGTAAACAGCTCAACTCAAAAACAACTCAGAGTTAAAACTAAATAACTAGGTCAGCGGAGAATTGACATTCTACCCTCGAATTCAATAGCCTGCATATAATCATAGATTATTTATTTTAACCACATTATTGATTTAATTAACTCAAACTTAACTTAATTGTTATTATCAAAACTTAAGCACTACTGAGACATCTACTAAGTTAGTCCAAACTTGTGTTATCCATGGCAATTAATTGAGCAAGAAATTAAATCAATAAGATATTTAGATCAGAGTTACCTGAGTTACCTAGATAGAGTTCTTGATATGTCATTGTTCAGCATCTTCAATTTTCTTAGAGTAAATGCTAACTCCCCCATAATTCTTGATTCCTCCTAGGTCAGCATTCCTCAACACTTCTCATATATTTTTGCAAGATTAGCAACATATATATAGCATAAAATATAAGAAGTTAAGTAATCTTTTATATATATTCATAGCTGAGCACAGATCAACAGACAGTTAACCTATACTAAGTTTACATTAAGCACTACAGATTATAAGAAATTCTATTCTATTTTGGGATAGGTGGTCCTCCGAGATTAGCTCCTCTTTCCTCAAATGCTTGCTGATCCCACCTAAACTTCATCTATTTGAGAAGTGCAATCTCCTTTCCTTTCCTCTTACGAGTCTCAATATATTGCTTTTCAATGCGCTTAGATCCTTGGACAGTTCATACGAGAACTCAGCTACCCTTTGACCTCTCTCTTTCTCCTCCTGCTCACGCTTCTCGTGATCCTCCTCCCCCATTGCCATTGAATCCAAAATGGTCTGAGCTTGATGATCAAACGAGTTTAGAGTGGCCTTAAAATTCTTGAGATCACCATAAATATTAGAAGAAAAATTCTGCACTAGCAACTCATGGATCTCTTGGTAAAGAAAGTCTTGTTCCCCGAGAAGGCAAATGAGTGCTACCATGGCGCGAGATTAAGACTAATTGACCTAGTACTGAGCACTCAGCCCTTCCTTAGAAATCTAGGTGAGACTAGCCAAAGCCTTGGCTTGATTATTCTCTTTTAAGATCCGCTCTATCATAGGAGTACTTCTAATGTGTGAGGACACTTGCTTATGGACCCGATCAATCGCTTGACCATCATTATAGACATCAGCATGAACAGACTTGATTTGATCACGAATGTGACCAAGCTTTTGGTGAAGTGATGGTTCTAGTTCATCCTCAAACATAACGATGTGCTATTCAGAGCGTTAGATATATTCAATATCTTCAAGCCCTTCAACACTTCTTCCTCTGAAGCTTTTACTCCCTTTAAAATATCTTTCTTTATCTGCTTCAGCTCATTGTAGTTACATTGATTTCTATTAACAATAGTGATCAGCGCAGTGATAGCATCAATCACAACATCAAGTATGGCTATGTTGGTGTCATTCTCCTTACTCAAGATGTTGTATCCACTGAGCACAGCTTGCATCCCCTGCAAAACTGGATTGAACTTGTAATCAAGGAGTTTCTGAAGTCCCTCTCCTCATTCACTACACGGCAGTTGCTTTCATAGATCTTCTCTATTTTCTTTTTCAGCTCAGAAACTTCCATCTTCAAGTAGTCAGCTTTCCTACCTGCAATATTTAAAATGGGCAAAGTATGGGAACTATTGCCTTGGTCAGCGAGAATGCAGTAGAGATAGACTTGAATGGGCCTTCATTTCTTCAACAGCTTCTATAAACCCTTGCACTGGCTCAATAGCCTTTGTAATTCTCCTCATAACTTCCTCAGATAGTAATGACTTAGCAATTTCAGCATCAATCTCCTCATCTATCCTCAGTCATGGATATATTTCTCTTCCAAACCTCCTTATATCTCCCAATAAAGAAACTTGGGGGTTGAATTGGGGTTGAGGTTGTGGTTGTTGTGGTGGTTGTTGATCATTTAGAATCTCCTCAAAAGTAGGAGGACCTCTGACAACTGGTTCTTTTATCATTAACAGTTCATGAGTTGGAGATCAACAGGTGAAAGCATTGGGATTATGGATATTTGGCAAGAGTTTGTGGTTTGGTCAGAGGTGGAATTGGATGGTGTTCGGTTTTCAGGTAAAGGTTGCATAGAAATTGGTGTAGCTAAAAGGGGTGTTTCTGTTAATAGGTTTGGGACTAGGAATGATTTTCCTTGGTTCACTTTATCCTTCTCCTACTCAGCACCAACAATCTCTCCTTCCTCCTTATCCTCCAGATCTCTCCTTCGTCCTTATTATTAAAGACAATTTTCATCTTGTTAAAGATCCTCCTCTTCCTTTCTCTTTTCTCCTCATTAGCCTCCTCAGCAGACACAACAATAATCTGCTGGCCTTCTTCTTCATCATCTACATAAAACTCTACTGAATTGAGTTGCTCACCTCCCTCATCGTCATCCTGCTCTTCTTCACTCTCAATTCCTTCCAAATCACCATGCATTTCATTAACATCCTAAGGGATTAACTTCTTAGCCAGGCTCGCAGATGCCTTCTCATAAGCCTTCTCTACGTCAGCTTTATTCGGAGGTGCTGACTCTTCTGCCCTTCTTCTAATCTCTTCCTCTAGATCCTCCTGCTTCTTCTTTAGTCTCGCAGCTTCAGCTGCCTTTATATTTTCAGCTTCCTCAACATTCTAGACTACGCTTGTTAGCTTTTTCACCATCAGCTTCTTCTTTGGCTGACCTACTTGAGGCACAAGAACTGATGTAGCTACCTGTCCTACAGCCTTTTCATTATCAAGTTGAGCATCTTCACTATTCCTTTTCTTCGATCTTTTCAGAGGCATCTAAGCTCTTCCTCAGCCCTCTTCTCTTATTCTTTCTCTTTGGCAGTCAACTCTCTATGCTTTTCATCCTTGGTTCCCTTGGAAAATCTAGACTTCCTGGGAATAGGGGCAACCACTGGATTTGAGCTACTTGAGCTTACCTTCTTTACAGTCTTTTTGGAGTCTCTCCTGACCTTCTTCTTGCTCTCCTTTTTCTCATCACCTTCTTCTCCTTTTTCAGCTCTCAACTCTGTTACCCTCTCAAGCTCATGAGCTACAAAGGCATCAAGAGTTTGGTCTTCATCTTCTAGCCCGACTGGCTTCATAGTCATTATAGCTTTGAGTCCTTCACTCTTACCTCCTTTCTTCAACTTGATGTACTTGGTGTCTTGGGCTTTTCCTCACATCTTAAGCCATGAAAAGGAGCATTGCTGAGTATTGTTGACTCAATAACCTTGAGAACAATCCCACTTCTTTGAGCCCATCCTTCTATGTCTAGCTCATACGCCCTACATATCTCCATCACAAGATGCCCATAAACCATGTGTTTTGACACCTTTAGAAATCTGTGCAGAATGGCCAGCGCCCAATTGATACTCATACTTTCAGTGAGAACGTAGACAGACACTCTCTCAAATTTTGAGTAGCTACTAGTAGATGCAGTTTTAGGCAACAACACCTTTGTTACCAACTCATGAGCTTTCTTTCCCTTCTTCAAAAACATGGAGGCTATGAGTTCACCAGCCATGTAGTCAGCGAGAACTTTATAGTTTACTGGGAGTCACATATACCTTCCTCCCCATCATACTGGTGACAAACATGTCCTTGAATCCTTCAACCATATGGATGCCATGGAAGAAACTCTTCACGATCTGCTCATAGCAGCCACTTGGAATTTTAAAGAATCCTCTTAAATGGTGTTGGTGCGTCCACTCCTAAAGTGCTCATCGCTTGAGAAACTAAGCATATCAACAGCAGGCTTCTTCTACTTCAGCTCCTTCTCTGGAACACCACTTAGTGGGTGTGTACTCAGTTCTTGCGGGAATGAATAGATCTTCCCTATTGTTAAATCCCACCGCTACTTGCGCCAAATGATCAGCGGTAGTAACCCAACATGAATCGTCTTTATTTCTTATAAAAAGAGATTTTACATAACTGGGTTCAAATGATCTTCTAGAAGAACTCACCATTAGAATCGCTTTGATAGAAATTAGAGAATTTAAGGATTTAGGAAGAAGATTCTAGAAAAGGAATTTGGTAAAGTAACCTTACCTTCTTCTGTATCTCTCCTTAAATAGCCAAAGACCCTTTGCCTAAGCCTGCAAAGCTTACGTGTACGACTCACAATCCATGGTCATAGTTCAACAGTGAGATAGATCAATGGTTACCATGAGATTAATGATAACGAAATACACAGAGTTTAAAGCGTCTAAATGTGGATCATTTTTAACTTACTACTGTTTCTATCAGTTTTGAATTTGAAAAGAAACCGGTGACAGTTTTAATGACATGTCCAAAATTCAAGCGCGAAGAAGAAATACTTAACCTAATTCGCAGAAGCTCAGAGTGGAAGATAGGTCAGCTCGAGAATTGGTCAGCGGGGAAAGTATTTCTTCAAATTGGATTGAACATTCCAATCAATTCTCTCAAGATGTTGAATTGATCCTTTCGAATAGGCTTTGTGAAGATGTCGGCTTGTTGTTCTTCAGTGGGAATGTATGTGAGCTTGACTTCTCCTTTTAGCACATGATCCCTTATGAAGTGATGTCTAATGTTGACATGCTTCATCTTGCTATATTGAATTGGATTCTTGGATAGGTCAATCGCCGCACTCTTGTTGTCACACATAACTTTAAGATACTTAGACTTTATACCATAATCCTCCAATTGCTGCTTGATCTATAGCAGTTGTGCTACACAACTTCCTGTAGCCATGTACTCAGCCTCAGCAGTACTGAGAGCCATAGAAGTTTCCTTTTTCCTGTACCATGTTACCAGACAATCACCAAGGAAAAGACATCCTCCAGTGTTGCTTTTCCTTTCTAATTTGTCTCTTCCATAGTCAGTATTTGTGTATCCTCTCAGAGTGAAATCTGCATTACTTGGATGCCATAAACCTACATCAATAAATACCTGAGCATTCACTTAACAGCAACTAAGTGAGATTCTCTAGGGTCAGCTTGATATCTTGCTCAATAACATATAACATATTGAATGTCAAGCCTACTAGCAGTGAAATAAAGTAGAGAACCAATAATACCTCTGCAGAGCTTACTCTTTACAGGTTTACCTTCCTCATCTTTACTCAGAATTGTATTAATGGCCATGGGTGTTGACATTGGCTTGGCTTTATCCATGTCAAACTTCTTGAGTACTTCCTTGGCATACTTAGCTTGGCTGATGAATATCTCATCATCACCTTGCTTGATTTGCAAACCAAGAAAGAAATTAAGCTCTCCCATCATTGACATTTCAAATTCTTTCTTCATCTACTAGCTGAAATCTTTGCATAGCTTCTCATCAGTCGCTCCAAAAATGATATCATCAACATAGATTTAGACAAGCAACAGATCTTGATGCTTTCTTTTAATGAATAGAGTTGTATCTGCTTTTCCTCTAACATAACCTCTGCTGAGTAAAAAGTTAGTCAGTCTCTCATACCAAGCTCTTAAAGCTTGCTTCAATCCATGGAGAGCCCTCTTCAACTTGAAGACATGATTTGGAAACTTGGGGTCTTCAAAGCCTGGGGGCTGTTTGACAGAGACTTCCTCTTAAATATAGCCATTAAGAAATGCACTCTTAACATCCGTTTGAAACAACTTGAAGTTCATATGAGATGTAAATTCAAAGAGAATTTTTATAGCTTCAAGTCTTGCTACTGGTGCAAAGGTTTCTCCATAGCCAATGCCTTCTTATTGAGTGTAGCCTTGAGCAAAAAGTCTGGCCTTATTTCTGAAAACATTACTAGCTTCATCTAGCTTGTTCTTAAAAATTCATTTAGTGCCAATGATTGACTTTTGCCTCTGGGTTTCTCCACCGAATCCCAAACTTCATTTCTTCTAAATTGGTCTAGCTTTTCTTGCATTGCAATCATCCAATTATCAT
The DNA here is from genome assembly GCA_947683365.1 of Euphorbia pulcherrima. Taxonomy (NCBI): domain Eukaryota; kingdom Viridiplantae; phylum Streptophyta; class Magnoliopsida; order Malpighiales; family Euphorbiaceae; genus Euphorbia; species Euphorbia pulcherrima. The sequence goes on along the minus strand of CANTUS010000014.1, from coordinate 37,504,687 downwards.
CGAACTCAACATCTTCAAACTTCTTGGGTTCAATCAATGAGACAAATGCTGAGTGACTCATCATTCTATTCAGTTAGCCATTGGTCAGCATTGGATTTTGCACACTATCAATAATCTTCTCAACTGGGTGATCTCTTCTTGCTCTAACTTCTTTTGGTAGATCAGGATCAGCTCGTTGAGCAACTGACATGGGTTAAGCATCATTATCAACACTAAAGTTGATGGATTGGTCCTAGTCAACTTCATAATCTTCTTTTTCTGGAATTGGATTAGGAATAACAATGGGCTGATTGACTAATCTGCTAACTTGTTCCTTTTCCTTTTCATCATTATTGGCTTCTCTACTTCCATTATTAGTTTCATCAAAATATACATGCATTGACTCCTCTACTGTGCCAGTCCTCTTGATATACACTCTGTATGCGCTACTATGTGTTGAGTAACTCAGAAAGATTCCTTCATCAGCCTTGGGGTCCAATTTAGCCAATTGGTCTTTAGTGTTTAATATCAAGCATTTACAACGAGAGGCCTTGAGATGACCAACCTTGGTCTTGCACCCCTTTCAAAGTTCATAAGGAGTTTTGTTCAAAACTGGGCGAATTAAAACCCTGTTTAGAATATAACAAGTTGTGTTAATAGCCTCTCCCTAGAATTACTTTGGTAGGTTGTTATCACTTAGCATAGAACGACCCATCTCCGCAATAGTGCGATTCTTTCTCTCAACAACCCCATTCTGCTGAGGTGTATGAGGGGCAGAAAAATTATGGTCAGTACCATGCTTAGAACGGAATTTCTTAAACTGCCTATTTTCGAATTCTCTTCCATGCTCACTACGGATTCTATCAATTTTAAGGTCTTTTTCATTCATGATTTGTGTAGCCAGCCTAGAGAATGATTTAAATGTTTCATCTTTGCTTGCAAGCAAGACAATCCAAGTGAACCTGGTCAGATCATCTACAATCACAAGGGTATATTTCATTTCACCTAGACTTGTTGACAACACTAGCCCAAACAAATCCATGTGTAGAAGATCAAGGGGATGAGAAGAAATATCAGCTGAGGATTTAAAGGTCTTCCTAAATTATTTCCCAAGTTGGCGTGCTGAGTAGAGTCTATCTTTTTCGAAGGCTAGATTGGGTAAACCCTCAATAAGTTCATTTCTGGCTAATTTAGATAGATTGGTCATATTGATATGTCCTAACCTTCTGTGCCATAGCCATGAGTTTTCCTCCTTAGAAACTAAGCATATATCATTGGAGCCAAGGGATAAATCAATCATATAAACATTATTAATTCTAGGAGCATAAAGAATAGTTTAGTCAGAGTTACCATCAATGACTAAGCAGCCCGCTGAGTCGAAGATTACTTTCCTGCCTATGTCACACATCTGAGCAATGCTTAGCAAATTAAACTTTAGGTTTTTCACAAGAGACACATTTTCAATTGAAGACTTGACTCCTATAGTGCCATTGCCAACAATCTTTCCCTTTTGGTTGTCTCCAAAACTTACACTTCCATTCCTCTTTCGCTCTAATATGATGAATTGCTTTTCATCACCTGTCAAATGCCTCGGGCATCCACTATCCAAATACAACATTCTTCTGTCATCAGTGGATCTCAGGCTCACCTGCAAAATAATCGAGTTTTCTTAGGTACCCATGCCTTTTCTAGCTAGGTCCTCCCTTATTAGTGGTTGTCATCCTTGACTAGTCATACTCATCATAGTAACCATTTTTATGTCTACACATGACTGCATGTCTTGACTTTCCACAAAAATTACATACAGCCTTGGAATTGGGCCAACTCACTTTTCTCTTTTGAGAAACCTTCTCAGAGTGATGAGTATTCCTGCTAAGTTGAGGAGGGACCCGCACCTTTTTCAAAGCTATTAATTCAGCAGCTAACTCATCCATTTTCTTGGTGAGCTTGCTGCTATATCCATCATGGTACTTAGGTTTTTCTAAAAGGTATAAGATGTCAAGTGAGGTAGAAGAATTGACATATTCTAGATCATCACACCTCCTCTGGAGTACTTTGATGTATTTGGTTGACTTCTTAGTCATATTAATAACATCATTAAGTACTGCAGCAAGTTCATCTGAAGACAAAGGGGTTTAAAATTTACCTCAGTTCGCTTTCATTTGTCTCTTCTCTGGTCAGCTGATTGATTGGTAGCGGAAGTAGATGCGTGGTCAGCTGATTTTGAATTAGGTTGATCATCCTTTGCCATGAGACATACATTTGCAGAATCTTGTACCTCTTCATCTGAGGATGATGACTCTTGTTCAGAATCACTCTAGGTAGCAGCAAGATCCTTCTTATCCCATTTCTTCTTGAGTCTATCCTTCTTAACTTTAGGACAGCTTGACTGGATATGCCCTTTCTCACCACATTCAAAGCATTTGATATCTTTGTTATGCTATTTGTTGAATTCCTTCTATGGTCTATCATCTGCTCCTTTCTTGTACTTACTGGGCCTTTTGAATCTTTGAAAGTTCTTATCTTTCTTCAAGAAACTGTTGAAGTTCTTGGTCATCAGTGTTATCTCTTCCTTTCTTTCCTCTGGATATTCTCCTTTAGAGCATTCTTCTTCATCAACCTTAAGAACAACAGCTTTGCTAGAGCTTTCTCTTTCCTTGTGCTTGAGCTTCTTGGACTCATCTTCATATTGCTTCAAAGACATCTCATGAGTCAGGAAGGTTCCGATCAGCTCATTAAACTTATAGGTCAAATCATGAGCTTCTTGGATAGCACTCTTCTTTGCATCCCATTCTTGTGTCAAACTTCACAAAATCTTCTTCACAATCTCTTTTTCTATGAAGTTCTTGCCAAGTCTTTTTAGTTCATGGACAATATTCATGAACCTGGTGTTCATGTTAGAAATATCTTCCTTGGGTTGCATATGAAACCATTCATAATCCCTCATGAGGATGTTAATCTTAGACTCTTTGACCTTGACAGTACCTTTATAAGTTACTTCCAACTTCTTCCATATCGCCCGAGCAGTTTCACAGCCTAAAACATGGTTGAACTCAGTTGCATTAATAGCACAGTGGAGATAGTTGATGGCAGCTGCATTTTCCTTCAATCTGGCTAAGTCTTGATTGTCCCATTCATCAGAGTACTTATCAATGCGCACTCCATTCTTCACAATTGTAGGGACATATGACCCTTTAATTTTAGCCATCCAAGCATGCATGCTCTGAGACTGGATGAAATTCTTCATCCTGTTCTTCCAATTGGTATAATGCTCACCATTAAACATGGGAGGCCGGGTGACTGACATGCCTTCTAGCAGAATGTAAGCTTGAGCCCTTCCACTAGATTCTCCTCCTTTGTACGTGTTAGCATAGGTCTGTTCCAGCCCAATGAGGAATAATGCCTATTTCGTTCAGCGATCAGACAAAAGAGCCAAAGAGGACCTAATTGTCATCCAAAATCTAAAATTCAAAAATCCACATAGGGAAGCTTCGATTTAGCATTTTCTACTGAAAAATAAAGAAGTCAAATTTTGGTTAAGCATAGGTAATCATCCCGCCGGGTAATCGCCTGCCTACAGTAAAAAAATCAAATCTTGATCTGACAAAAATTTATGGGATCCTAATAAACTTTTGTCAGATAGGTAATTACCCAGCCGGCTAATTACCACCCCTCTATAAATAGAGGAGTCCCCTCTCATTTTCAACAAACGCACACACACATACCCAAAAAAAACCATTCATGCCATTTTGGTTCCGGGAGTCCTAAAAGCTCCGAAACTCTGCCAAAACACTTCCAAATCGAGGCTTTACTACCGACATTCAGTATAAACTCATTTTATGGTATTTTAGATCGAGATCTCACGGTGATCTTTTGTCTAAAAATGACTCAATCTCTCAAAAAAAACACCGTATTTTCTCCAAGAATAATCCGAGATTATAACCATAACTTGGGTTAAACCTATTTTCCAATCAAATCATAATTTCTAGCAACTTTGGTCCCGCACCGGCTCTCAGGTCATCCTAGATAGACGAAAAGGTAAACTGAGGGTAATTGGTTCTAAGCCCGACTTTAAATTTGCTTAAGTTCGTTTATATCATTTCTGTTATTGCACATTACATTTCATTTCTCTAGTTAAGTGAGCCACTGGTGCCACTTAAACTATAATACATGTAAGTAAATGTGTAGGTACGGATAAAACATCCAGAATATGAGGAAACTCTATCCGAGTTTCCGGGTCAAACCCCAAGTGATGCCGTTGCTCTGCCAAAATTTTGGTAGAAAATATCAATTTATTATGCCGTCATAATGCCTGTTTTATTTCTCGAATTTATTCCTTAAATAAAGCCATTGTAATGCAGAAATTACCACAAATTCCAAAGTTCCAAAACTAACTTAAACAATTTGAACAATATGAGTAATTGTGTCCGAACTCAGAATCTCACTTTCTTTTCGGTATAAAAGTCCCATTTAGGATCAGTATACCATAATTTCTGATGGAGCTGAACCCGGTGGCGACTCTATTTTATTTTTAAAAATACTTTGTTTTAAAAATATCTTTTCTTAATAAAATGTGTAAATATATTTCTCAATATGATCACATTTTTTCCTATAAAAAGTCATGTTTTTCACATTCAATGAGATTACGAGAAAAATAATAAAATTGACTTTCTCTTTAATAAGACCAAAATGTTTTGTCAAAAGAATGACATCGTGGTCTTCTCAAACTTTACCAAACCAAAGCGCACCCCGCACCCCACGTGCCTCCCATTAAAATCTCGGCCGCTTACAGTGGTGACTCCGCTGGGGATATTTTTATAAAAACCAAATTTTTATAAAAAAAATTTTTGACACAATAATCAAAATATTGTTTAAATTAAATTATGGAATCATGGAATCTGTGGTAATTTCAATATTACGCGAACTTTAGGATTGCATAGCATCTATATTCTCTACCTAGTAACTAATTTAGGTGTCATTTGGTGAAGTGTCACCAAGTTCACTTAGGGCTTGAGGGCTATGTATCTGATCAGACCCCTTGGGTGACGTACGAGGGCCTTGCTCTTAAGGGCAAGACTACCTGAGTATATTATATGTGGAAAAGTTTCCTTTGGTTTGCTTAGGGCCACTAGGACTCGGTACACAAAGGCGCGTACCCAAATTGCACCCAATCCTAAGACAGAGACCCGCATATAGATGAGCCATAGACACTTTTCCATAGGTTTACCCAAAAATCCAAAGAGCACGCCAGTAGACTTTGCTAGGTCCCATGTTGGCTTTAAAGCAAAATAATCAAATTGAGTTAAAAGGGCGGTAGGCGCGATCTAACCGTTTGCTACATGTGCAGGTTTATTAAATATAAATAAACTAAAAAATGGACATCATAAGCATCATAGTTGTGTGAAAACTGACCACATCTTTATGCAGCCATGACATTAATGTGTGACATGGCATAGGGACCGAAAAGTAAATTGAGACCAGTGAGTCACTCTAGGCTGTACCCATGGGTCGAAATAACCAAGACCAATGAATCTACTTAGGCTCATCCCATGCGCCAAAATACACAACCCCCTTCGAGTGATTAGTGAGTCAACTCATCTTTGACCACTGAGTCAACCTTTGAGTGACCAGCGAGTCAACTCACCTTTGACCATAAAGTCAACCTCCGAGTGACCAACGAGTTAACTCATCTTTGACCACCGAGTCAGCTCATCTTTGACCAATGAGTTAGCCCATCGGGTGACCAGCGAGTCAGCCTTCGAGTGGCCAGCGAGTCAACTCATCTTTGACCATAGAGTTACCCCTTTGAGTGACCAACGAGTCAACTCATCTTCGACCATAGAGTCACCCCTTCGAGTGACTAACGAGTCAACTCATCTTCGACCACTGAGTCACCCTTCGAGTGACCAACGAGTTAACTCACCCCTGATCATCGAATCAAACCAGATTTGATTCAAAACCCTGGTCTTCGGACCATGTGTCCGTAATATTCCATGAATGTTATGGACCACCGTTGTTAATTGCTCCCTGAATAGTTGGCATGCACCCAATTCCTTGCTATTTGTATATATCAGTTCATTCATTCACTCATTCATTTATTCATTCACTCATTCATTTCGATAAACGAAGGTAAGTAAGGCTCAAAGCCACACCTGATACACTTACTAACACTTGATCTCTGGCATTATCAAGTTAGAAGTGAGAGAGAAGGAGGTTAAGACGTATCACGAGTAGCCCAAAAGTCGTACGCCCGCCACCAGTCAAATCTCTAGCCGGATTTTTTTATGATCCAGAATTTAAAATCGCGATGGCAGACAATGATGCAGTTGGGCAATCCCTTAGAAGGATTCTAGGCGCTCCAAAGTTCCGTGACGTCTAGGAAAGGTTGAGCGCTTCTAGGTTTCAAAAGGCCCAAGAACAAGGGGCGGAGATAGCAGCACTAAAGGCAAAAATGGCAGACATGGAAAAGCTGTCCCCAACAAAAGACAAGTGTGTTGATCCCTCTATCGAGCAATATATGGACATTGATCGATTCTCGCTAAAGGAATCTGAAGCCCTTCCGACTAACTTTGTCATGCCTTATATAGCTCCACATATTGGCACTAGTTCTCCTCATATGCATGCTGAAATTTATCTCTAGATCATGACTAGTATGTACATCCCTAAGGTTCATATAGTCAACTTATTTCAAGCCAGACTACATGGACCGGCCTCTGAATGGTATATGAGGATGCCGACGGACGTGAAATTGAACTGGAAAAAGATATGTTCTACATTCTTGGAGAACTACGCTTTCAATCTGAAGGTCCAAACTGCTTTACAAGATCTTGAAAGGGTCAAACAATGCTTGAACGAGTCCTTCAAAGAATATTACTTGAGGTGGATGGTTGTTCGCGTACTTGTGACTGGGGCACCTAACCAGGAGGCCTTAACAGTGAAACTCGTTGAAGGGTCTAACGAGAGATACCGAGGTGACATGAAAATGAAAAGGTTTGATACCTTCAATGATGTAGTATACTATGCAAAGAGGCTCGAGAAATATGATGAAGAAGACCAAATGAAGAAACATGAATAACATGGGAATCTTCCAAACAAGACAGCTTTGAGTCCTTAAAAGCTCAGTCCAAAGTTATAGCAGTCACTCAGGTTCAAACTCATCAATCCATCTCCCCGTGGGTGGAGTCATTATCACAAATATTCACCAAACTGAGACTAGCTTCAAAGTATCGAACTGTTTGTCCCACCTGGTGTGGCACATAGAGATAACTTTTGTGCCTATCGTATGATCAAGGGGCATCGCACCAATGAATGCACTCGATTGTTGAAAGATCTATAGCAAATGATAGCCGATGGAAGAATGAAAGAGCCCGAGAGGAAGCCGAGCACGCAGACTAATCCTTTGCCGAACTTTGAAGCCACAGTGAATGCTATCAATGTTTATGTAGAAGCCGACGAGTACGGCATTGATATGACGGATAATTTCCAACGTGATACAGGATGGGGGGATAATATGATTTTCAATGATATGGACATCATCTATATGGTCGACCAATATGACTTGAGAATGAGGAGAGAAGGGCTAGATCAGTATTAGGTACCGCCACACCTCATATTCTGAGGTGATTCTAATCCGAATGAGCAAGTGGAGGGATTCCTCCGATTTATGCATGAATAAGGGATTACTATGATGGGATTTGCACCTTAATTCCCCCGCTTCTTAGAAGGTCCAGCTATGGATTGGTACAATGCAATGCCAATGGAAGGTCGTTAGAACTGGTACTATATGGAGAGATCCTTCCTCCATTACTTCATAGCTTCTCAATCGCACCCGGATGCACTTTTCTGGTGGTTGCCACCTCAAGTAGACCAATGTAATGCTGGTTGGCAGGATTTTCCTCCTCCTCAGCCCCCTTGTATATACTCCCCTTGATTACATGAGTCCTAACTACGTTGGAATGAATTTATACAAATTTGGCAGTTTTTCCGGGACGGCACGCCTAGGAGGTCAGGAGCTATACGATCCTGAACAAGCTTGGAGTAATCATGAGGATCGGCAAAGGTATCTCGGCATGAACCAAACAAGACAGCTTTGAGTCCTTAAAAGCTCAGTCCAAAGTTATAGCAGTCACTCAGGTTCAAACTCATCAATCCATCTCCCCGTGGGTGGAGTCATTATCACAAATATTCACCAAACTGAGACTAGCTTCAAAGTATCGAACTGTTTGTCCCACCTGGTGTGGCACATAGAGATAACTTTTGTGCCTATCGTATGATCAAGGGGCATCGCACCAATGAATGCACTCGATTGTTGAAAGATCTATAGCAAATGATAGCCGATGGAAGAATGAAAGAGCCCGAGAGGAAGCCGAGCACGCAGACTAATCCTTTGCCGAACTTTGAAGCCACAGTGAATGCTATCAATGTTTATGTAGAAGCCGACGAGTACGGCATTGATATGACGGATAATTTCCAACGTGATACAGGATGGGGGGATAATATGATTTTCACCGAACTTCGGGCAGATGTGGCATTAGAAGGGAACCAAAGAAACCAAGTGAGCATCGAGCAACGCGACCTATTTGAAGGAATTCATGCAGACATTACGGCATATGGTGCTCACATGGAGTAGACACTCGCTAGTACACAAGGCATGATCTCTGACTTTCGCATAGCTATCGAAGTAGTTGAGGCCGGAGTAAATGCGGTGGAGACGCGACAGAAGAGGACCCAAAGGAAGACCCTGAGGAGAACCTAGAGGAGGACCCAAAGGAAGACCCCGAGGAAGACCATGAGGAAGATCCGAAGGAAGATTTTGATGAGGAAACTGATGAAGATGCACCGATTTAGCATACGCCAAATTGGATTTTTAAACCAATAAATGGGCAGCAACCTTTCAATGATTCATATGAAGAAGTAGAAGAATTCGAAGACTCCGACGAGTCAGATCATGCAGACAAAAGTGAAGTGGATAATCTGGGCTATGAATCTGAAATCTCCACAGACGACGAGCTGAACCATTTGCCCGGGGATTTCGAGTATGAGGCCCCCTTTCCTAATGGCATGATAGACGACTATGATGGTGCTGAAAGCTACCCCTCATCCTTGGAGCAAGATTCCCTACGTGCTTTATGGTCTGCAGCAAGCAATGATTCAGGACACTTTACAAACTTTGACTCAAGCAGTGAGCACTTTATCAATATGATCCGAGATGAGCGGCAAGAACCTTCTCAGGAATACATCATGGAGAGGATCTGAGCAGAAAACAAATTGGCTCAAGCCAATTATCAAATTTGAAATCTAAACTTGGGAGAAATCTATCCCATATTCTACAATAGGAATACAAGACCACGCCCTCACATCTTGAATTTGTGCAAATGATAAACGATGGGTACATTCACTATGCCCATTGGCCTGAAACGTTCCACCTAACTCTCCGAGAAAAGGCGATAGTCTGGTATGAAGGGCTAACATTTTACCAAAAGTAATTCTGGAGCACTCTGGCTAGGCAATTCATCGATCACTTCACCTGGGTTGATCCACCGGAAGACTCAACCCCTGCGCTAGACAAACACGGGAACCCCTTGTTGTATTAGGAATGGAAGGCGACCAATGTCATTTGCCCAACCTCAGTGAGATCCGCCAAGGAGTACCCCTGGTACATGAATAAGCACTATGATGAACCAGAAGAGTTAGCCATATACAACGACGATTAGAATGCGACTGATGGGGCCTCCTCATCTATCCATATGATTCGGTAAGATTCCAATCCCGTTCTATACCAAATCCTATAGGAGACCCCATTGACCAGAAAAGACAGCCTAAAAAGGCCCCCTTTATGCAGTGGCCCTTTGCCACCAAAGCACCATCTTCAATAAACAAATGAATTGACTTGGGAGAAATACCGCTTGATGAAGATTTTGACGAATTCGAAGTCTTCAAAATAGCAAGGCCATCAGGAAAATGCTTGTACCAAAGACTGAGAAAGAAGTAAGGAGTTTCTTAGGGTCCATACAGTATGTTAGCCGCTTTATAGCCTAACTGACTACCACATGCGACCCTATCTTCAAGCTCTTGCAAAAGCAGCAACCAATAGAACGGAATGATCAATATTAGGAAGTCTTTAATAGTATGAGCATAGGATTTTACAGTCCCTCTCGCTAGACAATGACGATGTACATTTGATTTTATTCCTCATGATAAAAATCTTGTTTTAGAATTTTTATTACCGATAAAAAATTCTTTACGAATTTTATTTTCGAAAAAATTCAGTTCGGCGTGTTCGATAATGCGTCCGGTGGGAGCTCGTACCGATCCGATGATTTGCACCCAAAAAATAATTTAGTCCTAATTCAAAAATAACCCTAATTACCTAAAAATCCCGCTAAAACACCTTTTAGGCGGATTATGGCACCTTTTCACCTTTTTAGGCTAGACGATGCTTACTTTTCAGACATGGCATAAGTTGAAGCCACCAGCAGCTTCAGTGATACCACTGGCAGTATCATCCATGCCGCCGGCAGCATGAGTTTCTACAGCATATAGCTTTTTTCCATACTTGCTCGATACCCGCCGGATAATTGATAAAAGTCAATTTCCACCAGATTTTAGCCTATATAAAGCCTCTTTCCAGCCATTGTCAATGGTTGGCAACTCAATACTTGGATTTTGAGAGGAATTTTAGTGAGATATAGTAGTTCTAGTGGGATAAGGTGAAGAAAAGGTAAGAATTATTTCATCTTTTCTTAGTTTTTCTTCATTAGACTCTCTGATATATAATCTAAAATCAGTAGACTTTAGGCTTAAAATCAATTTAATAGGTTTTAGAGCCTTAAATCCCATAACCACTACCCAAATCATCATTTGAGCTCCTCGAAGGTGCCATTTGGATCACGAAGAGGTGGTGGATTCACGGCCCCGAGGTAAAAATTCTAAGTCTGATAGCTCATTCACATTTATTTCAGTTGTTTGTTGTGATTGCTTGCTGATTTGTGCTTAGTTTTAGGTTTTTGGTCATTTTTCGATCGTTAAGTATTGCTGCTGCTGTGAAGCCGCTGGAGACATTTGAAGCCGTCGGCGGTATCACTCATGTCGAGTGATACCGCCAGGGGCTTCCTTTGTCCCCGACGGCTCTATTTTCTTACGGGGCTCTTACTTCATGGTACCTAGAATGTCATTCTGTCTGCCTATGTAAATGAAATCGCCAGTGGCATCATTGATGCCACCAGCAGGTTCATTCATACAGCCTGCGGTACGACCTTTTGGACAGCAAATTTAGCTTTCATTTTGTTTCTGACCTAGTTTAATTTCTGAAGCTAGGATGTACAGTGCAACGACGGGTATCCAGAATTCCCCAAAAATGATCCAAACCCCATAACATGTGGCATTTTCACTAATAATTTAGTTAATATAATAATCATGTCCAAAATGAACTTTTCCCTAAAATTCGTTCGGAAAATGAATTTTTCAAAGGGAACTTTTATTCTTAATCTTTTGACCCTAACCAGGGGCTCTGCCCCTAAACCCCGTCTCGGGCGCTGCCCTAAAACCCCGCGACCCCGCCAGGGGAGCTGCCCTTTGGACCCCACTGCCAGGGGAGCCATTTTGTGTGATATACCGTGAATACGTATCGTACTTGAGCTAACCTTTCCGTGCAGGTAGATTTAGGGTAGATGTATGCTAGGCCTTCGGGTATTTTATTTTTCTGTTTTAGAAAAATGTATAGGATTTAGAAAGCCTTGTAATTATTATTTTAATTTCCGCTTTTTAATCGTTGGTTGACTGTAATAATTTATTTATTTATTGCTTTTAATGCTTGATGACGTGCAAACACAACATAAAAATCAAAAACACAATAAATAGGGTGGATTAAACTGATTAAGAAAAAAATGAAACTTTTAACTTGGTCAATGTAAACTAGATAACATCATCAAAACTCGGAATCTCTACTTAAGGTATGGTCTACCACCCGGTGGAAAAATTGTACCTAAATTTCCCAGTTGAGCTGATGATGCAAATCAAGGGACGAGTCTAGAGCATGGAAGAAATAAATGTACGGAGCTTAAGGGGAAGGATACTTTACATATTCCAATTACAAGGTCTATGTCAAAGTGAACTCAAGATACTCTAAATGGAATGGTCAAAGAGATTTTCATGATGCAATCTACTGATGTGGGCTTGAGCAAGGAGGAAGAATCATTAACTTTGATTCATGTAATTGAAGAGTGATCCAAGACTTGGTCTAATTTGAATTAGCTTAAGTGAGCTTTAGACACATATGTGTATAACATGTTAACCCATTGGGATCTTAGTTAGTTTTTTATTGGGCCAAATGTGGAGGACCATATATGGGCTGCCTATATGAATGGAATTTTATTTCAATCAACTAGGTTCATTTATGTTTCTTTTATTTAATATTTTGTTTCTCATTTCAGACTTTAATTTAGTAGAATCCCTTTCCTTATGCATGTTAGGATGTTTTGTTTCTCATTTAGTTTCATATTCCAATTTGGTAGGATCTCTTTCCTTATGCTTTTGGAATTTTTCCCTAAAGCTAAATAGAACTTTATTATTTGCCTTTTGGGATAATAATACCATTTTACATGGTCTATGATTAGGAGTACTATAAATAGAGAGTTTTCTACTATGTATTGGACACACAGATTTAATATTAATAAAACAACCAGATTTTTCCTTTGTGAAATTTTAGCTTTCTTTGAGTGTGAGTGATCGAGATCTTGTTCTTGAAGTATTATTTTGATTGTGATCAATTGTTGTGGCTAGACAATTGAGAGTCAACCCCATAACAGGTTCTTTCATCTAATTCGAAAGGTTGCGTTAACTAGATGGTAGTGTGATTGTTCGTTTTATTTGCTAGGATTGGTTGTGCTATTGCCAGTTATTCTATCATTATTAGTTTTATAATTCATAAAATTTAATCTTCTTTATGTCTTTCAATCTCAATTCACGGTCAGGAAAATTCTTGAGTTTGGATTGCGTTTCTCGTAGCCGGATTCACATCAGTTGGTAATCAAAGAACAGTTTAAGTTGAGGTTTGATTTCTGTCCAGATATCTTCTTTTTGTCATAATTTTTCTGTAAAAATTGGATTCTTGCGATTCCAAATCCATTGGATTGTTAAGAGAACGATTTAAATTTCTAAAGAGGACTTCACACTGAAATTCATTCTAAAACATATTGAAAATTGATTTTGAAAAATTCTGAATCTGGAATCTTTTAATTTTTTAATTTTTTTTCTTTTGTTCATCGAGTTCTTCATCCATTTGCCGCTAGATTAAATAGGTTCATTGAAGTTGCATTTTTTCTCCTATCTTAAAAAAGTCTAAAATTCATTCTATGTTTGTGTGATTGGTGACTTACCGTATAATTCTGAATTTTTAGTGTTCACTTATTTGATTTCATAAACAAAAATAAAGAAATAAAAAAGAGAAAAGAAAAAGAAAAGAAAAAGCAAGTTTGTTCTATAAATCATCAAGGAGAATAAGCCCAAAAAAGAGAAAGCAAAGCATTAAAAAAAAGAATTCGAGATCCGTTTACTGGCAAGAATCTTACATTTATAATTCATACAAACTTAGCCAATTTTCTTGATACCCTTGTCTTTTTTATTGAATATTGTCTACCCAATCTTTTGTCGTAGTTACATTTTTGTGTTTTGTCTTATTATTTTGTCTTGTAGAATTCTTAGTTTCTGTTTTCCTTTATTTTCTTTTGCCTTTTTTGCCTCTGATTATTCGATATTGTTTGGCTTGATTTGTTGAGATCAACCAACATAATACCAAAGAGCGTGGATCTCCTGTGAGTATTTTGATTTTGTTCTTTTCTTGCTTTTACATTAAGTTTCTCTATTTCTGTCTGTCTAACTATGTCCGACAAGGACGGGGACTCCTCTTATGAGGATGATCCAGAAGTTTTACGGGCTGTTGTGGTAGGAGAAATGAAAAGTATGCAGAAACAAATGTTTGATATGGCGGAACGAATGAAGCAATTAGAAGTTGAAGGCTCAAAGAGAAAGTCTAAACATTCCAAGAGAAGTAATCACGTTGATGATGATTACGAGGAAGAGCAATCTGATTCGTGCTCACAAAGGAGCTTTAGTAGGCACCAGGGTCAAGATGGTAATCCTAATGCGATTAAATTCAAAATTCCTTCATTTCACTTCATTTAAAGGTAATAGTGTCTGATGTTTATTTAGAATGGTTGTTTACAAACTAACCGATTTTGCTGCAGTATGGTGGGATCAGCTTAAACGTACAAGAAAGAGGGATCGTGAGCCATAAATTAATACATGGAATGAGATGAAACAAATCATGAAAAAATGGTTTGTTCCTTCTTATTACCACCGTGATTTACTAAGAAACTTGCAGAACTTGCGCCAAGGTTCAAAGAGTGTGGAAGATTACCATAAAGAGATGGGAATGGCGATGATTGTGGAAGAAGATGAAGAGAGCATAATGGCTTGTTTTACTGGAGGGCTGAATAATGACAAAGCTGATGCGGTAGAGCTCCAAAATTACGTAACTTTTGAGGAATTACTCCACAAAGCAGCCAAAATTGAGAAGTAGCTCCTTCAAAAGGGTAAGACTCGTAGTAATTCTAATTCATCATCATGGAAGCCGAGTTACAAACGTGAGGAAAAGGTTAGTGCATCTAAGCCTAAATCTAATTTGAAAGGAGAGGAGCACACACTTGGCAAGGGTAACTCTACTGAAACTCAAAGTAGAAATCGGGACATTCAATGTTTTAAATGTCAAGGTCGTGGTCATGTGATGCGTGATTTCCCTAATAAGCGTACTATGATACTTAAAAATGGAGGATACATGACTGAAAGTGAAACTGATTCTGACAATGAAATGCCTCCATTAGAAGATTGTACTGATCTTGAATGCGGCGAGGAATGTAACTCTATTAATCTTGTTGTTAGATGTGTCCTAAGTGTCAAAAATAAAGAGTCTAATGAACAAAGAGATAATATCTTTCATGCTCGTTGTCATGTGCAAGACAAAATATGTAGTATGATTGTGGATAGTGGTAGTTGTTGGAATGTTGCTAGTACTACCATGGTTGAGAAATTGAGTCTGCCCACAACTAGGCACCCAAAGCCTTATAGACTGCAGTGGCTCGGTGATAGCAATGAGGTGAAAGTAACTCAACAAGTCTTGATCAATTTTGCAATTGGTAGATTTCGTGACCAGGTTTTATGTGATGTGGTACCTATGCAAGCGTGCCATTTACTTTTGGGTCGTTAGTGGCAGTTTGATTGTGAGGTCATTCATAATGGCAAGTTGAATAAAATCACTCTAATTAAGGAAGGAAAACGTTACACCTTGTTACCCTTGACACCGACACAAGTTTACGAAGATCAACTTCATATTCAGAATTCAATATCAAAGGGGTGTTGGTTAAGGAGAGAGAAAACTAGAGTGATAAAATCAGTAAGGGTGAGAAGAGAGAAGAGGTGAGAGAAAAGGCTAGTGAGTTGTGCGAGTGAGATGTGAGGAGAGAAGAAGGTAAGGGCGTTGTAAAAGTCAATAATCATACATTATACGCCAAATGAGGGATTTAAAGCAAGCTAAAAATAACAATTTGACAATGTTTCTTTTTTATTGTAAAGGTTTTAGCTTGTCCGTAAATAAAACTACCAATCCTCTTCCTAGTGTGGTTTCCTCTCTTTTACAGGAATTTGAGGATTTATTTCTCGAAGAAATACCGAGTGGATTGCCTCCTATTCGAGGAATTGAACATCAGATTGACTTTGTACCCGGAGCATCTATACCGAATTGACCAGCCTATAGAAGTAATCTTGAGGAGACAAAGGAACTACAAATGCAAGTTGAAGAGCTGATGTCAAAGGGTTTGATACGCGAAAGTACGAGTCCTTGTGCTGTTTCCGTCAATTTTAGTTCCTAAAAAGGATAGGACATGGAGGATGTGCGTGGATTGTAGAGCTGTCAACAAAATAACGGTGAAATATCGACATCCTATTCCTAGACTTGATGACATGTTAGATGAGCTTAGTGGGGCTGTATATTTCACTAAAATTGACTTAAAAAGTGGTTACCATCAAATTAGGATGAAAATTGGCAATGAATGGAAAACTGCTTTTAGAACACAACATGGTTTATATGAGTGGTTAGTTATGCCATTTGGGTTAACTAATGCACCTAGTACTTTTATGCTATTAATGAATCATGTTTTAAGGGAATTCATAGGTAAGTTTGTAGTTGTTTATGTAAATGACATTCTTATCTACTCTAATTCTCTATCTGAGCACCTTGACGATATTCAATCTGTTTTGGAGGCACTTCAGAAAGAACAACTATATGCTAACTTCTCGAAGTGCACATTTTGTATGGAAAAGGTTGTGTTTTTGGGTTTTGTAGTTTCTGCGCAAGGAGTGCAAGTGGATGAAGAGAAAGTGAAGGCAATTCGAGATTGGCCTACGCCTAAGTCAATCACTGAGGTAAGGAGTTTTCATGGGTTGGCAAGCTTCTATCGCAGGTTTGTCAAAAGTTTCAATTCTGTTGCTGCTCCTTTAACCGAAGTAGTTAAAAAGAATGTTGGTTTTAAGTGGGAAAAGGAACAAGAAGATGCATTTAACTTGCTAAAACAAAAACTAACCTCTACACCTATTTTAAATTTGCCTAATTTTGACAAAACTTTCGAAATTGAATGTGATGCATGTGGTGTGGGTATTGGGGTTGTTATGATGCAAGAGGGACGTCCAATAGCTTATTTTAGTGAGAAATTGAATGGAGCGAGTTTGGATTATCCCACTTATGATAAACAGTTGTATGCATTAGTTAGGGCTCTTGAGACTTGGCAACACTACTTATAGCCTAAAGAGTTTGTTATCCATATTGATCATGAATCTTTGAAACACTTAAAAGGTCAACAAAAGCTTAATAGAAGGCATGCTAGGTGGGTTGAGTTCATAGAAACATTTCCTTGTGCGATCTAGTATAAGCATGGGAAGGAGAATGTTGTTGCTGATGCATTAAGTAGGCTTGTTAATTTGCGAAGTAGATGCATGCTAAACTACTAGGATTTGAATTTATCGAAGATTTATATGCTAGTGATGATGATTTTGCATCTATTTTTTAGGCTTGTGAGCATGCTGCTTTTGGAAAGTTCTATAAACATGAGGGCTTTTTGTTTAAAGATAATAGACTATGTTTGCCTAAGTGTTCTTTTAGGACTTTGTTGGTTCGTGAGGCTCATGGAGGAGGTCTCATGCGACATTTTGGTATACTTAAGACTTTAGATATGTTGTCCGAGCATTTCTTTTAGCCACACATGAAATGAGACGTGGAGAAGGTATGTGCTAATTGTGTTAATTGTAAGCAAGCTAAGTCTTGAGTTATGCCTTATGGTTTGTATACCCCTCTACCTATACCTAGTGAACCTTGGGTAGACATCTCGATGGATTTTGTATTAGGTTTGCCTAGGTCTAGACGAGGTAAGGGTTCTATATTTGTGGTGGTATGTAGATTCTCTAAGATGTCTCATTTTATACCATGTCATAAAACAGATGATGCTTCTCAGATTGCTGATTTATTCTTTTGGAAGATTGTTCGTTTACGTGGGATACCTAAAAGTATAGTCTGTGATCGTGATTCTAAGTTCTTAAGTTATTTTTATAAGACATTATGGGGAAAATTGGGAACTAAGTTATTATTTTCTACATCTTGTCAGCCCCAAACTGATGGACAAACTAAAGTGGTAAATAGGACATTAGGTCAGTTACTTAGGGCTGTAATTAAAAGCAATTTAAAATCATGGGAAGAATGCATTGCATTTGTTGAATTTGCATATAATAGGGCAGTTCATTCTTCTACTAACTTCTCATTGTTTGAAATTATGTATGGTTTTAATCCACTTACTCCTTTGGATTTAATTCCTTCACCTGTTGATGAGAGGAAAAGTTTAGATGGAAAGCATAAGGCTGATATGGTAAGGAAATTGCATGAGCAAGTGAAGCGTCAAATCGAGAAGAAAAATGAACATTATGCAAACCAAGCAAACAAGCATTATACAAAGATGGTGTTTAACTCGGGCGATTCGGTTTGGTTGCACATGCGAAAGGAAAGATTTCCAGCTCAAAGGCGAACAAAGTTACATCCAAGGGGTGATGGGCCTTTTCAAGTTGTGGAAAGAATTGGAGACAATGCCTAAGAGCTTGAACTACCATGTGAGTATAATGTGAATGCTACTTTTAATGTTTCTGACCTATCAATGTTTGATGTAGGTGATGTTGATTCGAGGACGAATTCTTTTGAAGAGGGAGGGAATGATGCAAATAAGGAACGAGTCTAGGGCATGGAAGAAATAAAGGTAAGGGGGAGGTTCCTTTACATATTCCAATTACAAGGTCTATGTCAAAGAGAACTCAAGATACTTTAAATGGACTGGTCAAAGAGATTTTCATGATGCAATCTACTGATGTGGGCTTGAGCAAGGAGGAAGAATCATTAACTTTGATTCAAGTAATTGAAAAGTGATTCAAGACTTGGTCTAATTTGAATTAGGTTAAGTGAGCTTTAGACACGCATGTGTATAACACATGTTAACCCATTGGGATCTTAGTTAGTTTTTTATTGGGCTAAATGTGGAAGACAATATATGGGCTACCTATATTAGGTTCATTTATGTTTCTTTTATTTAATATTTTGTTTCTCATTTCAAAATTTAATTTAGTAGAATCTCTTTCCTTATGCATTTTAGGATGTTTTGTTTCTCATTTAGTTTCATTTTCCAATTTGTAGGATCTCTTTCCTTATGCTTTTGGAATTCTTTCCTAAAGCTAAATTGAACTTTATTATTTGCCTTTTGGGATAATAATACCATTTTCATGGTCTATGGTTAGGAGTACTGTAAATAGAGAGTTTTCTACTTTGTATTGGACACACAGATTTGATATTGAAAAAACAACCAAATTTTTCCTTTGTGAAATTTCAGCTTTCTTTGAGTGCGAGTGATCGGGATCTTGTACTTGAAGTATTATTTGATTGTGATCAATTGTTGAGGGTAGGCAATTGAGAGTCAACCATGTATGATGGTGTGGCGGTGTTTGGATGGGCTGTATGTGAAGGAAATAATGAAAGAAAATGTTATTTTGTGGCTGGTTTATGGTGTTGCACGAAATTAGGATTGATGTAGGGTGTAAAGAGAGATTTTATGGCAAAACGGTGGTGTTTAAGGTGGTTTTGAATGAGGTTAAATGGCTGGAAATCAGAATAGAAAAGTGACTGATTTGTAACACAAAGAAAGTAACAAGTTAAGTGTTTTTGGATCACACATAAAACCCTATTAGTTTTTGGAAACTAACAAAATCCAAATACGTTTAAACACTTTAATTCACTCAAAACATGATCCGATTATTTGCAAATTCATTCCCCTTTATATAGGGAAAGAACAAGGTGTTACAAAAGCTGAAATAAAGGCTATTTAAGCCAAATAACTTCCTACATAAAACCTACTTTGGATTGTCATTTAAACAACAACTTTGTTGATAATTAAGCATAAAAAACAGCTAAAAAACTCCTCAAAACGTCCCTCTTGTGTATGAGCTGAAATTCTTGAGCATAAATCACAATTTGGGCATATTTTGTTAGGCCTGAAGTTGGTCTTCAAATATGATGGCTTGGAATAGCCCAAAAGGCTTCAAAAGGAGTTGGATCTTCATGTTATGTATGGATTCAAAGCATGGCTCTTCATTAGGATCAAAATCATCATCTTCAAAAGTGTGCAAAGGCCCATGTCAAGAGTATGTCGAATTGCAAGAACTGATGAACCTCCATCACCATAACAGGTTTTTTCATCCAATTCAAAAGGTTGCGTTAACAAGATGCTAGCATGATTATTCGTTTTATTTACTAGGATTAGATGTGCTATTGCCATTTATTCTATTATTTGTTTTATAATTCATAAAATTTAATCTTCTTTGTGTCTTTCAATCTCAATTCACTGTCAGGGAAATTCTTGAGTTTGGATTATGTTTCTCGTAGCCTGATTCACATCAGCTGAACCGGGTGGTGACTCTGTTTTAAGTACGAGATTTTGATCTCGTGTCTTTTGAGCATTAAAATATGCAAAACCATTTTCCATCATCACTATCACACTCATTATTTTCAAGGGATCGGTCTGCCGGCCCTGCTTCGCAGCCCATCCAAAATGTCATCCACTCATAGTGGCGACTCTACTAAGGATCAATCTTATTAGACTTGAACTTAAATTTCAATAAGTTTAAAAGATTTAGATGATGTATTGAAATCATTGGCCAAGTTAAAACTTCATTCTTTTTTATAACGTTTCATCCTTACCCTTGTAGATAGTTTTGTAAAATTAGGAGGCCCCATATTACCCGAGAAGCTCACGAAAGTATCACTCATGCCGTACGGGAATTGAGGATGCCTAGTGGGTAGATCACTCATTTTAACCAACACGTGAACTCCTGTGATAGCACCTATTTAGGGAGTGGTAGAGTAACGTGTAATCAAGGTAAACGAGAACCTTCTACATCAACAACCCTATACCAAGTCGCGTTAGAAAAGCCATCATAGTCATTTCCCATAGGAACCAAAATAATAAAAAATAAAAGGGACACACTTCTTTGTCGTTTGTTGGCGTTGAAGTTAACCTCCATCCTTTTTGAACGGCGTTACGCGGGAATCATAAGGTTGGAAGAGGGACGTTTCGAGTGCTATGTGCCAAAACATAATCAACTTACCCTTACCAATCTCCACTCGTGGAAGAGGTTTAGCAACATCCATAAGACTTCTTTTGTACCCCTGTTGAGTCACGACATATCACCATGCGTGGTGAGGGATACAAACATCCCACATATGTTGGAGGGATAAGCCTTCGCATCATCACTAACCACGTCTACATGCAGCCATACAAGTAAGCATGTCATACGTCGATTATTAAACTAAATTCATTCATACCATCCATACCATTTACAACCCACACATGGTCTGACCTACAATTCATGATTCTAAGCAGTCTTCCTTCCAATCTGATCCTCCGCACCAGCCATGTCTCTTCCTCACAATGATGATGACATTGCACCACCCGAGGTGCAAATCGGTCCTACTCCTGCCTTAGGGAAAGCTCCTCTGCCATCTCCTAGCTCTCAAATTGCCGCTGCCATAGCCCAATTTATCAGTTTGGATCTCTTCTAAAACACTATTCAGGAACAGATTCGAGCATCTATCCAAGCATCTATCATGCAAGCCCTGGAAAACAAAAGCTCTGGCCAACTTCCGGAATCAGATTTTCGGGCTCAGAATCAGAATGAATTTGTTCAGAATGGTTCAGCTCAGGTCTCATCCGACCCAATAATGGCACGACCAGTTCAGTTTGCTCAGCTTTCAGTTTAGTCACCTCCGACCCAACCTCACTCCAACTTATTCCAATTCGGTCAAACCTCAACCCACCTTTAAACCTTAATGGCCTAACTAGTTTTGATGACGGGCATAATATTATGTTCTTTATTTTCTTGACGCAATTTAGATTGGTTAATCAAAGGAACATCTTCATGGTTTCAAATGCAGATTTGTGGATCATTTAATGTAAAATCAACTTGATTTGTTACTTTGAAGCTGCTACAAAATATAAAACCCAAATGCCCAAATAAACTCATTTACTTATGGCACTTTTTGTTTAACAAAAATTTATGCTAATTGATATTTTTGGTACTTTTTTGCTGATAATAATAGGTTAGAAAATGTTTTATTTGTCTTTATTTTGCTTTATTATAGTTTTAATAATAAGTCATGAAACATGACATTATGTAGGCATTAGTTTTACTAGCTTTTAATAGTCTTTTGTAACCCTTAGTTTTTAAGTGCCTTAATTATTTTTGTAACTCTTTTTAGATTTAAGTTTCTTTAGTTAATTGTAACTCTCACTTTCTATTTATAAAAAGGAAGAAACAATTTGTAGTAAAAAAATATCAGATTATATGAAAAAGAATTGAGAGAATTTGCATTTTGGAACTCTTGTGGGTTTTGTTAGTTTCCAAAAACTAATCGGGTTTTATTAGTTTCCAAAAACTAAAGGGTTTTATGTGTTTCTAGAAACAATCAAAGGGTTTTCTATGTGATCCAAAAACATTCATCTATCTCAAATTCGCTTCCACTCGCCATCAAGTTTCCTCTTTCTCAACCCAGAACCCGGGTCCTATAGCCAAAAGCTCAATTCTCCCCCCATTTTCCAATGATTCTACTAGCCAATTCTCAGCTCCCTCTAGTGGATTGGCCCATCCTACAGTGCCTCCACCACTTTTCACTCCCAGTCCTCAATTTATCATAACACCTCAAGGAACAACTTACCCTCAAGACCCTTTCAAAACTAAACTGGTATCTAATCCCCGACTTGGTTTGCCACCTCCTTATCCATATGGCCAGTTTGGAGTTCGAGACCACGTCACGCCACGTCACGCAATCTCCGGGGGTGACACCTACAGTTGGAGCACTCACCCGCCAGTCAAAAGTCTCCCGATCTGGCGACCAGGTCATGCAATCTCCGGGCATGACACCTGAAGTTGAAGCTCTCCTGCCACCGTCTTTATCTACTAACTCCGAACAGAGGAAAGAAGCCCAAAATTTAGTTCTTCCCTTGTTATCCTATGGCTTGTCCCAGACATTGGTCACTTCATCACAACTCGCCCTACCAGCATCCACGACGCCTCCTCATTTTGGTGTCACACCCAAAGGGGCTACCTACCCCCAAGACATGTTCACTTCCCGACCGAACCTTTGTGAGGAGCTAAACAATCTCAGCCACTTACAGCGTAAGGAAACATTCCCTCCTCATACGACCAAGTCATGAACCTCCGGGCATGACATCCAAAGTTGAATCCTTCTTGCGTCAATTGGTGGCAGCTAATTATGAACAGAAAGAGGGGGACCCCAAAGAAATGAAGGTCGGGTTCCCTATAACTCGAGCATGTGTCCATCGACTGGCTATGATAAATCAGGCGCATCCGTATCTTGGGTCGGGATAAACAAAAGGGCCTCTCTAAAACCAACCTCAACTGCCACTATCCAGTCAAGCAGCAGTCCTACGGGTAGCACAAACCCATAGAAGCTATCGCTTAATGTAATCTTTAACGGATTAAGAGAGGCTAGCCTTCTCAAATCCCTTCACGAGTACAGACCCCCATGAGATACGAAACGAAAAGCTTTTGCGAGTATCATGTCCTGCCGGGTCACCTCACCAATCAATGTAAGACTTTGGTTCACGCCATCCTCCATTTGGTGAGGGAAAGGAAAATTGTTGAACCCAAAGAGTGTCCAGCACTATGAATTTCCCCTTACCGGAGTACGGCAACCAGACAGGAATGACCAATTCTAGCTTACCTAAACAAGGGAATGGGCCACATGAACTCATTAAGGTCATCTACTCCAAAGGCAAGGTCAAAGCAAAGGGGAAGTTGTGCTCTAATGATGAGGCTGAAGATGAGACGGGAAACGATGAAGAAATCAAGGAGGCTATCGCTGCAATGACTAAGGCCATGACAGTTTTAATGAAAAAGGGTGGAAGCCCAAAAAATGCGAAATAAGTAACTTGTTAACCGAAACCATAGAGCAGTTCACTGAGGTTCTCATAAAGGGGGCAAGTCTTACGGAGGACATCTCACCAACCACCGAGTAGAATGAGACTCTAGCTTTCGATCGGGATGACATATTGATGGAACCTACCGAGGATGGTCTCATCGCTGACGTCAACAATGAAGAGGATGGTAAATTTGATGTGTAAAATTTTCTATTTTGATTAATTATACCATTGAAAATTTCAGCTCAACGAGCAACCTTCATTTTATTTTCTTATTTCATGTTTTCCCCCAATTGATCCATGCATTCATATGAGCATACGCATAACATTTTCAGTATCCGAGACGCTCCATAGCATGAAATTAATTCGAGTACAAATGGAATCTCTCAAGTGGTAACCATTTCTAATAATTTAACTCATTTTAAAACAAATGTGAGATAATAAAAGTGCTTAAAGATTGTGATAACGCTTACACCTTGTCATACAAAGGTGCGCTCAAAGTAGGCCACCGAATTTCCAAACATCCCATCCCCGAAGGTACTGAGTGCAAGCCAATCAAGTAGAAGCTTCACCATTTGCGACCACCATACAGACAGTCTTAGAAAGAAGATTCGGTGGGTGGTCTGTGCCTTACAAAACTCAAATTGCCAATCAAGAAGGCGCCATCAGTGTCAGATCCGTGGGAAGGTGTAACGCCTTTCTCATACCGAACTTCACAATTCTTCTAGCTCCTTGCCCATTTCGATCGTAAAGGATAAATATGATCGATAAGGCCCGACCATCATCAATTCTTGGACACAAGTTCACCAAAACGGTCGTGGAACACTTCTCAAAACATCCAATGGTCAAGTCCTACACTAGTCTAAGCGTCAAGAAGACAGACGAATTCATGAAGGAAGCATGTCTTAGCTCGGCACGACATACCCTACCGCTTTGCCTTAGACGACAAAGTTCAATTTCAAGGTGCAGCTTCCAAGTTGGTCGAGAGAAATATCTCTGGGCTCAGGCACAACATACGTCGTCATATCGAATCAGAAAATGAAATTCTAAGTCAAGGGGCAGTTTCTCAATTAATTAGAAGATATGTAATTGAACACTGTCTTCTCCGTACAAACCACCGACT
The DNA here is from genome assembly GCA_947683365.1 of Euphorbia pulcherrima. Taxonomy (NCBI): domain Eukaryota; kingdom Viridiplantae; phylum Streptophyta; class Magnoliopsida; order Malpighiales; family Euphorbiaceae; genus Euphorbia; species Euphorbia pulcherrima. The sequence continues at coordinate 37,480,012 of CANTUS010000014.1, read as the reverse complement.
AAAGAAGCAGTCATAGCAACAAGCAAGCCAACCAAGAAAGCACTTTTCAAGCACCAGGACTCCCACGAACTAAACTTCGCAGTATCGTAAATTAAAATCGAGGTGAGATTACCCGATGTCACTCTGAAGGTCAAAGTGGATCAAGCAATTCAATGTGATAATCAAATGGACACTAAGGGCCTTAGACAATCTGCAAAGGCACGACCAAGCGCATGACAGTAAGGCGGGTGTCTAATATTCTCACCAATAGTCAGAGATCCGGCACTGAAGCAGGTGGAACTTTCCAACATCGACATCGAGGAAAAGTTCAGATCAAATTGGAAAAGTCCCCATGCAGCCAGGACGATGGTCGATAAATGGTGCAACCAAGATTATGAGCATGGACAGGAACAAGTTCATCGACCTAATCAATCAAGACAGGCTTAAGCGTTATCAGATCTAAACGAAAAGAAATAAACCAAAAAAGTGGCAGAATATAAATATATATACCGCCTTTCGGTCTTCTACTGATCGGGCAAAAATTAAGGTGACGTCCGACGGTTGGCATTCTGCAAACCAGCCGGGCAAAAATTAGGGTATCCCTTCAAAAAATTGCCCTTTGAATTAAAAATCCGAAAAGGGCGGTTCAGGCAAAAATTAGGGCACAAGAGAAAAACAGTAAGATGTTAACTTGAAAATCTATAAAGACTGGTTAACACTGGGAGTTTGATTAATGGAAACGGTTACCAACATCTTGTACTCTAGTTAAATTCATCTAATGAAAGTATCTTTCGTACTAAAATCTTTATGCTTGTATGAATGCCGGGCAGCCAAATGGAAGGTACTCAGAGCTCATCCGTATAAGTGCACAAACAACTCAACATCTAAAAGAAAAATAAATCTGGATAGACCAAAAACATCCAGATTTATGCAAAAGTCGGAAATAAGTCTGTTGGATTAAAAATCCGAAAAGGGCGGTCCAGGCAAAAATAAAGACAAAAAATAATAATTCAAAAAAAGAGATAGGTTGAAAATCCGAAAAGGACGGTCTATGCAAGAAACATGTCTGCCGGATTGAAAACCTAAAAGGGCGGTCCAGGCAAAAGTTAAGACAAGGTTCGATAGCCCATCACACCGATCAGGTCTATGTAAAAATTAGAACCACTAATAAGGTAGAGAAATGCATCTGTCACACTGAATTCTTTCACCATCATGTGAATGCACATCAAGAAGATTTCGAGACTATCCTCACTAGATTTCCACTTCAGCCTTGACTGCAAACGCTTCTCTCAAGCAGACGAGGGCCAACTTCTACCGATCATCCTTGGTAGAATCCATTAGTCGTGATAGCGTCCTCTATGTCGTAATCTAGGGTCGCAAGTGAAATACCCTATCCTCATCTCTCTTTGACTTAGTTTGGCCAACAAATGTTGAGCATTAGAAATCAACGACTCAATCCACTCAAAACCGGAAACCTATCATGAGCTATATCTTGATTGAAACTAAAATTTGAACTCAGACTCGGACCCAAGTCCTCCATAGCAGTCGTCCCAAAGGAGTTCCACTTCCATTACACGAGCCTAACTAGTCACTATAGAGGCATCATTTGCTCATCCAACGTGATTCGCTAAAAAGCGCATAATCATTCATCTTTAATACTTGCATTTCACGCATAGTCTCTTGTAATTTCTACTTCCCAAATATCCAAAGGAAAGTTATAGAGGCATGAAAGTCGGGGGCATAACCGCAAACACTTCGATCAAGCTCGACCTCCCAATAATCCAAACACCCACAGATCGACAAGAGGCACGTGGAAGGGGCACGCCTAAGATGGTTTAGATGACTCATCAAACCTCCGCAATGACTCCTCCGGACCCCCCGGAAAATCCGAACTCAATTTACAATTCATACTTCCGTTTTTATTTTTAATTGAAGGGGCAAAAATTTTTGCTCTCAACATACTCAATTAAGCAATAAAAACTCAATTCACGCTTTGGGCTAACTTCTCTCTACTTCATCTTAATGCAGGTTGAGGATAATAAGAGGCTCATCGCTGACCGCGAATCAAGTTGAATGGTATCATCTACCGATCAAAAATGGCTAAGGGCAAATACCCAAATATAAGGGTTGAGCAATCGATTAAATGCCTATCAAGCTCAGTCAACCAATTTTCTAACAATTACTGGTAACAGTCATCGTTACTCAATGCAAAAGGCAGCAGGATATTGCTCCCATCATCGCTCGGGACATCACTCCCATCTTCCCTCAGGATATCGCTCCCATTTTTGCTTGGGACATTGCTCCCACCTTCGCTAGGGGCATTGCTCCTATTTTTGCTCGGGATATCATTCCCACCTTTGCTAGGGGAATTAATCCCATCTTCGCAAGGAGCATCATTGCCTCCTTCGCTTGGGGCATCATTCCCACCCTCGCTAGGGATATCTCTCCCATTTTAGCTCGGGGCATCATTCCCATCCTCGCTAGGGCGGAACTAATCCACCGTACCTAATCGGATCTAAAAAATCTTGTTTTTTTGAACATGAAGAGATAAAGAAGCCATTGCAATTGCCGGAAATACTAAGCCCACTAAGGGGACAAAAATGGAGGGTAAGTTGTTTAGAATTGTCATAGAATGGGCACCTCAATTTAATATTTGTACCTGTTTATTTTTTATTCAAATCTTTTTTGCTTCAAAATTGGAATTTTTATATTATTCTATATTAGAATTTTTATATTATTCTATTTAGATTAGAATATAAATATATAAATATTCGAAGAATATTTTTTTCTATTATTTTCTATATTTTTCTATTATTTTCTATATTATTTAATAGTCTATTCTATAATTCTTAATTATTCTATTTATATTTAGAATATTCTATATTGGAATATTCTATATTTATTAAATTTATTAATTATTCTATTTCTATATTTTCGATTTCATTTCTATTCGAATATATTCTAGTATTTTGTTCTATTTTTTTGAATATTATTAAATAGATTCTTATTTATTATGTTATGTTATATTATTTATTAATTTATATTATTTATTAAGAAACTTTTTTATTCATTTTTTAATAATATTTTTTAATAATATATTTAATAATATATTAGAATTATACATATTTTTCTATTTTTAGATTATTATATATTTTTATATTAATATTCAATATTCTATTAAATAATTAATAAATAATTAAATAAGAAATGCTCTCAAAATAGAAGAAATTCTCTAAAAATTAAATTAAATATTAATTATTAAATAAATATTAATTAAATATTTCGAAATATTCTAACTTAAAAATAAATATTCTATTAGATTTCTACTATTCAATTTCTAGATTCTATTTATTTTATTTCTATTTTTATTATTCTTTAAATTCATATTAAATTACTATTAATATATTAATAATATATTAATAATATGAATTCTTTCTCTTATTTCGTATTAATTCTTATCTTATTAATTCATTATTATATCTGAAAAATTCTTATATTACTAACTTATCTATTTAGTAATTATTTTAACTATTCGTAATAGTAATTACTTTATTAGTAATTATTACCAAGATAATTTTAGAATCACTAAGATGTGTATATAATAAAATTATACTAAATAGATTTAAATGAACATATAGAACATAGAGAATTCTAATAAAATAAAGGGCAAAGAATATCGAACTAATTAAGTGACTTATTCGTATTTCTACATGAAATATATAGGCTAATACACCTATTTGTTATTCTTTTTAATTAAGTTAAGGCTCTACTTGATTTAGGATTCAAAGGAAAGAAATCATGGAGCTGAAGTAACTCATTCAAAACGCCTTTTAAAAGATTACGTGGTACGATTGAATCGAATAAGCCTTTATGGAATAAAAATTCGGCCGATTGTGAACCTTCCGGTACTGTCTTATTCAATGTTTGTTCAATTACTCTTTTACCGGCAAATGCAATATAGGCGTTAGGTTCAGCAATAATGATATCTCCCAACATCCCAAAACTAGCTGTCACCCCACCAGTTGTAGGAGACGTAAGGATTGATACATAAAATAACTTTTTATTCGATTGATAATCATATAAAGCAGAAGATATTTTAGCCATTTGCATCAAGCTCAAACTTCCTTCTTGCATTCGTGCTCCTCCGGAAGCACACACTAAAATAAGAGGTAAAAATTGATTGGTAGCATATTCGATCAAACGAGTAATTTTCTCACCTACTACGGATCCCATACTACCCCCCATAAACTGAAAATCCATAACCCCAACTGCTACGGGAATGCCGTTTAGTTGACCTGTGCCTGTTTGAACAGCCTCGGTTAATCCCGTCTTTCTTTGATAAGAATCAATACGATCTTTATAAGGTTCCTCTTCTGAATGAAATTCAATGGGATCCAGAGATACCATGTCTTCATCCATAGGATCCCAAGTCGCTGGGTCAATCAAAAGTTCAATTCTATCTGAACTACTCATTTTCAAATGATAGCCACATTGTTCACAAAGATTCATTTTTGACTTCAAAAATTTCTTATAATTTAATCCATAACAATTTTCACATTGAACCCATAAATTTTTGTATTTTTGAGTTATATCGAGATCATTAGAACTTTCTCTTATAGCTAAATCGGTACCATTCGTGCTAGTTATTATACCGGCACTCTCATTTTCACTACTATTTTCGCTTTCACCACAAATGTAACTATAAATGTAACTTTCACTAGAATTGTTACTACCATTAAAAATAGAACTATCAATACAGATTTGAGAGGGAAGATAACGGTCAATGCAACTATTGATGTAATTATTCCAACTATATTGAGTATCATACATATAATGATCATATTGGGAGTGCCCACTCCTAGACCCATTGTTCAGATAACTAGAACTCCAATAACTATAAAAAAAACTTTCTAGTTCACCCAGAAAAGAATAATCAGTCTCAATCTCAAAAACTTTATTTTCAATATCAAAATAGATGGAATAACTGTCCTTATTACTATCCTTAACTAAAAAAGTTTCATCAACGCTGAAATTCCAAATGTCCCTGAAACCGACTAAATGATCAACATTACTGGAACTCGAGTTGTCACTATTACTCCAACTATGGGTGTGTTTATCTGTATCATTTCGAATCGGGTCTTCGCTTCGACTGGTATTTTCAAAAGGACTGAAACTATCCATTGATTTACTTAGCCTACACCTGTATCCTAATTCCACATTGGATAAGATCGAATTGAACCACCATTTTTCCATAGAACTTTCTTGCTGCTATTTCCATCAAAATAAATAGATGAATAGTCATTCGATGAAAAATCATTTAACTATTTTATTTCCTCGCAGAATAAGTATATAGATCCAATCACCAGGATTATTAACTAATAAAGAGTGAAAAAAAAAAGGATTCTCTTTTTCTGAACCCAGAGTATCACTTCATTCTATATAATATTTTAGGAGGGAATCGTGTTTTCCGTTTTTTTTTTGTAAGTGTAAATAGAAAAAGAATTTGTTATATTGTGTCAAATTCGCATCGAGAAAAGGAATATTCCTTTTCTCCTAAAAATAAAATGAAAAAACAAAGACACATTGACACATTTTTTTTTGTAAAATCTCAGTAAAATCTCATCTATTAATAAGTTTCTATTCCAACACGTAAAGAAAAGGACAATATATAGGATGGGTATAAGAAGTTGTGATACTGGTCTATCCGAAACTGGGGAATAGAAAAGAATACACCAATCCTATAGATCCTTAGGGTTAATTGTGGATCCAAGATAACAATAGAAAGGTTTGATCTTCTATTTTGTCTTTAAAATCTTGTATTGTATATTTAGTTAAATATGTATCTATCAAAAATGTATACATATACAATAGGATCCTTGTATTAGGATCTTTGTATTCGGCTCAATCCTTTTAGTAAAAGATTGGGCCGAGTTAAATTTCAATTAAGAGAACGAACGTCAATTAGTGGATTACATAGTATCCATTGCTGGGAATTCAAATTTAATTTCTTTTCATACTTCACAAGCAGCAGCTAGTTCAGGACTCCATTTGCCAGCCTCACGGATAATTTCATTACCCTCACGAGCAAGATCACGTCCCTCATTACGAGCTTGTACACATGCTTCTAAAGCTACTCGATTAGCTACGGCACCAGGTGCATTTCCCCAAGGGTGCCCTAAAGTTCCGCCACCGAATTGTAGTACGGAATCATCTCCAAAGATCTCGGTCAAAGCAGGCATATGCCAAACGTGAATACCCCCTGAAGCTACAGGCAGAACACCAGGCAAGGAGACCCAATCTTGAGTGAAATAAATACCGCGACTTCGATCTTTTTCAATAAAATCATCACGCAGTAAATCAACAAAGCCCAAAGTGATCTCTCTTTCTCCTTCAAGCTTACCTACTACGGTACCAGCGTGAATATGATCTCCACCAGACATACGTAACGCCTTAGCTAGTACACGAAAATGTTCCCATTTTAGCTTGGGATATTGCTCCCATCTTTTCAAGGAGCATCATCGCCTCCTTCGATCGGGGCATCACTCCCATTTTTACAAGGGACATTGCTCCCACCTTCGGTAGGGGCATTGCTTCCATCATCGCTCGGGATATTGCTCCTATTTTTGCTCGGGACATCGCTCCCATCTTCCTAAAGAGCATCATTCCCTCCTTCGCTCGAGGCATCGTTCCCACCCTCCCTAGGGACATCGCTCCCACCATCGCCCGGAACATTACTCCCATCACTGGTAGGGGCATTGATCCCACCTTCACGCCGGAGATCGTTCCCACCTCCTTTGGCAGGGACATCGCTCCCACCTTCACAAAGGACATCATTCCCGCATTTGCCCGGGATAACGCTTCCCACTTTTGCTTAGGACATCGTTCCCTCATATTCTCGGGATATCGCTTCCCACCTTCGCTCGGGGCATCAGTCCCACCATCGTTCATATTACCGCCCACCTCAGCTTCGTAAGACACATCTGTCTAGACTCGATCAACTGGTCAAAGGGACCACGTAGCATCCCTTATCGGTGATGGCATGGCCATGTCATCAGTAGCATCATGCTACCAACAACGACTTTAATTGCCTTGGCAACTTTTTCCAAATCCAAATTTTTGCAATGATTCCTTGGCGACCCAAGATTCCTAAACCTTTCGCATTTGCAACATCATGAGGACCAATTTGACTCTTCAAACACTTTTTAGCAAAAGACTGACTAGCCCCCATCGAACCTTTCCTATGGCAAGACCAACCCGACTCTTCAAGCCCTTGGCACTCCAAGACTTCTAAAACCCTAGTATTTTTAACTATCGAGTTTTTACTATTGATCGAAGGGGCAAAACAATTTTTGTTTCACAAAATCGATTAAGCAGTAAAAACAACATCTAAGAATCTGTCTAATCTTGTCTCACTTATCACTCATACAGGTACAGCCATAAGGGGCAAACCAAACACTAAATAAAGGTCTTGACGAGCTAAAATCTTGTCATCCTTCGGTTCCAGCCCGCCAAACACTGAATCTAACAGAGCTAGAATCTTGTCATCCTTCAGGTCCAGCCCACCAAACATTGAATGAAGGTCCTGACAGAGCCAGAATCTTATCATCCTTTGGGTCCAGCCTGCTAAACACTGAATAAAGGTCCTGACAGAGCCAGAATCTTGTTATCCTTCGAATCCAGCCCGCCAAACACCGAATAAAGGTCCTGATAGAGCCAGAATCTTGTCATCCTTTAGGTCCAGCCCGCCAAACACCGAATGAAGGTCCTGACAGAGCCATAATCTTGTCATCATTCGGGTCCAGCTCTCCAAGCACCGAATAAAGGTCTTGAAAGAGCCAGAATCTTGTCATCCTTTGGGTCCAACCTGCCAAACACCGAATGAAGGTCCAAACAGACCCAGAATCTTATCATCCTTCGGGACCAACTAGCCAAGCACCGAATGAAGGTCCTAACAGAGCCAAAATCTTCTCATCCTTCGGGTCTAAACACCGAATAAAGGTCTTGACATAGCCAAAATCTTGTAATCCTTCGAGTCTAGCCCACCAAGCACAGAATGAAAGTCCTGATGGAGCTAGAATTTTGTCATCCTTTGGGTCTAGCATGCCAAACACCGAATGAAGGTCTTAAATGAGCCAGAATCTTGTCATTCTTCGGGTCCAATCCACCAAACACCGAATGAAGGTCCTGACAGAGCCAAAATCTTGTCATCCTTCGAGTCAGGCCTGCCAAACACCGAATGAAGGTCCTGACAGAGCTAGATTCTTATCATCCTTCGGGTCCAACCGGCCAAACACCAAATGAAGGTCCTGATAGAGCCAGAATCTTGTCATCCTTCGGATCTAGCCCGCCAAACACCAAATGAAGGTTATGACAGAGCCAAAATCTTATCGTCCTTTAGGTCCAGATCGCTAAACATCAAATGGAGATCTTGATAGAGCTAGAATCTTATCATCCTTCGGGTTCAGCCTGCCAAACACAGAATGGAGGTCATGATAGAGCCAGAATCTTATCATCCTTCGGGTCCAGCCCGCCAAACACCGAATGAAGGTCCTGACAGAGCCAGAATCTTGTCATCCTTCGGGTCTAGCCCACCAAGCACCGAATGAAGGTTCTGAAAGAGCAAGAATCTTATCATCCTATGGGTCCAGCCCACCAAACACCGAACAAAGGTCCTGACAAAGCTAGAATCTTGTCATCCTTTGGGTCCAGCCCGCAGAGCACCGAATGAAGGTCCTGACAAAACTAGAATCTTGTCATCCTTCGGGGTCCAGCCCGCCAAACACTAAATGAAGGACCTAATAGAGCTAGAATCTTGTCATCCTTCGGGTCCAGCCCGCCAAGCACCAAATGAAGGTCCTAACAGAGCCAGAATCTTGTCATCCTTTGGGTCCAGCTCATCAAACACCGAATGAAGGTCCTGATAAAGCCAAAATCTTATCATCCTTCAGGTCCAGCCCGCCAAAACACCGAATGAAGGTCCTGACAAAACTAGAATCTTGTCATCCTTCGGGTCTAGCCCACCAAACATCAAATGAAGGTCCTAACAGAGCCAGAATCTTGTCATCCTTTGGGTCCAGACCATCGAACGTCGAATGAAGGTCCAGATGGAATCAGAATCTTATCATCCTTTAGGTCTAGTGTGAGCATGGGATTTTGCAGTCCCTCTCATGAGACGATGATGATATGTTCCTGATTTTAATGCCTCATAATAAAAGCTCTCTTTAGAATTTTTATTACCAATATAATGTTCCTTGCGAACTTTATTCTTGGTAGAATCCAGTTCGGCGTGGCCCATAACGCGTCTAGTAGGAGCTCGAACCAATGATTTACACCTAAATTAAATAAATCTCTAAATACCCTTTCAAATGCCCTTTAAAATTCAAAAATCCTGCTTTGACCCCTTTGACCCGTGTTTGGCAGCTTTTTAGGCTTGTAGGCCCACTGGCAGTCAGCTTTTTAAAAGCTGATGCCGCCAGTGATATCACCCCATGCCGCCGGCGGTATCATCCATGTCGCCGGCGCCGGCGGCATGGCCAAATCGGGCTTCTGCAGACAGCTTTCATCTTCCTCATTGGGACAGTCTCTTTTTTGCCATTTCGGTGAAAATGGCTGAAAGGTCTCAAAGACCACCCCAATTTGCATATAAAAACAAGCCTTAGGGTTCCATAGAGAAAATGAGAAAAGAACACAACAGTAACCTGCAACTTGAATTTGGGAAATTTTAGAGAGAGAAAGTAGTTCTAGTGAGATGAGAATTAGAAAAGGTAGGAAAAAAGGATCTCAATCCATTTTTCCTGGTTTTTCTTCTCTGAACTCTCTGATTATGAGCTTAAAATCAGTAGACATTAAGATAAAATCAATCTAAATAGGAACTTAGAGATTTAAGTACCTGATTTACTACCAAATCATCATTACAAGCTCCCCAGGGGTGTTCCTTGGTTCACGAACAGGTGGATTCACGGCCCCGAGGTAAAAATCCTGAGTCTCAAAGCTCTTTGGCATTAATATTGCTTGTTTATGCTACTTCTTGTTGATTGGCATTCATTTTTTGGTTTTCGGCCTTTTTTTTACCGTTACCTGCTGCTGCTGCAAGAAATTGAAGTTGCCGGAGACATGTTATATGGCCAGCAGTATAACTCATGTCGCCAGTGACATCGTTGATACCGCTAGCGACATCACATTCCCCAGAGGCCTCACTTTCTTATAGGACCCTTTCTCTATAGTACTCAGAAAGCCATGTAACCTGCCTACAGACTGATGCCTCTAGCGACATCATTGATGTCGCCGGCGATATCAACCATGTAGCTGGCGGCATGACATTCTAGATAGCTGTTTTACTTCGTTCATTTCTGACCTAGTTTATTTTCCAAAGCTGGGATACACAGTGCAACGATGGAGGTCCAAGACCTTCTGAAAATAGACCCCACCCCATACCATGTGGCATTTTCACTAATAATCCAGATAAAATAACAATCGAGTCTAAGATTTGGTTAAAAATGGAATTTTCCCACAAACGCCGTTCAAATCTCATTTTAGCCATCCAACTGGGCTTTATAATATTGTAAATGAAATATGCCATGCTCATGCTAACTCGGGTCTTATTTGGTTTGGTAACTATACATGATTGTGATATATCTAGTACGACGTATCGTATCTGTGCTAACCATCTTCTGCAGGTAGATTTAGGTTAGATGTATGTTAGGCCTTCGGGTATTTTATTTATCGTATAGAAGAATGTATAGGATTTGGAAGCCTTGTAATAATTTTATTTTTCGCACTTATTTTTGGATGACTGTAATAATTTTTATCGCTTTGATTGCTTGGTAAACGCGATAACAACATAATAACCGAAAACACAAATAAATAGGATGGATTAAAATAAAATATCTTAACTTGGCCTAATGAAAAATAGATAACATCATCCGAACTCAGAATCTCTACTTAAGGTATAGTCTACCACCTGGTGGGAAAATCGTACCAAAATTTATCGGTTGAGCTAAACCGGCTGGCGACTCTATTTTAAGTACGGGATTTTGATCTCGTATCCTTTAACACCTGAATTGGACTTAAAATTCAACATCAACATCAGTGCTTTCATCATGCCTAAAATAAGGATCAATCCCTCAGCACGCTTCACAGCGCTAGTTATTTTTCCGCCCCCCGTGATACGTCGTCCGCTCACAGTGGCGACTCTGCTGGGGATCTATTCTTTAAACTTGAACTTGACTTTTTCATAAGTTTAAAGGATTTTGATGATGTCTTGAAATCATTGGCCAAATTAAAACTTCATTCTTTTTTGTAATGTTTTATCTATAAACACGCGTGTAGATAGTTCGGTAATTTTTAGGTGCCCCATTTTTACCCGAGAAGCTCACGAAGGTATCACTCATGCCCTGTTGGAATTAAGGATGCCGAGTGGGTGGATCACTCATTTTAACCAACACGTAAACTCCTGCGATCGCACCTATTCGGGGAGTGGTTGAGTAACGTGGAATCAAGGTAAACGAGAACCTTCTACACCAACAACCCTATATCAAAGCCGCGCTAGAAAAACCTCAGCACTTCATCCCTTTAAGGTTATCGGAACTATAAAAGATTGGGATGCACTTCTCTCGCCATTATCGGTGAAGAAGCCAAAAACTCCATCCTTCCAAAGAGGCGTTACATGGGAATCATAAGGTTGGAAGAGGGATGTTTTATATGCTATATGCTACGTGCTCATGCATCCACCATGCATCGGCCTCGAGGGCTAAAAATGAATCAACTTACCCTTACAGATCTCCATTCCTGGAAGAAGTTTAGCAATATGCGCATGACTTCTTTTTGTACCTCCGTTACGTCACCACATATCACTATGTATGGCACGAGATACAAATGTCCCACGTATGTTGGAGGGATAAGCTGCTGCATCATCTCTAACCACATCTACGTACAGCCAGACATGTCATACATCACTTCCCAAAAACAGAAAGCATCCATACCATCCATACCATTTACAACCCATTCATGATCTAACGACCCACAGTTCATGATCATAGACAGTCTTCCTCCCAAATTTGGACCTTCACAACCAGCCATGTCCCTTCCTCGCAATGACAACTCTGCCTCGCCTAGAGAATAGACTAGTCCTACCCCCACCTCGAGAACAGCAGCTCACCCCCCATCTTTTAGGCCAAAAATCGCCACCGCCATCATCCAGTTTTTAAGCTCGGATCAATTCTAAAACATCATTCGGGAACTGATTTAGACATCCGTCAAAGAAGCCTTAGCAAACCAGAACTTCGACCAGGTCACGCAATATTTGGGCTTGACATCCACTGTTGTGGCTACCCTGCAAGAGTCATCCATCCTCCGAGCCAGCGACCAGGTCATGCAATCTCCAGGCATGACATCCGATAGTAAAATACTCTTGCAATTGAAGCCATCCACTCATCACGGGCAAAGGGAAAGAGCCTAGAGTCCAGTTCCTCAATCATTCTCTGGCATCTTTCCTCTAACATTAGTCACTCCATCATAGTCTAGGCTCCTCACTACCCCGACGCCTCCTCAGTACGACCAGGTCATGCAACATCCGAACATGACACCTAAAGTTGAAGCCTTCTTGCATCAATTGGTGATAGTGGGCTGTGATCAGAAAGAGGGAGGGGTCCAAACAGAGGGGGATCAGGTCTTTCAAAACACTAACTCATGCATACCCCACCTCAAATCATGGTGGGCTAAGAGACCTCTCAAAAATTGGCACCAACTGCCACTATTTAACCAAACAGTGGTCTTAAGGGTAGAGCGAATCCATGGAAACTGCCACTTAATGTAATCTTCACCGAATTGAGGGAAGCTGGCCTTCTCAAACCCCTTCGCGTATACAAACCTCCCATAAGAGAAGAGGGAAAAAGCTTTTGCGGATATCACATGTTGTTAGGTTACCACACCAATCAATATAAGACTTTAGTTCGCGCCATCCAATGTCTGGAAAGGGATAAGAGGATTATTGACCCCTGAAAGAGCATCTAGGACCTTGCCAGAGTTTGGCAACCAGACACGAACGATTAATCCCAGCTTTCCTGAACAAAGGAATAGGCCATAGGATCTCATCAAGGCCATCTACTCCAATGGTAAGGGAAAGTTTTGCTCCGATAGTGAGGACGAGGAGTTAATCGATGAAGAGGCCAAGGAGGTTATGGCCACCATGATCAAAGCCATGACAGTTTTAGCAAAGAAGCATGGTCAAAGCGAAGCAAAGAACTCGATGATCAAGGCCATGAGGTAGTTCACCGAGTTCCTCATCGGGGAGCCAAGTCAAGTGAGAGACACCTCGCCCAAGTACCAAGTAGAATGAGACTCAGCTCGCCACTGACATCAACACCGAAGACCTTCCACCTGTGGAGGATGAAAAGCCTTGATTTGTAATCTTTAAATTTCTTTCAGTTTGAACTTTTCATGTACCAAACTTTGAGCTCCATGAGCAACTTCTATTTTTCTTACTTATGTCATGTTTCTACCATTTAATCCACTCATTCATATTAGCATATGCATGATGCTTCCAATATTTAGGATATTTTACTGTATGAAATTAATTTGAGTACAAATGAAGATTCTTATTTGGTAATCAAATCCAGCAATTTAACTCCCGTCAAACACATGTGAGATAATAAAGTGCCTAAAGACCGCAATAATGCTTTTGCTTGGTCCTCAGATCAATAGTCAGATAGTTGAACACCACGGGTCTCTTGCAGAATTAACTCAGCAACCCCATAACGGTACACCTTCAAGCTACCAAAGAAGTATCAACTTGTTCCCTGAAATGGAAAATCACAGCATTTTTACCCACCCACCCCTTTCCCTTTTTTCAAACCTTACCCAGCACTTCTTCCCTCCTTGGCCATCCTTGGTGTGGGGGCATAAACGATTGATGAAACCCAATCTTCATCAAATAAATGCCATAGCCCAATCTTACACCAATGTCACCGCCAAGGAAATGACCAAACTCGCAGAGAAACACATCTTCACCTAGCACAAATTAACCCGCATCAAACCCCTCGAGCAATAAAGATCAGGGGGCAACCACCACCAAGAGCATAAAGTATGAGAGCAAGCACCTTTACCCCCACAAACCACAAAGATAAGCTCACAACTGAAGTCGCGATCAGCTTGCCAAGTAAACCAGCAAAACAAGCTACCATTTCACCTTTCAAAGGCACCAAGTAAAAGGCCCCCGAACCAAATGTCACTTGGTCAAAACTCTCCACCAACGGTACAAGGGGCAAATTCAGGGCTAACCAGGAAGGGCTGTATAAATTACAGACTGAAGGAGCAATCAGAATAGCAATCAGAATGATAATCGAACCAACTAATAAGGCTCTGTGTAAGCCCCAAAACTCCCATAAACTAAGCTCCTTGCAATGTGGCCAATCAAAATCAAAGCAAGGTTGCCTGATGTAACTTTGAAGGTCAGAATGAATTGGGTGATCCTGGCAAAAATCGAAAGGACACTAAAAACCTTAAAGAATCCGCAAAGGCACAACCGAGCGCACAACAGCAAGTCAGATATCTAATACCCTCACCAAGATTTATAAACCCGGCACTGATGCATCTGGAGCCTTTCGACACCGATGTTAATAAAAAGTTCAGATCAAATTGAGAAGGCTGTCATGTGGCCAAAGATAATACCGAATGAGCAGGGCTATCAAAGTCATGAGCACGGACAAGAGCGAGTCCATCGATCTAGTCATCCAGGACAGGCTTAAGCATTATCAGGTCTAAAGAAAAGAAATAAATCAGAAAAGCCGCACACCAAAAAAATATATATGATAGTCACCCGCCTTTCGATCTTTTACTGATCGGATAAAAATTAGGGTGACACCCGACGGTCGGTATCCTGCAAACCAACCATGCAAAAATTAAGGGATAAGTCAATGTCGCCCGCTGAACTGAAAACCCGAAAAGGGCGGTTCAGATAAAAATTAGGGAACGAGAGAAAAACAGTGAGATGTTAACTTGAAAATCTATAAAGGCTGGTTAACACTAGGAGTTCGATTAATGGAAATGATTGCCAACATCTCGTACTCAAATTAAATTCACTCGATAAAAGTGTCTTTCATACTGAAACCTCTATGCTTGTGATTGTATGAATGCCTGGCGACCAAGAGAAGGAAACATCGCAAGTAAGCTTAATTGAAGATGCTCCGAGCTCATCAGTGTTTCTTTTCAGAAAATTCGGGTAGACTGAAAACATCTAGGTCTATGCAAAAGTCGGAATAAGTCTACTGGGTTGAAAACCTGAAAGGGCGGTCCAGGTAAAAATTAAGACAATGCTCGATAGATTGAAAACCCCTTGGGGCGGCCAGTCTATGCAAAAGTTATAGTAAAAAAAGAAGCTTGAATTTCTCTAGTTCCCTCTAATCTACGTTTCCCAAGCTTTGCAGGAAGCCCCGTAACTGTTGAGTGTGGCTTGCCGTAGCAAAATTTGAAGAAATGGCTAAATTTGTGTTTTTGGGTAGTTGATGCCGCCAGCGATATAGGCGATGCCACCGGCAATATGGGTTGATTTAGGCGATATCAGTTGATGCCGCTAGCGTCATGGGTGTGGGCGATTTTGAGGAGATGCACCCAGCGATATGAATGATGCCGCCAGGGCATGGAATTAATTTCCCGGCGGCATCAGAAGCAATTTCATCATTTTGGACCTATACAAAATCTATAAACAACCTTGTAGCATAGTTCCATTACCTGTCCAACTGGAATCAGTTTTATTCAATGAAAGCCCGAGGGCGCAAACCATTCAAATATTCCGAATATCTAGCCTACCAAAGCAAAACCAAACAACAATCCAGATTATCCAAACCCAATGTATTAAGGGGTAACAAGCCGAAATAAAAAAAGAGTCCTAAGAATCAAAAAATCTAAAGCATTCCCCCATCGCTAGGTGGGCGAGAGGTGACATTCGGGTCGTCCAAGAGCCATCGATCGGTCACATCCTCATCTTCCTCCCTGCCTTCTATCATAGGCACGCTGCTTGACTCCTCAGTTACTATAGGTGGCCGCCGATGGGCTAACATCTTTAATCCTCTCCGGCTGGTGCTCCTAGGGTGTTCGCGGTCTAAATTTTGCTTGCTTCTCCTCTCTTGGACTGTAGCCTCCAATTGACCTTCAAACTTGCCCACGTGAAGCCGGAGTGCTGCCGTCTCCTCCTCATACGTCCGCTGAGTCGTACGAGCATCCGCCAAGAAAAGGGCTAAGAAGTCCTGCAGACAGAAGAAACAAGAACATCCCATATCATTCATTTCATTCATAGCATGCATTTCACTTCTTATAAATAGGTCATAACAGGAAATGTACCTGAATAAGCAGTGATTGCCCAATAAGTGTGTCCCGAAGAGCGAAATTGTTCTCTGCCAATTGCTCTACATGGCTCCGTACAACCTGAAAAATCCAAAAAGCAAATTAATAAGCACCCGCATCCAAGGGTAAGCAAGAAAGCAATTATCATGTTCTCAAGCCTTACATAAGTAGTGCTCTCTAGCATGAAGATCAGAGCATGCCGGCTTGAGCCTATGTTCCTGGGATGGAACTCGCCTCAGGAATTCATCAGTAGGAACTGGGTCTCCAACGGGTTGACCAGGCGCCCTTCCATAAAATTTATCCCCTCTGGTACACCAAAGTATTGCGTTTTGCTCTGGTTATCCCGACCTCTTTTCCTCGCAGGTTCCTGAAAAGCACGAAAAACACACATAAGCAACATTCCTAACCCAAACAATTGTAAATCATGCGTATAAACGCAATCGTACCTCAAAAGAGCGGTGCCCTCCTGGGACATTGACACACTCCTGCCAGCCACATCCGCACCTATCTCGTCCTCTCCCTCGGGCTTGATCTTAGCATTTTTCTCAACCTCCGTCTCAACCTCCTCTTCCTCTTCTTCTTCCTCCTCCTCAACATCAACTATCCTTTTGAGCTTCCTCTTCTCCTCCTCCATCTTCTTCTTGTTGTGGAACTCGATCGTATTATTATCCTTGATTCAAGGGCAAAGGGGCAAGAGGTGCTACTGGTGCTGCTCGTAGAGACCAGGGACGCTAGGGATCACTCGACCAGTCCCCTCGATATAGTCGGCTTTATCAGCCTTAGATGTAATCACCAAATGGGGCCACTATAAACACATGGGAGGATCAGCGGGCACCGGCCTGGCTACCACAGGGGCAAATCTCCAATCCCTAACCCGCTCTCCCAGGTACTACTACTGCGACAGAGGTCACTCAATCACAAACCGACAGTCATCCACCTCCTTCTTGACCCTTACAACTTCTAGCAGGTTCTCCACCCTATCAAACGGGTCCAGGATAAGCTGTACAAACAATCAACCAAACAACCGATGTAAGTAAAATGTAAATACATAAATGCATTTTGTTTACTAATGTTTTACTTTAAGTGTAAAACAGGAGTCTAAGCCAAAGCATCATGTATTGAGCTAAACCGCACAAACCTCAATGACTCCCGGTGCTAGTGGAGTACTTGGCCTTCCCGCCAATGCCACCGCACCATCGGGCGAGAAAATAGGAACCCAGGGGCACGGTAGTCAAGAACTGAAGCCTACATAAGTAAACAACCAATCAGTCCAACATTACGCATGGTAAATAAAGTGTTCACACCAAATAGGTAAAGTCAATCAAAGTGCTTTAAAGGAAAGTATACCTGCAATAGTAAATGGCTGACTCGGAGAGCCTTCACCTTCTTCCGGGCTCCCGCATCTAGCCCATGATGCATCTGTGCTAAGATAGCCCTTGGCCAATTCTTCTTCTTGATGCTCGCCACATCCTCTATGGCGGAAATCAGCCTGTAGTTGATCTTAAACCCCGAGACCGGGAAGAATAACACGGTGAGCAGGGAGATTACAAAGGAGCGGACACAAGCATCCCTATCATCTTCAGACACCACATCCTCCTTATTCCAGCGCTCGTGCAAATCGCCATAAGATACCCACCCTAAAAGGGGCTTCAGACCAAACAGCGCCTTTATGCACTATACTACGGGCCTCTGCGTATGGTACTTGTCCATGTAAAGGTTGAAATGGATAATCTCATTAATCCACGCCAATCCGATCATTGCCACCATATCTGAAGGAGTGATGGTCGCCTCCCCAAATAGGAAGTGGAAAGTATGTATGGTTTCCGACCACTTCTCTATCAAAGCAATTACAGCCGAGTGGGATAGCTTTGGCATCAACATGGGCATAATCCGAGCCAAATTGCCAAAACCCATGTCGTTGATGGCAAGTGTGAGTTCGGGGTCCTTTTCCGAAATGTGATGCCACCACTCACCGATGGTGCCCATACCTCTGTTGTAAGTCAACCCCTGCGACTGTAAAAATTAGAAATAAATAGATAAGTCTCAAGTCATTTTCTAGCTCTTATTTCTTGTTGTAAAGTTACTAATGTCGCTTCTACTGGAAGTGATGTCGCCGGTGACATCATCCATACCGCTGGCGGTATGGATGATGCCACTGGCGACGTCACCGCGAGCAAAAATGGCATTATACTTGGTTTGGCCTGTTGCAAGGCCTGATGCCACTGGCGACATCGCTCATGCCACCGGTGACATCGATATCTGCTGGCAGAACCCGGTTTTGCCCTAAAAATTGCACCCATCGGGCCAAAACCACCAAAATCAAAATTATTCAAATCCTAGCCCTAGAGATAATAAAAATCCAAACCTAAGCATGCAATATCAGTTTGTAATCAATCAATTTCACATTTATAACTCCTATCATGGCATAATTTCGAGCCTAGGGCCGAAATCAAAAGTTAAACCAAACGAAGGATTCTGGGTTTTGTAGGGCTAGCTGGATGCAGGAAAGATGTTTCTTCTTCTTCGGGGTCAGCTTGGAGATGGGAGAGTTGATCGTGTAGCCATACATATCATCTGTCTTCTTGAAACCGTAAGCCGCGGGAACCGGAAGAAGCTTTAACCCATCCACGATTGAATCGGGCAAGCTTTCCCTCGCCTTTGTCGCCTTTCCCTTGATAGCTTTTACGATTCTCTTCATGATCAAAATTGAAAGGAAAACTATGGAAGGAATTTCAGAAAAGAAGAAGAAAATGGGAAGAATGGAACAGATGGTTGTTTCTATAAAGGAATAAAGAGGAGAGTTTTACTCTCTTAAAATTGCCACGGGGAATTCGAGGAGTTTCACTTTATCTGAAACTATCACTCGATGCCTATGGCGGCGTCAACCTATACCGCCAGCGATATTAGTTATGCCGCCGACGACATCACCTCCATTGATTTGAATTTTGAATTTGTTTGACCAGTTAAAGCTACCTAGTGGCAATTATATCGCTGGCCACATCATCTATGTCGCCGACGATATCAACTCCTCTCCATGCCTTTTTTCAGCCATCCTCGATGAAATCTTGGCTCTAGCCTCGACATCCCAGGACTTCTAAACCCTTTTACTTTTGATTATTATGTTTTTTTGTTGATCAAATGGGCAAAAATATTTTTGTTTCACAAAATCGATCAAGCAGTAAAAATGTCATCTAAAATCTGTCTAATCTTGTTCTCATTCTACTCTTTGCAGGCACAAAACCACAACCACAAACCCAATATGCTCATTATGTACGCTACCCGGAGATTTCGGCATGACCCGATACATGTCAATCTTCGGGTTCACCCTTCGAATGCCTACTAAAGGTCCGTGATACAGTCTCTGTACGTATCACCCTTTGGGTTCACTCCTAGAATGCTAACTAAAGGTCCCTGATACAGTCTCTATACGTATCACCCTTTCGGTTCACCCCAGAATGCCAACTGAAGGTCTCTAACACAGGCTCTATACATGTCACCCTTTGGGTTTACCCCTAGAACGCTAACTAAAGGTCGCTAACATAGGCTCTGTATGTATCACCCTTTGGGTTCACCCCCCGAACACCAACTAAAGGTCCCTGATACAGTCCCTGTACGTATCACCCTTTGGGTTCACCCTAGGAACGCCAACTGAAGGTCCCCGATACAGTGTATGTATGCATCACCCTTTGGGTTCACCCCCAGAATGCCAATTAAAGGTCCCTGATACAGGCTCTGTACGTGTCACCCTTTGGGTTCACCCTTAGAACGCTAACTGAAGGTCCCTAACACAGGCTTTATACGTGTCACCCTTTGGGTTCACCCTTAGAACCCCAACTAAAGGTCTCTGATATAGTCTCTATATGTATCACCCTTTGGGTTCACCCCCAGAACGCTAACTAAAGATCCCTAATACAGTCTCTGTATGTATCGCCCTTTGGGTTCACCCCTAGAATGCCAACTAAAGGTCCTTGATACAGTCTCTGTATATGTCACCCTTTAGGTTCACCCACAGAGCGCCAACTAAAGGTCCCTGACACAGGCTCTGTACGTGTCACCCTTTGGGTTCACCCCTAGAATGCCAACTGAACGTCCCTAATACAGTCTCTATACGTCTCACCCTTTGGTTCACCCTTAGAACGCCAACTGAAGGTCCCTGATATAGTCTACGCACGTATCACCCTTTAGGTTCACCCCTAGAACGCCAATTAAAGGTCCCTGACACAGGCTCTATATGTGTCACCCTTTGGGTTCACCCCTAGAACACCAACTGAAGGTCCCTAATACAGTCTTTGTATGTATTACCCTTTGGGTTCACCCCTAGAACACCAACTGAAGGTCCCTGATACAGTCCCTATACGTATCAACCTTTGGGTTCACCCCTAGAATGCCAACTGAAGGTCCCTGATATAGTCTCTATACATATCACCCTTCGGGTTCACCCCTAGAATGCCAACTGAAGGTCCCTAATACAGTCTCTGTACGTATCACCCTTTGGGTTCACCCCTAAAACGCCAACTGAAGGTCCCTGATACAGTCTCTATACGTATCACCCTTTGGGTTCACCCCTAGAACGCCAACTGAAGGTCCCTAATACAGTCTCTGTACATATCACCCTTTGGGTTCACCCCTAGAATGCCAACTGAAGGTCCCTGATATAGTTTATGTATACATCACCCTTGGGGTTCACCCCCAGAATGCCAACTGAAGGTCCCTGATACAGTCTATGTATGTGTCACCATTGGGGTTCACCCCTAGAACGCCAACTAAAGGTCCCTGATACAGTCTATGTACGTGTCACCTTTTGGGTTCACCCCCAAAACGCCAATTGAAGGTCCCTAACACAGGCTCTATATGTGTCACCCTTTGGGTTCACCCCCAGAACACCAACTGAAGGTCCCTGACACAGGCTCTTTACGTGTCACCCTTTGGGTTCACCCCCAAAATGCAAACTAAAGGTCCTTAACACAGTCTCTTTACATGTCACCCTTTGGGTTCACCCCTAGAACGCCAACTGAAGGTCCCTGATACAGTCTTTATACGTTTTACCATTTGCTTTACCCCTAGAATGCCAACTGAAGGTCCCTGATACAGTCTCTATTCGTATCACCCTTTGGATTCACCCCTAGAACGCCAACTTAAGGTCCCTAATACATTCTCCGTATGTGTCACCCTTTAGGTTCACCCCTGGAACGCCAACTGAAGGTCCCTAATACAGCCTCTATATGTATCACCATTTGGGTTCACCCCCTATTCACTAACCGGGGATTACGGCATGACCCTGTACATACCGATCTTCGGATTCATACCCCGAAACATCATTGGAGATTGTGGAATGACCCTATACATTCTGATCTTCAAATGCCAACTAAAGATCCCGGCATGACCCTGTACATGTCGCCTTTGGGTTCACCGCTCCAAGATCACAGCATGACCTCGTACATGCTAATTTCAGTTTTGACCGTCGTCCTATCATCCAAGACTTCTGAAACCCCTTGTACTTTTTACTTTTACATTTTTACTGTTGATTGAAGGGGCAAAATTATTTTTGTTTCACAAAATCGATTAAGCAATAAAAACGTCATTCAAGAATCAGTCTGATCTTTTACTTATTGCTTATTGTAGGAACTACACTCCACCAACCTACGAAGCATAAGTCCAACCAAGGGGCAATCTCTCCGTGAAGCTCAAGTCCGACCAAGGGGCAATCTCTCTGTGAAGCTCAAGTCCGACCAAGGGGTAACTAATCCACAAAGCACAAGTCTGACCAAGGGGCATCCTTTCCACAAAGCACAAGTCCGACCAAGGGGCAAACCAGTCGTCCATCAGGTATGATTCCTATCCCTTGCTCTTTCTTGCGATCATACAAACATGTGGCAGTAGTTATCCTCCGAGGGGTAGCCTGTGAGCATGGGATTTTGCAGTCCCTCTCGCAAGACGATGATAACGTGTTTTCAATTTTATCGCCTCATAATAAAAGTTCTCTTTAGAATTTTTTATTACCAATATAATGTTCCTTGCGAACTTTATTCTAGGTAGAATCTAGTTCGGCGTGACCGATAACGCGTCCGGTAGGAGCTTGAACCGATGATACACCCAAATTAAATAAATCTCTAAATACCCTTTCAAATGCCCTTTAAAATTCAAAAATCTAGTTTTGACCCCTTTGACCCCGTGTTTGGCAGATTTTCAGGCTTATGGGCTCGCTGGCAGTCAGCTTTTTGAAAGCTCATGCTCCATGCCGCTGGCGGTATCATCCATGTCACCGGCGGCATGGCCAAATCGGGCTTCTACAGACAGCTTTCATCTTCCTCCTTAGGACAGTCTCTTTTTTGCCATTTTCGGTGAAAATGGCTGAAAGGTCTCGAAGACCACCCCAATTTGCCTATAAAAACAAGCCTTAGGGTTCCACAGAGAAAAGGAGAAAAGAACACAACAACCTGCAACTTGAATTTGGGAAATTTTAGAGAGAGAAAGTAGTTCTAGTGAGATAAGAAGTAGGAAAGGTAGATAAAAAGGATCTCAATCCATTTTTCCTGGTTTTCTTCTTCGAACTCTCTGATTGTGAGCTTAAAATCAGTAGACTTTAAGTTAAAATCAATCTAAATAGGAACTTAGAGACTTAAGTACCCAATTTACTACTAAATCACCATTACAAGCTCCCCGGAGGTGTTCCTTGGTTCACGAAGAGGTGGATTCACGGCCCCGAGGTAAAAATCCTGAGTCTCAAAGCTCTTTGGCATTAATATTGCTTGTTTAAGCTGATTCTTGTTGATTTGCATTCATTTTCGGGTTTTCGGTAGTTTTTTTACCATTATCTGCTGCTGCTGCAAGAAATTGAAGTCATCGGAGACATGTTATGTCACCGATGGTATAACTCATGTCGCCAGCGACATCGTTGATACCGCTAGCGACATCACATTCCCTAGAGGCCTTACTTTCTTGTAGGACCCTTTCTTTATGGTACTTAGAAAGCCATGTAACCTGCCTACAGGCTGATGCCTCTATCGACATCATTGATGTCGCCGGTGGTATCAGCCATGTCGCCGGCGGTATGACCTTCTGGACAGCTGTTTTACTTCATTCATTTCCGACCTAGTTTATTTTCCAAAGCTAGGATACACAGTGTAACGATGGAGGTCTAAGACCTTCTGAAAACAGACCCCACCCCATACCATATGGCATTTTCACTGATAATCCGGATAAAATAACAATCAAGTCTAAGATTTGGTTTAAAATGGAATATTCCCGCAAACGCCATTCAAATCTCATTTTAGCCATCCAACCGGGCTTTATAATATTGTAAATGAAATATGTCATGTTCACGCTAACTCAGGTCTTGTTTGGTTTGCCATCTATACATGATTCGTGATATATCTCGTACGATGTGTCGATCTATGCTAACCATCTTCTGTAGGTAGATTTAGGTTAGATGTATGTTAGGCCTTCGTGTATTTTATTTATCGCATAGAAGAATGTATAGGATTTGGAAGCCTTGTAATAATTTTATTTTTCGCACTTATTTTTGGATGACTGTAATAATTTTTATCGCTTTGATTGCTTGGTAAACGGGATAACAACATAATCGAAAACACAAATAAATAGGATGGATTAAAATGAAATATCTTAACTTGGCCTAATGAAAAATAGATAACATCATCCAAACTCGAAATCTCTACTTAAGGTATGGTCTACCACCAAGTGGGAAATTGTACCAAAATTTCTCGGTTGAGCTGAACCGGGTGGCGACTTTATTTTAAGTACGGGATTTCGATCTCGTATCCTTTAACATCTGAATTGGACTTAAAATTCAACATCAACATCAGTGCTTTCATCACAACTAAAATAAGGATCAATCCCTCGACACGCTTCACAGCGCTAGTTATTTTTCCGCCCCCCGTGATACGCCTCTCATGCGGTCCTCGCGGGCAGGAAAAAGGTCGTCTGCTCACATCTAGCCCACCATCCATCAGGTACAATTCCTAAACCCTTGCTCTTTTCATGAGATTATACTAACATGTGGCAGCAGAGATCGCCGGAGGGGCAGCCTGTGAGCACCAAATTTTACAGTCCCTCTCGCGAGACGATGATGACGTACATACAATTTTATTCCTCATGATAAAAATTCTTTTTCCAAATTTTTATTACCGATAAAAAATTCCTTACAAATTTTATTTTCGGAAAAATTCAGTTCGGCGAATGCGTCTGGTGTGAGCTCGAACCGATGATTTGCACCCAAAAAATAATTTAGTCCTAAATACCCTTCAAAATTCAAAAATGACCCTAATTACCCAAAAATCCCGCTAAAACACCTTTTTAGGCTGATTATGGCACCTTTTCACCTTTTTAGGCCGGCCATGCTTACTTTTTAGTCCTAGAAGAAGTTGAAGCAGCCAGCGGCTTCAGTGATACTGCCGACAGTATCATCCATGCCGTTGGTGGCATGAGTTTCGGCAGCAGATAGCTTTTTGCCATACTTGCTCGATACCCGCCGGATAATTGATAAAAGTCAATTTCCACTGGATTTTAGCCTATATAAGGCCTCTTTCCAGCCATTGTCAATGGTTAGCAACTCAATACTTGGATTTTGAGAGGAATTTTAGTGAGATAAGGTGAAGAAAAGGTAAGAAAAGAGAAATTACTCCATCTTTTCTTAGTTTTTCTTCATGAACTCTCTGATATTTAAGCTAAAATTAGTAGACTTTAGGCTTAAAATCAATTTAATAGGTTTTAGAGCCTTAAATCCCATAACCACTACCCAAATCATCATTTGAGCTCCCCGGAGGTGTCATTTGGATCACGAAGAGGTGGATTCATGGCCCCGAGGTAAAAATTCTGAGTGTCATAGCTCTTTGGCATTTATTTCAGTTGTTTATTGTGATTGCATACTGATTTGTGCTTAGTTTTGGGTTTTCAGTCATTTTTTTACCGTAAACTACTGCTGCTGCAAGAAAGTGAAGCCGCTTGAGACATTTGAAGCCGCCGGCGGTATCACTCATGTCACCGGCAACATCAGTGATACTGCCAGGGGCTTCCTTTGTCCCCAACGGCTCTATTTTCTTATGGGACCCTTTCTTTATGGCACCCATAATGTCATTATGTCTACCTGTGTAAATGAAATCGCCAGCGGCATCGTTGATGCCGCCAGCGGCTTCATTCATACCACCAGCGGTATGACCTTTTAGACGGTAGATTTTGCTTTTGTTTCGTTTATAACCTAGTTTAATTTCCAAAGCTAGGATGAACAGTGCAATGATGGGAATCCAGAATTCCCCGAAAACAGTCCAAACCCCATAACATGTAGCATTTTTACTGATAATTTGGTTAATATAATAATCGTGTCCAAAATGGACTTTTCCCTAAAATTCGTTAAAAAAATGAAGTTTTCAAAGGGAACTTTTATTTCAAATATTTCGACCACAACTAGGGGCTCTGCCCCTGAACCCTGTCCCAAGCGCTGCCCCTGAACCCCGCGAGGGGCGCCCCTCGACCCCACCAAGGGTGCTACCCCTTGGACCCTACAAGAGGTTGCCGCCCCTCGGACCCCGCTGCCAGGGGCGCCGTTTTGTATGATATACCCTGTATACGTGCCGTACTTGTGCTAACCTTTCCGTGCTGGTAGATTTAGGTTAGATGTATGCTAGGCCTTTGGGTATTTTATTTTTCCATTTTAGAAAATTGTATAGGATTTAGAAAGCCTTATAATTATTCTTTTAATTTCTACTTTTTATTCGATGACTGTAATAATTTATTTATTTATCGCTTTGAATGCTTGATGACGAGCGAATACAACATATAAATCGAAAACACAGTAAATATGGTGGATTAAACCGACTAAGGAAATAAATTAAACTTTTAACTTGGTTAATGTAAAATAGATAACATCATCCGAAATCAAAATCTCTACTTAAGGTATGGTCTGCCACCCGGTGGGAAAATTGTACCTAAATTTCCCGGTTGAGCTAAACCGAGTGGCGACTCTATTTTAAGTACGGGATTTCGATCTCGTGTCTTTTGAGCATTAAAATATGCAAAACCATTTTCCATCATCACCATCACGCTCATTATTTTCAAGGGATCGATCGGTCCGCCGGCCCAGCTTTGCAGCCCTTCTGAAATTTTGTCCGCTCACAAATAGGATCAAGGCTTATCTAATGAACCCTCCCATGCTGAAACCGCCAATTCTCGGAAACGGCTAATTCTCTATTTAGCAATAGAAGAAACATCTATAGGAGCTATGCTGGTTCATGAGCATGAGGATAATAAGGAACACGCAGTTTATTATCTCAGTAAGAAATTGCTACAGTATAAGACTTGATACACCATCGTGGAGAAAACCTGTACCGCCATGGTGGATCCAAGCAGTTGCAAAGGTGGATCCAATGAAGTATTTATGTCAGACCCCTTTGTTAATCAAAAAACTGGCAAGGTGTCTCTTATTGCTATCAGAATTCAATATTGAATATGTCAAGGGAAGGACAGTGGTTAAGTTCCTACCAAACCAACCACTCAAGGAAGGAGAACCAGAAAACCTAGAGTTCCCTGATGAATGTTTTACAGCAGCAATAGAGAATCTCGGGAAATGGACCATGTTCTTTGATGGTGCCGTTAACAAGCGAGAAGCTAGATGGGGAGTTATCATCAATACTCCAGACGGAGCACTCATACCTCTGTCAAAACGATTAGAATTCCTCACCACGAATAACAGAGTAGAATACGAAGCCTATTTATTCAGAATGTCTGCTCTAGTCACTCATAGAGCAGATAAAGTAAAGATTATTGGCGATTCAGCATTAGTCGACAAACATGTCATGGGAGACTAGGAACTGAAGGAGAAATCCCTCAGACCTTACCTATAGGCTATATGGAGGAAAGCCTCAATGTTCAGCGAATGCGAGTTTTGTTACGTGCCTTGAGAATAGAATCAGATGGCAGATGCATTGGCCACTTTAGCCTCCATGTGGGAAGGGCCTCAAAAGCAGCCAATCAAACCCCTTGTTATAGAGATGACCCGATCTCCGTATTACGTCTGTGTGATAGAAGGCGCCATGGATAAGGAAGAGCCCTAGTACTTTGACATTGTCAAATTCCTTGAAAATGGTGAATTCTCGATCGAAGCTACGGATTTCGACAGGAATATGCTGAGGAAACTTGACGTACAGTTCTGCTTGATTAAGGGAGATGTGTTCAAAAGGTCATCTGACAGTTTGTTGTTAAAATGTTTGACTCAACAAGAAGCAGAGAAGGTGATGAAAGAAGTACATCCGGGAGGCTACGATCCACGTATGAATGGCATCATGATGGCAGAGAAAATTCAAAGGATGGGATACTTTTGGCTAACTATGCTAGCTGATTATGTATTCAAGAGGCAAAGACTTGCCATGCCTGTCAGATATACGAAGACATAAGCCACTTGCCCCTAACGATATTACAGAATTTAACGACGTCTTGGCCATTCTCAGCCTGGGGCATCGATATCATCGGTGAAATAAGGCCATCCTCGACCAATGGCCATCGCTTCTTTATGGTGGCAGTCGATTACTTCTCCAAATGGATTGAAGCAAAATCATAAACACACATTACGGCCAAGAAAATGGCTCGGTTCATTCAGCGACATATCTTCGCCAGATACGGAATTCCTCATCACATAGTAAGTGACAATGGCATGCAGTTATAAGGAGAAACAGCATATCTTATTAAGAAGCATGGGATTGAGCATCATCGATCTTCACCCTATCGTCCTCAAGCCAATGGAGCTGTAAAAGCGGCTAATAAGGCAGTTAAGAAGATCCTCTCCAAAATGGTCACCAATTACCGAGATTGGGACGACCATTTGCCTTACGCATTGTGGGGGTATAGAACCAGCGTTAAGACTCCTGCGGGAAAAACTCCTTTTTCTCTCGTCTATGGTATGCAGGCAGTATTACCCGTTGAAATGGAGATTAAATCTTTGTGCATAGCCCTTAAAGCCAGACTTCCTGAAGATGAATGGGCAAAAGCAAGGCATGAAGAATTGACTTTGATCGAAGAGAAACAATTAGCTGCGTTAGAGAATCAACAATTATACCAACAACGCATGGCTAGAGCTTACAATCACATAGTCAAATGGCAAGATCAACCTCTAAAAATGGATGATTTGGTCTTAAAACAATCTCGTAAGACGCACACAGATACTCAAGGGAAGTTTCATCCAAACTGGGAAGGACCGTACGTAGTAAAGAAGACTCTCAGTAAAGGGGCAGTCAAAATTACAGATCTGGACAGCAACGAATTTGTAAATCGCAACAAGCTGAAGTGCTATCCCGTGTAAACAAAAGAGAAGAAAAAAAATGTGTGTGCAAAGGTTTGTCAAGAGCCAGTAAGGGCTCTCGAGCAAAAATAAAGACCCCAAAATAAGGCCTTGGGTAAAATCCATTCGGAACCTTAGGCAACAATGGACATTTCTTGGGAATAAATACCATTTATCCTTTCTATTTAAATAATATCTTTTATGGTAACATATTCATGTTAAAAATACTACATGAGTGCATTAAATGGAAAATACGAATTATTTAATAAGACATACATTCAAATAGCATTTTTCATCTTTATTTCACACAAAGTGCATTACAAACAGGAAGTGGAAATGAAGAAGACAAACAACGAGGCTTGAAGCCTTTATTCTCCCACGGGAATGAAAGACACACAATGACAAGCTCAATAATCTCTAAGGAAGCTACGGAGCCTGTTAGTCTCGGTAAGCCTCTCCTCAAGAGTGGCAAACCCGCGGATACTCATAACCCATATGCGATAAGCCTCAGTATGATGGCGGGCGAAAGCGAAAAAAAAAGATTAGAATAGAAAATGGACTAATATGTGATGGGTGAATGTTTTTGGATCACATACAAAACCCTTTAATTTTTGGAAACTAATAAAACCCCATTAGGTTTTGGAAACTAACAAAACCTAAAAAGAATCGCAAATGCATATTCTTTATTTTTTTCATTCACATAATAATCTGATCTATCTTTTTATTACAATTTTTCTTCCTTTTTATTACAATTTTTCTTCCTTTAAATAATGACTTAACTATGAGTTATGAAAGAAACTTAAAGCTAAGAAGAAGTTACAAATGAACACACTAAAAGGTAAATAAAAATTGCCTAATTAAACAATATTAAACAGAAATTTAAAACAACAAATTACTATAGGAATTAAAGCATAAAATAATAACTAAAATACTTCAAACGTTCTCCTCTTATATTTGTTGTAAAATGAGCTTAAACCATGATTTAACGAAGTATTATTGGGCCTCAAACAGGTCTTAAATTATTCTTGCTTGTAACAACTCAAAAAGCTTTTAAATGACTTTGAATTTACACCTAATTTTTCATAAATCTTCATCTGAAACTATAAACATATTTCTTCGATTTACCAACCTATTTTGCCACCAACAAATAAATAATATATTATCATGTCCGCCATCACAGTAGGATGGATGTCAAAAGGCACAGAATAATTCACCACCACCTGAGTGCGATTGTTCCACCTCACACCATGACGATAGACCCAAGTATAGGAAAGTTCAAAGCCAAGGAGCATGCACATGGATGTTGGAAACCCCTAAGGACGGTCATACTGCTTATATAAGTGACCGGGAGAGTAGGCGACAATCTCGGAGAGACCAATGAGGACTACCCCATCTTTAGCAACATCAGTAGTCATATGCATGATTCCCCACCATGCCGATACGAACTAAGGAGCTCCGTGCCTAGTAGGCCTTCGGTTGCTAATCCATGCTCGTAGGAACTAACAATACGGAAAGCTTGTCCCAAAGCCAAAGCTACAAAAAAAAGAAAAAAATAATAAGAAAAAGAATAAGAGAAAAAATATTAGATTGAAAACCTAAAAAGGCGGTCCAGGTAAAAATTAAGGCAAGCCTGATAAATTGAAAACCTGAAAGGGCAGTTTATGCAAAAAGAAAGGCTAAAATAAAAGCTACCTGAAGGAGCAGTTCGTTGCCCCTAGTAGTAGCTTTAGTCCCATTTCGAGAAGAGAGCACAAAGATCAGTGTCTCAGCCAAACTCACTACAACGGGAGATTTTCCCTCTAACATTTTATCATTAATATTAAAGAAGGCAAAGCTACAAACCATGGCTGAAGTCTCACAAAGAAAGACTCCCAGCAAAAGTAAACAAGTAAGCAGAAGATAGTTCGCATCGTTAGGAGAAAGAATCCTAACTATGTCAAAAGCCACGTCCAACCTCATGCCCTCATTACAAATCAACTAGCGCCTATCAAATCGCTACAACTGGAAACGTTTCATCAACATATCAGAAAACTCAAGACGATGCATCGGAATGGCTGGAGGTATATCAGATGAAGATCTCAAGAGTCCACAGAATTCTTTGTACAAGGGGCACAGCTCGTGATCTCCGAAATGGAAAACATTGTCAATAGGATCCCAAAACCTGACAGCAGCCTAAATCACGTTGTCCTTAACAAAAATGTGGCAGTATTCCTTCATATGTGACAAACCACAGACCGCGAGACGATCCCAACCATCGGAGTTCTTCTGAAAAACATTCATATCTGCATGAAAACGAATGTAGTTCTCCATGGTAAAATTTTAAAGAGTAGCAGTTTGCTATACGTAGTTTATGGGGCAAACTGCCAATATCTGGCAGATTATCATGATAAACTCGACTGTCAATAAAAGAAGAAAGCACAAAGTGCAAGAATGATGCAAAATTCTTTCATAAAATAAAAAAAATATTTTCATACAAGAAAAGGCTCTGCAAATGGCCTAAAGAAAAGAAAACAACTAAAAGAAAGCCTATCTACTGGCCGCCACTCGAACTCGAGTGCTGGTCATCCACCTAGACCATCCCCAACTAAGCTCGGAACCCTCAGATCTTTAGCTGCAACAGTTTAACCCAAATCATTCATATGCATTTCATGACATGCCATGCATCATCATTAAAATAATAAAGTAATAAACATACTACCATGTCAGAATTTTGGTTCATCATGAACCGCTGCTGTCCTTGGATGTATCCCCAGTCAGAAATGTTTTCAGTAATAGGCATCTACAAAAAATGGAAATCAAAGTGGGCCAGGGCTGTTGCAATTTAAGAAAGAAAAAAAAAGCGGGCAACGCTCACATGAGTAGTGCCAGCCGGGTAGAAAGTCATCGGATGCTCAGGGTCCAGGTAGGGTTGAATCACCGGCATATAGGTACTCAAGTCAGAGCGGTACATCCAGGAACATGGGTGGCTGATACTGGAATCCCCGATGTCCCTCCATAATCACCGGACTCTAAGGTGGAACCGATGAAGCTGAAGAAATCCTAACATAGGTAAAAGTGGGCGTAGGACTTTTCCTGCCTTGGTGATCCTACAGGAACATCGGAACAAAGGCGAATTAGTCGAGCTAAGCACAAAAGAATTGGAAAATGACAAGGAAATCCAAATCAAAGAAAAAGAGATACCGTCATCCAAACAGCCCCAGGGGAACTCGACCTAGCTCGCTCGCTAGGGGCAGAGGTGGAAGGACCATCACCCTCGGACGAAATGTGAGCGTTTGGCTAAGGCTCGACAAGAATAGGATTAGTCTCTGGCCACCCGAGCAGCTGTGAATGGAAAAATGCCTCATACCCCCCGGGTCGCTCCAAGAAAGCACTGGATATGCCATTAAAAGCCAATAGAGGCACATCAGGAGGGATAAAATGCGTCTTAGGAGGAAGATGCCAACCTTAGATACGCTCCCCAAGGTACCACTCTAAGGAGAAGGAAGTCTCTAAAATCAGCCGGGTATTCACAAATTCCTCGGCCAACCTCATAACATCTGGCCAATGAAGTTCATGCCCCCAAGGCTGGGTCTTAATCTGAAGAAAGGAAAAGAAGCCAAGTGTTGGTATAACGATTCTAGCAGATATAGCAAAAAGGGAACAAAAGCCAAAAATACTGTAAGATATACCTGCTCTAAAGTCAGAGAAGGAATGCGGATAGAAAGATAAGAAGGAGACTCGATCTCCCAACCATGCCAGTAATGTGGCAAACAAGGATAGATAGGATAGCCACTATTCAGCACAAGCTTGGTCCTCGGAAGAATCCCCATCTCGAAGAACTGGATCTGCAAAAGTCGGAAAAGTCAGGATGATAAAAGAAGGCAAAATGCTCATGAAGAAAGAAAAGGAAATTTAGCCCTTACATCGACAATCTGAAGACAGGATTTAAACTTGCCGATCATCTTCATCACGTATTGATCAAGAGCCCATTTCAAATGGCCCAACGTGGCTTGGCCCCAGGCATACTCATCAAAGCGGGTGGGATCGATCAAAGTAAGAAGAATGTGAAGGTTCACAATCGAACCCTCAGTGGGAAAATAAAGCCAAGACGAAGTAGCGGCCATGAAGGCTCTCGCCTCACAAGTGGAAGATAAGTGCTCCCTATCCCTAGTAGTCCAAAAGGTCATAAGTTTCTCACAAGAAACTCACCAGGGCTTATCACCAAAATAGTCGATCAAAGCCTCAATAGTCTCCATATTAAAGTTGTCGTAGGTAAAACAAGCATTAAAGTGAATCCCATTACCATGGAAGGGAAGACCTGTGATGGCACAGTAATCCAGCGGAGTGATAGTGTACTCCTCGCAATGAAAATGGAAAGTGTGGGTAGTATCGGACCATCTGCTCAAGATACGGGTATAGGTACCAGCCGAAATGTACGGATACTTGTGAGACTTCACATACTTGTAATTTCTCACCATCCTCCCCAGGGACATCTCGTTAATAATCACCTTAGCACCAGGAGAAAGTACCTTGTACCACTTGTAAAAGTGGGAAATGCTGCCACCCTCATGGGCAGTGACCTGCGAAAATAATGCATGCACACTAATCACACACCAATTTTCTATAAATTACATGATTATTGAAAGTCATTCCATCTAATAAATTCACGACATGATTTAAAACAAAAGGCACAAATAATAATAAATGAAATAACATGATAATAATAAATGAAATAAAAATATGAAAATAGCAGTAGAGCGTACCAAGATCCGAGAAAGGTGATCAGAAGGCTTCAAAGCAGGCGGAATGAAATCCCCAGGAGCGATCCCATGATACTTCCAAGTTCGTGGAAGCACATATAATGCCTCGGCAGGAACTTCGGAGAGCTCCACTTGTTCACCATTGATAACCACATTACACGTGGTCACTTGGACGGCCGGTAAATCCAAGTGGATATTGTAAAGCTTGTACCACATCGAGACCCCGCAAAATCAGAGTAGAAGGGGCAGAAAAGGGAAGAAAATCAGGGAAATCATTGTCGAGAATAGCCAAAGAAGGTAAGGAGCTGTATATATAGCCCGTAGGCGATTAGCCGCCGAACTAATTACATGCGTAATTAGATGATAGGCTAATTGCCTAGCCAGCTGTCATGCACGTAAATGTGTCACGGCTATATAAGTTACCGTTATATAGGTAATAAGCCCGCCGGCTAATTACGTGTATTTTGAAAATTTTTGCATTTTTGCATATTTCATGCATTTTCTGCATTGTTTATAAAACAAGCGGACCTAAAAGCTATTTTTACACAGTCCTTCATACATTAAGCACCCAAAAATATTTATTTCCACCCCTGGTCAATTTTTCCATGCAATTCATTAATAAATTTTTAATCGAAGGGGCAAAATATATTTTGTTGCAAAATTTATCGATTAAAAATGTTTTAACTCATTGCATTCCACACACACTGTTTTGTTTGTTTCGCATACGATAAAATTTCTAGCACGAAATTTATGTATGCGAGGGGCAAACTGTTAGCATAGGTCCGTTCCGGCTCGATGAGGAATAATGCTTATTTTGTTCAGCGATCAGATAAAAGAGCCAAAGAAGACCGAATTGTCATCCAAAAGCCGAAATTCAAAAATCCACATTCTAAGGAAGCCTTGATTTAGCATTTTCTACTGAAAAATCAAAAAGTAAAAATATGGTCAAATCATCTCGTCGGGTAATCGCCTGTCTACAGTAAAAAAAATTAAATCTTACCGAGTTCTGGCAAAAATTTATAGGATTCGAATCAACTTTTGTCAGATAGGTAATTAGCTCGCCTTCTAATTACCACCCCTCTATAAATAGAGGACTCCCCATCTCATTTTCAACAGACGCGCACACACACATACCCCAAAAAAAACCATCCGTGCCATTTTGGTTCCGGGAGTCATAAAAGCTCCAAAACTCTACCAAAAACACTTCTAAATCCAAGCTTTACTACAGACATTCGATATAAACTCATTCTTTTGGTTTTTTAGATCTAGATCTTACAATGATCACTGGTCTAAAAACCACTCAATCTCTCAAAAAAACTCCACATTTTCTTTAGGAATAATCCGAGATTATAGCATAACTTGGGTTAAACCTATTTTCTAATCAAATCACAACTTCTAGCAACTTCAGTCCCGCACCGGCTCTCAAGTCATCCTGGACAGACGAAAAGGTAAACCAAGGGTAATTGGCTCTATACCCACCTTTAAATTCACTTAAGTTCGTTTATATCATTTTTGTTACTGCACATTGCATTTCATTTCTCTGGCAAAGTGAGCCACTGGTGCTACTTAAACTATAATACGTGTAAATAAGCATGCAGGTACGAATAAAACATCCAGAATGTGAGAAACTCTATCCGAGTTTTCGGGCTAAAACCCGAGTGCTGCCGTTGCTCTGCCGAAATTTTGGTAGAAAATATCAATTTATTATGTCGTTATAATGCCCGTTTTATTTTTTGAATTTATTCCTTAAATAAAGCCATTGTAATGCAAAAATTACCACAAATTCCAAAATTCCAAAACTTAAACAATTTGAATAATACGAGTACCTATTGTATCCGAACTCAAAATCTCACTTTCTTTTCGGTATAAAAATCCCATTTAGGAGTAGTATACCATAATTCTCGGTGGAGCTGAACCGAGTGGCGACTCTATTTTATTTTTAAATAAAGTAAAAGTGCTTTGTTTTAAAAATATCTTTTCTTAATAAAATGTGTAAATATATTTCTCAATATATCACATTTTTTGCCTATAAAAAGTCATGTTTTTCACATTCAATAAGTTTACATGAAAAATAATAAAATTAACTTTTTCCTTAATAAGACCAAAATGTTTTATTAAAAGAATCACATCGCGGTCTTCTTAAACAACACCAAATAAAAATGGGCCCCGCTCACTGCACCCCGGCTGCCTCCCATTAAATATCGCCCGCTCACAGTTTGCCATGGTCTTTACCTTAAGATTGTGAATTCTTTATAGTGAGAAGATACCACTTGTTGGTCCTTATGCGTACACTCAATGAGTCAGAGGGGGGTGAATGACTCGCTCTAATAAAATGAAAACTTTTTCGCGGTATGATGAACTACGCTGAGTAGGTCAGTTGGCTGAGTAGAAATCTGAAAAAACTTCAAAGTAAAGAGCACTGAGATTTTCTACTGGTTCGGCAACCTGTGCTTACATCCCGCCCCAAGAGAGTGTCTTGGCTTTAATTCACTAATATCAACTCCTTTACCCTAGGCGGAGAAGCCTTTCACAAATTTCCCCAATTATAGAAAGTACCCTCCAAATTGTAATCGCTCA
Organism: Euphorbia pulcherrima; assembly: GCA_947683365.1. Classification (NCBI taxonomy): domain Eukaryota; kingdom Viridiplantae; phylum Streptophyta; class Magnoliopsida; order Malpighiales; family Euphorbiaceae; genus Euphorbia; species Euphorbia pulcherrima. The sequence goes on along the minus strand of CANTUS010000014.1, from coordinate 37,444,093 downwards.
CCCGCTAAGTAGAATACCCTCTTCTACTAGCAACTCAACTAAGTCTAAACAAGAGCTGGAATCAACTTATAGAAACGTTGATCCAGTTACAAATAATCAGTTATTACAATGCTATTGATCTATTCTATTCTTTGATGTAAAGCCGATTCTCACTGAGTAGTTGCTTTCTCGATTTGAACTTCTTTAAAGTTTGTAAATTGGCAGAGTTTTGCTTCTTAGAAATTCAGGTATAATCACCAAGTTCTAATGCTTGCCTTCTTGCTCCTTTTATACCTGAATTCAAGAATGTAGCCGTTGAACTTGCTTTGGCATCTTCTGAAATTGACAACTCATCTATTCACCCGTTGCTTCTTCAAATCAATCCGTTAGGAGATAGAATCACACCGTTGTGAGATAGAAAACAATTCACTAGAGATAGATTGAAATTCGAGCTTCAATATGAATTCTTTGTTGTTTGATGCCAGTCTTCCGTTACAGATAACTCGGGTTGACTTGCTACGTGTCATCTTCCCACACCTTCTGGTCATCTGACAGTTTTCCAAGCGCATGATACTATATTATTGATCTGCAGAATTTCCCAATTTAGCAAACGACTTTTTGCAGCTTGTTTCTGGAAGACTTTGTCTTTTTCTTCATAAACCGGAGTCTTGTCAAGGCATTAATTTTTTTTGTCTTTGTCTCATTAATATTCTGCAAAAAGCAGCACTAAAAGCAAAGATTCCATTTTTCCTTAAATGGAAAAGTCAGTGCCATTGACTAAGATACAGTAACTCAGCGAAAGATAGAATAATATACTCAGCTGAAACAAAATCTTAATATTAAGCATTGAGTGAACAGTTACTAGTCAGCGACTAAGTAAACAGCTCAACTCAAAAACAAATCAGAGTTAAAACCAAATAACTAGCTCAGCGGAGAATTGACATTCTACCCTCGAATTTAATAACTCACATATAACCATAGATTATATATTTTAACCTCATTATTGATTTAATTAACTCAAATTTAATTGTTATGCTCAAAACTTAAGCACTACTGAGTCATCTACTAAGTCGGTCCAAACTTGTGCTGGGTTCAACACTTACCTTTTTTATGTCATTTTTTTCTCTAAAGCGAAGAATTGAAGGATCTGAACTTCAGTGAATGATTTTCGAAATCAATGTCAGTGTTTAAGGAGATGAAACCGTTTTTCACAGATTATATGAACGGTTTTTGTAGTTATGGTGAACGGTTTTGTGAGTGGATTTTGAATTTGATTTTTCTCTGATATCGAACGACAGGTAGAGGAATTGGAGGAGATGTTGGGATTTCTTTTCACTGCAACGTAAAGATGAGAATATTTTCCCATGTTTTCTTTAGGGCTTTTTATAAATATGTACCAAAAGCAAAGTTTCCTTTCATCCCAACATTTAGGTTATAACTTTCCCTAACCAAACAAGTTTCAAAATTAAAGTTGTACGTTCCACCATGCTCTCCACTATTCATACTACTGTTCATATACACTATTCACTCACTATTCACATTTTTTTAATTTCTCATCTTATTTTTCCATTATCTCTCAAACTGTTCATTTTTTTACATGTCACTTTAGAGTTTTTTGTTCGTCTCATTTTTATCTTGGAAATGCCATCTATTATGATATACATTTTCAAAAAAAAAATTTCAATTGTTCGATATTTGGTAGGTAAGTGGTAGATATCTTGTACGAACCTTGTAGAAATCGTATATTTAATTGAAAATTTGTTCAATCCACAAAGTTTATGTTTATAACATATTTCTACCATATTTCATATATTTACTAGCATTCTACCAGATACTTACCATATAACTACAGATTCATCCAAAAACTTTTTTACAAATGTTCAATATCCGGTAAGTAACTGGTAGATATCTGGTAGGTACTTGGTATGAACCTTAAATTTCATTGGAAGTTTGTTCAATCCACCAAGTTTATGTTTGTTTTAACTTTCTACATTATTTCATGAATTTACTAGCATCCTACTAGATACTTACCAGGTACTTACCAGATACCTACTAGATACATTCAAAAACTTTTTTTCAATTGTTGAGTTAAAAACAGATACTTACCAGATTTTTACCAGATTCTGTTGAATTAAAAACAGAAATTAAAAATATATGAAAATACTATTCTTACCAATTACTTACTAGATACCTACTAGATTTATTGAATTAAAAACAGAAATTGAATACATATGAAAATATGATTGTTACCAGTTACCTACCAGATACCTACCAGATTCTATTGAATTAAAAACAGAAATTAAAAAAATATGAAAATACGATTCTCACTAGTTACGTACCAGATACCTACCAGATTCTGTTGAAATAAAAACAGAAATTCAAACGTATAAAAATATGATTTTTAACATGTATCTACCAGCTACTTAATAGATATCGAACAACCAAATTTTTTTTTCAAAAAAGTATATCATAGTGGATAGCATTTCGAAGATAAAAATGAGACAAACAAAAAACTCTAAAACGGCATGTAATAAAAAAGGAACGGTTTGAAAGATACTGTTAAAATAAGATGAAAAATATAAAAAATGAATAGTGCATGAACTAGGGGTGTTAACAAGTCTAGCGGCTCGCAAACAGTCCGAGATTCGGGTTGTTCAAAGCTCGATCAGAGTTCGACTCGATAGAGCTTGACTCAAGTTCGGGATCAGCTCAAGATATTAATAAGCCAAACCAAGCCTTCTAAGGTTCGGCTTGAAAGCTCGCAAACATGTTTGTATAATTTTTGTAGTTAATAAATTAGTGAAAAATAAATTAATTATATATGATTGGTGAGTAATAATTATTCATTTACTATAATTATTAGTAAAAAGATGATTTAATAACTTGCTATTTCTTTTCAAGAGTGGTGCTGAATATGGAATTGCATAGGGTAGAACATAGAAAGAGACGAAATGAGAGTGATTACGGATCATGGTAAAAATATTATGATGTTAGTTTAAATTTTTTAAAATTATGTATTTCTTTAAGCGCGAATAAATTGCGTTATTTTTTTGGAAATGTTATTTTTTTTAAAAAGTGTAACAAAATATCAATGTTACTGATGCAATCCTTTTTTTAACTATTGTTGTCATAAATCAATTTTAATCATCAAAGTTGAAACACTTACAACACTTTTATTTTGTGTTGCAATAATGCATATATGTTAGGGCTCTTTTACGCTCGCGAACTCAAGCCGAGCTTTTCACGAGCCCGAACTGAGCTTCATTTTTCTAAGCTCAATGGGAGCCGAGCCCGAGCAAATATATTCACAAGTCGAGCCAAGCCGTGCACTATTTGGTCTCGGTTCGGCTCATTAACACCCCCCTAGTGTGAACAGTAGCGTGAATAGTGGTGAAGCGTATTCCTTGATAATGAAAACTTAAAATTGGTTAGAGAGTGCAAAGAATAAATAAGGAAGTAAAGATGTAAATATAAAATTTAAATAGTATATTTTAACAATTTTCATTCTCTTTATATTTGTTATTTGTTATTTTTTGGCCTAATATTTTGGGACTTTTTCATAAAGGTTCTTAAAACATAAAATAATTTGGGCAAAAAGATTAACTTAATACAAAAACACCTACACTCATACGTTTCCCCATTGTCATCCTTGTCATGCGTTTCCCCCTTGTCATGCAATTTGTTGTATTTTATTTTAATTTCTTGCTTTATTTTGTATTTAAGTCTCAAACCGTTCATTTTTTCGACACATTTTTATCTTCGAAATAACATCCACTGTGATATATTTTTCCAAATTTTTTTTGAACTGTCACATGTCCTATAGATATCCAATAGAAGTTCAATAGAAATCAGTAAAATTAGAAGAACTTAGATTCAAAACATTAGATGAATTTTTTACAGATCAGAACTTTAAAATATATTTGTAAATGTAGAAGAACTTTGATTCAACATATTAGGATAGTTTTACTGACATTTGGTCTAGATACTGACTTCTGAAATAAGGTTTTGTTGTTGTAACCATTTTACCCTAATTAAAGCAGTTTTTGGACTAGATGATGACTTCTGATATTATATGTATCCATCAGACATCAAATAGATTGCCAATAGACATTTGATAGAAATCCAATAGACATTCGATATAAATCCAATAGACAATTGATGAAACATCCAGAATACAACAACAACAACATTACCCCAATGCCTAAGAAGGCTCCTACACAAGCAGGGTAAGGGGAGGGGGAGTTGGGTGTACGCAATCTTACCTCTGTAATTATAGAGATGTTTCCAATTGACCCTGAAGTGGAGTTACAACGCTATACGTGACTTCATAATAAACGAAGTTCAGACAGTTTAATAAATAATTTTGCTTTAGTCCAATTTGCTTTAATGAAACTTCCAAAATAATTGAACAAAATACTAAAGACAACCAACAGTTATCCAATAGACAGCCAATGTATATCACTTTTTCCAACGAAAAAAAGAAACAGTAACTAAAAAGGATCAATATTCAATATACAAAATATCAGATAACAATCTATTAAAAATCTAATGAAACGCCAATTGAAAAACACACAAGTCAATTACGCATACTTGTACAAATGTCTAATATCAACTTCAAAATAAGTGACAACTAAAATTTAAAATATGTTTGTACAGATGTCTTTTATTAATTTCAAAATAGATTTCTAAAAGAATTCTAGTAGATGTCTGATAGATGTCCAATAGATGCTGCAAAAATTTCTTTTGAGCTAAACTGATGATGTTAACCACTACCTGAAAGGCCCATCTCAGAATACCAACAACCAGTGCTACTACTAGTGATGCAAACATTGCTATAAATAAAATTGAACCATACCATATTTCAGTAAAAATGAATGAATTAAAGATCAAGTTGTTGGTTTCTAAGATTCAAGCATAATTGAAAAAGTAGCAACTAATTCACTGTGGGAATAAATACTAAAACATATAGCCAATCTTTGCAATCAATCACCAAAAGTATTTATGATCTAATTGAATGCCATATCATATATGTTGAGACTCAAATAGAATTGTAGCGTTCTTCCATTTAAGCCAGATGCATACCATTGACAAACACTGATTATGGGATTCTTTGCTTAAAACCAAAATTAGACTAGAGTGATGTCCAATATATGCCCAATAGATGTCCAATAGACATTCAATAGATGCCTAAGGTTAACATGACTATAATTTAGGTCACTAATAAACAACGATCTCATCCTTAATTTTGAATACAAGCACACATTTCAACACCAAAATTGCTTGCTCCACTAGCAGTCTAATTATTAAATTGGCCATTGATATCAAAATAACTACTTTGGCATTTTATCAAACACATGGTGTGCTCTTCAATTTCAACAAAAACAATATTGTAAAAAACACTACCAAAATTAAGATATATAAACTATACATTGAATATCTAACACATGTCTATTGGATATTTATCGGATGTCTAAGAGATTTCAATGGAGTTGTTAAAATTTTCACATAACAAAGGCAAACCTAAGGACTAGGTTCCTTTCGAGATCCACCAAAGAGCCATTTTTAACAGCAAAATGGACTCTAAAGTTTACAATTGGAGTTATTCAGGGATAAGTCTACGAATAACAACAATTCAAAAGATTAAGTTTCATTTTTCATGTCCTATAAACAGTAAAACTCACAAAGCTAACGATCCTGACAAGTACAGGAGAAGGTACCATGGGACAACTCTCAAAAAGCTCGCAAGTTAGGATTGAGATGCGATGTCAGGAAATTAGCTGAATATAGAGGCAAAAATGATTGCAGAGTTCCCAATTCTCCCAAGTTCCAAGAAAAGTACACAAGCTATCATTAAATACAGTAAAAAATGTTTATCAACAGATCTCAATTACTCAATAGAAATGCTAGGACAAGAAACAGTTCCATATAATAGTAAAAATATCTCAATTCAAGAGAGTACCAAACTCCAAGTCCAATGAATTACAATTTCAATTGAATGAATATCCTTGAGAAAAAGTGATTGAAAAATACAGATCTCTAACCACAAGAAAAAAATCTTGTAATTAAATCTTCAGCTAACGAAATTCGATAAATAAGCACAATCAATTACAGAATCACCTCGTAAGAGCAAAGTAGGAGCGACGAGGGGAAGAATCTGACGGTTTTGGCCATGGAAGGGAAATTATATGGCCATAATAACAATCATTCAATAGTGAAAATCAAAAGAAGAAAAAGAAGATAAAATCACTCAAATACAGATAAGAAGAAGAAGAAGAAGAAGAAGAGAGCAAATGTAGGAAAAAAGGAGAAAATTCCCTAAACAAAGTCTTATATACAATGTAAACATGTAAAAAGAATTAAAATAAAATTAAAATAAAAAATATTTAGCTGACATTGCAATTTTATAATTAATTTAGAAAAAGTGATTCATTCTGACAAATATCCTAGTATTTTGACAAACTATCAAGAATAGTCATACTTTGTAAACTATTTACAAATTCACCGTCAAGTCAAACTATTTACAAATACACATTCCCTTCAATTCTATTTACATACCATGTCATCCACTTGTTTCCCTCCTTTTTCTTTTGATTTTTTTCTTATTTTTCATTTATCTCTCAAATCATTTATTTTTTCTACATGCCGCTTCAGAGTTTTTTGTTCGTCTTATGTTTATCTTTGAAATGACATTCACTGTGACATTTTCAAATTTTTTGAACCAGTAGACATCTGATAGACGTCCAATAGACATGTGATAGAAGTCTGGTAGACATATGGTAGATATTAGTTTTTGATGGTTTTTTTATGGAATCGTTATGTTAGTTTGTGCAAATCTTGAAATCACCAGCTAAGCAATGATAAATTAGTGGAAAAAATCAAACAAATAACAAGAAGAGAAGAGAATCGAGATACGCTTTTAAGATCAAGAAAAGAACGCAAGAACAGGTTTAATAGAAAGAAAGTACAATATATAGATCATAAGAGAAAAAAGGCTAATGAAAAAAAATAGATTCTACACATGACAAGACTTCTATCACATGTCTATCAGACTTCTATAACATGTCTTCTAGACATTTACCACATGTCTATCAGTTGAAAAAGTTTGAAAAAGTCATAGTGGATGTCATTTCGAAGATAATAAAGAGACGAACAAAAAACTCTAAAGTGACGTGTCGAAAAAATGAACGGTTTGAAAGATAAAGAGTAAACTTAACAAACATGCCATGTGGTTTGATCGTTTTGTAAAAAGATGCTTATGGAATTTTTTTTTTAAAAGGGTGCCTGTGGTTTCAAAAGTTTTCAAAAGGGTGCATGTGGTTTAAAAATTATAGCGCTACACCAGTTATTTCAATAAATTCAACATTCCTATATTTTAACTATATTATTTAAGAATTATGTATCAAAATTTGAGTAAGATTCGTAAAATTTTCATTTTGTTTTGATTTTTTAAAGTTATAATCAAATTATAATTTAAAAATATATTAATACTTCTCGAAAAATTCTAAAATTTATCATAAGGGTGTATTATATTTTTATTAACTAAACTATAAAATTTCACTTCAAAATAGACAAGATTATCCTTTAAAATGTGGTTTTAATATTTTGGGAATCATTTTTTTAAAACCACATGCACCTCCTTAAAAAAAATTCTACAAATACCTTTTTATAAAACAATCAAATCATAGGATATGTTTTTAAAGTTTAATCAAAGATAAATATAAAAGAAAGTAAAAAAAAAATAAAAAAAGTTCATAAACAATAATTAACGGAGGGGAACGTCTAGTTGCAAATATTTTATCTTTCTAATAGTGGGGTGTTTTTTTTGGAAGACCCCCATTTTGTTTGAGCCCATTTATTGTAAAAAGCCCCTTTACAAAGGGCTTAATTACGTTCATCTCTGCCCCCTCTTTCTTTGCTTCCTTCGCCCTCTAATATCTTCCCCTCTCTGTCCATTTTCGTCTCCAATCAGGTAGATTTTTAATCTTTTGTCTGTTATTTATGGTTAATTTGAAATTCTTTCCTCTTTTATTGTTTTCAGCAATTCAATTGTGAATGGTTACCGATTCCGAAAACAAGATGCTGAATACAGTTGTCGGATCTAATCTTCTTTCCGAATCTGGGGGTGCGAAGCACTGGCTCTAAGGGTGGATTTCGGTGGTCGGGTTTACAACGGCACACCCTTGCACCCGTTTCTCGTGTTTATTCGGATCTAGATCTAGCAAATTAGAAGAAATTGAAATTGCTGCTCGTTTAGTGATAGCATAGATAATCTAATTAATTATGCCTTTCTGAATTTTTCCTATTATGAGAACGCAGCCGATTAGAGTTTGAACGGAATTGATGCGGAATAATTTCTGCTTAGCCTCTTTTATAACTCTTTCGAACTGTTGGCTATTAAATGTTGACGATTTTAATATTTTGTTTCGCATGGAAATGATGTAGAAGGATATTATGTCAGACATGGAAAGTAAAGAGCAAGAGCAAGTGGGCGGAAATGTTGAGAACAATGCTTCTATGCCCTCACCTAAACAGCAGGTTCTGATTTTTCCTTTTCTTTTTTTGTTTATCTGTTTTTAAATATGATTTGCTGGAACATAGAATTATTGTATATGTAGGGAGTTCTTATCTTATTCAAGAGGTTTTACTAATCATCTTTTTGTGAAATATTTCTTTAGGAAGAAACTGTAAAGAGCAAATATGGAGGAATAATGCCTAAGAAACCTCCACTTATTTCTAAGGTGATATCTTGTTTACTGTAATTTGTTAACACATTCTTGTAAGATGTTCTGATTCTGACTTAAGCTTTTGTTTCCATATTAGGACCACGAGCGGGCCTACTTTGATTCGGCTGATTGGGCTCTTGGAAAGGTAATCATGATCTGTTATTTACATAGGAAAATCCTGGAGACTTATCCTTAGATGCTTTGTCTAATATCTTGTGCTATATATGTAAATAATGACAACAGCAAGGCGTTGAGAAACCTAAGGGACCTCTTGAAGCTCTTCGGCCAAAATTACAGGTAGTCTTTTGATATTACGTATCGTGTGGTGATCTTTAACTAATTCTTCGACCTTCTATGTCCAGATTTTTGAATTTTGAGTTTAAACAATGTTTATTGTATTTTCAGTGAACTACCCATTGCGGATAATGTTACTAGAAATTTTGTAAATTGTACAAATAGTTTTTCTACGATAGTGCTGGTTGAGCCTTAGCCTTTAGCCCGTTTATTTAGATTGAATAAAAGAAGGAATATTCACATATGTACGTGGTATAAGTATATAAACTTTCAATTCTTTTATAAAAATTCAGAATAGGAATGCCATAACATAGCTGATAACATCTCGAACCTTGTAGAGGTTCAAGTAGATTTACGCTCAGTTTTGTCGATTGCTTTCATTTTGTGTGCTTCGCTACTTTGGACTAAAAGGGGTGGGATACTGCATTCTCTGTGCTAATTAATTATTCCTACTACATTTAAGATTTAACTTTCCCTTGGCAGCTTGTTGACCATGCTTTATTTTTGGGACGGCGTTATAAACACAATTCATGTTAGTTCAACTTATTTTGCATGGGTCTTAGCAATGTAATGGACAACGTAATTGATATAAAAATAGGATACGTCATTAGTATATACTCTATAATACTAACTTTTTAAAAAGAAAATAAACATCATGTCAGTGAACATGACATAAGTAATTTCTATATATTTAGGTGAAGGAAATTCCTTTCATTGTTTTATTTGTTAACAACTTAGAATTTAGAGGTTGTTGGGCTTTATAGTAATGACTTAAAGCCATATGATTACCTTATAGAAGGATCTTGTCATAAATTTTTTCTGTTGCGAGAAATGAAGTTATCTTCTGACCCATATATTGAATATGGTGTGAATAGAATTTCCCGCTTTTGTAAGTAGTAAAGTTTCGATTAACAGAATTATTTTGAAAATGTCTCCTTAAACTTCAAAATATATGAAACGAAGGGTAAACTTAATTTAAGCCCCTTCATATTATTACATTAGCACATTTTAGCTGCTACATGTGATTTTGTTGTATGAGAAGTCTTGAACTTACCACTTACCAATATTGTAATAGAAAAATATTTTTTTTTATGCTTCAATGCGAAATGTTGATATGACATGCTCAACCATAAGTTTGACATTTTTTTACCTACCCCAAGTCCTATAAAACAATTGTTTCTCTTTTTCCTTACTTTGTGGTAAAGAGTTCTTACTCTCACACATTTAGACAACCAATTGAGCATTGGAGAGTAAAAGAGGATTCAAACCTCTAAGAACGTAAGTGGGGAAAACTTTGGCGTCATGGGGTTAGGTTTGTGCTCGAGGGAGTTGAGGCATATAACAAAAAAAGAGCAGTAAACTATTCATTCCTACCATTAACAAACCTAATCCAATAAATAGTGAAAAAACACATGTTAGATCACACTCAATCTGATTATTCACATCCTTATAAATTGAAAATCTAAAATAAGTTCAAACAAACTACTAAAGTTGACAGATAGTACTTCTAATCTAGACTTTAGACTTCATAGATAAACTAAAACTTAAAATTGAGCTTGATTCTATTTGCTAATCATAATTATAGTCTATGAATCACGGAAACTCCTAGACATTAATGTTTCCCGTTTCCATTTCCATATCAGAAATCTAAAATCACGTTACTTTTTGTGTTTCCAGTGTGCGTTTTCAATTTCCGGAAACGTTTCCGTGCTACCTAGATTATAGTATTTTCCTATCCAACATTTTCTTCATTCTCATCATCTTTAAACTTATTCTCCCCAAAGTCGTCATCTTCTTTTTCGTCATTTAGAGATATGGAAATAACTCTTTCTTCAACATTAGATAGACAATGCTACTTTATTATTACCCTTTACTCCTTTAGAACATAAAGGAAAATATGAAATTATGAATTTAAGTGGATTGATTTCGATCCTTTTACTTTTAGTGAAGATAAGTCCCGATAGATTAAATTGTTAATACTTCTATACTCTTCTTTCTCTTTCTTTGTTTACTTATGTAATATTATATTTCGATAGTCAAGATTATACATACGACATGATCCTAAAAATCATAAAAAAAACCCTTCTTACTCTAAAGCTCACCTTTTGCAAAATGTCCGAGCTGTGCGTAGGCGCAAAAGGCGCGCCCCAGATGAACCGTACCTCGACTGAGCCTTTGCGAGGCACTGGCCCCTGTGCCTTGAGCGCCTGTAACAATTTTTCATTAATTAGGCTTCTTCAGTTTGGCTTCTTTCCTTAGTAATTCTCGTGCCTAAGTGTTTGTTGTGTTGAAATTATATATTTTTGGTTCTACGTGATAATGGATGATATTCTAGTCCATGTTACTCGGACTTTTGAATTTCTCCGGATCACGGGTGTTAGCAACCGAAGAGAATGAGAAACACTTAAAAGACAAAGGAAAATAGAAACTGAAGCTTTAATAGTAAATAGGAATCTGCTGGAGGTTTATTTGATTGGGAAAAACAAAGGTAACAATACAACAAAGAAGAACAGAATTGATAATAGAAACTGAATTGAAAAGCACACTTTTCAATCCCCCTCTCTTCCAAAAGGAAAGAGCCAAAATAACTATCTCAAAGTCTGCCTAAAACAATACAAACTCACAACTTAAATAATGCTAGAACACAATAATACTAACAAATATTAGATCAGCCAACTTAATTATATCTAGACCCCATACTTACTCCCATACAACCAGCTTAATAATTTCTAGAGCCCATACTTAATGATTCTTAATAATTCATGGATCCCATGCCCCCTAATTTGCTGCCCATAGCAGCAGCATTTTCTTTGTCTCTTCTAGAATAGACTTGCCAAATTCGTTGGCCTTTGCTGGTTTGGTCCAAAATCTGACCATGTTCTCTATCATTGCCACCCTCTTGAACAACAATCTTGTCCTCAAGATTGAGGGAATTCACTGTGAATGGTGAAAGAGTCCTCCCAAGTAGTTTCTTCAGGGCCATGAGAAGTCCACTGACAAAACCATTCTTCTTGGTTAGGTTTGTCAAAGGTTTGGCTATCTTGTTATAATCTTGAATGAAACGGCAATAGTAGTTGGTTAACCCCAAACAACCACGAACACTTTTGACATCTTGAGGGATTGGCCAATCTTGAACTGCTGAAATTTTCGTAGGATCCATGGAAACGGCAGAAAAATCAGCTGGGTATCCCAACCACTGCTGCAATGACTAATTAGCCTGTCTGTCTTGTGTTACGCCTTGAAGTTCAAAAAGAACCCCATTATGCCGAAATCGCATCCGTTTGGCTGCCCAATTACGAACAACTTCGCCCAAGGTTTGAAACCAAGCCATTCCCAAGATCAAATCTACACTTTCAACGTCAAAAACTAAAGCATCGAGAGAACAAGAGTATTGGCCTATTCGAAGTTCAGGAACCGCACATTTCCCGGTCACCCATACTTTGGATCCATCTCCCAGGCGTATATTGACAAGAGGGATTGAATTTTCTTTGAATCCCATGGCTGCCACCAGCTTGCGAGAGATGAAGTTATGGGTAGCACCACAATCTAACAAAATCAAAATTGGAATACTGTCGATTGTACCATTAAGACGCATCATTTCAAATTCAGAATTGGGAGCTGCAGTGGAGAAAAATTCCAGCAGCTTACATTGGCCCTCATCGGCTCTTTGATCTTCAATTTCTTCAGAGTAAGTATCTGCATCGACATCTACTTCATTACTATCATTTTCCCCCAATACAATTAATCTCAAGCTTCCTTCCGGACACCTATGTTGGGGACTGTACTTCTGCCCACAACGGAAACAAAGACCTTTTCGGCGACGATCATCTAGTTCAGCGGAAGAGAGTTCTTTGAAGGTTGAGCGATGATTTGAGGATGAAGAAGAACCTTGTGTTTTGCCTGATAAGGCAGAATGTGTCCTGTTTGGTGCTTCCAGAGTTGAATAAGAACGTTGAAATTGATTTGGGCCATCAATTCTCTCAATTTGGCTCGCTGGTCCCAAACTTAATTGAGTAGACTTCACGGTATTACTTGTAATGTGACTCCCATGGTTGTTTCCGACCATTCTGTTTGTCACTAATCTTTCCTTAAACATTGGATTCCTATTATGCAATGCCATCTCAATAGTACGAGCGAGGCGGAGAGCATGGATGCGATTAGTCGGGTTCATAACACGAACCCAATCCTTAATTTCTTCCTTCAGTCCATTGATAAAAAGACCAACATATTGTTCTTCAGGTTGTTTAGGAACCTGTGCAGCAATTAACTCAAATTCTTCAATGTAAGAAGGGACGGAACAGTGTTGTCGCAAGGCAGCTAACTCTTCATAGGCATTCTGCAACCCGATACCACCAAGACGGGCTGATAATTCTTCTTTGAACTGTGCCCAAGTGATTTCAGGGAACAAATCTGTGAGAATTGTGAACCAATTGATGGCAGCCCCTTCCTTACACATTTGTGCCATTGACAATTGCATATGTGCAGGGGTTTGATTAGCCCTGAAAAATAGCTCAGACTTAGTAAGCCAACCACGAGGATTTTGACCGGAGAAACCTGGAAGTTTAATCTTTTGAACTGAGAAAAGCGCATCAGAATGATCAGTTGGGGCACAATGACCCGACGAAGGATGAATAGGAGGTCTCGGGGGAACCCGTGAATGAGTAGCAGATGTATCTCCATTCAAATCTCCTTCACAAATTGGGCGTCTCCCCTGCTGCTTGATCCAGTCAGTAACTGTCCGTTGAAATTCGTTGTTTGCTTGCTTTTGTGAATCTAATCCCGCCTTAATTTCTGCGACAGAAAGAGTGAGGTCCTGGACTTGTTGAGTTACTTCTTCAAGCTTGGCATCAGTGGCTTCTTGCCGAGCATGAAAGGATTGGAATCTAGTCTCGGTTGCCATCTATGGGGGGGAATCTGAATCCGGCAGGTCGGACCAAATGTTAGCAACCGAAGAGAATGAGAAACACTTAAAAGACAAAGGAAAATAGAAACTGAAGCTTTAATAGTAAATAGGAATCTGCTGGAGGTTTATTTGATTGGGAAAAACAAAGGTAACAATACAATAAAGAAGAACAGAATTGATAATAGAAACTGAATTGAAAAGCACACTTTTCAATCCCCCTCTCTTCCAAAAGGAAAGAGCCAAAATAACTATCTCAAAGTCTGCCTAAAACAATACAAACTCACAACTTAAATAATGCTAGAACACAATAATACTAACAAATATTAGATCCCATACAGCTGCAGCACCCATACAGCGAACTTAATTATATCTACACCCCATACTTACTCCCATACAGCCAGCTTAATAATTTCTAGAGCCCATACTTAATGATTCTTAATAATTCATGGATCCCATGCCCCCTAATTTGCTGCCCATAGCAGCAGCATTTTCTTTGTCTCTTCTAGAATAGACTTGCCAAATTCGTTGGCCTTTGCTGGTTTGGTCCAAAATCTGACCATGTTCTCTATCAACGGGTGTCTGGTACGGACGGTACGGATACCCGTGCTGGATCAGTGTTCGGTATGCCGGAATGCAGATGGGTGCGGCAAAGAAGAACATTGTCAATGGAGGAGTGCGGCAAAGAATGAACACAAACGGCTGATTAGAGACGATGAGGAAATAGTTGTTGTCAAGGCTAGGGTTACTTTGTTTTAGTCTTTTTACACTGGGCTTTTTAAAGTAAAAAAACTCAACAGCTTGATAGCTTAAAAAGTTACTGCTGACATTTACGAAAAAAGAAAAAAAAAGTTACAGCTAATAAAAGTAAATTACTTTTAATATAGTTTTGATAAACTCAACTTCAATTAACTTTTACTAACAGTTAACTCTATAATTCTTAAGTCTCTTCATCTATCTCAAACTCTTAAGTCACAATTTGTTTAAGTATCTTATTTTAGGATTTTGATTTTTTTAATTCACCCGTAACCTTGTACCCGTAGCCAAAATTAGGGCGGTGTCCCTGTGTCCTGAAATTTTAAAATTGGCGTACCGGTTACTCGGATCCACACCCGTATCTGATACCCTTACCCGAGTCCAGGTAACATAGATTCTAGTTTATTTTGCATTTGCTAATATGGCTACCTAAGAAGGCATGTGTCACGAACAGATTGTGACTGGCTTGGCTTCAGGTAAGATCAGTAGCAGAAATAGAGGAAATAGGGAGTTAAAGGTGAAGGGGGAGGTGAGAAATAAGAGAGAACAGGGGAAGATAGAAAATAGGGAGAAAATAAGCTTAAAGTTTGATAATAATTCATTGATTATTCTGCTCTAAGGCTTACAATGCTTAAATAGAAAGATTCTAACAACCAAAAGGGACAGCAGTCCAATGACTCACAAATAAGACAAATTACTCTTAACAAACTACTAACAATAGGATAAGAATGGCTTATATCGCCTTAGGTAATAAAATACTACTTTACCCTAATAAAAGACTAATTGCCCAACTCTTAATACCTGACAATACTTCCCCCTTTAAGACAGTCTTGTCCTCAAGACTGTTTTAGATTTAAGAACCCATATGTATGCTCCTGAAATTTGCTGAAATTCAATCCAAAACCAGAAATGTTAGCTTCAACAAGTGGGGCTAGGATTTGCTCCCTTCTTGTTCTCCCAACTGATGTAGCAATCACTGACAAAATAATTGTTGAGCTTCTCCACTCCAATTGCTGATTCCGAGTAATATTTTCGGACTTGCAAATTTCGACTTCAAGTATTAGCAAGGAAACCTGAAAAGTGCTGCCACCTAACTTAAAACTCAACCCAATCTTTTCACCCACGTTGGTTGCCTTTATGTCAAGACCATAAGATATGGTAGCAGTATATGGATCAGAAGAGATGACTTTGAGATAATTAACAACTAGAGCTGGATTCGAACCCAGCAGATCCCAAATAGCTCCAATAATTGATAGGGAACTCGAAAATTCAGATAATATCAGAAGATACATTAGGCGGCCAAAACAAGTCAATTCCAAATGGGGAGCATTTTGTATTGCTGTTACAACATTCAAAAGTATTCCAATTACACTATCCCTAGCATGACCTCCCACCATTGGATCATATAGAGCAATGCTGAAATCATGAGTATCCTTAAAGGAACGGATCTTAGCAACAATTTCAATAATTATATCAACACCAGTGCCTCTAATTGAAGAAACATGACACAAAATCTCTTCAACAATATTAAGTTCAACAATTAAGGCAACAGTTGGAGCAATTTTCCTAGTTTCTGGGTATAGGACATGAGAAGCTCCATCTCCAATGTGTATTTCAACAGAAAGAGATGTAGATATAGAGAAGAATTCCATACCTTCTTTTTCAGAATAATTAAATTTTTTATATTTGTGCTGAAGGAAGGATTTAGATTGAGCCATTATGCTTTCCCTTTTCCTTTCTCCTTTGATACCCTTGTCCTCAAGGCTGTAATCATAATTGATCAAGCCAGGGCCTCTTTCTTTTAGGGCATCAAATATTGCTATCATATTGGCCTTCATTGTTTCAATCTTCTGTTTCCCATTTCGAAGATACAAAATCCATCTTGATATAAGAAAGCCAACTGCTTGCAGCACAATTGTAAATTCTAAAAGTTCATTGTGAGGTCGTTGAATTTTCTCACCAACTGGAAGTGCGGTAAATAGCATGCCAGATTTGCTAAATTGATCTTTAATAAACCGCAGCTTCATTGGCTTCTCCTCACTTCGTTTTGTCTGAACAATTTGAAGAGTGTCCGACTGTTTGGACGGTGGAGAGAACGAGTTCAACATACTGAAGTGAAATTAATGGATGAAGGAGATCGGTTTGAGGGGATAAAATTACAACACTAAGCTGGGATTCGAGAAGGCGAATGGCATGGTGGAATTCGTCAGAAGAAACAGCGATAGAAGGAAGGGCTGCAATTTTAGTTTCCTCAACACCGTTAACATGATGACTAGAGTCTTCTTTTGATTCCATAGAGAGTAGGGAAGGCATATGGGTTATTCTTAAGCCACTCTTGGGCTTGGGCTTGGCCCTAGCTTTAGTTAAAACCCTACTCAGTAAACACTTAATTCTTTTCTTCCTCCCCTTCTTTACCCGCCAATTAAACCCAAATTTCCTTCCCGTTCCTCTTTTGCTAGATTTCAGAACACTCAACTCCTTTCTTTTACTGTTCTTTCTTTGCCTCCTTCGCCACTTTCTATCAAGCGTGCCCTTACTCCCTTCTCTGCGTCTCTTTCTCCAGTTTTGTTTTAGTTTTCAAGCACCATATCCTTTGCAATTTCTGCTGTTTCCAGGTAGCTCTGTTTCCTTCCCTAGTTGCTTTACAAATGCCACTGTTTTCACTGCAGATTTTAGCCTCACTAGTTGCTCAGTTTGCTTGTAGAAACCCACCGGTTTTGTTTGACACTTCAGCCTGGTATTCTCATATTCCACCACTTCGGAAAGTTTCTCAACAATGGGTGTCTTGTGACGATTCACCATGAACGGTATTGGATCTGGACTCTTGATGACCATCGAATTTTTCTCAGGTCGTGTATCTTCCTGGTGATCTGAAGCTTCTGGAAGCTCTTGGGGCTTGAGATCTTCCTCATACTTCCTTTCCCTTGCAGAATATATCTTCCTGAGCCTTCTCTTCGTCATACGCTTTCCACGATCGATCTATCCTTTCCCAGATGGCATCTTGTCTAGAGAAGTTCTCTTCAAGGCATTTGAGAACGGGTTCGAAACATTGCTTAACAATTTCGGACACATTTTGCTCTAAAATTTCCATGGGTTTCTGGGTTTCCATTGAAAACATGTCGTGAGGAACGATGCTCTGATACCAGTTGTCACGAACTGGCTTGGTTTCAGGTAAGATCAGTAGCAGAAATAGAGGAAATAGGGAGGTAAAGGTGAAGAGGGAGGTGAGAAATAAGAGAGAACAGGGGAAGATAGAAAATAGGGAGAAAATAAGCTTAAAGCTTGATAATAATTCATTGATTATTCTGCTCTAAGGCTTACAATGCTTAAATAGAAAGATTCTAACAACCTAAAGGTACAGCTGTCCAATGACTCACAAATAAGACAAATTACTGTTAACAAACTACTAACAATATGGATAAGAATGGCTTATATCGCCTTAGGTAATAAAATACTACTTTACCCTAATAAAAGACTAATTGCCCAACTCTTAATACCTGACAGCATGTTACCTCTTTCTTAGTCTTCTTCACATTCCATCACCATCTCAATAGATAAATATGTTCGGTCAATTAGTGTTTAACAATGAATTTCACGTGCTTTTGAGAAAACAACTAATACAAGTAATCGTATTTCTTGCCTTTCCACCTCATCTCATTCTCATAATTGGACTATTGACTCAGGTTCCAAATCTTCAGCAATTACTTAGTTAATGAGTTTAATCTTCAAATTTGCGCATGGGCAGTGTACCCAACCAAATCTCTTCCATGATCATCTATTTTGTGCTTATTACAGTTTCCCTTTCTCTTAGCTATCTCACAAGAAGTTTTAACTTCCGTGTTTTCCATCCTACTTGTTGCCTTCTTAGGATTTTGAGACGAAACAGATTATTAGTGAAGAGTGTTTACTAGATGGATTGTGTACTGTACTGTCAGGTTTAGAGTGACATGTACTCTTGAGTCAACTGCTGGATCATTTCGTCGATAAATTTCATGTACAAGTTTAACCTCTCTACATCTCCATCATCAACTTGGTCATCTGTCCTTTCATGTTCTCTAGAAGTTTTCCTAGTCTTAAACAAGAATCCACATTAGAATGTGAAGCATATCTGTTTGCTTAACATAACTGGCTACCTTACTCTTCTCGATTAATGAACTTGTTGAGTCCCATTTTTACTTGGTAGTTGGTACATTTTGATATATTGGGTACTTTCTTGTTATATCTAAGTCGTGATCTTGTCAAATCCTGACATTTGCCGGATGATTATTCTAGAGTAACTTGGCTTTACCATATGAAATCCCGTTCAGAATTATCTCTGTATTGTGTTTCTCGTGCTGAAGTTGAGATATTTTAATAAACATACATGAAGTTTGAGAAGTGATCATTAAAAAATATCTTTTTACCACATTTTTATCGTAGCTCGTACAATATGACATGATTCACCAAAACATCTTGTAGTATTACTCAACAAAATGATTTTGAGTGGTGGAATGAAAGAACTGTCACCTACTTGAAGTTTTTTGGACATCAATATTTCTTATGCAGGGTCCAAACCTTTTTGGGCTGATGTTTCCACAACCTATTTTTTTTTTGTAAATTACATGCCTTCTTTTGGTCTTTATAATCAGGTTCATTGGTCTCTTATTTTTCCATCAACATTTTAATTTCCTCTTCCTTGAGCATTTGCGTGAACATACATTGTTCAAGACATGTGAGTTACGTATCAATACTAGGCTTCAAGTCTTTCAAATGTGTCTTGTTAGGATATGCTCATAGTGTGCAAGGTGCACCGAGGGGTTTCAGGCGACTCGAGGCACATAACAAAAAAAGTGCATCAAACTATTAGTTACTACTATTAACCAGTGTTGTTGAAAGCCCTTGAGGTGCTCGAGTGCCACCATAGTAAGGTGAACAAGGCCGCACCTCATTTAATAGACCAATATTTTTATATTTGTGAAGTTTTTATATTTGATACACTGTAAAATAAATAGGGTTTGAGATTAACATTAGAAATTTGGAAGAGATAAATGACTTAGTTGAGAGGGTAGTGAAAGTAAAATATAAGTTATAATAGAAGGGCTAAAAGTGATTAAGAAAAGCAAAAGAAGTAGAAGTTTTTGGAGATCTAACAAGCAAAAGCAGTTTGCAACACAAACTCCTTCACCTTTGTGTCTTAAGAGATAATCGTTTAACTATGCACTGACCTTTTTATTTTCTGTTTTCGTTTTTTCTAATCAGTTATATGCATACATATGCGTATAATGTTGAAAATATGAAATAGAGTTAGAGACATAAAGGATCTCTTATATACTCAATTATTCATATATATATGACTTAATGCATTGGGAGTCGGCTGAAATAGAGTTGATTGATTGAGTTGTTCTTGCTATCACATGAAAGTAACTAGTCGGTGGAGCTGTGTTTCTATTAAGTTGATTTTTAACAAAGAAATTAATTTGAATAATGAATTCAATTGAATTCTATAAGTGAATTCAATTCAATTCTTTTCCTTTTGCTCAAGAAATTGTTTCCAACCATAGCCAAAGGCTTGGTTGATTGATTGGTTGAGTAACTAGTTGGTGGAGCTGTGTTTTTCTTATGGTTGTTTATATTGCTTCATCTGCTTTGATGTAGCCAACACAACAACAGACAAGATACCGCAAGTCTCAGTATGCTCCATCCGATGGTGAAGGTTTGTTTGCTCATTGTTCGGTAGCTAAAAGCGTTTTGTTTGTATGCTTTTATGGATTTTCTTGTTCTAGTAAGGCCCAATGCATACAATACCCTCCGACTTGGCTCTAATCACCTTTAGCCACTCCGAACTTTCAAATGTGACACTTTACCCCATAAAGTTGGCTAAACTACTACAGTTTGCCCCCCTCAATGCCACGTGTCAGTTTATGGTCGGTTTGACTTTTCAAAGATGCCATTTTTTCTTTCTCTCCAATCTGAAGCTGACACGTGGCATTGAGGGGGCAAACTGTATCAGTTTTGTCAACTTTAAAGGGATAAAGTGTCACACTTGAAAGTTTTGACAACTTATGCATTTGGGCTTCTAGCAAAGATGAAACTGAACAGTTACCTCTGTTAATCCTGATGCAGGAGGTGCTCCATCTGAGGAACCAACTACAAATGAATGAGAATTTTCTCACTAGTGAGGAATTCTGATTGTTAGTTTAATTTTCCTTTGTTTCGGAGAAATAAAATTTGAATATTGTCAACAGAAAAAGAAACGAAAAGAACAAAAAAAGATGCATTTCACAAGCTGAGTGTACTATTTGTGAAATGGTACGTATTTCACTCACGGATTCAGATACAATGAGGCAATATTAATGTATCTCTGTTCTCCTAACTTGTGCTGGCTTTGTTTATGCTTTTTAATTGAGCAATGGACCAAATTTTATTGTAGATACTTTCTTCATAAATTGCAACTTCGTTTTTTTCTTTTCTGTTTTTTGTACTACTGTTTGCGGAACTTTGGAGCAGCTAAAGAAAATCATTTCCTTATTATTATAGGTATAACTTGAAAGGATGAAAAAAAATGCATTAGCTTATTTTGCTAGTTGAATATTGCACCATTCACCATTGGGTCTTCCAAAATGTTCATGTTTTAAGTGAGCCTTTTAGGTTTAATAAGGTAATTTATCATAATGGAACACTTTTTTTTCACACTATTTATATATTTTTAAACTATTTATATAATTACAACAAATTTAAAATTAATTAAGAATTTTAGATAATGTCTATATAAATATCTTCTTGTCCTTTATTTCTAATACATGAGCATCTTCCTTTAACTTTTGATTTTTTTCCTTATTTTTTATTTCTTTCAAACCGTTTATTTTTTTTGACATGCAGCTTTATTGCTTTTTATTCGTCTTATTTTTATCTTTGAAATGATATCCATCGTGACTTTTTTGACATTTTTTATCCAATAGATCTATAGATATCCTATAGATTTATAATATATCTTAATTTTAACACTTTTTTATGGAACCTAATGACATCAATGTAGGTCATATATCCGTGTAATGAAGATATGTAGGATAGAATAGAGAACTGGTCATATAAAATAGTTTAAAGTTCAAGAATTTAATTAAGAAGATAGGAAGATTGGTGATAAATGTGTTTTAGTTAATTACTCTTCAATCGATTATTGGTTTTCATGATTGTTTGTTATTGGAAGATATTGGCATTTGATTATTGGTATTGTTCGAGATTTGGTGATGAAAGATTCCAAGGTAATAAATAAAATTTGAAGGCGGTGAGCATGTCTTCAAATTAGTATATTCAAAGGAATGATTCATAAAATTGAAAATGAAGAAACATTTGGACCATAGTCAGGGCATTGGCTTATTTCAATTGAAGAGATCAAAAGAGCATATGATGGAGGGGTTTGGACATCTATTGGATATCTACTTGATATCTACTAGATTTCTATTAGAAAATCTATTTTGAAGTTGATATTAGACACTTGTAAAAGTGTATTCTAAAGTTCTGATTTATAAAAATTTATTTAGTGTTTTGAATCCAAAGTCTTCTAGTTTTACTGATTTCAATTAGACATCTATTAGAAATCTATTGGGTTTATGAAAGAAAAAAATTTGGAAACAAAATATCAAAGTGGATGTCGTTTCGAAGATAAAAAAAAAAGACCAATAAAAACTTCAAAGCGGCATGTTGAAAAAATGAACGGTTTGAGAGATAATTGTAAAATAAAGCAAGAAATTAAAAAAAAAATACACAAAGATCGCATGAAAGGGGAAAATGCATGGGGAAATGTATATATGTAATTATTTTGGCTGTTTTTGTGTTTTAGTATTAAGTTAATTTTTTACCCAAATTATTATATGTTTTAAGAACCTTTATGTAAAATCACCTTTAATCAATGTATTCTTAATCCTTAAAGGTTTGATCAGCTTATACTTTGTATTACTTTTTTTTTATACTTTTTCAATACACTAGTTAACCTTTACACATCTGTTACACTTTTGATGCTATGATATCTTTGTAATAACTATAACACTCTTATAGTTGGTCGAAATTTTGACCAGTTTATAAGGTAAAAGTAAGCTTGTCAAAATATATAGTATGACTAGCGTAGGTATAATTCAAAGGCGTCAATTGATCCGAGAACTGCAAAGTGTGTGGGTATCATTAAAATTATGAGAAGTGGAATATAATGGTTAAGGATTTATTGGGAGTCCCATTGGCATACACCAAGACCCACCCGTTGAGCAGGGATGAAAGTTGGCCTTAGTGATCCGACGGTATCGAGTGGAAGGGCCGTTGCTTAACAGATAAAAGTTACTATAGGAATAACAAGCTGATCTTTCCCAATAAAGAAGAAAACAAAAGAAAATAACAAAAAAGAAAAGGACAAAAGAAAAGAAAATAAAAGAAAAAGTAATAAAAGAGAGGAAAAAGTAATAATAAGTAATAATAAGTTGGGATAGAATTTTTTTTTCTCAAGTAATAATAAGTTGTGCCTTTATCTTCCCTCTCAAATCTGTATTGATAGTTCTAATTTTAATGGTAGTAACAATTCTAGTGAAAATTACATTTATAGTTACATTTGTAAGAATTGAACCTACGAATTCGTCAGTTATGAGTTGGGTGCTTTAATCGGGGCTTTTTATATAAATGTACTAAAATTAAAGTTTCATTATACCCCAACATTTGACTCTTAATTTTCTCTGGCCAAACAAGTTTCAAAATATTCAGACATACGTTCTAAAGCAAACCTTTCACCTCCCTTACTCTCCCCTTTAATAAACTGTTCAATCACCCCACTTAATGGTAGTTAACATTTCAAATTCCATCGCTCTTCATATTTTCATCTATTTCACTCTACACGATCTTTCATTGGCGCACTATTGAAGAATCTTAAAACGACAACTTCATTCATTCTATAACCGATCTCTACAAAAACAAGTAAGATTTCTGAAAACCAAAAAAATTTGATATTTCATTAGGTTTTTCTCTGTTTTTGAATTTGATTTGATTTTTGTTTTGAATCTTTGATTTGATTCGGTTATCTGGATCAAGTTATTTTGTTTTCAGATTTGTTGGATAAAAAGTGGAATCTCTGATTTGATTCGGTTATCACTGATTTGTTTTCAGATTTGAATTTATGTTGGATATAAAGAGTTTGCACATAAGGTGTTTGATGAATTGCGTGAGTGGTGGTGAGATTGTTGGATATAAAGCTGTCAGAGTTTTGCTTACAAGTTCATCAAGCTTTGATTTGATTCGCAACTTATTTATTTGATTATAGCTTTTGAATTACAAGTTCATCAAGTTTTCTAAATTCGCAATTTTCATCAAGCTTGTATATTACCAGTTTTCTAAATTTATTGTGTTTTATTAGTTACAAGTTAGGTTTCATTAGAAAAACTTTTCCTATCAGATATCCACCACTTACTTACCAGTTTCCTACCTGTTCATTACTTAATTTTTTTTCATACAGTGATTTTGAATTTATTGCATATCATTTTACATTCCTTACTAGATATTTACCAGGTACTTACTAGATACCTACCAAATACATTCAAAAACTTTTTTCAACTATTGAGTTAAAACCAGATACCTACCAGATTCTGTTGAATTAAGAACATAAATTAAAAACATATGAAAATATGATTCTTACCAGTTACCTACCAGTTACTTACCAGATACCTACCAGATTCTGTTGAATTAAAAACAGAAATAAAAAACATATGAAATTACGATTCCTACCAGTTACTTACCAGATGCCTACCAGATTCTATTGAATTAAAATATATGAAAATACGATTCTTACCAGTTACCTGCTCGTTACTTACCAGATACTTACCAGATTCTGTTGAATTAAGAACATATGAAAATACGATTCTTACCAGTTACTTACCAGATATCGAACAACTGAATTTTTTTTGAAAAAGCATATCATAATGGATGACGTTTCGAAGATAAACATGAGATGAACAAAAAACTCTAAAGAGTGTAAAAAAAATAAACGATTTGAAAGATAATGTCAAAATAAGATAAAAAATTTAAAAAAGGAATAGTGCGTGAACAATAGCATATTCAATAAATATAAAACTTAAACCATATATTTTTTTATAATTTCCCCTTTAAATGACCATGGATACACGTGGAACAAGCAAATTCCAATTCAAATGAAATGTTTAGGATAATTCAATGTGTGTTTGGAAAGCTCACTTTTGAGGAAATTCAATTCAATTAAATTCATTTTATCAAATTCCCTTGTTTGGAACAAAAAAAATATCAATAGAATTCAAATCATGCAAGATTTGAATTCTTGTGAATGTATGGAATAGAAATCTTGCCAAAAGTTGCATGATTTTGATGGAATTCATTTGAGCTAAGCTTTTGAATATTATTTTTACCATATTATCCCTCACATTTTTTATTTTGACGAGTGAAATTACTGATGTAAATAATTTTGAAAAAAAATATTTATTAAACAATTTTGAAAAAAAATATTTATTAAACAATTTTGAAAAAAAAATATTGAATAAATACATTACCAATCAATTGAATTCTCTAATATGAATGATGTTCCAAACAAAGAATTTGTTTGAAGAAATCAATTCAATTGAATTTCATTTTATGAATTCAATTCAATTCTTTTTTATTTTCTTGTCGAATTGTTTCCAAACACACCCGAAGAGAATTATGGCTGAACCACCTCAATAGGAGGAAGAATCTGAGGTTGAAGTTGCAAACTTTAGAGATATTGAAGAGAGGAAAAGATTGAGAGAAATGAATGAGGTTAAGGAGATTTCCATAAGATAATTCATGGTTGAAAAAATAATTAATCCTCAAAAAGAAATAAAAGATTACTCGTGCACCAAGAAAGCACTCAAGCCATTTCACATGCCAAAACCTCTTGGATTTTTACCCTTTATCACCAAAACCAAACCTGCCCTAGCAATTGCAAACCCAACTTCATGGATTAAAACTCCACCAACCTCTCCTAACGAAACTAGTATCTCATATATCACCAAATTCCTCACCAAACTAGTATCTCATATATCACCAAATTCCTCACCAAAACCTCAAACCCCAAATCACTCTCCATCTAAAACACCTCCACCAACACCTTCTCCGACCATCTAGTTGAAACTGTCAAAATTGCTAGATTGGTTATGGTAGAAGTAGAAGATGAGAATTAAAAATCATCATCCGAGGAAACAACTATTGAAATTGAAAGATTTTGGTAGGAAGCCAATGAAGCCCATGAAGGAGCCATGGCTGATCAATCCGAGAAGGTCGATGAAGTATTTGTTGGTCTAGATTAAGGGTTTTAGTAAGTGAAACAGGCGCAGCGAAATTAAAAAATTTAATCCAGTGTCCAAGATCTCCTAAGCATGACATAATTGATAATAGTGCTATTCTTAAATTATTCTAGGTCATAAACACTTATTAAAAGGACCTAATAATAATTTAACCACTTACCAGTTGAAGCATGAATTCTGTAGTCGGTAGAAAGACCCCTCGCTACGCGCACAGACTCCAAAGTAGAAGCCCTCTATAAATAGTCCACACGAGCACCACCGACCAAAACCTTCTAGAAAGGGAGTACCGATAAATAAGTGGAAGATAGCTAGATCTTCCCTACTAATTTATTCTAGAAGAAATTCCCTTAGTTTTCTATTCTAAGTAAATATATCTTTCGACGGATTACTTTTAGTAATCAGAACAACTAAGAGAATAATAGAGAGCAAGAGAAGGAGTATGAAATTAAGGACGAAAAATAATGAAGGAGGAGGCCTCTATTTATAGTGGTTAGGAATCTTTCAAAGGACAATAAAGTCCCTAACCTCAATCAATCAGAAATAAAATAAAAAGGGCAAATAGGTTATGCGCAGGCCTGCGTGGTGCGCAACCCAATTGAGCAATGCGGGCTGCACTTTGCAGCTCGCTTGCGCGCACCCCATGGGCCAGCCGCAACATCGTTCCAAATGGTGCTGCCCTGTGGCCCATGTATAGGTCTTTTATGTACTGTCCCACAATACATTTACAGATCCACTTGCGCAGATTTATTCAACATCAGTCCAGTCTTCCCTTCATTTATTTTATCCTCATTATTTAACAGGTTCATTGGTCCAACCAATGAATGTTGGTCTAACCATATTTCCTTGCTCTTCTAGATTAGACCTAGTCTAACGGTTCTTTACATAGCTCGGTCGTAACTCAAAGTGTGTGACCTTATAGGATCTCGTAATATCGAGCTGTGAAAAGTTTAACCTAGCTCAATCCCTTTTAGGAATTGACTGGCTCAGAGCTCTAGACCGTTGTGGACTCCGATTACTTTGATCGGTCATAGTGGCTCTCTAACAAAGGGCATATGACCCCTCAATATTCGGAACGTCACGTGCATTTCAGTTCTGCAATATTATCAATACAATTAACTCCTTCTATCAACTGTTAAGTACCATCTGGTTTCTAGGACCCGGTTTAAGTGTTAGTCCACTAGAAGCTATAATAGCTACCCAAGTGTTTAGTCTTGCCGCCAAAGCACACTACTCAACCATTTATTGTGTTGATCAGGATCCCATCCTATCAACTCATACTCTGAACAGAGGTTTACAAGTGTGTCACTTCTAACAAGTGGCTAAGGTACATCTCCCTTATACTGCTATAGTGGAGTGATAGATTCCGTCTCGACTACTCAGCTTACTAATGAACAGACATCAACTATACCCATAATCATCCGTATCACCCATTCTATAGAGTGCTTAGGTATGACCCAAAATATAGCAACATCTGAATAAGGTAACTAGTATCTCAGGTCTAAGGATATTCATATTGCTATTGCAATGAGACGATTAAAACACCAACACATAATATAGATTACCGAGTGATGTCTCATAGTGGTCTCCAATGTATCTCCCTGAATACATTCATGTGCTAACCCAAGGTACCACCCTCTAGCATCGGAGATATGCTACTCTGAATCAAATTTAAGAGGTATGACGACACATGCTAGTCTATCCGTATCATTAATTTCCAGTCTTGATGATACTATGACTAGGGATATTTAGACAAATCATAATTGCACATGAACCAGTTCTCACCAACATAGTCCCACTATGCCCTTGCAATACGTGCTATGATTATGTAATGGACTTTTGCAAACACATCAATGAATATATTCCAAACCGGTCATAATATATTTTCACAGTCATTGATATAACAAAAGCATGCCTTTATTAATATAACTTTGTTTGTATAAATAAAACTAAGATATATCACCCTAATTGCCTCTAGGACATACATCATGTCTAACAATCTCCCACTTGCACTAGAGCTAATTAGCTACGTGCTGTAAGCCATAACTATTAACATGTTGGTCATGCTTAATCTGTGTCAAAGGCTTTGTCAGACCATCTGCTAGGTTCTAATCTGTGGGTACTTATTCCATCTGTATATCCTTATCCCTTATCATATCTTGAACTATATGATATTTTCTGTGTACATGTTTGTTTCTCTGACGAGATCGTGGTTCTTTTGCCTGAGGAATAACCACAATGTTATCACAATATAATACTATTGGATCCTCACTATTAGACACCACCCCGAGATCACCAATAAATCTCTTTATCCAGACAGCTTGTTTTGCTGCTTGTGAAGCAGCAATGTACTTAGATTCAATGGTTGAATTAGGGGTTGTATCCTATTTGTGACTTGCAGTCATCTCTATCAGATTGAAAACTTGCATCAGTGAATCCCTTTACTGTGAGATCACTTCCTGCATATACCAAGAACATTTCCTTAGTCCTTCTCAAGTACTTAAGGATATTCTTAACCCCCTTCCAGTGCTTCTCACCTAGATTAGATTGAAAACTGCTTGTGATGCTCAACGCGTGTGAGACATCAAGCTGTGTACATACCATAGCATACATGATAGATCTTATTGTAGATGCATAGGGTATTCTATTCATGCACAATCTCTC
Organism: Euphorbia pulcherrima; assembly: GCA_947683365.1. Classification (NCBI taxonomy): domain Eukaryota; kingdom Viridiplantae; phylum Streptophyta; class Magnoliopsida; order Malpighiales; family Euphorbiaceae; genus Euphorbia; species Euphorbia pulcherrima. The sequence continues at coordinate 37,415,477 of CANTUS010000014.1, read as the reverse complement.
CTCTTGTTTCCCCGGACACTCAGATTTAGAAAGGTTAATTCCATGAGACATTGGAAGAGAACCCCTTCTTGATTGCTCAAGGTTGAACCTAGTCAATACCTTATCTATGTATGTATCTTGTGAAAGACCTAGCAGCCTCTTGGATCTATCTCTATATATCTTTATATCTAGTATAAATGCTGCTTCTCCAAGGTCTTTCATGGAGAACTTTCTTGACAACCATGACTTAACCATTTGAAGAAGAGAAATGTCATTTCCTATTAGTAGTATGTCATCAACATATAGCACAAGGTAAATGACTGCACTCCCACTAACTTTCTTGTATAGACAAGGCTCATAAGCGTTTGATATAAAATCCAACTCTTTGATCATATCCTCAAACCTTATATTCCAACTCCTAGATGCTTGCTTAAGTCCATAAATGGATCTTTGCAGCTTGCATACCTTCGAGCCATTCTGAGATGTAAAACCCTTAGGTTGTATAATGTATACATCTTGATCCAAGTTTCCATTCAAGAAAATGGTTTTCACATCCATCTGGCAGATCTCATAATCATAATGAGCAGCAATGTCCAAGAGTATCCTTATGGATTTAAGCATGGCTACAGGTGAAAAGGTTTCGCCATAGTCAATTCCTTCTTTTTGACTATAGCCCTTTGCCACCAACCTTGCCTTATAGGTAATCACATTACCATCCATGTCGATTCTCTTCTTGAAAATCCACTTGCAACCTATGGGTCTAACCTCATCATGTGCATCGACCAATTCCCATACTTGGTTTTCATACATGGAATCCATTTCTGATTTCATGGCTTTTAACCATTTATCAGAGTCTGAGACCATTGCTTCCTTATAGGTCTTAGGTTCATCATCATCCATTAGAAAGATTTGTTTATCATCCGTGATGAAAAATCCGTATCTTTCAGGAGCGTTGGGAACCCTACCAGATCTACGCAATGGTTATTGTGTAATAGGTTGTTCCTCGATCACACTCAGTTGATCATCTTGTTCGCCTACCTGAACTACAAGTTCAAGGTCGCTCCCACTAGATTTTGCAAGCATGTGTTCCTTCTCAAGGAACTGAGTGGTCCTAAAAACAAACACCTTTTGTTCATTAGGATCATAAAAGGTATATCCTACTGTCTCTTTAGGATAACCTATAAACAAGCATTTGTTAGCCCTAGCTCCCAACTTGTCTGACATTGTCCTTTTAACATGGGCAGGACATCCCCAAACTCTCAGGTGAGAAAGAGAGGGTTTCTTACTATACCACCTCTCATATGATGTTGTATCAACTGATTTTGAGGGCACACGGTTTAGTATATAAACTGCGCTCTCAAGTGCGTATCCCCAAAAGGATCTGCTGAGAATTGCTTGGCTCATCATGGACTGAATCATGTCTAACAAAGTTCTATTCCTCCTCTCAAACACGCCATTGAGCTGAGAAGTATAAGGAGGGGTCCATTGGGGTAATATTCCATTATCCCTTAGATAATCTTGAAACTCTTGACTTAAATATTCTCCACTTCGGTCTGACCGTAGTGTCTTAATATTCTTTCCAAGCTGTTTCTCAACTTCATTCTTATAATCTTTGAATCTTTCAAAACTATCTGATTTGCGCCTCATAAGGTACAAATACCCATATCATGAGTAATCATCGATAAAAGATATGAAGTAGACAAATCCTCCATGTACTTGCACATTTATTGGACCACATACATCAGTGTGTATTATTTCCAATGTACTTGTGGCATGTCGCCATTTACCTTTAAAGGGTTTTCTTTGTCATTTTTCCTAATAAATAAGGTTCTCATGCCCCATAAGACTCCCAGTCTATTGGGCCCAAGTCACCACCTTTGTGTAACTTAGTTAAGCGGGTTTCGTTTAGATGGCCTAAACGATAATGGCATAAGTAGGATGATTTGTCTTTATCTAATTTCAATCTCTTAGCATCATTCATATTAAAATTTTCAGTTTTAGTATTTAAAACATATATGCCATCAATCAAAATTCCATTGCCACAAAGAACACTATTTTTACGAATTTGACAGTCTTTATTGTTAAATAAATCTTCAAATCCTTCTGCTGCTAAACACGCAACAAAAATAATATATCGGAATATAATAGCATTTAGTTATTTCTAAAACTAGGCCACTTCGCAATTTGAGACTATATGTTCCTATAGCTGATGCAGCAACTCGTGCTCCATTTCCAACTCGTAGGTCCAACTCTCCTTTAGCCAGCCTTCTATTGTTCCACAACCCCTGCACAGAAGTACAGATATGAGTACCACATCCAGTATATAATACCCATGTAGACTCATAAGGAACTGTAGTAAAATTTTCAATCATGAACATACCTGAAGTAGTTTCCTTCTCAGGACTCTTCTTCACATGCTCAGAGATAGGTGCCTTGCAATCCCTTTTCCAGTGTCCTAGTTTTCCACACTGGAAACATGCAGCTCCTTTCTTATTTTTCTTCTTCTTACTGATTTTTTTATTAGCCTTCAACCCCTTCTTTTTCAGGGTCTTACCCTTCGAAGTTTGGTTTTCTCAACCATTAGTAGATTTTTCTAATCCTGCTTGATCTTAGGTTCTACTATTTTCAGCATGTTGATCAATTCTGGGATTGTCGTATCAATCTTATTTATGTAATAATTAGTCACAAACTATGAATAAATATCAGTGAGCGAAGTCAAAATGAGATCTATGCTCAACTAATGATCCATGACAAAACCCAATTGACCAAGCTTCTCGATATAGCGAAGAAGTTTTAAAACATGCTGAGATGCTGAAGACTAACCTGTATCTTAGTACCAAATAAAAGTCTCAAGGTCTCACACCTCTCAGTCCTTGCTTGCTCAGAAAAGAGTTCCTGAAGATGGAGAATCATGGTATTGAGATCCATATTCTCATACTATTTTTAAAGCTCAGGTTTCATGGTTCCCAACATTAAACATGTTGCAGATTCACGATCTTTCCTATACTTCTCACGCCTCATGTTCCTCATGATTGCCAGCATCAGGTTCATCAGGAAGGGGCTATCCAAAACATAAGCCAGGCCTTTGCCTCTGAGGACTATCTTCACCGTCCTGAACCAATCAGTAAAATTGGTACCATCCAATTTGTTCTTAAGAATAGCACGAAAGTTTATGTTTGTAGTCATACTATTTTATTAAGGTTCAATTTGAAAACATAATAGCCCCTCTATTATTTTTCGGGAAACATGGTCTAACCATTCTCCTTAGTAGGTAGCATTTATAACTCATTAAGCTAACCCCCGCTATCATGAGTCAAACTAACTCAAATAGCCATAGGAGGATCTAGTCCATTTGCATCAAATGCAATTGCTAATCCATTTGAGTTCCAACCAATGGACGTGCATAGCCAATTATACGACTCCTCAAATGATTCCTCTAGCCCAGCATTAGCTCCGATATTACGGACAACTAACCCAGTCCGGTTAAGACTTAACCCTAATTTGAATCGTGTGACAGACGATGTTAAAGAAGAAGGCACACTGTGCATGAGCAATTCATTCAGTAAAAAGGCCTAGAATCATACTTCGATTTTTAGGAAGGCTAATTTTGTCTTAATAATTAAATGGAGATTTATTGGTGCAACAGGTCTCCCCTAATCTAGGACTTATATATGGACATAATTATGAAACTATAACTAATTTTCGGGCTAAAAGGAATTAGTAGGACCAACCTAGGGTCATGCTCAACTGGTAATTCATAATCATTCCATCATGCCAAGACTCCACATAGCATGTAAAATAAACAAGGGGGTTCATTATTCAAGTTCTTGCACCTATGTCTATAAGTTTTAATTTAACAATTTAAACTTTCATTTGTACATATAATGGATCCAATTCATTATACTAGAAATCAACTAATTCAAAAAGTCCCTTTGGTAATTAGAATCTAGAATCGATGAAAATTCTCAGGTAGGAGAGGCCCCCTTGAAGTGAATGAGCAGCCTTGTCCAATCCTTACTAGAATAAACACTGGCCCTTCTGAATCAGTTAACCATAGACTAATTAAATTAAAGATTTCGTTCTTTTCTAATTTAAGAATTATTCCATATAATTCAAAAATTAAAGCATTTACAATTTTAAGTAAAATAATGTTAATTCTTAGATAACTACCCTGACTAAGTTTGAGTAACACTTAATTTAGTAATCACTACATTTTCTATTGCAAGAAATAAATTCCCTAACCTCAACTAATCAGAAATAAATAAAAAGGGCAAATAGGTTATTTAATTAACTCTTGAAAGAGTTGGAGAACAACTCTACTACTGGGAGCTTACTTTGGGAGCAAGCTCCCAGTTGGATTAGGAGACTGCTGGCCATTCGGACAGCAGTCCCCTTGTGGGCTTGCACAGGAGCGCAAGCCCACAAGGCTGTGCTTGTGCATAGCTATGCTGTGTAGGCCTGCATGGTGCGCAGCCCACTACAGCCCCCTAGTGGGCTGCGCTCCACACTGCGTAGGCCTATATGGGCTACGCGCCTGTGCAGCCCATTTGGGCTTACTCATGAGCAATGCAGGCTGCACTTTGAAGCCCGCTTGCACTCTCCCTATGGGCCAACCACAACACCATTCCAAACGGTGCTGCCCTGTGGCCTATGCATATGTCTTTTATGTACTGTCCCACAGTACATTTACAGATCCACTTGCACAGATTTATTCAACATCCAATATTAATAAATCCCGCTAAGTTCCAGTCCAGTCTTCCCTTTATTTATTTTATCCTCATTATTTAACAGGTTCATTGGTCCAACCAATATTATAGTCTAACCATATTTCCTTGCTCTTCTAGATTAGACCTAGTCTAACGGTTCTTTACATAGTTCGGTTGTAACTCAAAGTGTGTGACCTTGTAGGATCCCGTAATATCAAGCTGTCAAAAGTTTAACCTAGCTCAATCCCTTTTAGGAATTGGCTGGCTTAGAGCTCCAGACTGTTGTGGACTCTGATTACTTTGATCGGCCATAGTGGCTCTCTAGCAAAGGGCATATGACCCCTTAATATTCGGAACATCAAATGCATTATGACTTAATCCTAGTTCTGCAATAGCATAAATACAATTCACTCCTATCAACTGTTAAGTACCATCTGGTTTCTATGACTCGGTTTAAGTGTTAGTCCACTAGTAGCTATAATCGCTACCCCAGTGTTTAGTCTTGCTACCAAAGCACACTACTCAACCATTTAATGTGTTAATCAGGATCCCATCCTATCAACTCATACCCTGATTAGTGGTTTACGAGTGTGTCACTTCTAATAAATGGCCAAGGTACATCTCCCTTATATTGCTATAGTGGAGTGATAGATTCCGTCTTGACTACTCATCTTACCAACGGACATACATCAACTATACACGTAATCATCCGTATCACCCAGTCTATAGAGTGCTTAGGTATGACCCAAAATATAGCAACATCTGAACAAGGTAACTAGTATCTCAGGTCTAAGGATATTCGTATTGCTATTGCAATGAGATGATTAAAACACCAACACATAATATAGATTACCGTGTGATGTCTCATAGCGGTCTCCAATGTACTCCCTGAATACATTCATGTGTCAACCCAAGGTACCGCCCTCTAGCATCGGAAATATACTACTCTGAATCAAATTCAAGAGGTATGGCGACACATGCTAGTCTATCCATATCATCAATGTCCAATCTTGATGATACTATGACTAGGGATATTTAGACAAATCATAATTGCACACGAACCAGTTCTTACCAACATAGTCCCACTATGCCTTTGCAATACGTGCTGTGATTATGTCATGGAATTTTGCAAACACATCAATGAATATATTCGAAACCAGTCATAATATATTTTCATAGTCATTGATATAACAAAAGAATGCCTTTATTAATATAACTTTGTTCGTACAGTTAAAACTAACTAAGATATATCGCCCTAATTCCCTCTAGGGCATACATCATATCTAACAGTATTAGTTTCTCAAAACCAAGGCAACTTGGAGGAGACTTCTGTCTCATCTGAGTATTTGTGAAGAAATACAACAAACTCAATGGCACACATCAAATGCCATTGAGGATAGAGGTTGTTGAAGGAGTAGATCATGTGGAACCCAATGACGAAAGTGTTGGAAACTGACAGTCACTCTGAACATGCATTTCAGGCATGGGGGAAATTCAAAATTTTGTCCCTTGTCCCTAAAAACTCCTACTAGTTGCATATAATTAATTAAAGCCTTAACTAAATTAATTCTCTACCTAGATTAGCATGCATAGGCTAGGCATACCATAGCTCTAAGTTATATCCTAGCATAAATATTCTATACCTAGCATGTTATAACTCTAAGCTGTAATCTAAGCATAAGCATAAAATAAACTAAGCATGCAAAACAACCTAAGCATAATTATTAAGTCCGAAAATGCTTAAAGAAAAAGACCTAATAATTAAAAGAGAAGCTTACCAGTTGAAGTATGCTTTAGCATAACCTTCTTGCATAAGCCTCCAAGTGTAAGATAGCCTCTATGAGTATCCATATGAACCTCACCAACCGAAACTTCCCAATGAGGAAGAACTGCAGAGCTTTGAGTAGGTGCTAGACCACTCCAAAACCCAACTAAAAATATTAACTAGAGGTGCCTCAAAATATTCCTCTAAGTCAACTCGAGAAAGCTTAAGTCAAGACTTTGAGGAGGAAGTTTGTGTGTTTTGTAAAGGGGTAAGGGGGTGCCTATTTATAGGCTTGGGAAAGCCATTCCCATTTTCGATGTAGCACATCCCACTAGTGAGTTTGACCGACGGGGCTTGATGCCCCGCAGGTTGGCCCGCACGCACAACGTGCATGACAAGCTGTGTGCCTCTCAAGCTGGGCTTGTGAGATTTCTCGCAAGCTCAACTTGAGAGGAATCCCGTGTTGGGCTTCCAGTGCTGTTGTGGCAGCTTTGGCGAGCCCAGTCTCGCGGGCCTTTGCAAGTGCCACTTGCAGCACTTACGAGCCCACGGTGCGGGCCTTTGTGCACGTTGTGATGCAATGTGTCGTGAGTCCTGCAGCCCATTTGCAGTCCAACATTTTCTAGGTCCAAACCATTCGAAAAAATTCCCTTTTGATCATTTTCAAATATTTATATATGATTTTATGACCCTAATAAATTAGTTATCAAGCAATAAAGAGTCTAACCATTCTATATATAATATTCTTTTAATAGACTAAGTCTATGAATTCTTTACTCAGTTTGATGAAAGTCCAATATGTGTGACCTTATAGGATCCTGAAGTATTGAGTTGTTAAGGTTTGACCAATCCTTGTTCTATAGGAACTATTGGCTCGAGGTTCTAGACCGTGAATAGAATTCGATTACCTTAAACAAACGACTGTAGTACGCCTCTAGCAAGGGTCCACCATCCCCCATTACTGAGAACGTCATTTGTGCTTATGACTTAATCCTGGTTAATGCGATAGCGATGTGAATCCGGCTACGAGAAATGCAATCCGAACTCAAGAATTTCCCTGACCATGAATTGAGATTTAAAGACACAAAGAAGATTCAATTTTCTAAATTATAAAACTAATAATGATAGAAATAATGGCAAGAGCACAACCAATCCTAGCAAATAAAACGAACAATCACGTTAGCATATAGGTAATGCAACCTTTTGAAATGGATGAAAGAACCTATTATGGGGTTGACTCTCAATTGTCTAGCCACAATAATTGATCACAATCAAAATAATACTTCAAGAACAAGATCCCGATCACTCGCACTCAAAGAAAGCTGAAATTTCACAAAGGAAAAATATAAATTTTTATTATCTCAAATATGTGTGTCATACATTGTAGAAAACTCTCTATTTATAACTCTCCTAACTATATACCATGAAAATGGTATTATTATCCTAAAAGGCAAATAATGAAATCCTTTTTAGCTTTAGGGAAGAAGTCCAAAAGTATAAGGAAAGGAATACTATTTTAATTTTAAATCCAACTTACTATGAAACTAAAACTCCTAGATAAGAATATTATAAAAAGATCTAATTAAATAAAATAAACTCCTAATTAAATTAAATTAAATTAAATTCTAATATAATTACAGCTGTCAAGGATAGAAGATCAAGTCCAAAAGACTTATTCGAAGCCTTATCAGGCTTCAACTTCAAAGCCCCGGGAGGAGGTAAGGGTTATAATTAAACCCCCTACTTCAGAAAAGCTAAATATCAAATTTGCAGAAGACTCTGAGGTAGTAGAAGAAATTTCTAAGCGACTAGCAGAACTTAATATAGACAGAAAGCAAAAGAGTATTGCTCCTTTAACTAAAAAGCAGGATTCTGATTCAGAGGTTAGTACTGGTTCAGAAGAGCCTTTAAAAGGCGAGGAAGAATTAAAATCTTTATTCCAAGATTTAAAGATGGATAATATTCCCCAAATAAATAAAATCTTCCACACTAAAGAAAATACTGACAAGCCTTATTACCGCATGCCGTCTCCGATAAACCTTTAATATGAAGAACTTAGGCCATCCATGAACTCCTATGATGGCAGGTCCATTGAAGAATGGAATATTGATGGGCTATCTGAGTATCAGATTAAAAATGCCATCCAGTACATGTTAATGTATGCTACTGCCAGCAGAATACATGGAAATGCAGATAAATCCATAGCTCAGGCTATAATGGCAGGATTTTCTGGACAATTAAAAGGCTGGTGGGATTTTCAGTTAAACACTGAAGCTAAAAATCAAATTTTAAATTCTGTTAAAGAAGAGAATGGCCAACCACAGTCAGACGCTGTTAATACTTTGGCATATACCCTTATTTTGCACTTTCTAGGGTCTACCTCTATGTTTGTAGAGCAAACCACTGAACAACTCATGAACCTGAGATGTAGAGATCTGTCGGAGTTCAAGTGGTACAAAGATGTCTTTCTCAGCACAGTCTTTACTAGAGATGACTGTCACCAGGACTTCTGGAAGGAAAAGTTCATAAATGGGCTTCCTTATTTATTTGCTGAGAGAGACAAGGAAAGGCTCAGGATGAAATATAATAATTTTATACCTTATCCGAAGCTGACATACGGAGAGCTATCCTTAGAGATAGTGGCAGAAGGAATGTTGCTCTATAATGAGTTAAATATTCATAAACAGATGCAAAAGGAAAAACTGCATGGCAAAAGGATCTTAGGAGACTTTTACGAGCAAGTAGGTTTTCCTCCACTTCCTAGATCATATAAAAATAAGGTTAAACCTTATAAGAAAAGCTATAAACCTTATAAGAGGAATTTTGATAAGCCTTATAGGCATTACAAGAAGGATTATCCTAAGAATTCTTATAGAAGACCCAAGAAGCCCTATAATAAGCCTAAAAGGCCACTTGAAGAGGTAACATGCTACAAGTGTGGAAAGTCTGGACACTATTCTAATAAGTGTAAGGCAAAACAACAAATTAGGTCACTTAATCTCAGTGACGATGTTAAAGAAACACTAGAGAAAATTCTAGTGGTCCAAACAAGCTCAGAAAAGGAGGAAAATGATTATACCTCTGAGGAAGAATAGGACTCTGACTCACAGTCTAATTCAAAATGTGACGGAAACTGCGATTATTATAAATCGCTTTGTTCTCTAAATGGCTTATTAGTCCTCGCTAGAGAAGAGAACATGATTTTGGATCTCATAGAAAAGATCCAAGACCCTGAAGAAAGGAGAGACCACTTAGAGTCTTATTTGAAAATGTTTAAAGAGAAATCTGGAGAAACCTCATCCAGAAATTCTTCAAGACATAACAATCTTGAAGAAAAGGTTAAAGAAAAGAATATCTCTTATGATATGAAAGAGATAATTAACAGGGTCAAGGCTAGTAAGAGGAAAGAGCCTACTATTAACGATCTTAAAGCAGACGTTAATGAACTTAAAAGAGAAGTAAAAAATCTTAAAGATAGGCTTACTCTCTTAGAAGCTGCTAAACTCTCAGATTATAATTCTGAATCTGAGGAAGAGCAAGATAAAGGTCTAGGAAAAAAAAGACCAGTCTACGCAGAAAGACCTCCAATACATAGACATGCTAGACAGAGTAGTCACTCATAAGTGGCATATAAAAATAACTCTTGTTATTAACAAAGAATATGTCTTAAAAATAGTAGCCCTTATAGACTCAGGGGCTGATCTTAACTATATCAATGAGGGATTAATACCATCCCGCTACTTCTCTAAAACATTGGAGCAACTGCATACGGCTAATGGTGATAAGCTGGCTGTCAATTATAAGCTTAGTAATGCAGCTGTTTGCAACAATGGGATGTGTCTAGAGATACCATTTATAATGGTCAAAGATTTATCCCACTCAGTTATTCTTGGAAACCCGTTCCTACACATGTTGTTCCCTATATCAAAATTATCTGAAAGGGGAATTGAAACATAAATAGCGGGAAGAGACATCATCTTTGAGTTTATTTCGCAACCCAAAGTCAAACACATAGATGTAATCAAGAGAAAGGTCTCTTGTAAAGAAAGATTTATTAATTCCTTAAAACAGGAAATTTCTTTCAAGACTATAGAGGAAAAACTTAAAAGTCCTCAGTTGATAGAGAGGGTTAAAACCCTAGAACAGGAGCTTATAAGAGAAATTTGCTCTGAAGTTCCTACGGCCTTCTGGGCCAGAAAATGGCATGTTATAAGTCTGCCTAATGAGCCAGACTTTGACGAAAAAATGATCCCTACTAAAGCCAGACCCATTGCTATGGGGCCTCGCCATCTAGAGATCTGCAAATCTGAAATTACAGATTTAGAAAATAAAGGGCTTAATAGAAAGAGTAAAAGCCCATGGAGCTGCCTGGCCTTTTATGTAGAAAATGCGGCCGAACTTGAAAGAGGAGTGCCGAGATTAGTCATTAACTACAAACCTTTAAATAAGGTTTTGAGATGGATAAGATATCCTCTGCCAAATAAAAGAGACTTACTCAACAGGCTTTATGAAGCTAAAGTTTTTTCCAAATTTGATATGAAGTCTGGATATTGGCAAATCCAGATCAAAGAAGAGGATAAGTACAAAACAACATTCACAGTCCCATTCGGCCAATATGAGTGGAATGTGATGCCATTTGGGCTTAAAAATGCCCCCTCCGAATTCCAAAAAATCATGAATGAGATCTTTAATGCTTATTCAGCATTCATGATAGTCTATATAGACGACATCCTTATTTTTTCCTAGGATATTGAGCAGCACTTCAAACACCTTAGTATTTTCCAAACAGCAGCCAAAAGTAATGGCTTGGTAGTGTCTGCTAAGAAAATTAAATTGTTTCAAACAAAGATTAGATTTTTAGGCCATTTTTTAGAGCATGGCACAACAATTCCAATTGAAAGGGCTATAGAATTCGCAGATAAATTCCCTGACGAAATTAAGGATAAAACTCAGTTATAAAGATTACTAGGAAGCTTGAACTATGTAGCTGACTTTTACAAAATTTGGCCCAAGATGCTAAGCCTTTATTTGCAAGGCTCTACAAAAACCCCCCAAAATGGACCGAGGAGTGAACCCAGGCAGTTAGGAAAATAAAACTTAATGTTAAAGCTTTACCATGCCTAGCTATACCACATCCAGACGCCTTTAAAAATATTAAGACCGACGCCTCTGATAAAGGCTACGGAGGAATCCTTAAACAAAGGATGAATGGAAAAGAAACCTTGATTAGGTTTACCAGTGGGCTTTGGACCAGCCCAAGAGTTAATTACTCTACTATTAAGAAAGAATTTTTATCAATAGTCCTGTGCGTCCAAAAGTTTGAGTCTAATTTAATTAATCACAAATTCCTTATTAGGATAGACTGTAAAAGCACCAAAGAAATATTACTTAAGGATGTTAAAAATATAGCATCCAAGCAAATATTTGCCAGATGGCAAGCTATTTTATCAGTCTTTGATTTTGATATTGAGTTTATCAAAGGAGAATCTAATTCACTCCCAGATTTCCTAACTCGAGAATTTCTTGTAGGTCATGAGTTTCAGAAGGAATAACACTCCTTCAGGAAAAGGAAAGGCTAAAGAGTCTTTCTCAGGACCATCAAAAGCAAGTCAAGAGGATCAATATTGCCCTGACGCTTATAGGCATAGTCTCCAGGCAGCAACTAAAAGGGAAAACAAGTTCCCTTATATACCTATTACCTTTGAGCATATCATGCCTATTGAAGATAAACATGCTCACTTGTAGCCACACGAGATAGCATCCTTTTATACGCAGAATTATACACTTTCACCATTTCTGCCTAAGGATTATAATTTCTATCAGTCAATCTTATTAGAGACTGATTCTGTTAAAATTGAACCGGTTACAAGGAGTGGAGATGAGTGGGCTTACAGCAAATTCATCATCACTAGGGTTATTACCCAAGAAGAATGGGGGAGAAATCTGTTCTCCTGTAGGGAATTATTATATGGAAAACCAAGATTTTTCGATTACTTTAACTACATGCAGGCCTGGACTCAGGCATTATTTTATGAGAATCGTTAAAGGAAATGCAGCTGGTTTTTCCACTTCTCTTTAAACAAACCTCAAGAGGTTTTCCCTAACTGGTTTCATGACTGGTTTTTTAAATGGGGATTATTTCCAATTATCCTCCCTCAAAGTGTACTAGGAATTTATGAATTCTTCATGGACTCTAATAGATTTTGTGATTATCCCATGCTCATGTTCACTATATTATACAGAGTTCCATGGATAGGCAAGTGGGATTATATCATCACTAAAAAGAAAGGCAAGAAACTGGGTTATAACTCAGATTTCGAAAATCTAATTCCCTGGTTAACAAGGAGAATTTCTGTCAAATGGTGGGATAAATTTGAGTTCTTTGAGCCCCCTGCAATATACTCCAAAGAACTTATTATTAAAATGGTGAATCCCAACAGTCCTCCAAATTCTCCTGAGGCTTCTGAAACCTCAGCATCTCCTGGCAAGATCGCTGAGCTCCTTAAAGGTTTATTAACCTCCATTCCTAGAGAAGAACTGAAGCAACAAGTGTTTCAGCTTCTGGGCAAAAAGGATCCTCCTAAACAAGGATTTGATCCGCAGAATTTATTATCTGCCTTACCAAAGAAGCAAGAGACTCCTAAAAGGAAAGCTGTTGAAATAGCCTCGTCATCAACAAGTGAAGCTAATAAAGCTAAAAGGGTACCTCCCCTACCAGATGATGAGTTTGATGATCTGTTCTTAGACTCTCAAGACCCTAATGATCTCTAGGGCAAAATCCTCATCAGGATTACGCCAACAGCAATAATGCAGATTACTTTGACAGGAAGAATCCTTATCAGGATTGTTATGGACCCCACATAGTGGAGCACTAAAACCAATTGCGCCGAAAGTAATTTTGTTGGCTCCCTTCACTTTTATTAAAGTAAACATTTTCTTTTATTAAAGAAAGATTCCGCCTGCTTGTGCTTTCCTTTGTCGGCCACAGAAAGATGCTCTCTTATCTTCCAGCTCATGGCCAGCCAAGACATCATTTCTTTTTTTTTTCTATATATAGTTTTCATTTTCGTTAGTTTGGCGCATCGAAAAATATTCAGTTGTAAAATATTTAGTTTTGAGTTTTAAGAATTTTAGAGAGAGAAGCTCTAGTGTGCTTAGTGTGAAGCTTTCTCCAGTCTTTCTTGCTTTCTCAAGTTTTGTAATTCAACCTTCTGCATAATAATAGTAAGATTTCTGTTATTCATCCTTGTTCATTTCAATATTTCATTTCTGCAACTGCGATCCTGCGTTCTTGGTATCAAAGCCATTTGAATTCTTTTATTGCTACAGTAATAGTTTGTTCTTTTGTTTGTTTAAACTTCCAGAAATATTTAATCTAGAGGCAAATAGATGAGGAACTCGATGAAGAAAACAAAAAATAAAGAAATTAAAAGATTCCAGATTCAGAATTTTTCGAAATCATTTTTCAATATGTTTTAGAACGAACTTTGATGTGATGGCTGCATAAAGATGTGGTTAGTTTAAACACAACCATGATGCTTATGATTTCCTTTTTCAGTTTATTTATATTTAATAAACCTGCACATGTAGCAATCGGTTAGATCGTGCCTACCACCCTTTTAACTCCACTTGGTTACTTCGCTTTAAAGCCAACGGGGGCATAGCAAAGTCTGCTCGCGTGCGCTCAAGGTTTTTGGGTAAACTATGGGGAAGTGTCTATGGTTCATCTATATGCGGGTTTTGGTCTCAAGTTTGGGTGCGATTTGGGTACCCTGCGCCTTTTTATACAGAGTCGCAATGGCCCAAAGTGAACCAAAGGAAACTTTTCCACATATAATATACTCGGGTAGTCTTGCCCTTAAGCGAGCAAGGCCCTTGTACGTTACGCAAGGGGTGTGATCAGATCCATACCCCTGAAGCCCTAAGCGAACTTAGAGATACTTCACCAAAAGACACGTAATTGGTTTTTGGGTAAAAAATGCAGATGCTATGCAACCCTGAAGCTTGTGTAATGCTTAAATTAACACATATCCCATAATTCCAAAATTTAATTTGAACAATATTTTAATTATTATGACAAAAAAGAGTTTATATAAAAATTGGGTTTTTATTAAAATAATTTGTCCCCAGCAGAGTCGCCACAGTGAGCGGGCGAGGTTTTATCGGGATTGTGCACGCGAGGTGCGATGCGCGAGGGGCGTTTGATCTGGTTTGAGAAAATTCTATTTGCTTAAATGTGGTGCCTCTTTCATAATAAAATACTTGATTTTATTAAAGAGAAAATTATTTTATTATTTTTCATGTAAACTTATTGAGTGTGAATAATATGGCTTTTTGTAAGCAAAAAATGTGATTATATTGAGAAATATATTTACAAGATACTTTTAAAATAAAGCATTTTATTTTATTTAAAAATAGAAATAGAGTCGCCACCCGGTTCAGCTCCACCGGGGATTGTTGTATACTGATCCAAAATGGAATTTTTATACTAAAAAGAAAGTGAGATTCTGAGTTTGGACATGATAGGTACTCATATTGTTCTAACCAATTGGATCAATTTTGGAATTTTGAAATTTGTGATAATTTCTGCATTACAATGGGTTTATTTAAGAAATAAATTCAAGAAATAAAATAGGCATTATAACGGCATAATAAATTGATATTTTCTTCCGAAATTTCGGCAGAGTAACGGCATCCCATGGGTTTTGGCCCCGAAACTTGAATAGAATTTCCTCACATCCTGTATGTTTTGTCTGTACCTGCACGCTTGTTTACACATATTATAGCTTAAGTGGCCTCAGTAGCTCACTTAACTAGACAAATGGGATGCAAATATGTTAAAAAATGGATTCGGATGAATTTCAAAGGTGGGCTTAGAGCCAATTACCCTCAGTTTACCTTTTCATCTATCCAGGATGACTTGAGAGCCGGTGCAGGACCAAAGTTGTTAGAGATTGTGATTTGATTGGAAAATAGGTTTAACCTAAGTTATGGCTATAATCTTGGATTATTCCTAAAGGAAATGCGGGATTTTTGAGAGATTAAGTCATTTTTAGACCGAAGATCACTGTGAGATCCTGATAGAAAAAGACAGGAAAATGAGTTTATACCGAATGTTGTTGATAAAGCTTAGATTTAGAAGTGTTTTTACAGAGTTTCGAGGCTTTTAGGACTCTAGGAACAAAATGGCACAATTGGATTTTTTTGGTTTTTGTCGTCTGTTTTCAAAATGAGAGGGGAAGTCCTCTATTTATAGTGTAGTGGTAATTAGCCGGCAGTCTAATTACCTATCTAACAAGATCTTGCTTTGGATCCCGTAAATTCTTGCCATATCTCGGTAAGATTGGATTTTTTTACTATAGACAGGCGATTAGCCGGCGTGATGATTACCCATGTTTGACAAATTTTGACCTTTTCTGATTTTTGGTAGAAAATGCTAAATCGAAGCTTCCGTAGAATGTGGATTTTTGAATTTTGAATTTTGGATGACAATTCGGTCCTTTTTGGATCTTTTGTCTGATCACTAAACGAAATAGGCATAATTCCTCATTGGGCCAGAACGGACCTGTGCTATGCCTTCGCTCTCGTCTAGCAAGTACTAGCCGTTAGATTGTCCATCTAGCTTGAAATAAAAGAAGAATGTGATCTTTTTTCTTTTCTTCTTTGCATCTATCTCATGTAATGTAATATATATAATAAATGAGATATGCTTATGCATGAGTTTCCTTTAACAATTTATGTCCATTTAGCGCACATATGTTATATTTGCATTACCATGATGCTATTAGAAAATAAAATTCATTAATCAAAGAAGTAACACTTCAGCTTATCTCGATTGATAGGATTTGTTAACTCATTGCCGTCCATATCTATTATCTTCACTGTGCCTTTGCTGAGAGTTTGTTTTACCATGTATGGGCCTTCCCAATTAGGTTGAAACTTTCCTCAAGCATCCATGTGGGTTTTCCGAGATTGCTTCAACACTGAGTCTCCTATCTTGATCGGTTGATTCTGCCACTTCACCTTCCGGTTGTAGGCCCTAGCCATTCTCTGTGATAAGCTTGACGATTAGCGAGAGCTACTAAACGCTTCTCATCAATGAGGTTCAACTCTTCGTATCTTGTTCGTGCCCATTCACTTTCTGATAGCCTTGCTCTAATTGATGTGAATCCGGATATGTGAAGCGCAAACCAAACTCAAGAATTTTCCCAGATCGTGAATTGAGACTTATGAGATACAAAGAAAATAAATTTATGAGCTTGAAAACGAATTATAATAGAATAGATGGTAATAGCATAACCAATCCTAGCAAATAAAACGAACAATCACGCTAGCATATAGTTGACGCAACCTTTCGAATTGGATGAAAGAGCCTATTATGGGGTTGATTCTCAATTGTCTAGCCACAACAATTGAGAACAATCAAAATAATACGTCAAGAACAAGATCCCGATCACTTGCACTCAAAGAAGGTTGAAAATTCAACAAAGGAAAAGTCTGAATTCTATTAATATCTCAAGTCTATGTCTAGAATACATAAAAGCTATCTATATATAATACTCCTAACCCTAATGCACGCAATTAACATCATAATTTGACTAAGAATAAACTACTAAAGTCCTAATCAGATTCTTAAGAGAATTCCTTAAAGAATCAAGAAAGAAATCCTACTTGAATAGAAATCACAAACTAACTAGGAAGTAAAATATCTCAAATAAGAAAATAATGAATAAACCTAATTAAATTAAATCAAATGGTAATAAATGATGTGAATAAAGGAACACCAACTATAGAGCATAGAAAAGATGAAGATAAGGAACTTATGAAAAAACATCTTTTACATATTCCATTAACAAGCTGTAAGTCAAAGAGTTTTCAATATGCTTCAATTGGGCTAAACGAGGAGATTTCGATGATTCATTGTTCAAGTAAAGTTTGAACAAATTCTAATAATGCGTGCTTGATCAAGGATGAAGAATTTATAATGCTGAGAGAAGTATGGAAGGATGATTCAAGATTTGGTCTACTTAGTACTAGCTTAAGTGATCAAGCTTAAAGACTTGACTTCTGTTTCGGCGGGAATCACTGCTTCTGTCCCATATACTAGAGAAAACAGAGTGTCCTGTTAGAGTTCTGACAGTCGTTTTGTATCCCCATAGAGCATAGGGTAAATGGTCTGCCTAATCTCTATATGTGGTAACCATTTTGGACAAAATCCTCTTGATGGATTTGTTTGCAGCTTCAACAGCCCCGTTGGCTTGTGGTCTATAAGGAGAAGAGTGATGGTGCTCGATATTGTATTGTTAAAGTCTGTGGTTTCTCCTTGGAATTGAACTCCATTATCTAAGACGACATGGCGTAGGATCCCAAATCTAGCAAAAATTTGATTCCTGATGAACTTTGTTATCTTCTTAGCATTGATGCTAGTGTAGGACTCAGCTTCTACCCACTTGGAAAAGTAATCCACTGCCACTATTATGAATCGATGCCCATTCGTAGATGAAGGTCATATCTCACCAATGATGTCGATGCCCCAGGCTGAGAAAGGCCAGGGTGTAGTCAAGGCTTGCAATTATATTGGTGGAAGATGGCTGGCATTACCATATATTTGGCATTCATGATAAGTCCTACCTTCTTGAATATAATCGGCGAGCATGGTGGACCAAAAGTGTCCCATTCATTGAATCTTTTTAGCTAACATGGCACCATTCATGTGGGGACTACATTCTTCAGAATGTAGCTATTTCATTATGCCTTGCGCTTCTGATTGCGACAGACATCGTAACATCATACCATCCGTGGACCTTTTGAATAGTTGTTCGTCTAATAGCAGGAATTGCATTGTTAACCTTCTTAGCATGGTTCTGAGTCAGTGGCTTCCACAGGGTACGTCCCTTCTTTTAGGTATCAGCGAATGTCGGAATACCAAGGTTCCTTGCTGTCTTCTTCTAAGATTTCTACTATAGAGAGATTGTTCGAATTCCTCATGGTTTCCATAACAAGCGGCTTGATTGGTTGACTATCAGGTCTTTCCCACATGGATGCTAAAAGGGGCTAAAGCGTCAGCCATCTGATTCTCATCCCGTGGCATATGGCAAAATTTGCAGTGATCGAATAACGTTGCTGCCTTCTAGACTGCTTCTACATAAGGCCTCAGAGATCCTTCCTTCAATTCCCAATCACCTGTAACTTGCTTAATGGCCAAAGCAGAATCACCGATGATCTTGACTTCGTTAGCTTTCATTGTTGAAAGAGCTGATATCCCAAACAAACAAGCTCCATACTCAGCTCTGTTATTGGTTGTGTCAAATTCTAGTCATTTGGATAAAGGAATGATTTCACCATCTGATGTGATAATAATAACTCCAAGTCCTGCCCCTTTCTTGTTCACTGCCCCATCGAAGAACATTGTCCATTCTTTGGGTCGTTCGAGTATCCATGCTAGTTTTTCATTAGGAAACTCTAGATTCTTGACATGGTCGGAGTCTAATGGTTGATTTGCTAGAAATTCAGCCACTGCTCGTCCTTTGATGACTTTCTTAGTGACATACTCGATGTCGAACTCAGATAACAATAACAACCATCTAGACAGCTTTCTTGTGAGTGAAGGAATTTGGCAAAGGTACTTCATTGGATCAACTTTCCCTATGGCTTGTACACGGTAAGAGTGAAAGTAATGTCTGAGCTTCTTGGTTAGCCAGACCGTTGCTGCACATGTCTTTTCTACTATAGTGTAACGGGTCTTATAATCTAGCAACTTCTTGCTGAGATAGTAGATTGCGTACTCTTTCCTATCTTAATGCTCTTGGACAAGCATTGCCCCTACAGAAGCTTCTTCAATTGCCAATTACATGATTAGAAGTTTCCCCGATATTGGTGGCCTTAGTACTGGTGGATTAGCAAGATATGCCTTGATTCTATTAAAGGCTTCTTGATATTGCTCATTACATACCACTGGTTGCTGCTTTTTTAGTAACTTGAAGATTCAATTGCAGATCATGGTCAATTGCAGGACGAACCGGCTAACATATTGCAAGGATCCAAGGAAACTTCTTACTTCCTTCTCGATTTATGGTACTAGCATGTTTATGATAGCTTTGACCATGTCAGGATCAATCTCGATACCTCTTTGGCTAACTATGTAGCCTAGTAACTTTCCAAATATTGCTCCAAATATACACTTCTTTGGATTAAGGCGAAGATTGAATTTCTCAATCCTCGTGAGGAATATGTCAAGGACTGTTAGATGTTCTTCTGGAGTTGTCAACTTTACAAGCATATCATCTATATAGACTTTAGCTTCTTTGTGAATCATGTCATGTAATAGAGAGGTGACTGCCTGTTGGTAATTTGCCCCAGCGTTCTTCAAACCAAAAGGCATTACCTTGCACCATTAAGTGCCCTATTCTGTAATGAAAGTAATCTTGATCGTTGATTTCATCTAGGGTTGGCTCATCATGCATCTTGGCTTTCCCTTTGATCAGCCTGGCCATCTCTATCCTTACTTTGTTCAGTTGTTCTTCTTTCATGCCAGATTCCTCTATCCTCAAGTGGGTTCACAGCATCCCGAGAAGTTCATTAAGAAGCTCATTGGAGTTATCTTTCTTCGGTTCTGGTTCTGTAGGTATCTCCTTCTGAGTAATGGTGATGTCCACTGGTTTTTCTTTACTCTTGAGCATGTTGACAATTTGCCCCTGTCTGAACTTACTGTAGTCTACCACATCAGAGAAAATCTCAAATCCAGGCATTGTCTTTCCTTGGTGCTGAATTACTTCAAGAATTCTAGTATATGGCTTTTCTTGTGCTCGTACGAAGCTTATCTTCATTGACTTAGATCTAGCATCAGTTCCTTTATAACCAAGTCCTGTCAGCTCCAAAGTTCATGTGTCAATGTTGAAATTCGTCATTCCTTGGCCTTGTGCCCCAAGTCCCCTACCAGGAGCGTGATGTCACTCCATGTATTTCTGAATCCATGGTCCCCCAATGTTTTGGTGATGCTCCCATTTTTCCTTCTAATGTTGCCACTGAAAATCCCCATAAGCTACTCTTCTCGGCTTCGAGTGCGTCTATAGTGGATGCATCATCTGCTTCTAAAGTTACAACCTTTCCTCGAAATGGTATCTTCACTTTTTGGTGCAAGGTAGACAGAACTCCTCCTAATGCATGGAACCATGGGTGTTCAAGGAAAAGAGAGAACATCATAGGAATGTCGATGATGGTAAAGACCACTATAGTTGATATCTCCCCGATAATTACTTCTACTTCAAATGTTCCAATGAAAGTTCTTTTAGAATCATCATAAGCCTTGATGATGGTGGAGGACTTCTTCAGAGCTTCCTCGCTAAATCCTAAGATCGACAGTACCTTTCTTGGACAGACTTTGAGTGTAGATCCATCATCAACCATTACATAGGGCATGACACGTCCAAACACTTCAACCTTTAAATAAAGGGCTCGATTATGATCAGTGCTGATGTCAGGCAGGTCTGAGCTGATGAAAGTTATATCGCGGTTAATTGTAGTTTGTTGATTGCCAATAAAAGAGCATACTTGAGTAGGTGAAGTTGTGGAAGATGTTTCTACGTCCACGTGCTTTTAACATTAGATGCCCTATGATCTTGTGAGGTGAGAAGTAATTCCTAAATGGACATCTTAGTTGACATTGCACTAAGTTGGTCAGTCAAAGAATCCTCTACGTGTGGGATTGGCCTGCGGATTGGCTCATTTCTGGGGACAGTTGGTTCATTTACCCTAGTGATCTTTCCTCCTCTTGTAATTGGGAATACTGGATGTTCAAAGATCTCAAACTCATCAAAATTATCCTCCAAAGGGATGTCTATCAAATTAATAGGTTTCTCATTTGTGGTGGTAATGAGAGAATCGTTAGTGGTGAATGGCCACTGCATAAATGGTACCAATCCTCTGGCTGGATTTGCTTTCATAACTTATGATTAGACAGGATCAGTGCTATTGTCATGATGAATCATGTGAACTCTAGAGGTAGATCCCCTAAAATTGTCATTGTATAGTGCTTGGATGGCGTCATCCTTGAAGGATTCCTGATTTAGTGTATACCAAGGATACGACCGTGTAGCTCTTTCTACGATAGGATAAGGTAAGGAAAGTATGGATGGAGAACTACGTGTCCTTTTAGAAGGTGATATCATTATTATGATGAAAAAAGACATGGCTGAACAGATCCCAAATCATTTTTTGATGATAAGGCAAGTCTAAGTACCACTGCCATGCCTCTCCTCTCAAGTTGACAACAAAGAGGTAAGCCCAGTAATGATAATGTACCTTTGTAAAGTTCATGAAACTAGTGAAGTGGGCCAAATGGAGTCGAGGATGAGTTTCTCCATCATATGCAAGCTGAGGAGGGATTTGCGGATATCCTTCCCATGAGTGCTTTTCTTCCCAAGCGAGAGCTAATTCCTTCTCATGGTTACATCGCTCGTAAACTTCTTCTTCCCAAGAATCAAGGCTTTTAAGCACATTCACTATCTCTAAATGTTTCGAATTAGATCCGCTATTCATGATAGGGCGTAGTGTGTCGTGAAGCTGATTCTCGTGCTTAATCTTTGCCCAAACATGGCTTTTTGTCTGAGCTTTATCGTGGATTACATTGGCTTCCATGTTGTCGGGACATGGTATCGCTTTTCTTGTAGCTTGTACAAGTTCTATCTCTGGGAACCGTTCCAGAAACATTTTGACTAGAAAGTTCCAGATCATGCATTACGGCGAAGGTAAATTCTCAGTCCACTTCATAGCTTTTCCTCGGAGTGTCCTGACGAAAAATGTAGGCCAATAATAGAAATGAATTTAAGCTTCATACATCACTTTTAGAACCTGGTCTATATGAGTGTTGTTACGATGGTCTGCTCGGCAAGATGAGGATTTATACCTATTTCGATCAGCGATTAGACAAGGGAGCCAGAAGGACCGAATTGTCATAAAAAAATCTAAAATATCCCAAAAATTCCCATTCTTCATAATCTTTTAAGTTACATCTTGAAATACTTGGAAATCCATTTTCGAATAGTCAAAATAGTCAACCAGTTAAATTATCCTGAAAACATAAAAAAAAAGCCATTTTGAGGGCTTAAACAATAGAATTTGGCTAAAATAAGGCAAAATAAAGGCCTAAAGGTCAAAATATGGTCAAATAGGTAATTAGCCGTTGGCCAATTACCACCCCTCTATAAATAGAGGAGTTCCCCTCTCATTTTCAACAGAACCAAAACCGACCTAAAATCCTATTACGCCATTTTTGTGTTCCGGGAGTTATAAAAGCCCCAAAACTCTGCCAAAACACTTCTAAATCCGAGCTTTACTACCGGTATTCAGTATAAACTCATTTTTTGGTCTTTCTAGATCAAGATCTTAAAGTGATCTTTGGTCCAAAAACGACTCAATTCCTCAAAATCCCCGCATTTTCTTTTAGGAATAATCCAAGATTACAGCCATAACTTAGATTAAACCTATTTTCCACATCAACAGTAATCTTTTTGGACAACTTCGGTCCCACACCGGCTCTCACGTCATCCTGGACAGACGAAAAGGTAACTGAGGGTAATTGACTCTAAGCCCAACTTTAAAAACTCATTGAAATTCATTTTTATTTTCATATCGCATTTTATTTATCTGGTTAAGTGGGCCATTGGAGCTACTTATATTATAATTGGTTTAGATAAGCTCACAGGTACAGATAAAATATCCATAATGTGAGGAAACTCTGCTCGAGTTTGTGGGGAAAACTCCAAGTACTGCTTTTACTCTGCCGAAATTTCGGTAGAAAATATCAATTTATTAAGCCGTTATAATGCCCATTTTATTTCTTGAATTTATTTCTTAAATAAAGCCGTTGTAATGCCAAAATTACCACATAAAACATCATTCCAAAATTAATCTAAACAATTTGAACAATATGCGTACTTATTATGTTCGAACTCAGAATCTCATTTTCTTTTCAGTATAAAAATCTCATTTTGGATCAGTATACCACAATTCCCCGGTGGAGCTGAATCCGGTGGCGACTCTATTTTTATTTTTAAATAAAATAAAAATGTTTTATTTTAAAAATATTTTCTTTTATTAAAATGTGAAATATATTTCTCAATATAATCACATTTTTTACATATAAAAAGTCATATTTTTCACACTTAATAAGTTTACGTGAAAAAAATAAAATAATTTTCTCTTTAATAAAATCAAGCATTTTATTATCAAAGAGGCACACGCATCTAAGCGAATCGGATTTTCTCAAACCAAACAAAATGACGTGGCTTCCTCAAACTACACCGAAAACGCACCCCGCTCGTATTCCCTCTCAAAAGACCTCGCTCGCTTATAGTGGAGGCTCTGCTGGGGAAAGTCTTGTTTTTATAAAAACCCGATTTTTATAAAAAATATGTCTTGACATAATAATTAATATATTGTTCAAATCAAATTTTGGAATTATGGAATATGTGGTAATTTCAGCATTACACAAATTTTAGGATTGCATAGCATCTCCATTCTTTACCCCTAAACTAATTTAGTTGTCTTTTGGTGAAGTATCTCCAAGTTCGCTTAAGGGCTTGAGGGATATGGATCTGATCACACCCCTTGCGTAACGTACGAGGGCCTTGCTCGCTCAAGGGCATGACTACCGGAGTATGTTATATGTGGAAAAACTTCCTTTGGTTTGCTTAGGGCCATTGAGACTTAATACACAAAGGTGCATGGTACCTAAATCGCACCCAATCCTGAGACAGAAACCCGCATATAGATGAACCATAGACACTTTCCTATAGGTTTACCTAAAAACCATGAGTGCAAGCGAGCATACTCCGCTAAGTCCCCCGTTGAATTTAAGTGAAGTAAACAAATGGAGTTAAAAGGGATCTAACCGTTTGCTACCTGTGCAGGTTTATTAAATATAAATAAACCTAAAAACATCATAATCATCACGATTGTGTGAAAACTTACCACATTTTTATGCAGCCATGACATTGATGTGTGACATACCATTTTATTTCCTTAGCCATAGGAACCTAAAACCAACCAAGACCAGTGAGTCAACCTAGGCTCAACCCATGAGCTGAAATAGCCTGAGACTAGTGAGTCCACCTAGGCTCAACCTATGAATCGAAATAGCCTAAGACCAGTGAGTCCACCTAGGCTCAACCCATGAATCGAAATAACCGAGACCAGTGAGTCCATCTAGGCTCAGCCCATGAGCCGAAACAACCAAGACTAACGAGTCCATCTAGGCTCTGCCTATGAGCCGAAATAACCGAGACGTGTGAGTCCATTTAGGCTCAGCCCATAAGCTGAAATAATCGAGACAAGTGAGTCCATTTAGGCTCAACCCATGAGTCCAAGTAAACCGAGACTAATGAGTCTACCTAGGCTCAACCCGTGAGCCAAAATAAGTCGAGGCCATTGAGTCTACCTAGGCTCAACAACATAAGCCAAAATACGCAAACCCCCGAGTAACTAGCGAGTCAACTTACCTTTGACCATAGAGTCAACGTTCGAGTGACCATCGAGTCACTCATCCTTGACCACCGAGTCAACTCACCTTTAACCATAGAGTCAACCCTCGAGTGATCAGTGAGTCAACTTACCATTGTCTAAAGAGTCATCCTCGAATGACCAGCAAGTCAACTCACCTTCGACCATAGAGTCAACCCCCGAGTAACCAGCGAGTCAACTCACCTTTGACAATCGAGTCAACTCACCTGACCAGCGAGTCACCCGACTATTAAAGTCATTCCAAAACCTGACTAGTGAGTCGATTCAACTAGTGAGTCACCCAACTAATAAAGTCACCTTCAATCCCCATGTAAATTAAAACTCGACCAATGAGTTGACAAAAAATGGACTAGTAAGTCATCAAGGCCCAACCAGTGAGTCAACTAACCCTTAACCACCGAGTCAACCCTTAGAGTGTCCACTGAGTCATCTCACCTCCAACCAATGAGTCAACCCTTCGAGTGGCTAATGAGTCAACTCATCCTTGACCACCGATTCAACCTTTCGAATCACAAGCGAGTCATCTCACCCTTGGCAACCGAGTCAACCGTTCGAGTGACCAGCGAGTCATCTCACCTTTGACTAATGAGTCAACCATCGAGTGGCCATCGAGTCATCTCAACTTGGACCAATAAGTCAACCATCGAGTGACCATCGAGTCATCTCACCTTAGACTAATGAGTCAACCATCGAGTGACCATCGAGTCTTCTTACCTTGGACCAATGAGTAAACCTTCAAGTGACCAACGAGTTAACTCACCTTTGACCATCCAGTCAGCCTTTGAGTGACCAGCGGGTCAATTCACCTTTGACCATAGAGTCAGCCTTTGAGTGACCATCGAGTCAACTCACCTTTCAAGATTTAAGAATGGATAATACTCCCCAAATAAATAAAATCTTCCACACTAAAGAAAGTACTGACAAGCCTTATTACCGCAGGCCATCTCCAATAAAAGAAAAGAATATCTCTTATGATATGAAAGAGATATTCTTTTCTTTAACCTTTTCTTCAAGATTATTATTTCTTGAAGAATTCCTAGATGAGGTTTCGCCAGTCGTTTAGAAATTTCTTCTACTACTTCAGAATGCTCAGTAAATTTAATATTTAGCTTTTTTGAAGTGGAGGGTTTAATTATAACCCTTTCCTCATACTAGCAGAGCTTAACATAGATAGAAAGCAAAAGAATATTGCTCCTCCAACTAAAGAGCAAGATTTTGATTCTGGGACTAGTTCCAGTTTAGAAGAGCCTTTAAAAGGCGAAGACGAATTAAAATCTTTATTTCAAGATTTAAGAATGGATAATACTCCCCAAATAAATAAAATCTTCCACACTAAAGAAAGTACTGACAAGCCTTATTACCGCAGGCCGTCTCCAATAAACCTTCAGTACGAAGAGTTTAGGCCATCTATGAACTCTTATGATGGCAGGTCCATTGAAGAGTGGAACATTGATGGGCTATCTGAATACCAGATTAAAAATGCCATCCAACACATGCTGATGTATGCTACTGCCAGCAGAATACATGGAAATTTAGATAAATCCATAGCCCAGGCTATTATAGCAGGATTTTCTAGACAATTGAAAGGCTGGTGGGATTTTCAGTTAAACACTAAAGCCAAAAATCAAATTTTAAATTCTGTTAAAGAAGAGAATGGCCAACCACAGTTAGACGCTGTTAATACTTTGGCATACACCCTTATTTTACATTTTCTGATGCCTACAAACTAACAAATGAAAACTATATATAGGCGGATATGAGGTGCTGTCTTGGCTGGCCATGAGCTAGAGGATAAGAGAGCATCTTTCTATAGCCGACAAAAGGAATCAGTGAGTCAACTCACCATTGACTAAAGAGTCATCCTCGAATGACCAGCAAGTCAACTCACCTTCGACCATAGAGTCAACCCCCGAGTAACCAGCGAGTCAACTCACCTTTGACAATCGAGTCAGCTCACCTGACCAGAGAGTCACCCGACTATTAAAGTCATTCCAAAACCTGACTAGTGAGTCAATTCGACTAGTGAGTCACCCGACTAATAAAGTCACCTTCAATCCTCATGTAAATTAAAACTCGACCAACGAGTTGACAAAAAATGGACTAGTAAGTCATCAAGGCCCAACCAGTGAGTCAACTAACCCTTAACCACCGAGTCAACCATTTGAGTGTCCACTAAGTCATCTCACCTCCAACCAATGAGTCAACCCTTCATGTGGCTAATGAGTCAACTCATCCTTGACCACCGAGTCAAACTTTTGAATGACAAGCGAGTCATCTCACCCTTGACAACCGAGTCAACCGTTCGAGTGACCAGCGAGTCATCTCACCTTTGACCAATGAGTCAACCATCGAGTGGCCACGAGTCATCTCACCTTAGACCAATGAGTCAACCATCGAGTGACCATCGAGTCATCTCACCTTAGACCAATGAGTCAACCATCGAGTGACCATCGAGTCATCTCACCTTGGACCAATGAGTAAACCTTCAAGTGACCAGCGAGTTAACTCACCTTTGACCATCGAGTTAGCCTTCGAGTGACCAGCGGGTCAATTCACCTTTGACCATAGAGTCAGCCTTTGAGTGACCATCGAGTCAACTCACCTTTGACCACCGAGTCAGCCTTCGAGTTACCAGCGAGTTAACTCACCTTTGACCATAGAGTTAACCTTCGAGTGACCATCGAGTCAACTCACCTTCGATCAATGAGTCACCTAACTATTAAAGTCATTTTAAAACCTGACCAGTGAGTTACCCAACCATTAAAGTCACTCCAAAACCTAACCAGTGACTCAATTCGACCAATGAGTCACCCGACTAATAAAGTCACCTTCAATCCCTGAGTCAATTCAAACTCGACCAATGAGTTGACAAACATGGACCAGTGAGTCATCTATTTCTAACCAGCGAGTCATCTGATCCCGACCACTGAGTGGTCTTAAACCTGATTGCGAGCCTAAACCTTTTAGCATTCCCCGAATGGCTAAAACCAAGGCAACCCCATGATTGCCGAATTAAATCCTACGGATTTCTTTGGCATTCCCCGAATGACCAAAGCTTTTTCGAGAACTAAGGTGACACGGTGATTTCCAAATTAATGTCCAACGAGACATAATAGCGAAGCCATTCCTGTAATGACTTGGCCGAAATACCTAGGGGTATTCTACATGACCTCAACTTTTATGCATTCCTAGAATGACACAATTTTGAGTTATGCCTTGACACTTAAAGTGATCGCTTAACCAAGCTTGATATTCCACGAGTATCAAAGACTTACCCCTTTTCTTATGCCTTTCTCGAATGCTCAATTCCACGAATATTTGACCCCTAGGTAACCCACTGATTGTTGAAATGATACACATCGAGGTACAAACCTTTTTGGCATTCCCCGAATGACCAAATCTTACCCAAACCAAGGCAACATAGGGATTGTTGAATCAATGTCCAGTGAGACACAACCTTTTTGGCATTCCATGAATGACCAAAATAAGCCCTACCCCAGGGGCATTATAGATGATCCTAATCTTAGACCATTCCTAAAATGACACTTCCCTGAGTACCTCTAAATGATCCATAGAAGTTTGACGCCCTTTTCCAGTACCTCTAAGATCCTACACAATCACATATATTCATTCATTAGGGTTATAGCTATAACTCGACATGTTGTGCTATGTTAAGTTTAGTCAATAACATGAATTCTATAAATATAACATGTAGTGCCATGTAACTCTGTACTCATAACATGTAGTGCCGTGTATCCATGTGTATGACATACAATGCCATTTAAACCCTGAGCTTATGACATGCAGTGCCATGTCATGCTCTGACATACAGTGTCATATCATGTTATATTTTTGTTTTGACATGCAATGTCATGTCACGTTATATTTCCATTTTGACATGCAGTATCATGTCACATTTTTGTTTTGACATTCAGTGTCATGTCACGTTATGTTTCCATTTTGACATGCAGTGTCATGTCACGTTATATTTCCATTTTGACATGTAGTGTCATGTCACGTTATATTTCGGTTTTGACATGTAGTGTCATGTCACACTATGTTTCTATTTTGACATGCAATGTCACGCTATATTTCCATTTTGACATGCAGTGTCATGTCAGGTTTAGTTATTCTCTTGACATGCAGCACCGTGTCATATTTTGATTTGCCATGCCATGCTTTGACATGCAGCGTCATGTCATCTTGTGTTATGCTTACAACATGCAGCGTCATGTTATACTATGTTATGCTTATTAGGGTACTAGCCCCGATCCTGTAGGTACCGGAAATACACATAGCATTAGCATCTCTAGGATGTTAACCATAGTCTTATAATTATCGTGATTGGGCTTGGCCTAAAAGAGAGAGAAAGAGACCACCCTCGAATATCTAACTTCTCTTTAATTCACCATACACAAATGCATGCATACATTACATTCATTCATCGAAAGCTCATTCTTGTGAATTCGTTCATACTACAAAATAATTTAAGTAACTAAACTTAGTCAATTAATTACTTTTAGTATACACTACCTTATGATTAAATTTATTCAAATAAATAATTTGACAAATGAATTTATTTAATTATGAATTAAATAAGTACCATATGCAAATACATTTAATCAACTTAATTTAACTTTAGTGAATAATATAAACTAGGAGTTATATAGATTATTCAATTACATTGACTTAACATGTCAACTAATTAATAATCAATTCTTTATCCGGTCTTACAGCATTGCATGTACAAGGAATCTCAGATCAGTAGTTCTAACTGTACGATCCTTTGGGTCTGTCCATATGTTGGCAATTGGATTTACCCATAGACTATAAGCAAATTCTAGCAAACCATTACAACCCCCAATTAGAAAAGAGTGCAGCTATCCCTAAAAGATACTGAACCCAGTAGCTATCTCACAAAGTCCTTTGCCAGCTAACATCAATTGATGAACAAGAGGCAAGGTGCTTGTCACCCCGTTATGAAGTTCATCTTATTTCTTGATCTAGAATAAAATGATAAAATAAGTCAACGACTTATTGGACATCCTTATCCTTTTATTTATCAAGTGGCTGGTGATTCATTTCAGTTTATCAAAGCGAATGGCAATCCTATCACTTCAACACTACTATTAACATGGTCATGAAATATACCGAGCATACTACTACTTTGTAAAAAAAAATTAGATTATATGAAAAATGAATTGAGAGAATTTACATTTTGTAACTCTTGTGGGTTTTGTTACTTTCCAAAAACTAGTCGGGTTTTATTAGTTTCCAAAAACTAAAGGGTTTTGTATCACAATTCCTTCATCCACATCAAATTAATCCATTTTTTACTCTATTCGCTTTTTTGCTTCCGCACGCCATCAGTGGATGATGTTGTCCATGTGGGTAGCGTGAAGTCCACTTGGACAGATTGCTGTCCACGTGGACAACATGTCTAGTGGACAATAGGGCTATCGTGAACAGCCCAAACTCTCGGGCAGAACAGGCCCGCATTTCCAGGGAGTACCGAAATGATTTTTAACCATTATTCATTTTGATAAAATGGCTGGGTCGGATCATGTTTTAAAATTATCGGGTATTTTAAATTTATCCGGGGCCAATAATTTAAGTCAAATTGCATATTAAATGAAGGAGCGTATTTTGTAATCCGAGGTTAAATTGTAATGTTTGTAAAATAATTCTAAGTCCGTTTTAAAGTTTCAAATGGTTGACCCAAATTGTTTTAAAATAAAGTTTCGGTTATTTTATTAATTTGGGGTCATAAAGTTTAATATTTCAAATTATCCAAAGTCCGTTTTAAAGATCTTAAGGCAGCTGAACCAAATTGTATCAAAATAACACTCCTGTTATTTTGTTAATCTGGGGTCATAGATTCTAATATTTCAAAATTATGAATTTTAATTAATTGGAATTTAATAAGTTATAAATTGTGGCATTTATGTTCAATAAAAGTTGAATATGTTAAATTTGAAATTAGCCCAATAGACAGTGGTACCGGTCATAGTTGGGGTGCTAAATTCTAAAACAGTGACGTCCTAATTCAAATGGAAGCAAAAATTGTATATTTTGCAAATTGGTTGCTAAACCATTGGGCCTTAATAGACTTTAAGTCACAATTGTCAAAACTTGGCGATTTCACCAAGTATCTCTGCTAAATATAGTAGATGTAATTATAATTACCATGATGATGAATCATATTGGCATATATGAGTATGACGATTGGTTTGTTAAATTCGTAATTGAGAATTCTATTGGTCAAAATGAGATTTGGTTTAAATATTCAACATTTATTAATAACCATAGAAGTTCTAAATTATAGTTTTGTACATTGAACCTCATTTTATACATAGAATATGGATACATTGTATCTAAAATAATTAAATAGACCCGATTCATTATATAAGCCGACAATACTTAAATAATCTATAAATATTAAGTCGCTTAAAAGTGTTTCGCGGATTTGTGCCACCCATTGAAGCTATTGTACCTTATGCTCAGTAGGGTGCATTATCTTATCGGTGGGCCACATAGGATACTTTGGCATGGCTAACATGTGGAATGGCGGTTTGACTCAACGGGTTTTTGTTTTAACTCAGTTAGACCTAGAACATAGATGGGTAAAGTACCAATACGCCCATCAACTAAGAGTCCTTTAGAGAAAAGGGTTGGATAGTTTATCCTACCAGACATTCAATAATGGGTTTTTGTTTCGGCTCAGTCTAGCTGATTATTGGATGGTTGTGGATCTTGGATAAAGCCAATAAAATCATCAACATAAATTAATCTGGATTAATTAGTTTGTTTAATGGCTTTAAGGACCTTTATATTTAACTTTGTAATGATTATTCTATTTAGACTAACAAATAAATTTCAACAATAAAACAACCAATCATTCAAACTACAATACATCATTAAAAAGATCGGCTGTCTAGGCAACACTTCCTTGATTGGGCTCAAGAACTAATGGATAGTTTTGAGAGATAGATCGAAGGAATATGTAGTAGATAGGCCTAAGCCCACTGGTAGGGATACTGTACGGCCCTATTTGGGGGGGTATATAAATTCAAGAGCGATAGTCGGGATTTGAAACACCTTGTGTTGGCTAGAAAGTTTCCTGAATTGTGCAAATGATTAGAGGAGATACAAGCCTATGCTATGATACGGTCTCTTAACGAGACGTTTCATGATCAACTTTATCAAGAGAGGTTCTTGATCACTAAGACGTTTCAATCCTACAAGATGGATAATATGGTCTCTATGAGTACTAATATATAGAAGATGGAGAAACTCGTTAAGGGTTTTGTTCATCTTAGTATACTAGTATGAGAGTTGATAGTTGTGACTATCTTGGCCTTCCTATTTAAATCCTATGACCACTTCATTATGAGCTACAAGCCATAGATGAGTATGACTATAGTTGAGCTGCAAGAGTTGCGTGAGCTAACTAGGAGTTTAGTAAATAGGACTCAGC
Organism: Euphorbia pulcherrima; assembly: GCA_947683365.1. Lineage (NCBI taxonomy): Eukaryota > Viridiplantae > Streptophyta > Magnoliopsida > Malpighiales > Euphorbiaceae > Euphorbia > Euphorbia pulcherrima. The sequence continues at coordinate 37,383,031 of CANTUS010000014.1, read as the reverse complement.
CAGAGTTGATGGTGGATAACCGATTCAACATTAGGGCATAGATGAGACCTTGATGTTCAAGTGGCTCATGACTAAACAAGAAGTTTAGTCTGTACTACATCCAAATGATACTATTATCAATTACAAGCAGATTGGAAATAGAATGAGAACATGTCCTTAACCACATGGGAGAGTCTATGAAAAGCATTGAACGTTTTTCAGAGAGGCAATCTATGTTATAGATATGATTATTTCTCTTCAACATCACAAGTATTTGATACTAGATATGGTTCTAACATTGATAATGTGAAAGAACTTAAGATGAGAGATAATCGAGATCTAGATTAGTGAATTCTTAAATCATAAGTGGAGTTCAAGAAACGACCATTAAGATTAAAGAATGTCACTTAAAGATAGCCAGTTAATTATTTTGATTCTGAAATGATGAAATTTTGTACTCACTTAGAGTGTGAACTTTATTTCTATTTCAGTTAAGGATGATTCTAGATATTCAAATTTTCATTGATAATAAACATAGTTGGTATATCTGAGAATTATTATTCCTTAACTCAACTGTTAGGAATATATTTCCTTGAGTCTATCAAAATGAATTTGATCTATAGCATAAATGCAATGGGATAATCATGAGATGCTTGATCTCGTCTATATCCAAAAGTTATTTAAGCTGAGTTAACAACAGATGTCTAAGTTTTTCCACAGAAAGCTTAGGATCACTTGATTGAAAATCATTTGATCATGTGGGTTCTTTATATACTTAGTGTAATAACGTAGAAGCTATTCAATAGACTTGTAGATGTAGCAAATAGCTTGGTGAGCCTAAAGTGCAGTGGGAGCATGTGTAAGGCCTTAGGCGTATATGCAAGTCAATAAAGTTATTGAATGAACGGCTAACAGGATGGACCCAAAATGTAGTGGGAGTGTATATAAGTCCAAAAGTGTGATAGTTGGAAATAGACATAATTCTCGGTTATTCTTGGGGATGAACTCTATTAGCATAGCTATTGAGATTAGATCCATGGACCTTGATTAAGTCAAGGACTCTCAGAATAAAGTTGAAAAATACACAGGTTATAATATCAAGGTTTTTAGTGTAACCAAGAATGCAAACATATTACAACCTAGTTTGAATTTTCTCCCAAGATCCGAGCGGAAAATTGGGTTGATTTGTTATGGTTGAATAATTTGTGATGGTTGAATGTTTTTGGATCATATACAAAACCCTTGATTATTTTTGGAAATAAACAAAACCCGGTTATATTTTGGAAACTAACAAAACCTAGAAGAGTTGCAAAATGCAAATTCTCTCAATTCCATAAAATCTGATAATCTGATATATCTTATTACAAATTGTTTCTTCCTTTTTATAAAGAGAAAGGAAGAGTTATAATTAACTAAAGAAACTTAAATATAAAAAGAGTTACAAAAATAATTAAGGCACTTAAAAACTAATGGTTATAAAAGACAATTAAAAGCTAGTAAAACTAATGCCTACATAATGTCATATTTTATGATTTATTATTAAGACTCTAATAAAGCAAAATAAAGACAAATAAAACATTTTCTACTCTATTATCATCAGCAAAAATGTCCTTTGAATCTTATTAAGCATAAAACTAGATTTGATGATAAAATTATTAGTAAATGAAATTCAAGTTGAATAGCACTTTGCTTGAAAGGAGTCCAGCGACTTTGAGTTTGCACCGAATCTTCCACAAATCTACATTTGGAATAAAGAGAATATGTTTTTGATATAGCAATTTAATTTGGCACAAATAAATGATACACATAGCATTTTGTCTGCCTTCATCCTCCCGAGCAGCCCAATTTCCAATACATCGGGGCAACTCAAACCAATGGTGAACAAGTGATGATCCACAACATAGAGAAGTATAATTGCTTGATTCGATTTGAATAGCTAGATGAATATGAAGTTCAACTTCACATGATGTACTGGGGCAATATTCGCCCTCAATAGTTCTTGAATCTCTTCTACCAAGAGATGAACAATCGAGGAATTCATGCACCTGGATTCACATCTCAATTCCCATAATTTTTGGGAGAACCTGTGCTGAACTGGCACTACGGCCTTACTTACCAATGTAACTGGGATTGGGATTTCTTGCAAACACGTTTTGTGGAATGCTACTCATTCTAAGACTACTATCATTTTGGGACCCAGTGTTGGGGACAATCGCAAAACCATGTCAGATGGAATATGCAACTAGATCCTGTCTCATTCACTTTTGCTTGCATATAGGACGAGATGCATGCCAAAGAGGCCAGAGGAAAGGCTCCATTGATCGAGAAAACACGGCTAGGCAAGGAAGTTCTAACAGTTCCGACCAAATCGCAATCCATGATCTATATAGTCCTGAGTTAAGTTGCCAAACTCCTAGATATGTCAACTAGTATATTCTCGATTATGAAGTGCCCTATATGGATTCAATCTTTGAAGAGCCACCAAGACTCTAGAGTCCTTATGATTTCCATAATGACATGGGTTATCATCAAACGAACTGTAACGATTTGATAATTGATGGCACGTTGCAAGAATTATCTGATGCACTCTTAGAACATAGTCCCGCACAAGCACAAATGCCTGAACCACTTCTCGAAAGATCCTAAAGAAGATCCCGAAGAAGACCCGAAGGAAGAGGAATATCCAAATAAAGTCTTTTTCGTACTAGGTGATTCCTCATCAGAAGAAGAAATAAATGGAGATTTGAAATGGAATACACCCATCGAAGTCAAAGTCAACAATCTCGGAGAAGTCGACTATGGGATATATAATGAGATTAATTCAAACTCAATTGGACCAGCTGAAAGTAAGGATCTAGGAGAAATAACCAGCAAGAACAACGATGCTGTCATAAATAGGCGCATCTATATGCTCAAGATCCAAGCACAAGGACTGTCCGAGGAATAAATTTGGGAGAGGATGTGGATCGAGAGTGAAGTTGCTATTTTCAGTAGGCAGTTCAGACAGCCTCAAGATGGAAATCTCCCTATATTATTATACAATGGTGCTATTGGTCAGAGAACCCACTTGTATTGATATACGAGATTGATGAACAAGAGGTGTATACACTACTCCTTTTGGCCTTAGATATTTCGACTGACCCTCCTAGACATAGCCCTAGTTTGGTTCGAAGGCTTGAAGCATCATCAAAAGTCCTTCTAGAATGAGCTGTGTGACTACTTCATCGACTATTTTATATGGATAGATCCCTCAGATGATCTACCTCTGGAGAAAACGAACAGGGCAATCCCGTCCTATACTAGTACTGGGAAACGACCAAGCACTTATGTCCTACAAGCTATGAAATGTCCAAAGAATATCCTTGATATGTCTCGAGAATCGATGGAAGAAATGAAGAAATCACTCTATTGCCTATCCATGATAATGAAGACCTTGACATGTTAGGTGGAAGAAAATCTATGCTTGGGGTCATCATCATCATCATCATCATCATCATTTTACATCAATATGATCAATGGGAGTAGCTCAGTTGAAGGAAGAACTCAAAAGTGCAAACTAGGTGAGGACAACGTATCTGACCTTCGACAAGCGAGAAGAGTCGAACAAGACCTGGAGGAAGTTCGAATTTGGCAACAAATAGAGGAAGAACAACGTTCAACGTTAGAATAGGAAAAGAGGCACGAGTTTAACCCTCTGCTTCAACTATCGCCAACTCTCTTGTACTACAGAATAGTATGCCCATACACTTATCAGCGGCAAGGTATTTTGATAGGGAATGCACGCGGGGTGTGGTACGTGGGGTGCATTTTCAGTGTAGTTTGAGGAAACCGCGTCGTTTGGTTCAGTTTGAGAAAATCTGATTCGCTTAATAAAAGAAAATATTTTTAAAATAAAGCATTTTACTTTATTTAAAAATAGAAATAGAGTCGCCACCAGGTTCAGCTCCACCGGGAATTGTGGTATACTGATCCAAAATAGGATTTTTATATTGAAAAGAAAATGAGATTCTAAGTTCGGGCATAATAGGTACTCATATTATTCAAATTGTTTGGATTAATTTTGGAATGATGTTTTATGTGGTAATTTTGGCATTACGACTTTATTTAAGAAATAAATTCAAGAAATAAAACGGGCATTATAACGGCTTAATAAATTGATATTTTCTATCAAAATTTCGGTAGAGTAAATACTTGAGGTTTTGCCCGAGAACTCGAACAGAGTTTCCTCACATTCTGGATATTTTATCTGTACCCGTGAGTTTATTTACACCAATTATAATAAAAGTGGCTCCAATGGCTCACTTAACCAGATAAATAAAATGCAATACAAAAATAAAAATGAATTTCAATGAGTTTTTAAAGTTGGGCTTAGAGCCAATTACCCTCAGTTACCTTTTCGTTTGTCCAGGATGACGTGAGAGCCGGTGCGGGACCGAAGTTGTCAAAAAAGATTATTGTTGATGTGAAAAATGGGTTTAATCCAAGTTATGGCTTTAATCTTGGATTATTCCTAAAAGAAAATGCGGGGATTCTGAGGAATTGAGTCGTTTTTAGACCAAGATCAATGTGAGATCTTGCTCTAAAAAGACCAGAAGATGAGTTTATACCGAATACTGGTAGTAAAGCTCGGATTTAGAAGTATTTTGGTAGAGTTTCAGGGCTTTTAGGACTCCCGGAACACAAAAATGGCGTAATAGGATTTTAGGTCGGTTTTGGTTCTGTTGAAAATGAGAGGGGAACTCCTCTATTTATAGAGGGGTGGTAATAAGCCAGTGGGGGGTGCTAATTACCTATCTGACAAAATCTTATCCAAAATCTCCGCAAATCTTGTAAAATCTTAGTCAGATACGATTTTTTACTGTTCATAGGTAATTAGCCGGCCAGCTAATTACCTATTTGACCATATTTTGATAGAAACAGCCCAACGATCAAAACAAAAGGCCTTTAGGCCTCTATTTTGCCTTATTTTAGCTAAATTCGATCGTTTAATTACTCAAAATGGCATTTTTTTGTGTTTTCAGGATAATTTGACTGGTTGACTGTTTTGACGGTTCGGAAATGGATTTCAAAGTATTTCAAGATTTAACTTGAAACATTATGAAGAATGGGAATTTTTAGGATTTTTTTATTTATTTATGACAATTCGGTCCTTCTAGTTCCCTTGTCTAACCGCTGATTGAAATAGGTATAAATCCTCATCGAGCTGAGCGGATCGTGCTAACAGTTTGCCCTCGCATACAAATTTTTTACCGTGGAGGTAAAATTGCATGTATACGGATGAAAGAGCGACTGTCAAAATCAGTGTTCTTATATGATAAGGTCATGAAAACTTTTTTAGAATGAATAAACATTTTTTAATCGATAATTTTAAAAAACAAAAATTTTTGCCCCTTTGATTAAGAATGTTGATGAAAATCTTTAATCAAAATTCGTTGGGGAGTAAATGTAAAAAGAAAAGATGTTGGGGATAAAATAAAATGCAGGTTTGGAAAAAATTTCATGTCCTTAACGGTGCACAGAAAATTTTGGTCCACCCATTTTAAAACAGGGTTTTGCATGATGTAGATGATAAGTGAAGGGTCATACTTATCTGCGGTGTTGGTCATAGCCAAGATATTGCATCCGTTGATCAGTTTTTCTTCTTCTAGGAAAATAGGACTATCAGCCACGTCTTGATCAATTTTCTCTATTGAGGAAATATCAAATATGGTGATTAGCCTTCTCATATGGAGGAAGTATTGTCAGATTTGGTGATCAATCTCTCATTTGGGAGGAGTATTATCGGCTATCATCGAGCAGTTTTCTCCTTGAGGAGTGTGGCACTGTCAGCCACCGTTGACTGGTTTGTCTCACCAGGGAGTTGGGCACTGTCTGCCGCCATTGACCAGTTTGTCTGACCAAGGAGTTGGGCACTATCTGTCGCCATTGACAAGTTTCCTCACCAGGGAGTTGGGCAATGTCTGCCGCCATTGAGCAGTTTTTCTCATCAAAGAGTTGGGCACTATCTACCGTCATTGGGCAGTTTGTCTCACTAGAGAGTTGGGCATTGTCTGCCACCATTGACTAGTTTGTCTCACCAGGGAGTTGGGCACTATCTGCCACCATTGACCAGTTTGCCTCATCAAGGAGTTAGGCATTGTCTGCCACCATTGACTAGTTTGTCTCATCAAGGAGTGTGGCAGTATCAGCCACCATGGACTTGTAATTAAGATTTCCTGTAAAATACAAGCTGACATGGTACTCATGTCACTAGCACAATACATGACACTGCAAAACTTAATTCACTTGACTTGACATGGTGCTACATGTTATTGAAATGACTAGTCATGACACTGCATGTTATTATAATATCTTGATATAAAACTGCGTTTTCTTAACAAAACCATACATGACACTGCATTCCATGGATGGGTTGTGGTAAAGATCTCGTTGGACCTAAAGTTCGGCTATAATGTGCCGGGGTAAAGATCTCACATGATCTGAGATTCGGTTATGATGTGTCGAGGTAAAGATCTCACTAGATCTAAGGTTCGACTATGATGTATCGGGGCAAAGATTTCACTGGATCTCAGGTTCGGCTATGATGTGGCTGGGTAAAGATCTCACTAGATCAAAGGTTCGGCTATGATATGCTGGGTTAAAGATCTCACTGGATCTAAGGTTCGGCTATGATGTGCCGAGGTAAAGATCTCACTGGATCAAAGGTTTGGCTGTGATGTGTCGGGGTAAAGATCTTATTGGATCTAAAGTCTAGCTATGATGTGCCTGGGTAAAGATCTCACTGGATCAAAGGTTCGACTATGATGTGCTAGGGTAAAGATCTCACTGGTTCTAAGGTTCGGCTATGATGTGCTGGGATAAAGATCTCACTAGATCAAAGGTTCAACCATGATGTGCTTGTAGTTTAATTTTGGATCAAGATGATGAAGCTTAGTCTTTTGTAAGAGTTTTATGCATTCTTGTTTAATGATGCATGTGATGTAGTACATCTATTGATATACGATGAGTTGTGAAAGTGCATGATGCATTAAGTTGGTGACTAACAATGTCTACGTGGCGACTTGCAGCCTTTGCACTTGTAAAAACGTAATATGCATGTAATGCGTAATGCATGTTATGTTTATGCAATGCAGTTTATTCTTGTAAGATAAAATTTTGCAGCTGTTGGATGACGTCTGCTTGCTTGGTTTTCAACAGTATTCTTTTGTACTATCGGTTGCTTGGTTTTTGTCATTCTCAGTGATGATGAAAATTTGATTTTGGGTTGGAGTCCTAGATGCAGGCTTCATAGCTTCAAGGGATGAGCTTATCGTTTTCATTGTAGTTGGGTGCACTATGCATCCATTTCACTCTAGTCGTTGGGTTGGTCGTGCATTTTGCTTTGTACTTAACTATTTGAACAATATGGGTCTTCGGATCCTTCCTAGATTCAATGAGTTCTCGAGTTGTAAAAGTTTTACCCCTTGTGGCATATAGCATGAGCCTGAGTAGGCAAACTCCAGTTGCTTGGACTGGCGAAGATTAGCTTTTATTCTTTTGACCGATCGTGCAGATAGTATGGCATGCATGTAGCTGGGTGCAAGAAGATTGTCTTCTCATATTTTGGAGATGTGGGAAATTCATACGTTCGTGTTGATGAATAATATTGCTCCTTTGTGAAGGCTTTGGTTTGATGATGTGCTTATTGACATTTGGTGAGTATCCGCGATGAGTGACTTTAATTGTGCTTGCATGCAGAGGTTATGCCCTAATTTTTTCCTAAACCGAAACACATCGGCTTTTATATTCTTTTTTTTGTTTTTTTAACCCTGATTTTTTCATAAATCGCCTTTCCAGGTTTTCGATTTATTGGGCTGCCTTAACTTTTGCCTGGACCGCCCTTTCGGGTTTTCAACCCAGCAGGACTTGTTTTTCCTTGTTTGTCTTTTTTAGGCATGCAATACCATGAACAAGAGTGCTGACATGAATGCTTCTTTTAACATTTCTGTATATTCATTAAGTGCATACATTTAACAATTTAGCAAAATGACACATTAGTCAAAGAAATTTTTTTAGGCACAAAAGTTTGGTATCTATTCCAAAGAACTTTCTCCTGTTATCAATGGTCCTTTTTAGGTTTTACTAATTGACTTCTCTCTCTCTTTTATCTTTATTTTTGCCTAAAAGCCCTCACTAGCTTTTAGCAGAAACATTTTTTTAGTTTATGTGGTATTGCTTGAGCCCATTTTTGTTCGTGGGGTTCATGAACTCGTTTCCTTCGACGTGTAGCATTCCTTCGCCGAGAATCTATTTCTCCATGTTGGTCCTTTGGGTGGAATTTTCCCCTAGCATCAGCATGCACTACTTTTATTTGATTTAGGATCAGTTCCCCTGATTTTGACTTTGTCGGTTATTTTTATTATCCTGGCCGCCCTTTGTTGAAGCATCTTTGCGTGATTTGACGTTGGTTCTCTTTGGTCGAGGAAGGATGCATCATTTCAATGATGTTAAGCCTCAGGTTGAGACATTTTGTACAATTTTTCAGAGACATTCCATTTGCTAGATATTCCTCACTGATTTGACTTTGTTCATGTGTTTCGCAAGATCCTTATCGACTTTTATGCTTCTTGTTTGAGTAGCACACCATCAGGAAAAGCAAATCTTTAGAGCTTAGTCTCATCAAATTTGTTGGTTTGGTTTTTACTATGATCGTGTTATCGATGAGGTCCTTTCTGCATCATGCTAGAGTTGCTTATGAGTCTGCCATCTGACTTTTTTTTCTCATGTGGCACATAGTAGATTTCGTCTAGATTGCTTTGAGGCATGGTTCGAGTGATTTTCTTTCTCGATTCTATTTGGTGAATTATCTGTTGACTTGAGTAGATTCTATGATGATCTTTTCTTCATTTTCCCCTACGAGTAGTAAGGACATTTTATTGATTGGACATGCTTGATTGAACTAGGCAAAGCAGCCTTGTGTTGTTTTTCTTTTCTCTCTCTCATTTTTTAGGGGTCAATTTATTTGAAATATATGCCATTTCTGGGTTTGACACATGTGTCTAAGTTTAATTCTTTTATTGGAGCATCATGAATGTTGAATATGTCAAATGTATGTTGGAATGAATACATGGAATCGTTATTAGAAACATTGCATATGTAAGCAGATTTATTCATAATATTATTTATTACATTGTTTTAGTTCGAAAGCACAAGAGATAAAAGCAAAAGAGCAATCTTCATTATTTAGTGTAGCTCCCAACATTAAAGATGCACATGATTGATGAGTTAAAATATGGAAATTAGAGCCCCAACATCAACTTGTCCATTATGTTGTGGTAGTTCTTTTTGTATGTCACAGTCATCGGGTATGCTCTCTTTTTGATCTTGAAGCCATAAACTATCTTTTTCCTTCTTGTTCGCCAGTCTTGCTTTGACTAAACCTAGAATCTTATGTTGTTCCGATTCCTGGTAGTTTGGCTGGGATTGAGATTCGAAATGCTTTTCCCTTCACTTTACTTAAAGCCTTTTCTGACTTAGATTGGGCATAATGGAGCTCTTTTAAAAGCAGAACTTGTCTTGAACTGGATGAAGAGTTGAGTCTACACGGTTCTCTCATATTTCCTTCACGTATCAATTATTTGATATCATGAAGTGGGCGACTACATTCATTAGTTCGGTGCCCCTTGGTGACATGATAGGCATAGAAGATATCCTTCTACATTTGGAGAATAACATTGCCAATGATTCTTCCCATGGGGATATGCCACGCATGACTGGTTGATTATGAATTACTTCAGTCATTTTCATAGCACCGTCCTCAATAGGAAGTTTGTTTTTTCTTTGGCTTCTATCGGATAAAGGTATATTGTAGATGGTTGAGTGTTCAAAGATTTTCGTACTCTTACTCTTCATCTGATCGACATGGTGAGGTAGGAAGTGTTTTGACGTCGGAGTATGGACACTTGGTATCATGGAAAGTCTTTTTGCCATTGCATCATCAATCATTTCCAAGAATTTATCTGACTCCTGAAAGTCTTTCACAGCTTTACACACTTTTTTTTGCAATGATTCCATCTTGTTCGTGATTATCCATTCTGTTCATACAGAAAATGTTGATAAACTCAATTCTTTGAAGAAATGTCATTCTATGTGAACCATAAAACCCAATGATACAATGCCAATAACAAACTGCTTTGGCTAACCATCTTGAGTGATAATTTTTTTTAGCCAAAGTTAGTCAAAAAAATTTTAAGAGTGATGCATGTAAAACATTAGGCACATATGATGTGGGATGGTTTAACTGATGATATGAATTATCTTTACATGTTTAGGTATGAGATTAATGATATGAGGGAAAGAGTGATCGGTCAGATGTAATGAACGAATTCACAAGAATGAGCTTTCGATGAATGAATGTAATGTATGCATGCATTTGTGCATAGTGAATTAAAGAGAAGTTAGATATTCGAAGGTGGTCTCTTTCTCTCTCTTTTAGGCCAAGCCCAATCACGATAATTATAAGACTACGGTTAACATCCTAGAGATGCTAATGCTATGTGTATTTCTGGATAAAACCTCCTTTTTTACGGTAGAGTAATTAACTCTTGGGCCGGTCCAAAGCCCACTGGTAAACCTAATTAAGGTTTCTTTTCCGTTTATCCTTTGCTTGAGTATTCCTCCATAGCCTTTATCTGATGCATCAGTTTCAACTATTTTAAAGGCATCTGGATGTGGAATGGCTAGGCATGGTAAGGTCTTAACATTAAGTTTTATTTTCCTAACTGCCTGGGTACATTCTTTGGTCCATTTTGGAGGGTTTTGTGGAGCCTTGCAAATAAAGGCTTTGCACATTGGGCCAAATTTTTGTAAAAGTCAGCTACATAGTTCAAGCTTCCTACAAACCTTTGTAACTGAGTTTTATCCTTGATCTCATCAGGAAATTTATCCGCGAACTCTATGGCCCTTTCAATAGGAATTGCTGTGCCATGTTCTAAATAATGGCCTAGAAATCTAATTTTGGTTTGAAATAATTTAATTTTCTTGGCAGACACCACTAAGCCATTGGTTTTGGCTGCTGTTTGAAAAATGTTAAGGTGTCTGAAATGCTGGTCTATGTCCTTGGAAAAAATAAGGACGTCGTCTATATAGACTATCATGAATACTGAATAAGCATTAAAGATCTCATTCATGATCTTTTGGAATTCTGAAGGAGCATTTTTTAGGCCAAAAGGCATCCATTCCACTCGTACCGGCCGAATGGTACTGTGAAGGCTGTTTTATATTTGTCTTCTTCCTTGATCTGGATTTGCCAATATCCAGACTTCATGTCAAATTTGGAAAAGATTTTAACTTCATAAAGCCTATTGAGCAAGTCTCTCTTATTAGGCAAAGGATACCTTATCCACCTTAAAACCTTATTTAAAGGCTTATAGTTAATGACCAATCTTGGTACCCCTCTTTCAAGTTCAGCCGCATTTTCTACATAAAAGGTCGGGCAGCTCCATGGGCTTTTACTCTTTCTAATAAGCCCTTTCTAAATCTGTAATTTCAGATTTGCAGATCTCCAAATGGCGAGGCACCATAGCAATGGGCCGGGCCCAAGTAGGGATCATTTTTTCGTCAAAGTCTGGCTCATAAGGCAGACTTATAACATGTTTCTTTCTGGCCTAGAAGGCCGTAGGAACTTCAGAGCAAATTTCTCTTATAAGTTCCTGTTCGAAGGTTTTAACCCTTTCTATCAGCTGAGGACTTTTAAGTTTTTCTTCTATAGTTCTGAAAGAAATTTCCTATTTTAAGGAATTAATAAATCTCTCCTTATAAGAGACTCTCCTTTGGATTACATCTAGATGTTTGACTTTGGGTTGTGAAATAAACTCAAAGATGATGTCTTTTCCTGCTATTTGCGTTTCAATTCCCTTTTCAGATAGTCTTGATATAGGGAACAGCATGTGCAGGAATGGGTTTCCAAGGATGACTAAATGGGATAAATCTTTGACCATTATAAATGGTATCTCTAGACACATCCCGTTATTGCAAACCGCTGCATTACTAAGCTTATAATTGACAGCCAACTTATCACCATTAGCCGTATGCAGTTGTTCCAATGTCTTGGAAAAGTAGCGGGATGGTATTAATCCCTCATTGATACAATTAAGGTCAGCCCCTGAATCTATAAGGGCTACTGTCTTTAAGACATATTCCTTTTTAATAACAAGAGTTATCTTTGTATGCCACTTATGAGTGACTACCATGTCTAGCATGTCTACATATTGGAGGTCCTTTTGTGTAGACTGGTCTTTCTTTTCTAGACCTTTATCTTGTTCTTCCTCAGATTTAGAATTATAATCTGAGAGTTTAGCAGCTTCCAAGAGAGTAAGTCTATCTTTTAGATTTTTTACTTCTCTTTTGAGTTCATTAACGTCTGCTTTAAGATCGTTAATGGTAGGCTCTTTTCTCTTGCTAGCCTTGACCCTGTTAGTTATCTCTTTCATATCATAAGAGATATTCTTTTCTTTAACCTTTTCTTTAAGGTTGTTATTTCTTGAAGAATTTCTGGATGAGGATTCTCCAGATTTTTCTTTAAACATTTTCAAATAAGACTCTAAGTGGTCTCTCCTCTCTTCAGGGTCTTGGATCTTTTCTATGAGATCCAAAATCATGTTCTCTTCTCTAGTGAGGACCAATAAGCCGTTTAGAGAACAAAGCGATTTATAATAATCGCAGTTTCCGTCACAGCTTGAATTAGACTGTGAGTCTGAGTCAGATTCTTCCTCAGAAGTATAATCATTTTCTTCCTTTTCTGAGCTGGTTTGGACTACTAGAATCTTTTCTAGTGCTTCTTTTACATCGTCACTGAGATTAAGTGACCTGATTTGCTGCTTTGCCTTACACTTATTTGAATAGTGTCCAGGCTTTCCACATTTATAGCATGTTACCTCTTCAAGAGGCCTTTTGGGCCTATTATAAGGCTTCTTGGACCTTTTATAAGGCCTTTTAGGGTACTCTTTCTTGTGAGGCCTATAAGGCTTATCCAAATTCCTCTTATAAGGTTTATAGCTTTTCTTATAAGGTTTAACCTTATTTCTATGTGACCTAGGCAGTGGCGGGAAGCCTACTTGTTCGCAAAAGTCTCCTAAGATCCTTTTGCCGTGTAGTTTCTCCTTTTGGATCTGTTTATGAATTTTTAATTCATTACAGAGCAACATCCCTTCTGCCATAATTTTCGAGGATACTCCATATGTCAGTTTTGGATAAGGTATAACATTGTTATACTTCATCCTGAGCCTCTCCTTGACTCTCTCAGCAAATAAATAAGGAAGCCCATTTATGAACTTTTCCTTCCAGAAGTCCTGGTGACAGTCGTCTCTAGTAAAGACTGCGCTGAGAAAGATATCTTTGTACCACTTGAACTTTGACAGATCTCTGCATCTCAGATTCATGAGTTGTTCAGTGGTTTGCTCTACAAATATAGAGGTAGACCATAGAAAGTGCAAAATAAGGGTATACACCAAAGTATTAACAGCGTCTGACCGTGGTTGGCCATTTTCTTCTTTGACAGAATTTAGAATTTGATTTTTAGCTTCAGTTCTTAACTGAAAGTCCCACCAGCCTTTTAAATGTCCAGAAAATCCTGCAATAATAGCCTGAGCTATGGATTTGTCTGAATTTTCGTGTATCCTGCTGGCAGTTGCATACATTAACATATGCTGGATGGCATTTTTAATCTGATACTCAGATAGCCCATCAATATTCCATTCTTCAATGGATCTGCCATCGTAAGAGTTCATGGATGGCCTGAATTCTTCATATTGAAGATTTATTAGGGACGGCCTGCGATAATAAGGCTTGTCAGTGTTTTCTTTAGTGTGGAAGATTTTATTTATCTATGGAATATTATCCATCCTTAAATCTTGGAATAAAGATTTTAATTCTTCCTCGCCTTTTAAAGGCTCTTCTGAATTAGTACTAGCTTCTGAACTAGAATCCTGCTCTTTAGTTTAAGGAGCACTATTCTTCTGCTTTCTGTCTATGTTAAGCTCTGCTAGTCTCTTAGAAATCTCTTCTACTACTTTAGAGTGTTCTGCAAATTTAATATTTAGTTTTTCTGAAGTAGAGGGTTTAATTATAACCCTTTCCTCCTCCTGGGGTTTCGAAGTTGAAGCCTGATAAGGCTTTAAATAAGTCTTTTGGACTTGGTCTTCTATCCTTGACAATTGTTCTCCAATTGTATGGAGGCTTAAGTTTGTAAAATTGTTCTGTTTAACAGAACTTTCTATCCCCTCGTAGAAAGGACTGCATTCTATAACTTTATCAGTATCTAGTTTATAGGATACTAGTGCCAAAGGCGGATGAATGCTTCTGATTGTTTTATTAGAAGCTATGTACGTCTTATAAGACGACTCGAGTGTACTCAGGAACTGCTCATCATTAAATTTGGGGAATTTAATTCCTTTGAGTTTGAACAATTGTTTTAAGAATTCAAAGAATTCTTTCTCTCCTTCTTTCTGTTTATAAACAGAATATTGCTTGCAATAGTGATCTTTCCTTCCTTCAGAGAAGGACATTTCGAACCATTTCTCGAAGTCTGTTAGTGAAGAAATAACTAACAGTTCTTTAGGTGCATAACCCATATCTGACATGGATGGACTTGTGGGTCTTTCATTACTCGTGGGCCTTTCATATATGGGCCTAGCTACATTAGCCGGTGTTCTTTCAATAAAATTTATTTCTTCTGGTCTTGCCGGTAAAGAAACCGACGATCTAGAGGGTACAACTGACGGAGTGTTTGGGATTCCAGTAAAGGATCTTCTACTGGTCACGCTTCTGGATCTATCAAACTTTATCATTACGCTTCCGTCGTTATTTTCTAGAATATATTCTAGAGTATTGTTTTCCTCCTTTTTAGGAGGGACTCCATCCTCCATTCTCCATGCGTCAGGAAAATGTAATTGATCCCATGAAATTGGCCTTGGGACCACTAAGCTACCTTTACTCAAATCAGTAAGAAATAAGGTAGTTTGTCCTTTTGGGGCATTAATCAATTTGCCCCCATCATCCCTGATATTAGGGACTATACTATTCATAACTTTATAATGGATCCTGTAAATAAGGATCAAGTTCTTTGAACCGGGTTTCATATCAAACCCTTCAGTCTTTATGTCTAACGAGGCTATGTCCAATACATGCGGACAATCTAACAGAACTGTTAAGTTCGGGTAGCAAGTAAAATAGATGGGTCCATCATTTAATGAGGACTCAACTGCTCCTAATAAGGAGTCTGTAAACTTATTATTTCGTTTATCCCTTAGACATAATAAGGCTGTAACATTTAAGCCTAGTCTCGTAGCAGGTTTAACCGCTACTTGTACCATTCCTATGTGTATAAATGAATATTTCTTTTGATGTCTATTAATAAGACTTTGTGATAACAAATTAAAAGACAATAAATTATCGTCTATGGAAATAGACTCTTCAACATTCTTAACCACATAGTCAGACTTAAACAAGAAATTATTGTTTGACTTGTAAATATCGTGTGAGGAGATAGCTGGTAATTTCCAGTTATGTAGGTTGGATTCAATATTTTCAACTAATAAAATCTCCTTGTTCTTAGCAGTTTCCTTTAAGTTTCTAGAACTGCTAGGCCTACTAGTTGATGCAGTATTTGAAAAACATTCAAAAAATCGATCCATAGTCCTTAAGATCACTGTCAACAATTTACTCTATTGCCAACAATAGCCTAACCACGGCACAAACGACAGATACGCGACTTGGGTTTCACTTAAGGAGTTTTGAATAATTTTCTGGAAGTTTGAACAAATAAAGCAACAAACAAGTACTGTAGCAATTAAAAAATTCAAATGGCTCTAAAGAATTATTGAATTTGGTTCAAGTATGGAACAGTGATTCACTATTCGGTCTGATTAGAGTTTGCTTAAGTGAGCCCATTGGGATCTTGGCTAGTTCTTCTTGGATCCATTACTTGATGGAAGATAATTATGGCTGCCATCATAGTAGAATTTAATTTAATTTAATTACGAGTTTATTTTATTTAATTAGATCTTTTTATTATTTTCTTATCTAGGAGTTTTAGTTTCATAGTAAAGTTGGATTTAAAATTAAAATAGTATTTCTTTCCATATGCTTTTGAACTTCTTTCCTGAAGCAACAAAGGATTTTATTATTTGCCTTTTAGTAAAATAATACCATCTTCATGGTATAGAGTTAGGAGTATTATAAATAGGGAGTTTTCTTCTATGTATTGGACACACAGATTTGATATTAATAAAACAACCAGATTTTTCCTTTTTGAAATTTTAGCTTTCTTTGAGTGCGAGTGATCGGGATCTTGTTCTCAAAGTATTATTTTGATTGTGATCAATTTTTGTGGCTAGGCAATTGAGAGTCAACCCAATAACAGGTTCTTTCATCCAATTCAAAAGGTTGCGTTAGCTAGATGCTAGCGTGATTGTTCGTTTTATTTGCTAGGATTGGTTGCGCTATTGCCATTTATTCTATCATTATTCATTTTATAATTCATAAAATTTAATCTTCTTTGTGTCTTTCAATCTCACTTCACGGTCAGGGAAATGCTTGAGTTCGGATTGCATTCCTTGTACCCGGATTCACATCAGTTGGTAATCAGAGCACAGTTTGAGTTGAGGTTAGATTTCTGTCCAGATTTCTTCTTTTTATCATAACTTTTTCTATAAAAATTGGGTTCTTACGATTCTAAATCCATTGGATTGTTAAGAGAACGGTTTAAATTTCTCAAGAAGACTTCAGATCGAAATTCGTTCTAAAACAAATTAAAAAATGATTTCGAAAAATTCTGAATCTGGAATCTTTTAATTTCTTTATTTTTTGTTTTGTTCTTCGAGTTCCTCATCTATTTGCCTCTAGATTAAATAGGTTCATTGAAGTTGCATTTTTTTCTCCTATCTTAAAAAGCCTTAAATTCAGGCCACGTTCTTTTCAACTTATAAGTAGCAGTACTGAACCGAATTGAACTGAACTTATTTTAGTGTAAATTTATATGTATGTAGTACTAAACCGAACTGAATTGAACTGAACTAAACTGGACTGGATATAAGTTGAAAAGAACAGGGCCTCATTCTTTGTTTGTGTGATTGGTGACTTGCCGTTTAATTTTGAATTTTTGTTCACTTATTTGATTTCATAAACAAAAAAAAAGAGAAAAGAAAGCATTTAAAAAAAGAGAATTCGAGATCTGAAATATTTAATGGCAAGAAACTTACAATTATAATTCATACAAACTTAGCCAATTTTCTTGATATCATTGTCTTTTTACTGAATATTGTCTACCCAGTCTTTTGCCATACATACATTTTTGTGTTTTATCTCATTATTTTCTTGTCTCGTAGAATTCTTAGTTTCTATTGTCCTTTCTTTTTTTGCCTTTTGCCTCTGGTTATTTGATATTGTTTAGCTTGATTCATTTAGCTCAATCAACATAATACTAAAGAGCGTGGATCGCTTGTGAGTTTCTGATTTTGTTCTTTTCTTGCTTTCATATCAAGTTTTTCTATTTCTGTCTATCTAACCATGTGCCACAATAATAAGGACTCTTTTGAGGTTGATAAAAAAAGAGTTCAGGAAAGCTATTGTAGGAATGAAACATTTGAAGCAACAATTTTTTGAAATTAATGATGAGCTGAAAAGATTAGAGCTTGAAAGCACGCACGAAAATCATTACCATCCGAAATGACATAAAGACATCGAGGATTGTTCTAAGAAAAAGCAATCTGATCCATACTTGTGTAAGAGTTCTAGGGGTCCACATCAAGAATGTAATCTTAATACCATTAAAGTGATAATTCCATCATTCCAAGGTAAAAGTGAACCTGATGTAAATGAATTCTTTCATGCTTATTGTTGTATAAAACATAAAGTGTGTAGTATGATTGTGGATAGTAGTAATTATTGTAATATTGCTGGTACTACTATGGTTGAGAAATTGAGTCTTCCCACAACTAAGCATCCAATTCCTTATCGACTTCAACTCAGTGACAAAAATGAGGTAAAAGTGACTCAACAAGTCTTGGTCAATTTTGCAATTGGGAAATTTTATGACCAAGTTTTATGCGATGCTGTACCTATATAATTGTGCCACTTACTTTTGGGCCTTTCATGGAAGTTTGATCATTCGACCATTCGTAATGGCAAATTGAATAAAATCACCCTAATTAAGGAAGGAAAACGTTACGCCTTGTTACCGTTGACACCAGAACAAATTTACCAAGATCAACGTTGTTTGCAAAATTCAATATGTAATGAAGACGTTTTGGTTAAGGAGAGATAAAGCAAGAGTGATAAAATCAGTAAGGGTGAAAAGAGAGAAGAGGTGAGAGAAAAGGCTGGTGAGTTGAATGAAAGAGATGTGAGGAGAGAAGAAAGTAAGCGCGTTGGAAAAGCCAGTGATCATAAGCCAAAATGAGAGATTTAAAGCAAGCTGAAAATAGCTATTTGAAAGTTCTTTTGTTCAATTGCAAAGATTTTAGGTTGTCTCTAACGATATCTAATTATATTACTCTTCCTAGTTTGGTTCATTCTTTTTTGCAAAAATTTAATTATCTATTGATGATTAGGCTACCTCCTATTCGATGGATTGACTATGAGTTTTCTTATGTACTTGGAGCATCTTCCGAGGAGATGAAGGAAACTCAAAAGGAAGACGTGAATCTGATGTCAAAGAGTTTGATACGTGGACGTTTGATGCGAAGGACTTGCTTTACGGTGACACCGATTTGAGGATGAATCTTTTTTAAAGAGGGAGGGAATGATGTGAATAAACGAATGCCATATATGGACCATATAAATGATAAAGACATGGAACTTAAAAGGAAAGATTCTTCACATATTCCATTTCCAAGTTCTAAGTTAATAAGCATTCAATTTGCTTCAATTGAGCTAAACGAGGAGATTTTTAGGATTAAATGTTCAAGTCAACTTTCAACAATTTCAAATTATATGAGCTTGAGCAAAGATAAAGAATTATTCAATTTTGTTCAAGTATGGAAGAGTGATTCACTATTTGGTCTGATTAGAGTTTGCTTAAGTGAGCTTTGGACAAGCATGTGTGTGAGACGTGTTAACCCATTGGGATCTTGGCTAGTTCAAATTGGATCAATTGCTTGATGGAAGACAATTATGGCTGCCATCATATTAGAATTTAATTTAATTTAATTAGGGGTTTATTTTATTTAATTATATCTTTTTATTATTTTCTTATCTAGGAGTTTTAGTTTCATAGTAAGTTGGATTTAAAATTAAAATAGTATTTCTTTCCTTATGCTTTTGGACTTCTTTCCTAAAGCTAAAAAGGATTTTATTATTTGCCTTTTAGGATAATAATACCATCTTCATGGTATATAGTTAGGAGTATTTTAAATTGGGAGTTTTCTTCTATGTATTGGACACACAGATTTGATATTAATAAAACAACTAGATTTTTCCTTTATGAAATTTCAGCTTTCTTTGAGTGCGAGTGATCGGGATCTTGTTCCGAAGTATTATTTTGATTGTGATCAATTGTTGTGGCTAGGCAATTGAGAGTCAACCCCATAACAGGTTCTTTCATCCAATTCAAAAGGTTGCGTTAACTAGATGCTAGCATGATTGTTTGTTTTATTTGCTAGGATTGGTTGTGCTATTGCCATTTATTCTATCATTATTCGTTTTATAATTGATAAAATTTAATTTTCTTTGTGTCTTTCAATCTCAATTCACGGTCAGGGAAATTCTTGAGTTCAAATTGTGTTTCTCATAGCCGGATTCACATCAACTAGGGAGAACGGAGTGTGACTAGTCGAGGTGCGGACACTCGTGTGATATCCCCAAATGGCGAAAGGTAGTTTGTCAGCCCAATCCTTATATCTGGCTATCATCTTGGAGAGGATCTTCTTCACCGATTTATTGGCTACCTCAACCACACCATTGGCTTGTGGTCCGTACGGAGAATTTCTTTGGTGCTCGATCCCGTACTTTTCCATCAGCTTAGCAGTTTTCCCTTGAAACTGTACCCCATTATCTGAGACTATGTGGTGTGGAAGCCCATACCGAGTGAATATATGCTTTTCTATGAATTTGGCCATCTTTTTGGCGGTGACATTGGTGTAGGATTCGGCCTCTGTTCATTTGGAGAAATAGTCCACTGCTACCACAATGAACTTGTGCTCATTTGTTGATGGAGGGCAAATTTCACTGACTATGTCGATCCCCCACGTCGAGAATGGCCAAGGATTAGATAAATGATGGATCTCGGTGGGTGGTAAATGTTGCATATCCCCATAAATCTAGCATTGGTGGCACCGCTTGACTTGGGCGATGCAATCGGCCGTTAAAGTGAGCCAAAAATATCCCAACTGCTAAAACTTCTTTTCAAGAGCGAGACCATTCATATGAGGGCCACAATCGCCCCATGGACTTGATCAATTACCTTCTAAGCCTTGATTTTAGTTAAGCAATTAAGTAGTAAACCATCATTAGTGCGCTTAAAGAGATCATTATCGACTATTCGAAATTGGACGGTGAGCCGCCGTAGTGTGCTATGATCCGAGTCAGAGGAATCTGAAGGATACTATCTAGTTTAGAGAAACAAGATGATGTTAGAGTACCAACAGGGTTCGGTTGAAATGGTAAGGACCTGCTGAATTGGCTGAGCATGGTAGGGTATCTTAGTGCATAATAGAACCAACGAATGGATAGGTTGCTGTTGGGACCCTTACTATAATGAGGCTAGAGTGGCAAGAGAGTTTACCATTTAGTTCTCATCTCGGGGTACATGTCGATACAAATATGAATCAAACTTCTCAGAGAGGCTTCGGATAGTGTTGACGTAAGGGCGAAGAGAGGCTTCCTTGATTTCCCAATCCTTAATAACCTGACGAATTACAAGAGCCAAATTCCTGATTATAGACACTATTCAGGCACCAACTTGTAGGAGAGCTTCAAGACCAAAAAGACATGCTTCATATTCAGCGCCATTGTTGGTAATAGCAAACTCTAAACATTTGGACAACATGATGATTTTATTATCCGGTGTGAGTATGATGACTCCAAGGCCTATCATTGTACGACCAGGTGAAAGTGCTAACATGTCTTTTATACACTTTTATTATCTCACTTTTTTCTTTGGGAGTTAAGTCATTAGAAATGGTTACCATTTTAGGGTTGTCATCAGTACTTAGGTTTATTTCATTCAAAGAAGTATCGCTAATACAAAAAAATTATCGTATGGTTATGTGAATGCATGGATCCATCAGGTAAAACATCAAACAAGTAAGCGAACAAGAGTCATTCATTGAATTGAAAGCCTTATAGGCGGCAATGTTTGCATCAAATACATCAGAATTATTGAAAATTACATCATCCTTTTTTTCCTCCTCCATAAGTGGAGGGGCTTCGGTGGTGATGTCAGCAGCTGGTGGAGCATCCTCTGTAGTCTTCATCAGAATGGCATCCAGGTCATGTTCTAGAGCTTTCTTCTAATCGGCATTGAGTGGTGATTCCTTGGACAGATTGGCTTTCTCAATCAGGGCCCTAGCGAGCTTCTTCATGATCTCGTTCATGAAGTCCCCTTCCTCGGTTCTCTCACCCTTCTAACCTTTCTTCATCAGAAATGCCATAGCCTTGGACATAGTAGCCACGTCGTCTTCCACTTCCTAATCAACAGGTTCTTCATCACTTCCCCCGGCCTCATCCTCAGGATACATCTTCCCTTTTCCATTAACCTCATTAACAATGACATTGACAGGCGCAAAAGGTTCAGCGGGCTTAAGTTTAGCAGAAACAACCATGCAGCCGGCTTCAAATTATAGACATCCTTGAAGATCTTAAAATCAAGCTCAGGTTCCCTTTTATAAGGCCTCTTGCCTTGAATTTTGCAGACAGTCACCATGCGACAGTAGCCAGAGGGAATACGACGGTAGATCTTCTTAGGATTATACCCTAATCCTGTGAGTCGAACAAGTACCTTTGGTTCTAAGGCCTCGATGATCCCTTGTTCATACATTCCATAACCCTTTCCTAGCTTAAACCCAGCTGGCTTCATCAATTTTCCCATACCAGGGTGGAGATAACTATGCCAAACCAGAGCTGATTTCTTAGCTTTGCAAACCACAGCAACATGGAGGCCTTCATCCAACTTAGCCTCGGCTTCCATGACAGCCACAATAGAAGCGGCATCAGCCTTGATTACTCCCAGTCTATTCCCATGTATGAACTTAACCTTATAATGGAGAGTGGAGGGAACTGCCCCTAGGGTATGGAGCCAAGGTTGACAAAGCAACAAAGAGTAGATGACCGGAATGTCATGAATGGTGAACTGCACTTTGCTCGTAACCCCTTCGACAGTAACTTCTGCTTTAAATACCCAATTACACTACACTTTGAGTCATCATAAGCACATATTATAGTGTTGGATTTCTCAAGCATTTCCTCTGACAGACCCAAGTGAGGAAGGACTTTCAGGGGGCAGAGATTCAAGGTAGAGCCACCATCCACCATGACACATGGTATGGTCATATCGAGAATCTGGATACGGATAAAAAGAGCCCTATTGTGGTCCTTGCCTTTGACCGAAAGATTAAAGTCATCGAACGCAATCTGTAGTGCCTTCCTTGGAGGGATAACCTCCCCAACCCTCACGCACATTTCAATAACAGAGGTGGTCGGGGTAGCTTCTCAGTCGAGCAGCCGCTTAATCAAACCCTTGTGATGTCCATCTGAATCAATGACCGATTGCCAGATGCTATAATGGGCTTGGATGTTCTTGAGTTGAGTGATAAAGGGATCAACCTCGAGGCTTGTCGGAATAGGCAGAGGAGGAGAAGGATCGCAGAGGTGCCTACCCTTTAGGGGACCAGATCCTGATTTAAGTAGAGATAATGGTCCTCAGGCTAGTACACGAGGCCACTCCTAATGATGTTGAGGACATTATCGATTAGGACACTATGAGTGGCTCGCTTTTCAAAAAGATAGGGAGGTTCATCAAAATTTGAGGCTGGTTGCAGCACATACTTGTCCACACTGAAAGGTCATCCCAATCGACCTCAAACAACTCAGTCGACTTCTTGATCATAGGGTCATCCACCTTAAAAAACTCGGTGCTCTCTACCTTGGTTTCTTCGACCATTCCATCCTCCTCATCGGAATAATCCCCATTTGAAACAAAGGCATCAACACTAAAGAGGGCTCCTCCATAATTTTCATTCTCTTAACCACAATAGGCTAGGCTCTACAACTCTCTTTCTTAGGTGGAGACAGGTCCACTTCCATTTCCTAAACCGAGTTTACCCCTGGATTAGCTTGGCTGATCAGATCAAAAACTGAGTTGGATGGAATGCCAGAATTGATGACCAGAACTGAATCACCTCTTCCTTGACCCCATGTGGTTAGCTCAAAGATTGCGGCTTTAGGTAAGCCAGAATTGATTGTGCCCACCTTACTCCCGAAATTTGGCAAGGGATTATGGTGCTAGGAGCCTTTTTTGGTTCAGCAATCTTTCCTTTACTTACAAGACGTTGGATAGCCGATAACAAGGTTTTACAGTTGTTGGTTTTATGACCCACTTGTACATGATACGAGCAAAAGTTATCTTTGCCCTCAGGTTTGGGAGGCTTATACTCATGAAGGGACTGGATATAATCGGCTTCCCTCAAGCGATTGTAAATGATCCTGAGTGGCAACTTGTATGGGTTGGCCAAGATAAAGGGATGACGAGGAGGTTAGACTACGGTGACTACCGGCAGAGTTTGGGTGACTGCAGGAGGGGTTGTAGTAGGGGCTTGAGTGACTGCCTGAACTATAGCCGGGGCTCTAGGTTTAGCAAGGGCTGAAGCTGCAGGCTGAGTGTCATTGTTCTCTCTCTGTACCAGGGCTTTCCTGCCTTTTCTGCTTACTCACGCTCAATTTCGCATTCAATTTTCTTGGCTTTTTCATAAATAGCCTTATAAGATAGGAATGAGTCGGTTGCCATCTCGTTTCGGAGTATAGGAAGCACACCTTCTAAGAGCTTAACAATCATCTCCTCAAGACTGAGCTTAGACTTCATCAGAACTTGAGTTTCGATCCAGCGGTTGAAATACTGCTTAAAGGTTTCATTAGGTAACTAACGGACTCCTTTAAGGTGTTGAAGGGTTGTCTCCATCATGGTATTAAAACCATAATGCTCAATCAGAGCTTTTGAGAGAAGTTCCCAATTGATGATAATGTGATAGGGCAAGGTGTGATACCATTCAAGAAAGGGACCTCGAAGAGAGCAAGGAAACATTTCGGCAAGAATTTTATCACTCAACTTCTTTACTCGCATTACATGTTCATACATAATAATATGGGAGGATGGAACGCCTGACCCATCATAATGTGCCATATTGGGCATATTGAAGTTATCGGGGACCCAATCTTGGCTCCCCTCAGGTTCCTTTCCTTGGCTTGAGTTAGCAATCAGCACTTGATGGATATAGGCTTGAATCTTGGGTGTCACGCCCGGAGGTTGCGTGACTAGGTCATTAATTGACTAGCAGGTGAGAACTTTGGCCTCAGGTGTCACGCCCTGAGATTGGATGACTTGGTTGTTGGTTTGGGAGGCCATCATTTGACGTAGAAAGGCAGCTACTTCAGGTGTCACGGTTCAAGATAAGTGGAGATGGTACAGGTATATCCAAGCAAGGACTGGTAACCAGCTGGCTACTAAAAGGATTTTGGGGGTAAGTTGTTCCCTTAGGAGTTACAACAAACTAAGGAAGGGTGAAAGATGGCGGAGGCCGGATCAGTCCGCTGGAGGAAGCTGGATATTAGTGGGTAAATATAGGCAGAACTGACCTTTGAGTTAGGGGCCTCGGATTCTAAGAAATATAGGGGATGATTGATGGGGTCGTCGAGGTTTGTGAAAAAGCAGAAGCTTGCCCAAATTGAAATGGGCTTGCTATGGGCTGAGTTGATGGTGTTGAGTGAAAGGTAGGTGGATCTAATCTTGCACCTGTCAGGCCGGATAGGTTCTGAACTGAACCATTCTAAGTTTGAGCTTGCATATCAGATTCGGAAACCTGATCTGAGTTCTTATCTTCCAAATTGCATGGAGGCCTAAAGACTATCTTGGAATGCATCTAAGTTCAAAAATTGGGCCATAACACTAGCGAAGTCAAAACCAGTAGGTGGTAGAGATCTTGCTCCCGAGGTGGGAGTAGGGCTTAACTGATCTTTAGGTAGAAGGATGTTCTCTTCATTGTTCAGGAAAGACATGGTTGGTTGAGAGGAGTTCTGACTTAATTGAATATGTTCTTAATCAGACTCCCTACCGGAATCGGTGTATGGAAACCTTCAATCTGTTGCACCCTCCGTCGAGCAGTATGTGGATGTTGACCGATTCTTGCTAAAGGAATCAAAAGCCCTTCCCACTAACTTTGTGATGCCTTATATGGCCTTGTATGTTGGTATTGGGCCTCCTCAAGCGTATTTGGAAAGTTATCTTTGGATTATGACTAGCATGAGCATCCCTAAAGTTCATATAGTCAATCTATTCTAAGCTACTCTACGAGGACCCGCCTCTGAATGGTACATGAGGATGCCAACGGACATGAAATCCGATTGGAAGAAGCTATGCTCGGCACTCTTGGAGAATTATGCCTTCAATCTGAAGGTCAAGACTACTTTGCAAGACCTTGAAAGGATCAAGCAACGGCCGAATGAGTCCTTTAAAGAATTTTACCTGAGATGGATGGCTGTCTGTGTACTTGTAACTGGGGCACCGGACCAAGACGCCCTTATAGTAAAGCTTATTGAATGCTCTAGTCCGAAATACTGGGATGAAATGAAAATGAAAAGATTTGACACCTTCAATGACGTGGTAGACTATACCAAGATACTTGAAAAGTATGAGGAAGAAGATCGGGCCAAGAAGCAAGAGCAGCAAGCCTACATTAAACCTCGATACTGGGAGAAGGGTGGATCCTCTAAACAAGGCAGTTCCTAATCCCTAAAGGCCCCAGCCAAAATTATAGCTGCCACTCAGGTGCAGACTCACCAATCTATATCCCTATGGGTAGAATCGTTGTCATAGATATTCACCAAACTGAGGAAGTCTAACCAACTCTTGAGCATCAAGCCGTTCGCTCTGCCTGCTGCGGCAGACAGAGACAACTTCTGTGCTTATCACGTGACCAATGGGCATCGCACCAATGAATGCGCTCGCCTATTGAAAGATCTACAACAGATGATAACAAACGGGAGAATGAAAGAGCTTGAGAAGAAACCAAGCACTCAGACTAATCCCTGCCAAACTTTCATGCTACGGTGAATGCCATAGGTATTCATGTTGAGGCCGGTGAATATGGTATCGACGTGATCGATAACTTTCGACATGACCCCGGATGGGGGGACAACATGATTTTCGACAACATGGACATTATCTACATGGTCGATCAGTATGTCCTGAGAATGAGAATAAAAGGGCGAGATCAATACCAAGTGCCATACATCTCATATACCGAGGGAACACCAACTCGAATAAACACATAGAAGAATTCCTCCGATTTATGCATGAATAAGGAATAGCTATGATGGGTTTTGCACCTCAATTCCCCAGATTCTTAGAAGGCCTAGCTATGGAGTAGTATAACACGATGCCACTCGAAGGACATTGGAATTGGTACTTTATGGAGAGATCTTTCCTCCACTACTTTAGGGCATCTCAACCGTACCCGGATGAACTCTACTGATGGTTGGCACCATAGGTAGACCGACATAGTACCTGCTGGCAAGATATCCCTCCTCCACAACCTCCTCTGTACACTCCCCCGGATTATATGAGTCCAAACTACGCCGGAACAAGTTTTTTTAAATTTAGGAGCTCCTTCAGAGCAGCACACCCAGAAACCCAAGAGTTCTATGATCCTAAGCAGGCGTGGAACAGCCACGAAGACCAGCAATGGTACCTAGGCTTGAATCTAGATGAGGGTACACGAGACCTATTTTGGAGGAATCTGTGTCGATATCACAGCATATGGTACCCGTGTAGAGGAAACATTCGCTAGCATACGATCCATGGTATCCGACTTTCGTGTAGCCATTGCAAGAGTTGAGGCTGGAATAAAATCAGACGAAGATCCTAAGAAAGATCCCGAGAAATATCCAGAAGAAGATCCCGAGGAAGATCCCAAGGAGGATCCTGAGGAAGATCACGAGGAATATCCAGAAGAAGACCCTAAGGAGGAACTAAACGAAGATTCTGATGATGATATCCCAGCCTAACACGAGCCAAACTGGGTCTTTAAACCACATCCTTTCAAGGATTCAGATGAAGAAGTAGAAGAATTTGTGGACTCTAGAGAATAGGATCACGAAGATGAAAGTGAAGTAGATAACTTAGGATACGAATTAGAGGTCTTTTCAGGAGACAAGCTAAATCACTTACTAGGAGACTTCGAATATGGGGCTCCCTTCCCCAATGGCATGATGGTCGATTATGATGGTGCTGAGAGCTATGCCTCATCTTTAGAGCATGACTCCCCAAGTGCCTTATGGTCTGTAGCAAGTGACGATTCTGGTGATTTTATGAACTTCGACTCAAGTAGCGAACATATCATTAATATGATCTGAGAAGGGGGGCAAGAACCTTCTCAAGAATACGTCATAGAGAGAATCTGCGCTGAAAATGAGTTAGCTTGAGCTAGTTATCAGATCCGGAGTCCAGATTTGAGGGAAGTTTATCCTACATTTTATGATAGAAATACAAGGCCATGCCCTCATATCCGTGAATTTGCGTAAATGATGAACGATGGGTACATTCACTATACCTATTGGCCCGAAAGGTTCCGCTGGACTCTCCAAGAAAAGGCAATCATTTGGTACAAAGGGCTGACATTTTACCAGAAGTCATTCTGGAATATTTTGGCTAGGCTATTCATCGACTACTTTACATGGGTTGATCCATCGGAAAACTCAATCCCTGAGTTAGATGCGCACGGGAACCCCTTATGGTACTGGGAGTGGGAAGCAACCAACGCTATCTATCCAACGTCAATGGAATCAGCCAATGAATACCCATGGTACATGAATAAACATAACGACAAGCAAATCGCCTACAACGATTTGATGAAGGGGAACCGACTGATGGAGCCTCCTCGTCCATCCATATGGTCAGACAATAGTCCAATCCTATCTTGTGCCAAATTCTGCAAGTGAACCCCGTCGTTCCAGAAAAGTAGCTGGAAAGGTTCCTTTCATGCAATGGCCCTTCGCCGCCAAAACCCTATCTTCTGCAAACAAACCGATCAACTTAGGAGAGATACCGCTTGATGAAGACTTCGATGAGTTTGAGGTCTTCGAAATAACAAACTCGCCAGCCCAAGTTGTTAGCCCTATCACCAAGGGAGGGAAAGTCACTGGGTCAGTAGTCCCAACAGCTTCAAGTGTTGAGCCTCCAGCACCTCCTACTTTTGTTAAGCCCTCAGAATAAATAGAGAGCCCGATTATGGATCAGTTGAAGGCTACCACTACCAAGATGAGTATCTGGGACCTCCTCGGTTCTCAAGATCACAGGCTTGCTATTATTAAAAAGCTGATGGAAATCGAAACATCTCCCATGGCATCACCAGAATAGGTCTGCGCACTACTTAACAACGAGACTAGAACTGTTATCTCCGACATTGTCTTCTCAAGCTTGGACCTACCTGACGAAGGTATTCGCCATAATAAGGCTCTCTACTTGAATGCTAGTGTCTTCGGGCTCGTCATGCCCTGTATAAAGGTCGATGATGGTTTGTCGCTGAATGTCTGTCCCAAGGATATCTTGCCAATCCTAGGACTAACCGAGACGGACTTAAAAAGATCTATGACAGTCATCAAGACCTACAATAACTCCAAGAGGACCATCATTGGCACATTTGAAGTAGAGGTTACTATTGGCAAAATCTCATCCATAGTACTTTTCACAGTCATAGACATCCTAGTGACCTTCTCTATGTTGCTCAAACGGCCATGGTTCCATGCTCTGGGAGGAGTTCCGTCCACTCTTCACCAGAAGATCAACATCCCATTCCACGGAAAGATCGTCACTCTAGAGGCTGATGAGGCAACGGTGGTGGTAGTACTAAAAATGGAGAAAGCCATATGAAAGGATTCACCACAGCCATAATCAGGCAGGAGTCAGACAGGCAACCAAAGGTGCACTAGGGCCCATGGATTCAGGGATACATGCAAAAACACCATACTCCTGGTAAGGGTTAAGTGCCCACAAATAGGGAATGCCGACCTTCAATATAGGGGCAGGAGAGTGAAAGCATTCAGGACTCGGTTATACAGGCCCTAGAAGAATCGCCCACAAGACGGTCTTTCAAAGGAAGTCACAACAGCCCTACAACGGGGCACCCCAGCCTATTACTCACCAAGGAAAGATGGTTCTAGGATTCGAGATTTTCTCAGACGTAGTCAGCTACAGCAAGCATGGTGGAAGTTCCATAACCTACATATTGAAAGGAACGAGTCATCAGCCAGACACAAGGGTAATCCTAGATCAGATCAAGTTTGATGAATAGGTACACCCGAAGAAGGTCAAGAAGCTGAGTAAAGAGGAGGGGATCCTCGACACCCTCGCCAAACACCTTCATGTGCAACTCAAGATAGTGGAGGAATCAAAAAGCAAGGGAGGTGGCTTGAGCCAAACCATCATGGATATGGTCACAACTATGAAAGGCAAGGCAAAGGTACAAGAGGAAGATAATGAGGACATCCTGTTGAAGCCAGCTACCATAAGAGAATCATCCACTACGGAGCCAGACCCTACCAATCAGGATAAGTCTTTTATTTCCATTTTCGGTTGTTTGAAATGAATAATGTACTTTATGATGATAATAAGATGAAGAACTTTGCTTATTTGGATTGTGTTTTCTGTTTACGATTCCATGCATCCATTCCAGCATTCGTCCAACATCTTTAACATCAATAATGATATTACAAAAGAAATTAACTTAAATGCAAAAGATGATCCAAAATTGGTATACATTTCCAATCAATTGTCTATCGAACAAGAGAGAGAGTTGATAAAAGTATTGAAAAATCATGTTTTAGCCTTCGCTTGGTCTCACGAAGATATGACAGGACTTGATCGGCACATCGCTAAGCACAAGATCCCCACGAACCCAAAGATTCAGTCGGTAAAGCAAAAGATGAGAAGAATGTGCCCAGAATGGGCTGAAAAGGTCAAAGCAAAATTGACCAAACAGATCAAGGCTAATTTCGTCGAGGTCATCGAATACCCCCACTTGGCTTTCCAATGTAGTTCTTGTGCCTAAGAAGAATGGTGACGTTCGAGTTTGCGTTGACCTCAGGGACTTGAATAAGGCCACCCCTAAGGCCGATTTCCCGTTACCACACATCAATGTCCTAGTAGACAGCACAACAAAGCCGTAATGTATTCCTTTGTGGATGGATTCTCTGGATATCACCAGATCCTCATGAATATAATAGATAAGTTCAAAACTGCATTCATCTCAGAATGGGGGACCTCAGTAAGAAATTGTTGGAATACGAAACCCGATACACCATCAATGAGAAAACTTATTCTGCCATGGTCTGGCTCACCAAGAAGCTCAAGCATTACTTCTAATCATATAGAACTCAAGCAGTCACAAAAGTAGATCCAATGAAGTATTTATGCCAAGCTCCCTTGCTAACTGGAAAACTGGACAGGTGGCTCTTGTTACTGTCAAAATTTGATATTGACTATATCACTAAGAAGACCATTAAGGGTAAGGCAGTGGCCGAATTCCTAGCAAATCAACCACTCGAGGAAGGAGAACAAGAAAACCTAGAATTTCTTGACGAATGTTTTGCAACCACTACGGAGAATCTTGGAAAATGGACCATATTCTTTGATGGGGCTAGTTTGGAGGTCATCATCACAACATCGGATGGAGCACTCATACCTCTGTCAAAGCGATTGGAATTTCTCACCACAAATAACGGGGCGGAGTATGAAGCCTGTTTATTTGGAATGTCTACCCTAATCAATCTCAGAGCGGACAAGGTAAAAATCATTGGTGATTTAGCTTTGGTCATCAAGCATGTCACAGGCGACTGGGAATTAAAGGAGGAATCCCTCATACCTTACTTAGAGGCTGTATGGAGAAAACCCACAACGTTCAGCGAATGTGAATTTTGTCACATGCCCCGTGAGGAGAATCAAATGGCGGATGCGTTGGCCACTTTAGCCTCCATATGGGAAGGGCCCCAAAAGCAGCCAATCAAGCCTCTTATTATAGAGATAACGGATCTCCATGTTATGTCCACACAATAAATGAGGCTATAAGTAAGGAAGAGCCCCGATACTCTGACATTATCAAGTTCCTCGAAAATGGTGAATTTCTAGCTAAGGCTACGAATTCTGACAGAAATACACTGAGAAAGCTTGTTGTACAATTCTGCCTGATTAAAGGAGATCTGTTCAAGAGGTCCTTTGACGGCTTACTGTTACAGTGTCTGGCTCAACAGGAAGCTGAAAGGGTAATGAAAGAGGTACATTCAGGAGACTGCAGTCCACACATGAATGATGTTATAATGGCAAAGAAAATCTAAAGAATGGGATACTTTTGGCTAGCCATGCTAGCTGATTGTATTCAAGAAGCAAAGACTTGCCATGCTTGTTAGATATACGGAGATGTGAGCCACTTACCCTCGACAACATTGTAAAGCTTGATAATGCCTTGGCCATTCTTAGCCTAGGGCATCGATATCATCGGCGAAATTAGACCATCTTCAACTAATGGCCATCGATTACTTTTTTAAGTGGGTGGAAGCAGAATTGTACATGAGTATCACGGCCAAGAAAATGGCTTGGTTTATTCAACGACATATCTTTGCTAGATACGGCATTCCTCATCATATAGTGAGTGACAACGGCGTGCAATTCCAAGGGGAAACATTCAAACTCATCGAGAAGCATGGGATCAAGCACCTTCGCTCTTCACCCTACCTCCCTCAAGCAACGGAGCTGTAGAAGTGGCTAATAAGGCAATCAAGAAAATCCTCTCCAAGAAGATCTCCAACTATCGGGATTGGGCTGATCATTTGCATTATGCCTAATGGGGATACAAAACTAGTGTCAAGACCCCTACAGGTCAAACTCCTTTTTCTCATGTCTATGGGATGGAGGCAGTATTGCCCGTTGAAATGGAAATCAAATCTTTACGCATAGCTCTCAAAGCCAGACTTCCCGAAGATGAATGGGCAAAAGCAAGACACGAGGAACTGACTCTAATCGATAAAAGATAACTAGCAATGTTGGAGAATCTACAGTTATACCTACAGTGCATGGCCACGGCTTATAACCGTAAAGTTAAGGAGCAAGACCGACCCTTGAGAATGGGTGATCTAGTCTTAAAGTAGTCTCATAGAATGCACACAGATGCTCGAGGGAAATTCCAGCCAAACTGGGAAGGTCTGCACATAGTAAGAAAGACTCTCAGTAAAGGGGCAGTGAAAATCTCAGACTTGGATGGCAACGAGTTCGTGAATCTAGTAATTCGTGACAAGTTGAAGCGCTATATTATGTAAAAAAATGATAACAATAATAAAATAAAGGTCTGTCAAGGGCTAGTGAGGGCTCTTGGGCAAAAATAAAGACCCCAAAATAAAAGAGTGAAGCCTTAGGTAAAATCCATTCGAAACCTTAGGCAACGATGGACATTTCTTGGGAATAAATACCATTTACCCTTCCTGTTTAAGTAATATCTCTTGTGGTAACATGTTCATGTTAAAAATACTAAATGAGTGCACTAAATGGAAACTGCGAATTGTTTAATGAAACATGCATTCAAATAATATCATTTCATCTTCATTACATATAAAAGTGCATCACAAACGAGAAATGGAAATGACAAAGGCAAACAACAAGGCCTGAAGCCTTTATTTTTCACAAGAACGAAGGATACATAAGCTCAAGGACCCCCGAAGAAACTGTAGAGTCTCTACATCTCGATGAGCCTATCTTTAAGGGTAGGAAGCCCGCTAGTACTCACAACCTAGATGCAAAAAGCCTTAGAAGGGTGAATGTTAAAAGGCACGAAATAGTTCATCTCCACCTGAGAACGGTTGGTCCATCTCATGTCATGACGATAAACCTGAGTATAGGAAAGCTCCGGGTCAATTAGGGTACATAGGGATGTAGGGAACCCCTGAGAATGGCCGTACTGCCTATACAAGCATCCATGAGAGTAGGTAATAATCTCAGAAAGGCCGATGAGGACCACACCGCCTCTAGCAACGTCGGTAGTCACATGCGTGATACCCCACCAAGGGCAAACCTAATGAATATCCTTAGCAGCTCGGCTACCCATAAACTCAACCCACTCCTCAATAGTGAAATCTCTATGAGGACGATTGTCGATACGAACCATGGAGCCCCGCGCCCAATAGGCCTTCGGGTGATAATCCATGCTTGTGGGAACAGACAACATAGAAAGCTTGTCCCAAAGCTAAAGCTTCAAGTGAAAACACAAAAATAAAAATAATAATAATAAATAAAAAGAAAGAAAAAAAAAGGAAGAAAGCCTGCTGGATTGAAAACCTGAAAAGGCGGTCCAGGTAAAAATTAAGGCAAGCCTAATGAATCGATAACCCGAAAGGGCGATTCATGCAAAAAGAAAGGCTCAAATAAAATTTACCTGAAGGAGAAGCCCGATGCCCCTGATAGTAGCTTAAGTTCCATTTCGGGAAGCGCACACAAAGATCAGTGACTCAGCTAAACTTACCGCAACGGGAGATTTTCCCTCTAGCATCTGATCAATGATAGTCAGAAAGGCAAAGCCGCAAACCATAGTGGGAACCTCGTAAAGGAGGACCCCTAACAAAAGTAAACAAATGAGCGGAACCCAACTTGCATCGTTAGGAGAAAGGCCCCTAACTATGTCAAAAGCCACATCAAATCTCAAGCCCTCATCACGGATCAGTCGATGCCTGTCGAATCGTTGCAACTAAAAATGGTTCATCAGTGGATCAGAGAACTCAAGATGGTGCATCGAAATGGCTGGGGGCATGTCAGTTGAAGATCTCAGGAGGCCGCAGAATTCCTCATACAAGGGACATAACTCATGATCTCCAAACCAAAACACGTTGTTAACAGGGTCCCAAAACCTGATAGCGGCTTAAATCACATTGTCCTTGATAAAAATATGATAGTATTCCTTCATATGTGCCAGACCGCAAACCCCTAAGTGATTCTAACCGTAAGAATTCTTCAGATAAACATTCAAATCTGCACGGAAATGGATATAGCCCTCTATAGCAAAATTTCACAAGAGTAGCAGTTTGTTATACGTAGTTTATGGGGCAATCTACCAACATCTGGCAGATTACCCTGATAAACTCGACTAACGACAAAAGAAAGCACAAAGTGAAGAAATGATGTAAAAAATCTTTCATAAATAAACAATGTGTTCATATAAAAAAAGAGGCACTACAAGTGGCCTAAAGAAAAGTAAACAACAAAAGAAGAAAAAAGCCCATCTACTGCCCGCCGAAACTCGGGTGGCTAGGGTCAAAGGATGATGGAGGAGGATGATAACCGCCCTGAGGAAAGAATGCGGGAGGATTGCCTTATCCCTGCTGTGGCTGCTGCTGTGGGTCGTCCATCTGGAGCATCCCCAATAGACCTCAGAGCCGTCGGATCTCCAGCTGTAACATTTTGAGATAGATCATTCATATGCATTTCATAACATGCCATGCATAATCATTAAAGTAATAAAATAAAATAAAAATATACCTCCATATCGAAGTTTTGGTTCACCATGAACCGCTACTACCCTTGAATATATCCCCAATCGGAGATGTTATCAACGATGGGCACCTGTGAGAATAAGAAGTCAGAAAAAATCAGAACAATCGTGATCCAAGATCCTAAAGGAAAAATAGAAGAAAAGGCAGAGGAAGCTCACATGAGTGGTATCGGCCGGATGGAAGGCCACTAGATGCTCAGGATCCAAATAAGGCGGAATCACCGGCATCTAAGTACTCAGGTCAGGATGGTATATTAGAGACATGGGTGGCTGATACTGAAACCCTCGAGGTCCCTCTACCATCGCTAGACCTTGAGGTAGGACAGATAACACCAAAGAGCTACCCATGTGAGTAGAAGTATCCGTAGGTCTCTTCCTACCTTGGTGATCCTACAAAGACGACAAAGTAAAATCAGCACAATAATAAAAAAAACATGGGATAATTCAAGCCGATGAAGAGAAGGTACCATCATCCGGACAGTCTCAGGCGATCCCGATCTAGCCTGACCGCCAGGTGCAGAAGTCGAAGGGCCATTACCCTCAGAAGGGTTATGAATGTCCAGCTCAGGCTCGACAGGAATGGGATCCGTCTCCGGTCATCCAAGCAGTTGCAAATGGCAAAACTCCTCATACCCCCCAACCCGCTTCGGGAAGGCGCAGGGTAAACCGTCGGAGGTAAATTGTGTAAATTCTAGCGACCTATGAGGCCAGAAAATCCACTAGGGCACCTCAGGAGGGATGGAACACGACTTGGGAGGAAGGTGCCAACCCTGGATGCACTCTCCTAAATACCACTCCAAAGAGAAAGAAGTCTATAATCAGTCGGGTGTTCACAAACTCCCAAGCTTGCCTCATGACCTCTGGCCAGTGAAGAGCATGACCCCAGGGCTGCATCTTGATTTGCAAGAAAGAAAAGAGCAAACAATGATACAATGATTGTAGCAGATATAGCAATTAAAGCAAATCAAGGAATCATGGAATATACCCTCTCAGAGGACAGATTGCAGAGGTAAGCAGAAAGCACAGATCGGGACTCCATCTCCCAACCATGCTAGTAATGCAGTAGCTGAGCACAAAACGAGTAGCTATCATCTCGCACAAGCTTGGTCCCTAGGAGGATCCTCATCTCAAAAAACCAGATTTACAAGAAGACAAAAGAAATCAGAGCGCCAAAAGACAAATAAAAAATATTCGTAAGAAAAAGAGCTAAGTCCTTACATAGACAATCTGGAGGCAAGATTTAAACTTGCCAATCCTGTTCCTCGCGCACAGATTGAGGGTCCAATACAGATGACCCAACGCGGTGCGGCCCCAGGCATACTCATCAAAACAAGATGGGTCAATCAAAGTCGGCAGGATGTGGAGGTTTACAATTGAACCCCCAGTGGAAAAACACAGCCACGACAAAGTAGCAGCCATAAAAGCTCTAGCCTCTCAGGAAGAAGTCAAGCGCCTCCTATCCCCGATTGTCCAGAATGTCATGAGTTTCTCACAATAAATTTGCCCTCGCTTTTCCCTAGAGTAGCCAATCAAAGCCTCGATGGTCTCCACATTGAAGTTATGGTAAGTAAAGCAAGCATTGAAATGGATCGCATTATCGTGAAAAGGAAGACCAGTGCAGTAATCCAATGGAGTGATGGTATACTCCCCACAACGGAAGTAGAAAATATGGGTAGTGTCGGACCATCTGATCAAAATGTGGGTAGAAGTACCGGCTGGGATGTATGGGTACCTGCAATTCCTCACCATCCTCCCCAAAGACGTCCCGTCGACAATAACCTTAGCACAGGGAGATAACATCTTATACCACTTACAAATGTGGGTCATGCTAGAGCCCTCATGCTTGGTTACCTGAGACAATGCATTCACACACATCACATACCAGCTCTCGATAAATCACACGATTATCAAAAAATCATTGCATTAAATAAATCATTGCATAAAATAAACAAGCAATAAAATAGATAAGTCATTGCACAAAATAAAAGCAGCGGTAAGGCTTAACAGAATCCGAGAAAGATGATTGGAAGGCTTCAAGGCATGTGGAATAAAAATTCCCCGGACGAATCCCATAGTACATCCAATTCGGTGGGAGCCCGTATCAAGCATCGGCGGGAACCTCAGACAATTCCACTTGCTGACCATCAATGAGCACGTTCCGAGTAGTCACTTGTAGTCACTTGAATGGCTGACAGATCCAAGCGGATATTATAAAGCTTGAACCATATAGAAACCCCGAAAATCTGAAAAGAAGGGGTAGAAAAGGGAAAAAATGAAAGAAATCATTGTCCAAAATAGCTCAAAAGCGGGAATTTTTTAAGAAGAAGAGCGAAAAACGCAAAGAGAGAAGGAAAGAATTTTAGATGTGGTGAAAATGGGAGCCAAGCTGCTGCTTTTATAGACCGCAGGTAATTAGCCCACCGACTAATTACATATGTAATTTGCCCGCCGACTAATTACCTATCCATCTGTCACGCGTTTACGCGTCACACGCGTAACGGCTATAAAAGTTACCATTACATAGGTAATTAGCCTGCCGACTACTTACGTAAATATTGAAAAAATTTTGCAATTTTGCATATTCCATCCATTTTCAGCATTGTTTATAAAACGAGCGAACCTAAAAGCTATTTTTACACAGTCATTCAAGCATTAAGCATCCAAAAATATTTATTTTGACCCCGGTCAATTTCAACCTCATGCAACTCATTAATAAATTTTTAATCGAGGGGGCAAAATATATTTTGTTTCAAAATTTATCGATTAAAAATATTTTAACTCATTGATCACACACACTATTTTGTTTGTTTCACATACGTCAAAATTTCTAGTACGAAAGTTATGTATGCGAGGGGCAAACTGTTAATATAGGTCCATTCCGATTCGATGAGGAATTATGCTTACTTCATTCAGTGATCAAACAAAAGAGCCAAAAAGAATCGAATTGTCATCCAAAATTTGAAATTCGAAAATCCACATTCTAGGGAAGCTCCAGTTTAGCATTTTCTACTGAAAAATAAGAAAGTTAAAATTTGGTCAAACATAGGTAATCATCCCGCCGGGTAATCACCTATCTACAGTAAAAAAAATCATATCTTACCGAGATTTGGCAAGATTTTACGGGATCTGATGTAAAATCTTATCAGATAGGTAATTAGCCCGTCGGCTAATTACCTATGTAATAAGCCTGCCGGCTAATTACCTCCCTATGATAAATACGGGGCCACCCCGCTCATTTCGGAAGAGAAGAAAATTTTTAAGAATTTCTAAAATTACCTTTGTATCCTTTTTTAGTTCTGGGAGTCCTAAAAGCCCCGAAACTCTGCCAAAATACTTCCAAATTCGAGCTTTATCATCTACACTAGGTATAAACTTGATTTACTATCTTTTTAGATGAAGATCCCACAGTGATCTTTGGTCTAGGAACGACTCAATTCCTCTCAAAATCCCACATTTTCTATAAAGAATAATCCAAGATTATAGCCATAACTTGGGTTAAACCTATTTTCCAATCAAATCACAACTTCCGATAACTTTGGTCCCGCACCGACTCTCAAGTCATCATGGACAGACGAAAAGGTAAACTGAGGGTAATCGGCTCTAAGCCCAACTTTCAAATTCATTAAAATTCATTTTCATTATTCTATTATTGCACATTGCATTTTCATTTCTCTGGTTAAGTGAGCCACTAGAGCCAATTAAACTATAATATGTGTAAATAAGCTTGCAGGTACGGATGAAACATCCCTAATGAGAGGAAACTCTATCCAAGATTCCGGGCTAAAGCTCAAGCGCTGCCGTTACTCTGCCAAAATCTCAGTAGAAAATATCTATGTATTAAGCCGTTATAATGCTCATTTTATTTCTTGAATTTTTTTCTTAAATAAAGTCTTTGTAATGCAGAAATTACCACAAATTCCAAAATTAACCCAAATAATTTGAACAATATGAGTACCTATTATGTCCAAACTCGGAATCTCACTATCTTTTTGGTATAAAAATCCCATTTCGGGATATTATACCACAATTCCCGGTGGAGCTGAACTGGGTGGTGACTATGTTTTATTTTTAAATAAAGTAAAAATACTTTATTTCAAAAATATCTTTTCCGAATAAAATGTGTAAATATATTTCTCAATATAATCACATTTTTATCTTACAAAGTCACCGTATTTAAGCGAATTGGATTTTCTCAAGCCAAACAAACATAGCGGTCTCCTCAAACTGCACCAAATCGAAGACGCGCTTCGCACACCGCACCTCGCATGCCAGGCCATGAAAACCCCTCGCCCTCTCACAGCGGTCCAGGCAAAAGTTAAGGAAAAGAAAAAAAGAGATGAAAAATCTGCTGAGTTGAGCCACCATGGACAACTCAGGAAAAACTTAGGAGAAAAAGAAATAAAAATAAATGTTCGATAGGTCGTCTCGCACCAAATGACCTATGCAAAAATTAGAACTCAATTCAAAAACGCTAGTATAGTATCGCGCTTTTTCTGCCAAACATCATTTATAATTGCAATGTCTCACAGCTGGGATCCCTTGAACTTAGTTCTCCCACTGTGAAATAACATAATAGCACGAGTCCCCAGAAGTGCTAATTCCAAACAACTAGCTTTGATAAATCTTGTCAGTTCATCGTGGTTAGAAACTTAGAGTGTTCATCGGTTAAGTTACTTGCTCATACTGTGTTCTAAAAGGGTTTTATCATTAGTTGTGCCAAGGGGTAATGCGAGTCTACAAGCAACTGTGTTCAACAGTTTTAGTACAAAGAGGGAAAGTTCAAGCATGCATTAAGTAAAGTAGTCTGTAAATAGCATCCAAGTTTACATCAAAATAAGCCACGTAGGGCTAAAAACATCAAATGTTCAGAAAGAAAAGAGTGAGTGCAATCCTAATCTTAGCTGCCGGAGGGTTCTGACCCTGCGGCGCATCCAGAGTCTCATTCGCGTATCCACCAGTAGGTCATCCATATCAATCATCACATGGTCCCTAGTCTCCGGACCCCCTGTAGCACTCCTAGTAGCAACATTAGCAGTCTTAACCTGCTGCTCCACCTCCTGCTTAGCACCGGCCTCTTGAGTCACCACCGGCTCAACCCGATATCCTGAGAGATCCTCTGAAGAAGGGGAAGACTCGGGTGTATGCCTACCCTCAATCATGCCGGTCAACTACACCCGCAACACCTCCACCTCAGCTCTAGCCTGAGTCGTCTCTCTCCTGGCCCTCTCCAAATCTACCTCCAAAACATGGATCCTATCCAGCTCCGTAGTGGCTGCGCACAGCTGCTCCTCCATGAAGCAGCCCAATCATTGGCAGTCTCCAAGTCTCGGGCAGACCTGTCATGCTTCATAGCCAATAGTGTCTGCATGAAAACCAAGGGATCAGTACACATATGTAAATATCATAACACGCATGTATAGTTTTTTTGTTAATGTTGATAGGAAAATGAAAGTACCACTGCAAGAGCATCCTATGCCTTCATCAGATCTTGGACCGAGAAGAATCTCCAAGCAATCCTCTTCGCCTCAACTACGGATACCTGAAAAGATCAACCAGTCCAGCTTGAAGTATAATCCAGACATATGACATAGATATGGATCGAGCATTAAAAATAAGAAGCCTTATGTGGCTTATGCTAGGAGGAGCAAACCGAATGGTATGGATCGACTCCGGTAGCTTGTGTATAGCTCACTTCCCCGAATGATCGAGGAGCCGGAAGGAAGAGTCCAAATTAGTCTAGAGGACTCCCTCCTTGAAATCCCTTGTGACCCTAGTCCACTTCGTGGGCGGCTCTAGATCAGCTGGCCTAATAGGAATGGTAGGATCTGGCTCAGAAGGAGTAGTGGCAGTAGTGGTCTTCTTCCGGTTAGGGGTGGGGGTCTATATAACAATTGGCTAATTATCAGATCCTCAGTTCAGCAAATGAGAGTGATACATGAAAAAATTTACAAGGTTGAGTTAAAAAGGTTTATCCGAGTGGAAGAAGCAGCAGGCCTGGGAGCACCTTCGGTCCGATGCATGAAAGGGCCCCCGTGATCACCCCTCGATCTGCCCTTGTCATCATCATCATCATCATCATCATCATCATTGCTACCGCCATCTTTCTAGTGGAACTCGAGAGAGAGATCTTTACGGTGAAGCCTCTCATAGAGGGGAATAAGTGAAGATTCAATAAATGCGGCATAGGAGCCTGCCACCTACATCACTCGGGCCCTCTCACCCAGCAGATATAGCCCTTGGTCTGTCCTAGGGATCGACCTCTCCACTACAGCACTCTTCTACCAGTCGCGGATCCTCTCGCCAAAGTACCACTCGTAGGGGAATGGCGACTCTAAAATAAAGCGGCGGTCATCCACACCTGCCACATCCTCTCGATGCTATAATAAATGGCCATCCTCTTCCATGGGTCCCGAATAACCTACACAAAGTGAATGCACTATAAGTATCCTAATACTATAAATACAATTTTCACTAACGGTTTGTTGAAGTGTGAAGTACAAATGTGAAGCTTGAAAATTTTACCCAATCAAAATGCAGGTAGCGAAGGAACTCCCTGTACTCCGCTATGGTCCCGACCTTCTGTTGCCAGAGTCCCATCCACCTCAAGATAATGTGAGGCATCTCTAGCTATCTAGGCAAGCCAAGCCTAGGGACGAATCGGTGCTCAAAGGCCCAAATCTACAAGAAGTATCAAAGTCAGTTGCAAGGCAGTTCAAACGATAGCATAAAGTATAAAGCATAAAGTTCAAGGGGTACCAAAAGGATCAGATGGCAGATCTTGAGCTCGGACTCCTGGCCTCAAATGTAGACATCCAACTTATAGTACGTCTACGCCAGGATGGCCTGGCACCGGTTCTTACCCGACACAGTAACAAGATCCTTAACAATTGGAAGCAGCCTATAATTGAGGCAACCAGAGTAGACAGGAAAGAAAACTGTAGTGAGGAAGGTCAGTAGGAAGGACTGAGCATACTGATCCTTCCTCGTGGCAGCAACGGGGCTTGGCTGCCCCGATCTAGTAATCATGAAGCTCCCCGTACTTAAGCTTATTCGTCCCTTTAGGTTAAAGCCCGAGCAGTCTCTCTAGGAATGCCAGCGGTCGGTATAAACGTTAAAGTGGATGACATCCCTACTCCATTCTAAGCCAGTCAGTACATATATATCAGAGGGAGTCACCGTAACCTCCCCGATCAATATATGAAAAGTATGAGTTGTCTCCGACCACCTCTCTGTTAGAGCTGAGATAGCTCCCAAGGCCAATGTCTTCAGAGCCTGAGGGATGGCCTTGATGATGTCACTAAACCTGAACGAGTCTATGCGGGCTAGTAGCTCGGTATCCCCCACGGTATGGATCTCCTAATACCACTTTTTGAAGAAGCTCAAGGCTCCTACAGTCTTGTACTGGAACTGTAAGGACAAAAACATAGTTTAATAGGGTTAAAATATAGTGGAGCAGTAAAAAATCAAAAGAAAATGGCCCAAGAAAAGGTTCTGGACATTTTGTCCCAGGAAGTGGGACCCATATGGGTCCACCCCCACCCGTACCAAAAATAGGACCCATACGGCTCCCCTACGAATAGTCCCCTACGCTTAACTTCCCGAATAATCCAAAATCGTCCAAATTTCAACCAATGCTCGTCCAAACTTGTCCTAAAAGCATCCTGGACTAAATTTACATGCATTAGGCTCTATTCTAAGTACTAAAACACCCTAAATCATGCCAAAAGTCAAGAAATTTGAGAAATTACAAAAATTAAAATGGAGAAATTGAGGAAAATACTTGAAGTCTAGGGGCATGAGTCCTAGGGGAAAGGATCAGTGGCACATCAGAGGAGGGTGAAAGATCAAGGAATGAGTCGTCCTCCCAAAAAGCGTATCCAATGGAAATCGGGCATTCTTGGAACTCCGAATTACTTACTCGGGGCAAATCATCGAGTTTCAAAGTGAAATGGCCGGCTTGGGGAATCTTTTTATACATTTTTTATCAAGGTTTGAGCAAAAATCGCCGAAATTTAGAGTATAGGAAAATTTGGTGTAAAGCGGCAAGAGGAAGAGGTCTGCCGTTTTTAAAAGACCCGACTAGGACCCATACAGGTCCCTCCTCCACCCGTACGGGTCCCGTTTTTGTGAGATGGAACCCATACGGGTCCCATCCCACCCATACGGGTCCCCTTTAGCCATTAAGGGACAATTTTTTAAGCAAGGAAAGAATT
Organism: Euphorbia pulcherrima; assembly: GCA_947683365.1. NCBI lineage: Eukaryota > Viridiplantae > Streptophyta > Magnoliopsida > Malpighiales > Euphorbiaceae > Euphorbia > Euphorbia pulcherrima. The sequence continues at coordinate 37,340,070 of CANTUS010000014.1, read as the reverse complement.
TTTCAAACAGCAGGGGCATATCAAGTCCAAATCAGGGGCCAACCCCAACTCTCTCAAACTCTTTATTTCAATTTAGTAAGGGGTAAAATCCCTAGCTCCCCTTAATGCTTGATTGAAGGGGGGGCAAAAAAATTTTTGTTCACCACAAAGTCAATCAAGGGTCAAGGTAAGCTATTTTAGGTCCATTACTGACATAAACAATTTTTCATGCACAGGTTCATTCAAGGGAAATATCCCCAAGTGATCAAAACATCAAGGGGCAATAATCCCCGAAGAATAAGAGTTTCTGCCTGAACCAAGGAAGATTAACCTAGAAGAAGTCCCTAGTAGACAAATCATCTAGGAAGATACCTCCCCAGCAAGGAAGTCAACTGAGGGGCATCCCCCCGCTCCCCAAGAATGGAGCCAGTCAAGAGGCATCTCCCCTATCATCAAATACCCTAGGGGTACCCACCCTAGGGGCATTCCCAACAGTGGAACCAGTCAAGGGGCATCCCTTCATCATCAAATGCCCTAGGGGAACTCACCCTAGGGGCATCCTCAGCAGTAAAAATGATCAAGGGGCATCTTCCCCAAGGGGAATTCCCCCGAGAGGAACCCTCCAAGGGGCATTCCATCCTTAAGCAATCAGGCCAAACCCGACATTTCTCACACTCAGTTTATAGCTTATTTAAGGGCCAACCCCTACCCAAATATCTTTATTCTTCATTTAAGGGGCAAAATTTTTTATTTACCATAAAGTCAATCAAGAATCAAGATATGTCATCTCAAGTAGTAACTAACTCAACATTTTTATCGTCTCTTAACAGGTTATTCAAAACCCCCAACAGGAAAGTCATCCGCCTTAAGAAAGGGATACGAGGATAGTCATCCGCCTTAGGAAAGGGATACACCATCATCAGTCAGGAAAGTCGATCCACCTTAAGAAAGGGATACACACACCTTCCCCAGTGAAGTTGCAAGGGATACATGATCAACTAGGAAAGTCATCCGCCTTAGAAAGGGATGCACCATCATCGGTTAGGAAAGTCATCTGCCTTAGGAAAGGGATACGCATTAGCAAAGGAAAGTCATCCGCCTTAGGAAAGGGATATGCAGGGCAAAGGAAAGTCATCCGCCTCAAGAAAGGGACATGCGTCAGTAAAGGAAAGTCATCCGCCTCAAGAAAGGGATACACATTAATAAAGGAAATTCATCGCCTTAAGAAAAGGATACGTATTGGAAAAGGAAAGTCATCCGCCTTAAGAAAGAGATACGCATCAGCAAATGAAAGTTTGTCCACCTCAAGAAAGGGACGACAAGGAAAGGAATTCGCCTTAAGAAAGGGACTCGTCCACATCATCACCTTAAGTATGATTCCTAAACCCTCGCTCATATCATGAGATTATACATATCTGTATTTGTAGTGATCCCCCGAGGGCAGTCTGTGAGCACTGGATTTTAATGATCCTTCTCACAAAATGATGATGAGAGCTAGATAATGCTGTTCTTTACAGGTGTTATCCATCAAGGGTGCTCCTACTGCAGTAGAGTAGAGTTTACCCAAGTTCGGAGACCTAGTCTGCCCTTAGGGACCTGTACAGGGTCAAGTCGGGTGGTACAGATCCACCCATTGACCAAATGGGTCAAAACCCCTCACCAGCCTTGGAGAGACCCGTACGGGTCCTAACTGGACCTATACGGGGTCCCGTACTTTCCCAAATGGGTAGAATGGCATGTAATCCCTACCTTTTTCAGAGGAAATGAGTCATGAATAAAATTTATTGCGTTCAAACTCGATTTCCCTATAAATAGAGGTTATTTAACTCATTTTCAAAGAGAGCTGTGAGTATTGGATTTTAACGATCCTTCTCATGAAACGATGATGAGAGCTAGATAATGCAATCTTTTACAGGTGTTATCCTTTAGAGGTGTTCCTACTGCTACAGAGTTGAGTTTGGCTAAGTTTGGAGACCTAGTCTGCCCTTAGGGACCTGTAAGGGTCATGCCTGGTGGTACAGATCCACCGGTGGACCCATATGGGTTATATCCCCCATACACCTGGAGGGGATTCGTACGGGTCATATTGGACCCATACGGGTCCAGTACTTGCCTATTCAAGTATTATGGCAAGTAATCTCTGCTATTTTTTGGAGAAATCAGGTCATTAATGCAATTTATTGCATTTAGATCTAATTTTCCCCTATAAATAGAGGCCTTTGCACCTCATTTCAAGACACAGACACATATAGAGAATGACATGCAAGAAATTATAGAAAAATAATGTATGAAATTCCAGCAGATTTTATAGGTATAGAAAGTGTATAGTTGAGGTATAGAAGGTATAAAATAGGGAGAAAACCCATTCCTTGAGGTTTTGTCCACATTTTAGTTATTTCTTACTTCATTTATTAGGATTTGGGGGAGGTTCTTTCTGCACAAATACTCGCCTAAATAGTTCTAAAATCACCATCTCATCATTTACTTTGGCAAGGCTCTCTCACACCAAGGTATGATCGTGAGTTTCAAAGAGACTCACATCTTAGTCATTTTATTGTTATTCTCTATCTATTCAATTCTGTATAGTCTTTTATTCCTGTTTTGGGTCTGATCCTAATCTATGTGGGCTTTGCTGGTACATTTATATCTTTAGGGATATTAAATCGATGTGCCATACCCACATGAAAGGAAATCCCATTTTATTTCGTTTCTCCTCCATAAATCTGCTTGTTAACTGAACTGAGTTTCTGCCCGAGACCAGTCCTCTATATCCATACCGGTCCTTCCTAGTAGCCATACGGGTCTCACCCCACCCCGTACAGGTACTGGCCCCCAAGCAGAACCCACAGTCCCCTTTTTAATCAATAAAATGAATCCAACCTCATCATTTGCCACGCGATCATTTTCGCTAATAATCCGGTAAATCAACCCACAAAAAGTTAAAAATATGTTTTCATAACAAAATGCGTTGAAGACACATCATTTCTCTCCTATCCTAGAACCCGTCTGGGCACTATTGATTACAAGCGCGAAGTTCGAGAAGTCAAAAACCGTCACTCCATATCACCAGCGGTATCAGCTCATGTTGCCGGTGGTATAAACCAAGTCGCCAGCGGCCTTATTCTCATTAGGGGCAATTTTAAATTTCTTGGACCAGTCAAAGAAGCCATATGGCACCTTATAACGCTAGCGGCATCAATCAAATTATCAGCAGCATCATCCCAAGTCGACGGTGACATCAACTTCTCAAGGGGTATTTTGACTGCCTTTATAATAGTTCAACGAAAATATCGGCCCAAACCCCTGACATTCCAGGACTTCTGAAACTCTTGTGTTTTTTTTAATTTATATCATTTTTACTATTGATCGAAGGGGCAAAAATATTTTTGTTCAAAATCGATCAAGCATTAAAAATGTTATTTAAAAGCCCGTCTAATCTTATTTCACTTATAACTCTTTGTAGATACAAACCTAAAAGCCCAAGCCCCGCTTGGAAGACTTAAAAGCCTAAGCCCTGCTTGGGAAACCTGAAAGTCCAAGCCCCGCTTGTTGAACCTAAAAGGCCAAGCCCTACTTGGTAAACCTGAAAGCCCAGGCCCCGCTTAGCAAACCTGAAAGCCCAAGCCCTGCTTGGCAAACCTGCAAGCCCAAGCCCGCGCTTGGAAAACCTGAAAGCCCAAGCCCCGCTTAGCAAACCTGAAAGATCAAGCCCTACTTGGCAAACATAAAAGCCCAAGCCCCGCTTCGCAAACCTGAAAGCCCAAGCCCCGCTTGGCAAACCAGCAAGCCCAAGCCCCGCTTAACAAACCTAAAAGCCCAAGCCCGCGCTTGGCAAACCTGAAAGCCCAAGCCCCGCTTGGCAAATCTCAGAGCCTGATCAAGGGCCAAATCGATCATCAAATAAAGGTCCCAACGGAGCCAAAATCCAGTCATCCTTCGGGTCCAACCCGTCAATCATCAAAGCCCAAGCCCGACCAAGGGGCAAACTAATCACCAAATGGTGGCATTGATGGAATTAGAATCTTATCATCCTTCAAACCTAGCAAGCCAGATGTCAGGTACAATTTCTAGCCCTTGCTCTTTTGTGCGATCATACTGACATGTGGCAGGAGTGATCCCTCGAGGGGCAGTCTGTGAGCACGGGACTATACAGTCCCTCTCGCGAGATGATGATGATGTATACCCGATTTTATTCCTCATGATAAAAATTCTTTTTTGGAATTTTTATTACCGATATAAAATTCTCTACAAATTGTATTTTCTAAAAAATTCAGTTCGGCGTGTTCGATAACCCGTCCGGTGGTAGCTCGAACCGATGATTTGCACCCAAAAAATAATTTAGTCCTAAATACCCATAAAAAGTCAAATAAACCCTAATTATTCAAATTAATCCCGCTAAAACACCTTTTTAGGCGGATTTGACCCACCTTTTCACCTTTTTAGGCTAGGCCATAGTCACTTTTCAGACCTGACAGAGGTTGATGCCGCCAGCGGCATTAGCGATACTGCTGGCGGTATCATCCATGCCGCCGTCAGCCTAATTTCTACAGGCAGTTAGCTTTTTGCAGAAATTTGCTCGATATCCACCGGATAATTGGTCAAAGTCAATTTTCCACCAGATTTTAGCCTATAAAAGGAACCATTTCAGCTGAATTAAGGGTTACACATTCACCACTTGAAATCTTAAGGAGATTTTGAACATTTTAGCTAGTTCTAGTGCGATAAATTCTATAAAAGGTAAGAAATGAGGATTTAATCCATCTTTTCTTGATTTTCTTTACTGAACTTCTTGATATTTAGGTAGATTTTAGGTTTATAAATCACTACACTAGGATTTAGAGACTTAAATCACCCCTTTATTTCCCAAATCATCATTTGAGCTCCCCGGAGGTGTCATTTATATCACGAAGAGGTGGATTCACGGCCCCGAGGTAAAAATTCTGAGTCTCATAGCTCTTTGGCTTTAATTTTACTTGCTTGTTGTGTTTAGTTGCTGTTTTGGGCTTAGTTTTGGGTTTTTGGCGCTTTTCGGCTATTAACTGCTGCTACTGCAAGAAACTGAAGCCGTTGAAGACAGTTGAGGTTGCCGGCGGTATCACTCATATCGTCAGCGGCATCAGTGATACTGCTAGAGGCCTCATTTATCCCCACCGGCTCTATTTTCTTGTAAGACCATTTCTTTATAGTATCCAAAATGTCATACAACTTGACTATATAAATGAAATCGCTAGTGGCATTAGTGATATCATCGACGGCCTCATTCATACTACCAGTGGCATGGGTTTCTTGACAGTAGATTAGTTTTCATTTTCATTTCCGACCTAGTTTAATTTCTGAAGCTAGGATGTAGAGTGCAACGACAGGGGTCTAGAACCTTCTAAAAATAGACCTCACCTCATAACATGTGGCATTTTCACTAATAATCCGGTTAAAATAATTATGGAGTCTAAAATATGGATATAACGGAATTTTCCCGCAAACGTCGTTCAAACCTCATTTTTAGCCATCCAACCGGGCTCGATAAATTGTAAAATGAATATGCCATGTTCAAGCTAACTCGGGTCTTGTTTGGTCTACTAATTATGCATGTTACGTGATATACCTGGTACAATATGCCGTATTTATGCTAACCATTTCGTGCAGGTAGATTTAGGGTAGATGTATGTTAGGCCTTCGGGTATTTTATTTATTGTATAGACAAATGTATATGATTTGGAAAGCCTTATAATTATTATTTTAATTTCTGCATTTTATTTGGGATGACTGTAATAATTTATTTATTTCTCACTTTGAATGCTTGATAACACGATAATAATATACGAATTGAAAACACAATAAATAGGGTGGATTAAAACCGATTAAAGAAGAATGAAATCTTTTTACTTGGCCAATGTAAAATAGATAATATCATCCGAACTCAGAATCTCTACTTAAGGTATGGTCTACCATCCGATGGGAAAATTTTACCAAAATTTCTCGGTTGAGCTAAACCCGGTGGCCACTCTATTTTAAGTAGGGGATTTTGATCTCGTATCTTTTGAACACTAAAACATGCAAAACCATTTTCACAATCACCATCACATCCATTATTTTTAAGAGACCGATCCACCGGCCCGGCTTCGCAGCCCGTTTAAAATATCTTCCTCTCATACAGGCTTCTAAGACGAGGTCTAATTTTGATCCTAAAATTGCAGCAGTGCAAGAAGAAGTTGCCCCAATCTGTACCATTGATGATGGTATTTCTCCATGGAAGGCAACATTGCCTGCTATCTTTAGTAAGTTGAGAGCGCTTGGTCTTCTTTAGAGTATCAAACCCTATGTCTCGCCCAAGCCTGAGGATAGGGATTAATTTGTGCTTATCACATTAGCAAGGGTCATCGCACTAGTGCCTGTAGAGATTTACTTGAGGGTATTCATGGCCTGATTAAGGAAAAGAAGATCCGAGAACCAGAGCTTAAACCCAGCACCATGAATAACCCCGTGTTGAATTTTGAGTAGTAGGTTACGGCTATTGAGTTAGGGTTGCCCTCCCACTATGTCTTTAATATGATCACGCAAGCTAATCCTGTGGTTCACTCAGTAGTGGCTTTACCCGATGAACCGGTCTCTATTGACATTGATGAGTACGAGTTAGAAGGTACATATGATAAGGAAACCATGTTGGTTCAACCTAAACCAATTGACATCAATGCCTATGTATTGGAGAATGATGACCTCGAAGGGCCAACCTTGTTAGTAGAAACCTACGAAGGGAGGAGTTATATGAAGGATGGGGCGTTGCATGTTACTCAAAGTGGGAGAGTCGCCCCTAATATCCCCCCAAAAGAAGAAGGGGTAGAGATGTTAACATTTAAGTCATCCCGAGTATCAGTCAGGGACCGACCTTTACACTTGTTGTTGAGACTCAGACTCCACTTAGGAAGGTAGATTTAAAGGGCGCTCCTCTTATCCAGCAGTTGCAAGTTACCCGTGCCAAGTATAGCATTTGGAAGCTTCTCATCGACTTTAAGGATCATCGCAGGAGTTTGATGGAAAAGTTATTAAGCATGGAGGCTACACCTTCCACTACCTTAGTTGAGGTGTTTTTAGTCATTGGAGGGTCTCCTTCCAATCAGGTTAAACCCATTACATTTTATCCATCAGATTTCCCTACTGAAGAGAACAAGCATAACAAGGCACTTTTCATCAAGGTGCAAATCTTTGATCGTTCTATCTCATGTCTTATGGTGGATGATGGTTCCGCCCATAGTCTCTGTCCTGTCAAAATCCTCCCTCACTTGGGGTTAGATGAATCAATGTTGGAGAAATCCAATACTGTTATAAGGGCATATGATGATACAAAGAGGAATGTCATTGGAGTGTTCAAAGCTGAAGTTACAATTGGGGAAGTGAAGTCCAAAGTCTTGTTCACCATCCTTGACATCCCTATCACTTACTCATTTTTGTTGGGCCGTCCTTAGCTCCATGCATTAGGATCTATCCCTTCCACTGTCCACTAGAAAGTCGAAATCATCCACAATAGAAGTTAGTGACCATCGAGGCTGACGAACAATCTGTTATAATGGCTATGGAAGCCGAGGAAAAGGAATCTAGGGTTGTTATTGCTCACCAGGGTACAAAGTTTCCAATTAGGGGATACATATCTCTTAAAATTAAAAAGATTATGATGAAGCAGGGTTATGTGAAAGGAAAGGGGCTTGGAAAAATGTTTAAGGTATGCTGGAACCCATTTTGCCTCTTCCGTGGCCATTGGTTTCGGGAATCGCTCAGGTGCTAAGAAATCTAAGCCCCAGTCCTGCCTTATAATAGGGGCTGAGGTCAAGAAGAAGGCGTTCACAGGTGAGGAAGAACATGTGGAGGTAGAAGGAAAAAAGGTCCCTGGTTTTGAAATCTTCAATGATGTGTACGACTTTGAGAATGGCTGCGTAATTGAGACCTTAGTTTCTGTGGATGTATGTGAGAAGACTGAAGGGGATGAGATGAGTGAAGTAGTTGAAGCTATCACCAAAGCCCTGGTCGTACTCATGAAGAAAAATTGGAAAGGAAGTAAGAAGGGCAACCCTTTAAGCAAAGCCATCAAGAACTTAGCAAGAGCAGTGACCAAAGAAACTCATGCAAACTTGCGCACTAAGACTACTAATTTAGTTGCCTATATTGCCAAGGCTGACGAACAAGGCCCTTCGCCTGTGGAGGATGATTCAAACGATGTAATTTTCAATATTACAAACATTTTTATACAAATAATGTCGCTTATGAGGCATATCATGGTTAAATTGATGCATTGTCCATTCACATGTTTTGCTTGACCATGTCACTTTATAGACATATACACTCATAACAACAATATTCTTATAGTATCACCATATTTATTAATGAAGTTGACTTTGAGTATATCCAATGGTTAAAACTTACTAACAAAAATATAGATGATAGAAGTGCTTAGTAGACATGATAACAATTAATCTTGGCCTGTCTTTCTTCATAAGGGGGAGAAGGGGGTAACATCATCAAGAAAGAAGGCCAAAAAAGACTCATGAGAGCATCAACAGCAGGCTGGCTCTGGTAATAAAGAGAGGAAAGTATACCTTGGATTCAAGTCTATACTCAAATCCCTCAGGAGCTCTAAAGGGAAGCTGATTATGAATGTCAACAAGTCGATAGAAAATATTTTATCTAAGATAGTGGCTACCTACAGGGATTGGGCTGATAAACCTCCATTTGCAATTTGGGGGTATAGAACCAGTGTAAGGACACCCATTGATCAAACACCTTTCTCCTTGGTATATGAGATGAAAGATGTGTTACCTATAGAAGTAAGGTCTCTACGAGTGGCACTCGAAGCTCAGCTAAAAGAATCAGATTGAATAAGGGCTAGGTATGAATTGTTGAATGTAATAGATGAGAAGTGGCTCAAAGCACTTGACCACCTACAGATGTATCAGCAACACATGGCTCGAGGTTATAACAACAGAGTTAGATACCCGGAGCATCCTCTCAAAGCGGGTGATCTGGTTCTCAAACAGCTATGCCAAGTCAATACTAATGCTAGGGGAAGTTCATGCCTAATTGGGAAGGACCATTTGTAGTTAAGAAAGTCCTTGGCAAAGGAGGAATCAAGCTTATGGATATGGATGGAAATGAGTTCGTGAATCCAGTGAATCAAGATAGGCTCAAGCGTTATCATGTCTAGGTCAAACGAATTAAATCACAAAAAAAGCAGCACAAAGAATAGACGAAATAAAGAATAAATCACCCGACGAGTGGTCCTCTACTGCTCGGGAAAAAATTAGGGTGCAGCCTGCTAATCGGTATTTCATAAACCGGTTAGGCAAAAGTTAGGGTACTCCAAAGCAAATAAAGCCCGCTAAGTTGAAAACTCAAAAAGGGTGGCTGAGGCAAAAGTTAGGGGATTGAGAGAAAAATGTCAGTCGCTTTCTAGAAAATCTGTAAAAGACTAGTAGGCAGTAGGGGTTAACCATTGGAAATTGTTACCATTGCCTATGTACTCAAATTAATCTCATCAATGAACATGTTATGATTTGCTAAGAATTTTGGTCATATGAATGCATGCATGTCTTTAGGTAAAATAATCGCAAGTATGTGAACATCAGTTTTTTTCTACAGTTTATGCATCTTTATTGTTATCTTTACTGCTCGTACATTATTCAACAAAAGACAAAATACCGATTGGCCACAAAAGAAATTGGACCTATGGAAAAGAAAGAAAATGTCTGCTAGATTGAAAACCTAAAAGGACAGTCCAGGCAAAAGTTAAGACGAAAGAAAAAAAATGTCTGCTGGATTGAAAAATCGAAAGGGCGGTCCGGGCAAAAGTTAAGACATAAGTAAAAGAAAGAAAATGTCTATTGGATTGAAACCCAAAAGGGCAGTCTAGGCAAAAGTTAAAAGATAAAAAAAAAGAAAGAAAACATATACTGGATTAAAAACCCGAAAGTGCGGTCCAGGCAAAAGTTAAGACAAAAGGAAATAGAAAGAGGAAGCTTGCTGGGTTGAAAACCTGAAAGGGTGATCCAGGAAAAAATTAAGGCAAAGAAAAGAAGAAAAGAAAAGTCCACTGAACTGAGTCGTCAAGGACATTTCAGGCAAAAATCAGGATAAAAATAAATAAATGTTTGATAGGTCATCTCACACCGAGTTGCCTATGCAAATATTAGAACTCAACTCAAAAGCGCCAGTTGGCTATCTGTAATAGTTAGGACATCATTTGTAATTGCAATATCTCACAACTAGGATCCCTTGAACTCAGTTGTCCTATTGTGGTGTAACAGGACAACACGTATCCCCAAAAGTGCTAATTTCAACCAACTAGCTTTGGCAATTATTGTCAGTTGCACTGGGTCAGTCCATTGCGATCAAGAACATAGAGTGTTCAACGGTTAACTCACTTACTTACAGTGTGCGCTAAATGGGCTTCATTGTTAACTATGTTAAAGGGGCATCAAGGGTTTGCAGACAACGGTATTCAATGGTTTCAGTTCAGAAAAAGAAAAATTCAATGTGCATAAAAGTTAAATGGTAAAATTATCAATTCAAGTTTACATCAAAATAAGCCACCCAGGGCCAAAAGTATCAAATATCCAGATTGTAATAGCTATAGTATAATCTAAGCTGCAGAGGGGTCTTATTCCTAGGCCGCGCCCTGAGTCTCATCCTGGGAATTAGCCAGTATATCATCCATATCAATCATCACCTCGTCCCCTCCTCCAGCACCATTCTCAACTGAGCATCAACCGCCTCAACTCGCTGCTCCACCTCATGCTCAGCCTCACCCCTCTGAGGCACTACCGGTGCCACCTGATAGGCAGAAAGGTCATCCTTAGACGTAGAATTAGATGGCTCAGGTGTCTGTCTATCCTCGGTCATCCGTGCCAGCTGACCCTATAATACCTCAACCTCGGCCCTCGCTCGAGCAGTCTCCTCTCTCACCCTATCAACCTTGGTAGTTGCTACTCATAGCTGCTCCTCCAGGAACCTAGATCACTCCTTTAAAGCATCCAAGTCCTGAGTGGACCTGCTACACTCCATAGCCAGTAGAATCTGCAATGGAAATCATAAGATCAGTACACATATATAAATATCATAGCATGCATCATGCATAATTTGTTAAATTTTACAGGTAAAAGAAACTTACTGAGGCTAGTGCATCCTGAGCTAGTAGCAGGTCCCGGATGGAGAAGAAACCCCTAGCAATCCTCTCTGCCTCAATCACAGTCACCTGAAAAGAAAATCACATCAGAATAAGAGCATCCTAAATCAGTTATTATAAAGACGAGGTTAAAGTAGAGAATTTCTCACATGAGTAAAGCCAGATAGGGTAAAGCGAATAGCCTGGACCGACTCCTCGAGCTCCTTAATAGCTCGCTTCCCTAAATTATCGAGGAGCCGGAAGAAAGTATCCAACTCTGCCCAAAGGACCCCCTCTCTCACACTCGCCAAAGCACGGGACCGCTTTATTGACGACTCTAGGATAGCAGGGGTAGCAGCAGTAGACCTCTTCCGCATAGAGGCAGAAGGCTACGACGATAAATGGTTACACTCAAGATCACAAGCAATTTTGAGAAGTGATAAGGTATTCACAAAGGCTAAGTTAGGGAAATACCTGAGAAGAAGGCATCGTAGACCTGGCTGGGCCCTCAATACTCCGAACCATGGAAGGACCCCTGCGGTCGCATCTCGGTCCACCCTCATTTTCATCATCGTCGTCATCACCTTCACTATCGCTCTAGTGGAACTCGAGGGGGACATCCTTGAAATGGATCCTCTCGCATGGAGGAAGGAGTGAAGAATCAATGAACTCAGCATAAGAGCCCCCTACTGACAGCACTCGGGCCCACTCACCCAGCAAGTACATCCCCTAATCCATCCCAAACATCAAATGTAGCCAAAAGTCTTCCACTGGGATCGGGGGAGGGATCGGTCTCTCTGCCAAAGCACTGGTCCTCCAATCTCAGACCCGCTCACCGAAATACCAATATAAGGAGAGCGGGGACTCCAGCATAAAGCTGCGATTGTCTACGCTAGCCCGCATCCACTCAATGTCCTCGTGTATATCCAACCTCTCCCACGGGTCTCGAATGACCTGCACAAAGTAAATGCACTGTAAGTATCATAACTTTAAGAATATAGTTTCTACTAATGGCTGTCAAAATGTGAAATACAGATTCAGCATGAAAGAAGTTTACCCGATCCGAGCGCAGCTGGCGAAGGAACTCCTTATACACTACTGTGGTCAAAGCCTAGCTCTGCCAAAGCCCCATCCACCTAGAGATGATGTGAGGTATCTCAGGCTGAATGGGCAAACCTGGCCTGAGGATCAATCGATGCTCAAAGGCCCAAATCTACAAGATAAAGTAAAGATTAGCTGCAGCACAGTTCAAATGAAAGGTTAAAGCACAAGAGATCGGTTCAGGAATTACCAGTAATATCAGATGGCAGATCTTGAGCTCGAACTCCAACATCCAGCCCATAGTACAACTATGCCAGGATGGCCCGACACTAATTCTTGCCTGGCACAGCGGTAAGATCCTCGACAGTTGAGAGCAAACCATAGTTAAGGTTGCTCGAGTAGACCGGGAAGAAGCTGGTGGAAAGGAATGTTTGTAGGAAAGATCGGGCATATTGATCCCTCCTCTCTGCAGCAATGGGGCGCAGCTGCCCGATCCAGTAATCATGCAAGTCCCCATACTTGAGCTTATTGGAAATTTTTCTTCTCTTTCAAACCACATTGTGCCTACCGATTTGTCTAAATCTTACAAAAATGAACCAAGCTTCACCACCCTACCAATGTCCATTTCGGATACCTTAATCAAAGAAAATGCATTTGAAAATATCTCATCTCTTAATTCCATTGAAAGTGTATCGGAAGAACTTGTGAAAGACTCGATATGTGTAGGGAAGAATGATTTGCAATTTGTTCCTAAAAGTAAATTGACCATACATGAGATTGAAGATCTCGAGAATGAGATGCTTTTTGGAAATGAAACATCTCAATTTCAAATTGAAAAGGAATTCTGGCATGTGAATGTTGAGATGAAGCAATTTTTTGAGAAAGAATTTATTTGTGGTAATTTTGAAATATATGATTCTCATTATGTTTTAGAATTACAAGATTTGAGGACGAATCTCTTTTAAGAATGGGAGAATGATGACGAGCGAGATTCTATGATCACTATTTGTTGGTGCAAAATAAAATTGGTGATTGGACAAAATATTCAAATGGTTTTAAATGCAGATTTGTGGAAGACTAGGTGCAAATTCAAAGTCATTTAAAAGCTTTTTGAGTTGTTTCAAGCAATTATTATTCAAGATTTGTTTGAGGCCCAATAATACTTCGTTAAATCATGGTTTGAGCTCATTTTATTACTCATACAAGAGGAGGACATTTTGTAGGACTTAAGAAGTTGTTTATTATGCTTTAATATCCATAATTGGTTGCTTTTAAAGTCTATTAGTATATGTTTAATGTTTAGGCTGTCGTATTTAGCTTTAATTTCATTTTTTGTACCTCTTTGTTAGTTTAAATGTCTTTTGTTTTACTGTAATTACTATTTTTTTTTTCCTAAGAAAAAAAGAAAAGAGAATATCAGATTATAATTTTGAGAAAATATGTGGGTGATAACATATTTGGGTTTTGTTAGTTTCCTAAAACTAATTAGGCTTTATAAATTTCCAAAAACTAAAAGGGTTTTGATTGTTTCCAAAAACAATCTAGGGTTTTGTATATGATCCAAAAATATTCATCTATCTCAATTTCGTTTCTCACAATATTAGAACGGAAACCTGTTATTTTTCGCTTCCGCACGCCATCAGCAGGTGCCACCACTTAGGACTCATAGTCGAACGGTTCTAAGAATATATTTTCGTTTAACGTTTTAGTAGTTATTATTAAAAAGATAAAAGTAAACATTGATAAATGTTAGATTAATTGGTTGAACATTGGTTATACTTATAAGAGGTTAAGAGTTTAAATCCTTTTTTTTATATAGGGTGATGTGAATAAACGAACGTCATATATTGAGCATAGAAATGATAAAGACATGAAACTTAAGAGGAAAGATTCTTTACATACTCCATTTCCAAGTTCTAAGTCAAAGAGCATTCAATCTGCTTCAATTGAGCTAAACGAGGAGATTTTGACGATTCAATGTTCAAGTCAACTTTTAACATTTTCAAATTATATGAGCTTAGCAGAGATGAAGAATTATTAAATTTGGTTCAAGTATGAAAGAGTGATTCAAGATTTGGTTTGATTAGAGTTTGTTTAAGTGAGTTTTGGACAAGCATGTGTGTGACACGTGTTAACCCATTGGAATCTTGGCTAGTTCTTATTGGATCAATTACTTGATGGAAAACAATATGACTGCCATCATATTAGCATTTGATTTAATTTAATTAGATTTATTTATTATTTTCTTATTGAAGATATTTTATTTTCTAGTTAGTTTGTGATTTCTATTCAAGTAGGATTTCTTTCCTGATTTTTCAAGGATTTCTCTTAAGAATCTGATTAGAACTTTAATATTTTATTTTTAGTCAAATTATAATTTTAATTTCGTATATTAGGGCTAAAAATATTATATATAAATAGCTTTTTATATATTCTATATGAAAATTTAATAATAGTAAAATTCAGATTTTTCCTTTAAAGAAAATTCAGCTTCTTTTAATATTATTTATTTTAAGGTCCTCAAAATGTTTGGCCTCCGCCGCAATCAGCTGCCGGCAACCCTCATCGCCGCCATAAACAGCTCCTAGTGCTGCTACCTTCGTCGAATTTAAACACCGCAGTGGTTGCCGGACCTTGCCTTTCCTTCTATCGACGGTGTTGTTGATCTTTATTGCTGGCTTCTCTTGCCGTGTTGTTGATCTTCTGTTGCCTTTCCTTCGTCGAATTTAAGCTTTTGAGTTTTTGATTTTTTTTTTTGTTCGTTCTCACTTTCTGAATCTTAATGCAATTTGAGTTCATGGTCATTTTATTTTGATTTCGTTCTCACTTCAATTTGAGCTTTTGTTGATTGGGTTTTAGATCCAAAAATTTGCTTGGAGAAATTGGAATTAGAAATTAACAAGTGAGAACCAAAATGCAAATAGAAATTGGTTTCGGTTTCACTTCAATTTTGGTTTTTATTATTTAAAATGCATTGATTGAAAATGGAACTAGTGAATCCGTTAAAAAAAACAAGTTAAACGACATGCCGTTTTGCCTTTCTTTTCTTAATTCCGTTACTTGTGCAGTTTATTTTCTAAAAGACAGGTAAAACGATATGCCGTTTTCGCAAGTAATTTAAGTCAAATTCAACAGCGGGTAACCATGTAACGTGCAGTTTGTTAAAAACAAAGTAAGTATAGAGAACCTGCTCAAGATCTCTAGAACGTTCAGGTTCAGCCGTCATAACTAATAAGCAGCTTTATTAACCACTGTGAAAGTAGCCACCAGCGGCAGCAAACGAAAATCATGGCGGCGCCTTCCTCCGAGCGAGACCCTTACACCTCCATCTTCTCCGACACTCACTCTCGTATAGCAGAAGACACAGTTTTCTTTGCCATATACCCCGATTCCTCCCTCTCCAATTCCTTCTCTTCTTCTACTCCTTCCCTTTCTCTCCAATCTCTTCATCTTCAAATCCTCCAATTCATCTCTCCCCACACTTCCACTTACATTTGGCAACGCGATCCTTTCTCTCTATCTATCTCATCGTTCTCCTCCCCTTCGTGCCTCTGTTCCTCCAATTCCCCTTTCCCTCACCTCCACGGCAAGCTCCGATTTGGCGACAATATTGAGGACGAATGGTTCGTCGTCTTCCTCCTCTTCCTTATTTCCCGTCATTTCCCTTCCCTCTCTATTCGCGTTTGGGATAACGACAGTGAGTTCCTCCTCATTGAAGCTGCTTTTCATCTCCCTCGCTGGATTGACCCCGAAAACAGCGCGAATCGCGTATTTATTCGCCGCGGCGATCTTCATATTGTCCCTCAAAGTCGCCTATCAAACCCTAGTTTGATTGACTCGTTGAAATTCTTGATTTACTACGAAGACGAATCGCGAGCTTCTGAGGCTATTCAGAAAGCGGTGAAAAACAGGATTTCGCAGTATCCGGAGAGAGCGAGACAGAATACGCATCATGTCCGGGTTAAAGTTCCGGTATCAGTAGCGCAAGTTCTGAAGCACGAACCCTGTTTGATATCTTTAGCTGTGGAGGGGTTTTACGATAGAGATATTGATACCATGAAGTATGCAACAAAAATGGAGAAATTTCTAAGTAAAGGGCGAGAGGAGGAGCTGGTCCGTGTAGGTATAAAGATGTCTAGGGCAATGTATGCTCAATTAATGCAGCAGAACTTTCAGGCACCCAAGTGCTATCCTATGCCAAATAGAGGAGATGATATGAAGGCTTATTTGGAGGCAGAATTAGGAATGAAGATCGCTTGTGGGTTTGAGATGATGCATCAATTGAGGAAGAAAGAGGGTGAAGAAGGGAAAGGAAGTACCAGGAATAAGTATCTGCAAACTTTGGAGAAAAATGGGTATTTTGAAGGATTATTGCCTGGCTCACAGGAGTACAAGAGGTTGCTTGAGAAGGCTGAGGAGTATTATCGAAATAGTGCTTTGTTTACAAGGACCAGGTAGTTTTCTGTTTACTTTCTAGTGTATGTATCCTTTTTGTTTCTTTTTTTTTGGTAAGAAAATGCAGGGTGAATTGGAAATAATCAATGATGGGTGAGGGTCAATCATGATATTTAATAGTATTTCTTGCTAGTAATGAATTTTGTTCCATAGAAGGATGGATATGCTTGTTTGTGGAGGTAAATGGGAGATTGGAATTCAATTGGAATTTCAAGAAATGCTTTTTTTTAGCATTATGTTGGATTGTGCTTCTAGTTCTTGTGTATTTTGAAGTGAGATTCTTTAAATCTGAACTAAAGTCACCTGTTATGTGCATAGGCTTTGCTTCTGTCTTCTTGCAAAATACTATTTTTAGGCCTGTCAAATTCATTTTCTTTGGGATATTAAGGCTCTTTTCTTTTCAAATTTCAACTTATAAAGTAGATGTGCCCAACTGAACTTAACTTATCAAGTGTAAATTTACTACTTTTTTTATGTAATGAAATGTACTAAACTGAATGGATTATGAGTTGAAAAGAATGCGTAAGTGTGCATAAATGCATGATGCAATTATATGACTTCAGGTTGTTTGCATGCCGCTTAGTCTTCAATTTCATTTTTCACTGTTTAGTAATCTAATTATGTTGCTAATTATCATGCTACAAATTGCAGCGAGATAATGAGTGCTCCAGTGAGACGAATTGATGAAATACTTGCTACACCACATTCGGCTGATGATTTTCAGAATCAGGAGATTCCTCCTTCTGATGATGATTCTTGGCTTTACAATGGGGAGAATGATTTGAACACTGCTCTTCAGGAAAGACAAAAAGAGATGGATATGTATAATGCTGAAGTTAAAAAGAAACACAAGTCCAAAGTGCAGCAGAATGCTGGTCCGTCATCTGATTCCAATTTAAATGATTTTGATCTTGGTGATATTGCGAAAACCATGCAAGCATTTGTGGATAAGGTGTCCAGCTACAAAGGGGCAGAAGTTCCAGAGAACAGGTTTGTGCATAACCATGATTACTGTTAATCTTTTCTTTTTTTATTTTGTGGTATTTGTTATTGTTAAGTTGTGTTTTTCTCATGAATACTGTCAAGCTTGCAAGATTGGTTGAGACTAGATGGATTATTTTATTTCAATTCATAGAAGTCCTAATATAGCTTGATCTCTAGCCTTTCCGAACTTGGGCTGAATTTGATGCCACTTTGTGTTGCATAGATATTAATTTGTGTTGAACCTGGATATTCTGTTCTTGTATTGCTTTTTCTGGTAGCTTAAATTTTGTTGTACTTGACATTTAATCTGCAGTGCTTAATTTGAAAACCCACATTTATGTTATTAATTATAAGCTTGAGCTTTGGGTTAAATTTCTGAATATTGGAAATTTTGAACCTGTGGTTTAGAATTCACATAGTAGCTTCTTGTCTATTTAATACAAATTATTGCAAAAGACATAATGTGGAATATATAAGGATATCTGTTATAGGAGCTCAGGCGCGGGTAGTGTACCTCAGGCTGTGCGCCTAGGCCCGCCTCGGGGACACTTTTTCAGGATATTATTTTACTTCAAAATTTGTTGTTCGTCTATTTTGAAGAGTATAATAATTTAAGGCTTGATATTCCTATTTCAATTCCAATTATTGCTAGATTAATTCAACACTAGATATTCCTAATGCAATATGAGAAATTTACATATATACATGTACATCTAACAATTCTTTTAGTTCTTTTCTGGTTCTGTTATTGCATTTAACTTCACTTTTCAAGCAAATATTTTTTGCAAATTTTTTGTGCCTAGCGTACCTTAGGCGCTCGCCTCGCCTTCGGGCGTGCCTGGCCCCTTGGCGCCTGAGCTGTGCCTAGTGCCACAACTATGATGAGAGGGTTTGTTTTGAGGTCTTGTGGTATTGTAATCTCCGGAATTAATGAATTTGTTATAGAGGTGGTTCATGTAGTTGAAATCCAAAAGTAAACTATTTATATAAGCAAAAACACTATTCACGGGTGATGTGGTCTCTTAAAATTAGAGTGATACCTTATCAGCTTGTTATATCTACAGACTATAGCCTAGAATTCTTTTAGTATGTATTTTTTGTTAGGCAAATTGATAATGCTGCATATACAATGAAGACAGAATAGGATGCGCATTAATGTACTAAAGCTAGTAGAATGATTTGATCTTTAGTTGATAATCTTGATCTCGTTAATGATTGTTGATTAATGTTGTGATACTTGTATAATTATGACAGTAGTTTATTGACAAACCATTCGATTTTAAATCCTCCTATGGTAGTTCTAGCTAAGAAAATTCTTAACAGCAGACGTCAACTTCTATCTTTTCGTTTCTTTCTTTTCTCGAAGAGAAAATATTCTTTTCAATTCCCTTTTTCCATCTTTTTATTTTGGTTCTCATGCTATGATTTTAGTGCAAGTCTTCATTTTTCTAGAGATAATTAGTAGGCAAGTAACTGATTTTTTGATTTTGTGAATTTCCAAAAGGAACCAGGAAGTAGACATTGATGTGGATCGTTTTCTAAAAGACATGGAATCAGTGATGTGGAATCGCAGCCTTAAAGATAATGCCAGTGATGGTGATTCTGAAGAAGCATCCTCATCTGACATGGATTTTGGTGTGTTCCTCTTTTTATCCTTTTCATTTTTTTGTCTTATTGTTTGTGGTGTTATTTGGGCCAATGTCTTTCGATCTTGTTATTGGTGATTCAATAAAACCTACTTCCCCCTGAACTTTTAAAGTGATCACGTAGCTCCCTCAGCTTTCAAAAACTGCACCACTTTGCTCCTTTAATGTCAAGTGTCAGCTTTTGATTGGAGAGAGAAAGTCAGAGAAATGATATCATCGAAAAGTCAAACCAACCAGAAGCTGACACGTGGTGTTCAGGGCTCAAAGTGGTGCACTTTCTAAAAGTTGAGGATGCTACGAGGTTGCTTTGGAAGTTCAGGGGCACAAGAGGTTTTCTGGAACAAGTTCAAGTACTTGGAGATGCATTGAACCTTGTATTCTTTGATAATTGTTTGCAACAACTTTGACAAAGTTTGTTAGAGGTTCCTATTCTATTCAGTATTTCTGCAGTTTTGTTCTTATAGTTACATTATCGATGTTCCCAGACGAATCTGAAGATGGCGCTGATGTCATGGAACCCTTGGAGGAGGGAGAGGACACTTTCATGAATACTTATTCGAACGCTCTAAACGAGGAGCTGAAAGAAACCACCCTCCAAAAGAGCTTTATTTGTGCAAATGACGAGGCCTCGTATAATATAGAGGTAAATCAGCATAATTTTGTGTCTTAAAGGTTATGTAGGGTCAGTTTGGGATCGCTTTCCTAGGCTGTTGTCTCGGAAAGCTCCATTTTTTCTTTTCACGACAGCAGCTGTGATAGTAATACCAAACCAAACGTATATTTTGTTTCTCTTGTAGCATATAATTTCGATGAAATGGTGAGTTGAAAGTATATTTGTAATGTAGGGAACATCAAATGAGATGGATGAAGAGTTTACGCCAGTGGATGTAGATGTGAACCTAGTTAAGAGCCTTTTAGATTCGTTTTCCTCCCAACAAGGAGAGGCTGGTCCTGCTTCCAATCTGCTTGGCTTGATGGGTCTCCAAATCCCACCCGATGACACCAAAGGCAAATCGAAATGAAACTGTGTTATGTGCTCTGATTTGCTTGCACAAATTGGCATCAGTGGGCTGTGTTCATGGGCAATTTTGGGGCTCTTGAACTCTTTCTTGTGTTATATAAGGCGTTGTGTTTGCTACACTGATTTTATTTATTCTAAATGCCAGTTTGAATTAAGTGATATTAATAGTTTATAACTTTTATCAGTTATTCTCATTTATTTAATTTGGAAATCAAAATTCTGGTTTCTGGTTAATTTGTTTGAGGTTATTCAGATGTGATTATCGATATGGCAGGTCCCAAATATGGAATTGGCTACTGGAAATAATACTTTTTTATGGGCTATAAAGTCAATTTATTAGTTTCCAAAAGAGTAAACCATATATGATGGTCCATGCCTATAATGAAACTTGTAAATTCTTACATATTGAAAATCTCAACTTTCATTCCCCTACCGTGAGATGTGGATTTTACATTCACTAGGACTCGAACTTGAGATTTTGCTTAAGTGATATTAAATCACTTATTACTTGGATTAGTCCTTATTAAAACATCATAATGAGACTGGCTATGAAAGAAAATAATTTTGCAAACTATAGTCACTGTATTTGTTGCACAAAAAGCTGCAGACATTCAACAACTTCACCAATTTCCGAAGAAAACATCAAAACTGGTCACGACAAAAAAAAAACAAATCGAATTCCGTAGTAAAAGCATATCCTCTAATAGAAATCATTAGTGATTTGTTCGTTCATATTTTAGATATGAGACTAATAAAAAATAAAAAAAATCCTTCACTTTAAAAATTTCGTTCATTTCTTAAGAATATGCCATTTAGTTTTAGAACAATTAATATTCATATTAATTATGATAAAAAAAAATAGGGTAAACTTCAATAACATATTTTATGTTTTCACTCGTTTTTAAAAGGAGTATTATGATTTTTTTTTAAAACGGGGTCTGAGGTTTCACATCGTTAGCAAATGAAAATTTTTTTCTTCGCACCGTTAAAATTGATGCCCTGACAGGGGTAATTTTGGAAATTCAGATATAAGCACATCAAAACGACACCGTACGTCCAAATTGAAATGTTCTCTTTCATAGCACATGAAATGGATGAGCTTCGTTTGTCAGCCAACCAATTTGGCACATTGGCGCATATCTTGAAATCGTTTTTCAATAAGGGATTTGCTCTGTACCAAATTTACACGAGTATCCTTGTAATCAACTTCCAGATTAAAAGAAAATAATTAATGGAGGAACAGAAACTAGAATTTTTTAAATTAACAAGTCGAATTGGAAATTATAAATAAAAGGAAGAACAAATGAACAAAAAAAGGAAATGGATAGTAGGCTTAGAAACTGGTTATTTTCAAATTTGAAAAACAAGAAGAGTGAATCGGATAGAAGAGAGAGAAATGGTAGAAAAAATGAGAGCTTTTTAATGGAGGAAGAAAAATGGTTGATATTAGGGTTTGAAAAGAGGTAACTGTCATTAATTTTAACGGTGCGAAGAAAAATTTTTTGACGGTGCTAACTCATTAACCCTGTTTTAAAAAAAAATTTCACATGCCTCTTTTAAATGTCAGAGGTATTAAAGATAAATAAAAATTATTTATAATAGTCAATAAAAAAGACATTTTTACATTCACTTAAAAAAATAAACAGATTTTGGCATAGAGGCGTTTCATGCCCCCTCATAGAGGGGGCGTGTCCCCTTTTTTCCTTAATTTTTTTTGAATTTTTTTATTATTTTATTTATTTTAAAATTTTTAATTTATTAATTTTATAAAATTGGAGTTTGATTTGTTGATGGTTATAGATGCTTCATTAGAGTTTGATTTTTTTATGGTTATAAATGCTTTAAGGGTTTTTTAAGCATAAGGGTGAAGTCATCTTTTACATCGACTGTAAAAAATAATTTCTGACTGTCTTTAACAACGCTCTTTAAAAATGAGTGAAACCACAAGATTTATTTTTCAAGTTTACCCTAAAAAATAAAACAAAAATGATTTTGAGCCCCCACATTGCACTCTTTATTCACCCTCAAAAGCGATCATATGCATGTACACAAGACCAGCTATTAGAAGGAGCAAGTGGAGCGACCGCTCAGCACCCTTAGTTTTTGGCGCCTCAAATTATAGTTTGGGTATAGTTGAGTATAAAAAAAATATAAGAATATTTAAGAGAAAATAATACAAATGGGTTTTGGTTTGGCGGTAAGGCACTTATTATCCCTCAACCATCATGCGTGGATTCGATCCTTCGTATTTCCCTTGTTTTTGTTAGTATTTTTTCCTTAAAAGAATTGTTATCTTGGTTAAAGCAAATAATTCTTTAATAATACTTGAAAACACATTTTATTTTATTGAACTTAGCTCATAAAAACTGAAGAAGTCTCAGAAGTTAAAGCTTAAAATTTAGAAGTTAAGTTTTGAAGATAAGTAAAACTCATTTAGAAGTTGCGCGCTTAGAAGATACTACTTCAAGCTCCGAAGCATGAGTAACATCAGAAGTATGACAAAAGAAGATAAAGAGATCAGAAACCAAGAAGAACTCCGAAGACTATCATGACTTATAAGAGAAGCGTCTCTAACTGTCAAAAGCTCAAATCCCAAGACAACAACTCACGTGACGATAAATACTAAAGGGTCTTCAAAAAAGTACCTTGTGGTTTCACTCATTTGTAAAATGAGGCCTGAGGAATTTTTTTTTTTCTTCAAAATGAGGTCTGTGGTTTTAAAAAATTTGCAAAAAGGGGCCTATGAGTTCGGAATAGTGGTGTTACATTGAATATTTTTAACAATTCAATATTCTAATAATTTAACCTTATTATTTAAAAAATGTACGTCATGATTTGAATAATTTTCGGAGATTTTTTATTTTTTTTATGATTTTTAAAGTTTGTTATCATAATTTAATTAAAAAAATATTTGCACTATTTAAAAAATTTCAAAAATTTTCACCGAAGTATATTGTATATTTAATAACCATCCTACAAAACTTCAGATAAAAAAGAACAAGATTACCCATTTTTGTGACATAATTTAATATTGAAGATCCTTTATTTGCAAATTTTTTGAAATCAAAGACCCCGTTTTGCAAAAAAAAAATTCCTCCGACCCCCTTTTGCAAATGAGTGAAACCACAAGGTACTTTTTTGAAGTTAACCCAATACTAAAAATAGGTCTCTAATTTTTATGGAGTAAGGATTCTCTAAAGTAACTTTAGAGTAAAGTTAGAGAGAGATAGAGATAAAATAAGTGAGAGAAGAATTTTGTTAGGAGTTGTGTAATTAATCTTAGACATTCAAAATGTGATGAATGGTTGGATATTGCCCAACAACTTTAGAGAATCCTAATCCCTTTTTATGACACAAAAAGATATGTGATTAGAGGTCTTCAAAAGTGAGTCGACAATAGAGAGAGAAGAAACCTTTTAGCAACCTGACAAGCTGACATAAGCAAGCTATATGGGACTAACATGTGTAAAAGTCTGAAGAATTGTAGAAAGTTGGTAGAGTTGACTCCCGCCAAAAATCCTAATGCAATCTGTGAGCGGACGACCTTTTTCACGCATGAGTGAAAAATAAAGGGCGGTGAAGCGTGTCGAGGGAAAGCCCTCTTAAGGGCTTAAGAGCGTGACAAAAATATTTATTAAAGTGATGCTGAAGTTGAAAGTTAAGTCTAATTAATTGTCAAAAGATACGGGGATCAAAATCCCGTACTTTAAGATAGAGTTGCCACCCGGTTATTTTGGGTACGATATTCCCACCGGGCGGCTAGACCGCACCTTAAAATAGAGATTCTGAGCTTGGATGATGTTATCTAATCTTTGTTAAACATCAAATCATTTATATTTTAATAAAAGTGTGAGCGGGCGATCGCTTTCCGACCCCTTTGAAAATTAGGGAGAGGGAAAACGTAAGTGCGCGGCGAAGCGAGCCGGAGGAGAGATCCTCTATTTTAGAGGCATGATGAAAACTGATTAAAATTGATGTTGAAGTTGAATTTAAGTCCAATTTATATGTTAGAGGAGGCGAGATCAGAATCTCGTCCTTAAGGTAGAGTCACCACCCAGTTCAGCTCGATTGGGAGTTTTGGGTACGATTTTTCCACTGGGTGGTAGATCGCACCTTAATTAGAGATTATGAGCTCGGATGACGTTGTCTATTGTTCGTTTTATAAATCAAATCAATTATTTTTCAATAAAGGTTTCTTTCATTCTTATGCGATTTAAATCCCCTATTTTAGAGTTTTCGGTTAATAATATTTATTCATCACGTTGCGCAGCATGCAAAAAGCGATAAATAAATAAAAGCAAGAAATAAATAATTTATTACAGGGGACAATTTCCTATACATTTGTTCTATGCGATAAAGTAAATGATACCTGGAGGCCTAACATACATCTAACCCTAAATCTACCTGCATCTAAATACCGGTTAGCACAGATACGACACGTAGCATGGCAAAAACACTCATTAACGTGCATAATAAAGGCACAATTAATTCCGGTTAATTATTGGATTTTTATTTAAGAGAAAATGATTTATTATGAATTTCTAGAGTTGAAAACACATTTTTTAGGCATTTAAAGGCTATTTAATCAATTAAGTACTAAATAAATTAAATAAATCAGATAAAAAATTAATTTATTTCAAAATATTTAGGATTTTTTAGAAATTTTTTTGGGTGTGAATCAGTGAGAAAAACAAAGAAAAAAGAATGAAAAACGAACCGAAAAAGGGCCAAAGACAGGTTAAACCACCATTGCTCGAGGGGTGGCCGTCCCCGCCACTGATCCGGCGGTGACCGCCGCCGGAGCTGCGGCGGGGGTGATTCCCCCTCTAGCAATGCTGATTTAAACTGATTTCCAACTCAAATCGAGGCATTTTTACACCCATAAACTCGAAATCATCGATATTCTAAGTCGAAATCAACATTATTTTAGTAGATCTGGACTTAAGACACTCAAAACGATATTTAATTTACAGATTTGGGGAAAAGAATCCAAAAAACTCAAAAATCACCGGGACCTCTACAAGGGTAGAGGTCATCGCCGCTACTCTGGCCTTCATCGCTATAGGTGCTGCGGTGAGGGCTAGAGCGGCGGCTGTGAGAGTTACCCTTGTAGCGGTTCCGGGGATTTTTATGGTTTTGTAAAAGTACCGAAAGAAAAATGGGTAAAAGACCCTAAAGATCACCAAAGCAACAACCAAGGAACAAGAAAAGTAAATGGGTAAAGGAACTCAGATTTGTTACCTCTAGGCCGTGAATCTATCTTCGGAGACTCGAATTAACTATTGGTGAAATCCCTTTGATCATATTGTGATGAAATAGTGACGAAAATCGTGACAGAAGTAGTGACGAAATTTTAGGTAGTATTTGGAAAATAAGTCTCTAAACCTATTTAATCCATTTTACCTATAATTTCTAATTGATTTTAATGTTTAAGCTATGAGATTAAGCTAAAGAACAACTAAAAACCGAGATTAGAGAAGAATAAACTCAATTTTATCCCTTTCTAAAGCTTTCTCTCTCTAGTTCTTACCCCCCTCTCTCTCTTGTTCTTCTTTTTCTCTCAAAATCAGATATTTAATTCAATATTGTGAGGAAAAGTCCCAGATTCTCTCTCCAAGCAGGGTTTAAATAGTTCCTCACTAAAAAATACACCGACTTTGCATGAATTTTTTGGGAAAAATCATGGCCCAATCACAAGGAGAGAGAGGGAGCGAAGTGGCACAAGCTGGTACAGCCCGTGCCAATGTGATCGCCGCCGCTATGGCGGTCACCACCACCACTATGGTGGTGGAAGCCCTCCGGGTAGCGGGGAGAACTAACTTGGGGGAGCGGGGTGGCCAGAAAAGCGGTTGCCACCCTAGTGATAGCTACCTCCGCAACGCCGGCGGTCACTGTTGGATATGATATATGCCCTTAAGGCAATTAGGGCAATATATCTTAATTATGTAATAGTACGAATAATTTTTTTAATCAATAAAGGCATTTAATCTTTTGTTTATATCAATATGCTTGTATATATATATATATATTAAAGCTGGTTAAATATATATTAATTGATGTATGCAAAAGTCCTTGACATATCATAGATGAAGTCAGAGAAATTATAGTTGGACTATATTTGGTGGAACCTGCTTCATGTGCAATTATGATTATGTCTAAACTATCCCTAGTCATAGTTTCATCAAGAAAGGATCTTGATGAAACTGAAAGACTAGCATGTGGTGAACTTTCTTGGAAAGGGTCCAAGCAGTTAATTTCCTAAAGACTGAAGGTGGTGCCTTAAGTTTGACACATGGATATATCTGGGAGATATATTGGAGACCGCAGCAAGATAAACACTTGGTATATATATGTCAATGTGTTAGTGTTTATCTTCATGCAATAAGCTTTGCGAATGTCCTCATTACTTGAGAGATGCTAGCTACCTTATGTGGTACTATTGCTATATTTGGGTCATTACTATACACTCATTAATTTAGGGTGCTACGGGTGATTACGAGTATAGTGATGATAACACATTCGTAGGCTGAGTAGTCGGAAAGAATCCATTGCTCCGGATATATTAAGGAGTTGTACCTGGCCACTTGTTGAAGAGATGATTGCCATAAACCTCTGATCAGAGTATGTGTTTGATAGAAATGGTTTCTAGTCAAACACACTATTGTAAAAGGCAATATACTTTGTTAACAAGTAAATAACTGGGACAGCTTGGAGCAACCTCGCTATTAGTGGGTTAACACTTTAACTGAACCCAATAAATCAGATGGTACTAATATTAAAGAATGGAAGGAATTTATCGCACTGGATAACTATTGCATTAACCGGGATTAAGTCATAAGCATAAATGACGTTCCGAGTAATGGAGGATGGTAGACCCTTACTAGAGGCGTACTACAGTCGTTTAAGGTAATCGAGTTCTATTCACGGTCTAGAGCATCGAGCCAATGGTTCCATTAGAACAAGGGTTGGTTAAGCCTTAACAGCTCAATACTTCGGGATCCTATAAGATCACACACATTGGACCTTCATCAGACTAAGTAAAGAACTAATAGATTTATTCTGTTATGAAAATATAACATAAATAATAATTGGATTATTATTTAATTGATTAAAATTTATCAGATCAATTTTAGATAGACCAAGGAATTTATTTTAACCGGTAACTAATTAATTAGAGTCATAAATAAATTATAATTGATTAGATCAATTTTGGTTGGACCAAGAAATTTATTTTGACTGGTGACTAATTTATTAGGGTCAGAAAATAAATATTTGAAAATGGATTAAAAAGGAGAATTTTGCATTGGCGAGTTTAATTGGACCGAGAGTACAAAAGTATTTTGTACAGGTTCGAGTGCGTGGGAGTACACCGAAAGGTGTGCGAGCAATGCTGGGCATTGCTCGCGGCAGCCCATAAAATGGGCTGCACATGCACAGCCCACAAGGGCTTTGCCTTGCATGTGCACACAACGTGTGTGCACATGGGATGAGAGTAATTACTCCCATCCCACATCGCTCACAGGGGGAGCAAAATGCTCCCCCAAGCCTATATATAGGTTGCCCTTTTTCCTTTCAAATTGTACCAAGCTCAAACCATAAATCCTAAGTGAGATAATTAATCTCTCGGGTAATTAAGCAAGTTATTTTTGTGGATCCCGAATTTATTCGGGCACCGCTAGTTTATATTTTTGGGTGAGGCTTCTGGAGTGGTCTAGCAACTACTCGAGGCTTCTTAGTTCTTCCTCCTGGGGAGGCTTTGGTTGGTGGGGTTTGTGTGGATACTGATAGAGGCTATCCTACGATTGGAGGGTAGTGCAAAAAGGTTCGGCAAAAGCACGCTTCAACTGGTAAGTTCTTTTTCTTTCTCTTTTAATTATCAAGTCTTTTTCTTTAAGTGTTTTTAGACTTAATAATTATGTTTAGGTTATTTTTGCATGCTTATTTAATTTTATGCTTAGGTTATAACTTAGAGTTATAACATACTTAGTATGACATAAATATGCTAGGATATAATTTGGAATTATGGTATGCCTAGTCCTTTAGCATGCTAACCTAGGTAGAGAATTATTTAGTTAAAGCTTTATTTAATTTATATGCAACTAATAGGAGTTCCTGGGGACATGGACAAAATTTTGAATTTCCGCCATGCCTCTTATGCATGTTCAATCTGACTATCAGTTCCCAATAGTGGTATCAGAGCCTGCCTATTTAGTGCATAATTAACTTAGAAGCAAACTAAATATTATTTTCTAAATGACATGATTTGTTTATTTAATTATTTGGAACAATATATATAAACTTATGCCCTTCATTTCAAGGTTAGAAAATGGTTATGAATAATTTTGAATAAGCCTGCTCAACTTACTCAAATTATATAAGTGTCAATAATTTATTTAAATTACATGGGTTATAGATGCTCCCAATTTACATGAATTGGAAGAACGAAATTTATTAGTTCAAGAGAATCCATTGGTCTTTAAGTTTGTGCCCGTATTTGCTCTGGCTAAGGATTGGACTTGTTGTCTACTCCTCATAGGGCACCTCTCCTACCTGGAAACCTATATCGGTGCAATTTGAATTGACCAATCGGGGGATTAATATGAACTAATTTATTTCTAGTATATAAGATGGTGCTTATATATGTTTCTATGACTAAGTAAAAAATTAAATTTATTGAATAAAAGTTTAAAGGAAATGCAATATAAATATAACAATTAAAAGTGTTAATTATTTTGCATATAATCTAGGTTGATAGAATAATTATAATAAAGAGCTAAACCCACCTAAGGTTAGACCTTATACATTAATTCTTAAATTCCCTGAATTAATACAAGTTATTATAATTTTGTCCATCTAATAAAATCCTAGATTGGGTGTGAGGTTTAACACCAATAAAATTCCAAAGTAAATATATTAAGGCAAGTTGTAGTCTTCCTTACTCAAATTTATAATACGGTCTCTTTGGGCTATCAAAGTGCTATGCAAAGCATTCCTTCTAGTCCACATTGATTGGTTGTAAAGTTTGAGATAGGGTCTGCCTTAACAGAACTGGGGTAGTCCACCATAAAATTAGGGGTTAGGCCCAGATCTGAGACATATTCAAGGAGATGCTAATATAAGAGCACACGTCCCTTGGGATTAGGGAACTTGAATGAATTAGCAATTGCATGCGATGCAGATGGAATGGGATTCCGACTATGACTTACTATTATGACTTGACTCATAAAATTAAGGGTTGTAATAGACTAGTTATAGATGCTACCTACTAGGAATTTAACTGGGCTAAAATTCACGAATTCAATAGAATGGGCTATTGTAAATTTCGAAGAAAATAGTAGGAAAATGTATTTAATTAAAAGTCCTCATATTAAATACATGTACTTAAACTAATATCTAAACACTTTTCTTTTCTTATATCTTAGGTTGAAATCTTTATTTAAATACAAACGTTCACATTGATAACTAATTTTGATTGGCTCTAGCTTCCAAGGGTTTATTTAGAAATGTGGGGATGGTCCTCAAAGCCTTGGGCTTGGCATGTACTTTGTATAAGCCCGAATCTAAACATCATGATGCAAGAAGTTCTGCTTGAAATAGATATGCATTAAATACATAAAGAAAATTAGGATACAACACCTTGGAGGTTGTTTACATCCCTGTTACCTTATGTGAGTAGCTGGCAGGAGACAAGGATAAACATCAAGTCAGAGGTTAGGATCCATGTTACCTTAGCTACAAGGGCATCATAAAATCATGGACTTGAAAGTCTGTGTCTTTACATCTTTGAGAAAGGATTTTCCCTGGTGGAAAATTTGAACCAAAATATTTTTGATGGAAAATTGGTTGACCAATTAGTCAGAAAATTAATTGGTTCATATCTCAAAGAAGTAAAGGGACACATGGTGTCTAGTTTTAAAGTAGGATGGAGTAGAGTAAAGAGAAGTAGAGGTTTGGCAAAAAGGAGAGTTGTACCTACAGAAAATCATAGCGCTTTATGTCTACTATTGATATAGGAACTTGAAATTTCCATTTCGCTAAAATTTGTAAAAGAACGAAATTCAATTGTCATTATAAAATATTGTTTCCTACCTCACAGCAGATGGAATTTTTTCCAATTTGATAAAAGGTATTATCAAAGTTATGAATGCTATTTTATTGTAATATGACAAATGATATTTCATAATTATAAAATCATATTCTCAAATATAAACATTGCTAAGAGAAAATTAGATAATGAGAATTCCTTCTATCTATGGCATTGTCGTTTAGGCCACATAAACAAAGATCGCTTAACCAAGTTGCATAAGCGTGGAGACTTGGGCCCAATAGACTTGGAGTCTTAATGGTGATTGTGAACCTTATTTAAAAGGAAAAATGATAAAGTTACCCTTTCAAGGAAAGGGTGAGTGGGCCGCAAGTACATCAGAACTTATACATACTAATGTGTGTGGTCCAATGAGTGTTCAAGCACTAGGAGGATACTCTTACTTCATAACCTTTATTGATGATTACTCACGATACAGTTATTTGTACTTGATGAAGCACAAGTCTGAAAGTTTTGAAAAATTCAAACTATTCAAAGCTGAAGTAAAGAAACAGCTTGAGAAAAGTATTAAAACACTTCGATCAGATCGAGGTGGAGAATACTTAAGTCAGGAGTTTCTGGATTATCTAAAGGAAAACGGGATAGTTCCCCAGTGGACCCCTCCTTATACACACCAACACAATGGAGTGTTAGAAAGGAGGAATCAGACTTTATTAGATATGGTCAGGTCCATGATGAGCCATGCAGTTCTTAATAAATCCTTTTGGGGATATGCACTACAGAGCGCGGTTTATATCTTAAACAAAGTGCCCTCTAAATTAGTTGATTTTACACCTTATGAAAGATGGTGTAACAAAAAGCCATCTCTAAGTCACTTAAGAGTATGGGGCTATCCTGCTATAGTAAAGAGGATAGCATCAGATAAGCTAAATGCCAAGGCTGACAAATGTCTGTTCATTGGATATCTAAAGGAAACAACTGGATATCTGTTTTACCAACTTGAAGCACAAAAGGTATTTGTGTCTCGGAATGCTCACTTTTTAGAAAAGGAACACTTACTTACAAAAGTCAGTGGGAGCAATATTAAACTGGAACTTTAAGAGAAAGAAAGAGATAATCAACTGATTGACCCCATTCTAGATACACAAAAGAGTGTGATCTAAGAACAACCTATCGAAACACAATCATTGTGAAGATCAGGTCTTGCTCATAAGGGTCCCGATAGATATGGGTTTATCATCACTAATGATAAGGAACTATATCTTATGGAGGATGATGAACCAAAGACATATGATGAGGCAATGAAAAGCTCAGATTCTGATAAATGGCAAAAGGCCATGAAATCAGAAATGGATTCCATATACGAGAACCAAGTTTGGAATTTGGTTGATGCACCGCAAGAGGTTAGAACAATTGGATGCAAATGGGTCTTCAAGAAGAAGATAAACATGGACGGTAATGTAATTACCTATAAAGCAAGGTTGATTGCGAAAGGTTATAGTCAATGGGAAGGTATTGACTATGATGAAACCTTCTCACCGGTAGCCATGCTTAAATCCATAAGGATACTCCTCGCTATTGCTGCTCATTATAATTATGAGATCTGGCAGATGGATGTTAAAACAGCATTCCTGAATGGGGATTCAGATTGGGATGTGTATATAACACAATCTGAGGGTTTTACATCTCAGAATGGCTCGAAGGTATGCAAGCTACAAAGATCCATTTATGGACTTAAGCAGGCATCCAGGAGTTGGAATATAAGGTTTGATCAGACAATCCGGGAACTGGATTTCTACCCAAATGCAAATGAGCCTTGTGTTTACAAGAAGGTTAGTGGGAGTGCAATCATTTTTCTAGTATTATATGTTGATGACATTCTGCTAATAGGAAACAACATTTCTCTTCTTCAAAGCGTTAAAGTATGATTGTCAAGAAATTTCTCAATGAAAGACCTTGGTGAAGCAACATTTATACTAGGTATAAAGACCTACAGGGATAGATCCAAGAGGCTGTTAGGTCTTTCTTAAAGTACATATATAGACAAGGTGTTGAATAGGTTCAACCTTGAGCATTCTAAGAAAGGTTATCTCCCAATATAAAGGGGATTAACCTATCTAAGGCTGAGTGTCCGAAGACAGCTCAGGAGAGAATGCGTATGAAGGATATACCCTATGCATCCGCAATAGGATCCATCATGTATGATATGATATGTACTAGGCCAGATGTCTCTCAGGCTTTGAGCTTTACTAGCAGATATCAGTCAGATCCAGGTGAAAAGCATTGGATGGCCGTCAAGGCAATCCTTAAGTACTTGAGAAGGACTAAGGATGAGTTCTTGATTTATGGAGAAGGTGACCTCATTATCAAAGGTTACACTGACGCGAACTTTCAATCTGACAAGGATGACTTTAAGTCTCAGTCAGGTTTTGTGTATGTGTTAAATGGAGGGGCAGTAAGCTGGAAGAGTTCCAAGTAAGAAACTCTTGTTGATTCAACCAGGGAATCTGAATACATTGCTGCATGCGAAGCAGTAAAAGAAGCTGTCTGGTTAAAGGGATTTATTGGTGATCTCGGTGTCGTGCCTGAGGCTGTTGATCCAATTACTTTATATTGCGATAACAATGGTGCCATAGCTCAGGCAAAGGAACCACGGTCTCATCAGAAAAATAGACATGTATTCAGAAAGTATCATATAAACAGGGAGATTGTTGATGCTAAGATAATAAGAATAGAATATGTACCCACTGATCAGAACCTCGCGGATGGTCTGACAAAGCGATTGACTCAAGTCAAACATGACCAGCATGTTAAAGCATATGGATTAAAACATATGGCTAATTGGCCTTAGTGCAAGTGGGAGTTTGTTGGATATGATGTATGCCCTTAAGGCAATTAGGGCGATATATCTTAATTATATAATAGTACGAATAATTTGTTTAATCAGTAAAGGCATTTAATCTTTTGTTTATATCAATATGCTTGTATATATTAAAGCTGGTTAAATATATATTCATTGATGTATGCAAAAGTCCTTGACATATCATAGCATGAAGTCAGAGAAATTATAGTTGGACTATATTTGGTGGAACCTGCTTCATGTGCAATTATGATTATGTCTAAACTATCCCTAGTCATAGTTTCATCAAGAAAGGATATTGATGAAACGGAAAGACTAGCATATGGTCAACTTTCTTGAAAAGGGTCCAAGCAGTTAATCTCCTAAAGACTGAAGGTGGTGCCTTAAATTTGACACATGGATATATCTGGGAGATATATTGGAGACCGCAGCAAGATAAACACTTGGTGTATATATATATATATATATACGTTAGTGTTTATCTTCATGTAATAAGCTTTGCAAATGTCCTCATACTTGAGATGCTAGTTACCTTGTGTAGTACTATTGCTATACTTTGGGTCATTACTATGTACTCATTAATTTAAGGTGCTACGGATGATTACGGGTATAGTGATGACAACACATTCGTAGGCTGAGTAGTCAGAAAGAATCCATCGCTCCGGATATATTGAGGAGTTGTACCTAGCCACTTGTTGAAGTGATGATTGCCATAAACCTCTGATCAGAGTATGTGTTTGACAGAAATGGTTTCTAGTCAAACACACTATGGTAAAAGGCAATATACTTTGGTAACAAGTAAATAACTGGGATAGCTTGGAGCAACATCGCTATTAGTGGGTTAACACTTTAACCGAACCCAATAAACCAGATGGTACTAATATTAAAGAATGGAAGAAATTTATCGTACTGGATAACTATTGCATTAACCGGGATTAAGTAATAAGCATAAATGACGTTTCGAGTAATGGGGGATGGTAGACCCTTGCTAGAGGCGTGCTACAGTCGTTTAAGGTAATCGAGTTCTATTCACGGTCTAGAGCATCGAGCTAATGGTTCCATTAGAACAAGGGTTGGTTAAGCCTTAACAGCTCAATACTTCGGGATCCTATAAGGTCACACACATTGGACCTTCATCAGACTAAGTAAGAACAAATAGATTTATTCTATTACGAAAATATAACATAAATAATAATTGGATTATTATTTAATTGGTTAAAATTGATTAGATCAATTTTGGATAGACCAAGGAATTTATTTTGACCGGTAACTAATTAATTAGAGTCATAAACAAATTATAATCGATTAGATCAATTTTGGTTGGACCAAGAAATTTATTTTGACTGGTGACTAATTTATTAGGGTCATAAAGTAAATATTTGAAAAAGGATTAAAAAGGGGAATTTTGTATTGGTGAGTTTAATTGGACCGGGAGTATAACAGTATTTTGTACATGCTCGAGTGCGCGGGAGTACACTGAAAGGTGTGCGAGCAATGTTGGGCATTGCTCGCGGCAGCCCATAAAATGAGCTGCACATGCGCAGCCCACTAGCAAGGCAAAGATGTGCACACAGCGTGTGTGCACATGGGATGGGAGTAATTACTCCCATCCCACATCGCTCACAGGGGGAGCAAAATGCTCCCCCGAGCCTATATATAGATTGTCCCCTTTCATTTCAAATTATACCAAGCTCAAAGCATAAATTCTAAGCGAGATAATTAATCTCTCGGGTAATTGAGCAAGTTATTTTTGTGGAGCTTGAATTTATTCTAGCACCGCTAGTTTATATTTTTGGGTGAGGCTTCTGGAGTGGTCTAGCAACTACTCGAGGCTTCTTAGTTTTTCCTCCTAGGGAGGTTTTGGTTGGTGGGGTTCGTGTGGATACTGATAGAGGCTATCCTACGATTTGAGGCTAGTGCAAAAAGGTTCGGGAAAAGCACGCTTCAACTGGTAAGTTCTTTTTTTTCTCTTTTAATTATTAAGTCTTTTTCTTTAAGTGTTTTTTGACTTAATAATTATGCTTAGGTTATTTTTGCATGCTTATTTAATTTTATGCTTAAGTTATAACTTAGAGTTATAACTTAGAGTTATAACATGCTTAGTATAAAATAAATATGCTAGGATATAATTTAAAATTATGTTATGCCTAGTCCTTTAGGATGCTAACCTAGGTAGCGAATTATTTAGTTAAGGCTTTATTTAATTTATATGCAACTAATAGGAGTTCCTGGGGAGAGGGATAAAATTTTAAATTTCCGCCATGCCTCTTATGCATGTTCAATCTGACTGTCAGTTTCCAACAGTCAATGCCGTTACCGGAGCGCTCGCCGCCCCTGGCTGGGGGGGGGGGCGAAAAAAAAGGGAAAACAACAATCTTAGGCTTTTTAAATATTTTTAAGGTATTTTGATTATAAAAACGTGTTTGAGTCCAAAAAATCATCAAAGAGGAATATATCCAAGGGTGTTTCGAACCGAAAAAATGAATCCAGTTGGGCCGTAAAAGTTTCGAGCATAAAAGTCATCATCATTCTGAGACGATCGAAAAGTCCATGCTCACAGGCTCCTTGGGAGATTATCACTTGGCAAGCCAAGTGTGATCGCACAAACGAGCAAAGGGGTAGAAGGTTGTACTTGAAACAGTGGATCCTCGAGTCGGTTGTCTATGGATATTTCGGGAACGCATCAACATCGGAACTCTCGGGGATAGAAAATCTTTGAGTAGGATGTCTACGGAGGGTCAAGGGACGCGTCATCATCGAACCCTCGTGGATAGAAAATTCTTTGAGTCGATTGTTTACGGACGGTCTAGGGACACATCATCAACGAGCCTCTCAAGAATAAAATATTGTGAAGTGAAATTCCCGAATCGGTTGTGTTTTCTGGGGTTGTCATCAACAGACCTGTTAGAAATGAAATTTTGAGAAGTTACTAATTGTTGGAAATCTTCGTTTTTTATTGCTTAATTGATCTTATCAGGACAAAATTTTTTACCCCTTCAATTAACAATAAAAAACGAAAAGATTAAAATGATTGAGTTTAGAAATATCCGGGAGTCCGAAAAAATTGTTGTTTGGTTAATTTTGCCCCTTCGAGTGGAGTCTGAAAATATTGTTGTTCGGTTAATTCGAGTAAACTTATAAAAAGTACCTTGTAGTTTCACGAATTTGTAAAAGGGGGTCTAAAATTTTTTTTTTCAAAACGGGGTCTGAAGTTTCACATTGTTACCAATTAAGGATTTTTTTTTACCAACTCCGTCAATTTTACTGACGTGGTAAAGGGTAAATTTGGAAAATCAAATTTTATTCAATATCCCTCATTTTCTATTACCCCAACATCGAACACAGCGTTATTCAATCTCTCATTCCACATAATCTATACAAATTCAAGCTGAATCCAGTCCTGAACTCAACCACTTCAAATCAACATAAAAGAAGCCAAATTACAGTAGAAAGAATCCCCACTGAAGATGGGAGCTTTAGATGAAACTGAAACACATGCAAGAAATTATAAAATCTTTCAAAACCCCTTAATTTGAATTTTCAATGCTGTTAACCAAAAAAACACCAATAAAACCTTCATAAACAGAACAATCAGAATCATCATTGTGCAGGGAGGGATGACCATCTTTATGCCTCTTTTTCATGTGGGGGTCTTAGCTACATTAGCTACCCATTTTGACTCCAAATTGATCCCAAAGAATGTGGAAATCAAAGATATACTATGTCCTGTTATTCCTCAAAGATGACTCTTCTAAGCGCAGAACACCACCTGTCGGCGTTTCCGAGTCAACGCGGCAGCTTCACAACTCGAAACTACATCATCGTCGGATTGTGGAAAGGCGGCGATGCACCGAGGCTGATGTCGGAATACCACTATCTCTTTTTCTTTCTTTTCTTTTTTTTGACTTTTACTTTTCATTCCCTTTTTCTTTCTTCTTTCTTTTCTTTTCTTACGTCAGAACAAAACTCAAACTTGATTCAATCCCGATTTTTGCTAAAAAATGCATAACAAATTGCGAGAGAAAGGAACTCGGGAAGTGAATCACGCTTCTTTACCTGTAGAAACTATGGCTTGCGCGTTCTTTCGGTGTCCAAGGCGTATGGACTCCACCAAGAAGATTTATGCTTGGGGTGTAACTCTTATACCTAACCTCAAATGCACGCTAAATTGCATGAACATGCCTCCAAAATTCAGGTAAATCGGCTCAAAACTGGATCAAAAATTTAAATTTTGAACTTTATGCCCATGACCTAGTTTTGAATTTTAGGGTGTTTAGGTTTGAATTTTGGTGAAATTGGTGGATGAATTGTGTTTGGAATGTATTTAGGATTGTTTAGAAACTGATTTGGGTGAATTTAGACCAAATTTGGGTGGTTAATTTTGTATTTTTCGATAGAAAAGGAAGAAAACAACAAAGGCCGTCATTCATGCCGTCACCGCCCCCTAGAAGTGGTGACCGGCGGCGGCGACAGCGGTAACGCTGGGGTGCTCGAAATTTTTTTCAAATATGCTACTTCAATCGATATTTTCCCTCGAGTCCGAATTTGATGTCGCAATTCGATTCCGAGGTGATCTTGATGCCGAAAGTTGGGTTTTTCTATGATTTTGTATACTTTAACTTCCAACTTTGATTTTTCTGGTATTGACTTTTGGTGTTTGAATTTGTTGTAGAGCCAATGCTGCAAATCCATGGGCTCTTTGAGGCGTTGCGCCCAATGGTGGGTGAAGATAAAGGCAAAGGCCAATTTTTGCTTGTCAAGGAGATTACTGCTACCGGGCTTGTACCGTTGATAAAGGATTTGCCTGTGGGGTCTAGACCGATGAGACGGATGGTCATGGAGTGTCTAGTTGAGCGATGGAGTGAGACCACCCACACCTTTCATTTGCCGGTTGGAGAGATGACTATTGCCCCTTCGGATATAGTGGCGATGATGGGCTTTCGGTGGGAGGGTCGAGTGATCCATTTTGATTTATATCTCGAAAAATTTTACGACCAGCCAGCTTCTCGTGCTAGGATAGAGGCTCTTCTCCGTATTCCTCTAACAACCAAGGATAAACTCAAGTATGCCACCCTTGAGAATTATTGGACCCGAGCAACCAATGTTAGGGGAGACAGGCAGATTCAGTACCTCTGGTCTTTTGTTATTACGCTGCTTACCACCCTTGTCTTTCCTTCCTCCTCGAGCACTATTAGCTTGGAGCTGCTTAGTACACTGGAGGATATAAGCATTTTCCGAGAGTAAAACTGGCCTCGGGCCATACTCGGGTAGATCTATTATGCCCTTGATTGTTTGGCTCGTGGAGAGATTAGTGAATTCAAGACCGGGCCTTTATGGATTCGGGTGAGCAATTTTACTGAAATAAACTATCCTTGAATTTCTGATGCTCGACGGTTTAATGACTTTACCATTCTTTTTGCAGGTATAGGCTTATGTACACAGGATTGTTCCTCCACCCAGCCTAGACGGTCGGCCGCATGATGACGCCCATTACATTGCCCGGGGGATGGTGGGATGGAAGGATAAAGACATATTGGTCCCTATCCGTATGTATTTCAAGTCAGAGGGGGTGAATGACCTCTTTTCGAGGAATTTATGGACTTATAAAAAGTCTATGTAGCGTGTTTGAAATGATCCGGATATATTGGATCCGGATGATGCAAGTATAAAATAAAATGCACTTAAGGTAAATACTGAGTAAGTAAATTCAAACACAGAGATTTATCCTGGTTCGACCCCGCCTACTCCAGTCCCCGGAGTTTACTTACTCCGAGCTTTGTCCACTAGTGAGATTCCTTTCCAACTGGCAAGAATAAAGCCTTACAATTGCCTTCGGACTACAGGATATACCACTAAGTTCTCTACTCTGGCTGAGTCCTTCCAAAAGTATGGTATACCACTAAAGCACCAACCTTAGTTAAGTCCTCTTGAGCTTGTCTCTGGAAACTTCTCCTCCGAAAGTAGGATATACCACCAAAAGCACCAACTTCTGGCGGATTCCTCTTTTTTTAGTAGGATATACCACTTAAACTACCTAAGTCTAAGCTGAGTCCTACAGGGATATAGCACTTAAAGCACCAACTCTAAGCTGAGTCCCAATCTCAATACTCACCCAAGTATGAGATATTACAAATACTTTTATCTAGGGTTTGGTTTTTGAATTCTTCAAGTTTATAACACACTTGAGAATTCTTACAAAACGGATTTAGAGTTTTTCTAGTTCTTGGAGGGATTTTGTTCACTGGTTGTATTAGCTTGGGTTCTCTTTGTAATAGCTTCTTGTAAAATCAACCAGCCCATTCTCAACTTGTGAAGCTTCCCTTTTATAGGCTTTGATCATAAATGTAGCCGTTGTGTACCATTGAGGCAGATCTTGAATCTTCCCCGTTGATAAGGTATAAGGTTGCGCTTCCAGAGCCATTGATCAATCCGTTGGACTCACAATTTGACTAGTTTGAATTATTGGGATTGATGCAAAAAACTGTCAGTAGTCATTTGTTTGGCTTTTTACGCACTACCGAATTCTAGGCGTGCTTTGTCAATTGTGTGAGCTTCATGCACCTTCCAATTGGTCTAGGTTAAAAAGGTGGTTACCTTTTTCTCTTTTCAAGTCAGATATTTGTCCTTTTCTAATGTCACTTTTTCATTCTCTAAGGCAAAAGGAACTTTGACTTCAGACCAATGTGGAGGAAAATATGATTTTAAAATAATTTCCCTTTTTCTTGATAATTGAGTTTTTCGGATGTCTTCAGAATCAACTTATCCGAATGCTCTTCAATCAGTCTTTCTCCAGATGCTGTCTTTGAGGGGTTAGAAGTTTGTTTCCTTTCCAAACTCTAGCAGGATGCTTTCCATGTAGACTTAGGGATTTATAATGTCTTCAATTATGTATCCGGATGTTCTTGGACTTAGAGGTTTTGTTTACTTCAAACCTAATCCGAATATATTCTTTAATTAGTTCTTCTAGATCATTGTTTCCCAACAATCTCGCCCATTTGATGGAAACAAAAACCTAAGTACATTTAGCATAAACATAGGGGTTTTATGAGCTAAGTATGATTCTTAATACTTAGTCATTTACAGATTTACTCCCCCATAATTCTAGCATCCTAACTCCTCCAATGTTTTTGAATTCTAGCTTCTAAGTTTTTAAAGTATAATTGATGGTTGTACTTAGAAGCACTGTTAAATGAGTATTTTTCACTATATATATTTCTGCTGCTAACAATAGTTAACATCAATGAAGTTCCGGATTACAAGATACAAATGTATATAAGTGAAAATTTTACAAAGCTAGCTATTACAAATTTACAATGAAAGAATAGCTATTCTATACCAAATAATCTACTTCCTCTTCCCAGAAGCTTCACTTTCCTGGCTTGTGCTCTTCTCACCCTTTTTGTTTGCATAAGTTTGGGGGTCTATAACCATATATGTTCTTTGATCCCAACTCTTTTCTCATGCTCTAGAGTACACTGAATAATCTACATTTCCTTCAAGATGCTTCTCGATGATTATGTCTACAGTGGCAGGAAGAGATGGAATGGTTTGATGATCTTCTAGAGCTGCGAGTAGGACTTGGCTAGATCTGGATGCATTTGAAGAGCATGTTGCCTATCTTCTTCTTCAAAAAAATGGGAATAGTGCCTTAAGAAGAGTGAGATTACACTGTTACCTAAAGAATTATGTATCCCCCAATGTGTTGGATAAGGTTGTGAATGATTGGGAGGAGAAGGCTTTCTGGAATGACAGGTGAAGTCCCGGATGAAGGACTGGTGAGCAAGAGTTGAGACATACCAGATTTGAGTTGTTCAACCTCTTTGATGATGTCTCTACGGCAATTATGAAGACTTGTATTAAGGTGCCGGAGTTCAGTGTTAAAATTATCTTTCCAAGTGTTGATAAGCTTTTCAGTTCCGAAAAGATGGCATTGGAAGTCGTCACTCACATCTTTCATGTGTTTTGCTAGGAGCTTTGGTAGCTCTTCCTCAAGAAAATTACATAGCATCTCTTGAGAGGTATGTTTTTCCTCATTTATAAGGGTTAATCTGGAGGAAACATCCTTGGAAGAATCTGTGATGGCTTGGGGAATGAATTTTTCCAAGTTTTCAAACTTGCTGTCTATATACTCCTTCAGTTCTGCTTTTATATCAGTAGATGAGGAAGTGATTTGACCCATGATTGTGGTGCAGTTGTTCTCCGCTCTGGTTGCATCTTGAGTTGCTGTTCTGTTAGCATTAGTGATTGCAGAGGTAAGTTAGGTCAATTCCAGAGAAATTTTAGAGAGACAGGTTTCAGCGACCTGTTCAGCTGTGGGGAATAGATCAACCTTCTTCTCAATGCTCTTTACTGCAGTTTTTATCTCTCCCAACTCTGGTTTGAGATCTAGAGCGATAGATTTTTCTTACATAAGCTTCTCCACTTATATGAATTTTGAGCATATGTCCCGGAGCATTTTCTTGATCTCATATTCTTTGTGCCCTTTAATGGTAGCTTGCTCTAATAGACTCAGGGCCATTCTTATCTTCTCAACTCTAGTGGGCTTTGGATTTATGGTTTTTGCTTTACCTCACTATCTGAAGAGGATTCTTCTTCTAATTCAGAGCTGCTTTCGGTTTCAGTCTCCTCGGTGCTTAAGGATTCCTGTTGTTGAGACTTCTTAGGTTCTTCAACTCTTTATTCCACCCTATCCTCCGGAGTGGCCTCGCCCTTTGAGTCCACTATATTATTGTTCTTAGTGAATCTCAGACCATCTTCCTCCTCCGAAGCATCACGCTCCAGGCTAGGATTAATCTCCTTGGATGCACTTTGAGGTTCAGTGACATTCAAGCTGCCTTGGTTTACATCAGATGCAATATTGGTTACCTTTAGGAGTTGTTGTTCAGTATACTCTTCTTTAACTCTCTCTTCTACCTTAGCTTCCATGTCAACTTTTGAAAGATTGGCATGGTCTTCAATCTCCCCTTCAAGTGCCTTTTCAGGACTTTTGGTGTGTACTTCCTCTGTTTGGTTTGAAATGCTAGTATTATCCTCAACATTCTCTCAAGTTGCCTTTTTAGAAATTTCTACATTAGTTGCTTCAACTTCTGGAAGAAGAAGAGAATAATGAAGAGGGTCTGTGCGAGCCTTAAAGATGAATAAGTCTTCTTCACTGTTTCCCTCTTGGAGAACTTATAAATTGGAGGGAGCAATTAGAATTGAAGGAAATGAAGTGTTCGAAAGAGTGGTTTCCTAGGTTGCTCCGGAGGAGCCTCCGGGTCCTTCTTTGGTTAGCTGATTTGCCTTCATATTATCCCTAACATCTTCCATCATCTTAGTGAACTGTGGATCCTCCAAATTAATATTGTCATGAATAATAGGCTTTGCCGTGAACGCTACATGCTTCCCCTTTGATTTTTGGCCTTGAGCCATTTCCTCTGTTCTAGATTATTTCGGGGATGGCTCCTGAATGTTAATTCCTGAAGCAAGCTTCTTGGGTGCCAACTTAGCTCTTTTTGCCTGAAGAGCTTCACTGAATGTTGGTCCCTTCTTTTAGAGCTGCATTCTCTTTAGGACAGGCTCATCATCTACAGTTGCATACTCTCAGTGGCACTATCTTCAAGAATTTCTCTCAAGGTTTCACCTCTCTTTCTTCCGACCAGCATTGTAGCTGCAACTTTCGGAGTGTGATCCTCAATCATCATCTCTGGAGTTTCCACTTTCCTCCCCTTTTTGGCAGCAGCTTTGATAAGCCTACCCCTCTCAAGCTTTTTTTGAGTCTTTTTCATCAGTTGAGTAAGAGTCAGGGTGTCTTCATTCACGTCTTTAACCTCTTCCACTACAAGCTTGAGATTGACCTTCCTTTGAGCTCTGGGCCTGGTGGTTCTAGCCCTTTTCACTTTCAGAGAATTTCTATAAAGCTTCCGGCCTTCCAGACCCTACTTTTATCTTGCTTTTCTTTCCTCTATCTTATAGCTTTCTCTTCATCCCAGATTTCACCAAAGGTCAACTTCTTGAAATTCTTATCTAGAATTTCTTTCCCTTGTACCAATTCCCGTTCAGATAAGTCAACACTATTTTCTGTGAGTATCTTGGTGATAAGTGAGCCATGGGTATACTTATGCTGCTTCATAAACTGCAAAATCAGAATAGGCATATTTAAGACTCTGCTCTCCACCTAATGTTGAAGAACACAGTGTTGAAAGGAAGATGCAATGGTGAGTAAGCCTTTCTAGATTAAGACAAACTTTGTTAGGATAAATTGCAGTAACTTGCGGGTTTCCGGCTAATAAGTAGAGAATTTATCTTCGAAATATCGTTCTGAAAGCCATAGTTTGGGATCATACTTGACCTTGAGCTCGTCGCCATCATTTCTCAGAAGAACCCAGTCATTTTTCATCTGGAAGTGAGTCTCAAAGAACTCAGGAGTGGTTGCTATGACTTTTCCTTGGACCTTTGTTCGGAGGGCA
Source organism: Euphorbia pulcherrima (assembly GCA_947683365.1). Taxonomy (NCBI): domain Eukaryota; kingdom Viridiplantae; phylum Streptophyta; class Magnoliopsida; order Malpighiales; family Euphorbiaceae; genus Euphorbia; species Euphorbia pulcherrima. Next base: position 37,296,445 of record CANTUS010000014.1, on the reverse strand, counting down.
TCAAAATAGTAGTGGACCATAAGGTTATCATAAAATTCCCTTACAAGAGCTGGATAGGTAAGGTGGTACATCATTAGGAAGACCTCAAGATGTTGGTCTTTTAGAAGTTGGGAGTAAGGTTCAGTGCTGATCAAGAAATTGTCGCCCAAATAGTCCGAGCGAACTACTATATTCGGGATTTTGAGTTTGAGAGGGATAAAATCCCCATTCTTGAGATCAGTATCTTCGAAGATGTTTCTAGGAGGAGGAATGGTTTGGGTTTGGGTATTTGCCATTTGAGAGTTTGAAAAAGGATTTGGGAATTGTGAGGTGTCGATGACATGTGGGTCTCCCTTGGCGCCTTGGTGGAAGGCGGGGCCCACTAGGGTGGTTGATTAATTTAGGCGTGATGAAACTATTTAGTTAAAGTTTGCACATTTTAGCCAATTTTATGAATAAAAGAATCGAAACCCAAATCTCGATACAAATGATAGAGTCCCCACCCAAGTTGTCTACTTGGGAAAGATTTTTGGTACAGTTCCCATTGGGTGGGATACTCATACCTTTTGGATAAGAGATTCGGGTATTAGATGAGTCACTTATTTCTCATTTAGTTAATTCAAAATTACATTCACCGCGTAAAATCGTTTTATTTTCATCATTTGTGGAATTATCACAGAAAGTCTATTTTCTATACTCTTTTATACATGATACATATGTTCAACAGTTTATAACAAAACACAAGCAATAAAAAAAGGAATAAAATTACAGCCGGGGGAAAATGGGGGATTGCGAGTGAACCTATACATTTGTTCTAAATTATAAAACAAAATAGTTAAATTTGCCTATATCCACTAAGATTACCACAGTTTATAGCACATCATAAGTCAGCATTTTATTGGGAAAAATGTGATTATGTTAGCCTGGCAGTTTTACAATCGATAGTGCTCGGGCGACTTCTAGGATCGGAATGAAATAACGAGTCTTCAACATATTTTGTTATGAAAACACATTTTAACTTTTCGTGGGTTAATTCACTAGATTGTTAATGAAAATGATCGCATGGCAAATGGTGAGTTGGATTGATTTTTACCAGTTAAAAGAGGACTTTGGGTTCTGCCTGGGGGCTAGTCCCCGTATAGATGGGTAGGACCCGTACGGGTATGGGGGACTCGTACGGGTCCTGTCTGGTTCGAACAGAATCTTAGTTTAGTTTTGTTTTATAGATTTTGTGTAGATGGGGCAGAATACAGAGAAATACCAATAATATAAATGATATGCGAGTCTCTTTGAAAATCAGGAGCGTACCTTTACGACGTGAATCCGCTTTGAGGCGATCCCTTTGCTGAGAGAGAGTCTAGCTAAAGTAGATGTTAAAATGGAGATTTTAGGACTATTTAGGTGAGTATTTGTGTGGACAGAACCTTCCCAAATCCTAATAAACGAAGCTAGGAATGAATAAAATGTGGACAAAACCTCAAGGGATGGGTTTTATCCCTATTTTATACCTCCTATACCTCAACTATACCCTTTCTATGCCTATAGAAATTCCTAGAATTTATATACAATATCTTTTCTATGTTTTCCTTTTGAAAAGAGGTCAAAAGGCCTCTATTTATAGGGGAAATTAGGTCTGAATGCAATAATCGCATTCATGACATGATTTCTCCTGAAATAGGTATGGATTACCTTCCATAAAGCCTGAATAGGTAAGAACGGGACCTATATGGGTCCCCTACAGGCGTATAGGGGAAATGACCTATACAGGTCCACTGGTGGATCTGTACTACAAGGCAGCACCCATACAGGTCCCTAAGGGTAGACTACGTCTCCAAACTTAGCTAAAACTCAATTCTGCAGCAGTAGGAATACCTCTAATGGATAACACCTATAAAAGATTGCATTATCTAGCACTCATCATCGTTTTATTAGAAGGATCATTAAAATATAGTGCTCATAGACTGCCCCTCGTGGGATCACCGCAGATACAGATCTGTATGATCTCAAGATATAAGCGAGGGTTTAGGAATCATACCTGAGGTGTTAATATGGGTGGGTTCCTTTCTTGAGGCAGACTCCTTTCCTGGGTGTCCCTTTCTTAAGGTAAACCGCTTTCCTTTACCGATGCGTATCCTTTTCTTGAGGCGGATGACTTTCCTTTGCTTATGCATATCCCTTTCCTGAGGCGGATGACTTTCCTTTGTTGATGCATATCCCTTATTACTTTATTAGGGATGATGTGTGTATCCTTTTCTTAAGGCAGATTGAATTTCCTATTGGTGTATCTCTTTCCTAAGATAGATGACTTCTCCTGCTGGTGTATCCCATTCTTAAGGCGGATTGACTTTCCTGGTTGATGATGTTTCCCTTTCCTAAGGCAGATGACTTTCCTGGCTGATGGTGTATCCCTTTCCTAAGGCGGATGACTTTCCTTCTTGTGTATCTCTTTCCTAAGTCGGATAACTTTCCTGTTGGTGTATCCCTTTCCTAAGGCGTATGACTTTCCTGCTGATGGTGTATCCTTTTCCTAAGGCGGATGACTCTCCTGCTGGGGATTTTCAAGTTACTTGTCAAAAGATAATAAAAACACTGTGTTAGTTACTGCCTTAAATGACACGTCTTGATTCTTGATTGACTTTATGGTAGATAAAATTTTTTGCCTCTTCAATCAAGAATGAAGACGTGTGGGTAAGGATTGGTCCCGGAATGAACTGTAAACTGAGTTTGAGAAATGTTGGGTTTGGCCCAACTATTTCGGGATGGAATGCCCCTTGGAGGGTGTTTCTTGGGGGAATGCCCCTTGATTTGTTCTACTACTGGGGAAGCCTCTAGAGTGGGTGCCCCTAGGGTGCTTGATGATAAGGGGATAGCCCTTGACTGATTCTACTGCCGGGGAGTGGAGTAATGTCCTTAGGCAAGTTTTTTCCTACTAAGGAGGTGTCTTCTTGTAAGACTTGGTTGTTGGGAAACATTTCTTATACTTGGGTGAACCTGTACACAAAAATTATCTTGGTTAGTGATCAATTCAAAAATGGCTTATCTTGATTCTTCATTGATTTTGTGAAAAAAAATTTTTTTGCCCCTTCAATCAAGGATCAAGGTTAGCTAGGGATTTAGACCCTAATTAGCTGAAATAATAAGGTTTAAGAAACGCCGGGTTTGCCCTAATCTGTATCTGATGTTGGCATCCCTTCCTCGAGGTGGACGACTTCCCTTTGTGCTCTTTTCTTAAGGTGAGTATCCTTCCTTGCATTCCTCTGTCCAAGCGAACCGCTTTCCTTTGCTGTTTGCATCCCTTTCTTAAGGCAGACGTCTTTCTTTTTCGTTGCTTTGTCCAGGCGAACCACTTTCCTTTATTGCGTGCATCCCTTTCATAAGGCAGACGTCTTTCTTTTGCGTTGCTTTGTCCAGGCAAACCACTTTCCTTTATTGCGTGCATCCCTTTCATAAGGCGAAAGACTTTCCTTTGCATATCCCTTTCTTGAGGCGGATCGACTTTCCTTTGATATATGCTGGTGTATCCCTTTCTTAAGGCGGATGACTTCTCCTTGTATCCCTTTCTTAAGGTGGATGACTCTCCTGCTGGTATATTCCTTTCTTAAGGTGGATGACTCTCCTGCTGGTGTATCCCTTTCTTAAGGCGGATTGACTTTCCTAGCTGATGATGATGTATCCCTTTCCTAAGGCGGATGGCTCTCTTACTGGTGTATCCCTTTCTTAAGGCGGATTGACTTTCCTAGCTGATGATGATGTATCCCTTTCCTAAGGTGGATGACTTATCCTTGTATCCCTTTCTTAAGGCGTATTGACTTTCCTAACTGATGGTGTATCCCTTTCTTGAGACGGATGACTCTCCTGCTGGTGATGATGTATCAGTTTCCTAAGTCGGATGACTCCCCTGCTAGTGTATCCCTTTTCTAAGGCGGATGACTTTCCTCGTATCCATTTCCTAAGGAGGATGACTTTCCTACTGGGGAATTTGAATAACCTGTTAAGAGACAATAAAAATGTTGAGTTAGTTACCATCTGAAATGAAGATGTGTGGATGGGGGTTAGCCCCTAAATAAACTGTAAACTATGTTTAGAAATGTTGGGTTTGGCCCAACTATTTTGAGATGGAATGCTCCTTGGGGCGGTGCCCCTGGGAGAGCTAACTACTGAGGAGATAGCCTTTGAATGGCTAGTCTATTTGGATCACTAGGGAGAAACTGCTCGAGAGTAATTTTCGTTGTTTAGAGGAAGGTGTTCCTGGGACATCCTAGCCATTGGGGAGTATCCGTGGAAACCAATTGAGAAAGCTTGACTAGGGGGCGCCCCTCGGATACTACTCTGACTAGGGGAATGGTTCCTTTAACCATCCGATAATCGGGGATAGAGATTGGCTTCTTGTGGGGATAGGGGGGATACCCCTTGAGTGTTCTGTCTGCTGGGGAATAGACTATCCTGATGTGGATGCTCTGTTAGAGAAAAGGTGCCCCTTTAGTTAGCATTCGGGTTTTGTCTTGTCTGACCTGCAGGGGAACAACAAGTTTTATCAAAATATGACCTGAAATGTACCGGGGTTCTACCCCTCATTAGCTGTAAAGATCTAGTGAAGAGATGTTGGGTTGGTCCCAATTTTGGTATGCCCCTAGAGCGGCCTGACTACTAGGGAAAAATAGCCTATGAGTGGTTTAACTGCTTGGGATTAAGTCTCAAAGATGACTTGGATTGCTAGAGGGTGCCCCTTAAAAGAGAAACTTAGCTGCTAGGGGGTGCCCCTGGAAATCGCCTTAGGTGGCTTGACCGGTTGGGGGGATGCCCTTTGAAAAAGAAACTTAGATGCTGGGGGTGTGCCCCTAGAAATTGCCTTGGGTAGCTTGACCGATTGGGGGGATGCCCTTCAAGTGGTTCGCTTGCTGGGGAAACGATCCCTCTAACTGTCTAGTTGCTAGGAATTCTTCTTGGGAAGATTCCCCTCGGATGGTGCCCCTCGGATGACACCTTTATTATGTTTATCCTCTTAATGATGCCCCTTAGGTGGTAGTGTGCCTAGGAGAATTCCTTCTTTTCCTACGGATACCTCTCCTTGGGTTCCTCCACATGATAAAGAAGTTGGTCAGTAAAACTTTGAGATATGCGGGTTAGGACTTGCCCCAATTAAAAGAAAAGACTGAGTTTAATGATGTTGGGTTGGTCCCAAATCAAACCGAGGTGCCCCTAGTATGACCCTTCTACTGGCTGGCACTATTGAGGAGTGCTCTTAAGGTGTTTAATGATGGGGATGCCCCTCGATGGTGTCCCTTTGGGGATTGCCCCTAGGGTGGGTGCCCCTAGGGTGTTTGATGATGAGGGGATGTCCCTCGATGGCACCACATTAGGGAGTGCCCCTACGGTGTTTAATGATGGGAGGGATGCCCCTCGATGGTGCCCCTTTGGGGAGTGGAGGGATGCCCTTCGATGGTGCCCCTTTGGGGAGTGGAAGGATGCCCCTCGATTGACTTCTTTACTAGGGAGGTGTCTTCCTATATGATTCTTCTGCTGGGGATTTCTAGGATAACATTTCCTTGGTTCGGGCCAGATGCTCTTGTCCGTCGGGGATTGTTGCCCCTTGATGTTTTGATCGCTTGGGGATCCTTCCCTTGAATGGACCTGTACATGAAAAAGTGTTCACATTAGTAGTTGTTCTAAAATTGCTTAACTTGATTCTTGATTGACTTTGTGAAAATAAAATTTTTTGCCCCGTTAATCAACGATCAAGGTGAGCTAGGGGTTTTGCCCCTCATATAAATTTGAATTAGATGTGTCCCTGCTATTTGAGGAATCCTGGTCCCACTTGAAAAATTGCCTTGAGGTTTGAGAAGGGGACCCGTATGGGTGGGGTGGGACTTGCACAGGTCCCATTTTTGATACAAGTGTGATATGGGACCCGTACGGGTGGGGGTGGACCCATACGGGTCCCTTCTTTAGGGACAACATGTCCAAAACTAGGTTTTCTGCAACCTTTTTTTGATTTTTTTATTTGTTCACTACATCCTAACCCTGCTAAACTGTTGTTTCGCCTTTGCAGTTCCCGTATAAGACTGCGGTAGCCCTAATCTTCTACATAAAGTGGCACGAGGAGATTCAAGCTGCGGGGATACCGAGCTGTTGACCCGTATTGACTCATTTGGGTTCACTGATATTGTCAGGGCCATTCTCCAAGCCCTAAAGATGCTGGCTCTTGGTGCTATTTGGACACTTACTGATAGATGGTCCGAGACAACGCATACTTTCCACTTGCCTATCGGGGAGGTCACTACTACTCCCTTGGACGTGTGTGCACTGACGGGATTGGATTAGAGCGGGGATGTCACCCACTTTGCCATTTATGTGGATCGCTGCTCGAGCCGAGGTAGGGGGTCATGTGGAGAGACTTCTTGGGGTTCGTCCTGGAGGGAAGGACAAGCTCAAGCATGGGGATCTTCACGACTACTAAATCTGGTAGCCTAGCCCTGTATCTGCGGAGAGGAGGGATCAGTATGCCCGATCTTTCCTACTGACCTTCCTATCCACCATCTTCTTTTCGATGTACTCGAGCAGCCTCAACTATGGTCTGCTGTCTGCTATTGAGGATCTTGCCGTTGTGCTAGGCAAGAATTGGTGTTGGGCCATTCTAGCACAGTTGTACTATAGGTTGGATGTTGGAGTTCGAGGCCAGTAGTCTGAGCTCAAGATCTGCCATCTGGTCCTCCTGGTGATTCCCGAACTCAATCTTTTGTGCTTTAACCTCTTATTTGAATTGCCTTGCAACTGACTTCACCTTATTTTATAGATTTGGGCCTTTGAGTATCATCTCATCCCTAGGCCAGGTTTTCCCGGGCAGCCTAAGATAGGTGTATGCGACCCTAGCAGTAAAAGGTCGGGACTGTAGCAGAGTATAGGCAGTTCCTCCGCCAACTGTGCTCTGATCGGGTAGACTTCTTTTGCACTAAATCTATATTTTACATTTCCACAAACTGTTAGTAGAAACTGTATTTACAAAGTAATGATACTTATAGTGCATTTACTTTGTGTAGGTCGTTCGAGACTCGTGGGACAAGATGGTCATCCACGAGAATATCGAGCTGATGCGGGCCAGCATGGATAATCGCCACTTCATGCTGGAGTCTCCTCTCTCCTTAGAGTGGTACTTCAGAAAGAGGGTCCGAGACTAGAGGTCCAGTGTCGTTGTGGAGAGATTGATCCCTCCCCCTGATGCTTGAGATGAATTAGGGGCTGTACCTGTTGGGTGAGGAGGCCCGAGTGATGTCAGTGGAGGATCCTATTCTGAGCTCATCAACTCTTCATTCCTTCCTCCCTACTATAGGATCCATTTCGAGGACATCCCCCTCGAGTTCCACTAGAGCAACAACGATGGTGGTGACGATGATGATGATGACGAGAGTGGATTGAGGGGTGACCGCGGGGCCCTTTCATGGTTCGGAGTATTGAGGGCCTAGCTAGGTCTTCTACTCCTTCTTCTTAGGCGTTTCTTTCACTCGACCTTTTTTATTTCTTTCATTACTTTCCTGAAATTGACTATGAACCTGAATGTAATTATTCATTGTTGTAGCCTCCTACCTCTATATGGAAGAGGCCTACTATTGCTGCCCTGCTGCCTTAGAGCCAACGATGAAGCAGTCTCGTACTTTAGGGGTGTGAGAAAGGGGGTCCTCCGGGCAAATTTGGACACTTCCTTTTGACTCCTCGACCATTCGGGGAAGAGAGCTGTCAGGGAGCTCGAGGAGTCGGTCCACACTATAAGCTTTACTCCCTCTAGCTCCACTCATGTAAGGAATTCTCTATTTTGATGTTGCCCTTATAATAATTGCTTAGAATGTTCTTATTCTGATATGGTTTTCTCTCTTAGGTGACCGTAGCTAAGGTAGAGAGGATCGATAGGGGTTTCTTCTCCGCCCGGGACCTGCTGCTAGCTCAGGATCCACTCCCCTCATAATTTTCTTTTACCTGTAAAATTTAACAAGCTATGCATGATGCATGCAATGATATTTATATATGTGTACTAATCTTATGATTTTCATTGTAGACCCTGTTGGCTATGGAGTGTGACAGGTCCGCCTAGGATCTAGATGCCTCTGAGGAGCAAGATAGGTTCCTAAAGGAGCAGTTGCGAGTAGCCACTACTAGGGCTAATCGGGTTAGGCCACTGGAGGAGGAGTTAGAGAGGGCTAGAGTAGAGACTTCTCAGGCGAGGGCCGAGGTCAAGGTGTTCCAGGGCCAGCTGGCCCGAATGACCGAGGGTAAGCAGATACATGAGCCATCCGATTCTTCTTCGGAGGAGGATAATTTGGCTTATCAGGTGGCGTCGGTGGCCACTTAGGTTGCGGAAGCTTAGCAGGCGGTAGAGCAGCGAGTATAGGAGACTAGTATTACCGTTGGAAGTATAGTAGGAGCCTTAGAGGCTAGGGTTCCTAATCTGCCTGCTGTAGCTACTGGTGGGGTAGAGGATCATATAATGATAGAAAGAGATGACCTACTAGCGGATACACAAGACCATACTCAGGATGAGCACTAGGGATAGGACCCCCCAATAGCTTAGATTAGGTTGTGCTTTTCTTACTTGTCTGGGTCCTTTATTGATCCTTTGCCTTAAGGATATTGTTGTCTTGTCCTTCTTTGATAAAGGCTTAAATTGCTGGTGAATTGACGAGTAACCAAACTTTCAAAGCTCTAGATTACTGAAAGACTGGCCCGACTGAGACCGACGAGTACTACTAAGATTTGGATGAGATCCATATGCCTATTAGGGACCCATTTGGTTGGGACTAGGCTTAAGTTGAACCTGAGTATGACTGGATTGCCCCTGTAAAGGCCTTTATATTGTTGTTGTGCTTCTCTCTAGTGAGAACCTTATCTTGAATCAGAAAAGAGGATCCGTACCCCTTTTGTGGACTTGTACAGGTTTATATGGATGCCTATACTTCTTTGCACTATGACTTGATTGGATAAGATTCATTCTTTGCACATCAGGGCGTGCATCTTTGAGTTATTATATAGTTGGAGATTAAGGATTGAGGTACCATAATTGTAAGGTGCTGTATATTGCATGATGCTAGTGGAAGCACTTGATACTAGCGCTTTTACTTTGAGTTCTACCTTTTGCATAGACCGCTTGACGTGATGCAACCTATTGAACTAATTTTTGTATTTTTCTTTTGTCTTAACTTTTGCCTGAATTATCCTTGGCGGCTCAATTCAACAGACTTTCTTTCTTTTCTTTTGTCTTAACTTTTGCTTGAATTGTCCTTGTCGGCTTAATTCAACAGACTTTTCTTTCCTGTCTTAACGTTTGCTTGAACTGTCCTTGGCGGCTCAGTTCAGCAAAATTCCTTTATTTTCGCTTCTTAGTGGTGTCCACACTGTAACATGGTGCAAGTTGGATGATGCTAATGGAAGCACTTGTGATGACGGACACAATACTATGTTCTATAATTATTGGTGCAAAATCATTTTGGTAATCCAAATACTTATTTTCATGGTTTCAAATGCAGATTTATGGAGAATTCGATGCAAAATGAAGTCATTGAGAACCTCGAAGCCTCTACTCAATTTGAAGCCAAACTATTTCTTTTATTTATGTTATTTGTCATTTAGTACAAATTTCATAAAATAATATGTTTAGGACGTTTTCTGATATTGTTAGGTTTAAAATGTTTTATTTGTCTTTATTTTACATTAGTATAGTTGGCTTATAATATCTCATTAACAATAGTTTAATGTAGACATTATTGTTTAGCTTTAAGTGCTTTAAAGGTTCTTTATTTAGTAACTCTACCTTTTTTAATATTTAAAGGAAGACAAAAATTGTAATAAAAATATCAGATTATAAGTTTAGTGAAAATATTTGTGTTATAACATATTTGGGTTTTGTTAATTTCCAAAAATTAATTGGGTTTTATTAGTTTCCAAAAACTAAAGTTTTGATTGTTCCCAAAAACACTCAACGGGTTTTGTATGTGATCCAAAAATATTTATCCACATCAAATCAGTCCCAATTTTATATTCTAATTCTATTTTTTGCTTCCGTCCGCCATCATTTGGTATCCAAGCCAAGGATTTGTGATCCTAATTTTCTTTTTCCATTGTATTTTTTGTGTTATCTTTTAAGAAAGAAGAGTAAACAAGTTTATGGATCAAAATCTCATTGCTAAATTCAAGAAATTGAGGTCAGAACTCGATGCTATTAAGGCCAAGAATGAAGCATTGGAATTACGTGTAAGGAAAAAGTTTGGAGTAAGGCCCTGTTCTTTTCAACTTATTTTCAGTTCAGTACCAATCAGTTCAGTTCAGTACCAATCAGTTCAGTTCAGTACCATTCAGTTTAGTTCAATTTCAGTATTCAGTATTCAGTATTCAATTTCAGTATCCAGCATTCAGCATTCAGTATTCAGAATTCAATATTTAGTTTCACACTATATCAATATTATTAATGTATATTATTATTCATATATATTAAAAAGCAATGAATATTAATGATAATATATTTCAATTTCAATTTTAGTTCATTTCTATTTATACATTATATAGATATTATTAATTAATATTAGTAATCACAATAACAATAAAGAAAAAGAAACCAATAATAATATTTTTAAAATTATTAATTATTATTTCTAACATAAATAATTTTGTAAGAAAAATAAATAAATAAATAAAAGTAATAATATTTTATAAATAGTGATAATAATTAAAATAATAAGGTAATATTCATAACAATAATTATAATAAATAATAATAATAATAATTTATAATGGTATATTTAATTATTATTATATGTAACAATTAATAAATTTTATTAGAATGTATAGTATTATTTAAAGTATTATTAATTATTATGTATTTTAATATTTTTAAAATATTAATTATATTATTAATTATAATTCAGTTTCAGTATTGTTCAGTTTCGGTATTTTCAGTTTCAGTACAGTTGAGTTCAGTTCAGTACCAATCAGTTTAGTTCAGTTCAGTACACCTACTTATAAGTTGAAAAGAACAGGGCCCAAGTCATCTAATTTTTGGCCTAAAATTTTTTTTTCTATTCCAAATCATGATCAGCCATCAAGTATATCCATTTCTTCATAAAATGAGTTAGCCTTTACACCACCACAAAATTCCATTTTAAATGTTTTGGAAAATTCTCAATCCATCCACCTAGTTAAAAAATTTTCTTCTCTTTCAAATCACATTATGCCTACAGATTTGTCCAAATCTTACAGAAATGAACCAGCCTTCACCACTTTCTATCAATGTTCATTTCAGACACTTTAATTAGTAAAAATGTATTTGAAAATATCTCATATGTTGATTCCATTGGAAGTGTATTAGAAAAGTAGGTTGTCAAAGGCTTGATATGTCAAAGGAATGAAGATTTGCTACCTGCTTCTGAAAATGAAATTTTGACCATTCAAGAGATTGAAGATCTCGAGAATGAGATGCTTTTTGGGGATGGGAAAGAATATGGTTTTCAGATTGGTGAAGAGGTAAAAAATGTGGATATTAAGAAGAAACATGTTTTTGAGAGGAATTACTTTTGTACTGAAGCTGAATGTCTCAATTTTCCTTATGTTTTGGACTTACAAGATTCGAGGATGAATCTTTTTGAAGAAGGGGAGAATGATGACTGACACAATACTATGTTTTGTAATTATTGGTGCAAAATCATTTTGGTAATCCAAATACTTATTTTCATGGTTTCAAATGCAGATTTATGGAGAATTCGATGCAAAATGAAAGTCATTCAAAACCTCGAAGCCTCAACTCAATTTGAAGCTAAACTAATTTGTTTTATTTATGTTATTTGTCATTTAGTACAAATTTCATAAAATAATAAGTTTAGGACGTTTTCTAATATTGTTAGGTTTAAAATGCTTTATTTGTCTTTATTTTACATTAGTATAGTTGGCTAATAATTTCTCATTAACAATAGTTTAATGTAGACATTATTTGATGGCGGACGGAAGCGAAAAAGAACACGTTTCTATTCTTATATTTTGAGAAATGAAACTGGAAAAGAAAATTGATGAATTTGAGATAGATGAATGTTTTTGGATCACACACAAAACCCTTGATTGTTTTTAGAAATAATCAAAACCCTTTAGTTTTTGGATACTAATAAAACCCAAATGTGTTTAAACACACAATTTCACTCAAAATATGATCTGATTTATTTGAATTTTGTTGCCCCTTTAAATAAGGAAACAACAAGGAGTTACAAAGCTGAAATAAAAGCTATTTAAGCCAAATAACTTTCTACTTAAAACCTATTTGAATTCTCATTTCAACAACAACTTTATTGAAATTAAACACAAAAGAAACAGCTGATCAATCATCCAAAACGTCCTCCTTTGCATGGGCTGGAAAACAAGTGCATAAATCAAGATTTAAGCACATTTTATTGGGCCTTAAATTGGTCTTCCATTGTAAGGGCTTAGAATAACTCTAAAAAGCTTCAAACGAGTTGAGTCTTCATGTTATATATGTATTCAAAGTTGTATTCTTTATTAGGATCGGCAACAACATCTTCTAAAAAGGTACAGAGGCTCGTAAATAAGAAACTTTATCAATTTGAATTTGCATCGAATCTTCCATAAATCTGCATTAGAAATCATGATAATATTTCGTGGGGTTATCGATCTATTTTGACACCAGAAAATAAAGACCATGGTATTTTTCCCTCCATCATTCTCCTCTTCTTCAAAAAGATTCATCCTTGAATATTGTAATTTTAAAACATATGGACGATTAATTTTTCCAAATCTACTTAAAAAAAATTCCCCAACAATAAGATGTTTCATATCTGAATCTTGTAAATAAACAAATGGATGTTTTTGTACTTCAAAATCACTACACACAAATTTTGTCTCAAGAAATTGTTCCTTCTCAATATCCACATGCTTAACCTCTATTTCTATAGGAAAATCAGATTATTTTTCAATTCCAAAAAGCATTTCATTCTCGAGATTTTCAATCTTTTGAATAGTCATAACTTTTTGTGTATGACAATCAGATTAGATATAAACATATTCTTGACATATAAAACTTTTTACATGCTCTTTAGGTACACTCTCAATCGAACAAGGAAATTAGTCATTTTCAAAAGCATTTGAATTTGGTGATACATTTGATATGGATTTTGGTGGGGATAGGAATATTCGGTTATTTGGCAAAGAAATAAGCTGATTAGAAGGTGTACTGTGACTTTGAGGATTCAAAATATTTTGAGGAAAAAACTTGAATTTATTGTTGATTCCTAACCTTTTGCGCACATGTGTGTCCAAGGCTTCATGTTTTACCTTGGCTGCCTCTAATTCTAACTTCAATTTCTGAAATGCATCAATGAGATTTTGATCCACAAACACGATTACTCTTCTTTCTCCAAAGGTGACACAAAAAATACAATGGGAAAAGAAAATTAGGATCACAAATACTTGGCTCTGATACCAATTGATGGCGGGCGGAAGCAAAAAAGAACACTTTTCTGTTCTAATATTGTGAGAAATGAAACTGGAAAAGAAAATAGATGAATTTAATCTAGATGAATGTTTTTGGATCACATACAAAACCCTTGATTGTTTTTGGAAACAATCAAAACCCTTTAGTTTTTGGAAACTAATAAAACCCAAATGTGTTTAAACACACAATTTCACTCAAAATATGATCTAATTTATTTAAATTTCGCTGCCCCTTTAAATAAGGAAACAACAAAGAGTTACAAAGCTGAAATAAAAGCTGTTTAAGCCAAATAACTTCCTACTTAAAACCTACTTTGAATTGTTATTTAAATAACAACTTTATTGAAATTAAATACAAAAAGAAACAGCTGATCAATCATCCAAAACGTCCTCCTTTGCATGGGCTGGAAAACATGTGCATAAATCAAGATTTAAACACATTTTATTGGGCCTTAAATTGGTCTTCCATTGTAAGGGCTTAGAATAACTCTAAAAAGCTTCAAACGAGTTGAATCTTCATATTATTTATGTATTCAAAGTTGTATTCTTTATTAGGATCAGCAACAACATCTTCTAAAAAGGTACGGAGGCTCATATATAAGAAACTCTATCAATTTGAATTTGCATCGAATCTTCACAAATCTGCATTAGAAATCATGATAATATTTCATGGGGTTATCGATCTATTTTGACACCAGAAAATAAAGACCACTGTATTTTTCCCTCCGTCAACTTGGCACTTCGGATGATGTGTGCTATCGAGTAGCTTCACAGTGGGAAAACTAAACTTGAGGGATCCTAACTGTGAAACATTGCTACTACAAATGATGCTTGAAGAACAATAGCAAGTGCAAAATACTGGCATTTTTTAATTGAGTAATAACTTTTGCATAGACAGCTTGATGTGATGCGATCTATTGAATTGATTTTCATATTTTCTTTCTTTTGTCTTAAATTTTGCCTGAATTTCCCTTGGTGGCTCAATTCAGTAGACTTTCTTTCTTGTCTTAACTTTTGCCTGAATTATTGACGGCGGACATAGTACTATGTTCTCTGTTTATGGGTACAAAATAAGAGTGGTAATTTTAAGAAAGGTTCCCAAGATTTCAAATCAAGATTTATGGAAAATAAGTGTAAATTCAAAGGCACTCAAACATAAATTAAAGCCCATTTAATGAAAGTCGATCAAGTTATTTTATTGGCTGAAGTTTATTTGGCTGGTAATTTAAGGTTTCAAATAATTATATGTCTTTATTTTGCTTTATCAGATTTTTAATAATAAGTCATTAAACATGACATTATGTAGACCCATATGAGGCAATTTAGAAAAAAAAACATGACATTATGTAGACATTAGATTTATTTAGCTTTAAGAGTTTTTATTGCTATTTCTTTGTAACTCTTTCTAGGTTTTAAGAGTTTAAATTTCATTGTTACTCTTAGTTTTAAGTGTTTCATTTAGTAACTCTTCCTTTTTTACTATTTAAAGGAAGACAAAAATTGTAATAAAATCATATTATAATTTGAATGAAAGAGAATTGAGAGAAATTGCATTTTGCAATTCTTTAAGGGTTTTGTTAGTTTCTAAAAACTAATTGGAATTTATTAGTTACCAAAAACTAAAGGGTTTTGATTGTTTCCAAAAACAATCAAGGGTTTTGTATGTGATCCAAAAATATTCATCTATCAAAATTAATCCATTTTCTAATCAACCATCACATATCAGTCCAAATTTTATTCTTACACTTTTTCGCTTCCGCACGCCATCAGTTGGTATTAGAGCCAATGATTTGTCATCCTACTTTTCTTTTTCCATTGCAATTTTTGTGTCACCCTTGTAGATCGAATATAAATCATGTTTGTAGATCAAAATATCATGATGGAATTCAAGAAATTGAGGTCAGAAATAGATGCTCTGAAGGCCAAGAACAATGCCTTGGAAACACATGTGTGCAAAAGGTCAGGAATTATCTATAAATTCAAATTTTATCCTCAAAATATTTCTAATCTTCAAAATCATAGTGCACCTTCCAACCTACTCAATTCTTCGCCAAAGAAATGAATATTCATATCCCCTCCAAAATCCATATCAAATGATTTAACCAACCTAAATTCCTTGGAAAATTCTTGATCTCTTTCTATTCACACTCCACTTACCAATTTGTTGGATTCTTAGAAAAATGAACCAACCTTCACCACCCCCACCAATGCCCATTTTAGACACCTTAATCAATGAAAATGCATTTGAAAATATCTTATCTCAGTTCCATTGAAAGTGTATCGAAAGAGCTTGTGAAAGGCTTGATTTGTGAAAGGAATGATGATTTGCAATTTGTTCCTAAAAGTAAATTGATGACCATTCAAGAGATTGAAAATCTTGAGAATGAAATATTGTTTGGAGACGTAACTGAATATGATTTTCAATTTGAAAAAGAGGTTAAACTTATGGATACTGAAAAGAAGCATGTTCATGAGAGGGAATTTATTAGTAGTATTTTTGGATAAAATATTTTTCCCGATGTTCTTAATTCACAAGATTCGAGGATGAATCTTTTTGAAGAAGGGGGAGAAAGACGGCGAACAAAATACTATGTTCTTTGTTTATGGGTACAAAATAAGATTGGTAATTTTAAGAAAGGTTCCCATGATTTCAAATCAAGATTTATGGAAAATAAGTGTAAAGGGTTTTGATTGTTTTCAAAAACAATCAAGGGTTTTATATGTGATCCAAAAATATTAACAATCAAGGTTTTTGTATGTGATCCAAAAACATTTATCTATCAAAATTAATCCATTTTCTATTCAACCATCACATATCAGTCCAAATTTTATTCTTACACTTTTTTCGCTTCCGCACGCCATCAATTGTCCTTGGCGGCTCAATCCAGCAGACTTTGTTTCTTTTCTTTTGTCTTAACTTTTGCCTGAATTATCCTTGGCGGCTCAATCCAGCAGACTTTTCCGACTTTCGCATGAACCTTATTTCTTTTATGGTTCATCGGTGCTTTTGTCTTTTGTTGAATAATACATGCACAGTAATGATAACAACAAAGAGCACAAAATGTAGAGAAGAAACTGATGTTCACGTACTTGCGATTATTTCACCTAAAGACATGCACGCATTCATAAGACCAAGATTTTTAGCAAATCATAACATGTTCATCGATGAAATTAAATTTGAGTGCGTGGGCAATGGTAATAGTTTCCAATGGTTAACCCTTACCTGCTTTTTGGTCCTTTTACGGATTTTTCAGAAAGCAACTAACGTTTTTCTCTCGATGCCCTAACTTTTGCCTAAGCCGCCCTTTTTGGGATTTTCAACTTAGCGGGCTTTATTTGTGTTGGGGTACCCTAACTTTTTCCTGATCGGTTTGTGGAATACCGATCAGCGGGTTGCACCCTAATTTTTGCCCGAGTAGTAGAAGACCACTCGCCGGGTGATTTATTATATTTTTCTTTTGTGGTGTGCTGATTTTTTGCGATTTATTTCTTTTAACCTAAACATGATAGCCCTTAAGTCTGTCTTGATTCACTGGACGAACTCATTTCAACTCCCTTACCAAGGATTTTCTTAACCACGAATGGTCCTTCCTAATTAGGCCTGAACCTACCCCAAGCATCTGTGTTTACTTGGAGTAGTTGTTTAAGAACCAGATCACCCGCCTTGAGATGTTGCTTCGGGTATCTGACCCTATTGTTGTAAGCTTGGGCCATTTAGTGTTGGAATGAGCATGTTCTTCTCTTCTGTGAAAGAAGGAGGTCATGTTATTGTGGGGAAGCTTCTCCTTCTTGTGAAAGAAGGAGATGTAGGATGAGGGGTCTTCTTTCTTTTGAACAAACAGAGAAAGCATTTTTCTTTTTGGAGGGATATTTTGATGGAGATATAGGTCCAAGGGAGGTACCTACTATTAGCACGGTCTACTCGACCCGATGAGGATTTATACCTATTTCAATCAGTGATTAGACAAGGAGCCAAGAAGGACTGAATTGTCGCCCAAAAAATCCTAAAAATTCCCATTTGTCATAATAGTCCAAGTTGCATCCTTGAAATGCTTAAAATCCATTTCCAAATAATCAAAACTGTCAAATTGTCAAATAGTAAAACTATCATGAAAACATAAAAAATTGTCATTTTTAGGGCTTATACGATCGAATTTGGCCAAAACACTTAAGCCTCATTAGGCCGTTTTGGTCAAAAAATTGTCAAATAGGTAATTAGCCGGCCAGCTAATTATAAATAGTAAAAAAGTCAAATCTTACCGAGATTTGCCAAGATTTGCAGAGATTTTGATAATATTTTGTCAGATAGGTAATTAGCCCGTCGGCTAATTACCTACCTTCTATAAATAGATGAGTTGCCCCCTCGTTTTCCACGGATCAGAAATGCCTCCTATTACGCCATTTTTGTGTTCCTAGGGTCCTGAAACTCTGCCAAAACACTTTCAAATCCGAGCTTTACTACCTACATCAGGTATAAACTCAATTTTCTATCTTTTTAGATCAAGATTTCACAGTGACCTTCGATCTAAAATGACTCAATTTCTCAAAAACCCCGCATTTCCTCTTCCAAATAATTTAAGATTATAACCATAACTTGGATTAAATCTATTTTCCATATCAACAATAATCTTTGACAACTTTGGTCCCGCACCGGCTCTCAAGTCATCCTGAATAGACGGAAAGGTAATTGGGGGTAGTTGGCTCTAAGCCAACTTTTAAATTCATTTTTATTATTTTATTATTTCACATTGCGTTTTCATTTATCTGGTTAAGTGGGCCATTGGAGCCATTTAAACTATAATTGGTGTAAATAAGCTCACAGGTACAGGTAAAATACCCTGAATGTGAGGAAACTCTATCCGAGTTTCCGGGCCAAAACCCAAACACTGTCGTTGTGAGCACAGGCTTTTTGGTTACCCTCGGAACGATGACGAGTTTTTGCTCTAACCTTTTACGGTCTAGTTGTTCCATTATTTTAGAATTGAATCGCGTTTGGCAAGTTCTTTGTTGACGATTTTAAGATCTTTGACCCTGATTAATTAAACATTGGATCGCTTATAATTTGTTAACCGCTTCCTTTCCCCTCGCACGTAGTAAATTGTTTCACAATTTTTTCCTTAAAAATCTGGACATTTTCAGCGAGTCTCATTTGCACCTTGGTTCCCCGAGCTTTCCGAAATGTTAAGTATCGCCCCGTTCGGATGCCCGTAGTATAGTTTGTTCGCATTTTGGGCCCGACTCGCTGGGCCACTTTGCCTTTTTCCCTAGGATGCCCCCGATCTGGCGGCGGCGGCCGGCGCTGCCCTAAGAGGCTAGGCCGCGTGGTCTATGCGCCGGGACGCTTGGACCATACAGTAGGCCGCATCATGCGACGCGGCCTAGATCTGGCCGCATCATGTGACGCGGCATACCAAATCACGTGACGCGGCCTTGGCCCAGCCGCGTTAGTAACGCGACCTTCGCGCGTGGTTTTCTTTGTCTGGAGTTTTTCCGAGTTTTCCTTGGCCAGCAAGTCTGGTTTTGGGATTTTTCCATTAAATATTACATTTGGAGGATTAATTTGGGTATTTTACACTTGAAAAGTCTATAAATACCCCTTAAAAATCAGATTTAAGGGAAGAACTTTTCCTTTCTTTGGCTGATTTTCAAGAGAAAAATTCCTACAATTCTAAGGCTTTAGGGAGAAAAAGTTTAATAATATTGGAAAAATCTAAGCCAATATACTTGGTTCTTGATTTCTAAATCTTATTATACTTAATCTCTTAGGTTAAATCATTAAAATCTATCAGAAATCTTAGGTAAAAATTGGTTTAAATAGGATTTAGGGACTTTTTCCTCAAAAATCACTAAATCCCTTGCTAAATCGGTTGTTTCGTCGGGTTTTCATCTCAAATCCGTCACAAAAGCTTGCCAAGCATCCGGTTCGAGTCTCGAGAGTGGATTCAGACCTTTAGGTAACTTTCTGAGTTCCAATCTATTTCTTCTATTATTTATTTCTGCTACTGTGTTCTTTTTAGTTATTTTTTCGGGCGTTTGGCCCCTTTATTCGTCCTTTTTGTGATTTTCTGTCAAAAATCTGGCTGACTGTTTTGGCGAACATTAGGCCGACTGAACGTCACCTAGGCCGCCTTACTGAGTCGGCCTACCGCTTCATCCAGTCGGCCTACGGGTCGCTCAAGCGGCTAACCGTTGTTTTGTCAGATTTTCTGGGTTCTTTCCCTCCCAAAGCTGAAAAACCAAATTTATTTAAGCATTTTAAGTCCGAATCTACTGCAACAGGTAGGAAACGACTTGAAATTTTATTAATCTTGGATTTTTAGACATAAAAAGGTCGATTCTGGCTTGTTTAGACTCTTTTTCCTAGCAAGCCACTTTAGTGGGATGAAGGCCGACTGAGCGTCATCTAGGCCACCTCGTTGAGTCGGCCTAAACTTATCAAAAATTTTAAGTTTAATTTTAAAGAGATTGATCCCCAACAGAGTCGCCACTTGAGCAGATGACGTTTCGGACGGGCTGCGAGGACGGGTCGGTGGACCGATCTCCTGAAAATCATGGGCGTGATGGTGATTGCGGAAAATGGTTTTGCATGTTTTTATGTTCAAAAGATAAGAGATCGAAATCCCGTACTTAAAATAGAGTCGCCACCCGGTTCAGCTCAACCGGGAAATTTTGGTACGATTTTCCCACCGGGTGGTAGACCATACCTTAAGTAGAGATTCTGAGTTCGGATGATGTTAGCTATTTTACATTGGCCAAGTCAAAGTATTTCATTCTTTCTTAATCGGTTTTAATCCACCCTATTTATTGTGTTTTCAGTTTTTTATATTGTTATCGTGTTTATCGAGCATTCAAAGCGGTAAATAAATAAATTATTACAGTTATCCAACAAATAAAATGCTGAAAATAAAATAATAATTACAGGGCATTCCAAATCCTATACATTTGTCTATACAATAAATAAAATACTCGAAGGCCTAACATTCATCTATCCCAAATCTACCTGCAAAAAACGGTTAGCACAAATATGACATGTTTTACGAGATATATCACGTAACATGCATAGTCAGTAAATAAAACAAGACTCGAGTTAGTTTGAACATGGCATATTTATTTACATTTTATGGAGCCCGGTTGGATGGCTAAAAATGGGGTTTAAACGGCGTTTGCGGGAAAATTCCGTTATATCCATATTTTAGACTCGACAATTATTTTAACCGGATTATTAGTGAAAATGCCACATGTTATGGGGTGAGGTCTGCTTTCAAGAGGTTCTAGACCCCGTCGTTACGCTGTACATCCTAGCTTCGGGAAATAAAACTAAGTTGGAAATAAAACGAAAATAAACTGTTGTCCAGAACTCCATACTGCCGCCAGTATGAATGAGGCCGTTGGCGGCATCACTGATGCCGCTAGCAATCTCATTTACACAGGCAGACTGTATGACATTCTGGATACCATAAAGAAAGGGTCCTGCAAGAAAATAAGGTCGTTCGGGAAAAATGAGGCCACTGGCGGTATCAACGATGCCGCTGGGGACATGGTTGATACCACCAGCGGCTTCAGTTTCTTGCAGCAACTGTTTTTGGCCGGAAAGGGACCAAAAACCCAAAACTAAGCACAAAATAACAACTAAACACAACAAACAAGTAAAATGAAAGCCAAAGAGCTATGAGACTCAGAATTTTTACCTCGGGGCCGTGAATCCACCTCTTCGTGATACAAAGAACACCTCCGGGGAGCTCAAATGATGATTTGGGAAGTAAAGGGGTGATTTAAGTCTCTAAATCCTAGTTTAGTGATTTCTAACCTAAATTTCACCTAAATATCAGAGAGTTCAGTAGAGAAAAACCAAGAAAAGATGGATTGAATCCTCTTTTCTTACCTTTTCTAAACTTTATCCCACTAGATTTAGCTAAAATACTCAAAATCTCCTTAAGATTTTGAGTGGTGGAAGTGTCGAACCTTTATTTTGGTTGGAAATGCCCCCTTATATAGGCTAGAATCCGGTGGAAATTGCCTTTGATCAATTATCCGACGGATATCGAGCAAAAAGGCACACAGCTGTTTTGCAGCAGAAAATCATGCCGCCGGCGGTATCGATGTGGTCGCCGGCGGCCTCACTCTCCTGACAGGTCTGAAAAGCAAGCATGAAACAAGCCCGAAATCAGGAAAAAAGCAAGAAAATCCGGCCAAAAGCAATTTCAGCGGGATGATCTGCATTATTGGGCTCTTTTTTTACTTTTTATGGGTATTTTGGACTAAATTATTTTTTGGGTGCAAATCATCGGTCTGAGCTACCACCGGACGCGTTATCAGACCTGTCGAACTGAATTTTTCCGAAAATAAAATCCGTAGAGAATTTTATATCGATAATAGAAATTCCAAAAAAAGAATTTTTATCGTGAAGACTAAAATCGAGTATATGTCATCATCATCTCGCAGGAGAGACTGTGAAATATTATGCTGACACTCCGCCTCACTTTCAATCATATTAAAAAACTAACATCTTGACTAATGTATTACACATCGAAATCTAAAATGAATATTACTAAACAAAAATCCAAAGTTATAGCACGAAATGAAAAGTTAGTGTAAATAATTGAATGTTATACAATTATAAGTTTCTAATAATACATTGGTACCTATATATTTTTTTTATAATATTATATAATTTTATATATTTTATTTTCATTCAACTATTATTATATTTTTTTTTTAAATTCATCACTTTTTCATCAAATAAATTGTGTTGACTGGGACCTATAAAAAATCATAAAACCAAAAGCATTTGCAGGCTTTAGTAACATGAAAGCATACACAAATGATGTTCAATTCCATAATAAAATTGCAAAAAAAAAAAACTAGAAACATTAAATGCAAATTCAACATGCCACAACATTATAACCTTATTGTTGTTACAAATTATCCTAAATGACAAAAACAAAGCTATACTATATTTGAAAATATTCCCATTGACAAACGTTTGATTATGAATAGATTATACCACTATCTTATCAAAGTGGTGTTAGGTGGCTGCCGAAGTTATGGCTCGTTTAGTTCGCAGAATGCCTATTATCTAAATAAAAATGAATAAAAAGATGTTAAATATGACACATAATTTATCTAAATACCATCATCGGATGAAATAGTTATTTTTAGTTAATATACATCTCATGAAATAACTATTCCTACTTAATTTAAGGAATAACTATTTCCATGAGATACATAGTTATTTTATTCAACAACCGGATTCTTGAAAATTTCTCCTAGGCCAAACCCATCCGTTTCCTTCCAAACTTGGCACATTTTATAACATGTCACCTTTAACTTTTAAGTGTTCCACTCTAACTCCTAAAGTGTAAAATTGATACAGTTTTCCATCAGTACCATATATAAGTTTCTGATTGATTTGACTATTTAAAGATGTCATTTTTTAAATTTTTCTGTCTCTAATCAGAAGTTGATAGGTGACATTAAATGAATAAACTATATTAATTTTATAACGATAAAGTAAAATATTTAAAAATTAAATATGACATAAGATAAAATGTTTTAAGTTGAATTTCCCTTATTATAATCACGTGTCCATCCAACCATTTTATTGCTATTTTTATTTTTATTTTTGGGGATTTAAAAGTTAAAATAAACAATGAATTAGTTGCGTCTGTCCCTATTAAAAAAACTAAAAATTAGTTACGTTTGCTGACAAATATTACACAATATGGCTGTTTCGTTTGACCCACGAATTATTTATTTCCATTCTTTGAATAATTCCCTCTTTAAGACTTGCTGAGCAAAACCCACATTACATTCAATTCAGTAGCATAATGGTATCTGAATCAATTGATTTGTTGAAGCAGGAACTCCCCGTTCACCAAGATTCATTGCTTCTCAATGGTCATCTTAACACCGGCCTCGTTCTCGTTGATCTTGTCAATGGTTTCTGCACCGTCGGCTCTGGCAATTTGGTACTTCCTTCTCTCTTTTTATATGTATGATTCAATATTTCCCGCTTTTCAACGAAAAATTTTGATCCACCAGGCCCCAAAGCAGCCGTACAGCCAAATTTCAACGATGGTTCAGGAATCGGTGAGGCTTGCCAGAACATTCTGCGATAACAAATGGCCTGTTTTTGCGTTTCTCGATTCTCATCATCCTGATATTCCCGAGCATCCTTACCCGCTTCATTGTATTGTTGGAACTGATGAGGCTAGACTTGTTCCTGGTTTACTGCTCTCCTTTTCTTCTGCTAATGCTTTTTTTTACATAATTTTTAGGTTATGCTGCATTTTTTTTTAATTTGTTTTATGATGTGTAGAATTGCAATTCTTGGAAGGAGAACCTCATGTCGTATTGAAGTGCAAGGATTGTATTGATGGATTTGTGGGTTCCATTGAGAAAGATGGCTCCAATGTGTTTATTGATTGGGTCCAAAATAATCAAATCAAAGTTGTGAGTATTTTTCATTTTTCCTCTAAGATTTCCTCTGTTGTTCTTTGTTTTCTTTTGGTATTTGACATGAATTTGTTATTCAAGTTACTGGTGGTAGGGATATGTACAGATATATGTGTGCTGGATTTTGTCAGTTCCACTTTATCTGCCAGAAATCGAGGGATGCTTGCTCCTCTAGAGGAAGTCGTTGTATATTCTAAAGCCTGTGCAACCTTTGATTTTCCAGTTCATATTGCAGTGACTGTCAAAGACGCTCTTGCACATCCACAGGTGATTTGAAACAGAATTGCAGTCTGATTCCTCAAAAATGAGTTTAAACTAGTCCAATAAACTTATTTGCGATATAAATGCCAGATTGTATGCAAACTGTATAGATTTACCTACTGTCTGCTATTCTGCTCAAAGCTACTTTTTAACACATGGACTTAACTTTGTACTGATCCTTGGCTATTGTTGGTATCATGCCAAAATATAACTTTAAAAGGAACTTCTCATGTTCAGTTGTTTCATTGGATTAGATAATGAAATTTTCTTTATCCTAAGTTACACAGAAGAGTAATGGATCACCCTTTCTGCAAAGATGGTCACTGCAAAGCAAGCAACTTTATCATCTTTCAAGCTACTGCACATGTGAGCACACATGTTTGGTATTACCTAGAAATACCATTGTTTTGTCTGGATGACAGTTACCGAGAGCAATCAATATCTAGGGAACAAATACAAAAGTTCAAGAATCTCTCCTCAAAAAATTGTTTTATTCCCATTTACTTCAGTGTTCTGCTAAAATGTTGTAGACAAAAGCTTCTAGGCATGATGAAGCAATTTCTTTAACGAACCAAATGAAAATATAATTAATACTGTAAATGCTGTAAGGCCGTTTGTTACCGTAGAATGAGGTGTTGCAGGTAGAGTCAGAAGAGTGATGTGAATAACAGTTAGGTGGCGTTTGGTTCGCGGAATGTCTATTATGTGGAGTAGAAATAGAATTGTATGGAAAGATGTCAAATATGACACATGATCCATCTAGAATCCGTCGACGCACGGAATAGAAATTCCTAGTTTCCATGAGATGCATGTAAACTAGGAATTGCTATTCCGTGCGTCGACGGATTTTAGAGACATACTATATTTGACATCTTTCCATTCAATTCTATTTTTATTCCACGGAATAGGTATTCCTCGAACCAAACGAGCCCTTAGTACTTTCGGAGTGCGATGAATAAAAGTACTTTAGGGCATTATATTCTTTATTCTTGTCATTGTTGGATAATATTTTCTTAAGTAATTGGCTTCTGTATTTGGTGAATTTCTAACTCTTGTATTGTATTTGTTACTTCTATTGCATGGACATACATACTAGGGGGATCTGTCTTTAGTATTTTGTTTCACTTGTTTTTCCTTCATTGCAGGAGCTAATGCATCATATAGGGCTTTACATGGCAAAGGGACGGGGAGCTAGGTTGGTATCAGAGGTATCTTTCAGTGAAATACAAGAGCCACGGTCTTAGCCTATCAAGAAAGAGAGGGCTGGGAGTCGTAGTTTCTCACAAAGGAGAGATGTAACTCTGTAAATTTGATGCTTTTGTTTATATAATTTGCTTGACTAGTGAATATATTACTGCACTTTATTGCAGACTGAGCATGGATACAAATAAGATCTGTTCTGAAATGTAATTGGCGCATTGTAACAGAATATCGCTATTTAAGAATTCACACATTTGTCTTAGTAACTCATAATTTTATGTTGCAAATTCTTAGATTGCAAAGACAAGTTTTGTAGCAGCTTCTTGGTTATATTATAATCTAAGGTTGGTGTTTATGATTAGCTTAGTTTCTTCTTCCATAATTTTTGAATGCACATGGAACTGATCCCAGTGGTTTGTGTTTTTAGATTCGAAGCTTAATGTGCTAGAAGCATAAAAAACTGGGACAAAAAATAAGGAAATTTTCTGTTGAAAGTTTAACATAAACAAAATCAAGCATTGCCATTAAAAAAAGTCTGAATATTCCTGCTGGGTATTGTTACCTGTAGACATCTAGAAACTAAGGAAAATACTCCATATCAACAGAAAATAGAACAACAAAAAGACAGAATGGGTGCTGATCATCAGCAAGCAGAACCATTTTACAAATTTGTTCCTGATTTTAACCCGTTGTATTTCTTTTGCAGAGGGGACACACACGAGAAGAACGAATGCTTCTGTTTTTTCGGTTTAATACCGAAAATGAAAGAACGCAAAGGAATTCGAGACCTGCTCTCTGAATTTGGAAGTTGAATATTGGGTTGGTCCTTTGTTCTAGAAAGCTTGTATTCCTCATCCATCTTTGCTAGGGTTTTCTCAATTTCAAGCTGGAGAGTTGTCACATGATCCAATCCAGCCTGCAATTCATCTGCAACCTTATTATTCTCCTGCTTCATGTTCAAAATCTCGCCCTGGAATTTCGCTGCTTGGTAGCTCGTAAATTTGAAATCCTCATCTTCAGCACTCTCCTTCAATGCAGATGTGATTTCTTCCTGAATATTGCACAAGGACGAGAATCGGCTCTTCACTTCATCTTTCAACTGCACACCTGTCTCTAACCACACTGATAATTCGGTATGTATCTCTCGTAAATGAGTATATAATGGCTTTGCATCTGATTTAAGTGCACTTTTTGGATCATGGTTGCTGTCTTGCTTTTTCGAATCAACACTACCTTCTTGTTTCCTTTGTTTCTCCTCGAGTTTTTCCAATTCAGACTGTAGATCTTTTATTTCTGTTTCGAATTTCTGTATTTGGTGGAATGTAGAGCTGAATCTTAACCAGAAATCTAAGTTCTCCTCGAGCACTTCGTCGATACCTGTCCTTATTTTTTGTTCAACTGGAGAAATTTCCGATTCTTCCATTTGAAGCAATTTATCAGATTCTGCTTCTATTGTTGAGGATTCAGTTTCGTTTCCGAGTTTACTTCTTAACAGTTTAATCATTTCGTCCTTTTTTGCATTTGTACCCCTTAACTCTCTTAACTGTATTGTTATATCTAAAAGGCCATCCCCGTTCTTGTTTGATGCTTCCAAAAGCTGCTTCTTTGCATCCTTGTAATTTCTAAGGACTGTAGTGTACTCATTTAGTAAAAACTTTTCTCTATCTGTCATACCTTCGGTGTACAAATGCTTCCAGTTCGGCTCATCTTCTATCTCATCATCTCTCTCCTTTTCCTTGTGCGAAAAGTCAAGAATGTTAAAAGTGACATGTTTCCCTTTCTGTAATTCATCGGTATCAGCCTTCTCTTTCGGCAAAGAATCGGATTCAGATTCAGATTCCTTCTTTTTCGGCGAAGATTCAGATTCAGTTTCCTTAACTGCTTCTTGCATCTTCAAAACCTCTGTATCAGCCTCGCTCTTAGTATCGTGCTTCTCGTCTATCACTTCATCTGGCTTCACATCATGCAGTTTCTCGTTAAGCTGATCTAGATCCTGATGTGCTTCGCTAAATTGTGTTTGAAGATTCTTATTCTGGCCTTCGACATTTTGGTCTAGCTCCTGAAGTCCAAGTAACTTTTCCTCCATTTCTCTCAGCTTTTCGCTCAAATTATTTTTCCCGTCGATGAGCGTTGCCTTGTCACTTTCCAGGATTCCAATTTGTGTCTGAAGGTCATCTGTCTCGGTTCTCATTCTCTGTATAAGTCCCGTCTGTAACGAAACCGAAGCTTCCAAGTTAATTACCTTGTGCACAAGTGCATCGATTTGCTCTGCAAATTCCGTCACAGTTAGAGATGGAGATCCTGTATTAATATGCTCCCTAATCTTTTCACGCAACTCCTCCATATCCTTTCGTTCTTGTGTAATTGTTGTAGTCAATTGTTGTTCCGAGTTTTCCGAGGTTTTCAACTCTGTAGCTTCTTCTCGATCGGGAATTGGATTTTCGTGTTCATCTAGAAGCTTCCCTTTAAGAAAATTCAGTTTCTCTCGAGCATCGCTGATCCTCGTGTGCTCTAATTTAGCATCTTCCATAGATTTCTCGTGTTTCTTCTCTAACTGAGATAAAGTATCATTGCACGATTTCAATGCAGCTGATGCCATTAATGTTCGAGCTTCATCGTCCTCAATAACACTCCCAGCACCAAATTCATCCTGCAAACTGCAAACCTTTTCCTGCATTTCCGTAATTTCCTTGTCAATCTCCCAATACTTGGCTAACTGGCCCTCGTAAGAGCTTTTCACGAACTCTTTCTCGGTTTGCAAAGCCAGAATATTCCTCTGAAGCCTGTCAATTTCGTGGAGTCCTTCTGATTGGCTCAAACCGGACTTAGCCACTTGATGGACGATCGGTTGTTTCATAGACATTCTTGACTGTAATTTCTTATTTGCCGATTTCCAGGCTTTTTTCACTTCTTTTGGAGCTTTAGTTGGGGCTTTGGGAATATTGGGTTTCGGGGGATCTGAAGGTTTTCGAGGGAACCGTTGATTTGAGTCTTCATCGTCATCTTCCATGGCAAACTGTACTTGTTCGGGGAAAACGGAAGCAATGGTGTTGTTTGCATTTTGTAGCTCGGTTGATATGTGATCATAGCGCTCGGCAAGAGCCCTGTAAGCTCGGTATGATTCCTCGACAAAACTTATAAGTTCGGGTCGTTTTTTGTAGTACATTTCTGCCCTCCTGGCAAAGGAGTCTCCATCCTCTTCTATTAGTTTCAGCACATATTGGACCTTCTCTTCCATATCTGCCATATTGCCCATTTTACAAGTTCAATAATTAAAACAGAAAATCTCGTAAAAATGTAATTTTAATGATGAATTTATTCTAACATTCATTTTTAACAACTGGCCTGTAAACTACAGATTCGACCACTTTTTATGCACAAGTGAATCAGATTCAAGAAAATGGACTTCCATTGTCCCTATTTTAGCAAAAAAAAAGATCTAATTTTAATGTTTGGACTATTAAAATTGTTTATTTGTTATCTGCCATGTTTAGTTTTTGCCTATTTGGTGTCGGACCTATCCAAATTATAAGTGTCCATCCTAAAATATTAAAGACGCAAACTATCAGTACTGTTATTTGGAGCACCAACATGTTTTGTTGGTCATCCATAGATTGTCAACTCTCAATAGTTAAGTTATACTAAAATTATATATGTTAGACAGGATTGAATTAGTCATACACTGAATTGATAATTTCAATAGGTCATGCATCAAATTGAGTTATGTGACAACAAAAAAAAGTATTTAATCCCCAAAGCATTGAATCAAATAACAAAATTCACTCAAGTTTCATGGTAAAACCTGGATTAAATTGAGTTTATACTGAAACACATTAATTTCAATTGTTCTCTCATTTAATAATATATAACAGTATAACAGTTTCAAATCCAAATTGCAAATTTAAAAGATCAAAATCTTAAAAGAAGAGAAATAATTACCTTGAAGGTTTTGCTCCATCCATTTGGATTGTTTGGTTCTGATGTGACTTGCCCACCACCATGAATAGGCATTGCTTGCAGCTCTCTGCAACATTTTTCTTTCTTTCTTGTTTTTCAGACAAAACAAATTGTGTTGTTTATTTTTTTCAATCTATATCAGAAGAAACATGCATTTCTCTATAGAGTTAAGTATGCAAGTCATGGAAACCAATAACATGTTGGTTTTTTTTAGTAAGAAAATGTATTTAAAATAAAAAAAATAAGAGTAATAATTATAATTGAAATTCGAAGAAACAGAAAGTGTTTTGTGGAATAAAGAAAGGAATGTGAGAGATTGTGTATTGATTTTAAGAGATTCTAAATATTGGAACATGGATGAGAGTTATTTTCGCCTTTATTTTCTATTCAAACCTTTCCATTTTTTCAATTTTATTAATAAGGTTTCCATCTGCATTTAATTTTTAATTATTGAGAAAAAAAGTGAAGAGAGATCTATTGACTTTCCAGGGTGTTTTTGGGAACCTACTTTATATTTTGCCTAAGAAACATGTAACTTAGTAATTAATTATGGAAATAAAACCCTTAACTTGAGGAATAAAAGTTGATTAAGCAACCTGTCAATGAATTGCATACTTTACAAAAATTAATACAAATATAGATAACCTTGAGGCTCCACTTGAAACTAATGAATTCCTCGTAATTTTTGGGAATTCATTTGCAAATCCTTATTTTTGTATTTGGAGAGTAAAAAATAGGAATTTGAATTCCATGAATTGAAAATCTATGGAATTGATTGCACCTGTATCAAATCCCACCAAAATAGATGGAATTTGCAAATTCGATTCTTATTTTTTGGTGAAAAAATTTAAAGGACAATAAAACTCTTTTTTAAACTATAAATACAAAATGTATTTTTGGGATTTAATTCCTATTCTATCTGTAAATTTTGATAAGTGACAATATAAAAAATTTTAATTTATTATTTTTGCGATTTCAACATATGAAGGGGATGTTAATAAATTTTTAGGCATTTTAAGGTTACACTTAGATTTGACAATTAGTTGTTTAGCGGTGAAATTTTATTTGGACATTTTTTTTAATTGTGTTGACAATTTTTAAGAAACCTATTGTTGCATTTTATATCAATGTGTGATTTTATAGACTAAATATTATTGTGGCGTATGTCTCAGGTTTGAGTCACACCAGGGATGAATGTGGGATTTTTTGTATTTATTGTAAGTGCAGTTACGTAAATTTTTTTAATAAAATTGACTAAATACTACTAGATTTATAATTACTTGGCTTTTTAGAGAATCATTAACAAATGAATGTTTTAAATTATTTGTTTCAATTACAAAATAAGGAATTCATTCTGAATTCTAATTTTATATTCATTTATTTCAACTAAAATGAATTCCAACGAGGAATTCATTTACAAATGAATTCCAATTCTTTGGAATGCTTTTTATTAGAGAATGGAGATTCAAATCTGCTGTCCACAATAAGATGTCCCCTTCTATGTCCCTCACATAATTTTTGACATGTGGCAAATCCTATCCTAGTCATCTAACCCCTGCATCTAACTTAACATTAATCTCAACCGGTTCTCCCAATTAACAAAAAAATCGAAGACTTCTTCCATGCCATTTCCACCTCTTCTCCTCTCTTTCCAGCCCTCCCTACTTCTCTCCACTGTTCCATTTCCAAATACATTGACTCTCATCATAATTTGCTAAACCAGCCTGCTCAGGTAGTTATTTCTTGTTGGTTGCCTAGCAAGTATACTAGATCGTAATCAGTAGCACATGACAAGTACAAGTGTCAAGCAAGTATACTAGATCGTAATCAGTAGCACATGACAAGTACAAGTGTCATTCTCATGAGGAGCAAGGGAAATTATTTAAACCAAGTTGTAAATTAGTGAGTTTAAGTTTACAATATAATAAAAGTTGATTTTTTAAAATAGAAAGTGCTGAAAATAAAAATTACAATGAAAACGGAAAGTTTAGTTGCCCTGATTTAAGTTGCTTCTAACAATATTATACTTGAGCAGGCAAGACTAGCAGGCAGATAGACACAGTTTTAACTTCTCTCTTATTTCTAACAAGTTAAAGTTCATAGATCTAGGTTCCTTACTCTAAATGTACTAAATATAGCTCTCGCGTCGTGTTTAGCTTCTTTAAAGTTTAACTTATAGGTTTACCGTCGTAAGTTATTCCTTAAGCATTAAGTCCGAGTAAGTATTCTATTTATTAGAATTCCTAGCACTCCCAGGCACCTCTCGGTTCGTTCTAAAAGTGTGTCTTGTGTTTGGATCCATGTTAGCGATAATACCTTCGGTTCGTTTTGTTAACATTAAGTATAAGTTTGGCCTAACTTATTTTAAATCTAAGCTCAACACAAGAACAATCAGTGTTAAAATGATGTTAGAAATAAAGAGAGAGAGAGTTGCAAACCGTTGTTAATCCATCTACTTTACTAGCTTTGCCAGCCAATGATTTAGGTACCCATAATTATACTTAAACACAAAATATTAATGATAAACATAAACATACTTAATATATTAATAATAAACTAAAAATAATATAGAGAATAAGATAGAGTGAAGCCAATACCAAGCTTGCCAAAAATGGCAGCCAATGGCCAATTAAATAATGGGGATTGAAAATGTCTAGATCCACCACTTGCATAATAAAATAATCCGAAGATAAGGAGCTCACATCAGCTGATTAAATTTTCTTCTAGAAGACTAAAAGTGGTCCAATGAGAAATCACCAAGTGGCTATCAAAATAATATAATTTGTCCACTAACTCCACTTGCAAAAGCGTCTCTAACAAGCTTTCAAAAAGTCTTCTAGAAGCAACATAATGGGTCTTTTTCTGGTGTTTTATTCTGCCATGTCATCATGGCCACCTCCTCCTTTTTATGTCTGCTAATACGGCCTGCTTTGACTACTATCCTGCTTGCTCTGCTCACCTTTCTGCCTGCCCTGCTTGTCTTCTTAACTGCTTGGTCTTGTTTTCTCCTCATTTTCTACATATTCTACTGCTTTGAAGAGAAACCTGAAACATTAACAAGAAACACTTATAATTCTCTTATTCTAGCTCTAAATTGGATGATTTCAAGGTTAAATTACTAATATTTTCATGGTATAAATTGCATTTATCATTCCTCTCTGTCTTTTCTCTTTAATAGAGTTAATTTGGGGTTTGGTTATTATTCAGCTTAATTTTTATTTTTTTCAACTATGCTTCTGCTATTCTAGCATATCTGAGGTTAGCGATGTAGTCTCAGAAGCTGTAATTTTACTCGTTACCGTTTAAATCTATAATTTACTTGGACTTTCAGGTTTATATTTTTTTCAGTTAAATAAGGTTTTAGGTTAACTACTCTAAAAATATTTGGGATGTCGCCACTGCACGTTTTTGGTTGTGGAATACCTGAATTATGCTGTTAAGTCTAAGTCTGTAGTTCTGAATTCTACAATTAGAACTTCAAACGTCAGTGATGCACAAAATTTTTTTACTGTATAATAAAAACTGAACTAATTTATTCACTAAAGGGCATTAAGATTGAGTTTTACCCATTTTGGATTGCTATCTGCAGTTTTGGATGTTATACCTTAGTTGATAGTTGGCCATTGGTTGGTTGGTTTGCTTCCTAAACAGGGGACACCAGTTGAAATTCGTCAGGCTGCTGGTCTATTGCTGAAAAATAATCTAAGAAAGTAAGAAGTACTTTTGCATCCTTTCCTACGTATGATATTAACATTATTTAAAATCAGAATTGTTACCTTGTTTAGGAGGCATTGACACTGATGGAGTTTCAAATTCCATTTGCAAAGAAGTCTTTTTGGAAGCATATGAGAAATTCTATTTAGGGCTTGGAAAGGTTCCAAGTAGAGTTCAAGGTTGAGACAGAGAATGGATTCTTCAAAGTTTGATTGGATATGCACCATTCATGCTAGTTCAAGACCATTTTTGGCTTCTATTGATTTTAAGGGTTCACCCTATGGAAGACTGTAACTTCAGAGTTGATTTGATGTAGGGTGTTTTTTTATATCCATTGCAACTCTGATTGTCATTCTTCCTCTGATTGCTTGCCTTGAATACCAACCAACCAACTAAGCCTTAAATCCCACGCTAAGTGGGGTCGGCTATATGGATCTTCCGACGCCATGAAGTTATATCAAAAGCCAATTTTTCGTCCATACCGATTAAAAGCATATCCTTAGAAATAGTTTCCCTCCAAGTAATCTTAGGTCTACCTCTCCCTCTACCCTTACTCTCTGTCCATAAGTTCTCACATTTTCTAACTGGGGCATCTATTGATCTACGTAGCACATGTCCATACCACCTTAGTCGTCCTTCTCTCAGTTTATCCTCAATATATGCCACACCAGTCTTTTGGCGAATGCACTCATTTCTAATTCAATCCATCCTTGTATGCCCACTCATCCACCTAAGCATCCTCATTTCCGCCACATTCATCCTTTGAATATGTTGCGTCTTAATAGCCTAACATTCACTCCCATATGTCATGGCTGGCCTAACCACCGTTCTGTACAATTTACCTTTCACTTTCAAATGTATCTTTTTTGTCACATAAGACTCCGGTAGCACTTCTCCATTTCATCCATCCTACATTAATTCTATGAGTTACATCATCATCAATCATCCCCTCTTCGTGGACGATAGAGCCCAAATACCTAAATCGTTTGCATTTTGGTACGATTGTATCTCCTAGTTTTACTTCTCCTTCGTCTCCTTTCCGTAAGTTGAACTTGGTGTGCAAATACTCCGTCTTACTTCTACTTAACTTAAAACCTTTACTCTCTAACGCATTTCTCCACACCTCTAGCTTCTTGTTAACCCCTTCCCTTGATTCATCAACCAATACGATGTCATCCGCAAACAACATACACCATGGGATGTCGTCTTGTATTTTGGTGGTCAACTCATCCATAACTCGGGCAAATAAAAATGGGCTTAGAGATGATCCTTGATGCAATCCAATCGTGATGGGAAACTCCTCTGTCACTCCTTATCCAGTTTTAACACTTGTTACCGCCGCTTCATACATGTCCTTTATTAAGTTTATGTACTTCACATGAATACCTTTTTTCTCCAGTGTCCACCAAAGTACTTTCCTCGGCACTCTATCATATGCTTTCTCTAAGTCAATGAAAACCATATGAATGTCCTTCTTCTCCCTATATATCTCCATTAGATTTCTCAGAAGAAAATTAGCTTCAGTCGTGGACCGACCAGGCATGAAACCAAATTGGTTTGCGGAAACCTTAGCGATCATCCTAAGACACTCTCAAAGTTTCATTGTATGACTCATCAGTTTAATACCTCGATAATTAGAGCAGTCTTGTATATCTCCTTTGTTCTTAAATATAGGTATAAGGGTGCTTCTTCTCCACTCGTCCGGCATTTTCCTCTCCCTATATATAGAGTTAAATAGTTTGGTTAACCAAACTATTCCCTCATCTCCAAGGCATTTCCATGCCTCAATCGATATGTTATCTGGCCCACATGCTTTCCCTACCTTCAGCCTTTTCAGAGCTTCCTTCACTTCATTATGCTTAATTCTTCTTGTGCAATTTAGGTTTTTCTCAACTCCGCTTACCTCCAATCCTGCAATGTCATCTTCCTTTCCATCATTGAATAACCGATCAAAGTAGTTTCTCCATCTCTCTTTGATCTCTCTATCTCCTAACAAGACTCTTTGTGTTTCATCTTTAATGCATTTGACTCCATTCAAATCCTTTGTCTTCTTATCCCTCAATCGAGCTAGCTTGTATATGTCTCTCTCTCCTTCACGTGTTCCTAGCTTTTGGTACAAGCCTTCAAAGTATTTACCTCGTGCTTGACTAACAGCCTTCTTAGCTTCTTTCTTAGCCCTCTTGTATTTCTTAAAAGCCTCACCATCAGTTGCTTTTGGTAACATCTTATACCAATACCTCTTCTCCTTTATAACATTTTGAACCTCCTCATTCCACCACCATGCATCCTGAGGGCGAGGTCCTTGTCCTTTAGAAATCCCTAACACTTCACCTGCTACTTTCCTTATACGTTCTCCCATTACTTTCCATATTGAGTTTGTGTCGATTTCCATATCTCCAAATCCTCCATCTAATACCTTTTTCTGAAACTCCAACATCTTGATACCCTTAAGGGCCCATCATCTAATCTTGGGTTCCCTATATTCTTTTCTCTTTCTCTAAATATCCATTTTCTTGATGTCCAAGACTAATAGCCTATGTTGAGATGTTAGCGCTTCTCCCGGAATAACCTTACAGTCTTTGCACAAAGCCTTATTTCTACTTCTAGTAAGCAGAAAATCTATTTGGCTTTGGTTACCCCCACTCTTGTAGGTAATCAAGTGAGAATCTCGCTTTTTGAACCAAGTGTTGGCTATAACCAAATCATGAGCTAGTGCAAAATCCAAAATTGTATTGCCTTCCTCGTTCCTAGTGCCATACCTAAAGCCTCCATGCACTCGCTCATAGTCTTCCCTATTATTCCCCACATGTCCATTTAGATCTCCACCAATGACAAGCTCGTGTTCATTTGGTACATGTTGAGTCACTACATCCATGTCTCCAAAACTAGTCCTTTATACTTCTATCTAATCCAACTTGGGGGGCATACACACTAACTACATTCAAGGTAGCTTTTCCAAGTACGAGTCTTAACATAATAATCCTATCTCCAAATCTCTTAACTTCCACCACATTATCCTTTATACTTGGTGCTACCATTATTCCAACTCCACTCAAACCTTTATTTCCTCCAGAATACCATAGTTTATAACCAGTATTCCCTATTTCTCTCGCCTTATCTTCCGTCCATCTAGTTTCCTGCAAGCAAACTATCTCCACCTTTCTTCTCTTCATAGTATCTACTAACTCCATAGTCTTTCTTGTAAGGGACCCAATATTCCAACTCCATATCCTGATCTTCTCATGATGGACTAGCTTCTTTACTCGCACCCGTCCATGATGCGAGAATCCTTTCCTATCTAACACCACATCCGGGCGTCGATGTGGAGGGACTAACTTCTTTACCCACACCCGTCCATGATGCGGGAACCCTTGCTCATACTCCATCTTATCCAGGCGGCGATAAGATGGAACCCCTTGCCCACTTATCACTACACCCGGGTGCCGATGTAATGCGTGCCTAGGTGGGCACGTCCCAACGTTATACTTTAATTGTCGAAGATCCATAATGAAAGAATGACATGACTATAAACAAGTTATAGCCGTTTTACACGTTGGCTGTCGACCTACCACCCAACCTTCCTCCTTTGCCCGGGCTTAGAACCGGCAATGCGCAAAAACTCACAGGCGGAGTTATTGCTTGCCTTGAATAAATGATTAAATTCATTATTTCATCAAATATCAAAGCTCTGTTCATCATCTTTCAATAGTTGGATTGTCGTGTGATAAATACTTCAAAATTGCTCAATAAATGAAAACAATAATAAAGTACTCTAAATGTTTCATATTATATAAAAAGTGCAGCTTTGAATTTGTTTCACCTAGACTTGTATGTTTTTTCTAATTGCATAATGTTGAGATTCATAATGTTAAATTCAATCTTGAGTATATCTGACGCCAAATGTTTGGAATTGGTGGTACAAATGGGTATAAGAATATAAATTATCTTCATGTATCAAGCCTTGTCCCCATATATTGCATTCATAAAATTATCTCCAGCATAAAATTATTCATTATTTTAAAAAAATTTTAATTAGAAATGAATGCTCAAGTGCATTATTTATTATATTTTTTATCATTATGTTAGTAGATTGTGTCAAATTTTATAATTATCATTATATAAATTTTAAGTTTATTGTTAAACTGACCAGAAAATATATGTACCATGAAGATATTCTGACATTCTTTAATGTCTTTACTCACATTTTCAATAATATTGATTTATGCGAATATTTTAAAACTCCAAATGTGAGAAATTGGGGAATATAATACATTATTTACAATAATCATCCCATTGGTAGATTAACATTTGGTCTTTCGGATCATTCAATAATTTGTTTGTCCCCTTAACACATAATATTAGCTCTTTCGGAGCATTCAACAATTTTTTATTTCTTTAGTGCCTTAATACTAGCTCTTCTAGAGCATTGAACAAATTTTTATCCTATTGGTACACTAATTCTAGCTCTTCTGGAGCATTTACAAAATATGTTTCCCCTTAACACAATATTGAGTAACATTTTGTTTCATTCATTATCAAAGTATTATATATCGACTCTTCTAAAGCATTTTTACAATTGCTTCACTAGCCTTGACGTCAATCAATATCGGAAAGAATTCATTTCCTTTTATTAAAATATTTCAGTTCGATTTTCCACTTTTGGTGGTTAATGGGTCTTAGTTTTACTTTTCCACTTCTAGTAGAAATATTCACCAATTTTATTTTTCACTTCAGGAATTGTTCATCAATTTATTTTTCACTTCAGGTGAAAATTGTTTAATATTTGTAAGAAATTCCTAAGAAATTCTCATTGACGATCCAATAGTCAAAACTCCAAAAATCGCTTGATGGTTTCAGATGGTTAGATTCATATGTTTGGATGAATCCAGCTAGGGAAATGCCATAAAAACACACGAGTAATAGAAACATAATTTTTTAGAAAGTAAATAATCGGAATACGCTCATATATAAACAGAGGAAATCAACACAATTCAGGAAAAATCGCAGCTCTATTCTAAATTCTCTCTCGTTTTCTCCTAACAAAAAATCACAGTGCATAGATTTTCAGCTTTTCGATCCCGAATTCGTTGTTAATTAGCGATTTTGTTCTATTATCTGTGTTCTTTCAATCAATACGATTGCAGCTCAATATCAATCTCTGTTTTTCTTGTATCTACGATTTGTTCTCTCTAAAAATAATTTCGAATTGATTTTAAGCAATTAAAGATGACCAGCATTCCTGTTTTGCTTAATGTCAATGGAACATGGACAGATGACAACAGATTTGGTAGATTCAAAGTCGATAGAGTGTCAATTCCAACCAATTCCAGCTTCGATGAATTCAAACGAGTCATAAGTGATAATTTGAATATTGATTAGCAAAGAGAAGATCTGAAAATCGAGTTTCAAGTTACATCTTGCTATCCTGCTATGGAAATAAGGAATGATACATCTCTCAAATTTTTTATGCAATTGAAAGCTCCAAGTATGATGATAATTGAATTTCCTCTATGCATATCTACAGTTCCAGTTGTCTATCAATGTTTAGAAGGTAATTCTTTAGTTATTTTATGGATCTAAATTGGTTTATGTTTGTTTGTCTGAATCTGTTATGATTCTAATACAAAACTAATATAATTCTGTTATAGATCTGCTACAGTGCTGATAAATGTCTGATAAAAGTGTTTGGTGAATATATATTAGAATTATAATATTATTGTATTAAATAACACTATCACAAAGGTGTATGACATAATTAGTAAATAAGTAAGTAAGTAAGTAAGTCTTCATCTAATACAAAACTACTATCATTCTGTTATAAATCTGCTACAATGCTGATAAATGTCTGATGCAAGTGTTTGGTGAAAAATATATTAGATTTATAATTGTATTGTATTACTTAACACTATTATAAAAGTGTTTGACATGATCTGTAAGTAAATCTTCATCTAATATAAAAACTACTATATATATGTTATAAATGTAATATAAATGTGATATGTATCTGTTATAAACCTAATATAAGTGAATACTGAATTCAAATGGTACATTTATGTCTTTCACATGTCCTTTGGATTTCAATGATGTTGATACAATGGAATTTGAAAGTAAGATTTCTTCTATTTTTGTTATTTCACTTAACTGATACAAAACTGCTATATATCTAATATATATCTGATATATATCTTCTTTTTTTGTGAAATATGGTTAAACAATAATTTTAAAATAATATAGACAAAATGTGACTCATTTAAATGTTTTAAAAGGGAAAAATACATATCCAAATGATCCTTTCCACACCTGTTACCTATCTACTATAAAACTATTAAATATGTAATACAACTCGTAAAAATGATTTTCCTTCAGTTTCTGCAGTTGAAGAAGGGAACATCAGTGCAACAGTATGGAGATAGAATACAATCTTACAACTAATGCCAATGCATCATTCAGTGAGGAACATTCTCTATATATAGAGAATATTTCATATTTGGTTGTTCATACAATATGCAGTTTTACCGATGACGAGTTGGATGATGAGAAAGATTATGATATGGAGATCACAAACCCGAATACTATGGATACAATAAAAGTTAGACAAGTTTTTGTAGACAAAAAGGTGCTATAAGAATCAA
Organism: Euphorbia pulcherrima; assembly: GCA_947683365.1. Lineage (NCBI taxonomy): Eukaryota > Viridiplantae > Streptophyta > Magnoliopsida > Malpighiales > Euphorbiaceae > Euphorbia > Euphorbia pulcherrima. The sequence goes on along the minus strand of CANTUS010000014.1, from coordinate 37,256,775 downwards.
TGAGTTTATATGCAATTAGGAACAATTTTCAGTTCAGGATTGAAAAATCGTGCGATAGGCAGTATTGGCTGATTTGCATTAATTTAGAGCATCAGTAAGAAAATCCACATGTAGTTTTGTGGTCAGAAAGTACTTTCTAGAACATATCTGCAGCATCGATGAACAAAATAGTGAGAAAAGGCAAGCAACAAAGAAGTTTCTTGCTAAACGAATCAAAAACAAATACCTGAGGATAAAAGGGTGTGCAGACCACTAGATATTTCCTCTGATGTAAAATCTAAATTTGGAGTGATATAAATTACCAACAAGACTGGAGAGTGAAAGAGGAGGTGCTTAAGATGATTAGAGGCTCGGCGGAAAAAAAATACGGCAGGTTGCCAAGATTGTTGTACATGATTCAACAAAATAATCCAGGTTCCGTAATTAACATTATTAAAGAGGAGGACAGGTTTAAGTACCTTTTTATTGCAATGGCAGCTAGTATTGAAGGCTGGAACCACTGTTGACCAGTTCTTGTTACTGATGCTACCTTTTTAAAGACGTGCTACAATGGATCACTCATTTCATCTTGTGCTTATGATGCAGCAAGTATTTGACTTTGTTTTCTCCCGTAATTGAGTTCATTATTGATGTCTAGTTGAGATCTGTTAAGGTGTTGTTATAAAAGTGTAAATCTTTTACTGACATTTTACAAAACTGATATATACCTGTTATAACACAGTTATAAATTCACAAATGTTATTTAACTGATATAGAGCTAATACATAACTATTATAAATGGATTACAGTGGTTAAAATTGATAATAAAAATGTTTTTCTATGCTGTAACTATAATATATTACATTTGTAACAGATATTTACTAGATATAGATATCCTTGTTCTGAAAAATTGCATGAAAGATTTTTCCGCTTGCATTTGCTATTGTCAATGGAGAAAACAATGAATCTTGGGAATGGTTCTTTAGAAGGTTTAAGGACGCTTTTGGGGAAAGACCTAACATGGTCGTACTTTCTGATCTACACCCAAGCATAGAAAGAGTATCAACGATAGTGTTCTATAATGCACCCCACTATATTTGCTCGTATTATTTACTACAGAACCTCAAAAGCAATTTTAAGAAAAACATACCTGAAATCTTAAAGTACTTTAAATGATCGGTTAAGGCATACACACTAAAATAGTTTGAAAAGAACATGAAACAACTCCGTGCTATTCAAAAAGGCATTTAGTATACTTGCAAGAAGTTGGTTACCCTAAATGGAGTAGGGCACATTCCATTAAAAATAGATATGTTACAATGACGTCCAACAATGCAGAATCAATGAATGCAATGACAAAGCATGGAAAAGACCTTCCCATTGCATCTCTTGTAGACTACCTAAGAGTTACGATTTAGAAGATATTTTATACAAACAGAAACATTAGGCTGAACACGTTTATTAGTATTTTTAAGAAATACGAGAAAAAACTCCAAAAGCAGTATCATCTAGGTACGAAATGGAGGTGCTTTTTATTAATTCAATGCTCTATCCGTGGTTTTTTAATTTTATGTAACTCAATGGATTGCCTCTGATGTACACTAAATGCATTTTAAGTGGCTCCTTCAGACAACCAATTGGTATCCGTGAAGAGTAATGGATCTGAATATTTTGTAGACATGCAAAATAGGACTTGCACATGCAATAGGTTTCAGATGGATGAGATTTCGTGTGCGCATGCTCTTGCTTTTATACTAAAGTTCCATCTATCATCTTATGATTACTGTTCAGATTATTACAAAAAAGAAGCGATGATGGCAACTTATGGAACAGGGTTATTCTTACAAGATCCAATACAACCGAGAGATAATTAGCTGATCCCTCAAGATGTTATGGATGAGGTTATTCTTCCTCCAAATGTGAAACAAAAAGTAGGGAGGCCAAAGAAACAGAGATACAAGTCTGCTTTGGAAAACGAAACAACTTACAAGATCAAGTGTAGCGTGTGCAAGAGGTCTGGACATAATAAGAGGACGTGTACGAGAGTGATCCAGTGTTTCTCCATGCTGATTACAAAAATTCTATGACAAAATTCATGTAGAGCAGCTTTTTACCTATTTTAGCAGTCATAATTTTTTCAAAATAGTAGTCATGAACATCTAAAACAATTCTGTTACATATCTGTTATAAAAGGATTTTACAACTCCTTTAAATCAATTAAGAATATAATTAACTTTTTCAAAGGATATATTGCATTTGTAAGTAATTTTAGTGAAATTTGGAATCAAGTTTTTGTATGTTGTGTTATCTGTAATTTTACAAAGCTATACTTGCATTGGAATTATAACAGCATTAAACAAGGCTTATATTAGACTTATGGCACAATTACAACAGAATAACAACACACACACACACACACACACACACACACACACACACACACACACACACACACACACACACACACACACACACACACACACACACATATATATATATATATATATATATATATATATATATATATATATATATATATATATATATATATATATATATATATATATATATATATATATATATATATATATATATATATATATATATATATATATATATTAGATTTGAGTTAGGTGGTGTAAGTTCTACATTTCGAATATATATCTGTTATAGATGTATTATATATCAGAAAAATAACATATATATATATATATTAGATTTAAGTTAGGTGATGTAAGTTCTACATTTCTAATATATATCTTTTACAGATGTATTATATAAGAGATATATATTAGATTTAAGTTACATGATGTAAGTTCTACATTTCGAATACATATCTGTTGTAGAAGTATTATATATCGGAAAAAAATAGATATATATTAGATTTGAGTTAAATGATGTAAATTATCTATCTGTTATATATCAGTTATATATCACATATAAATCTGATACATTTTTTATATAAACCCTTTATATACATAATATAAGTCAATTTGAAACAAAGGAGATGTAAAATTTTGGAAAACAAAATAACCGAAATTGATTAACATAAAATATAAACAATGTACTATAAAAAACATCAAAATAGTACTTATAAAGGATCAAAACAAGATCTGAAACTAAAAACAACATTAAAAAAACTGAAACTAAAGACAGTTTAATCAATCCGTGCCTATGAATATCCTGATTCAAACTCTTCATCACTCTCAACACCATCTTCTAGCTTTTTCAACCTGTAATTGTACAAACTCAAAGACAAACGGAGCCTATGCAGGCGCACATCAATCTTGTTAGGGAATTCCATGTTTTCAATGATATACTCGATGTAGCTGAGTAAAAACACACCACAGTCGCTGCAAGAACCATTCAACAGAGAAAAGAAAAAACAGAATAAAAATCAAAGTAGCTTGAACATGTGTATATATGCAAAACCATAATGTGTTCAAAAAATGGTGAATTCAAAACATACCATAAACATTGCTGAGGAAGCCCATTGATGTATACAATATCGAGAGGGCAAAGTGGATCACTGGTACTATATGGTTCAGATTACAAGATGTCTTGCATATTGTTAAAGATACCAAAGTTATGCAAGTAGTACGGTATCAGGGTTGCAGATATACTAGCAGCTGCTAGAGTATTATCATCATATGACAACCTGCCCATGAATGAGTCGTAGATGTGAAGCGTCCTGGACATAATCTCAAACCTCCCCAAAATCCAGTGGTCCCTCCTAACCATGATAGGGATAAACACATTTTCTACTTCATCCCAACACTTGGGGCAGTGAATCCCTTTTCCGTTAATATTCCATGAAGTGATATCTTCAATATTGACATTCTCTTTCACCCACTTCCTCGATTCATCAGTATCTTTATCCATCATGGCCTTGACACCCAGTCTCTAAGCAAAAGCATCATCCATAATGGTGAAGCTGTATTTATTCTTGGGCAGTACTTTCCTTTCTCTCTTAGATAATAGGACACCAAATTAATGTGATGTAAAAGTACTAAATAAATAACCAATGAGCATATCAGACAATAAAAAAAATAAAACACTTTTGTAATAGAATTATAATAGAATTGTATCAGTTATACAACATAACTGTACCAGACTTTCTAATATATCATATCTTACTATAAAAACAAGACAATAAGAGATAAAAAGAGAGAAAGTGTCTTATATCGTTGCTGAGATATTCTCCTATTGTAAGAAGATCGGCTCGAAATGTCTTTTTCGATACGTGGAAAACGTTGAAGTTTAACGGCTCGATGTTGTCATTCTTTGCACTATACCATGAGTATTTCATGTTTCATAATGATGATTTAAAATAAATGATCAGCTTGTTTTACAAAAAAATGTTACACGAATTGCACATATATTGAATTAACACGTTTACTTACCCTCTCAAAGCATTTTTATACTCATTAACAAATTTGGTGAAAACTTTAACATCTTTGGTATTTGTAATCTCATCGCCAATCAGAGCATAATCATCCAATGCATAACGCTCACGGACTTTAGTCTTCCCAGATGATATTGCTTTCGACGAAGGATTCAACCTCCTCCTTGTTCTACGCTAAAATTTTGCTGCCAGGATCACCTGCACCTCCTCCTCTTCTTCAGTCTCCTTTAATCGCATTAAAAAAAGAGTCAATATGGTTTGTAATCTTATACAAACAAAATATTATAATTAATATGATACGCACTTGCTTAACTTCTTTAATAATCTCTAATATTTCAAAACAATCAGCCTCTAATTTATCAAGTTCTGCTGGATCAACAGATTCTAAGAAACAAGGAGATCCAGCTTGATAATGTTTTTTAGAGATACAAAATTTGATCAGAAAACAAAATCCAATTTCCAATATAACTTCTAAATTCAAATGAGTTTTATGTTTTACCTTTCCCTTGACATTTTGCAACTCTGCCATTCCAATGAGAGCTTCTTGAACATTTTTGTCCTCTAGACTAACTCCTTCATCAGCTTCAACTTTCTTCTGTTTCCTAGCTGGAGCTTTCTATTTTCCTCTTTTTACAGGGATTGATGTTTTAAGAATAATGGATTGAACAACCTCTCTTGAAATATTTGTAATCATGTTCCAGCCATCTTCCAATGACTTAAGGGGCTGCCAATTTCTTTTGGCATCCAATGTGTTCTTAAAACCAGAAATTTCTGAAAAATGCCTCATCCTCTGTGACCTTCTTAGGATAACTTCTTCAGCCACTCAATCCTTTTTCTAATAATAATGTAAATTAATGAAATCTTAGTATAAATAACAGATAGAAAAACATTCAATGCTAATGTTAATGAAATAAAAATTATTATATATATAACTGATATAAATCAAGTATATATCAAATACAAATCTGATTTGTATCAGAAATATATTAGATATATATCTATTATATTTCTGATATATATTTGGTATATATCAGATAAAGATCACATCTATATTAATTCAACTAGTTTACCTGTTCCAAAACCTCTTTACTCTCTTGAACTTCTTGTCCATCTTCTTGAGGATCTTGGTTGTCCTTTTAATCAATGATAGTTTCGACACCCCCAATCCCCTGTACAGTTTTGCGGCTCCTCTCTTCAACAAGTTCCTATTAAAGATTAAGAAATTGCTCTATCACATGTGTATTACAAAATAATCGTATTTAACAATCATATAATAAACATTTATTAGATATTTAAAATGATGATTCATGATGTTATTTCATCTCCTATCTCTATTTGACCAAAAATATACTAATCTTGATACAGAATATAATATATAACTTACATGAATTCATTACTATGTAAACAAAAACATTTCACAGAATTATAACAGTATATATCAGATATATGTTACTAAGTCATTACACTTGTACTTACATTAATTGGTTCCACATGTTCTTCCTGAAAATCCATTGCATCCTCTTCTTTATCAACATGTTCTTCCCCAATATCAATTGCATCCTCTTCTTTATTCACAAGACCTGTTGCATCCTCCTGAGGTTTTCTTGCTTACATAACGAAAAATTGTTTTTATTACAAATCTACTAGAATCCTATTAAATATGTATTATAAATGATTATATGCTGTTATAAATTAATTTCAAAATATCCTTCATCATAAAACAAACATTTATTGTATATAAAGAGTGTTGATTCATGATGTTACCTCTGTCAATTTTTGTGTTGTTTCTGAATTTGTTTCTTCTGTGCAAAAAAGCTGCTGAGTTTAAATCCCCTCTCCATCTTCAACTAGTGGAACTATGCACGTGCTATCTACCTCGGGTGCTATCGTATCAGGTGTTTCCTGCAATTCATATTTTGATGAAAAATAGCAGGATTGAGATGGGATCCAATTGATTAAGGAGCTTTGTGTACGATAAAAGGTGTACTTACTTTCTAAAGCACGATCTATGATGTTACTTCAGATCCTAACTCAACTTGACCAGACATATGCTCATCCTGATACAAAAATATATATAAGAAATAAGATTTGGTATAGTTATAATAGATATATTATAGATATATATTACTATTTCATTATACTTATAATTACATTAAGTTCAACAGTGGGTGTTGCTTCCACATTTTCTTTCTCAAAATCCAATGCACCCCCTTCTTTACTGACAAGACTTGCTGCATCTTCCTTAGATTTTCCCTGTTTACATAACAAAAATCTAAATATTCATTTATTGTTATTGAAAATAGTAAATTATCTATCTAAAATACTAATGTGAGATTTATACCAGAATTGTATTAGGATTAAATTAGATTCAAACTTACATCACTTTCAACAATGGCAATCACTTCGACTGCCTCGTCATCCTCATTGACTACATGGTCCTCATCGCCCACCTGCAACATGAAAGCTGGCTAGAAATTAAAATATCAAGTTTTGTATTTTAACCAAAAACTTTCAGTAACTTATTCTTCTACCTTCTCATTCATGATATCATCACGTTGATCGATCGGATCTGTCTTATCACCACCATCAGATCCTTCCTCGTAAGATTCACTCAATCCCCCTAGCTGAAATTCGGAATGTGGGGTATCTCCTGTCAGTTTAGTGTAGAAATCAACATCATATTCCCCTACGCCCGCAGAAACGCCCATTTTCTTCACCAACTTATTGTGCCTCAACACTTCTTTTATCACATTGACGTCTTCTGATATATTATCAAACCTCTTCTCCAATGAACCAACTCTACCCTCAATTCTTTCCAAACCTTGATCAATTTTATTGGCCAATGCCTCCAATTGGTTAAGAATTTGAGTCTGGCTTCCAGCTGGCAGTTCAGACTGAGATGCTTGATTACTAAAAAATGTTCAAACTCCGACGGTTCTTCAAATGAAAATAAGTTCCCCAGCGGCAGATTAGCAATCTCCTCTTCTGTTAGAGTAATTTTCCTCATGATCAACTAAAATGAAAAAAATTAAAAAAAAACATGTCAGATGATATATTAAACAAATTATGAAAGACTTAAAACACAAGTATAGAATAAATATAATGCATTTATAACAGATATATAAGATGTTACTTTATTCCTTAATTTTGAATTTTATACTACATATATCAGATTTATATCAGATATATATCTATTACATATCTGATATAAATCTGTAACTATCAGACAGATAATATACATATACATATATATATATATATATATATATATATATATATATATATATATATATATTCAATTAATTTAACACTTATACTACATTTATAATAGAATTATATCACATACTTATTTTAAACAAAAAAAAGGAAAAAATTTGGAATGTGTGCTTACAAATTTCGATTGCTTTATTGAAAATGACTGCATTGAAACTTGATGCTTTCGTGTTAAGTTTGTGTGCTTGCCATTAAAAAAATCTCGGTTTAAAATCTCCACCATCATCTTTAATTTTACTACAAACAAAACCTTCGCACGCTCCGACAACTTTATAAAACCAGACCTGGAACACCAACGGACATCCCTTCAACTTGTAATTCGGTGGCCTAAGCCCTTTCCTTCCATTTCTTTTCAAACCCTTAATGGTCTGATTGAACCACAGCTTACCCCAAGCTAATTTATCATAAGTGTCATTGTAGACACAGTCAAAATACATTTCAGGAATTTTATTGACAGGATCCCTCCCCATGAGGTAATATGTGATGAAATAAACCATTGAGAGCTTGAAATAGTCATCATCAGACTCAATGGGAACTTTTTCATCCAGTTCTCTATCACCTTTTGATTTATGGTACACTTCTTCATCTTCTTGCTCCTGGTCACCTCCTTCTTCTTTACTTTTCTTCACATCGCTATCAAACAAATGAATCAAATCTGCTCTCGTAATAAAATTAAAGTATTTTGGAAAATACTTCCTCCGAAATTCTTTTGAATCTCCAGTCTTAACGAGCTCAAAGTCCTCATCTGAAACCAGTCGCAGCCCACTTATAAGGCAGAAGTACTCGATTCCAAAATAAAAAGTGATGGCGTGCGGAAGCTAAAAAGAACACATATATGATTTTCTATTTCTGAAATGGTGGAAAATGAAATTAGAAAAGAAAATGGATTGATTTGAGATGGTAGAATAATTTGTGATGGTTGAATGTTTTTGGATCACATACAAAACCCTTTGACTGTTTTTGGAAACAATGAAAACCCTTTAGTTTTTGGAAACTAATAAAACCCGATTAGTTTTTGAAAACTAACAAAACCCAAAAAGAATTGCAAATGCAAACTCTCTACTTTTTTTCACTCACATAATAATCTGATGTATATATCCCTTACAAATTCGTGCTCCCCTTTTTAAATAAGGAAACCAGAAGTGATAATCTTAATACAGACATCAAACTCTAAAAAAAACTCCCTATACTTAATAAATATTAAAAGCAACAAATTTATTGAAATCAAACTATTAAAACATCAACTTTATGGAAATTAAACACAAAAGACTAGGGTGATCAAACATCGAAAACGTCCTCCTTTGCATGGGCTGGAAAAAATGTTTATAAATCAAGATTTAAGCACATTTTATGGCGCCTTAAATTAGTCTTCCATTGTAAGGGCTTAGAATAACTCTAAAAAGCTTCAAACGAGCTGAATCTTCATGTTATATATGTATTCAAAGTTGTATTCTTTATTAGGATCAGCAATGTAACACCCTTATTATTCGGAGTGTCACAGTAACGATAACCTCCGAATCTTATTTACTAATTCAGTAAGTTTCACATTAATACTTAAACAAATTCACTCTCAATTCTTATATATGTTAATTCTAAAACTTTAACATTCATAAATACACGCCAGAAGTTATAACTCCAAATATCAACAATATACAATTCACACTTCTCACACTATCTAGTACATGTCATTATTCTACAAATCATAATATTACATTAAAATATAAATCCGCCTCGAGTCTTTCCTTATATGCTCTTCAAGCTAATCCACTTATACCACTTTGACCCAAACTATCTACAAATCTCCACCAAACCTATGTGTAGAAAAATAACTACACGCTAAGCAATTTGCTAAGTAATTTGCTTAGTGGTGTACATAAAATAAATACAATAATTTTGAACATTTTTAATACTTTAAAATAGAAACAAAGTATGTTCATAAGCCAAAAATAAATTAAACAACTTTATAAAACCAAAACACAAAACTTATATTATAAACCTTTCAAAGTACAACCAAATTTATATCCAATTTTCCAAACATATTAACCATATGTTGCCCAAAGTAAACTAGCAAAGAATAACGGTAATGGATACGGGAGCGGACAAGCCCGAAGCCGAAGCTTCAATATCAATATATTTTTATCAGAATACCGGCCGAACCCCGAAGCCAAAGCTCCTATATCATATCACATAATACTGGCCGAAGCCCGAAGCCAAAGCTTCAATTGTTTGTACAGTACTGTACCCCCCTTTATTGTCCCCAATCTACCCGGATTCATTTTCTACTCGTTTACTAAGGGCAATAAATCAAATTAACATCTTAAAAATTCCAGAGTAAACCATCGAACATAATTCAACATATCTTCAATAGTTAAGAAATTCAAATCCTAAATTTTAAAGCATCAAACTTCAATTAAAACACAATAAAATCAACATTCATATTTTTCAGAAATTTCCAGATTTTATGACCTGACTTTCCCTGCATTCTTCACTATTAAAACATCATCAAATCGAACAAGTTTCTTCTAAACATAATTAGCCACATGTCTCAGCTTTCCAAATCCACTAGAATCACAGAAATCCAAATTGTATAACCAAAGTTATGATCAAAATACTAAACATTGTACAAAGCTGAGATTTTTCAAAAACAGATTTCATGACTCAACTTTAAATGAAAATTTCACATTGAAAACGAACGAAATTCAACAAGGTTTCTCCTGAACATATATTCCTTAGTTTATTTAAATATCAATAGAATTAAGTATCATTCAAATCGGATTTATATAATAAGAGAAAACATTAAAACAAAACAGGGATACAAATCTGGAAATTTTCCGAAAAATCGAGAAATCGAAATTAGAGACAGACCTTTTTCTAAGCTCTTTCTAGTTCTCTTCCACCACTTTCCCTTGTCCTTTACTAGTAGTAGCTTACTCTACAATAGCCATGTAATAATTCTATCAATATATTGTATAAATAAACTTCTTAATACCTCAAATATGCTTAATCTAAATTCTACTAATTAAGCTTTAATTTCACCAAAAATCACTTGCCTCAAATTTGGGTTACTATTCACCAAGAACCCTAACTCTTGAAATCCTCTTCGTCTAGCCTTGATTCACTAAAATTAATGATGATAGAGGGCTTAAAGATCAATTTCTAACTAGAATTCGAAGTTGAATCGAAGAAATCGGAAGCTTTTAGGTTAGGAAAATTTTTGAACGATGATAGAAAATGGAGAAGCATATGAATATGCAGGAGGAGGAGGATATGAGATGAGTATGATAAGGAATAGGTATAGGATTAGAATTATATGATATATATTTTTTTCTTTTCCAATAATGCCCTTGAATAAATAATTAAATGCCTAAATCATCCCTCTAATTTAATTGACTCTTATTTCTTATCTAATGACATAAAAGAAAATTGTTAAAATATGAAAATTCATAATATCCATATTATTTTATACTTTTATACCTCAATAAAATTTTGTTTAAAAATTTTGGGTCGCTACAAGCAACATCTTCTAAAAAGGTACGGGGGCTCGTAAATAAGAAACTCTATCAATTTTAATTTGCATCGAATCTTCCACAAATCTGCATTAGAAATCATGATAATATTTTGTGGGGTTATCGATCTATTTTGACACCAGAAAATAAAGACCACGGTATTTTTCCCTCCGTCAAAGAGGATGACCTGCAACTAGAATGCACATACAATCATTTTGAGGCTGACTGATTTCCGTTGATATAATGCAGTGTACAAAAGCGCTCTGCACTCTAAGACGGGGCGCGTGAAAAGGTTTCCAAAAATACTTCCCTCTAACCTTTCAAGAACAAAAGCAGGAACATTATTCTTAATAAAGTCAATAACTTGCCAGTTAGACGACGCATTAACCCCAGACGTCCAAGGTTCAGGATACAAAGGGGCATATAACTCTGGCTTCATTGCCGCTATAAATTATATTCTTCGTCATCTTCATTTTTTTTCTGAAAATTATAAAAGAAGTAAGATGTTATAATACGCAACCTATAACGACACAGACAGCATAGAACCAAACATAAAAAATACATAGAAAGACTTCTAACAATTAAAAAAACTTTGACCTATCATGCTAACAAAGCACTTAACACATTTTGAACTTTTATTCATAATATATTTATAATATATAAGCTTTAAACAGATAATAAAACTCTATATACATGAAATTTGTAACTTATAACAGAAATATAACACATTTGTATCAGATACTGATTTTCATCAAAACAACACACTTTTATGTTTTTATAAGAAACATACAATAAAATTATAACACATATGTATCACATGGTAAATATCCAAACACCAAGCAGAGTCTTATAGTAGAAAAATAACAGAAATATAACACATATATAATAATTGACCAAAACAATTAACAAAACTCTTATAACTTCAATTACTTACATGTAGACACATTATACGATACATAGAGCAGAATTCTATTGGATAAAAAGAGACTAAACTTGTAATTCCAAATTTTAGCAAATCTGATATATAAGAGCCAAAACGTATATGATTTCAAAGAATTTAATATATATATATATAACACATGTATTTAGAAAACTACTTAAAATAATAATATAACAGATATATAATAGCAAAATAACATATACATACTATATGAATCAGATCTATAATTTACTCAATTTTCTTCAAGATTTGGCAGCATAAGCACCTCTCCTTCTTGATGCTAAAGGAGAAGAAGATTTATTGGGAGCCATTATAACTTCAAAACATGAAAATCAAGAATGTAAGAAAACCGAAATCAAAACAGAAAGCAAAACGTACATATTAGGTTTCTCAGATTTATGTTTACCTGGAATTCAAACTTACAGAATATCGAACAATCAGCTACCGGAACTTCAACAAAGGAAAAAACAAAGAAAACACTTGACAAAGAACACCAAAAATCGGACGAATTAAAGAAGAACAGAATGCGAATACAAAATAGGATGAACATAGGCTTTTTATGGAGAAGAACAGAGAGCTAACTGAAGAGAATAAAAATCGAAGAGGAAAAATCACGATGAGGTTACGGCTTGATTGTGTAGAGAATGTGAAGAGTTAAAGGTCACTGACAAAAGTTTTAGGCGTAAAAAAGTTAATACGGGGTATAAAAGTTATTATCAAAATTTATTGTGCGATTTAAATTATTGAGTTAAATTTTGGCAGAAATTATTTTTAAAAATTAGGCTATGGCAATTTTACTTGATTTTCATCAATATTGGGCTTAAGAGGCTGAGCTTGCAAGCCCAACGGCTAATTTTCATTTTCCAAAATCAAATATTATCCGAGTGCTCGTTCTCTTTCAATTTCAAATTCCGCCTCTCTCCCATCACTCCCAACGGCTCTCTCTTTCTCTGCCAATCCCTACTTTCTCCCATTTCTCAACGAACATCCCCGCATTTCACTTACTACTCCCACTCACTTCCTCTTTCATGGCGGATCTGTAATTTCGTCACCAGGTATTTTTCTGGCTCTTTTTCTCCCAAATCAAATCCTAGATCAATGGGGTCATTATGTGTTGACTTCAAGATTTACGAAGTTACTTTCTTCTTTCTTTACACGATTCACATTGCTCTGCTTTTGATACAGTATAATTTTAAATCAAACGATAATAATTTGACTTCTTTCAGTTTTAACCTAATTGTTGTCAATCGCCATTTGATTGCCTAAACAAGTTAATTTATGAGAACGAACTGGCTGTGAAGTTAGTATGAATTTTTTTCATGTATTTGTTAGTAATTTCTAAGAATTTTCTGCAATTAAGGTTCTCAACTTTATGAACTGTCGTTAATGTGTTTGGTTCTGTAGGTTCAGTAGTAGTCCTTTAACATTTTTCGAAGACTGGATTCATGTTCCTAAAATGTAAATGTTAAGGAAGTTATATCCTATCAGAGCTATTGGGTTCTATTCAGAAATTTCAAACCAGTCCTTTTTAGAGATTTTTAGGAAATAACACCTAATTCTCTTAGGGTGTATTCGAAACCCTGATCTTTGAAGGAAATCAATTCAATTGAATTCATTTTATCTAAAAAAATTTCTACATTAAATGAATTCAACTGAACTGAGTTCCTTTACAAATGTTGATTCCAAACAAGGGGTTAGTTGCTTCACACCTTAATTACATTTTGTAACACTACATTTCTGGGTTGTTAAATTGTTGTAGACGTAAATTCTTCTGCTATCCTATCAAATAAGTCATCATGGTTATGTGGGTGTCATAGGAAATAATGCTAACTTTAATTACCAGTAATATTGATTATCAATTTCTTAGTGCTTTCAGCAGATAAGCATATTGTTTCTTCACTTATTAGAATTCACTAAAACGTGCTTGTAATCTCTTTGCAAACAGGTGTCATTTTGAAACAAATTTAAAACAAGACAAAATGGATAGAGTCTGTGAAGAGTTGGATGAAGCCAAAGCTGAGCTCAAGAAGCTGAGGTTTGAGTTAAAATGCAAAGCAGAACAGACTGAGTGTTTGAGGAAAGCCCACAATCAGCAAATGAGTCAAATTCAACAAAGTAACATGAAAATCGAGAAACAGGCGGAAGATTTAAATGAAAAGACCGAGGAACTTTCTTCAGCAAGACAAATGTGTGGAAATCTTCAAAGAAAGTTGAATGAAAAAAAGGCCATCATCAAACAATTGAGCTCTGCAAATGATAAACTCAGAGTCGATTCAGAGAAGAAGTACCGAGAGTTAGAGGAGGAGAAACGAGAACTTGTTCTTGCTTTAGATGAAGCAAACGAGAGAAATATAGACCAGGAGCAAAAAATAAATGTATGTATGGCTGAAATTGAGGTTCTTAAAGGGCTTCTATCAGCTTCACATAAAAAGTTATCAGAAGCTGAGAAAAAAGCCAAAGCATGTAAAGAGCTAAGAGAAAGAGACGAAATGCTACTGAAATTAGAGGAAGAGAATATGAAGAATGAAAACAACCTCAAATGGAAGAAAGAGCAGTTCAAGCATCTAGAAGAAGCACACGAGAAGCTGTGGAATCAGCTGAGAGAAAACACAAAAGAGTGGGAGTTGGAAAAGTCAAACTTGTTTGACGAGATCTGTAGATTAAATACGAGCTTAGATTCTCAAACCAGAATGTGTGAAAATCTTCAAAACCAGTTGAACATGGTCAACCAAGCTTTATCTCATGAAGAAAGCAGGAGAAAGTATCTAGAAATTGAAATCTGTGAATATAAAGTGCGGTTTGAGAGTGTATTCGCTGAATGCCAGGACACTAAGTCAAAACTGGAACATTTGACCTCTCAGAGGGACAAAGAAATCGTGGAACTTAGACATTCATTGGGTTCAAAAGAGAGTTTTTACAAGGAAGCAGAGTATCAAGCCAGGAAATTAGAGCAAGAGAATCAAGAATTGCTGGCATCACTTGAGGAACTTAGACATTCATTGGGTTCAAAAGAGAGTTTTTACAAGGAAGCAGAGTATCAAGCCAGGAAATTAGAGCAAGAGAATCAAGAATTGCTGGCATCACTTGAGGAACTTCGAGAAGCTCAGATTCAAGGAGCGGGAAATTCTTCTTCTATGGCGAGGATACGAAACAAGCTCAGAAATTTGGAGAATATACACAGAGATTGTTCTGCTAATCTTAGAGCCAAAGAAGCTGAATGGGGCTCTCAACTCGAAAAACTGATTGGAGAGCTGGAAAGTTGTAAATCCACCATAGAAAATAAAGAAAAAACTGAAAAAGGACTCAAGACAGAGTTGGATGCTCGCCAAAATGTAATAATGCAGCTGGAGTTACAGAACAAAGAGGCATCGATAATCTTGCTGGTGCTGAAATCAGTAATAGCCGTGGCTGAGTTGGCTGAGACAAGTTTCAATGTTAAAGAGAGAGACGAAAAGGACACAGCTTTGTCTAAAGCACTGGAACAAAACCGAGAAGAACGTCAAAAGGCTCAATCTTTATTAAAAAGAGTTGAAAGTTTGGAACATGTTGAAGAACAGCGGTTCCTAGTTGAAAAAGAGCTAGAAACTTGCAAAGAAGTGCTCCAGGAGAGAGAAAAAGAGCTGACAGACAAAATTGGTAAACTTTCTGATGCATTAGATACGGCAAATACTGAATTGTGTATAGAGCGCGAAAAGGCAGCATCTTTATTGAGGAAAGTTGAGTCCTTCAATCTCACTGAAGAGCAGCTGCATCTAATGGAGAAGGAACCGGAGAAGTACAAGCAATTACTCGAGGAATCGACCAAATTCCAAGTTCACATGCAAAATCAAGCACTGCAGAAAGAAAATGAATCCCAAAAGAAACTTAAACAAGTTTCGGATGCCTTAGAGAGGGCGAATGCTGAGCTGGCAGCCAAAATATGCGAGGGACACGCGGTTGAGTTCGAGTTATGGATATGGGAATCGATTGCTCAGCGCTTAAAACACGACCTTGAAGAAACTCAGGCATTGAGGAAGGAACTAGAAGCTTCTCTTCTTTCACAGATAGAGGTTGCGGAAATTATCAAGCAGGAAAAGGATGGTCTTGTCAAAATGTTAGAAGTGAAAGGTCTTGTCAAAATGTTAGAAGTGAAAGACAGTAGAATAGATAATCTTCAGCAGCAGATTGAATTACATGAACAAGAGCTCAAAACAATGTCCTTTGAGTCAGAGTCACTCATAAGAGAATTTGAAGTTGCTGTTCTTGGGCATGAAAAAATTGATGAACTGTTACAGCTTGTACGTTCTTTGGAAGAAAAACTTGCTGCTGCCGAGATTCTCACTCAGCTGGAAATTGAAGAAAAGAAGTTAATAATGCTGGAGTTTGAGAAGGAGATTTACTGCATACAGAAGAAGCTAGAAGCTCAAGGGAAATCCTTGTCTTCTTCACAACAACAAGCTTTGAGTATCGAAGCAAAACATGCAGAAATGAAGAAGTTGATGAATGAACTGGAGACAAAGCTGAGAACATCAGAAGCTTTGGTTGATGAACTCGAGATTGAGAGAGCTAGTTTGGTCGAGGATGTCTCGAAGTTGTCAAATGTGACGAGTTTTGTTGTTGGACTTGGAAACAGGATCAGCCAGTTCTCGCATGAAGATATGCAACTTTTGGGAACCTTGGAAAGAATGGTCGAGTCTCTTGATGATGAAAGTCCATCTTTTTCAGCTTTGGATGGACATACCGGACTTGTCAAGTCAGTGAAACAGATTGTGGACTCTCATCGTTCGCCCAAGAAAGACAGATTACCATTTCGCGAACTCAACTAGGTGCTGAGGAATTGGTTATTCACTTATGTAGCCTTTCTTCCATTTTCTGACCGTGTATGCCTTGTTTCTGTTTGTTTTTCTATAGTTTGATTAATTTAATCAGCATGCAATTTTTGAACATGCATTTGGGTTATTATCTGTAATCAAACTGTTTCTGCTACGAGAATTTACCACGTAAATTGCTTTCTTGATACTTGATTTATCATTGAGCAAACTATTACCAAAGCTGAGGATCTTCCAATGTTTACAAGAAACAAGATGAAAATCCAGATAAAAAAATTGCGCGCAATCAGTTCGGTCTCATGCCAACAATGAAAAAACCATTGATGGATAAGCAATACTTCATGAAAATTGAAGCATCTATGGATTTACATTATCAAAATAACTCTGTAACATAATTGAACAATGTGGATTTTATATTAACCACCTTAAAGAATCAGCCTGATTCGAAATCAATGATGATATTTCTGACAGGAAAAAGTTCAATCGTCTTTTGTATTCCCACTAGATGAGCTGGACTTCAGATGAAATTCTGACAATCCTATTCTGACAATCCAACGTTTACCCCATCCTCGACCAAGATCACACCCATTTCAGATGTCTGAAAATACCAACATTAGAAAAAAAACTTGTAAACTAGAATAGGAAAATACTATGAAATCAATCAAATGAGATACTAGAACCTAAATTATTCACAACTACTAGTTAATAAACAATGTGAAAATTGTGATGAAGTTTACCGGTCCAATGTTCCTATCCACGTCATCAAAGAAGAGCATAGATGTAAAAGGCAATCCAGTCATCTTATGAATCCTCTGAAAATGCTCAGTTTTGTGAGTCCAGCTGGAGAATATTTGCTGCATGATAAAAACCAATGTTGTGGTCCCATTGCTTAACAAGAACAAGCTAAAATCAAAATTTCCTTCTAAAGAACAAATTCCCCAATGATATCCTGAAGATATTTCCATGTTATATGGAAGAAACTATTTTTCACAAAGGGAAAAAGAAAACTACAAAAGACAGAAAAACATTTCCTCGCAATATTTATTCCATCTAAGATCTGTAATATCATGCTTAAGTAGTAATACACTAATACGGAGAATGGAGAGTTTCTAGCTCATGTTCTAAAGACAAGTTCCATATTTTGCAGAGGCAGAAAACTATATTCAGAAAGCTATCTTCATTATAATCTCTGTTAGTAGAGCCACAAACAATTTTAATTGTCATAAAATATATCTTCACATGTTTTAACATTATGGTTCGGTATTAGTTGTTTAGCCAAAATGGAATATCTAACAAGCCTCCAACTGCTTATATTCATTTTTATTAGTGTATTTGTGGTATCCTGCTTATGCTTATGCTTATGCCTGTTCTTTGTTCTGTTCATTTGTTTAAACTCCTAGCTCGGCATTTCAAGCTTATGGAGCCTTCATTATTCCTATACACACTATAAACATGTGTTGTTAAGCTTCTTTGAGATGAGAAGTGAGAGCACTTGGCTTTGGTAAGCTATACATATAAACAGTCATATTGCCAACCTGAGACCTCTAATAGCATTCATTGAAATAAACCATTATATATCAAAGGCCTAATGCATCGTTAGCTACGTGAACTTGTCCTCAAAAACCTGCTGCATCCTTGAACTTTCAAAGTGACCCCGTAGCTTCTTCAACTATAAGAAAAAGTGCATCACTTGTCAACTTCTGGTTGGTTTGACTTTACAAAGATGTCTTTTTCGAAATTTTCTCACTCGAATTAGAAGCTGGCACGTGGCGTTCCGGCAAAGTAGTGCACCTTTTGAAAGTAGGTTGGGGCAAGTTTAGGTACGCCTTAAGCCTATATCAAACCTAAGAAAAGTTAAAAAAAAATGTAGAAAATTAAGACTCCTGGTACCAGAATTTATAACTTCACTTCACTCAAAGAAAAAACAACGGAAGTTGACAAAGAGGTAAATTAGCCTAGTCAATGTCAATGATATGATTTTTAAGGGCTTTTTATAAAAATGTACATAAATTAAAGTTTCCTTTCACCCCAACATTTGGCCCATAACTTTCTCTGACCAAACAAGTTTCAAAATATCCGATCATACGTTCCAAGATAAACCTTTCACCTCCCTTACTCCCCACTCTCTTTGGCGTTCAAAATTCCCAATCTCCCATCTAACATCAACGATCTCGACTCAAAAACTTATCTAACAGCAACGATCTCGACTCAAGAACTCATATAACAGCAAAGACCTCCTTCATTCCTAACATCAACATTCACCTTCGTGATTTCTACATAAACTCACAATTCAGGTAAGGTTTCTGAAAAACCTAAAATCCAGTTCATTGATTATTAGTTGTTTAAGTAATATTCTGGAAAACCTAAAAGCTACTTCTCTTAAAGTCGGATCTATTTTCATATTTGAATCTACGTTGGATATAAAGAGTTTGCACATAAGGTGTTTGATGAATTGCCCGAGTGGTGGTGAGATTGTTGGATATAAAGTTTTTAGAGTTTTGCTTACAAGTTCATCAAGCTTTGATATGATTCACAACTTATTTGTTTGATTCGAGCTTTTGAATTTCTGTTTTGAATGATAACAATCAAAGATATTGATGTGTTTTTATCAGATTTGTATTTGATTTTGCATTTTTATTTTTTTGCGTATCTGGTAGTTATCTGGTATTTACCTGGTAAGAAACTGATAGTTTTCTAAAGTCGCAATATTCATCAAGTTGGTAGGTAAGTGGTAGACATCTGGAACGCACCTGGTAGAAACCTTATATTTCATTGGAAATTTGTTCAATCCATCAAGTTTATGTTTGTAATATATTTTTACCATATTCCATATATTTACTAGCATTCTACTAGATACTTACCACATACTTACCAGATTCCTACATATTCATTCAAAAACTTTTTTTACAATTGTTCAATATTTGGTAAGTAACTGGTAGATATCTGGTAGGAACCTGGTATGAACCTTATATTTCATTGGAAATTTGTTCAATCCACCAAGTTTATGTTTGTAACAACTTTCTACATTATTTCATGAATTTACTAGCATCCTACCAAATACTTACCAGGTACCTACCAGATACATTCAAAAACTTTTTTCAACAGTTGAGTTAAAAACAGATACTTATCAGATACCTACCAGGCTACCAAATTCTGTTGAATTAAAAATAGAAATTAAAAACATATGAAAATATAATTCTTACCAAATACCTACCAGTTACTTACCAGATACCTATCAGATTCTATTGAATTAAAAACAGAAATTAAAAATATATGAAAATACAATTTTTACCAGTTGCTTACCAGATACCTACCAGATTTTGTTGAATTAAGAACAGAAATTAAAAACATAAGAAAATGGTATCTGGTAGGTACGTGGTAGTTACGTGGTAGGATGATGCTATGTATACAACTTTGTTTTAATCGTTCTTAATACGTAGTAATATGTTGTTATATGATCAGTTTATGTCTAATGTTTATTGTTGCATTTGTTATGAAATATATGCTACTTTACAAAGTAAACCATAGTTCTCCATTTTTTTTAATTTTAATCTAATTGTGAATATGTAGCAGAAAAGTGGTAGAGTGCTGATATGTAGTAGTATATGTTGTTGCTCATTCAAATTATTGGGAAATACCTCCAGATATTGAAGATCAAGTTATTCTTCCGCC
The DNA here is from genome assembly GCA_947683365.1 of Euphorbia pulcherrima. Lineage (NCBI taxonomy): Eukaryota > Viridiplantae > Streptophyta > Magnoliopsida > Malpighiales > Euphorbiaceae > Euphorbia > Euphorbia pulcherrima. Next base: position 37,236,192 of record CANTUS010000014.1, on the reverse strand, counting down.
GAACGCTATTGTAAAAGTTGGGAGACCGAGGAAACATAGAATTAGGGCTGCTTATGAGCTAGAGAGGAATGTCAGTGCACATTGCAGCTCTTGTGGGGTTATTGGCCATAACAAGAGAACTTGTCCGGGAATCAAGTGATGTTTTGTCTTCTTGTTCCTAATAAGATCATTTATTATTCTAACTATTTTTTGCTGTTATTAATTGGAAGTTATATAAACTCGGCTTTTGTACATTTGATTGTTGAGAAATCATTTTTAAGATGTCAATTTACTGCTTGTTCATTTTTTAATGATACTTTTGATAATATTTGGTTACTTCAGGTATTGATACCAGATTGTTACCAATTTCCTACCAGATTTGAAGTAATTTATTTTTTTAATGGATTTTTGGATATTACCAGTTTCCTACATGTTTAGCATTGACATAAATTTTTGCAGAGCACTATGACTTCTTTTGTTGATTACAAATTAAGTTTCACTAGAATGATTTTTCATACCAAATATCTACCACTTACCTACCAGTTTCCTACCTGTTTTGTATTCCATTACTTGTGTTTTATTTTTGTTTATTTGTAAATCTATTGAAATCAATAATCTGTATTTCAACTAGGTTATTTACAAACTTTTTCTTAGTCAAATAAAAACTGAGTACATAAGTTCTTCATGTTCTAAAATTTTAAATTAAATTATTGAAAACTTATTTTAAATCGCATGAAACTGAAAAAAAAATAATTTATTCTGTTCTGAATCAAACTACAGCGAACCATACATGTCATTATATGTGTGATACAACATCTCCTTTACGTTATCATTCAGCGCATTCCCTTGAATGAATTCAATCACATCTTGGTTTGATGCAACATGTACAACAGCTTTGTAATTCTCCGTTGGCGGAAACATAAAGTTTCAGCCATAACAATTAGCAGTTTCATACCAGTTTTTCAGCAGATGCATATCACATTTAACACAGTTGTTCTTCATACCAGATAATTACTAGTTAGATACCAGTTACGTAACTGGTTCAATCACTTTAAGATATATTGTTTGAAGTTTATTTCCATGGGAGGATCTCCAGCAGAAACTTGAAATTCAATTTTCAAATCTTTTAACTTATCATCTAACCTCAAGCTGTCAAACATAGGTTTTTCTGAATCACCAAAACTTGAAGAGCTAGAGATCGCAACAACAATAACTTTATATCCAACGAATTTGAAGTCGCCAATCCAAGATCCATAATAGTACATCAGAACAGGAAGACGAACCCATTCTACATAGATTAAAAAACGAAAATCAAATAAGATGCAAAAATAGAGAAAAAGAAAACTAATCGCTGCACCAAGGTTAACATCAATAAAGAATGTAAATGAGCAACAACAGAATCAATTACATAATAGCACTCTACCACTTTCCTACTACATACGCACAATAAGATCAAAAAATAAAAAAAATAGGAGAATCGTAGTTTACGATGTTAAAGTAGCTTATATTTCATAACAAATGCAACAATAAAACTACACTAGACATATACTGGTTATATAACAACATATAAATACATATTAAGAATGATTAAAACAAATTCATATACATAGTATTATCCTACCACGTAACTACCACTTACCTACCAGATTCTTACTAGATGATAAACATTCATTATCTACACAACATACAAAGAATATGAATGAAAAACAACATATTCTACGACTTTCCTACTACATACTCACAATGAGATAAAAAAATCAAAAAATAGAAGAATCATAATTTACTTTATAAAAGTAGCATATATTTTATAACAAATGCAACAATAAAACTACATTAGACATATAATTGGTCATAAAACAACATATAAATACATATTAAGAATGAATAAAACAAAATCATATACATAGCAACATCCTACCAGGTAAATACTACTTACCTACTAGATACTTAACAGATAAAAATTTTTCATTACCTACACAACACACAACATCAATCTCACAAACCACTCAGGAAAATCATCAAACACCTTATGTGCAAATAATTACATAATACAATATTTTAAAATCAAGAGTTTATAACAAAATCGTAGTCAAATTCAAACTAAATATATCAAATAAGAAAATAACAAATCCTAAATTTGGATGATAAGTGTTCATTCTCTACATAGGATACAACAACAATCCCATAAATCACTCAGTTAATTCATCAAACACCTTATGTGCAAACTCTTGACGCAGATAATTTTTTAAATCAAATGTTTATAGCATAATCGTAATCAAATTCAAACTAAATATATCAAAAGGAAAAGCAAGTAATCCTACATTGCATTCACACAATCAGAAAACATCATATCCAAATCAAAACACGAACCTGATTGTAGATCGAAAACAAGTTGAATTCTGAAATAAAAACCACAATGAAAGTGAAGAGAAGAGAATTGTTAGACAAAGAATAACAAATCAGACGCAGAAAACACTGATAGAGAACGCCGAACAAAGAACCGATAGAGAGAAAATCGCGGAAAGAGAAAATCAGTAAAGATAATCACACAAAATTTTTTCAGGATGGGAGAGGAAAGCGTGAAACAGTTAGTATATATAGAACTTATAGAAGAAGAATGAAAACTTAAATTTGGTCAAAGAGTGCAAAGAAAACATAAAAGGTTAGTTTGATAAATATGAAGCTTAAACCATATATTTTTAACAATTTCTCATTTTTAATGGCTGCCTCTCCTAAATAGGGGATTTTATACCATGCTCCGGGAGCATACTCCCTACTTCCCTGCATAAGTGACAAGTGTCCTAAAAACTGCTATTACTTTTTATTATTTTATTTATTTTTAGGACACTTATCATTCATACAGAGAGTAATAAGCATGCTACCGGACCATGATATAAAACCCCCTACTTAGAAAATCAAGCCGGCGTGAAATTAATGACATGAAATACACGTGGCGATATTAGAGCCGCCGCCAAAGGGATACGGGACCAATACGCACCGTATTAAGGCAAACAAAAACCAGGAACAGAAATAGTTAATAGCCTAACATACTCCTTTTCGTCTTTGTCAAAGCTTCTTCTCCGAAACACTCTGGTAAAAGTTTCTTTTTTCTGGAAATTATAGTTTTTTTTCCTTTTTTTTAAAAATTAATTTGGATACTTTCACTTTATTCATCTTCCCTATCGGTGATTTCAATTTTGTTTGCTATTTTCATTGATGAAGTTTTCTTAATTGTCAGTCTTTTTATCTTGTTGGTTCTATTTTGTTTTGAATTGGGGCAATATTGATGCTGTTTCGCCATTAACTCTATTGGGATTTCGTTTCAATTATGCACTGTTTAAAAAATTAACGTAATCCCTTTTCGATTTTGGGAGTAGGGAATGAATTTAAACTTAATTGAGAGTTTTCTGAATATGATTTAGGGTTTTACCATTACGTGTGTTGGGTTCTGTTAATGAATCCGTATGTTAATGACCCCCAAAATTGTGAGGATTATGCTTCACATCTAGGTAGCACGGAAACGAAAACTGAAACGCTATTTCAAAAAAATATAGGTTCGGAAACTGTGGGGAAACATGTAAATGATAAAAATTTAGGGGTACATTTATAAATATAAAAAATATAAAATTTCAAGTCATATAATTTTATTCTTTTATAAAATAATGGAATACTAAAATAAGTTACATTTAAAATATATTTATTAGTTATAAAATAATTCTACTGCAAATATTTATAATTTGTCACCTATCAAATCATATTCATATAATTAAGGTCACTTAGTATTTAAAAATTCTAATTCAAACATAATATATATGTTTAGGGGCTTACACAACAAATACATAGGAAGTTTAGTTTTGGAATGAACCAAAATTGACTCATAAGGTTGAAAGAATTTCTAGGAAACGGTTTCCGGAATTTGAAGAAACGAGTTTCCAACTTTCTTTAATTGCGGAAACTGCCCTGGAAACGTTTCGTAGGGGTTTCCGAGAGTTTCCGTTTCTGAAACGTTTCCGAAACGCGGAAACGTCATGTCACCGGAGTTTCCGTGCTTCATAGCTTCACATTTATTTACAAAGTACAAACATAATGAAGGGTCAAATTTGCTGAACATTGAGCTTTCACTGGTTTGCTTCATTTCTATCATTCTGGTCCAAATTCGTGCCAGGACATGTTATTTTTGTCAATTCTTTGCGAAGCTCTAGAAATGGAGATACGGTATGGCCTAGTGGAAAAATCTTGTATAGCATGTATCAGAATTCTTAAATTGTTGAATTTTTTTGTTGCAGATATATGACAATTGCAGAGGAAATAACTTACCCAGTAGTGTATTGAGTATACATACTGGTGTCTTTTGGAATTCAAATTCTATTTGGCAATGGCTCTTAGTGGTTCCCAGCAATTGTCCCATGATGCGGGGCTTTGCAAGAGCTGGGGTTGTGCAATTCAATATAAGGTTTTCTACAACTTCTTCAATTATTCTTTGCAAATATTTTACTAACAAACGGAATATGTATACTCTCAGATTAGATTGAGGAGGGACAGGATACCTATATTCAGTACCACACTTTCATCCCGAGCTTCGGTAACTTCTATAGCTATTATTTTCTTTTAAAACAACATTTTAGTAGAAATCTGTGACGAAGGTGTGTGATTTTCATCTCGATATGGTGATATACTGCTTATATCTAAAAGTATGTACACATACACACACTTGCATGTGCAGGTACAGAATAAACAGCTTTAGTGATATTTCATTTGGATTAGATCTTATTGATTTTTAATCAATTACGTATACATTATACAGTTTACTGCAAAAATATGCTTCTTCCATTCGTTTAATTGTTGTTCAGATCACTTTCCTATAACATAATTATGTGTTACTTGTAATTTGTTTTTGACTTTACGAGTGCACTTTGTTTATTTTATTTTGAATATGTCTGACACTATATTTAGACCTGCCAATCTGATACAGGAAAACTTTAAGTTAGAATTGGATGCTTTTACACACATAGAACTGGATACAAGTTGGTGCAGTTTTGTGTGCTACCCTCGGCAATTGTTTTGTTTTCAAGCATGTATATGTTAAATTTGGTCTTTAATTGGTTTCTGATGTCAGTAGAAATATGGATTGTCTGATTCTCTAAGTTTAAATCTTGGCGTGGTCTTCTATATCAAAGAGATGCTTTTTGGTATTTGGCTTAGGCTTTTATAGGAATTAATTGATTATGCTTCCTTATTTTTGTTTTTTAATCTATTTATATAATACCCTATCTATCAGAGAAACACAAGTAAGAATGATCAAAATGTGGGTTTTGGGTTTTTTTTGGTTTCTGAGTAATGATTTTTTTTTTTTTTTTTGGTTTTTTTGAGTCAGTCTTCTCAGAATCTTGGTCTTAACTTTCCCACCTTCTTGGAGACTCTTTTTGGTCTCACCTCCACTGTCAATCCAAGGTTTAGGCTCTTCAAATAGAAAGATTTATGGTGCTCTTCTTTGATTTCTCACCAATATATTTCCTTATTTGTTTTCTAACACTCTACATTCATTATGGGCATGAAAGTTCGTAATGATTATATTCTTTTTTTGGTTGTGCATCTGAAATTGCCTTTTGATTGTTGAATTCACCGATTAAAATTGCTGATGAAACTTCATGAAACAATAAATTTGGTTTGAGAATATTGTTTCGTATTACAGATTCAGCAATGGAGTTCGTGGAATGCTCGTTTATCAGACATTTTGTGCAGATCTATATCCCCTATAATAAGTAGAAATAATGTATTCAGGTGTCATTCTTTTTTAGTTCCAGGACATGAGCTTCCTGGAATAAAGGCCACTTCCATGGTAATAACAAGGTAAAGTTCCTTTCTTTCACTCGTAAAAACACGTACACAGTACACTCATCGCTGTTCTTTCTGCTTCGTGAAAAGAACATCATTACCTGAAAGTACAGTGGAACTTAGTAGAATTAAAATGTTTTGTAATTGTAATGATATTAATCTCGTGATTTAGTTTGATATTGTTTCAGAGTTCATTTTTTTTAATATAATTTTCCTTTAGGGTCAATTGGAAACAACCTCTCTGTAATTACAGAGGTAAGGTTGTGTACACCCGACCCCCCCTTACCCTACTTGTGCGGGAGCCTTGTTAGGCATTGGGGTAATGTTGTTGTTGTTGTTTTCTTTTTTAGGCATGTGTTGAATGTACTAAGTATTCAAATGCATTATGCCACATTATATTATTATTAGCTCGTTTCATTAGCCAAATACATCAATTGCCCCCTGAACTTGGCCCAAATGATCTACTGCCCCCTGAACTTTTCGAAGTTCCTTTTAGCCCCTTGAACTTGGAACAAGTGCACCAGTTTGCCCCCTGATTGCCACGTGTCAACTTCTGGTTGGAGAGAAAAAAATCAGAAAAATTGCATATTTGAAAAGTGAAACCAACTAAAAGCTGACACGTGGCATGCTGGGTAAACTAGTGCACTTTTGCCAAGTTCAGAGAGTTAATAGAAGCGAGTGAAAGTTCATGGGGGCAGTAAACCATTTGGGCCAAGTTCAGGGGTTAATTGATGCATTAGGCCTCGTTTCATTCAATCATGTTTATTTACATATATTGCAGGTCATATGATGCTTTGCAAAGAAGTCCTGTCATAATGAAGCTGGCTCCTGCAATCTGTATGATTGTATTTGCAATATGGGGACTCGGGCCACTCATGCGTCACAGCAGAAATATACTGCTTCATGTACTCGGAATTTATTTGTTTTAATTAAAATATACTGCTTCATGTACTCGGAATTTATTTGTTTTAATCCTTGTATTTTTCTATTGGGAACTTCTTTTACTCTAAGTTTCGTATAAAAATAACCTGCAGGGGAATGACAATAATTGGAAAAAGAGTGGCACGTATCATATTACAACATCTTATGTTCAACCATTGCTGCTATGGACCGGCGCAATGCTTATTTGCAGGTCTAGATCATGATTTTAAGTAATAACCTGTTAAGCAGCCACTTGAATAGTTTTTACTGATCAGAACTCAATATATGCAGAGTTTTAGATCCTCTTATCTTGCCTACGGAAGCTAGTCAGATTGTTAAGAAGAGGCTTTTGAATTTTGTGAGGTCATTATCAACCGTGCTAGCTTTTGCCTATTGTTTATCGAGGTAACTCCTTTTCTGATCACCTTTTTTTTCTTTGTCAATTTTTAGAATATTTTTAGCATATACGATTTCTTGGGAATTTTCAAAATTTGGGCAGCTCGGATTCCTCTTTTATCTGGTAGATGTGTAATGTTTTTTCTGTTGTAGCTCCTTAATTTGGGAACTATACCTAATTGATTTAATGTTTTTGTGTAATATTATTTTTGGAGATATATGGTTGTGAATGTTCTCTTTCTAGTGAACTTCAAGTTAGGTGTGCTCATTGGATACCTGGTTTCCGAAGCTAAATATGGATAAATATTGTCGTGCAGCTTGATTCAACAAGTGCAGAAGTTCTTCATTGAGACTAATGAGCCAAGTGATGCACGAAATGTATGTAGTAATACTCTAACTACTTTTGTATAGGTTCCTGCATTTAAGGATATTTTACTATTTTGTTCTAATGTTAGTGTTTAGTAGTTTTACTTTGTGGTAATTTAGCAAATTGTTATAGTGTATTTTGTAGCTGTTGGAAATATCCCACATGGGAAACAAACAATGACCAAGAGTGGTATATAAGTGGTGTAGATTGGGCCTTAACACAATTGTGTTAGATGGGCTCAACCCCACTTGTATGCTCACTCATCCTATTGAGCCCAACAATCTCCAAGCCCATGGATTCTCTACATGGTATCAGAGCGGAAGAAGGCCTGACAGCCGGAAAGATCCTGGGTTCGTAATGTCCTAGTGGAGTGTGGGTTAGCGGAGAAGACTAGACCCGCTCATAACCTTGAGCTCAAAGGAGATAGGCCAAGGAATGTTTGCAAGTGGCAATTGGTCCAGGCCAAGTTGCACTTGAGGGGAAGTGTTGGAGATATCCCACTTGGAAAATAAACAAGTGAAAAGAGTAGAATATAAGTGGTGTAGATTGGGCCTTAACACAAGCCAATTGGTTTTGTGTTAGATGAGCTCAACCCCACTTGTGTGCCCACTCACCTATCGAGCCCAACACTCTCTAGGCCCATGGATTCTCTACCCATGGATTCTCTACGTGGTATCAGAGCGGAGAAAGGCCTGACAGCTGAAAAGATCCTGGGTTCGTGTTTAAAGTCCTGGTGGAGTTTGGGATAGCAGAGAGGCTAGACCCCGTGATGACCTTAAGCCTTAGTGGAGATAGGCCAAGGAATGTTTGGCAAGTGGCAACTGGTCCAGGCCCCGTTTCACTTGAGGGGTAGTGTTGGAAACATCCCACATGAGAAATAAACAATGACAAAGAGTGGTATATAAGTGGTGTGGATTGGGCCTTAACACAAGCCAATTGGTTTTGTGTTAGATAAGCTAAACCCCACTTGTATGGTCACTCATCCTATTGAGCCCAACACTCTCCAAGCCTATGGATTCTCTACAATAGTAATGTCCTATGGACTCAATGAAACTATATTTACTAGTGTGGCGTGCTTAATTTCGATATTTATATTTGTCCGGCATCCTATAAATGGTAATTCTTATAGCAAGATGAATTTCCCTCTTACGTCTATATTTGGCGATATTTGCTTTGCATGCTTAGACATCTCAAACCGCTAAGGGGGCCAATTTGGGATTGCTTTCCCAGACTGCTGTCATGAAAAACTCCATTTTCAAGCTTTCTCTGTAAACGTAGATTTTGACCATTGGAAATCAATAGCAAACATATCCTAATTAATTAGTATTAAGAGTCGAGATCTTTTGGCCAAGACCAAAACACGTTGTTTTGTGGAAAGTTTGTGAGTGGAGCTTTTCATGTCTGGGAAAGCAATCCCAAACAGGCCCTTTGTAGTTAGAATCGTTTTCATACATTATTTGTTGTTGTTTTGCGCAGATGGGTTTTCAATTGGCAGGGAGAGCTGTATATTCTGCTGTGTGGGTAGCTGCCGTTTCACTTTTCATGGAGTTGCTGGGCTTCTCTACCCAGAAATGGCTCACTGCCGGAGGTCTCGGGACAGTACTTTTGACCCTTGCCGGTCGTGAGGTCTAACTATTTTTGTTTGTTGCACCGTTTTAATGTTGCTCTATTACTTCATGGATTTTGACACTTGTTATTTTAGATATTCACAAATTTCCTCTCGAGTGCGATGATCCATGCAACTCGACCTTTTGTTGTTAACGAGTGGATTCAAACAAAGATCGAAGGCTACGAAGTTTCTGGTACTGTCGAGGTTTGTACTCAAAACCCAACTCTTTGAAGTATTAGAAGCGAAAAACCGTTACAAATATCATTTAAAGATGTAAAATATGATGGCTTTGGATTAATGAACATGAAAAGTCTGAATGCTGCATTATTTGGGTAAATACATCTTTGTCGCTTGAACTGGGCTCAAATGTCCTACCAGCCCCCTAGACTGTTCAAATCTTCTTTTAGCTCCCTGAATTTGGCAAAAGTGCATCAATTTTATGATAACAATGGGCCTAATTCAGTTATGGGCTCCAGGCTTAGAGTTTGGAAAGTTTATGAAAGGAGAAAGAATAAGCATCATAAGTGAGGTGTTGGGCTGGTCTTTGTGTTTGTTAGCTTGTTTTGTCTGTTTATGGTGTGCGTCTAAATATATGTAATGTGGGTGGTCGTTAGGCTGTTCTTGTGTTTTGCTTGATTGGGAAATTTCCAGCTGTCTGGAGGGAAAAGGGGACTCTGTCCCTGGGGAAACTATTAAGGGGACTCTGTCCTGGGGAAACTATTGCTTATTGTTACGCTCTTTTGTGCTCTTCTTTGGCTAATAGAAATATCAAGCTGCTTACTTTCCTTACATTCCTTCCTTAGTTCTTGAATCTGCTGGTATTTCTTATCATTTGGTCCGACCTGCCGGATGACTAAAAACGCCGGCGATATGGATCCCAAAATCCAAAGTAAGTTTGAATCAATGGATGCTCAACTAGTGGGGATGGAGAAACAAATATCAACTGTACAAAGAGAAGTGTCTAACCTATCACAGGAATCCATAAGTTTGAGGCAAGAAGTGGTGACCCAAAATCGCAAATCTGATAGGCTTCAACTATCTCTAGATGGAATCCAGGCCCAACTTTCTCATATTATGAGGCAAATGGGTAAGAAACCATATGAAGAAGAAGACTTGTTTGAGGATACAAGAATAGAAGGAGGTGGAGTTGAGGGTGGCTCGGTTATAGGAAACAGGGAGGGGCAGGTTATAGTTACTCTAGCATCAAGGAGACACCTTGACATGGAAGGCTCAACACATACTCTCGATGGTGAGCCGGAGCAAGCTCAGTTGGTGGGTAGAAGTCAAGGCAATGCTTCATGGGCAGGAAGGAAGGTCAAGCTTCCTTTATTTGATGGAATCGACCCTCGTGTATGGATAGCTCGAGCATAAACTTACTTCAGACCCCGAAAGAGTTATGGCTAGCAAATGCAGAAATTCGTATGGAGGGGCCAGCCATTCATTGGTTTTCTGTTCTTAATGAATCTACTCCTCATTTGACTTGGGAACTCTTCAAGGAAGAATTTTAGAGATATAGTCATTTGATCACACCAAATCCCTATCAGGTGTTGGTGGCACTGCACCAGGTAGGCACGGTGGCTGAGTTTATCGAAGAATTTGAGATGGTGGCTGCTTTGGTTCCGAGGCAACCAGAATTACAGTATTTGGGATATTTCCTTAATGGATTGAAAGAAGAAATTCGCAACAAGGTTCTGATGCACCAACCGACGACGAGAATTGGAGTTATGAGGTTGGCTCGAATGGCGGAAGCCACATTATCAACAAAAGTGGGCGGCGGCGGAGGTATTACCAGTTGTAAATCATGGGTTTCACGAGATAGGAAGGGGATTTCTGCTAGTCACATGACTTAAAGCATGTGGGCTGGGTCAATTAAAAATGGGTCTGTTGCTAGAGAAAGTAAGAGCTGGGCTTGAGGCCCAATTCAATTGTTTCTTCTACTGCTCATTATGAAAGCCCAAGGTCTTCTATAGCTTCATCTGGAAATGGACAGCAGTCTGTATTACGTAACAGGGGCACTAAACACATCTCACAAAAAGATTGGGAGGAACGACGAAAGATAGGGTTATGTTTCAGGTGCGCTCAATCATATTCTCCTCAACATCATTGTCCTGAGGGAAAATTGAGACTCCTTTTAGCAGATGATGACGTTAATGAGGATGGAGAAATTGTCCTTGCTGAAGCTGAAACCGGGGAGGAGGAAGATGAAGTTCAAAAACGGGGAGAATGCCAATCTCTGGAATTGTTCGGGTTGTCAGAGATAAAGAACCAAAACAATGAAGTTTGAAGGGAGAATTAATGGAATCCCTATTTCTATTTTGTTAGACAGTGGGACAACACATAATTTTGTATCTAAGAAGCTGGTGAACTCGTTAGGGATAAAGTCTCTAACGGGGTCAGAGATGGTGATTCGATTGGGAGATGGATATAGAGTAAAATTTGCTGAACAATGCCCAGAAATTAAAGTGGAGATGGGGGAATTTGAATGTCAGATAAGGGCTCTTGTCTTTGATATTGGCAAATTGGATTTAATATTGGGAATGGATTGGTTAAGAACATTGGGTGAAGTATGGTACGATTGGGAATCGAGACGGATGAGGTTTTGGCACCATGGGAAGAGGATTGAATTGGTAGGATCCAACATGAAGATGAGAAGTTGTAGCTCCCTGCAATCAATTTGGAGGCAGGAAGGAGGTGTGGAGCTGGTTGTAGAAAAATACAAACAGAGAATAGGAGAAGGCTTGGATACTCAACAACAACAAGAACTAGATACATCATTGTCAGGTTTTGCCTTGGTATTTGCTGAGCCCAAAGGATTACCACCTCAAAGGCAGATTAGTCACTCGATTAATTTGGCACCAGGAAGCAGTCCGGTTTGCGTAAGACCTTACCTCTACTCGCATTACCACAAGGATGACATTCAGCGACAAGTCCAAGAGATGAAAGAGCAGGGTATTGTGAGGGACAGTAGCAGCGCATACTCAAGCCCGGTGTTCTTGGTCAAGAAGAAAGATGCAACTTGGAGGCTTTGTGTGGATTATCGAGCACTTAACAAGTTAACTATTCCAGATAAGTATCCAATTCCAGTAGTAGATGGGGTGTTAGAAGAATCGTATGATGCTACATATTTCTCTAAGATTGACTTGAAGGCAGGCTATCATCAAATTTTAATGAGGAAGGAAGATATTGAGAATACAGCATTCCGAACACACAACGGTCATTATGAGTTTCTAGTAACGCCGTTCGGCCTCACCAATGATCCAGCCACATTTCAAACGGCAATGAATGCAATTTTCAGATTTCAACTACGAAAATGGTGTTAGTATTTTTTGATGACATATTGGTTTTTAGTATAAGTTGGGATGAACATTTGAAGCACTTGAGAGAAGTGTTACAGATTTTGGATGAACTAAAGTTTGTGGCGAATTTCAAGAAGTGTCAGTTTGGTGGAAAAAGGATGGAGTATTTGGGACATGTAATCTCTGAAGAAGGCATTGCCATGGATCCGAAGAAGGTGGAAGCTGTCACTGCTGGGCCTACTCCGAAGTCAGTGAAAGGGGATGAGGTTTCCTTGGGCTAACAGGCTACTATCGGAAATTTATCGCAAATTATGGGAAGATTGCAAAACTGCTTACCGTGTTCACAAAGAAGAACGGATTTTTGTGGAATGTCACTGCTCAAGAAGCATTTGAAGCTCTTAAATCAGCTTTAACGTCAGCTCCAGTGCTAGCATTGCCAAACTTCACAATGCCGTTTGACGTTGAGTGTGATGCCTCAGGTAAAGGAGTGGGGGCAGTTCTAATGCAGAATTCCAGGCCCATTGCCTTCTTTAGCAAGGCTTTAGGGGATAAAAATCTCGCTAAGTCAGCATATGAGAAAGAAATCATGGGTCTTGCACCTGCCATTCAACATTGGCGAACATATTTAGTGGGGCGCAAATTCAGGGTTTTCACTGACCAAAGAAGCTTGAAATACCTGCTGGAACAACGTATCACGACATGTGATCAACAAAATTGGATAGCTAAGCTACTGGGCTATCAGTTCGAAATTTTTTACAAGCCAGGGCACTTGAATTCTGCTGCTGATGCACTTTCTAGGATAGATAAAGAAGGCGAGTTAAGTCGATCGAAGTCTTTTCCTCAGTGGGAATATGGAGCACAACTACTGCAAGAAGCCGAGAATGGCAAGCAATTGCTGAAAATTCAAGAACAGTTGCTCAACAAGCCTGAGAGTCGACCAGGGTTTCAGATTAAAGGAGTTCTTCTTCACAAAAACAGGCTGGTCATTTCTGCCCGCTCCCCTCTAATTCCTTCGCTTTTGCTTGAGTTTCATTCTTCACCCACAGGAGGGCATTCGGGTTTCTACAGAACTTATCGGCGTTTAGCGGCCAATATATATTGGGTTGGGATGAGCAAAGATGTGCAGGAATTTGTTCATAATTGTGATGTGTGTCAACGATATAAGGCATCAATTGTTGCTCCTTCAGGTTTACTTCAACCATTGAAGCTGCCCGAAAATGTATGGAATGAAATTTCAATGGATTTTATTACAGGACTTCCAAAATTGAAGGGTTATGAGGTGATTTGGGTTGTTGTGGACAGACTCAGCAAATACGCCCACTTTATATTGCTGAGACGTCCATATTCAGCGAAATCCTTGGCTGACATTTTTGTAAAAGAAGTGGTACGCCTTCACGGGATTCCTGAACCGATTATAAGCGACCGAGACCCAATTTTCATGAGCGCATTTTGGAAAGAACTGTTTAGGATGCTGGGGACTAAACTTAACCTCTCATCAGCATATCATCCTGAAACAGATGGTCACACAGAGGTAACCCATCGATGTTTGGAAGCTTATCTGCGTTGTTTTTCAGTAGAGCAACCGCGTACCTGGGTGTATTGGCTACCTTGGGCAGAACTTTGTTTCAATACCACTTATCATGTATCCACTGGTACAACCTCCTTCGAAGTGGTCTATGGTCGCAAGCCTCCTACCCCACTGCAGTTCATCCCTGGAGAGATTAAGATCAAATGGGTGGCAAGAGAATTAGCTGATCGAAATGAAGCCTTGGCTCAACTGAAGTATAACTTGCATAAAGCACAAGCTGTCATGAAAAGGGAAGCGGATAAGCATCGTAGAGAAGTGTCATTTGAGGAAGGTACTTGGGTTATAGAATGTGAACGTTAGAGTGTGAACATATCTGCTAGTGATAATGTGAGGGAGAAATAATAGGGATTAGAATTACTTTCTTTCCTATTCTATAGACAGCCTGTGTATATAAATACCTGTAACTCCTTTGAGCAATAGACAAGATATTCATTCCATTTCTCTGTATTCAACATGGTATCAGGGCCTCTTCAGGCTAAATAAAATTTTTTTCCTCGATCATCTCTGTTCAAGGTCAATCTGTCAAATCGTTACTTTTTCCTCACCTCCAGCACCAAAGGCGGCGGCTGACTCTTTCCGGCCAGAAAACAGAAATCCGGCTCCTTGGAGGGACGCGAGTAGGCTACACCCACCGGCAACAAATCCGCCGGAATCTCACTCGCTGGCGAGTGGAGGCGTGTGAACAGTTTACCGGCGACAGGGCTTATGTGTTTTTGACCGCCTGATTTCCAGCCGTTCTATGTGATTATTTTACTTGTTCGATATGATTTGCTTCATGCTGTAGCTGGGCAGATTTTCCGGGAATCAGTTCTGGCTTTTGACTTTCTGTTTTCATGGCTCGAGATAGGGCAAATTCTCTGGTCACGAGTTCTAGCTAATCTGGTTTTGTTTTGTTGTGTTAGTTCATTGATGAAATTGTCCAAATCAATACTAACTTTGGCTAATAATCCGGTGGCTTACCGTTCAACCTCTTCTTCGTGTTGGGTTATCGACTCTGGAGCTATGGATCACATGATTGGTAAGGCTGATATGCTGACATCTGTGCAAATGGTATCCAATTTACCAAGCGTAACTTTAGCCAATGGGTCCACTGCCTCTGTAATTGGTGTGGGGATGGCACAAGCGACCACCTTCAATTCGTTTGTCTTCTGTCTTGTTCCTATCTCATTTTCCTTTTAATTTATTATCTGTGAGTAAACTCACCAATGATCTAAATTGTTGTGTCATTTTCTTCCGTAACCATTGTATCTTTCAGGATCTTGAAACGAAGTTGATTATTGGTAGGGGTACCATGAGAGATGGTTTGTATACTTGATTCTACGTCTAGACTCGTACCTAAGTCAATGGTATGTGCTAGTGAACCTTCTTCTCCTCTTCAATTGCATTACCGTTTTGGCCATGCCCCTCTTAAAATCTTACAACATTTTGGTCCTAATCTAAAAAATGAGTCCAAAATAGTGTGAAGCATGCCAACTTGCAAAACACCATAGAGTTTCCTATCCTCGTGCTAATAAATGGGTAGATACTCCGTTTTCTTTAGTACATTCTGATGTCTGGGGACCATGTCCTACTTTGTCAAAATCTGGGTTTTGTTACTTCGTAACATTTGTTGATGATTACTCTCGAGCTACTTGGTTATATCCCATGAAAAATCGCTCAGAATTGTTCTCCGTTTTTTGTTCGCAATTTAATAAATCTTTGTGCATCTTACGAAGTGATAATGCTAAAGAATATCTATCATCTTCCTTTAGCACTTATCTATCCCAAAAGGGAATTATCCATCAAACTTTATGTATTGTAACTCCACAGCAAAATGGGGTGGCTGAGCGAAAGAATCGCCATTTACTAGAATTTGCTCGAGCTCTTATGTTTCACATGCAGGTTCCAAAAGAATTTTGGGTTGATGCCGTCTCTGCCGCATGCTTCTTAATAAATCGTATGCCCTCCTCTGTTCTCAATGGTGAGGTACCTTATTCTCTCCTTTTTTCTTCACAAAAGTTATTTCCTATTACTCCCCATGTGTTTGGGTGTACTTGCTTTGTTCAGGATATGCGCCCTCAAATTTCAAAACTTGATCCTAAAGCCCTCAAGTGTGTCTTCTTGGGTTACTCTCGTCAACAAAAAGGTTATCGTTGTTATTCTGCTGATGTCACGTTTTTCAAGAACACGCCTTTCTTTGGTTTAGGGGTGCCTTCTGTTCCGCCTAATAATTTAGATGATGAAACTCTTTTCTACACCGTACAAAAACATATAGAATCTACTACTCCTGTTGAACATGTGGTCTCCATTCCTTCTGTTCCTCCAATTAAACAAGTGGTCTCCATTCCCCTTCCTTCTTTTCGTTAGGTTTATTCAAGACGTGTGCAAAAGCCTTCTACGGCTTCTCAATCGAATCATGATACAGCCCCTACATCTTCTGCTTCGTCTCTCGATCCTCCCGTCATACGTAGCCCCAACCTTTCTATTGCTGTTCGCAAAGGTAAACGAACATGTACCTATCCTATTTCTAATTTTGTGTCTTACCATGCTTTATCATCTTCTTCCAAGTCTTTTGTAGCTTCATTAGATTCTATCACTATCCCCACGTCTCTGAAGGAGACATTGGCTCATGATGGCTGGCAAATGGCAATGAAAGAGGAAATTTTGGCTCTTGAGCATAATAATACATGGGATCTTGTGCATCTCCCTCCAAACAAACGGACAATTGGCTGCAAGTGGGTATACACGGTTAAAATGAATCCTGATGGTTCCGTTGCTCGATTAGAGGCTCGCTTGGTTGCTAAAGGTTATGCTCAGACATATGGGGTAGATTACTCTGAGAAATTTTCCCCAGTAGCAAAACTTTCATCAGTGCGATTGTTTATATCATTGGCTGCTAATTACAATTGCCCACTTCATCAACTTGATGTTAAGAATGCTTTCTTACATGGTGATTTAAGTGAAGAAGTTTACATGGAGCAACCACCAGGGTTTGTTGCTCAGGGGGAGTTAGGAAAAGTTTGCAGGTTAAAGAAGTCGTTTTATGGCTTGAAGCAATCTCCTCGTGCCTGGTTTGGGAAGTTCAGTGAAGTAGTAATTGAGTTTGGCCTGCAAAGAAGTGCATACGATCACTCCGTTTTCTTTACGTCCTCTAGTTATGGGTGCATTTTGCTAGTTGTTTATGTGGATGATATCGTTATTACTGGCAGTGATGAAGTTGGAATAAAGAAGTTGAAAGCATTTCTTGGAACTCGATTTCAGACAAAAGACCTAGGCGTAATGAAGTATTTCTTGGGGATTGACGTCTCCCGATGTCGTAAAGGAATCTGCTTATCTCAAAGAAAGTATTGTCTAGACGTATTGAAAGATGCTGGTTTAATTGAAGCAAAAGTGTGCGATGCGCCGATGATACCAAATGTGAAGTTAAAAGCTAAAGATGGAGATTTATTGAAGAATCCTAAGAAGTATAGACGGATTGTTGGAAAATTGAACTATCTTACAATCACACGTCCTGACATTACATTTCCCGTTAGTGTGGTTAGCCAGTTTGTATCATCTCCTAGAACTTCACATTGGGATGCTTTGACTCATATATTGAGATATCTCAAGGGTGCACTTGGACTCGGAATTTTGTACCAGAATCACGGGCATCATATGGTAGAGGGATTTACGGATGCTGATTATGCAGGTGATATCACGAATAGACGATCAACTACTGGTTATTGTGTGTTTGTTGGGCGTAACCTCGTGTCTTGGAAAAGTAAAAAGCAAACAGTTGTATCATGTTCAAGTGCAGAATCTGAAAACAGGGCTATGACACAAACAACATGTGAGCTTGTATGGCTACGTCACTTGCTTGAAGAAGTTGGGTTTCCTCAAACAAAACCGATGACATTATATTGTAACAATGAAGCAGCTATTTATATTGCCAATAATCATGTCTATCATGAACGGACAAAGCATATTGAAGTTGATTATCACTTCATTCGAGAAAAGCTAGAAGATGGCACAATCTCAACTCAACATGTCAGAACCGGGAGTCAACTAGCAGATGCGTTTACTAAAGCTTTACCGGGTAATCGGGTCAATTACATTTGTACCAAGCTGGGCATGATCAATATCTATGCTCCAGCTTGAGGGGGAGTGTTATAGAATGTGAACGTTAGAGTGTGAACATATCTGCTAGTGATAATGTTAGGGAGAAATAATAGGGATTAGAATTACTTTCTTTCCTATTCTATAGACAGCCTGTGTATATAAATACCTGTAACTCTTTTGAGCAATAGACAAGATATTCATTCCATTTCTCTGTATTCAACAGGTTTATCTTAAACTCAGACCGCACAAACAGTCGGTGGTTCGACGTGTCAATCAAAAACTGGCAGCACGTTACTATGGGCCTTTCCAAGTCAAGCGTCGCATTGGTCCGGTTGCATATGAGCTGAAACTGCCAGAAACTTCCAAAATCCATCCAGTTTTCCATGTTTCGATGCTCAAAAAGGCTAACCAACCCCAACCCCAACACACAGCACCAGCACTTCCAGAAGGCTTTGAAATTGAACTTTCGGGCTCTACGTACCCCGAAAAGGTACTATCTTTAAGGACAATTAATCGGGAAGGAGAGGAAGTTGCACAGAAGTTAATTCAGTTGAAAGATGGTAAAGTTGAGGAGGCTTCGTGGGAGGATGAGTTTACTATTCGAGCTCAATTTCCAGACTTCAGTCTTGAGGACAAAACTGCTCCTCCAGAAGGTGGCAATGATAGCAATGGGCCTAATTCAGTTATGGGATCCAGGCCTAGAGTTTGGGAAGTTTATGAAAGGAGAAAGAATAAGCATCATAAGTGAGGTGTTGGGCTGGTCTTTGTGTTTGTTAGCTTGTTTTGTCTGTTTATGGTGTGCGTCTAAATATATGTAATGTGGGTGGTCGTTAGGCTGTTCTTGTGTTTTGCTTGATTGGGAAATTTCCAGCTGTCTGGAGGGAAAAGGGGACTCTGTCCCTGGGGAAACTATTGCTTATTGTTATGCTCTTTGTGCTCTTCTTTGGCTAAGAGAAATATCAAGCTGCTTACTTTCCTTACATTCCTTTCTTAGTTCTTGAATCTGCTGGGATTTCTTATCATTTTCCCTGAAAGTTGTGTCAGCTTTTGATTAGAGAGAAAAATCAATAAAATGACATATTTGAAAAGTCAAATCAATCAGAAAATGACATGTGGCATTGAGGGCACATTGATGCTCTTTTGCCAAGTTGGCTAAGGGAAACTTTGAAAAGTTCGGGGGGCAATCATTTGGACCAAGTTTAGGCAGATAGATGTTAAATATGATGGCTTCAAATTAATGAACATGAAAAGTATGAACGCCACATTATGGTGACTTGGTTTTGATAACATTGAAGTTAAAGATTTTTTGTGTCGAATAATTTTTCTTCTTTTTACGTTGTGCAGCATGTTGGCTGGTGGTCACCGACTATCGTGAGAGGTGAAGATCGTGAAGCAGTTCATATTCCGAACCACAAGTTCACAGTGAATGTTGTGAGAAACCTCAGTCAAAAAAGTCACTGGCGTATTAAAACGCACTTGGCAATTAGCCACCTGGATGCTCACAAGATTAATGTGAGAAGAAATTGTCTTCTATACTTTCAATTTCAGTTCTTTATCAGCTGTTTGTTTTCATGTTTTCAATAAATAATTATTTTCTTTTCTTTTTTGGGTAGAATATTGTAGCTGATATGCGCAAAGTCTTGGCCAAGAATCCTCAAGTTGAGCAGCAGAGGTTGCATAGAAGAGTCTTTTTGGATAATATAAATCCTGAAAATCAAGCTCTTCTGGTTTGTGCATTGCATCCATCTTTTTCTTTTGGCTAAATGCATCAAGACCCCCTTAAACTTGACAACTTTTTCCGGATTCTACCCTAAATTTACAGAAGTTTCAATCAGCCCTCTGAAATTGGAAAAAATGCATCAGTTTGCCCACCACCCCATGCCACGTGTCAGACTGGTTCCATTTTTCTGATTTTGAAGTTGACACGTGGCGTTGAAGTGCAAACTGGTGCACTTTTGCCAAGTTTACGTGGGTGGCTAATTGGAACTTTTGAAACTCAAGGGCGATATTCGGCAAAAGTTGCCAAGTGCAGGGGTCTTGATGCATTTGGCTTTTTCCTTTTTTTTTTTGGCTCATCGTGATTCATATTCAGAAATTATAAAAATGTTATTAGGTCTCTCATTATATCATTCTCTATGCAGATTTTGATATCGTGTTTCGTGAAAACCTCGCACCATGAAGAATATCTGTGTGTAAAGGTACAAAATTTTGTTTAATTTTTCAAGTTTGTTATGTTTTAGGGTTTGTTCGGCTTATGTATATGGAAATGATACAGGAAGCCATACTGCTGGATCTACTGAGAGTTATCAGCCATCATCGAGCTCGTTTAGCTACACCAATCCGAACAGTGCAGAAATTTTACAGTGATGCTGATTTGGATAATATTCCATTTTCGGATTCTCTCTACAACCGTGGTGGAGTAACATCTAACAGACCTCTTCTATTGATTGAACCCTCTAACAGAATTAACGGCGATGATAAACCCAAATCTCAAACTCGGCAGACTGCTACCAGCCCAAAATCCGACTCCAAGACAAAAGAAGCACCTAAATCCGATATAAAGGCTGATGCTAAAATTAGCGAAGCACAAAATTCTGATGTCAAGGAACCAACAAAAGCTGTCACTGCATCTGAAATGTCGTCGAAAGCATCACCAAATTCTGTCATTAAGACATCAAATGTAGATGAATCATTGAGTTCTGATTCCAAAGCAGGAGGCTTTGTTTCGAGTAGTGCAAAACCGAAACAAAAGGTTGCTGACACCAAGCCGCCTAAAAATGTGAGTACTAGAATTATAATGCAGAAGAGCTAGTTTGATGATACTTCATTATAAGCCAATGTTTTAAAAGGCGCTAGACAGGCGGCTAGGCCCATTGGGGCCTAGGCAGGGATTAATTGGGGTCTAGGTGGATTTGTATTTTTTTAATTTTTTAATATTTATTAATACATATATATAATACCAATGGGGTTGGTCCAAGTGGTAAGCGACTTGGTATCACTTAATCAAGGTCTCAGGTTCGAACCTTGTGAATTTAAAAAAACCCATTGGGAGATTCATGCATTATAGCCAAGTGCGCGAGCGGGTTGGATTTAGACATAATCAGAGAAAAGCTCCGGTGAACCAGATGGGCAACAAAAAAAATTAATACATTAATATAATAAATTCAACTTAAATTTTGTGGTGATTTGAAAAAAACCCTAGGCGCCGACTAAGCTGCCACCTAGGCCGATTTTTAAAATACAAAACCCCGCCTAGACCCACCCAACCCTACCTAAATTGGTCAACTGTCTGGATCGCCCGACTACCTAAAATCGCGGTGGTGTTATGAAGATTTTAAAACACTGTTATAAGCTGATATTGACAGCGAAAGAGAAATGCAGGAATCTTCTCAACCCAAACAAGGTGCTGATAGACAGTCAGCAGCGCCAAGACCTGCCATGGAGGAAAACATAGTTCTTGGTGTTGCTTTGGAGGGTTCGAAGAGGACACTCCCAATCGAGGATGACTTGGCTTCCCATGTAACTCACGGCGAGTTGAAGGAAACAGCCGCTGCTCGTAGTAAAAGTGGAACTGCTAATCCAATTGGTGAGAAGGATGGAAAAGACAGTCAAATTCCAAACCCTCCTAGTGCAACACCGACCGATATATGAATGTCGTCTAGATATTGATCTCTTCGTAATTGCGTCTCTGGTTTGCTAACTTGCCCTTAAACATACTTTTGACGCTCGTTCATAAATTATATAAGTTGAGGGAAACATTCGATGATTATTTGTAATTGTTGGATTTCCGGTTCTGCAAATATAGCAATTTTCTTTGCTCGAGTAGGATTTGTTATCAAACCAGTTCATTGATTATATATATGATGTATGATGTATATTCCATTTTTTATGATCTGTGTGAATAAATTTGTCGTCAAATTCATTGATCATATTCAAGTATTTATGGTTCGCTAATTGTAGAGAAATTACTAGTGTAAATGTTTAATAGTCATAAAAATATATTCTTGCAAATTATTTAGATAATGTAATTGAAGTTGGCCTGAACTTATTATAAATTTAATGAATGAACAGGCTATAATTCTGCTCAATTACCTTAGTACTGTCTATAAAGAACTAATGGAGTTTGACCACTCTGTTCCTTTTGGCAGTTCTTTGTCAAGAAAAGAGAAAAGAAAGGAAATTGTAAGGATTGTAGGGGTTGGTTAAAATATTTACCTCTTTGCCTTCTACTTTTATAAATAACTGTTTGGTCAGGTTTTAAACTTTCTCTTTTTAGTTTATACGTTCCTCCTCTCCTGCCTTCCATTCTATTCCGTTAAATTCAAAATTCCTTTACTGATTGGATTTCTGTTTCTTGTTCAAATTCTCTAATCTCAATTGATTTGCGATTTGCGTTCCTTCTTTCGTCTTTCTTTTGTTTTTATTTTTTTTCGATTCTCTTTTTCTCTGTTTTTGTTCTTTTGATTTAAGATTTTTTCTGCGATTTTTGAGCTATATCAATGGACGACATTCCTATTTTGGTTCATTATAATGGTTTTTGGACACATGATTGTAAATATGTTGGTTATAAGGTGGCTGGGGTTGCGCTTTTTATTTTCATGAGTTTTTTGGATTGTAAGCGGATTTTGATGGAGAGTTTGAAGATAGATGAGAAGTTTGAAGATGTTATTATTCAATTCTAGGCTACTCCTGGAGATCCTGCAATGGATATCAATTGTGATATTTTTCTGAGATATTTCATGGTAGTCAAATCTCGCAATCTGATGATGAACGAGTATCCTTTTTGCGTTACTAAATTTCCTCTTGTTCCTGTAATTGATCAAGGTAATCTTTGTTTTATTCATGTTTATTGAATTCTCAATTTTAGTTTCTTCTAATCTGATAGATATCTGGTATATTGCTTGTACATTGGCTGTATAAATACTGTTTTGTTTGATTTATTTCACAAAATAGATATATCTGGTATATTGCTGGTATTATGGTTGTTTTGATTTTTTTTGTTTGATTACTCATATATTAGATATCTATCAGATCAGAAGAAACTAAATGCTGGAATGTTGCTTGTATTTATGGTTGTTTGGATGTTGTTTTGTTTGTTTTCTTTCACATGGTACATTGCAGGTAAAATGCTGGTATTTATGGTTGTTTGGATGTTGTTTTGTTTGATTTCTTTCACACGGTACATTGCTGGTAAAATGCTGGTATTTATGGTTGTTTGGATGTTGTTTTGTTTGTTTTCTTTCACATGGTACATTGCGGCTAAAATGCTGGTGTTTATGGTTGTTTGGATGTTGTTTTGTTTGATTTCTTTCACATGGTACATTGCTGGTAAATTATGCTATTAAGTGGATTTTGGTTGTTGATTACTTACATAAAACTCATGCTTACGGTTTTTTTGTCCTTCCAGGATAATGGTGGTATTATGTTGGTATACATTCTCACGTTGATTGATTTTTTATGACTAGTCCAATTTATTTTTTGTTTCATCTCACCTAGTATATATCTGGTATAATTCCAGTATAAATGATGTTTTTGACTGATTTATTCTTAAATAGGTCCTATCATTATGTTATATGATCAGTGCATATCATAAAAACTGATTTTTTTTGTTGCTTTTCTTATGTTTTATTAGGTTCGGCAGTAGAAGAACTTGATACTCATGTCGTAAATGTTGAGCAGATCGACTCTCGCCTTGAACTAGAAGTTGTTCCTTCAAGATCAATTTGCCTACAGTCGTCTGAGGATGATCATTTTGCTTATGTTCAAAATATTACGAATATTACGATGGATGAGATCAACAACTTTGAAGATCAAGAGTTGATCGATGATGGATTAGAAGACAATGAGATTTCTGATCCTAGGATTGATTACATAAAGGTTGGTCAAGTTTTCCAGGATAGAAGTATATTGAAGCGTGCGATGAGCTTGTATGCAATAAAGAAGAACTTTAATTTCAAGGTTCAAAAATCATGTCCAAAGTAGTTTTACTTGCGTTGTGTTGATTCAAACTGTTCTTGGTTCTTTAGATCTTTAAAGCGGAAGTATGGTGGTTCTTTAGTTGTGCGTAAGTTTTGTCTGGATCATACATGTGATATTGATGCAAGGCATGCTAAGAAGAGGCACGCAATGAAAAATGTAGTTGTACATTTTATTAAGAATTCGTTCTTGACGGTGAAGAAGATACATACTCCTCTGGATATTGTAGCTGATGTGAAGGAAGCATTCGGTGCAGATATAAACTACCAAAAAGCACGGCATGCAAAAGAAGAGGCACTGAGGATTATTCGTGGAACTCCAGCTGAATCTTACAGTATGCTGCCAAAAATGTTGTATATGATTAGGGAAACAAATCCTGGCTCTGTTTTAAATCTCGCAATGGACGGAACTAGGTTTAAGTACCTATTTATGGCATTGCATGCTTGTATTCAAGGTTGGAAACATTGCAGGCCTATTGTTGTGGTTGATGGTACATTCCTGAAGACATGTTACAATGGGACACTGTTATGTGCTTATGGTTATGATGCAGCAGGTAACATATTCATTTTTTTCCTTTTTGGTTTTTAAATTCTGTTTTTGTTTGTTTCATTTTATAATGCTTGTATAATTGCATTTTTTATTGGTTTTTTTCTTATTTCTAGTTAGTTAAGGTTTTGTTTATGCTATCTGGTACAATGCTGGTATCAATGTAATTTTTGATTGATTTTTTCACAAGTTAGTTTTTGAAGGTTTTGTATGCTGGTACAATTCTGGTATAAATGCATTTTTTGATTTATTTTTTTACAAGTTAGTTATTTAAGGATTTGTTTTATGCTCATCTGCTATAGTGTTGGTACAATTCTGGTATTTATTTCTATAAAAGTTTTTATTGTTTGTTTTATTAAGGTAGTTTGTACCTTTTTTCCAAGTATTCAAACAATAACACTCTTATACCAGCATTTTACCAGCATTATACCATGTTTGATGAAATAAAAACATAATCAATTTTTTTATGTTCACAAACAAACAAAAACATAATTTATACCAGCATTATACCAGCATATTACGAGGTATGAAAAATCAATATTGGAAGCATCTATTTTAAAAACACTTTTGTTTATTATGCGTGGTTGCTTTGAATTCTTGCAGAAATGCTTTATCCTCTTGCCTTTGCTGTTGTCAACAGTGAGAATGATGCGTCTTGGGAATGGCACTTCCATCAATTTAAGGCTGCTTTTGGGGTTAGAGAGGACATGGTTGTTGTTTCAGACCGCAATCCCAGTATAGAAAAAGGTTGTTTACAGGTGTTCCCTAATGTGATGCACGGTGCATGCATGTATCATCTGCTTCAAATCTTAAGAAATACAGGATTGACGTGTCTGCGATATTGAAGTACTTTCGTCGCGCTTGCTATTCATACACAATTTATGGTTTTGAAAAGAACATGTCTCATCTTGCAAGTATCAACAGTGGTATTCTAGATTATTTGGTTCGTGCTGGTTTGAATAAATGGAGTCGGGAACATTCAACCCATAACAGATACTCTGCGATGACATCAAATAATGCCGAAGCACTTAACTCGATAACTAAGGCAACAAAAATCCTTCCTATACCAACTCTAGTCGAGTACTCGAGGAATTTGCTTCAATCAGGGTTTTATAAAAACAGTAACATTGCTGTTAATACTATTACTAATCTGACTAAGAAGTATCACGAAAAAGTGTTAGAACAGTATGACATGGCTTCTAGAATGGAGGTTAGTTTTGTTTTTTTGCTGCTGCTTATCATCTAATGTTGATTTGTTTTTTATTGCTTATATATTTGCTGTTGAGGTGTGATTCTACTTTTTTTCTTTGTTTTTAGATGGTTCCATAGGCAAATCATTTAGTTTCTATCATGCACCATGGTATCTAGTATGTTGTGAATTTGCAGGAGAGGAAATGTACATGTCATCAGTTTCATGTTGACGAGATACCATGTGTTCATACTCTTGCATGTGTAAAGAAGTTTATATTGAAGTCAATTGATTACTGGTCACCCTATTTCACAAAGGAGATGTAACTTGCAGCTTATGGAGAAACGATAAACCCCGTTCCTTCAAAACATTTTTGGGTTATACCTCAGGATGTTATGGATTTTGTTGTGGATCCGCCTCAAGCGGTTGTTAAAGTTGGTAGGCCAAGAAAACACAGATTGAGGTCTTGTTGGGAGTTGAAGTTGAACAGGAGGAAGTTCAAAATACGTTGCAGTGTCTGTTCTATTTTTGGACATAATAGGAAAACATGCACCGGAGCAAAGTGATTTTTTCATGTTTTCTTTGTTTCAAACATACAAGTATTTGATTTTCATTTGAAAATTGCGAGTTAACTTTTTTCGCCTTTTTTCTTTTACGAAATGAGAAACCATTTGATTGTATGGTATACTTGACATTTTTGATATGTAAGATGTTACATTTCAATTTGTTTGTGATTTTGTTTACACTTTACATATTTGAGTTCTTATTTTTTTGGTCTTATACCAGGTTTATTCAAGTTTTATACCATATGTCATCTATTTTTGTTTTTACACTTGACATTTGGTTTTGAGAATTCTAGGTTTATTTTAGGTTTATACCAGCATTATACCAGGATTTTTTTTCTGTATTTTATATATTTGGTTTATACTAGCATTATACCAGCTTAATACCAAGTTGTGTTTTTATGCTTTATACAAGCTTTTTACCAGCAATTTACCAGGTTTGAATAAAAGCATTTTATCCCAGAAATGAAAATAAAATTACTTTTATGTAGGCATTTTACCAGCAGTATACCGGGTTGTGTTTTATCTTTTTGCACCAGCTATTTACAAGTTTTTTATACCAGGTTTGAAGATACCATTTTTATATCAAAGAAATAAAATTAATACCATTTTTATGCAGGTATTATGCCACGTGTGTGTTACCAATTTTTTACAAGCATTTTACCACCTTTTTACCAGGTTTGATGAATCAAATCTTTAAGTTAATATTTTATTAAAGTAATTAAACATATACCACTTTTATGCAAGCATTATACAAGCTATTGAACCAAGCACGAGTTTGGACTGACTCAGTGGATGACTCAGTAGTGCTTAAGTTTTGATCATAACAATTAAGTTCAGTTTGTGATAATTAAATCAATAATGACGTTAAAATAAATAGTCTATGGTTTTAAGGGAGTTAGTAAATTCAAGGGTAGAATTTTGAGTCTCCGCTGACCTAGCTATTTAGTTTAACTCTGAGTAGTTTCTGGGCTGAGTATCTACTTACTCGCTGACTTAGTAATATTCACTCAGCGCTTGATATTTAGATTTTGTTTCAGCTGTGTGCTTTACGCTTTATTATTTCAGCTGAGTTACTTTAAGTCTGTCAATGCTACTGACCTTACCTTTTAAGGTAAAAAGGTATCTTTGCTTTTAGTGTTGCTTTTTGCAGGAACATTAATGAGACAAAGACAAAAAGAATTAATGCCTTAACAAGACGCAGAATTATAAAGAAAATGACAAAGTCTTCCAATGGAAAGCTGCAACAAGTCAATTGCCACTTCGGGTAATTCTGTAGATCTACCAACATTGTATCGCGCACTCTGCAACATGTCAGAATACCAGAAGGAATAGGATGAAGAAACTTGGCAAGTCAGCTCGAGTTCTCTCTAACGGAAGACTAGCATCAAACGGCAAAGAATTCAAATTGGAGCTCGAATTTCAATCTAATGGATTGACATGTATTTCACAATGGTGCAATTATATCACTTAACAGATCGATTTGAAGAAGCAATAGGTGAATTACTGAGCTGTCAATTTCAGAAGATGCCAAGATAAGTTCAACAGCTACTTTCTCAATCCAGCTATAAAAGGAGCAAGAAGGCAAGCATTAGAACTTGGTGATCACACCCGAATTTCCTAGAAGCAAAGACACTGTCAATTTACAAGCTTTAAAAGGAGTTTAAGCAAGAAAGCATAACTCAGCTAGAATCTGCTCTAGAATAAGAGAGAATAGATTAGATCAATCAATTGTAATATTAGATCATTTATAACTGGATGAACATTTCTATAAGTTGAGTCCAGCTCTTGTTTAGACTCTTTGTGAGTTGCTGATAGAAGAGGTTATTCTAGTCAGCGGGTGAGCGATTGCAGTTTGGAGGGTACTTACTGTAATTGGGGAATTTGTGAAAGGCTTCTCCGCCTAGGGTAAAGGAGTTGAGATTAGTGGATTAAAGCCAAGACACTCTCTCGGGACTTGATGTAAGCACAGGTTGCTGAACCACTATAAAATCTCTGTGTTCTTTACTTTATCGCATTTTTAGTTATTTCACTCAACCAACTGACCTCACTTAGCGGAAAAATTAATTATTACAAAAAAGTTTTATAAGTTCTCGAGTGAGTCATTCACCCCCCTCTGACTCAGTGAGTGTATGCATAGGGACCAATAAGTGGTATTAGAGCAGTTCTCATTTCACAGATTTCACAATCTTTGAGATAAAGACCACGACCTACAAAGGGGAATCCAGTGGAAGGGCTCAAGCTTACATTCTGCCTGAAGGCATGTTAGTCACTAGGCCTCCTATGTTCAATGGAGAGCATTATACTTACTGGAAGAACAGAATGACTAATTTCATTCAGTCCTAGAGTATGCATGCTTGCATGGCTCTTGTGGAAGGGCCATATATGTTCTATCACTTGTGAAGAATGAAGTACGAGTTGATAAGTACTCTATTGAATGGGATAACTAGGACTTAGCCAGACTAAAAGAAAATGCAGCTGCTATTCACTATCTTCATTGTGCTCTTGATGCTATTGAGTTCAATAGCATTTTTGGATGCGAGATGGCCAATGAGATATGGAAGAAGTTGGAAGTAACTTATGAAGGTACTGACAAGGTGAAAGAGTCCAAAACTAATGTCCTTATGAGGGATTATGAATGGTTTCACATGAAGCCCAAGGATAATATTTCCAACATGAACACTAGGTTCATGAATATAGTCAATGAGCTAAAAAGACTTAGTAAGACCTTCATAGAAGAAGAGACTGTGAAAAAGATACTTAGAAGCTTGACTCAAGATTGGGAAGCCAAGAAGAGTGCTATTGAAGAGGCTCATAATTTAAAGACCTACAAGTTTGATGAGCTGATTGGAACTCTACTGACGCATGAGATGTCCTTAAAGTAGTATGAAGATGAGTACAAGAAGTATAGGTCCAAAGAGAAAGAGAGCTCAAGCAGAGCTGTTGTTCTGAAAGCTTATGATGATGAAGAAGAAGATTCCTCTGAGGAAGGATGCCCAGAGGATAGAAAAGAAGAGATAGCTCTAATGACTAAGAATTTTAGGAGATATTTGGGAAAAGATAAGAACTTTCAAAAGTTTAGAAAGACAGGCAAGTATAAGAAGGTAGCAGTTGATAGACCACGAAAGGAATTCAACAAAGGGCACAACAAAGATATAAAGTGCTTTGAATGTGGTGAAAAGGGGCATATTCAGTTGAGCTGTCCTAAGGTGAAGAAGGATAAGTTCAAGAAGAAGAAGAGTAAGAAAGCCCTTGCTGCTACCTGGAGCGACTCTGAGCAAGAGTAGTCATCCTCAGATGAGAAGGCATAAGATTCTGCTAATGTGTGCCTCATGGCTAAGGATGATCTGCCCAACTTAGTGTCAGCTGACCAACCAACTACTTCCGATGCCAATCAGCCAGCTGACCAAAGTAGAGACAAAGGAAACAACTCTGAGTTAAATTTTGAACCCCCTTTGTCTTCAGATGAGCTTGCCGCAGTACTTAATGATGTTATTAATGTAACTAAGAAGTCAACCAAATACATCAAAGTACTTTAGAGGAGGTGTGATGATCTAGAAGATGTTAATTCTCCTACCTCACTTGATATCTTATACCTAATGGAAAAAGTTGAGTACTAAAATGGATATAACAATAAACTCACTAAGAGATTGGATGAGCTAGCTACTAAATTAACAGCTTTGAAAAAGGTGCGGGTCCCTCCTCAACCTAACATGAATACTCAGAGTAACCGCACTCACCACTCTGAGAAGGTTTCTCAAAAGAGTAAAATGAGTAGGCCTAATCCTAAGGCCACTTGTAGTTTTTGTGGTAAGCCAGGACATGCTACAGTCATGTATAGGCATAAAAATGGTTACTATAATGAGTATGACTGGTCAAGGATGACCACCACTAACAAGGGAGGACCCAGCTAGAAAAAGGCTTGGGTAACTAAGAAAACTTAACTATTTTACAGGTGAGCCTGAGGTCCACTGATGACAGAAGAATGTGGTATTTAGATAGTGGATGCTCGAGGCATATGACTAGTGATGAAAAGCAATTCATCACATTGGAGCGAAGAAGAAATGGAAGTGTCAGTTTTAGAGATAACAAAAAGGGAAAGATTGTTGGCAATGGCATTGTAGGAGTGAAGCCTTCAATTGATAACGTGTCTCTAGTGAAGGGCCTAAAGTTCAACTTGCTAAGCGTTGCTCAGCTGTGTGACAAAGGTAGGAAAGTGATATTTGACTCAGCGGGCTGCTCAGTCATTGATGGTAACTCTGACCAAAATATTCTTTATGCTCCTAGAATTAATGATGTTTATATGTTTGATTTATCCATCGGCTCCAATGATATATGCTTAGTTTCTAAGGAGGAAAACTCATGGCTATGGCATAAAAGCTTAGGATATATGAATATGACCAATCTGTCCAAATTAGCCATAAATGAACTTGTTGAGGGATTACCCAATCTAACCTTTGAAAAAGATAGACTCTGCTCAGCATGCTAAATTGGGAAATAATTTAGGAAGACCTTTAAATCATTAGCTGATATATCTTCTTCTTATCCCCTTGATCTTCTACACATGGATTTGTTTGGGCCTGTTATGCCAACAAGTCTAGGTGGAATGAAATACACCCTTGTGATTATAGATGATCTGACCAGGTTTACTTGAATTGTCTTGCTATCAAGCAAAGATTAAACATTTGAATCATTCTCTAGGTTGGCTACCCGGATTATGAATGAAAAAGACCTTAAAATTAATAGAATCCGTAGTGACCATGGAAGGGAATTCAAAAATGGGCAGTTTAAGGAATTCTATTTCATGCATGGTATTAACCATAATTTTTTTACCCCTCACACACCTCAGCAGAATGGGGTTGTTGAGAGAAAGAATCGCACTATTGCGGAGATGGGTCATTCTATGCTGAGTGATAACAATCTACCAAAGTATTTCTGGGGAGAGCCTGTTAACACAGCTTGTTACATTCTAAACAGGGTTTTAATTCGCCCAGTTTTGGATAAAACTCCTTATGAACTTTGAAAGGGGTGTAAGCCCAAGGTTGGTCATGTCAAGGCCTTTGGTTGTAAATGCTTCATATTAAACACTAAAGACCAATTGGCTAAATTTGACCCCAAGGCTGATCAAGGAATCTTTCTTGGTTACTCAACACAGTAGGGCATACAGAGTGTATGTCAAGAGGACTGGCATCTTAGAGGAGTCCATGCATGTAGATTTCTATGAAACTAATAATGTAGGTAGAGAAGCTAATGATGATGAAAGAGAAAAGGAACAAGTCAGCGGATTAGTCAATCAGCCCATTATTATTCCTGATCCAGTACCAGAAAAGGAAGATGAAGAGGTTGACTTGGACCAATCAATCAACTTTGGTGATGATGTGGATGCTCAACCAATGTCTGTAGATCAGCAAGTTGATCCTGATCTACCAAAAGAAGTCAGAATAAGGAGAGATCACCTAGTTGACAAGATTCTTGATAGTGTGCAAAATCCAGTGCTGACTAGAGGTCAGCTGAACAGAATGATGAGCCATTCAACATTTGTATCATTGACTTAACTAAAGAAGTTTGAAGATGTTGAGTTTGATAACAACTGGATGATTGCAATGCAAGAAGAGCTAGACCAATTTAGAAGAAATGAAGTTTAGGATTTGGTGGGGAAACTCGAAGGAAAGTCAATCATAGGCACCAAATGGGTTTTCAAAAACAAGCTAGATGAAGCTAGTAATGTTGTCAGAAACAAAGCCAGACTAGTTGCTTAAGGCTACAATCAACAAGAAGGCATTGATTATGGAGAAACATTTGCACCAGTAGCAAGACTAAAAGCCATAAGAATTCTTTATGCTTTTGCATCCCATATGAACTTCAAATTGTTTCAAATGGATGTGAAGAGTGCATTTTTTAATGGTTATATTCAAGAAGAAGTCTATGTTAGAAAGCCCCCAAGCTTTGAAGACCCCAAGTATCCAAATCATGTCTTCAAGTTAAAGAAAGCTCTAAATGGATTGAAATAGGCTCCAAGAGCTTGGTATGAGAGACTAACTAACTTTTTAATCAGCAAAGGTTATGTCAGAGGAAAAGCAGATACAACTCTGTTTATCAAGAAGAAGCATCAAGGTGTGTTGCTAGTCCAAATATATATTGATGATGTCATATTTGGAGCAATTGATGAAAGGCTATGCAAAGAATTCAGTCAGCAGATGAAGAAAGAATTTGAAATATCAATGATGGGAGAGCTTAATTTCTTTCTTGGATTGCAAATCAAGCAAGGCAAAGATGGAATTTTCATCAGCCAAACTAAGTATGCCAAGGAAGTTCTCAAGAAGTTTGACATGGATAAAGCCAAGCCAATGTCAACACCCAAGGCCACTGATACAATTTTGAGTAAGGATGAGGAAGGTAAACCTGTAGAGAGTAAGCTCTACAGAGGTATTATTAGATCTCTACTTTACTTAACTGCTAGTAGGCCTGAGATTCAATATGCTGTATGTTATTATGCAAGATATCAATGTGACCCTAGAGAATCTCACTTAGCTACTGTTAAGAGAATTCTCAGGTATTTGCTAGGCTCTATTGATGCAGGTTTATGGTATCCAAGTAATGCAGACTTCACTTTGAGAGGATACACTGATGCCGACTATGGAAGAGACAAACTTAAAAGGAAAAGCACCACATGAGGTTGTCATTTCCTTGGTGATTGTCTAGTAACATGGTATAGCAAAAAGCAGACTTTTATGGCTCTGAGTATAGCTGAGGCTGAGTACCTGGCTACAGGAAGTTATGTAGCACAACTGCTATAGATCAAGCAGCAACTGGAGGATTATGGTATTAAGTCTAAGTGCCTTGAAGTCATGTGTGACAATAAGAGTGCAATTGACCTATCCAAGAATCCAGTTCAACATGGTAGGATGAAGCATTTCAATATTATACATCACTTCATAAGGGATCATGTGCTAAAAGGAGAAGTCAAGCTCACATACATTCCATCTGAAGAACAGCGAGCTAACATATTCACAAAGCCTATCGGAAAGGATCAATTCAACGCTCTAAGACAGCTGATGAAATGTCCAATCCAATTTGAAGAAATACATCTCACTCTTATCTGCTCTGGTGCTGACCAAACTAGGGCATACTCTGAGCATCAGTGAATTAGGTTATGTATTTCTTTTGCCGCTTGAATTTTGGATACGTCATCAATTGTCATCAGTTATCTTTCAAATTTAAACTTGATAGAAATGGTTGTAAGTTATGAAATGATCCATATTTAGAATAGTTATCCCGTGTTTCTCGCGTTCATTAATCCTACGGTATACGTTATGCAATCTAACCATTGAATCTTAAGACCATGGATTATGAGTCGTACACGTAGCTTTGTAGGTTTAGGCGAAGGCTTTTTGGCTATTTAAGAAGAAATTCAGAAAGAGGAAAGGTTACTTTATCGAAATTCCTTTCTCTATAATTTCCTTCCTAAATCCCTAAAATCTCTACTTTTCTCAAAGCAAATTCACTATAACGAGTACATCAGGGAGGAAATCTGATCTCTTTGTGAGAAACAAGAAGGATACATTCTGGGTTACTACCAGAGATAATATTGCTCAGTTAGCAATAAGCATGGACAAAATTGAAGAACTCAAAATTCCAACAGGAATGAAATATACTCCAAGAAGATGGTGTTTCAGGGAGAAAACGGAGGTAGAGTTCCCAACTATAATAGATATGCTAAGTTTCTACAGTGATGATAGGTTTGGGAAGTGGGCTCATCAGCACAACTTGAGAGGATTCTTTGAACTTCCCAATAGTTGCTATGAGGAAATTGTAGATAGATTCTACAATGGTATTCATTTGGTGGAAGTTCAGAAGGACCTTTTCGTAACCACCATGATGGGGAGGAAAGTTTATGTCACCTTTAAGCTGATTTCTGGACTACTGGGGATGAAGGAAAGAGGACTTAAACTGCGAGCAATCAATGATGAAGACCACGTAGATATCCCTATAGATTATAAGGTACCTACAGATTATAAGGATGGTGAACTAATTACCTCAATGTTCACTAAGGTAGGGAAGCAAGCTCATGAGCTTGTGACAAAGGTGCTACTGCCCAAGACAGGATCAACTGGAAGCTGCTCCAAGTTTGAGAGAGTGTTTGTATATGCTCTGATCTATGGGATGAGCATTAATTGGCCCATGGCTATCTTACACAGATTTTTAAAGGTAAATAAAAATCTGGTGTATGGGTAGTTGGTTATGGTGATCTACGGAGTGTATGAGATTAAAATGGAAGGATGGGTGGCTAAGAGCAACATTCAGATGAAGGTGGTTGAGTCTAGAATCCTGACAATGCTCACTTTCATAGACTTAGAGCTAATGAGAGGCCTGTAAACACAAAGTACATTAAGCTAAAGTAGGGAGAAGTAAGAGTGAAGGATCCCAAGGCTATTATGGAGATGAATCCTATTTAGCCTCATGAGGAGGATCTGACCTTAGATGCTTTTATGGCTAAGGAGCTTGAGAGAATTACCAAGCCCAGAGTTGAGAAAGGAGAAGACATGTTAGAGAAGTAGGCTGTAAAGAAGGAGGTTAGGAGAGACTCCAAGAAGGAGAAGAAAGGGAGCTCAGCGAGCTCAGTTCCAACTATTGTCCCTAAGAAGACAAGGTCTTCTAAGGAAGCTCAAGAAGATAAAAGGAGGGAATTGACTCCTAAGTAGATAGAGGAAGAAAAGAGGGCTGAGGAAGAGTTGCAAGAGGAGATGCCTCTAAAGAGGGAGAAGAAGAGGAAGGTAGATGCTGCTCAGCTTGATGAGGTGACTACTAAGGGAAAGGAAGCTACATCAGTTCCTGTTCCCCAAGTAGGTTAGCCCAAGAAAAAGCTAATGGTGAAGAGAGGGACAGGAGTTGTCCAAGATGTTGAGGAAGCTAAGAGAGTGAAAGCTGCCGAGGAAGAGAGAATCAGAAAGTAGCAGGAGGAAATTGAAGCGACTATAAGAAGAAAGGCTAAGGAGGCAGCAACAGCAACATCTAAAGCTAAGGCTAGCACTGAACAAATTTTGTAAAAGGCTGTAGCTAGCTTGGCTAAGAAGGAAGTGCCAGAAGTTATAGAACAGATGATAGGAGCTTTAGAAGGAATTAATAATCAAGAAGAGCAGGAAGGCGAGGAAGATGATGTGGTATAAGTTGAGGTGTGGAATTTGGTGTGCTAAACTCTGACCAACAGGTCACTCTGACTGTTGAGGAAGCCAAGGAAGCTGGGAAGGAGAGAAAGAGGGGTTTGTTGAAGAGAATGAAAATAGTGATAGATGAGGATGAGGGAGACCTAGAAGATAAGGAGGAAGAGGAGAATGTAGATGAGCACGGAGCTCAGCTGACTGAGAATTCTCTAACTCAGTCAGTAAGTCCAATATTGAAGGTGCTGTGGAAGAGAAGGAGAAGGAAGCTGAAGAACCATTTACTTTCCCAAACACATCCACCGAAACACCACTCTTACCTACACCAATTTCTGCCTTACCCCTACTAGAAAGCCAATCACCATCAACATCCAACTCAAACCTAGCCTTTGACCAAAATGACCAAAACTTTGACCAAATAGCTATCATCCCATACCTTTCCCCCATAGGATTTCCTGTGCATGAACAATTATATTTGGGAGGACCTCTAATTATTGAGGAGATTCCTGAGCAACAACTACCATAACAACCTCAACAACCACAACCACAACCACAACTGCAATTTAACCCAAACGCTGAACTGTTGGGAGATATAAGGAGGTTAGAAAGAGTAAGGTTTCCAGGACTGAGGACTGATGCTAAGATTGATGCAAAGATAGCTAAATCATTATTGTCTGAGGAAGTCTTGACGAAGATTGCAAAGGCTATGGAGCCAGTGCAAGGATTCATGAATGCTATTGAGGAGATGAAAGAGCACTTCAAGTCAGTTCCTATATAATTTTCTTTAGTAAAGGCAATAGTTTCCCATGTGTAGCCTTTATTATCTATTGCAGGTAGGCAGGCTTGAGGATTGAGGTTAGAAGTTGCAGAGCTCAAGAAACAGATGGAAAAGATCTATGAGAGAAACTGTAAGGTGCTTAGTGATGAAAGGGATTTCAGAAACTCCATGATTGATAAGTTTAATCCCTTACTTGAGGCTATGCTAAAGGTGCTAGATGGGTGTATCATTCTGAGTAAGGAAAATAGAGATAATACAGCTATTCTAAATGCTATTATTGATGGCCTTAATGCTCTAATAACAGTGGTAACCAAGAATCATGGGTTACACACTGAGTTAAGGACAATGAAGGAGGAAATGTTGAAGGGAGTTAGGGACTCAGAGGGAGCTGTGCTAAATGCCTTAAAGAGACTTAACATTTCAGATGCTCTGAGAAATGACATAGATATGGCAGATGCTGAACTGGAGCCTACACTTCACTAGAAACTTGGTCATATCAGAGACCAAATCAAGCAAGTTCAAGCACATGTCATCAACGATGGAGAAGCCATTGATAAAATTCATGATGAAGTCACTACTCATATCAGGACAACTCCTATGCTAGAGAGAATTCTAAGGGAAAATAATTAGACCAGGGCTCTGGCTAGTCTCACCCAGATTTCTAAAGAAGGTTTAAGTGCTCAATATCAAGTCAATCTCTCTTAATCCCGCACTTTAGTCGGCTTAATCACTTTTTTCAGAGAATAAGATGCGATATCACAAGATTTTTATGAGCTATTTGTACAAAATTTTTCATCTAATGTTTATAGATAGCTTGATACTTTTGAGAAGTCTCTGAGTTCGTTTGATCTTCAAACTCAAGCCATTTTAGATGCAATGGCAATGGGAGAGAAGGATGGCGAGAAGCGTGAAAAGGAAGAGAAGGAAAGACGACAGAGGATTGCCGAATTTTTATATAACCCATCTAAGGATCTAGAGCGCATTCAAAGAGAATATCATGAGACCAGAAAAAGGAAAGGCAAGGAGATTGCACTGCCCAAGGAGAAAAAGACCAGATGGGTCAGCAGGCTTCTGAGGAAAGAGGAGCAAATTTGGGAGCTCTGCCTATGCCGAAGGATTAGAATAGAATTCTTGCAATCGTTAGAGCTAAATGTAAAACTTATTATAGATTAACTCTTTGTTATCTGTACTCAAGTTATTAATTAATGAAAGATTACATTTTCTGTTCTAAGTTAAGATCTTCTTAACTTCATATATCTTCTGCCATATATATATATATATGCTCTGATTTCTTGCAGAATATATGAGAAGTATTGAGGGATGCTGAACTCAGAAGATTCAAGAATTGTGGGGGAGTTAGCATTCACTCTGAGCAGATTGAAGATGCTGAACAAAAGTCATATCAAGCATAAGTATAAGGTAACTATGATCTAGATATCTTATTGATTTAATTCTCGCTCAAGTTAATTGCCATTGATCAAAATAGGGGAGATTGTTGAACCAAGCACGAGTTTAGACTGACTCAGTGGATGACTCAGTAGTGCTTAAGTTTTGATCATAATAAATAAGTTTAGTTTGGGATAGTTAAATCAATAATGACGTTAAAATTAATAGTCTATGGTTTAAGAGAGTTAGTAAATTCAAGGGTAGAATTTTGAGTCTCCGCTGACCTAGCTATTTAGTTTAACTTTGAGTGGTTTCTGGGCTGAGTATCTACTTAATCACTAACTTAATAAAATTCACTCAGCGCTTGATATGTAGATTTTGTTTCAGTTGTGTGCTTTACGCTTTATTATTTCAATTGAGTTACTTTAAGTCTGTCAACGCTGCTGACCTTACCTGTTATAGGTAAAAAGATATCTTTGCTTTTAGTGTTGCTTTTTACAGGAACATTAATAAGACAAAGACAGAAAGAATTAATGCCTTGACAAGACGCATAATTATGAAGAAAATGACAAAGTCTTCCAATGCAAAGCTGCAACAAGTCATTTGCCACTTCAGGTAATTCTGCAGATCTACCAACCTTGTATCGCGCACTCTGTAACATGTTAGAATACCAGAAGGAATGGGATGAAGACACGTGGCAAGTCAGCGCGAGTTCTCTCTAAGGAAGACTAGCATCAAATGATAAAGAATTTAAATTGGAGCTCGAATTTCAATCTAACGGATTGAAATGTATTTCACAACGGTGCAATTCTATCTCTTAATAAATCGATTTAAAGAAGTAACGGGTGAATTACTGAGCTGTTAATTTCAGAAGATGCCGAGATAAGTTCAACGCTACTTTCTCAATCTAGCTATAAAAGGAGCATGAAGGCAAGCGTTAGAACTTGGTGATCACACCTGAATTTCCTAGAAGCAAAGACTCTGTCAATTTATAAGTTTTAAAAGGAGTTCAAGCAAGAAACCACAACTCAGCTACAATATGCTCTAGAACAAGAGAGAATATATTAGATCAATTAATTGTAATATTAGATCATTTGTAACTGGATGAATGTTTCTATAAGTTGAGTCCAGCTCTTGTTTAGACTCTCTGTGAGTTGCTGATAGAAGATGGTATACTTACTGTAATTGGGGAATTTGTAAAATGCTTCTCCGCCTAGGGTAAAGGAGTTGAGATTAGTGGATTAAAGCTGAGACTCTCTCTCAAGATTGGATGTAACCACAGGTTGCCGAACTAGTATAAAATCTCTGTGTTCTTTACTTTATCGCATTTCTAGCTATTTTACTCAGCCAGCTAACCTCACTCAGCGGAAAAATTAATTATCGCAAAAAAGTTTTATAAGTTCTTGAGTGAGTCATTCACCCCCCCTCTAACTCAGTGAGTGTACGCATAGGTACCAACACAAGCATTATACTAACCTTATACAAGCATTGTGTTATGTAATAAGTAAATCAAAAATATTTTTATACCAGGTTTTTACCAGTAAAATATCCGATAGAGAGGACCAAAACTTTCAACGAAGTAATTTTTGAAAAAAATTGAAGTAAAACTGAATTTTTCCAGCATTATACCAGTGTTATACCAGATAAGATGAAAGAGAAACGTTTTATCTGAATGCCCACTCTATGTTTTACTTTTAATTAAAAACCAAAAATAATTTTTGAAATTATATAAAATCAGTAAAAGTATTAAACCGCCTTTTCAAAGACCATTTAATCGCATTCTTCTTCTTGAAAACTCCGCTCATTCATTTTCCAAGAACACTGAAATCCTCACTGATTTTATTTTTGATATTGAAAATATAGTAAAATTAGTTTTGACTCATTTATTTTCAAGGGACAGTGAAATCCTCACTCACTCACTCATTTCATTCTTCTTCTGAGTGACTACTGCAACAACGCAAACAAGAAGTAGCCTAATGGAAAAAATGGAAGAAGCTAGGTATGTTATTGTTTTCATTATTGTATTTAGGTTTTTTGTTCTTTCGAATATTTCAGAATTAACATCCAAACAATTTTAAAATAGAGAATAAGGACTTCAAGAAACAGGAAAGATAAACCATCAAAAAGAACAAAATATCAGGTACTTTGTGCGAATCTTCATTTTAAGAAAAAAACATAAATCTTTTGATTTTTTCTATAGTTTTACATATAATTTTAACATGAATGCAGAAAATATTGTTACATTTTGGATCTGGATGACTAATAATATGATAACTTGATGGCAGTAACAAAAATTAAGATTAACAAATTAAGTAAGAATGATAACTTTTAGATGTAAAATAGAACAAGGTAACACAAAACTTCCTTCAATTTTGCGTGATCTTAAAAAACAAAAAGAATAAAATGCATCATATCATTAACATACCTGGTACAAGGACTATGAAAACAATATAAATCATATCTGTATCATATAATAAATCTATTATAGCAGGTATAAGACCTTATGATTTATGACATGCATTTGGAATTCAGAGTAAAAGTTGGAATCACCTTGTAAATGAGCTTGTATACCTTATTGGCATCTCTTATACCATTTCTAAGACTACTGAGCTTTAAGAATTAGGAAATGCTAGTATTAAGTGGATTTTGGTTGTTGATTACTTACATGAAGGTCATGCTTATGGTTTTTGTCATCATACTTGGTATAATGCTTGTATGATGTTGTATTAAA
This sequence comes from Euphorbia pulcherrima, assembly GCA_947683365.1. Taxonomy (NCBI): domain Eukaryota; kingdom Viridiplantae; phylum Streptophyta; class Magnoliopsida; order Malpighiales; family Euphorbiaceae; genus Euphorbia; species Euphorbia pulcherrima. The sequence continues at coordinate 37,195,797 of CANTUS010000014.1, read as the reverse complement.
TTATATTCTTTGAAGAAATTGATTATTATAACTTTGTTTACTTATGAGTGGTACAATGCTGGTATATTTCTGGTATTATGGTTGTTTGGATGTTCGATTTAATTTCTTTGACATGGTGCATTGCTTGTAAAATGATGGTATTAAGTGGATTTCGGTTTATTACTTACATAAAACTTATAATTATGGTTGTTTTTTTCATCACACCTGGTATCATGCTTGCATAATGTTATTTTAAATTGAATTCTTTCACAAAATTGATTATTATAATTTTGCTTACTTATAACTGGTACAATACTGGTCTATTGTTGGTAAAATGGAACATTATAAATTAAATTTTCAGTAAACTTTGCTTTGTTTTTAAACTAATAAGAACATTAATTAGAAGATTGATTAAAACCATACTTTTTCTTTATATAGGAATTGCAGCCAATATTCACACCAAAACAATATTGGACTACCAAAGTGATGCTAACATCAGACTATAAAGTCATTGAGAAATTGAAAGAATGCATGCCACAGACTATCATAACAAAGTTGAGGGAGACATGCTTTGGGTATTTTTTGAAGCTCCAAAACTAAGAGTACCAAAACAACTGACACATTCACTAATAATGAGAGAGTTAGAGAACATTGAAGAACCCTACATGTACATAAACGTTGTAGGAACAAAACTGCATTTTAGTTTGGAACAATTACCGTTAATATCTGGGATGAAGCCACCTGGAGACAGTATTCCTAAATTCAGAGAATCAAAAATGATAGATGCATTCATAGCAAAATACTTCAAAGGGAAAAATAGAGAAATGGAAAAGAGGCACATGGAGAACGTGATGAAAACTAAAGTGACAACTGATGAAGATAGACTGACTATATCCCTAGTCTACTTTATAACGTACTACATAATGGGGTTGCATGAACAGAGCAAAGTTCCAAGGAAATACTTTGATTGTGTGTTGAATGGAGATTAAAGAAATATAGAATGGGGCAATATTTTTTATGAAAAAACTTTGACATTATTGAGGCAATGTGGGTTAGAGGAAAAGAGGCCAAGCTCGTACATTTTGGAGGGGTGCCCCTTAATTTTCAGATATGTTTTATGAAGTTTGTGGTGCGTGCCAAGGAGTGATCTGTGCTAGAAATCCAATACCACCGGGTATCCATCGACCAAGGCTGTTCAGATGAAGGACATTTCAACTAAAAATTTCACAAAGCTTTCTGGAGGCAAACATCTTCAACAGAGATACACAACAGGTACAATCAAACAACATTTTGAATTTTAATTCTAAAAACAACTAAGAAACAAACAAAAAGAATGACTTCATTAATTAAACTTTTTCTTTAAATTGCAGTTGAACTTTAGGAAAATAAAAGCTGATGAAGGAGAGATAGAACAGATGGGACTAGAAACATTCAACCCAACTCATGACCCATTCAACATTGAATTACAGTAGTCAACATAAGAAGATGAAACCCAACCAAGGGTAGAGACACAAAACACAGAGAGCCAAGACATAGATACAGATGAAAAGGATACTCAAGAAGACACAGACATGGCAGAAGAAAAGATGCAAGATGAGAAAAATCATGGACACAAAATAAAAGAATAGAATGATTCTGTCCTGTCTGAAATACAAAAGTTGAGAGAGCAGATTCAATCACTTATAATGAAAATGGATGAAGGATTCAAAAACATCAGTAATAAGATCGAGAGTGCAGAGAAAAAGCTCAATAGTATTGACAAGAAGCTGGAGAAGTTAACCTAGAAGGTAAGGTTACTTAACTCGTTTTATTTTCTTACTTTCCATATAACATAATTAATGAACAACTTGTATGAGAAAGTAGAAATATCTGGTATAATGCCAGTATATTGTTGGTATTATTTTTTTTTGGATCTTGTTTTGGTTGATTTCTTTTACAAATTAGACTTTCATTGTTCTGTTGAATAAGTTCTGGTATAATGCTGGTATTATGGTTGTTTGGATGTTGTTTTGGTTCATTTCTTTTTACAAATTAGACTGTTATTGCTTTGTTGAATAAGTTTTGGTATATTACTGATATTATGGTTGTTTGGATGTTGTTTTGGTTGATCACTTATATACTAGATATTTATCAGTTGAAAAGAAACTAAATGCTGGTATATTTCTTGTATTCTATTTTTTTGGATGTTACTTTGTTTGATTTCTTTCACATGGTACATTGCTGGTAAAATGCTGGTATTATGTGGATTTTGGTTTATTACTTACATAATACTCGTGCTTATGGTTTTTTTTTCATCACACCTAGTATAATGCTTGTATAATGGTGGTATAATGTTGTTTTAAATTGAATTCTTTCATGAAATTGATTATTATAGCTTTGTTTAATTAATGAACAAATTATATGAGAAAATTGAAGTAGCTGACAAAATATTTCTAATACATATTGATCTTATGTTCCACGAGAGAACGAATGGAGATGACAGTGGAAACAAAAAGAAGAGGAAGATGGAAGCACAACGTGAAGATTTAGAAACAAAGAAACAAAAAGTTGAGCAACCAGTTGATGTAAGGGAAGAGGAGGATAGAAAGAATGAAAAAGAGATAAAGGCACATCAGAAGGCACCAAACAAGAAGAAAGCACTAAACTTGAGACTCTTTCAAGAATATGTAAAAGAAAGTTCACAAGAATCCCAAGATAAGAGTGAGATTGAAAAAAAGAAACAGACCAACATATGGACTTAGAAGAAAATAAAGATGATGGAGCAGGAAACGATGACAAAAAACAAACTTAAAATGAGGTTGAGGAAAAACAAGCACCTCAAATGATAAAAAATATCCAAAGATTCAATCTATCATTTACTTTTATTTTTTGCAACAAAAAAAATTGAATATACTTTGATAAACTAATCATGAAACATACTTCAAATCAGGAAGAATTAAGAACATTTGTAGAGTCTCTTGATCCAGATGTATTCGATGCAACTGAAGATCTCTACTACGAAAGCAAAATGGATTTTTACAATGTGCGTATAATACATCTAATAAAATAAGAAAAAAATAAACATTATTTATTATAAAATCCTTAAGTTATAAAGCACATTAAAAAAAGAATGATGATTTTGTACCAAACTTTTTACTAAACTCAACATAACAAATAATATAATGATTCATCTTGTAGGATCAAGAACACAGTGAAGGTGAAGCAGATATTGAAATAATATCAGGAGGAGAGATGTTTCCAAAAATGCCAAGGAGAAAAAGGAAAGCAAATAGAATAACTTCACATTACACAACCGATTCCGAAACTATTGAAGCAAAAAGAAAAGTGGCACAGAAATATGTTTTAGATGATTGGGCAGAATTAGGTGTTAACATCACAGATTTAGAACTGCTGAAGCCGTTCAATGAGATGGTAACAAAAGACATGTTGAAGAGAAGAAAGTAAGTATACCGGATATTTAATAAGCTTACTTCAAGCTCATTTTTTATTGACAATAAGTAATTTTAATTATTTGTTGGAATCATTTATAACCCAGCAAAAATAATGGGTTGTTCAATGAAAAGAATGAACAACTACCACAACCTCTTGACTTCCACATTACTGAAGTTTCAAGAAAGAGCTACTTTATTCATCTGCTGAAAATTGATGAGTTCCTTGGAGATGAGGTAAAGCTTAAAATCATGTTCTTTATTTCTCCCATTATACTAGTGTGGAAACTCGTATACCCTGTATAAGAGATAAGAACACAATGGATAACTATTTGCAAGTTTAATAACTCTTATTCCAAGTATAAGAAATCTTATACCAAATTGTTATCTCCGAAAAACTTATGAAGAAATTACTTAAAAAGTTATTAGCAAAATTTTTCAATTTCCAGCACATTAATATGATTTTATACTACATAAAAAAGAAAGGAATATATTATAGAAGAATTAAGTATAACTTTACAAAAACTGACGTGAGGTTTCAAGGAAGACTGGATAACTTGTACAAAAAGATCACGAGCTTGACAGGAAAAGAAGAATCGACTGATGTCCTAGAAGTTAGCGATGTAATGTACGCACCGGTGAGTGGTGTATCCTTGCGTTTCGGAAGAAAATGGTCTAAAGTGGACCCTGTCTTTTTCCCAATGATGATAAATGGAAATCACTAGTTAACTGGAAGGTTTGCCATAAAGGAAAGAAAGTTTTATGTCTATGACTCTCGGCTAGGTAGAAAAAGTCATACTCCAACAATGAATGCTGGCAAACGATATGCTCCTGTCATACCATATTTCCTACTTGCCTACTAAGTGTTACATTCAAATGAAGAGTTGATGAAATCAGACATATATGCAAAAGGCGACCCTCTCAGGGCACTAGATGTGGAAGTAGTGAAAGACATTCCACAACAAACTAACTGGAATGTTTCCTGATTTAGTACAAAACAATTTTTACTTTAAACAAACCAACATATCATAAAATAGTTTACAAGTTATTAATTTAAAAAATATTAATAATTGATTAGTCATTTTGAATAATTCTTGTACAGTGATTGTGGAATTTTTACAATGAGCTATACAGAGTACTTGATTGAGGAAAAACCTTTCCCGAAACATTTCGATGTACAAGCTTATAGGACTAGGCTTGCTTTCAGCTTATTCATGCATGATATGCAGAAATTAGAGAACAAGCTTGAAAGCGATGATGAATATGATGATGACCTGTAAAGAATTGTGAAAAAAGTTCTGTTTGTGTTTGGTGTTATGTTTGGATAGCAATATATTTAGTCAAATTTATTTTGGATTGGATTTTTTTTACTTCTGTTTGAAGGATTGAAATATTTGAGTTTGGATTGGATTCTTTAAAGTTGTGGTGTTTTAATTGAATGTTAAGATTTTGTCAGATGCATTTTGTAAACTTTTGTTATTTTGTGATCAGGTGCACCTAGGCGCACACCTTTAGTGCCTGGAGACTAGCATTCGGGCGTTGGCCTTTTTGTTTTGAATGTGAGTAGCCTGGTAGACACCTATCCAATGAGGTTGTATCTGTTGGCTTTGACAATTATTAAGAAAAAGAGTTAATATTTCCATTTTTTCTTTCTTTTATCCTATAGTTGACATTTTCGATATGTAAGTTGTTACATTTCAATTTTTTTGAGATTTTGTTGACATTTTAGACAATTAAGTGCTTATTTTTTTAATTTATACCAGGCGTATACCAGCTTTATACTAGATGTTATTTCTTTCTATTTTTGCTCTTGCATTATAGTTTATACTAGGTTTATACCAGTATGTATCAGTTGTGCAAAAGAAAACCATAAGGATTCATTTTATTAAAGAAATTAAACCAAACAACTTGTTGTGATAAAATTCACACAAAACAACCTTATACTAGCATTTTACCAAGTTTTTACCACCATTTTTACCATGTGTGATCAAACAAAACTTTAAACATATATTTTATGATAGAATTCACACAAAAACAATCTTATACCAGCATTTTATGAGGTGTGAAAAACAAAATCTAACTTGAGCATATGTTTTTGTGAATAAAATCAAACCAAAACCAGTTTTTACCATAATTTTACCTCCATTTTACCATGTGTGATCAAACAAAACATTCAACATCTATTTTATGATACTATACACACAAAAACAACCTTATACCAGCATTTTACCAGGTGTGAAAAATAAAATCTATCTTAAGCATATATTTTTGTGAAGGAAATCAAATAAAAACCACTTTATACCAGCATTTTACAAAGTTTTTACCACCATTTTACCACCATTTTTACCATGTGTGATCAAACAAAACATCAAACATCTATTTTACCATAGAATTCACACAAAAACAACCTTATACCGGCATTTTACTAGGAGTGAAAAATAAAATCTAACTTGAGCATTGTGAGGTATCGATGATGTGTGGGTTTCCCTTAGATCCTGTGTGAGAGGCGAGGCCCACTGGGGTTGGTTGGATTTAGGCGTGATAAAACATTTTTTAGTTAAAGTTTGCACAATAAGCCAATTTTAATAAATAAAAGAATAGAGACCCAGTTTCGATACAAATGATAGAGTTGCCACCCAAGTTGTCTACTTGGGAAAGAGTTTTGGTACGGTTCTCTCTAGGTGGGAGACTCATAGCTATTGGATCAGAGATTCGGGTATCGGATGAGTCACTTATTTCTCATTTAGTTGATTCAAAATTACACTCACCATGTAAAACCGTGTTTGTTTTCATCATTTGGGGAATTATCATAGAAATCCTAATTTTCTACATTCTTTCACACTCGTTACATGCATTTACAGATTACAATAAATCACAAGCAATAAATGGGGGAATAAAAATTACAACTGGGGAAAAAGGGGGAATTGCAAGAGAACTTATACAATTATTTTAAGTTATAAAACAAAATAAAAAAAATTCCCCTGCATCCACAAAGATTAGCACAATTTATAGCACATCATAAGTCAACGTTTCATTAGGAAAAATGTGATTATGTTAGCGTGGTGGTTTTACGATCGATAGTACTCGAGCAGCTTCTAGGATCAGAGAGAAACAACGGGTCTTCAATGTCTTTTATTATGAAAGCACATTTTAACTTTTGTGGGTTGATTTACCAGATTATTAGTGAAAGTGATCGCATGGTAAATGGTGAGTTGGATTGATTTTTAACCAAATTAAAATGAGTTTCGGATTCTGCCTGGGGTTGGTAGCCGTACGGGTGGGTGGGACCCGTATGACTACCAGGGAGGATCGGTACGGGTATGGTGTACCCTTACTGGTCCTGTCTTGTCTGGGCAAAAACTTTTTTCAATTTAGTTTACATATTAATGGCAGAAAAATAAAATAAAAAGGGATTTCCATTCGTATGAGTATGGCGCACTGATCTAATATCTCGACGATACAAGGTGCCAACAAGGCTCATATGGGTTAGGAACAGACCCGAAATAAGAAATAGAAAGAGCAGATATAATAGAAGAGGTAGAAAATAACAATAATAATAAAACTGAAATGTGAGTCTCTTTGAAACTCAGGAGCGTTACCTTTGCGGCGTGAATCCACTTCGAGGTGATCCCTTTACTGTTGAGAGAGTCCGGCCAAAGTAGATGGTGAAATAGGACTATTTAGGTGAGTATTTGTGTGGACAAAACCTCCCCTAAATCTTAATAAATGAAGTTAGGAATGAATAAAATGTGGACAAAACCTCAAGGAATGGATTTTCTCCCTATTTTATACCTCTTATACCTCCACTATACCTTTTCTATACCTATAGAAACTGCTAGAACTTTTACAATAATTTTTCTATAGTTTACTTCTCATATGAATGTGTGTTATGAAATGAGGGGAAAAGGCCCTATTTATAGGGTGGGAGTGAGTTCTAAATGCAATAAACCGCATTCAAGACCTGCCTTTTCCCAAAAATGGTAAGAGATTACTTCCGAAAGAGGCTGATTAGGCAATCAGAGGACCCGTACGGGTGGGGTCCTACCCGTACGGGTACTAGGGTACCCGTACGGGTCCCCTCCACACGTATAGAAGGTAATCACCCGTGCGGGTCTGTTTGTGGATCCGTAACACTAAACAGAACCCTTACGGGTACCTAAGGTCAGACTAGGTCTCCGGACTTCAGGCAAATTCAACTCTGCAGCGGTACGGACATCTCTGATGGACAACACTTGCAAGATATTGCATCATATAGCTCTCATCATCATTTTGTGAGAAGGATCATTAAAATCCAGTGCTTACAAGCATATATTTCTATGAATCAAATCAAACCAAGACCCGTTTTTACCACCATTTTATCATGTGTGATCAAACAAAACATTAAACATACATTTTATGATAGAATTCACACAAAAACAACCTTATACCAGCATTTTACCAGGTGTGATTAAACTTAACATTTAACTTTTATTTTTTGAAAGAAACCAAACTTAAACCACTTTATACCAGCATTATACCAGTTGTGATTAAACTCACATTAAACATCCATTTTAAGTAAAAAAAATGGAAAAAACAGCTTTATACCAGCATTTTACCAACATTTACTAGTTGTCTAATATAAAATAAAACATACGTATCTATTTTGTTAATGAAATCAAACCAAAACTAGTTTTTACCACCATTTTACCATGTGTGATCATACAAAACACTAAACATCTGTTTTATGATAGAATTCACACAAAAACATCTTTATACCAACATTTACCAGGTGTGAAAAACAAAATCTAACTTAAGCATCTATTTTTGTGAAGGAAATCAAATAAAAACCACTTTATACCAGCATTTTACCAAGTTTTTACCACCAGTTCACCTTGTGTGATCAAACAAAATATTAAACATCTATTTATAATAGATATCACACAAAAAGAAACTTATACTAGCATTTTACCAGATGTGAAAAATAAAATCTAACTTGAGCATAAATTTCTGAGAATGAAATCAAACCAAAACCAGTTTTTACCACCATTTTACCATGTGTGATCAAATAAAACATTAAACATCTATTTTATCATATAATTCACACAAAAACAACCTTATACCAGTGTGAGTGGATGACCTTTTTCCCACCTGCAAGGACCGAGTGAGATGCATAGCACGGGGGGTGGAAAGTAACGAGTGCTGTGAAGCGTGCCAAAGGAGAATCCTTATTTTAAGCTTGATGAAAACGATAATGGAAAATGATGTTGATGTTAAATTTAAGTCCAATTTGCGTGTTAAGGGATACGGGACTTGAAATCTCATAGTTTAAGATAGAGTCACCACCCGGTTTAGCTCCACCTGGAATTTAGGTACGATATTCCCACCGGGTGGTTGGACCGTACCTTAAAAAAGAGATTCCAAGTTCGGATGATGTTGCTTACTTTTCAATTTTTAAATCAAATCATTTATATTTCAATAAACGCGACTTTAGTTATTATGCGATTTAAATCTGGTTATTGTTTGGGAGTTTTCAGTTTATATGTCATATATCACACAAAAGTGGTAAATAAAGCAAATAAATAATTATTACAAGACTTTACAAATACCTATACATTTTTCTAATGCGGAAAATAAAGTGGGTAAATAAATAGAGGGCAAAACCAGATCCTAACCGAACTTACCAAATCGGACCCAGCTCTAAACGAGGAAAAATATATACGAGTAACCATAAATAATGCATAAATAAATGAAATACGGAAAATAGAGCAAACAAGGGAGAAAAACATATTTTTAATTTTTCGGGACTAAAGCGCAATTTTTGGGTATTTAAATAAGCATCTAAACAACCTAATATTCAATTAAAATAAAATGAACAACCTAAAATAATAAGTGAAATGCAGAAAATATTTTTTGAAATTTTATATTACGGTAAAAAAGACTTATTGGGATTTATTTAGTTAAAAAAACATAATTTTTAAGCCATTAAAGGGAGATTTAACCAATTAAATAATTAATAAAATATGAAAAATATATTAGAATGAATTAAAATCACTTCCAGATTATATAATATTTTTTGAAAATTTTTCGGGTGAAAATCGGGGTCGAAAATGCATTAAAACGATAAAACAAGGTCAAAAATGCAAGAAAACGATAAAAGCAGGGCCAGAAAATGCAAAATAACACGAACAAGGACTATTTGGACATTTTTTTCCAGAAGGCCGACTCAGTGAGGTGGTAGGCCGCTTGAATGACACGGTAGGCCGACTCGGTGAGACCGCCTAGGTGTCATTCAGTCGGCATAAAACCCACTGAAGTGGCCAACCGGAAAAAGTGTCTAAACAGACCGGAAACGACATTTTTGTGCCTGAAAACCCAAAATTATTGATATTTCAAGTCATTTCCTACATTATTCTAGTAGATTAAGACTTAAAATGTTGAAATAACTTTAATTTTTAAGCTCGGGGGAAAAAACCCAAGAAAATCCAGGGAAAAGGTGATTGGCCACTTGAGCGACGCGTAGGCCGACCGAGCGACTTGGTAGGCTGACTCGCTGAGTTAGCCAGCCATGTTGCTCAGGTGACCTATCGGTCGCCGGAGCGGTCAGCGAGAGTTTCACCGTAAAATCACAAAAAGGTCGAAAACAAGGGCTAGACGCCAGGAAAACCAGCAAAAAACACAGGAAAAAGCAATAAATAACAAAATGAAATAGATTTTGGAACTCAGAAAGTTACCTAAATGCCGTGAATCCACTCTCGAGACTTGAATCAACCTTTGGTGAGCTTTTGACGATTTTTGTGATGGAATTACCGATGAACAGTGACTGATTTAGCAAGGGATTTGGTGATTTATGTGGAAAAAGTCCCTAAATCCTATTTAAATCAGTTTTTACCTAAGGTTTCTACTTGATTTTAATCTTTTAAGCTAAAGAATCAATCCTAATAAAGCCTAGGAAACTAGGATATTTAAATTTCCACAACTTTATGAAGCTTGTTCTTCCTAAAAGCCTAAGAATTCTAAAATCTGAATTTTTTTTTCAAATGAGCAAAAGTCCTTAAATCTGAATTTCTTGGGGCTTTTATAGACCCTCTCAAGCACAAATTCCATAATTAATCCCCCAAATGCTTAGATTTAATGGAAAAATCCCAAAGCCCAATTTGAAGAGCACGAAAAACCCAAAAAAAATGCAGGGGAAGGGGCTGCCCGAGCCAAGGCCGTGTCGGTGACGCGGCCGGGCCTAGGCCGCTTCATACGACGCGTCCTCAATGGGCTTAGGCATGGTCTCCCACATTTGGGAGACTATGCCAGGCCATGTGAGCCATGCGGCCTGCCAGCCCAGCCACAGCACCGGCCGCCGTCGCTGGAGCAGGGGCACCAGCGGGGAGAGGAAAGGGGTGCCAATAAAGGCCTGATTTTGAATGCTCAGAACATGCACTACGGTCATCCGATTAAGGTGATTCTTGACATTCCGAGAAGCTCGGAGAGTCAAAAATCTAACAATATAAATGAGACTTACTAAAAACGTTTGGATCTTATAGAAAATTCCCAAACAAATTATTGCGCGCGAGGGAAAGAAAACGGTTAATTCTAAATGCATGTTAATTACTTTTAATCGCGGTCAAAGGCACAAATTCATCAAAAGAAGCTTTCCAAATGTGATTTAACTCCAAAAGATAGAACAAATACCCATAAAAGGTTAGAACAAAAAGTCATCATCATTCTGCGGGTCACCGAAAAGTCCGTGCACACAGGCTACCCCTCTTGAGATTATCATTTGATAGGTCAAATGTGGTCTCATAAAAGAGTGAGGGATAGGAGGTTATACCTGAAGTGCGGAGAACCGATTGTCTTTTGGGGTTGCCATAAATAGACCTATCAAGAACCAGGTTGACTAAGAAATTCTAATTCGGTATAGCCTTCATTTCCCCTAATGGATTTGAGATAGATTATTGGTTGCTTATGGTTGGATTTTCTAAGAGTGCCAAAAGAGTCCCTCGAACTTTGAGCATTGCCCAGAGCATCTAAAGAGATCCTTGGACTAAATTGATTACCGAGAGCATATGAGGAAACCCTTGGACTACTAAGACGATTGCCGAGGGAATCCAAAGAGACCCTTAGACTAAAATGATTTGCTTGGACTGAAACATATGCTAAGAATGTCTTATGGGATCATCGGAGTAGGAAGACCTACTTGGATTAAAACGTATGCCAGAGATAACTAACGAGATCCCTGGACTGAGATGCATACCAAGAACGCCACTGAAAGATGCCAAGAATGTCTAACGAGATCATCGGACTGGGAAGACTTACTTGGATTGAAATGCATGTCAAGGACGTCTTTATGAGATCCCTAGACTAGAATGCATACCAAGAACACCACAGAAAGATGCCGAGCACGTCTAACGAGATCATCGGACTGGGAAGACTTGCTTGGATTGAAATGCACGCCGAGGATGTCTTACGAGATCCCTAGACTAGAATGCATGCCAAGAATGCCACAGAAAGATGTTGAGGATGTCAAACAAGATCGTCGGACTAAAGGATTTGTCGAAAACACCTGAGGAGACCGTCGGACTAGAGGATTTGCCAAAAACACCTAAGGAGACCATCGAACTAGAGAATTTATCGAAAACGCTTGAGGAGGCCGTCGGACTAAACATATTGTGCCTGTCAAGGAAGTTTTGAGATATTAGCAATTGACATGAGTTGCATTTTTATTGCTTAATTGATTTTGTAGAACAAAAATTTTTATCCCTTCAATTAAGTAATGAGAACGGAGGAAAGAAACATAAGCTGAGTTAGGGTTTCCGGGAGTTTGGAGAACTGCTGAGGTGTCCATCGGGTCTAGTTGGTATGCCCCTTGGATTCTCTATCTTTGACATCAATTTAGGAAATGTGTCGAGATGCCCCTGATGATTATATCAAGGTGCTCCTGGGCACTTGCATCAAGGTGCCCCTGGGAGAAAAATCTGAGTTCAGATTTTAGGATCCATCGGGTTCGTTGTCCATCTGGATTGCCCCATGGTATACCTGTCAAGAAAGTTTTAAAGCATTAGGATTGATATAAATTGCATTGTTATTGCTTAATTGATTTTATGGAATAAAAAAATATTTTTGCCCCTTCAATTAAGAAATAAAAATGGAAGAATAAAATAAGAGTTAGTATTTCCGGGAGTCCGAGGAAACTACCGAGATTGAATGTAGAGCTTAAAGACATTAGTTGACATGCCCCTTGGGAATGACCTAGAATATAGGATGGAAAATAATTCTGAGATGCCCCTTGATACAAGCTCTTACTTGGAGGTCGAGTGTACTACTCGAGGATACTTTTCTGTGCTTTGTTTCCTGTAAAATAATAAACATGACATTTACAAACATTATGCATGTATGTATGAATGTATGAGATGCTCGGGCTGATCATCTTCAACATGACTGATCAACTTGCTCGAAGAGAGAGAATACACGGAGCTGCATTGCTGCATAGATTAGGTGACTATGCCCCTGGCGAAGGATTAGAGATGTTGCACAGATAGGGTGGGGATGCCCTTGGTGGAAAACTAGTGAAGTTGTGGTGCACACGCGAGGCTGGTGTGGCCAAATATTGAGGTTGGGGGTCATAATTCTTTACACACCCTTTCACTTGCTGTCCAATGAGGCGAGTCAGCTGCAAAAATGAGTGTTGAATTGAGTGATGAAGACAGGTGGGGGCACGAAGCAAAGTTCGAGATTTTGGATGACGAACAACTAGACGCTATCACTACCAATGAATTCTACCAAGGACGATTCTGGAGTATTCAAACCTTGTAGACTCCAGATGCTCGGTCGCGGTTGAGACTGGAGTGGACACGTGCAGAGGATGAATTTAAGCCCTTCTAATCCATCAGACTGAAGGATGTATTCAAGCGCTCTGATGATAATGACGATAATACAGTTATCTCGATGTGATCGATGGCAGTCATTTATCTTTATTTTGATTGTCTTAATTTTTGCATAGACCCAAACATTGCGATGGGCCTATAAGACTTTGTTTACCATTATGTTTTTATGTCCTAATTTTTGCCTGGACCGCCCTTTTCGGGTTTTCAATCCAACGGACTATTTTCGGCTTTTGCATAGACCTCGCTTCTTTTCAGTCTATCGAGATTTTTGCCTTTTGTTATCTTTTGAGGAATTGGGTTGTCTGCACGGAACCCTTCGTTTGACTTACGTGCAACATTTTGCCTTTTGGACCCAATATACTCATTCAAGCACAAACATAAAGGATTCAGTAAAATGTCATTTCCATTAAATGAATTAAGCTTGAGTACATAATGATGATAACCATTTCTATTGACCCAAACTCTGGTGTTAACTAGCCTATAAGGGTTTTCTAGCCAACACACTCTCATTGCTCTTTTTACCCTGACTCTTACCTAGACCGCCCTTTTCAGGTTTTCAGCCTAGCGGGCTAATTTTTGCACCCTAACTTTTGCCTGGCCGATTTATAGAATATCGATCAGTGGGATACACCCTAATTTTTGCCCGAGTAGTAGAGAACCACTTGCTGGTTAATTGATTTTATTTGCTTTTATGTGCCGCTTTTCTGGATTTGATTCTTTTTTGGTTAGATATGATAATGCTTCAACCGATTCTAATTGATAGGGTCTACGAGCTCATTAACGTCCAAAATCTTAATTCCCCTTATATCGAGCATCTTTCTGCATACGCGAAGTCTTTCCCAACCTGGTTGGAACTTCCCCCTTGGATCGGTGTTAGTAGGCTTTACTTACTTTGACTAGTATCTCTGATAGTTGGTCTAGCTATTGTAAGCTTGCTACACTCTACTGGTACACTTGAAGATTGTTTAAGCTGTCTGAACTATGCTTTGGTCCATGGGGGTCTCTTTGACTTGGATTCAGCGTGGTTTTCAAGGATTTCATCTAGGTTCCGCCCGGGATCATGGTTTCCATAGCATAAACTAATGAGAAAGGCGTTTAGTTTGTGAGAATTCTAACCCTTATTTGACATCTTCGAAGGGAGAATGGTAGCTTATCGATCCATTCTCTGATTCTTAAGGTAGGTTTGGAGAGAAATTTCTTGATAGACTGGTTGGCGGCTTTGGTTGCCCCATAAGCTTCTGGCTTTCACGGCGAAGATTTACGACGTTCAAACCCATATCTCTTGATCAATTTGGCGGTTACCCCTTGGGATTAAAATCCATTGTCCAAAATAATGTAATGAGGTAGGCTGTACCGAGTGAAGATGTGTTTCTCGATGAACTTAGACATCTTCTCGTCGGTAATGATGGTGAAAGACTCGGTTTCCCCCTATTTTGAGAAGTAACCTGCCCCAACGATGATGAAGCAATGTTCATTTATTGATGAGGGTTGAATCTCGCCGATCATATATGTCCTCCTCATCGAGAATGGCTAATGAGGAGGGAAATAGTGAAGGGTTATGGATTTGGAAGGTATTGGATATTAGTAAGGATCAATGGTGTATCGGGGGTGGGAATTTGAGAATGGGTGGGCGAAGAAAAGGTAAGCCTTAATTCTGTTGAAGATGACCAGGCGATGCTCTTTCTCCATAATCGACTAACGCTTCTTCGGTGGTTTAAAAATATGCTTGTGGGTGATGAACCGATCGACATTTTGAATCTATCCAAGAAAGAGCTAAGCTTCTTTTTCTATTATAGGCGTGAAGATGGGATGCTCGGCAATCTGATGATGAGGTATGACTGGGCGAAAGCGCTATCATGGTCTTTGGCACCTTGTTATCTCTCATTTTCTTTCAGAGGTTAGGTCATTAGAAAATGGTTACCATTTTAGGTTATCATCTGTACTCAAATTTATTTCAATTAAAGAAACATCATGAATACTGAACACATTACGCTTATGATAAAATGAATGCATGGATCCATTAGGCAAAACATCAAGCAGATAAGCAAAAATAGAGTCTTCATTGAAATAAAGTGCCTTAAAGGCAGAACTGTTTACATCAAAGTACTAGCTAAAGAAAAGAAAATTACATAAATAGATAGTCATCCTCCATAGGCAGAGGGTCTTGATTGGTAGAGTTGGTAGATTAGGCATCCTCGGTAGCTTTCATTAGCATGTCGTCCAAGACAAGATCTAGAACCTTCACTTGCTCGGCTAATAATTTGTCTCCTTCATTCGCTAGAGACCTCGCGAGATTCTTGCTAGCTACGGTGATAGGATTGGCTTTAATATCGGTGTCAACTGAATTGGAGAAGACCATGGGCAACACAATTTTCTCGGGGAGACCGAAATCAATTGTACCTACCTCACCATATGAGCTCGGTGATGGCTTCTCCTCGGTATCTGTCTTCCTAGCTGGCTGAGCCATTTTTCCTTCTCTTACCAAGCGCCAAATGGCCCCACCTAGAGGTTTGCACTGATCTGTTGTATGCCCCTTCTGAACATGATAGCGATAAAAATTCCCTTTCTCTTCGGGTGTAGGAGCACGATATTCACGAAGAGAGCTAAGCATGCCTTTCTCTAGAAACTTGGTAAGCAGAACACTAAGAGGGAGTTTCCACGGAGATATAAATGGTTTCTGGCCAGGTGTTCGAGTGGGTGCGGCTTAAACTGCGGAAACATTCTCCTGAGTGACAACTTGAATTGCGGGTGTCTTCTCCTCGGTTGGGGCTGGAGTAACTTCAAAAGATTAAGAATTGTTGTTTTTGTTAAACTAGGGTTAGCCACTTGGCTTGGTTGCCTTCTCTTTCTCCTCATGACACTCAATTTTCTCGGCCTTTTCAAAAACTTTAGTATAGGATTCGAATGAATCAGTTTCCATCTCTTTTCGGAGCAGCGAGAGAGCCCCATCGAGCAGCTTCGGGATCATTTCCTTCAAAATGAGCTTTTGTTTCAGCAGGACTTGGGTGGCCATCCACCTATTAAAGTAAGATTTAAAGGCCTCGCCTTGATTTTGCTTAACCGCCTCGAGGTGTTGGATAGTTGTTTTCATTGTGGAATTGAAACCGTAGTGGGCAATTAAGGCTTCAGACAGGAGTATCCAATCCAGGATTATTGACTCCAAGAGAGTATTGTACCACTCAAGAGCAGGTCTTGATAGGGTACATGGGAATAACTTAGCCAGAACTCTGTCCCCAATCTTCTAGATACGTATAGTCCTCTCGTACATCACGATGTGGGATTGGGGAGGTCCCTCACCAGTGTAGGCTTCCATTATGGGCATTGAAAAGTTTTTGGGTACCCAATCGTCATCCCTCACCTCTTCTTTCTCTTCATTCTTACCTAAAAGCTAGTTAAAGAAAGCCACCATTTTGGGTGTCACGCCTGGAGGCTGTGTGTCCTAGTCGATTGGTGTCACACCCAGATGCTGTGTGACCTGGTCGTTGTGCTCAGAGGATGCTCTGAATTGAATAGTGGAGGAGTAGTTAGAATCTCAAGTTGGGTTGAGCTTGTAAGTTCGACTCAAAAAGGGTTTGGAGGATATAAAGTCCCCCTTGGGGAGATCGTGAAACTAGGAGGAGAGGGTGTAAACAACATTGAGGGTGTCGAAGGAAGGGTAAAACCACTGGAAAGTACAGTCATTTGTAGAGTAAATCCCCCTGAGAAAGCAGGGAATATAGGAGCCTGGCTGACAGGTCTCGAAGATACCGGAGGAGGAAAGCCAAAGGTTGGTGGAACGAAGGATGAGGGTGGCTGAGAGGAACTCTGACCAAATAGAAACCAGCCCTGTTGTATAGGTGGGACATGCGGTATTGGTGAAAGATTGGCGGAGCTTAAAGTGACAAAATCTAACTCAAACTATTCTGTCCTAAACCATCTTGAACTGCCTCATTTTGAATGATCCCATACTGTCCCTAAGCTTGAGAAAGTGACCCTGAGGGTCCCTAAACATTCCTTTCTTCTCTAAGAGCCAATCAAACCTGATCTTGGTTGGCATTTCTGAAGAGATCAGATTGAAGAAATCGAGCCATAGCATTGGTTAACTCTACACCCATCTGAGACTGACCCCGACCCAGACACTAATGAGGTGGGGACGGAGAAGGGGAAGGAGTACTCTCATGAGGTGCATCACTCAAACGCGGATCAGACATGGTAGGAAGAACTAATTCTAACGCTAAACTCATTGGTAGGCAAACTAAACGGCGATGAAGTCGGAGCCAAAGAGGACTACACCGATGAGGATGCCTTGACCTAACTAAAGGAACCGAAAGATGATCAGCCTGAATTGAACCATGAATGAAATGAATGATTACACAATAATTTGAGTGATGAATGCCATATATGCGGTGGTGGTTTAGAGAGGTAGAGAGTAGAAGAGCTCATGATGCGATGCTTAACCCTAAAATACGTGTGACGTGTGAATTCCTCACCATGCCTAGTGAACTAGATACGAGTCATTAGGACTCAAGCTATCTTAGCCATTTTGTTAAATTCCCCCTTCAAGCGAGGGGAGAGTAGAGGTAAGCGAAGATAGAAAATAAAAGTCGGCCACAGGCGGCTTATGAATGAAGTACATATGCATGAGCACAACACAAGTAGCACACAAAAGCGATTAAACCTCTTCCAACCTTATGACTCCGGCGCAACGCCAATTTGGAATCTGGGGGTTAACTCTAGCGCTAGGGAACGGCAAGATAGTATACGACCTAGTTCTAAATTATTTTGGTGATCCTAAGGGGAAGTTGCTATGACTAGATTTATCGCGGTTCATAGTCTCAAACTACTGGTATCGTGGAATGATACTGTAGAAGGGTCTCATTTACCTTGATTCCGTGTAACTCAACCACTCCTCAAATGAGTGCGATAACGGGAATTACACGTTGGTTGAAACGAGTGATCCACCCATAAATATCCCTAATTCCTGGCGGGCATGAGGTATACAAGTGAGCTTCGCGTGGCTGAAATAATATTGGCACCTTAAACTTAGAATCTAACTAAGCGGTGACTTTAAGAGGGATAAGAAATAAAGTGTTGATTTAAAAAATGATTTAGGCACATCATCAAAATCCTTTAACCAATTTTCGAAAATAAAAGCGATTACCCAAATTTTAAGTTAAAAGGAAGATCCTCAGCAGAGTCACCGCTGCGAGCGGACAACCTTTTTCCCACCCACGAGGACCGCATGAGATGTGTAGCATGGGGGGTGGAAAGTAACGAGCGCTGTGAAGCATGCCAAAGGAGAATTCTTATTTTAAGCGTGAGGAAAACGATAATGGAAAGTGATATTGATGTTAAATTTAAGTCCAATTTGCGTGTTAAGGGATACGAGACTTGAAATCCCGTATTTTAAGATAGAGTCACCACTCGGTTTAGCTCCACTGGGAATTTAGGTATGATATTCCGATCGGGTGGTTGGACCATACCTTAAAACAGAGATTCCAAGTTCGGATGATGTTGCTTACTTTTCAATTTTTAAATCAAACCATTTATATTTCAATAAACGCGACTTTAGTTCTTATGCGATTTAAATCCAGTTATTGTTTGGGAGTTTTCGGTTTATATGTCATACATCACACAAAAGTGGTAAATAAAGCAAATAAATAATTATTACAAGGCTTTACAAATACCTATACATTTTTCTAATGCGGAAAATAAAGCGGGTAAATAAATAAGGGGCAAAACCGGGTCCTAACCGAACTTACCAAATCGAACTCGGCTTTAAATGAGGTAAAATATATATGAGTAACCACAAATAATGCATAAATAAATAAAATACAGAAAATAGAGCAAACAAGGGAGAAAACATATTTTTGAATTTTTTGGGACTAAAACGCAATTTTTGGGTATTTAAATAAGCATCTAAACAACCTAATATTCAATAAAATAAACAAAACAACTTAAAATAATAAGGGAAATGCAGAAAATATTTTTTGGAATTTGATATTACGGTAAAAAGACTTATTGGGATTTATTTAGTTAAAAAACACCATTTTAAGCCATTAAAGGGAGATTGAACTAATTAAATAATTAATAAAATATGCAAAATAGATTAAAATTAATTAAAATTAATTCCAGATTGTATAATATTTTTTTGCAAAATTTTCGGGTGAAAATCGAGGTCGAAAATGCATTAAAACGAGAAAACAGGGTAAAAAAAATGCAAGAAAACGATAAAGCAGGGCTAGAAAATGCAAAATAACATGAACAAGGACTATTTGGACATTTTTTACCAGTATGTCAACTCAGTGAGGTGGTAGGCCGCTTGAATGACACGGTAGGCCAACTCGGTGAGTCGGCCTAGGTGTCACTCAGTCGGCCTAAAACCCACTGAAGCAGCCAACAGGAAAAAGTGTCTAAACAGACCAGAAATGACATTTTTGTGCCTGAAAACCCAAAATAATTGATATTTCAAGTCGTTTCCTATATTATTCTAGTAGATTAAGACTTAAAATGTTAATTTTCAGCTTGGGGGAAAAAACCCAAGAAAATCCGGCGAAAAGGTGATTGGCAGCTTGAGCGACGCGTAGGCCGACTGAGCGACGTGGTAGGCTGACTTGTTGAGTCGGCCAGCCATGTTGCTCAGGCGGCCTGCTGGATTTTTGCCGGAAAATTACAAAAGGGTCGAAAACAAGGGCTAGACGCCCGAAAAATCAGCCAAAAACTCAGCAAAAAGCAATAAATAACAAAATGAAATAGATTAGAACTCAAAAAGTTACCTAAAGGCCATGAATCCACTCTCGAGACTCGAATCAACCTTTGGCGAGCTTTTGACGATTTTGTGATGGAAATACCGATGAACAGTGACTGATTTAGCAAGGGATTTAGTGATTTGTGAGGAAAAAGTCCCTAAATCCTATTTAAATCAGTTTTTACCTAAGGTTTCTACTTGATTTTAATCTTTTAAGCTAAAGAATCAAGCCTACTAAAGCCTAGAAAACTAGGATATTTGAATTTTCACAACTTTATGAAGCTCGTTCTTCCTAAAAGCCTAAGAATTCTAAAATCTGAATTTTTTTTTTCAAATGAGCAAAAGTCCTTAAATCTAAATTTCTTGGGGCTTTTATAGACCCTCTTAAGCACAAATTCCACAATTAATCCCCCAAATGCTTAGATTTGACGGAAAAATGCCAAAGCCCGACTTGAAGAGCATGAAAAACCCGAAAAAAATGTAGGGGAAGGGGCTGCCCACGCCAAGGCCGAGTTGGTGATGCAGCTGGGCCTAGGCCGCGTCATGCGATATAACCTAGATAGGCCAAGGCACGGTCTCCCATGCATGGGAGACCGTGCCAAGCCTAGGAGCCATGTAGCTAGCCGCGTGGACCACACGACCATTATGCCCGGCGATGACGATGGCACCGGCTGCCGTCGCTGGAGCAGGGGCACCGGCGGGGATAGGAAAGGGGGCCTAAGAAAGGCCGGAGTTCAAAGCTTCATAACTTACACTATGGTCATCCGATTAAGGCGATTCTTGACATTCCTAGAAGCTCAGAGAGTCAAGAATCCAACGATATAAATGAGACTTACTTTGGATCTTATAGAAAATCATGAAACAAATTATTGCTTATGAGGGAAAGAAAACGGTTAATTCTAAATGCATGTTAATTACTTTTAATCGCGGTCAAAGGCACAAATTCATCAAAAGAAGCTTTCCAAATGTGATTCAACTCCAAAAGATAGAATGACTAACCCATAAAAGGTTAGAGCAAAAAGTCATCATCGTTCCGCGGATCACTGAAAAGCCCATGCTCACAGCCAGCATTTTACCAGGTGTGATTAAACTTAACATTTAACTTTTATTTTATGAAAGAAACCAAACTTAAACCACTTTATACCAGCATTTTACCAGCATTATACCAATTGTGATTAAACTCACATTAAACATCCATTTTAAGGAAGAAACTGTAAAAGAACAGCTTTATACCAGGATTATACCGGTAGTTATCAAACATAACATTAAATTTCTATTTCACCAGTTGTGATCAAACAAAGGCTTCATACCAGGTTCATACAATAAACTTACCAGATCTCAAGGATCAAAACTTTCAACTAATTTCTGAAAAAAATTCAAAAAAATTCTAAATATTACAAGCATTATACAAGGATTATACCGGATATGATGAACAGAAACTTTGCTTTCCATTTTCATCGAAGAATTGAATCAATGCTTTGTACGTCATGTGCATTTTCATGTCAATGACACAAAACTTGGTCTGAAACATATAAAATGATTTCCAAATACACAATTCTAAATCTATTATATAGTTTCTTCGTCACTTTCGATTTTTT
Organism: Euphorbia pulcherrima; assembly: GCA_947683365.1. Lineage (NCBI taxonomy): Eukaryota > Viridiplantae > Streptophyta > Magnoliopsida > Malpighiales > Euphorbiaceae > Euphorbia > Euphorbia pulcherrima. The sequence goes on along the minus strand of CANTUS010000014.1, from coordinate 37,174,211 downwards.
TTATCTTCTTTGTACATCCCGTAATGGTTTAAGGCAAGACTCAACCGTTTTCTCTATCTGTTGGTATTTTCTTCCCGTCGATCTCATATTCTATATATGTCAATATGTATACACCACAGTCGCTGCTAAATATTTAATGAAGTCTGTGTTAGCATTTTACTTATATCTTATGTAAATAAAAGATCGAGAGTCAGTTTTTATGTGTGTGCGACATTTTTTGTTTACAAGCATAATTTTTCTTTTACTGTGGTAGGTATGGTACCATTTTTATGTCCAGCTTGCTTTGGGGGGCTTTTCTTTTGTATGCCTGAGATTGAAGGATTTCCGGGGAGTCCGTGAACACGTTGAATTTATGTAGGTAGTAAGGTATGACCAATGCATATTTGTCCGCTACAATTTTAGTATCTTCTTTGCTTGGCCTTTGGTTATAAGAGTCGTCATGTGCAACTCCCTTTTCTTTACATCAAATCTTCCCATAATCCAGTGCTTAGTTGGTGTCAATATCGGTATATACACATGATCAACCTTAGACCACGGCTTTGGGCAACAGATCAACTTTCCAAACATATGTGAAGCTATCATATCCCTTTCCTTATCATCCAAACTTGCTTTCAGCAGCTCATCAGTAACACATGAATGAAAATTGGTATTAGTTATTGTGAAGTTGTACGTAACATTCTTGCAGTACTTTCCTTTCTTCCTCAAGTAGTACAATATTATGTCAATATTCTGTAACCACATTTACAATAATGTATTTTATGTAAGTAATAAAGCAAACTCTACTTTATACCAGCATTTTACCAGCAACATACCAGATGTTATGGACAAAAAATGCAATTATCTATTTCATGAAAGAATGCAAGTTAAAATTATTTTATATAGTCATTTTACAAGCATTATAGCATGTGTGATGAAAGAAAACTATAAGTATATGTTTTATGTAAGTAATGAAGCAAAGTCAACTTTATACCAGCATTGTACTAGGAACATACCAGATGTTATGAATGAATTCATGTTAATATCAATTTGCACCACTATTTTACAAGGATTATTATGGAAACCATAAGTATGTGTTTTATGCAAGTATTAAATAAAAGGCCACTTTATAGTATCATTTTAATAGCAGTATACCAGGATGACTGACCAAAAATATTTTAATCCATTTTACCAAATAAATCAAACAAAAATCACATGAAACCAGTATTTTACTAGCATTATACCAGACCTATTCACAAAAACCACTAAGTATTTTTTTAAGTTATTATATATGTTTACCTCGTTGTAAAGGTATTCACCGGGAAGGAACGGGTTGGCAAAAAATGTCTTGCTGTACAACATTGTAATCCATCCTCGCTATCTTGCCAAGATCCCCTTTGTACCACTTTTCATTCCTATCAATGTTTTTTAGTGGGCAGCATACTTAGATCATGTATTTTTATTTTTGAATAAAAAGAATTGAATATTGGTAAGAGCAATTATTTCTTACTCCTTTTTTTTGTTCTTTGTCTTTCATCACGAATGCCGTCATTTCATAAAATGCTGCCTGATTAATGAGCTTCTCTCCAACAGGTCCAAAGCTATCCAATATACAATTACCTTTTACTTTTCTCTTTTCTTCCGCCAATCCAAACTTATTCGTGTAGGGCGAAAGCAATTTGTTCTATGGTTTTTGGATCCTTTTGTCGTTATGTGCATCTTCCTGTTCGATTCTGGCCTATCTGTCATCCTAACTCGGTCTCTATTTGTATCCTCTTTATTTCCCTTGTTTTTGCATCAAAATAGAAACAATATAAAAATAATTTAATTTTTCTTGTTTTTTATTCTAGTTCCATATATTTGAAGATCTGCACATCATGATCATGATCATAATAATAATAATAACAACAACAACAACAACAATGTACACACTTGTTCTTGTTTACTAATATTCGGCCTCTATTTTATCAATATCAGCGGGTTCAATAGAGTCTAAAAATTCAGGAGACACAATGTGATCAAGTTGTCGAATTTACAATTGTCAGATTATTTCTAATATTATTTACGTGATATTTTGTTTTGGTTTAGAATTTGTACCTTTGTTTTGCTCTTGTCTTGTGTTTCTATTAATTTCCATTTCCCCTTCTCGTCTACTTGTTTAGGAGCAACATGTAGTTCTGTTACATCATCCTGACTCTGATTATTTTCTCTCATTAGCCTCTTTGCTGTTGTTTTTTTATCTTTGCTTTCATTTGTATGTTCTTTTCAAATTGGGCCCTTTGTCTACTTCTTCTGTCTCCTTTTCTATGCTTATCTCTGCTTCTACTTCTTTTCCAATTTGGGCTATCATTTCAAAATGTCTTTGGTTCAAGCTAATTGGTTTTCTAACGACCTTTTCCGCTACTTATTCTTGAACCTCTGAGCTTATTGGTGCATTTGTTGGCTCCTTTTCAGTATCTGACCCTTTTTCTTGCATTGGATCATCAGTACTCTCATTTTTCCCATCTTCCTTTTGCATGTCAGCACCACCGACTCCTTGAGTCTTTGAACTTATGGGTGCTATTTCTAGTTCTTTCTCAGTTATAGACATTTTTGTCTCCATTGGAGCAACATTTTCATCTTTTTCCCCTTGTTCTTGCATCTCAGCACCACCTTCTCTATAAGTGTCCAAACTTATGGGTGATATTGCTTGTTCTTTCTCAATTTCTGACACGTTTGTTTCTATTGGATTAGCACTTTCATCTTTTTCTCCTTGTTCTTGCATTTCAGTCACATCTTCCTTCTCAATTCCAATTACTTCTGTCCTCTCACTTTTTTCTGGTTCTATTTGGGCAGCATGAACATTGGCTTCTTCCTCGATATCAGCTCCATCTTTTTTGTCATTTCCATTCTCTTTATTCCATACTCCACCACCATCCTTTGGTTCCTCGCTTGCAATTAATTCTATCTCAATAGTTGGTTCCTTGTCATTTCCATTGTATTTAATTGTTCTAGAGCACCGTCTGTTTGTTGTTCGCTTTGAATTGGATTTATATCAACTTGTTCATCCAGATTTTTCAACGGTTCCTCTTGTTGTTGATTGCTCCCCACTGTTACTTGCTTATTATCTCCCAATGGCATTATCGGAATAATCTCATCTTCTCCTTGTTTGCTCTACTATTCTTCATTTTTTTGCTGACATCATCCGTATCCTCCTTTTTTGCATTTTCTTTTTGCCCTACTCCATCCTAATTTCTCTCTTCTTCATTATCCTCACTGGTCTCTTCTTCTTCTCTAGGTGTTGAAACTTCTGGGATGCTTGAGTGAGTTGACTTGGTATCATTGCTTTCTTCTTCATCACTCAATCCCATTACATCTTCAGCTTTCTTTTCCAGGTTGTTATCCAATAGAATCTGTTGCATCTCTTTGATTTGCTCTTTCATTTTCTTATCTTCTTTTTCCCCCACCTCTAGACTGCCTCTTATTTCTCTAAAACCTTCTTCCATTGTCACTCTCAGTCTGTACATCATGTCTAACATTATAGTCTAACTGCTCATATGTGAATGGGCATCGGTCGGTTCGGTGGAAGGAATGGATTATTCTAGTTGCAGATGTCTGATCTTCTCCTCTGTTGGCTCAATCTTTTGAGTTTTCAGCTGTATGTCAATGCAAATAAAGATCGTAAGTATCATAATTTCATAGCTCGACTTTGTAAAAAAAGTAGTGATATCATTGTGTGATTAAACAAAATATTAAACATCCATTTTATGATGGAATCCATACAAAAACAAACTTATATAAGCATTTTACAAGATTTTACCATGTAAAAAAACAAAATCTAACTTAAGCATCTATTTTGTGAATGAAATTAAACAAAAACTAGTTTTTACCACCATTTTACCATTTGGGATCAAACAAAACATTAAACATCTATTTTATGATAGAATTCACACAAAAACAACCTTATACCAACTTTTTACCAGGTGTGAAAAATAAAATCTAACTTAAGTATCTTTTTTGTGAATGAAATTAAATAAAAACCAGTCTTTACCACCATTTTATCATGTTAGATCAAACAAAACATTAAACATCTATTTTATTATAGAATTCACACAAAAACAATCTTATACCAGCATTTTACCAGGTGTGAAAAACAAAATCTAACTTAGGCATCTATTTTGTGAATGAAATCAAACCAAAACCAGTTTTTACCACCATTTTACCATGTGTGATCAAACACAACATTAAACATCTATTTTATGATAGAATTAACATGAAAACAATCTTATACCAGCATTTTACCAACATTTTACCTGGTGTGAAAAATAAAATCTAACTTAAGCATCTATGTTGTGAATGAAATAAAACCAAAACCAGTTTTGACCACCATTTTACCAAGTGGGATCAAACAAAACATTAAACATCTATTTTATCATAGAATTCACACAAAAACAACCTTATACTAGTATTTTACCAGCATTTTACTAGGTGTGAAAAACAAAAGTCTAACTTAAGCATCTATTTTGTGAATGAAATCAAACCAAAACCAGTTTTTACCACCATTTTACCATGCCAGATTAAACAAAACATTAAACATCCATTTTATCAGAATTCACACAAAAACAACCTTATACCAGCATTTTACTAGGTGTGAATTTTAGTTTCGGTCTAGTTACCATCTTCTCTGGCTTGTCAAAGATTTCTCTATTCAATTCAATTGCCTTGAAATCTCTGTCATATGGGTTCCAGTTAAAGAATCTAGGCTTGAATCCATCGTTTTTCTCCCCACGATGGTTTTGGGTAGTCTCCTGTGACCACAGTGTCAAAGTATTTTGTTGGGATCTTGTTTGAATGATTCAGACCTATGATATAGTAGAAAATGAAGTACACCATTACAATGGTGAAGTAGTCATCATCACTCTCAATCTCAATTGGTTTTTTCCCCGATTTCTTTTTACTTTTCTTTTCTCTCTCTTTTCGATTCTCTTCCATCTCAATTTGTTCATGCGTAATGTTGTCTCGTTTTTTCTTGAAGTATTTCTCACACAATTCTCTGGAATCTTCAATTTTCAACACTTTGTAGCCGTCAACCCCAATTTCTTTCAAGCCAGATATTAGCACGAATTCTTTTAGACCAAATAACAGAGTTTTCCCTCCAACATCTATCCATATTTCATTGTTATTTGGTTGATAGATCTCCCTCATCTGCAAGCTGTGGATGACAATCCGTTGCGCCCTTATTGTTATTCTTTTAAGGAATTCACCGAAAAATGACTCCTCTAATCTTTTCATCACATTTGCAGGAACATTATTTTGTAGGAATGTGATCACATTGAAGTTTGATGTTATGTTAACACTAGTATGCCAGTTGCATTGGTATATGGGCTTATATAGTTGCATTGGTATTAAGAAAATATTTAAGAAAAGATCATTCAAAAATATCATCCATTTTATGTGTGATTAAATAATACCTTAAGCATCCATTTTACGAGAGAAACCAAACAAAAACAACATTATACAAGTATTTTACCAGCAATATACAAGGTGCAATAAAACAAAATATTAAACATTCATTTTATGAAACTTAACAAAAATCACATTATACCAGTATTTTACCAGAAACATACTAGGTGTGATTAAAGAATAACTTAAGTGACCATTTCATGAGAGAAACCAAACAAAAATAACATTATACCAACATTTTACTAGCAACATATCATGTCTGATTAAACATAACATTTAACTTTTATTTTAGACAAGAAATCAAACAAAAACAGCTCCATACCAAAATAGCTCCATACCAGCATTATATCAGATTAATACAAGGTGTGATTAGATAAAGCATTAAACAGTAAGTTTATAAAAAAGCCATATCATACCAGCATTTTACCAGCAACATACCAGGTCTGATTAAAAATAACAGTAAACATCTATTTTATGAAAGAAATCACACAAAAATCACTTTATACGAGCATTTTATCAGCATTATACCAGGTGTTATAAAACAAAACATTAAACATCTGTTTTATTACGGAAATCAAGAAAATAAAACAATTTCATACCAGCATTTTGCAACCATTATACAAGTTGTGAGTCAACTAAACCTTAAGCTTCTGTTTTATGATATAAATCAAATAAAACCTATTTTACATCAGCATCATACAAGTATGATAGAAATATGAATCAATAAAAGTTATCTAGTTGTAGTTTATACCTCTCTATGTTGTGAAACATTTGTTTCTTCAACGGTCTGTTCTTGTTCTGCATTTTGGCTTATGACCGTTCGTCTCTTTGTTGTTTTTGATTGAGACGGTGAAGAATTTTGGTTTCCTTTTTTCTTTGGTGCCATTTCCTTCACATTATCAACAATTTGAACCAGTTAAGATTTAGAATTCAATTACAATAATTACATAGTTGTTTGTTGAATATGTACCTTTAATTTGGTGATTATATTTTTCTATTTCGCAGCTTCCAATCCGATTTATGTTTATCTTTTGGTTTTCGAAACTGAATTTGACAGTGATTTGTGGCTTTGAATATAATTTATGACTCTCTTCTCACTTTCGAAACTAAAATGTAGAGTGATATGTGATTTTTGAAGGTTTTGAATTTGATTTGAACTTTTGTAGGAATCGCTTTGACGGAGAAGACAGACTTTTCGACTGCTAGAACGTAAGAAAGTTGTTCAGTAGGCTGAAACGTATGAAAGTTGTTAGAAGCCTTAGTTTTGATCAAAAAAGTTATGATCTAAAATTCTTGTGAAAATTTTTAATGGGCTTTAGCCGAGTTGTGCTTTTCAAAAAAAAAAAGAAATCATCTCTATTAATTTTCTAAGAGAGATAAAACATACAAAAAAAAATACAAGCGCACAAATCACAATGTTGTTCTATTCTAGTAAATGTCGCAAAAATAAATTACACAAAGACGCCCTTGGATCCCCACAATCGCCCTTTCCAATAAATTTTGCTATATTTAATAATCGTCTAGTCTAGTAGTTATTTAATAAATATTTAGTAGATCGGTATTAGATATATAATATATATATAATAAATATTTAGTAGATCGATATTAGACTTGTAGTAAATATCTAGTAAATCTTAATTTTCTTAATTTTTTATGAAATCTAATGACACCTAATATATATATATATATATATATATATATATATATATATATATATATATATATATATATGCTGATTTATTAGATAACTACTAGACGATTACTAAATATTTATCATATAAATATCTAATAATTATTTTTTTATATTTTTATTAATTTATAAATTATTTATATTTTCTTATATATATGTAATTAGTTTGACTTAATTTAAATTTTATAAATATTTTAGTGAGACATGTATATTTTTGATAATTTTTACAAACTGTTCCCGCCCCCACCATCTACATGCATGTTTATTTTTTTTATTTATTTTCCTTGTATCTTTCAAATCTCTCATTTTTTTAATATGCCGCTTTAGAGTTTTTTATTCGTCTCTTTTTTATTTTCGAAACAGCATCTACTATGATATTTTTTTCCAAATTTTTTTTAAACTGTCATATATCCAATAGATTTCTAATAGAAGTCCAATAGAAATTAATAAAACTAGAAGACCTTTGATTCAAAATACTAGATAGATTTTTAATAGATCATAACTTTAAAATAGACTTTTACAGATGTCTAAATATCAACTTCAAACTAGATTTTCTAATAGAAATCTAGTAGACATCCAATAGATTTCCGACAAATGTCCAAATGATGTCTTGTAGATGTCTAGTAAATGAGAAAATACAAGTTAAACAACTAACTGATCTCAAAAACACAACAAATAAAGAAAAAGAGACGAAACAAGAGATCAAATGCAAAAAAATCCCCAACAAAATAATCCCTTCAACTCCTAAAAATCCACTCGTAACTCAAATATATACAGTCAATTTGCCCAAATTCCGTAATTGAATCAAAATAACTTAAATAACACATAAATATCTAATGTTAAAAAGGTAGAAGACTCCTTAATTATACCCGTAAACAATTAGCAAGAGATAGGCACGAATTATGGATGCACCAACTCAACTACAGCTTTTTTTTAAATTTTTTGCTTTAATCTTCCAAAATTACCATCCTATGAGAAAATTTAATTCGAAGTTCTATTGATCACAAACTCATATCAAAAGCATACCCATAATTATGTCAACATTATTTTTATTAGTTTCATTCAGTTGCTCTTCATTAGTTGTAGCTTCAAAATTCAAAAAGATTTCTACTTTAATGCTTAGTAATGTTCCTTTATAGTAATTGGAAAGATTCTACATTAATGAAGAAGATTTATCTGTGTCCAATAGACTTGGCTACTCATCGGGCTCGTTTGGTTCATGGGATATCTATTCCGTAGAATAGAAGAAAAATGAATGAAAATGAGTTAAAAATGATATAGTATTTGCCCTATTCCTTCATTTCAAATTGGAAATGATATTCCATGAAATGTATAATAGCTACGAATAGGTATTCCATCCAATGGCGGATTCTAGACAAAACTCAATCATTTTTAACCATTTTCATTCATTTTTCTCCTACTCCATGGAATAGCAATTCCGCGAACCAAATGCGCAGTTTTTCTGTTGTTCAAGCTGTTTGCCTAGATAAAATTCTATTTTCGAAAATGTTCTATTTCTTGAACTTATAGCAGATTATAACACAGATCGGCTTGTTATTAAGATAGAAAGAAGAATAACAATGGTTTTATTATTACTCGTATTTGTAAAGCATAAAGTTTAAGTACATACATTGTGCAGAAATTATAAAGTGATAGTGGATTTCTTGTTATGCCATTCTTGGATGAGCGAACGAAGCGTGTGATTCGGGGTAAGAAACGCGTCCTTTAGCCTCAAATTAGTCATTGGAGAAGTTTCTTTTCCCATCTTTAACCATTCTTCTATGGCTTCTAACTCATAAGAAAATCCATCTGCTGCTACATAAGGATTTAACATTACTTCCTGCATTCAACATAATACACACCATTTTTTATACTCCATTCCATAGTTGTTAGAGGCGCAAAGGGGCCAGGTGCGACCAAAGGCAAGGCGGGGGCCCGAGGTATGCAAGGCGCAAAAAAATTGCAAAAAATATTTGCTTGAAAAGTGAAGTTAAATGCAATAACAATACCAGAAAAAAGAACTAAGAGAAATGAAATGTTAAATGTACATATGTATGTAAAATTTATGTATTTTATTAAGGATATCTGGCCTTGAGTTAATATGACCTTAATAGGAATTGAATTAGGAATATCTAAGCCTCGAATTGTTATTAAAACTCTTAAATACAAATGGATAACACATTTAAGTTAGAACCTTTGAAAAATAAAAGTGTCTCTAATGCGGACAAGATGGGCGCCCGAGGCTCACCAAAGCGCACACCTTACGGACACCACCTCGCCTGTAGGTTGGCGGGGCGCCAAGGGTCGCCCTAAGTGAGGCGCGCCTTTGACAACTATGCTTCATTGAACCAGAATGCAAAATAAAGTTTCAGTTTTCAGGGATAGAGGCTTAAGTACCTTATATATTGGGCAAAGGAAAATACCCGGTACTTCGCTCGGTTGTTCTTTGTCACAACTTTCTACAACTCCATTCAACCCGCCGTTAGCAACGATTTCACTAGCCTTTTCCCATACCCCTTGAACCTCTTCCATTACTTTTTGTACATTGTTATTTGTAGTGTTGATGCATTTCATTGCTATTCCAACAAGTTCCTCGGCCAAATCCATCGGCCAATTTCCTGCCGTTTCATCCAATTTCATTGATTCTTCAACAAGACCGCTCCAATTTCTTCCTGTCAGAACGTGCAGTAGTAGAACTCCAAAAGCCCGAATATCGACCTGCAAATCGGTCCTTCCATGGTTTTCTGGACTAAACCCCAACCCACTTATCTTAGCAACGAGATTGCGGTCCAAGAGGATGTTTGATATGGTCAAGCGGCCATGAACAATGGGTTTGGGTTTAGCTAAGTGTAGATAACTCAACACTGAACATACCTCGTGGACTATTCGGATCCTATCATGCCATAAGAGGTTATGGTTTCTTTTCCTGTGAATTCTTTGAGACGAAAACAAATGCTCCCTTAAGCTTCCCTTGTGCATATATTCGAAAATTACGCATTTTTGCTCACAGCAGAAACCGATTATGGCAGCCAGATGTGGGTGTCTAATGTTGCTGAGTACCTTCACCTGCATTTCAAACTTCAATTTCCGTTTCGTAAAAAACCGCAATGAATTGTGTGCATTATTAATAATACGCCAAATGCATATGTTACCCCTTAAACTTGGCTTTAACCGCTCTTGGATTCCCCGAACTTTCATGTACAACACTTTACCCCCTAAAGTTGGTATAACTGATACGGTTTGCCCCGCAATGCAGGAGACAAAAATCAGAAAAATGACATCTTTGAAAAGTCAAACTATCTAGAAGCTTACATGTGACATTGAAGGGGCAAATTGTATCAGTTTTGTGGAATGAAATCTGTTGTCCCCAATTGTTTGTCCTCTTCCATGTCCCCTATTCAGATTTTGCCAGTTTCTCTTCCTCATTATTGTGTTTCTCTCCCCCTACGTGTCAAACAGATGTCTAAATCTTAGTGGTGGACATGGAAGCGAACACACAATCGGAGACAACAGATTTCATTGTCATTTTTGCCAACTTTACGAGGTAAACTATCACACTTGAACGTTCGGGGTGATCAAGAACGGTTAAAGCCAAGTTTAGGGGGACAACATAGGTATTTGTCCTGAATAATACCTCTGTGAGAAAATCTTCTCGAGATAATCTATTATCGGAACTCAACATTTTGATCGCAACAGTCAAATTATGAATTCGTCCTTTATACACATTCGTCCAATCACCGCCACATTTCAGTCTCCAACTCTCTGAAAAACCATCTGTAGCCAATCTGATATCCTCTGCAGTATACTCCCTATAGACGCAACTTAGTTGTTCACTGGATTTTGATACCATTGCTATCACGTCTTTTTCTTTACAGAACTCGATTCTACGCTGAAGAATATCTCTTTGTCGATGTAGGTCTTCGATCTCTCGCACCATTTCGGCTCTTGCAATTGCTGCCTTCTCTAACTGATTCTCGCCATGTGATCTTGCCATTGCTGATATTTGGAGCTTGTTTGAGAGCTCTGATTGGAGTTCAACAAGTGATTTTAGCTGATTTTTGTTTTCGGTAATATCATTCACCATTTCTTGAACTCCTTTTCCGATGTCCAATCTCTTTGTCGTCTCTATTCGACTGGAAGCCTCTTCTTTTATTTTGTCTTCGAGTTCCTCTGCCTGTGAAAAAATTGAATAATTAAGGGAATTAAACACATTTTGAAGTGACAAAATCAGTGAACTCGAAAAGAAAAGGCTTATCTGTTATTACCCTGTTATTGCATAAATTGATTGCCCATTCGGCTTTTGCTGACCTTTCTGCATTGGTTTTAGCCTCTTTGTTCTTCATCTGGATTACTTTTTGTGCATCATCTATTTTACTTCTCATAATGTCCATTTTTGCTGCAACAGTCTAGCTTGTTACAAAATGTCAGCCTTAGTACAAACATACTATGATAATTGCTGTAAACGTGAAATGTTTCTGGACAGTAAACAAGGAGTGAAATACGGGATAGTAGGAAAATTCAAGGAGAAACGACGAGAACGTGGAATAAACATCAAGATAAAACCATTAACCAACTCGCATCCAAACATGCCTTGTATCTATCAATGAATCTCTTAACTGTCAAGAAACTTCCAAGAATGTTATGACAAGAAGATGTGTGTTATTTATTTGAACCAAATCCAGTAAAGTTAACAGCGTGCCTCGAGCGCGGGTCCTGCGCTTCGCCACACCTCAGGCAAGGTCACATACCTCGGGCGCGCGCCTTTTGGTGTGCACCTCAGGCGCGGGTCCTGCGCTTCGCCACTCCTCAGGCGAGGTAACATACCTCGGGCGCGCACCTTTTGGTGTGCACCTCAGGCGCGCCTGAGAGACTTTTTTTCAGGGTACTATTTTACTTTAAAATGTGTTGTTCATCTATCTTAAAGAGTTTTAATCATGATTCAAGGCTAGATATTCCCAATTCAATTCCTATAATGGCTAGATTAATTCAAAACTAGATATTCCTAATACAAGATGTAAATTTTACATATATATGTACATCTAACAATTCTCTTAGTTTTTTTTTCTAGTATTGTTATTGCATTTAACTTCACTTTTCAAGCAAAAGTTTTTTTTGCAAATTTTTTGCGTCTAGCGTACCTCAGACGCGCGTCTGGGCTGCGCCTAGCGCCTTGACAACTATAACTTGATCCCTCAATTATTAACTAATCAACATGCAAAATTAAGAAAAATAGTCATTGTTTGTCTAGGTTGCACGGACACACCTCGAGTTTCCGACACAACACAGACACGGACACATAGTTTTGAAAAAGTATGCATTTGGACACGGCTAGGACACGACAACTAATACAAATTGTCAAATATAAATATCCATATATAATAAAGTCCATATCATCCTTAAATCAATTACAAAACAATGAAAAAACATATCTAAAATATTTACTATGTCATGTCTTGTGCCTTTATTGCACATGCCAATACCTTTATCAGCTATGTGCAACAAATGTGCTTTAACTCTAGTGTATGAACCTTGCTTTTCTTGCCCACATTGTTGCATTTAAATGTCGTATTACCCCAACCCACTAGATTTTTCTATTTTTGTCACATATTTCAATAAAAAAGATTCAATAACTTCTACGTGGAGTGTCCGACGTGTGTCCGCAAAGTGTTCGAGAAGTGTCCATTTTAAATTTGGAGTGTCGCGCACGTGTCCAACGAGTGTCCGAAGAGTGTCGGTGTCCGATTCGTGTCCGACACGGAGACACTCCACGTTTTGTGGAGTGTGCATGCTTCATAGTTGTTTGTGGACCATTTGAGTTTGACATTTTTATAATTTCCTAATTTGAGGATTATAATGCCCCAATCTTCTTTCTGGGATAAACTACACATAAATGAACACAATCTGTAGAAAACATCAGTTGTATTTTGCTTACCAAGTTAGCATCAGTTGCTTCTCGTTCCGAAGAAACAGACTGTAAAACATCGTTGTATTCCTCGCAGATTTGTTCGTCCAAGTTCCAAGACATCAAAAGCTCATAGTACTTTTGCATCTCTACAAAACAAACTTCCCACTGGTTTTCTGAATTGAGAGAGTCTTGGCCAATAGCTGAGGCAGAAAGGCGAGGAGAGCTCCTACCGAAAGAACTATTTTCATTAAACATCTTTCCTAGCCAATTTTTTATATTACCCCCTTTTGAAATAGATAGTCCTTGATCATCCTCCACTGTTGCTTCCTCATTTTCTCCTTTGAGGAACACCAATTTCCCTCCACATAATATGAAAAATTCACAAAAACTCGGTTTATGCTGATGGATGTAATACGATCCACTGATTGCATTCTTCGATCTCCTACAGAAACATATCAATCAATTTAGGCCTAATACATCAGCACCTCTACACTTGTCCTTAAAAGCCCAACGTACGTCCCACATAACCCCATGAACTTGTTAAGATAGATTGAACTCCATAGCCCCTTGATGCTGATATGCCCAGTATTGTTTCGTTAGAGATTGAATCAAAGATTGTTTTGCCGGAACAATACTGGGCATGCCAGCGTCGAAGGATGGTTGAATTCCATACCATGATGAAGCCTTAAAAAATGTGAATCCCATGACCAATTTGGTTATCTTTTTCCTCGAGATTAATTCTACTATGACTTTGTGAATTGGTTCATCTGATTTCTCAACTTCCATAATTTCAGCTTTGATCTGAACATTTATAAAAAATTGTTATAATCTAATCAAAATAATTGGCAACCTTGCGAACAATTATCAGAAAAAGTACCTTTCCACAAAAAGATATATACTTGGAATGCAACTTGTCAATCTTTTCTTTCTCATAGTTCCTGAGAAGTTGCAGCTTCTGTTCACTCACAGAGCTAGCCGGCAGCTTTCCAACTAAATTAGTGTGTTTTGAATTAAATCCCCAAATTGAAGATTTTCAAATTAGAAAATGTGATGATAGAATTACTTACAGGGCGTATAAACGAAATCCTTGGAAATGTTAGGGGTAACGTGAAGAATGACAATGGAGATTGGAATTAGTTTCCATTTTTTAATAGTCCAATCCAAAGTCTTAAACCCATCCCGTAAATCACTTCCAAGAACAACATAAACCTTGTCTACGCCAACAGTATCCATTCTTGACCTTAATCAAAGACCTTAAAACTCGCCTAACAAATTAACTCACTTAATCTCATGTGAAACACAATTAATCAGTAATTAGATTGAATCCGTTTTGACGGATATGAGAGGGAGGGAAAAGGAAAAGGAAAAGGAAAAGGAAAAGGGAGGAAAGGTTGAAAATTTAGGTAAAATATAGCAGAGAAGGTGTTTGATAATTTGATTGAATGAGAAAAGGAAGGCCATTTTTGGAACGACAGGGTTGGAATTTATGTGATTTATTAATGTTTTTTTTTTGTCAATGATTTGGTATATAAAGAGTTGAAATTTGTGCATAGGAATAATCCAAATGTAACATCGATTCTTGCTCCGAAGTTGAAACGGGAAGCAGACAATTGAGGAAAATTTCACATAGTTTGACTGTGACTCGCTTCTAATCCTTCACACATAATTGCCAGCAAAACCAAAATTAATTCTCAATATATATTTTGATATATTTTTTTATAAGTATTTAGGCATTACGAGTACATTACTAAAATAAAGAGGAAAATATGTGGCTGAAACTTAATAATTTTTATTATAATTAAGTATAATTAGACTCCTTCACCACTAAAATAAATAATTCACTATTTCATGAACTACTTGTCACTATTTCATAATGAATCCAACAAGTGAAAAACAAATCGGACTCAATTAACCCACTAAAGTAATTATTTAAATTGTAGACAGGTTCTTTGAATCATTTTCAACACTTCCCCTTAATTCAAAGTCACTAGCTCCTAATTGAGAAGTAAAAAACTGATGCTTAGCTTGCGAAAGGGACTTGGTGAATATATCAATCATCTGCTCATTTGTTCCACAGAACTTCAATGCAACCTCGCCATCTGCAACCAACTTGCGTATGAAGTGGTGTCGCATAGTTATGTGCTTAGTTCTACCATGGAATGCTGATTTTTTGCCATTGCAATTGCTGATCTATTATCACAATATATCATCATTCACCACAGCTCCTTGTTCAAGATAAAAGTCAGCTAGAAGTTTCTTAAGCCATAATGCTTGTTTTGCCGCTGCAATAGCTGCAACATATTCTGCTTCCGATGATGATAAAGCCGCTATTTCTTGCTTCTTTGAACTCCGAGCTACAGCTCTTGAGCCAAAGCTGAAAATATTGTCCGAGGTGCTCTTTCTATCATCCAAGCATCCTGCCCAATCACTATAAGTGAAGCCAAATAATTTGAAATCCAGTATTTTGGTATACTAGATTCCAAATTTCAGAGTTCTCGCTACGCAGTGGAGTATCCTACGAGCTACACCTAGATGTTGTCTTGTAGGATTGAGCATATATCATGATACTATACTTACATGAAAAGCAATGTCTGGCCTTGTGTGCGTAAGGTAATTCAGCCCATCAACCAGGATCCTGTAAAATCTCCCATCAGCATGCTCAGTTGGGCCGGCGCTTAACAGGAGCGAGGTGAGCGACCGCTTAGGGCCTTCAAGTCATAGAAGGCCTCGAATTATTTCGCGTGTTACACATATACAAAACTAAATAACATGATATATATATACATACATACATATAAAGGAATGCTTTGGCCCAGTTTTCTCTCAAGTCTCTTAAATTAATTAGAATTTTAAGAATATCAAAATAAAGAAGGTCCTGTTTTCTCTCAAGTCTCTTAAATTAAAAAAAGTGGGGAGTTATCATGATGGTTGAATATTTTAAAAATAATTATAATTTTATCATACTAATTAAATATTTCTCATTTAAATTATTTTTACTAAAATATATACACAAATACGGTGTATTTAAGTCTCATTCTTTCGCCAGTTACCTATTCTTCCCTTCTCCGTTTTCCATCTATTTTCTAACTCGATTTTTTCTCTCTTTTTGAACCTGATCTTCATTTTTCGTATCGTTTACTAATTTGCATTCTTCTTCTTCTTTTTGATTTTGATTTTCTTCTCATTGTCTGTTTCGAGCTCTATTAATTCGTGTTTTATTATTTTTTTTTCTGTTTTTGCTTGAATCTTTATCACGGAATTTGTAACTACAGGCTTTGAATTCGGTGAACGGTAAGATCGATTTGAGATTCGAGGCGAACAATATGAATCTGAAACTTTGATGGCATGTTCGGCTATCTCCCTGGTACCTCCTGTTCTTACTTATTCAGGCTCTTTCTGATAAATTATGCTGATTGTGCTTACATTGGTATTTACTATTGTGAAATTGAAGTGCACACCATGTGTTTCATAAAATGTTAAGCTGGTTGTTTTATTATTCGACATCTATTGAATATCTATTGAACATCTATTGGGCATATATTGGACATCTATTGGATATTTTTAGACTTTAGAATCCTGTAATCAGTGCTTATTAATGGAAGAATGCTACAATTAAATGGACTGGACTTCAGACGTCAGGTACTCAAATTAGCATATTTTTAGATTAGTCCATTGATGCATTATGAGTTTGAATTGTAACAAGGAATTACTCTAATTGTTTATGATATGAGAAAAAAATTTAAGGTTGTGATAGAGAAATGGAACCATCAATTGGCACTCTTTACAAATTGTAAATTGATGCTTTAGTTCATATTTTTATGAAATCTGCTTGTTTGTGTTATTGGACAAAATGCTAAGGTAGTTGTTTTGTTATTGGACAGATATTGAATATCTATTGGACATCTATTGGGAATATATTACATATCTATTGAATATTATTGGACTTTAGTCTAATTTTGGTTTTAAGCGAATAATCCTTTAATCAATGCTATGCTTCTGACTTAAATGGAAGAATGCTACAATTCTTTTTGAGTCTCAGTAGGATATGGCATTCAATTAGATCACAAATAGTTTTGGTGATTGATTGCAAAGATTGGTTATCTATTTTAGTGTTTATTCCCTTAGTGAATAAGTTGCTACTTTTTCAATTAGGCTTGAATCTTAGAAACCAACAACATGATCTATAATTCATTCAATTATGGTGATATATGGTTTGGTTCAATTTTGTTTACGGTAATGTTTGCGTCACTAGCAACAGCACCGGTTGATACAACTATTAGACATCTACTAGAATATTTTAGAAAATCTATTTTGAAATTGATAATAGACATATGTACAAATATATTTTTATTTTTAGTTGTCACTTGTTTTGAAGTTGATATTAGACATTTGTACAAGTATGTGTAATTGACTTGTATGTTTTCAATTGGTGTTTCAATAGATTTCTAATAGATTGTTATATGATATTTTGTATATTAAATATTTATCCTTTTTAGTTACTATTTCTTTTTTTCGTTGGAATAAGTAATATGCAGTGGTTGTCTATTGGATATCTATTGGCAAACACAATATCATAACTATTAAAATTCAATTATATTCAAATAGACATCAGTTTCAACAACTTAGATCCATAATTACACAAGATTTCCAGAATTCATACATAATTGATCATCAAATCTATCTCTATTGATTGTCTATTATCGATATTGCTCGTGGCTCTCAAGTTTGTTTTCTAGATGCTCCCTTCCATGCCTGTATAAGCTCAAAGCTAGCCAACCATGTTCTGTGGATTTGGACATAAAGCTGATCTGGGATTGGTTCTGCTCAACTACAAATCCTGACAATGAATTAAAAATAAGTAAGAACCAATAGAAATCCAATAGAGACCCAATAGACATTCTATATACATCCAATATGATAGAGTGCTGAAATTCCTTGCAAACTTGTAAGAAACCTATTCAGCAGTGGAAATGCACTGTCTGGTTTAGGAGGGTTCCAGCATTTCGCATAACAAGAATCTGAAAATTGAGACCTCGATTTGTAAGCAGGCGCCCTAACCATAGCAATTGCTTTCTCCAAAAAGTCAACCAGAACCTTACTAATTTAATATTGTTATTTCAATAAAATTTCTAAGCTCTCATATACAAATTTTTGTTCTAGTTGATAGCCTTTAGCCTACCATGCATTGACAATAACAACATCTGCATGACGATTTGCCATAAAGTTACTATATATGTGCACATCGATTTCAATCGTTAGTTGTATGTAAAACTGCATATATGTGTACATCGATTATATAGATGCTGAAATACACATTTCTGACTACAAAATTAGCATTTTCTAAATCAACCAGTAGAAAAAAGAGCTTAGAGTCATCCATTTACATCAAAGGGCCACATCCCGAACAATTTTAATCTTCAATTGCAGAGCAATCTTAGCATACCGTTGAATAATTGATTCAGAAGCATAGCTGAAAGAAGACGTTCATATACCCTAAATCCATAATTCTACATTTTCGTATTCCCAAAATCAGCAAAAGCGAAAGAATTATTCAAAAAAAATCAAAGAAGAAGAACTTAAACCTTATCTAATTGAAATCTAACAGTCATCCAATATAAATTCTATAGACATCCAATAGAAATCAAATACTCATTAATCAAACTTTAATTTTACATAAAGGAGCTTTATAGTTAGTGTCATTTAAGATTGAACAAATGAAATATTGACATTGATGGTAGGTATAACATAGCTATTACGGGCGGGCGCGCCTCGGGCGTAAGGCACTAGAGGCTCAATGGTTAGTGCCTCGTGGAGGGTCAGGCAAGGTGAGGTTCATCAGGTGCGCCTTCGGCCCCTTTGTGCACCTTGGATGCACCTTGTGTGCCTCAATGCAAAAATGAAGGTTTGTTTGTGGTAGCAACTAATATTTATTGCACTTTTTTCTATATGTGCCTCAAGCACCTCTTCCACCTATTCAACAAAAAGAACAGTATAATTCACATTTCACTCAACTATAGAACCTGATAAGGAATTAATAATATATAAGAACCTATAGAAATCCAACGGACATCCAATATAAATCCCATAGACATCCAATATAAATCAAATATTCATTAATCAAACTTCATTCAGGCATTTTTACAAACACTTCATATACACAATTGCAAGAGCTAATTCAGAACAATTAAATTGGGGGGAATCAAAGAGTCATAAAAGATACAACAATGACTCCAAAGGGAAAAGGAATTCAACATTCAAAAAAATCAAGCTAGCAATGAACCCTAAATAATGTAAATACAATAGAGAATAGCAATGATTTAATTGATTGCCTTAGCAATAGGAGAAATCCATCGAAGATGAAACCTAGGATTAAGAGAGGCAGTGATGAGAGACCTATCTGAAGAGAGGAGAAGCAACGAGATGCAGCGAAAGAGGATGGCGGCTGCAAGTAGGAGAAACAACAACAAGAAGCATAGGTGGTGGCGAGGGAAAGACCATAAAGAAACAGATACAAGCAGATGAAAGAGGACGGCGACGGCGAGGAACGACGACCGATAAAGGGAGAAAGAGAAGGGCACCGGTGGTGGAAGAGGAGAACGATGAGAAGAGATCGAGAGGGAGAGTGAGAGGTGTTTGAGATTTGTTTCAACAGGAACATAAAATTGGGAATTCTTTCCCATGTTTTCTCTCTTTTTGTTATTTGTTTTTCTTGGCAAATTTTTTTGTTTTTTCTGCTCATTTATGTGAAAGCCCCAAAAAAATAATATTAGCTTTAAGTATTATTGCTTTCATCGTTAATAGACAAGAATCTAAACTTAAGACATGTCTAACTAAATATTGAACTAAAAATTATGAGACTGAAATTTAATGAAAAATTGTATAATTAAGGTATGACGAAGATTCTAGTTTGAATATAATATTTTAACTATTTTGTGTAGTAACTAACCATTAAGAAAACACCTCAACTCCTCAAGGAACTACTCAAGGCTTCAAATATTTAGAGGTCCCGAAGTAGCTAACATTGAATAGAATTTACTTCACTAACAAAATATATTATCAGTAAACCATCATTAGTTCATAAATAATCCTTTAGCAGTCATTCACATAACACATCATTAGTTTTATAACAAGATATTTATCGCAATAATTGTTGATATTTGTCGAAATTATTATATTTTAAAGAAATAAATATATTTTTGCTGCAATGGAACATATTTTGTAAACTTTACATGACCTTAAGAATTTCTAAGACGGCATCCAAGTAAAAATATTATCAATGTAATAAAGCATGTATTTGTTATTGAAAACTTTTGTACACATAACACATGCAATTTTAGTTTGCAAGGGCCCATAGTTTAATTTTTGCTCAGGGCCTAAAAAATCTCCGGGACAGCCCTGATGCTCAGTGCCATCTTCATGTTGCAGCTTCTCGTTGACGTTCATGGGTGTTACTGCTACTTCACAATTACTCATGTGAAATCTCTTCAACAAGTCAATAGCATATTTCTCTTAGAAAATGAAAATTTCTTCTTCACTTTGTTTTACTTCAAGACCAATAAAATAACTCAAGAGACCCAAATCTATCATTTCAAACTCATTCATCATGCTAGACTTGAACTCATCGACTAAGAATTGAGATGAGCCCATGTATATCATATCATCAACATAGAGACAAACCAAAATAAAGTCTCTATTACCTTGCTTCTTGAAGTAGAGAGTAGGCTCATTTTAGCTTCTTGCGGATCCACTTGTAGAGAAGAAGGAATCAATTATAGCATACCATGCACGCAGAGCTTGCTTCAACCTATAGAGAGCTTTCCTGAACTTGTAAACCTTCTCTTCTTGGTCAGACAAAACAAAACCTTCAAGTTGAGTAACATACACCACCTCTTGAAGGTCTCCATTTAGAAAAGTTGATTCCACATCAAATTAATACACTGGGAGTTGCATTTGAGCTGCTAAAGCAAGAAAGACTCTCACAGTTTCAAATCAAGCCACTGGTGAGAACGTCTCATCATAATCTACCCTTCCTCTTGTGTGTATCCCTCGACAACAAACCAAGCTTTATGATTTTGAATGCTTCCATTTGAATTGTACTTGGTTTTAAATACCCACTTCAATCCAATCACATTCTTATCTTCCGGTTTCTCAACAAGCTTCCAAGTACCATTTCTTTCAATAGCTTCCATTTCGTCCTTCATTGCTTCTTTCCAAATACTTTCTTTTGTTGCCTCTTTATAAGTGGTAGGATCATAGACATATAATGTGAAGTTACATGTCTGATAGATGTTTTGGAGAGACTAGAAGTGCCTTAGAGGTGTCTCACTTGAAGTGCTTGATGGTGAACTTAGTACTTGTGATGACGTACCATTGTTGGAAGAGATGTGGTTGCTGTGTGGTGAAAAGTTATTGATGGCATTATGACTTGGACTCTTTGGTGGTGTAGAATCAGGTGATGATGAGCTGCTGCTACTATTATGGTTGAATTGTGCACCTTCTTGCTCTGCAAAATCAAGATGTAATGTTGATGGTTTCTCATTTGCACTTCACACCCACTTTTCATCTTCATTAAATTTGACATGAAGGGGAATAATAACCTTTCCATTCACCGGGTTATATAGCTTAAATGCTTTGGATTCATTACAATAGTCAACAAATATGTATTTCTCTAATTTACAATCAAGTTTGCTATGCAAATTAGAGGGAATCAAAGCATATGCTACACAATAGAAGACTTTTAAGTGTCTTACCTGAGGCTTCTTACCTCTCGATGCTTCAAAAGGTGTATGGTTCATGACTGCTATTGTAAGAGATATGTTCAACAAATAAACAATAGTAGCTACAGCTTGTCCCCAAAGTTTGTTTGGCATTCTTTATCTTTCAGCATATTTTGGGCCATCTCCACCACGATTCTATTTTTCCTCCCCTCCATGCCATTTTGTTGAGGTGTGTATAGTGCTGTAAGTTTCCTGCATAAGCCATGTTCATCACAAAATTCATTGAATTCATTACTTAAATATTCACCACCATGATCAGTGCGCAATGCCTATATACGTCTTCCACTTTGAGTCTCCACCAATGCTTTGAACTTCTTGAAATAGTTAAAGGCCTTAAATTTCAACTTCAAGAAATAAAACCCAGCTCATTCGGGTATGATCATCAATCAAAAGTAGGAAGTATCGACTACCACCAATTGACTCCGTGTTCATTGGCCCACATAAATATGCATGCACTAGTTCAAGCAAATTCAAAGCTCTCCATGCCTTACCTGAGGTAAACAGTTGCCTACATTCTTTACTATAAACACATCCTTCACAAAAAACATGTTCTCCTATTTTTTGCAACCTAACAACCATGTCATTTTGACTCAAAACTCTAAGACTATGCATATTAAGGTGCCCATAATGAAGATGCCATAGCCTAGTGTCATTATCACCTTTAACAGCCAAGATTCTACTCACATCATGTGATACATTAAGAAGGAACATCCTATTTGGTTTCATGGAAATTACAACAATGTTTTGTTCTCTTTTTATATCATATATAGTGCAAGAGTCATTCTCAAAGACAACTGAAAATTCACTATGTAGTAATGGGCCAACACTTAACAAATTGTATGCTAAAGTAGGCACAAATTGCACATCAGAAATGAGTTTAGTGTTACCTTGTTCAATTTTGATGGCCATAATACCTAACCCTTCGACTTGGACAGCCATATCATTGTTGAACCGTACTTCATTCTTCAATGACTTATCAAGATCTTTGAATAAGGACTTTGAGCAAGACATGGTTTGAGCAACCATTGTCAACAAACCATACACCATCAACAACATTACTGATTGAGAATGAGATATGAACAACTTGGACTCTTTGTTAGCACGAAATTTGAATGACCCGTTAGTCAATCATGAGAGGTTAATATTTTACCTTGAGTATTCGGATATTTCAGGTTTACGAGTTAATCTACAGAAATGGGCCTTGAAGAACGAAAACCTTATCCCTTTAGAGAAACCAAAAAAGCTGAAAATTCACTAAACCCGAACGATTGGGGTACCACTATCAATGGATCACGGTACCGTGATCCATGATTGGGGTACCATGATCGATTGTTTCCCAAACAATTAACCGCCTTAAAATCCATATTTTCCTATTTTAAACGCTTTGAAAACGGTACTGTGATCCCAATTGGGGTACCATGATTGACTCATTGGGAAAAATATATTCAGAATTAAAGCTCGTGTCCTCTTTAGCCAAGATTCAATTTTTACCCGATTTTTAACACCAAAAACTCTATAGACAGAGCTCCAAATTCCATAAAAACATACAATAAAAAATTTAACAAAATATACGCCAAAACTCTTGAAGAATCCCTTTGCGAGTTAACAAAGTTCTGCCGAATTCTTTACTTTTTATTCATTCTAGTTTATAACAACGAGAGGAATCAATTCATTTGATTTATCTTTTTGTTATTTACCAACATTTTAAAAGTCCCATCCCGTTCTTCAAGGTCTTTTCCTTCAAGATTGCTCCAAAACTCAGAAATAAAAATCTCACTCCGCAAGGTAATAACCTGAGATAAAAATCTATTTAAATTCAATTTTGTTGATTAATCATATTTTGAGCGGGTAAGAGCTCTTTTGTGGTGATTGGATAGCTTGCACTTAGGTACGCTCTTTAATAACTTCTCGTTTATTTTTTTAAAAACTGTAAATTGCCTGTTTTGCTGCTTTCAACTGTGATTTGATTTCGATCATGGTAACATAATTCACATCAAGGTACCATGATCCCCATAGTGGTGTCGTGATCCCGTCCAGGACATAATACCCAAAATTCCGTATTTTGTCCTAACACTCTGTTTTGCAGGTTCGAAAGGATATTTTGTCCCCAAATTTTTTTGTAGCATGTTATGTATATATTTTCTATTATATTTAACATGATATTTTGTAAAATATGATATCATGATCGCATTGAGGCGATATGTTTTGCATTAAATCAACTCTATTTTCTCATCCACTTCTTTTAATGAATCATTGATAATAATCTTTATTAAATAAATGAATTTAGTAGTGGAACATGTGTTTTATCCGGCTAAGTAATAAATAGAGAGTTCGTCCGGACCCGAATCTCTGTACTATGGTTTAGTCTTGTCTTTTGGAGATGATGCTATTCCAGAATTTCCTGAAAAGAGTTGATCCAGGTGGCGACTCAGAGTTATAATCCAAGGATTTTGGTTCTTGGATCTTTTTAAAATTGTTTTCATATAAAACCCCAGTGGAGCATAATGCCTTAATTTATGTCTTGCAAGTAGCTTGTCCCGAATAAAAGGTCATCCGACCTCGACCCGACCCGGAAAACCTGGCTCACTCACAGTGGCGACTCTGCTGGTGAATTTTCTTTTTTTTTTCAAAACTTGTTTTCAAAAAGTTTTAAAAAGATTCAACGAACATTGAAAGTGCTTAGCCAATTGTCCAAAATTCATTTATACGATTATTCATTTACAGTAGATAGATTGTTTTGCATTTTAGGAAAGGGTACCCCATTTTCAGCCGATTATTCACGAAAGTGTCTTCTAACGTTCTCCATAGGGCCTAGAGATACCTAGTGAATGCCACTCACGGCCATATCGTATTTCCACAATCCTCTATAGGACCGGGATCCATCGAGTGCTGTACAAACCTTCTACATCAATAACCCAGCTTACAACCTTGTATATAGTAAACCCTAGAAATTTTCCCTTAGGATTCACCCAACTTATATTTAATAGATTAGGTCGCACCTATTGCCTTTGGAATCACTTAATTTAGAGTTAAATTGTGGAAATTATGTGTGTTTTTCTAATTTTGCAGATTGCTCGTGCTTGCCCCTAGTAATTATTGTAGAAACCTAGGGCAAGCAGAAAACTGGGTGGGGTAATCACGATTTTGGCCTAACTAAGTGAGAAGAGGCTCAAACCGAATTAATATGATATTTTGGAAAGTGAAGTTGACCGTAATACCCCTAGAAGGATGGAGAAACTTATTTGGCTTGTCAAGGACGCCACTTTTGTGTGGAGGATTGAATTATGTATTATTTTATTAACAAGTGTGTTTAGCTTATTGGAGAACCTTCCTAGCATCTAGAAGAAGCCCTTGGTTGGTGGAATATGCCACTTATGGGCGGTGGAAATGATATTTGCAAGAGATAATTCATACAAGTTGCATTTCAAGACTCTTATCTTCTAGAAGCTTTCTTTTGCATGTCTGATAATTATTTGGACTATTTTATAGTGCAAGTACACCTCTAAAATGGTCCATTTGCCACTATAAAGATGAAACTTCTCTTCATTTGTAACTTAGCATTGGTAGGCTCAAAAGCCTTCCTTTGTCTCATTTTCTCTCTACTTTCGTGTTCATCTATTTTGTTTAATATATTATTTTCCTTTTATGTTTTATTCATTTTTTATGCTTTACTTTCTTATTAACTAAGCCTAGCGGGCACAACCAATGAGCATGCAGATTCTATGGTTTGATTTCTTAAGCTCCTTTATTTTAGCATTATTTTATGTGGATTATTTTGTGTTAAGCTTAAATCTTATAAGTGAGGCCTAACTTATGTTGAGTGTAACAAGATGAACTGAATAGTGAATGGTAACACTGACTAAACACAAAAGATGCATCTAAGATGAACTAAATAGTGAATTAAATTATCCTAGGAAGTTTCTATTAGATAGAATGCTTGCACAACTTAATGCTTGTTGGTCCCTTTATGAGTATTAACTAGGGTCAGAGGGGGTGAATGACCCTTTTTGCAGAATTTAAGACTTTAAAAAGTCTTTTTATAGCTTGCAAGAGATGAACCAGAAGCTTACTGGGGTAAGATCTGGATTATGCAAATGTTCAATTAAAAATACACTTAAAATAAAAGATTAAAGTGAAGGAGATAAAACACAGTCGTTTTACACAGTCGGTTTGGCCCTGCCTACGTCCAGTCCCCGGAGTTTCCTCCTCCGAGCTTAAATCCACTAGTTAGGGTGATTTCTTTCATGGGCAGAAATCAAGCCTTTATAATTTGTCTCTGGAGGTTCGTTCTCTTTTGGATGTAGGATACACCACCACAGCTAACACTTAGCTTGGCTAAGTCATTTTCACTCAGGGATATACCACTCAAACTCTTCCTAGTTCAAGCTAAGTCCCCAATCTTAATACTTACCCCAAGTATGAGATTTTACAATGATTACCTTATCAAGTATTGGTTTTTGAATTCTTCAAGTTATTAACTTGACTTAAGAATTCTTATAAATAGATTTTAGGGGTTTAGTTCTTGGAGGGATTTTGATCACTGATTAAAGAGCAGATTTCACAAGGTTATAGCTTTCTCAAATTAACCAGCATCTTCTCAAGTGGTGAAGTTTCCCTTTTATAGGCTTAGATCATAAATGTAGCCGTTGAGTAGATTTGAATCTCCACCATTGATCAAATATGTGTTGGCGCACATACAGCCTTTGATCTTTCCGTTCGACCCAATAAATATCCCATTTGAATCTGTTGGGATTGGTGTACCAAAGATGTCAAACATCATTTCTTTGGCTTTTTGTGCTCTATTAACTTTGGTGCAAAGTTTATCTCTTTTTGAGCTCCACGCGCCTTGCTATTGGTCTAGGTTAAAAAGGTAGTTGCCTTTTTCTCTCTATGTCAGTCCTTTTTGTCCTTTGCTAAAATTATGTAAGCTGTAACTTTTTACCTCATCGAAGGCAGAAAGGCGAGTTTGACTTTAGACCAATTTGGAGGGAAAGTTAATATTTGATTTTTCCCTTTGTCCTTTCCTTGTGAGTTGTGTCTTCCGGATGAC
This sequence comes from Euphorbia pulcherrima, assembly GCA_947683365.1. Taxonomy (NCBI): domain Eukaryota; kingdom Viridiplantae; phylum Streptophyta; class Magnoliopsida; order Malpighiales; family Euphorbiaceae; genus Euphorbia; species Euphorbia pulcherrima. Next base: position 37,147,371 of record CANTUS010000014.1, on the reverse strand, counting down.
TTCAGGTTTTAAGTTTGTCGGACTCCCTTCCAGATGCAATCTTCTCTAGATGCTATTTTGTTGGACTTAGGAGTTTGTTTTCTTCGAGACTTTAACCGGATGTAGTCTTCTTGGGCTTAGGAGTTTGTTTTCTTTATAACCTTAACTGGATGATTGTATTGGGTTTTCTTCTGGATAATTGTTTTCCAACAATCTCCCCCATTTTGATGGAAACAAAAACCTAATTATAGAAGCATCTATATATGGAAAAAATAAACTAAGTATGATTTTTGATACTTAGTCAATTACATTTGTTCTCCCCCATAATCTTAGCATCCTAACTCCCCCAATATTTTTGCATATAAGCTCCTAAGTTTTTTAGTACAATTGGTGGTTGTACTTAGAAGCAATTTTGAATAATTTTGTTTTCACTATATATCTTCTATTGTTAACATATGTTAACATCAATGAAGTTCGATTACAAAAAATTACAGAAGATAAAGTGAAAAATTATTACATAGCTATGCTACCTCTTCTCGTCCTTCCCTACTTTTTCCTCCTCGTTATGTTTCTCCCCCTTTTTATTTGCAGCAATAGAGGAGTGAGGATCTATGACAAATTTCTTTCCCTGCTGCCATTGATTTTCCCAGGCTCCGGATAGGACAGTGTAGTTCTCTTTACCAGCCATCCTCTGCTCAATTATCTGATCTATCATAGGGGGTACCAGATGGAATGGCTTGAGCATCTACTTGAGCTGAGAATAAGATTTAGAGAGACTAGGATGTGCAGCCAGAGCATATTCCTGGTCTTCTTGCTTAAAGTAGGGAAACATACCCCGGAGGAGAGTGAGTAGGCATTTGTATCCTCCAAATCCATTGTCTCCAATATGTTGAGTTAGCTGATAGAGATAGGGGAGAATCATGCTCTTATGGATGGATGATGAAGAGTTTGAGGTTGAAGGAGCAACTAAGCTTAGTTTGGACATTGAGGAGCCAAGCTGCTAGATTTCTTGTGTGATTGTCCGGGTTTTATTATGCAGACTTTCATTGATATGCCAGAGCTCAATCTTGAACATTTACTACTAATTATTTATTGTCTTGTCCACAGCTTCAATGGATGTTTAAACTCATCAACCACTTAACTGCTTGCTGCTCAGTAGTAAGAGTGTTGAGACTGGAGCTTACATCATTGGTGGATTGACCAACTGCAGTGGGAATGGATTTCATCATCTTCTCAAATTTGTGCTCCATGAAGTCCTTCAACTCTGTCTTCATCTCAGTTGTAGCAGAAGTGATATGCCCAAGCATTGTGGCACTGCTAGAGTCAATCCCGCAGTTTGCTCGAATAGCAGTGCACTTAGCTTCTGCTACTTCTTGAGAGAGCTTGTCCAAGACTATAGTGACTTCTGATAAAGTAGCAGTTGTAACTTGTCCCTTGCTTGGGAAATCATTCACTTTTTGTTCAAGTCTAGTTAGTTTAGCCTAGATTTTGTCCAATTCCGCCTTCATATCTTGTGAATAGATAAATGTTGGGTTGATGATTCCACAGCCTACAATCTGATGCAAATTTCCTTGAAAATGGACTTAAGATTAGAGTCATTGCTCTTCCTATCTTTAGTAGCAACTTATTCAATTAGTTTCCAGGCCATTTTGAGCTTCTCAGCCTTAGTGGTAGGTTTAAGAGGAGTGCTTGCTTTTTCTTCCATCTGTCTTATGGTTTTCGGAGAATAGTTTATACTAGAAGAATTTTCTTTATCATTGGTACTAGTTGTCATGTGTTCTTCCTCATGCTTTTCTGGCTATCCCTCTGGAGTGACCACATCCTCAGAGTTTGCCAATGTAGCATCCTTATTGGATCTCAGATCCACTCCCTTCTTTTGTGCTTCTACTCCATCAGAACAAGGGACTTGTTCTGATATTGACACATTCTCTTGGTCATCTACCTTAGATGCAACTGAAGATTCGGTTGCATCCAAGTTGCCTTGATTTTGATCCACTAAAGCCTCTCAAGTAGGTGGCACTACTGGTTCACCGACATCATGATCAATTTATGCCTCTAAGTTGAGCACTTCATTGGCCTTCTTAAAATTTCTGGCCTTCACTCCCTCATGGGTTTCATTGGCCTTATCTAGAAAATCTGGTATCTCATCATTGATAGGCTTAAGATTCAGCTGAGTGACTACCTCCTCCCAGTATAGTTCCCTTACGTTGTCTATATCCATTTGAGGCATGAGGATAGGTGGAGGAGTTACTAGCGGAGGAGTAGCTGGTTCAGTTACTTTTGAAGAACTTCTAGGTCCTTCAATGGTAGGAGTAGTCTTGCTCTGTTTGCTCTCCTTAAATGTTGCCATCATTTCATCATATTCCATATCATCCGGATTCAAGGTAGCTGCAATAAGCTCCACCTTCTTCCCCTTATCTCTCCAAGCTTTAGCAATCAATTCTTCATTGGAGGGTTTAGGAGCTTGTTCCTTGATTATAATTCCAGCCTCTGGCTATTTTTCTATAGCTGGAATTTTCACCGCTACTGCAATTTTTGTATTTTTAGCTTTTAAGGCCTGGGAAATAGTTGGTCCTTTCTTGACCAATTTCTTTTTGGGTTTAGGAGTAGCTTTCTCTTCTTTATTGCTACTTCTTGAAGCAGTAAGCCCCTCTATTATCTCTTTATCTATTTTAGCAGCTCCCCTCTTTCTTCTACCCTTGATGGAAGTAATAACCTCAAGCATTTCCTCCGGTCCCTCTGCCACTACTTTCTTGTCTTTCTTTGCAACAACTTTTACGAGCCTTCTTTTAGGCTTTGCTGGCGATTGCTTAAGGACTTCTCTAAGAGTGAGAGAATCCTCATTTTTTAGAGTTGCTTCTTTTTCTTCTATGGGCTCTAGATCTATCTTTTTCTGAGCTTTTTGTCTGGCAGTTCTAGCTCTTTTTACTATAGGTGCTTTCTCAATTGTTCCTCCAGCTCTCTTGGCCTTACTCTTCTCCTACTTGGCTCTTTTCTGCTCCAAAGCCTTGGCCTCATCCCAAGTCTCATTAAATGTGAGCTTCTAGAAGTTCTTGGCATAGATAGGCTTGCCCTCAACCTTTTCCTCTTTAGTTAGATCCACTCCATTCTCAGAAAGAATTTTTGTTATGAGCCCTCCGTGGGAGTACTTGTGTTGCTTCATATAGTGGATGAAAAGCAATACCATGTTAAGTTCTTTGCTTTCAACCTAGTGCTGAAGCACACAATGTTGAAATGAAGAATCAGTGTTGATAGACCCCTTCCTTACCAAAATTAGCATGGCCATTACAAATTGTAGCACCCTTGGTACCTCCGACCAGTGGGTGGAGCATTTATCACCAAAGAATATTTCTGGCAGCCACATCTCCGACTCATACTTCACCTTCATCTCATCTCTATCATTTCTCATCACCAACCCACTATTCTTCATATTAAAATGGCTAGCAAAGAATTGTGGAGATATTGTAATTACCTATCCTTGGATAGTAGTCCTTAGAGAATCTGCATAATTGTGGATTTTCATATTGTCATAGAATTATCTAACCAACATGGGATAGGCGGGGTTCTTCATTTGAATGAAAACTTTTAGATCATGATCCTTCATTAGCAAGTTTGCGTAGGGCTCCGTCTAAAAAATATAATTATCTCCCAGATAATCAGAAGACACGATGGAGTCCACTTGCTTGAACTTCATCTCAACAAAATCTTCATCTTTAAAGGTTGATTCTGGTTTTTGATTCCTTGAAAGGACTACATCTTGGTACTTAGTTCTTGCCATTTAAGAGTGTTTGAAAGAAATTAGGGTTTTTATGAGATTTTTTATAGAGTAACAGTAGTAAGTTGCTCACGTGAAGAAGACAGTGGTTTTGGGGGGTTTTTCTAGAGTGAAGAGGTAAGGGTGTTTTGGTAATTCGGAAGCAGTTAGTTTTAACTAGATTGATAAGATTTCCGTTAACTTTGGAGAGAGGAGTTACTAGCGTGAAAACTGGAGAATGTGAGGAGTTTATTCCATTTGTAACTATTTTGATTTGCCGCTTGATTTCTGTATGTAACACTTTTTGAAATTCAAAAAGTACAGTCACCTTTTAGCGCCTTTACTGCCATTTGTCACTCTTGTTTGCTGAGCTGGCATTTTTCTCTTCCAGAACTTGAATTGATGCACTTCTCTTTTCTTCCTAATTTCCTTTGCTTCTTAGATTGGATTTGACATTCCAATTACCTCCTGCAGCTTGTTGAATTGATCTCAGTGGTTTAGTAAAGATATCTGCTCTTTGCTCATTTGTTGGAATGTAGACAAGGACCACATCTTTATTCATTGTATAATCCCTGATAAAATGGTGTCTGATGTTGACATGTTTCATCCTGCTATGTAGCACTGGATTCTTTGACACATCAATCGCACGCATATTGTCACACATCACATCTATACATCCTGTTTGTACTCCATAATCTTTCAGCTTCTATTTGATCCAGAGGAGTTGAGCCACATAACTTCTAGAAACCATGTATTTAACTTCTGTAATTGATAATGCCACTGATGTTTGCTTTTTGCTGTACCATGACACTAAGCAATTTCTAAGAAAATGACAGCCTCCGAATGTGCTTTTTCTTTCAAGCATATCTCTCCTATAGTCTCCATCAGTATACCCTTACAATGTAAAGTTGCCATTACTTGGATACCATAGACCAACTTTAGTTGTTCCTACCAGATATTTGAGTACCCTCTTAACAAAGATGTGGTTCTTTGGGATTGGCTTGATATCTTGCACAGTAGTAAACTTTATAGTGTATATCCAGTCTACTAGTAGTTAGATATATAAGTGATCCAATCATCCCTCTATATAGCTTTTGATCTACCTCTTCTCCATCACAATCCTTTGAAAGAATTGTATCTGATCCTATGGGAGTGGACATTGGCTTGCTCTTATCCATTTCAAACTTCTTTAAGATTTCCTTGGTGTACTTGAATTGATTTATAAAGATCCTATCCAGACTTTGCTTGATTTAAAGACCAAGGAAAAAGTTGAGTTCTCCCATCATTGACATCTCAAATTCTTTCTTCATTTGAGTGCTGAATTCTTCACACATCTTCTCATCAGTTGCTCCAAAGATGATATCATCCACGTAAATTTGAACAAGAATAACATCATCCTTTTTCTTCTTAATGAAGAGTGTTGTATCTGCCTTCCCCCGGGTATATCCTTTGGATATGAGAAATGATGTAAGCCTCTCATACCAAGCTCTTGGAGCTTGCTTTAATCCATAGAGAGCTTTCTTCAGCTTGTAGACATGCTTCGGATGTTTTGAGTCTTCAAATCTTGGTGGCTGTTTAACATAGACTTCTTCTTGAATTACCCCATTTAGAAAGGCACTCTTGACATCCATTTGGAACAAGATGAATTCCATATAGGATACAAAAGCACATAAGATCCTTATTGCTTCCAATCTTACTACTGGAGCAAAGGTTTCTTCGAAGTCTATGCCTTCTTATTGGTTGTATCCTTGAGCAACCAACCTTGCTTTATTTCTTATAACAACTCCAAAGTCATCCAGTTTGTTCCAGAATACCCACTTTTTGCCAATAATTGACTTTCCTTCTGGAAGTAGTACTAGATCCCAAACATCATTTCTTGTAAACTGATCCAGTTCTTCTTGCATGGCCATCATCCAGCTTTCATCTCCTTTTGCATCTTGAAATTTATTTGGCTCAATGAGTGAGACAAATGCAATATGGCTCATCATTCTATTAAGTTGTCCTCTGGTTCTTATAGGATTTTGAACGTTGTTCAAGATGGCTTGTAATGGATGATTCCTATGAGTCCAGATTTCTCTTTGAAGATCTTCATATTATAATGGAACTTGTTCTCCATTAGTTTTAACTCCTTCATTTGGTCCTTGTTCACCATTGAAATTTATCTCAGCATTATAGAGATTATCTGGTGGTAAATCTAAGATGAAATTGATTCCTTCATCCTCTTCTTTGTATTTCTTTACTTGAGAGAGTTCCAAAATCAGCACTGATTCTTCTTCTGAGGCATTTTCTGCCTTCGGCACTAAGTCATCTGGATCTACTTTGTAGGCTTTACTATGTATTGAGTAGCCAAGGAAGATAGCTTCATCAGACTTTGAATCAAATTTTCCTAATTGCTGCTCTCTATCATTTAGGATGTAACATTTGCATCCAAATGCTCTAAAATAGCTAATTTTGGATCTCTTTCCCTTCTAGATTTTATATGGAGTTTTGCTCATGTTCTTTTTAATGAGAGCTCTATTTAGAATGTAACATGCAGTATTGACAGCTTCTCCCTAAAAGTATTTAGGCAGGCTGTTCTCACTAAGCATTGTTCGAGCCATTTCAACTATAGTTCTATTCTTCTTTTCTACAACCCCATTTTATTGAGGTGTATAAGGAGCAGAGAAGTTGTGCTCAATGCCTTTGGAGTTACAGAGTTCAGCAAATTGCTTATTTTTGAATTCTCCTCCATTATCACTCCGGATTCGTACAATGCTTATGCCTTGTTCTACTTCTATTCTAATGAATATTCTAGAGAAATGCTCGAAGGCAGCATCCTTGCTAGCTAGCGAATCTACCCAGGTATTATTGGTATTTTAGTGTAATTGGATCAACTAGTTGACCAATGCGGTCGTAATATTTCATCGAACAAGTCAGGAGAGTGCAGAGTGCATGCTTGTTCGAGTTCTATTACGATACTTAGCATATGAGGGTCCAGGAGCTACCTTTCCCAACAATTCTGTTATGAACTGTTGTAGCTGCTCGAATAAACACGTCTTTTCGCAATGTTTCTATTCTGAACAGATGCAATTGCTTGAATGAACATGACTTTTAGCAATGCTTTATCTTTGAAGCGTTGCAACTGCTCGTTTCAGGTTTATAAGAACCTGGCATTGGCAACACTTACAAGCGATTTTTATAACGCTTATGGGCTGGTTCATTTTTCTTCACAACTATAATTCTTTCTAAGTTCTTGAGTTTACTCTGATTTTATCCGATTGAAACATTTGGGAGAACCACCAAATTAGTTTCAATCTGAAAGTGTTATCACGACTTCAGAGATTATCCAAGTTATTTTCAATATTCCCCAATACATATATCAGGAATAAACATCCATAATAACCATGGTGTATTGTCTTCTACCTAGGCTCATTGGTCTAACGGACCAAAGAGATCAATATGCAATAATTCAAGAACTCTTCCGGTAGTTATATAAGGGATGGAAGGGAAACTTTTTCTAGTCTGTTTTCCTAGTTAACATGCAACACATATATGATCCTTATCAAAAGCAACCTTAGGCAAACCCTAGCTAGTTCCTTTTTGGCTAGTTAGGACAGGAGGTTCATGCTAACATGTCCCAACCCTTCAGTGCAATAGCCACGATTCCTCTTCTTTAGACACCAAGTGCGACCACGGGCTTTTCGGTTGCCTTAGAACGATGATGAAAATTGCTCTGACCTTTTGTGGACCAGTTATTCTATTCTTTTAGGGTCAAATCACATTTAGCAAGTACCTTTTTGATGATTTTGGAACTTTGACTGTGCTTAAAAATCATTAATATGCATTTAAAAATCAACTGTAATCTTTCTCTCGCGCGTAGTAAACTATTTTGCAATTTTCTCTCCAACCCAATCTTTTTTTGGAAGTCTCATTATTTTATTAGATTGTAGACTCTATGAGATTTCTAGAATGTCAAGAATCTCTCAAATCGGATAATCATAGCAAAAGTTATGATTTTTTGAAAATTTTCCAACCTTGCCGCTGGTGCGGTGACCGCTCCCGCGGCAGCGGTCAGAATTTGGCTGCTGCACGGGTTTATGAACTCATCTTTGCCTATATTTTTATCTCTCTAAAATTCGGTTTAATCCAATTTTTTCGGGAAATTTCAGAGATTCGAATGACTAATTGGATTATTTCAATTGAGAGAGGTCTATATAAGGCCATTAAATCATCTGTTAAAGGACTTTTGCCAATTTGAACATTAGAATCAAAATTTTTATGGTTCTTAATTTCTAGAGAGAGAAAGCCTAATAAGGCGATGAAATCTGAATTAATACACATTATTTTGGATTTCTAACCATTATTAAGCTCAATCTTTTAGTTTTAAACAACTAAAATCAACTTAAAACTAATTTAAATGGGATTTAGGGACTTTTCTCACAAATCACTAAAATTCGTTGTTAAGTTCGTCGTTATTTATGTCACGATTTGTCAACAAATCATCAAAAAGGAACTCTTCAAGGGCTGATTCGAGACTCAAAGAGTGGATTCACAGTGTAAAGGTATAATTTCTGAGTTCTAATCTATTTCCATTAATTATTTTCTTCAATTTGCTGCTATTTTGGTTGATTTTGGGGTTTTCCCATTTTTCGGTATTTTTGCAAAACACCGTTGAAAATTCGATGACCGCACGCGTCACCGCGGCGACCGCTGTAATGGCAGCGGTCATCGCGGCGCTAGTGTGGTTAGACTGTCACCGGTGAGGTCAGATGACTTTTCCGGTGTTTTTTTGTCTTTTTCTCCCTCGATTCGAGAAATCAAAGTTATTTAGATGTTTTAAGTCCAAATCTATTGAAATAATATGGGAATCGACTTAAAATTTTAGTAATCTTGAGTTTTCGGATGCAAAAATGCCGATTTTCGCCCTTTGGCATTTTTCCGGTCTGACCTCATCGATAGACATTTGACCGCTCTGGCTGTGCGGTCATCGCTGCCACGGCAGCGGTCAGATTGCCATCCCTGTTTTGTTTTATTTTGTGTTTTTGACCTTATTTCATCGTTTCTTCGCATTTTTAACCCCGATTTTTACCCGAAATATTTTCTAAAAATTATAAATAATCTGGAATGTTATTTTATTTTTTAATATGGTCTTTTTAATTTATTAATTATTTATTTGATTAAAAACCATTTAATGCCTCAAAAATGTGTTTCCCACCTAAAAAAATCCATAAAAAATTATTTCTCTTCCAAATAAAATTCGTTGGCCCTTGGAAAATTATTTTTGCATTATTCGTGCCTTATTTATGATTATTTGCGAGTGATTTATCATCTTTGGAGCAATTTCGGTGTTGGTAAGTTTGGTGGAAGCCCGATTTGGGTCTCCTATTATTTATTTTCTCGCATTAGAATTATATAGGAATTCATAAAGCCATGTAATAATTATTTTACTTGCTTTATTTTATCGCTTTTTGCATGTCTTGCTGTGTGATGAATGGATATATAAACCGAAAATTCTAATCACGGAGGATTTAAATCGCATAAGAAATAAAGAAACTTTTATTGAAAAATAAATGATTTGATTTATTAAATGCAAAATAGGCAACATCGTTCAAGCTCAGAATCTCTATTTTAAGCTACGGTCTAACCACCCGGTGGGAATATCGTACCAAAATTCTCGATGGAGCTTAATCGAGTGGCGACTCTATCTTAAAATACGAGATTTCAATCTCATATCTCCTTAACAATTAAATTTGATCTAAACTTCAACTTCAACACCGACTTTAATAAACGTTTTCCATCATGCCTAAAATGTGGACTTTCTCCTAGCACGCTTCACCGTGCTCCTAATTTTTCTCGCCCTTAAGGGACAGAAAAAGGTCAACCTCTCACAGTGGTGACACAGCTGGGGATTGTCCTTTTAACTTAAAATTTGGAAACTCTTTTCTCTTTTCTAAATTTTGTTAAAGGATTTGATGATATGTCGAAATCATTTTTTGAATCAAAACTTCTTTACTTCTTATGCTTTTTTTATTCATCGCATAGCTAGAATACTAGGCTAGCTTAAGGTGCCCATTTTTCACCCTGTGAAGCTCATTTGTATCACTCATGCCCACCATGAATTGAGGATACTCTTTAAGTGGATCACTCTTTTCAACCAACACGTAAATTCCTGCGATAGCACTTATTTGTGGAGTGGTTGAGTTAAGTGGAATCAAGGTAAATGAGAGCCTTCTACATCACAACCAATTTGAACCATGAACCACGTTAGATAAGCCATAGCAACTTCCCCTTAGGAAATCACCAAAATGCGCATGTTTTAGATTTAAAACGCATACTCTCTTGCCGTTTATTGGCATTAGAGTTATCCCCAGATTTTTTTAACGGCGTTGCGTGGGAATCATAAGGTTGGAAGTGGTTTCGCTTATTGCATTCTACTTATGTTGTGCTCATTCATGCGACATCCATGCATAGACCGCCTGTGGCCAATGTTTTTTTATTTCTTTCGCTTACCTCTACTCTCCCTTCGCTTGAAGGGGGAATTTAACAAAATGTCTAAGATCATTTGAGTCCCGAGGAACCGTACCGAGTTCGCTAAGGCATAGCAAGGGATTCAAGCATCTCATGTATTTTGGGGATAAGCTTCGCATCATAAGCCCTTCTACTCTCTGCCCCTCCAAACCACCCCGTGTATATAACATTAATCACTTTGAGTAAATGTATAAACCATTCATTTCATTCATGGTTCATCTTAGGCTGACCAGCTTCCGATTTCTCAGCTAGGTCGAGACATACTCACCGTCATAGTCCTCTCTGGTCTAGGCTTAATCGCTATTTGTTCTTTGTTCCGTGACTTCAAGTTTAGTATCAGTTTCAAATTTCAATTTTTCTACAATGTCTAATTTATCTCCAGCTAGTGGGATTCCATCAGAGGGTACTCCTCCTCCTTCTCTTCCTCCGCCTAATCATGGGCAATCTTCTTTGGGTACTAAGAACGCCATTCTATGGCCATATTTCTCTGCTCTGATCTGTTCCACACCACTATTCAGAAGTAGGTCTGTTCTATTTTGAGAGAGGACAGGGATGATCAAGGGCCATCATGGCCGATAGCCCAAGCTTAAGGTTAGTTAGAGCCAGATCAGAATGGTCAAGGTATGTTATAGTCAGAGTCAGATTTAGCCTTTAGTTCAACTTATCCAGCCTATTAAGCCTAACTAGTTTTAGTTTAAATAAAGCTCAGTTCAGCCACCTCCATTCTTTATTCCTTCAGTCTTCACTTTCCCTGCTCAGAGTTCTAGACCAACCACTCAAACACCTCCATCATTCTCTCCGTTAACCTTTGTGTTCCCTCCTCTAAACACAAGGCCGATTATTCACACCTCAATTTTCCCTGCTTTTTCAGGGGGTTTCAATCCATAAATGACCATTGTGAGGTGTCGATGACATGTGGGTCTCCCTTGGCGCGTGTGTGAGAGGCAGGGCCCATTGGGGGTTTAGTTGGATTTAGGCGTGATAAAAAAAATTTTAATTAAAGTTTGCACAATAAGCCAATTTTAATGAACAAAAGAATTGAGATACAATTGATAGAGTCGCCACCCAAGTTGTCTACTTAGGAAAGAGTTTTGGTACGGTTCCCTCTGGGCAGGAGACTTATGCCTGTTGGATCAGAGATTCGGGTATCGGATGAGTCACTTATTCCTCATTCAGTTGATTCAAAATTACATTCACCGAGTAAAACCGTTTTAGTTTTCATCATATAGGGAATTATCACAGAAATCCTATTTCTACACTCTTTCACACTCGTTACATGCGTTTATATATTACAATAAAGCACAAGCAATAAATGGAGGAATAAAAGTTACAATCAGGGGAAAAATGGGGGAAATTGCAAAGAGAACCTATACATTTGTTCTAAGTTATAAAACAAAATGAAAATAAATTCCCCTGCATCCACATATGTTAGCACAGTTAATAGCAGATCATAAATTAGCACTTTAATGTATTTTTTTTGTAAAAAACACGATTTAGCTTTTGTAGGTTGATTTATCGGATTATTAGTGAAAATGATTGCATGGCAAATGGTGAGTGGGATTGATTTTAATCGATTATAAAAATTAGTTCGGGTTCTGCCAAGGACCGGTATGGTATGGGGTACCCGTACGGGTCCTATCTACTTCCAGGCAGAAACTTGGTTCAGATAGGTTATATAGTACAGATCAGAAGATTGGTGGCAGAAAAATAAAATAAAAAGGGATTTCCTTCCGTATGAGTATAGCACACCAAATTGATATCCTTGAGGATATATAGTGCCAACAAGGCTCATACAGGTGAGGACCAGACCCGAAACAAGAAATGAGAGTAACAGATATAATAGAAGCAACAAGCAATAATAATAATAAAATAACTGAGATGTGAGTCTTTTTGAAACTCAGGAGCGTTACCTTTTCAATGTGAATCCACTTTAAGGTGATCCCTTTACTGTTGAGAGAGCCCGGCCAAAGTAGATGGAATAGGACTATTTAGGTGATTATTTTTGTGGACAGAATCTCCCCTAAATCCTAATAAAAGAAGCTAGGAATGAATAAAATGTGGACAAAACCTCAAAGGAAGGGTTTTCTCCCTATTTTATACCTCCTACACCCCTACTATACCTTTTCTATACCTATAGAAATTGCAAGAGTTTTAGTATAATTTTCATATGAAATGTGTGTTGTATAAAATGTGAAGGGAAGACCGCTTTTTATAGGGGAGAGGAGGTCTAAATGCAATAAATCACGTTTAAGACCTGCCTTTTCCTAAAAATGGTAAGAGACTACTTCCGAAAAAGCCTGAATAGGAAATATTAGGGGACCCATATGGGTCCCCCCCCAGGTGTACGGAAGGTAGTCACCCATACGGGTCTATGAGTGGATTCATACCTCTATATAGCAGCCGTACGGGTACCTAAGGTAAGTCTAGGTCTTCGTGTTATGGCCAAACTCAACTCTGTAGTAGTAGGAACACCTTGGATGGACAACACCTGAAAGACATTGCATCGTATAGCTCTCATCATAGTTTTATGAGAAAGATCATTAAAATCCAGTGCTCACAGATTGCCCATCGTAGGATCATCACAGACACAGATCTGTATGATCTCACGATATGAGCGAGGGTTTAGAAATCATACTTGAGGTGATGACATGGGTTAGTTCATTTGAGGCAAGCTCCTTTCCTTTGCTGAGGCATACCCCTCGTAACTCTACTTGGGAAGTATGTGTTTCCTTTTCTTGAGGCGGATGACTTTCCTTTCGCTACCATGCATATCAATATTAACTCTACTTAGGGGAAGGTGGGTATCCATTTCTTAAGGTAGATTGACTCTCCTGACTGACTTTGATGTATCCCTTTCTTAAGGTGGATCGACTCTCCTGACTGATGATAATGTATCCCTTTCTTAAGGCGGATGACTTCTCCTCGTATCCCTTTCCTAAGGCGGATCAACTCTCTTAACTGACTTTGATGTATCCCTTTCTTAAGGCTGATTGACTCTCCTGACTGATGATAATGTATCCCTTTCTTAAGGTGAATGACTTCTCCTCGTATTCCTTTCCTAAGGCGGATCAAATCTCCTGACTGATGATGATGTATCCTTTTCCTAAGGTGGATGACTCTCCTGACTGATGATAATGTATCCCTTTATTAAGGAGGATGACTTTTCCTTGTATCCCTTTCCTAAGGCGGATCGACTTTCCTGTTGGGAAATTTTAAATGTTCTGAAAAAGAACAATAATCAAACACCGAATCAATTGTGGTCTAAGTAGACATTTCTTTATTCTTAATTGACTTTTATGGAAACAAAAATATTTTTGCCCCTTCAATTAAGAATAAAGAAGTGTGGATGAGATAAATCAAAAAATCATGTGTGGGAAACACCGGGCTCAGCCCGTTCGTCGCTTATTTTGCTGCTGGGGAATACCCCTAGGGTGAGCACCCCTAGGTCGATTGGTGGATGCTCCTGGAATAATAAGGGGTTACCCCTGGATCTAATCCTGCTACTAGAAAGTAAGGCGATGCCCCTGGCTTTGATTCCTCTACTGGAAAGCGGGGGGATGCCCCTGGATCTGATTCCGCTGCTAGGAAGTGAGGGGATGCCCCTGGATTTGATTCCGCTATTGGAAAGTAGGGGGATGCCCCTGGATAGTTTCGCTATCAGGAAGTGGGGGGATGCCCTTGGATAATTCCGCTACTGGGAACTGGAGGGATGCCCCTGGATAATTCTACTACTTGGAAGTGGGGGGATGCCCCTGGATTTGATTTGGTTGTTGGGAAGTGGGGGGATGCCCCTAATTAACTGAAAAGACTGAGTTTAAAAGCATTGGATAGGTCCCGTACATGGACTAGATGTGTCTCTGGCACTTTTATGAAACACCGGTTTAAAATTTGTCCCTGAGTGATAATAGGAGACCCGTACGGGTAGGCCACAGCCGTACAAATGGAGTTTTAATGGAAAGGAACCCGTATGGGTATGTGGCATCAGTATCGGTGCTTTGGGGGCAGTTTTAAAAATAAGAACAGTCCTCATTCCCTCTATTCACCAAAAATTCTAATTTTCTCAATTTTCGGCGATTTTCCATTCGAATCAACCCAAAGATGTATAAGAAGATTTCTGATACTGTCCATTTTGGTCTGAAATGCAGGGAACTGCCCCAGATTGGTGATTCGGAACTCTGGCGATGTCCCGTGGCCATTGGATATGCTTTCCGAGAGATGGACCATTTTCTTGGTTTTAACCCCTCTTCCGAGGTCCCTCTTGTTCCTTCTCCTGAGTCACATCCCTCTGAACTCCAAGTAAGTCAATCAAAAATCACCATTTCTAATTTCCCCAAATTGGAATTTCTTTGATTCGGCATGCTTTTAGGATGTTTTAGGTGTTAAAATAGAGCCTGATGCATGTAACTTTAGTCTAGGGAACTTTTAGGATAGCTTTTGCTGAAGTTTGGTTGAGTTTTGGTGAAAATGGCTACTCGGGAACTTTTCTCCAATGAACACTATTTATAGGGACCCATACCGATGTAGAGGACCTGTACAGGTCTCGTTGTTCATACGTGTGCTAGTAAGGTACCCATACACTAAGGCTCTTCCGTACGGGTTCCCCTGCCCAGGGCAGAATGCATAAGACTCCATAAATTGCTCTTTTCTTCCTAGTTCTGATTTAACCACTATGTTCTAACTCTATTTTACTACTATTTCACTTTCACAGTTCCCTTTTAAGACCATTAGGGCTTTGAGTTTCTGCAGGAAGTGGTATGAGGAGATTCGTGCTGATGGGGATACTGAGCTGATAGCCCAGATCGATGATCTAGGCTTCTCTGACATTGTTCGAGCCATTCTCGAGGGGCCAAAGACTTTATCTCCTAATGCCATCGCTGCACTGGCCGAGCGGTGGTCAAAGACTACCCATACCTTCAATTTTACCATTGAGGAGGTGACCGCCACCCCATCTGACATGTGTGCATTGACTGGATTAGCTTGGAGAGGAGATATCATTCACTTCGACGTGTATGCCGACCGTTGGCATTCACGGGCCGAGGTAAAGGACTATATACAGAGACTCCTTGGGCTTCATCCTAACGGGAAGGACAAGTTCAAGTATAGGGAGCTACACACTTACTGGCGGGCGTAGCCAAGACCGATTACTGTAGGTAGGAGGGATCAGTAAGCCAGGTCCTTCGTCCTAAGTCTTCTATCGACTGTCTTATTTCTTGTATACTCAAGCAACCTCAACTATGGTTTGCTCTCTTCTATGGAGGATCTTATCGGTGTGCTTGGTAAGAATTAGTAGTGGGCTATTCTTGCTTAGCTATACTATGGATTGGACGTCGGGGTTTGAGGTCAGTAGGCTAAGCTAAAGATTAGTCATCTACTCCTTCTAGTAAACACTGAACTTCCCTTATACTTTTATCCTTACATTTAAACTGTCATGTGATTGACTTTTGATTCTTTTACATATGTAGGCATTCGAGCATCAATTTATCCATAGGCTAGGCTTGGTCGGTCAGCCTGAGACATCTCATATTATATCCAAGTGGATGGGCCCCTAGTAGTAACAACCCGGGACTATAGTAGAGTATCAGGAGTATATCTTCCAGCTGTGTTCTCATTGGATAAGCCTTTTGAATCTGAACCTGCATTTTTAATTTAACAAAATGTCAGTGATAAACTGTATTTACAAAGCTAGGGTTCATACAGTGCGCTCTAATTATATGTAGATCATTGATGACCCTTGGGTGCATATGGCTATCCATGACGAGATTGAGGGTATGCGGCAGGGGGTAGATGACCGTTGGTTTATTCTGGAGTCACCACTTTCCTTTGAGTTGTACCTAGGTGAGCAGGTTCATGACTGGCAGATGTGCTCTGTGGTGGAGAGGCCTATTCCTCCACCTATCCCTGTGGTTGTCTACTAGCCACACCTGATGCTAGAGACAGACCAGGGGTTGTATCTGCTGGGCAAAGGGGCCAGAGTAATTTCTATTGAGGGTCCTTATCCTTATTTCATTCTTACCTCACTACTCTAGCCATGTCCGAGGGTCCATTTGGGAGATACTCCCCTCAAGTTTTACTACGGGGATGACGACAATGATGATGATGATGACGGCGGGGATGATGGAGTCGGAGATGACAGTGGAGGACATTTCCTAACACAGCAGATAGAGGGCATTTCTAGGCCTGCGGGTTCTTCCACTAGGGTATATCTTTTGACTCAGCTTTATAAATCATTTATTCTTTTACTGTCACTTGTATAAACCATTGATATGATAATTTATAATCTTTATCTGTAGTCTTCTGCTTAAAAGTGGAAGCAAGCTACTGCCACTAGTACTGCCACTGCCCCTGCGACACCGGCTGATCAGGCTCCGCCAGGGAAGCGAGCCAAGATTGTTAGAGGCTTTAGGGAAGGCATCCTCCAAACTGACCTAGATTCTTCCTTCCGCTTCCTCAATCATTCGGGGAAGTATGCTGTACAGGGGTTGTAGGAGTCGGTCCACACCATTCGCTTTGTTCCCCCAATGAGACCCATATGAGTTCCTATACCAAACTCTTAGCTTACACCTCTATTATGATATGCATTCTGAAATGATTGAATGGGTTTCCATAGGTGTCTCTAGCTGAGGCAGAGAGGATCGCGTGGAGGTACCTCTCGACTAGGGATCTGATGATGGCATAAGATGCCTTAGCTGCGGTGAGCTACCTATTTACCTGCAAAATATAATAAACTATGCATGCATGCTATGACATATATACATGTGTACTGATCCTCTAATTTTCAAGCAGACCCTGCTGGCCATAGAGTGGGATAGATCTGCTCAGGACATAGAGGTAGCTGAGGATCGGGCTAATTTCCTTGGAGGAGTAGCTACGAGTAGCCACTGTGGAGTTGGATCAGATTCATGTGCTAGAGGTGGACCTGGAGAGAGCTAGGAGAGAGACTGAGGTGTTATAGGCACAACTGGCTCATATGACTGAGAGTAGGTGGACTCCTAAGCCATCCAATGTCGAATCTAATGATAATCTTTCTGCATATTGAGTGACTCAGAGGGGCATAGATCAGCGTGCTAAGGGAGCTGATGTTACTAGGGCCGCTGCGGGGACTTCAGAGATGAGGGACCCCACCCAGCCGGCTACTAGTGCTGGTGACGCCAATGACCATACGACTATAGATGTAGATTATCTACTGGCGGATACTCAGGGCCAGACTCAGGAGGGCCACCAAGGATAAGACCCCCCAGCACCTTAGCTTATGATTGCTTTCTAGACCGTTTGATACTTTTGGGCCCTGCATGGCTTATTTTGACTGTTAACTTCTGGACTGGTACTTTTAATATTCCTTTCTATGCATATGGATTTTTTTAGAACTGAGATTATTGTGCTTTCTTGCCTTGTGAACTTATATCCGGTGATTTTGTAGCAAGGGGACTGAATTAAGTTTTAACTTTTGCATAGGCCATTCGATCTGAGATGACCTATCGAACATTTTATTTTCCTTTTCTTTTTGTCCTAATTTTTGCCAGGGCTATCCTTGATGGCTTAGCCCAGTGGACCTTTTTCTTTTTAGCTTTAACTTTTGCCTAGACTGCCCTTTCGGGGTTTTCAACCTAGCAAGCTTTTACCTTAATTTTTGCCGGGACCGCCCTTTCAGGTTTTCAATCCCGTAGGCTGTCTTAATTTTTACCGTAGTTGTCCTTGACGACTCAATCCAGCAGACTTTTTCTTTTTTGCCTTAATTTTTGACTGGACCGCCCTTTCGGGTTTTCAATCCAGCAGGCTTTTCTAAATATTGCAAGTGTGTGATAAAGATGAATACAATGATGCATAACACGTAGAGAAAAATTGATGTTCCCATACCAGCGATTATTTCACCTAGAGACATGCATGCATTCATAAGACCAAGATTCTTAGCAAAATCATAACATGTTCATTGATGAGATTACTTTGAGTACATAGGCAATGGTAATAATTTCCAATAGTTAACCCATATTGCCTACTGGTCTTTTATAGATTTTCCAGAAAGCAACAGACATTTTTCTCTCGATGCCCTAACTTTTGCCTAAGCCACCCTTTTTGGGTTTTCAGCCTATCGGGCTTTATTCTGAGTTCCTTAACTTTTGCACAACTGATTTGCAGAATACCGATCAACGGGTTGCACCCTAATTTTTGCCCAAGCAGTAGAGGACCACTTGTCGGGTGATCTATTATTTATTTTATTCTTTGTGCTACTTTTTCATGATTTAATTCTTTTAACCTAAACGTGATAACGCTTAAGCCTATCTTGATTCACTAGATTCACAAACTCATTTCCATCCATATCCATAAGCTTGATCCCTCCTCTACCAAGGACTTTCTTCACTATAAATGGCCCTTCCCAGTTAGGCCTGAACATGCCCCTAATGTCGGTGTTGACCTGGTATAGCTGCTTGAGGACCAGAGCACCCACTTTGAGAGGATGTTTCGGGTATCTAATTCTGTTGTTATAAGCTCGTACCATGCGCTATTGGTACATCTGGAGATGGTCGAGTGCCTTGAGTCGCTTTTCATCTATCGCATTCAACTGTTCATACCCAGCCCTTGCCTAATCTGATTCTTTTAACTGCAATTCAAGTGCCACTCTTAGAGATCTTACTTCTATTTTAACTTGTAACACCGCTTCCATTCCATATACCAAGGAGAAAGGTTTTTGATCGATGGGGGTCCTTACACTGGTCCTGTACCCCCAAACTGTGCATGGAAGTTTATAAGCCCAATCTCTGTAGGTAGCTACTGTCTTTCACAAAATCTTTTTGATTGACTTGCGACCAGCTTCTCTTTAGAGCTTTCGAAGGGTCTGGGCATTTTGTGCCCCCGTACGTACTTTCTATACTATTGGTATTTTCATGAGTCTTCATACTTTTGTACTCTTTCCCCCTCGTAAAGAAAGAAGTACTTGGGCTAATTATTATCATGTTTGCTAAGCACCTTTATTATCTCTCTTTTGATGATAGGTTTTAACCATTGGACGTCTATACCATTGCATTGCACTCAAGGTCAACTTCATTAATGAATATGATGATAGTTTTAAGAATGTTGTTGTTATGAGTGCATGATGTCATTAGAGTGAAATACTAGAGGAAAATGTGAATGATAGGTGCATCAATTTATTCATGAGATGTTAAAAATAAAGATACTGATGCTTAAAACTTATTCATGATATGCCTTATAAGCAGCATTGTTTGCATCAAAAAAGTTTGCAATATTAAATATTACATCATTTGAATCATCCTCCATATGCAGAGGGTCTTATTGATTGACAGCTGAACTGGTAGCCTTGGTGTGCAAGCCTACTTGTGTTTCCTCAGCCACTACTTTTGCTAAGTTCTTGACAGCTTTACTGATGGGATTGCCTTTCTCATTCCTTTTCCAATTCTTCCTCATACGAATTGCTAGTGCTTTAGTGATGGACTCAATTGTCTTATTCATTTCATCTTCTTCAGCATTTCCACATACTTCCACAGAAATTGAGGTTTCAATCAGGCAGCCTTTCTTGAAGTCATATACGTCACTGAAGATTTCAAAACCAGGGACCCTTTTGCCACTAACTTCAATAGGTTTTTCTTCACCTGTGAATTCCCTTTACTTGATTTCAGCTCCTATCATGAGGCAGGACTGAGGCTTTGACTTTTTGGCACCTGGATGATTCACTAGACCAAGCCTGAACGGCCATGAAAGAGGCAAGAGGGGTTCCGGCATTCCCTACAGATTATTGCCAAGCCCTTTACCCTTTACATAACCCTGCTTCATCATTATCTTCTCAATTTTGAGTGATATGCGCCCCTTAATTAAGGATTTCGTGCCTTGGTGAGCTAAAGCCACCCTAGATTCCGTTTCCTCGGCTTCCATAGCCGCTATGATGGACAGTTTATATGCATCAATGGTCACTAGTTTGCCATTGTTGATGAGCTTAACTTTCTAATGAATAGTGGAAGGGACGGCTCCCAATACGTGGAGCCAAGGTCAACCCAGCAGTAATGAATAGGTGACGGGGATACCGAGAACAGTGAACAGGACCTTGGACTTCGCGTCCTTAACTGTAACTTCAGCTTCAAAGACCCCAATGACACTCCTCTTCGTATCATCATATGCCCTTATAATAGTATTAGACTTCTCCAACATGGACTCGTCTAACCCTAAATGAGGAAGGATCTTGGCTGGACAGAGGTTAAGAGCGGAACCGTCATCCACTATAACACAAGGAATAGAATGATCAAAGATTTGTACCCTAATAAAGAGTGCCTTATTGTGCTTGCCGGGAGGTCCAATTGATAGAACTTGATGGGTTCAATCTCAACCAGAGTAATAGATGGTGTAGCTTCCATACCCAACAACTTTTCTATTAGACCCTTGCAATGATCCTCAGAGTCAATGAGGAGCTGCCAGATGTTGTACTTAGCGGGGGTAACTTGCAATTGATGGATGAGAGAGGTGACTTTTGAATCTTTCTTCTCATTGTTGGTTGAGGTTTGAGTTTCCATGGCAGGTGTGAAGATTGGGCCCTGATCGATACTTGGAATGACCAAGATACTTACATCTCTGCCCCTTCTTCTTCTTGGGAGAGGATCGGGAGGAATCCTTCCACTTCGAGTGACATGTAACACCCCATTTTTCATGTAACTTCTCCCTTTAGGGGTTTCCACCAATAAAGCGGCCCCTCAAGTCCATCACTCTCTAGTACATAAGCATCCATATCAATTGGCTGCGGTTGAACCAACATAGCCTCCTCATCATACACTCCTTCTAAATCGAATGCATCAATGTCAATGAGGGTTGGTCCATTTGGCAAGACCACTACTGAATGGACCATGGGATTAGATTGAGAGATCATATTGAAGACATGGTGGGAGGGCAAGCCTGATTCAACAGCTATAACTTATTTCTTAAAATTTAGTAGGGGGTTATTCATGGTGCTGGGTTTAAGCTCGGGTTCCTGAATCTTTTTATCCCTAATCAAACCTTGAATAGCCTCAAGCAGATCACAGATCCCTGCAGGCACTAGTGCGATGCCCCTTACTGAGGTGATAAGCACAAAACTGATCTATGTCTTCTGGTTTGGGTGGGACATAGGGCTTGATACTTTAGAGAAGGCTGAGCGCCTTTAACTTGGTAAAGATGGCATGCATAGATGCTTTCCAAGGGGAGATGCCATGTTCGATGGTACGGACTATAGCCACTTCTTCTTGTACTACTGCTGTTTTAGGATCGGGACTGGATTTTAACTTAGAAGCCTGGGCTGGGGCTGAAGGGTCATTCTTTTTGAACTAAGGTTTGGCCGGTACACTTGCCTTCTCCAACTCCTCAATTCTTTCCCACTTCTCAGCTTTTTCAAAGACCTCAACGTAGCTAGAGAATTTATCCATACCAAGGACCTTATGATTGTCGGGTAGAGCACCATCCACTAACTTCACCATCATTTCGGGGAGACTTAGCCTATCTTTTAATAGAACTTGAGTGGCCATCCACCTTTTAAAGTAAGGCTTGAACTTCTCATTGGGGGCCTGCTTGATAGCCTCTAAATTTTGTATGGTAGTTTTAATGGTGGCATTGAAACCATACTATTTGATAAAAGCCTCCGATAAAGCTTTCTAATTTCTGGTTACCTCGTCTAATAGAGTATTGTACCATTTAATAGAGGGACCTTCCAAGGTGTATGGGAACATTTCGGCTAGGACCTTATCACTTAACTTCCAGATTCTCATAACCCTCTGATAGGTAGTGATATGGGATTGAGGTGGATCAATTCTCTTATACTTTGCTATGCTAGGCATACTAAAGTTTTCAGGGACCCAATCTTCCTCCCTAACTGCTTGGACGGATGGTTGGGAGCCAGGATTAGTAGTAAGCAATTTCTGAAGTAGGTCCTGCAATTCCGAAGATAGATATGATCCTTCTGATTAGGTGATTGCACCTAAGGGTAAACCTGTTGATTAAGGAAAGGTCGTCCCATTAGGTGTGACCATAAAATTTGGGACCGGAATAGATGCCCCGAACTGAAATGGCAGAGGCACAAACCCTTGGCTAGGTTGAGTGAACTGATTGATGACTGGAGGGGCTATTGTACCCACTGACTGGAATGGCAAGCTAGCTAAATTGAATGGACCCACAGAACCTAGCTGACTAAACTGACTGGAAGAATTCCCATGAGTTCGCACGGGCGATAATCAAAACTGAGTGAACGGATTATGAGTAATTCCCGATACCGGCTCATTGATTGCTATATTCACTATTAGAGCACTGACATGGGCATTTGACCTTCTCTCCTTGGTCATGATTGCCCTGATGGCAGCTAGCATCTTATTATTCATTCGATCCAAGAACTAATCACTTCCCAAGTACTAAGAGATAGCATTTGCGATCTCCGACCTAACCTCGGTCCTCGATGCATTTGCCTCCTCCCCAGTAGCAACATTCTTAACCTCAACATCAATCTGGCCATCTGGAGTCAGAATATGAGACATCTCCTCAGGATGATAGGTAAAAAGATCAACCAGACTAAACTGACTGCTAGACGAAATACCCGGGGACTTACGTGGATCAACCCTTAATTGCACTGGAGGAACCGGGATGCTAGTCAAACGGACTTGAGATCGTAGCCATGCTCTTTCCCTTTGAGGTTTAGTTTTGGCTGAGGTGATAACCAAGAGATCAGTACATGCATGTGAGGTTGTATGCATGTGTAAATTACAATGATGTATGGGGGGTTAATCACAACACATGCGAAGCGATTGATTCCTTCCTTATTTCTCCCATCGAGTATGAGGATATTGTCCCTTATTGTAATCTCACACAGAAATCAGGGTACCTAAAAGATAAAATTCTATGGCTTTCGATAAGAATGGTGTAGGGACATATCGGAAGTTGATGTAAAACGTTCCCATCACATCAAGCCTATTTTGGAGGGAGAGGGCAATGAGTGCTCCACCCACTAAGGTGTACCCAATATCCCTGGCGGTTATAGGTATCACCGTTGTGAGTGTTGCAAAAATAATAGGGCACCCTATCCTAGCACTAGAAGAATAGCGCATCTAACTAAAGAGAGAAGGAGATGAGAAGATAGAGTGTGATAATTTTCTCAAATGATGAAAACAAAAGCGGGTTGAATCAATTAAACGATTTTCGGTGCTTATGTTAATCTTTTAAGCTTTTAAAACAAACCAACATTTTGTAAGTTAAAAGATTATTTCCCTAGCAGAGTCACCACTATGAGGTGTCGATGATGTGGGGGTCTCCCTTGGCGTGTGTGAGAGGCGGGGCCTACTGGGGGTTTGGTTAGATTTAGGCGTCACAAAACATTTTTGATTAAAGTTTGCACAATAAGGCAATTTTAATGAATAAAAGAATCGAGACCCAAATCCCGATACAATTGATAGAGTCGCCACCCAAGTTGTCTACTTGGGAAAGAGTTTTGGTACGGTTCCCTCTGGGCGGGAGACTCATACCTATTCGATCAGAGATTCGGGTATCGGATGAGTCACTTATTTCTCATTCAGTTGATTCAAAATTACATTCACCGCGTAAAATCGTTTTAGTTTTCATCATATAGGGAATTATCACAGAAATCCTATTTCTACACTCTTTCACACTCGTTACATGCATTTACATATTACAATAAAGCACAAGCAATAAATGGGGGAATAAAAGTTAAAACCGGGGGAAAAATGGGGGAAATTGTAAAGAGAACCTATACATTTGTTCTAAGTTATAAAACAAAATGAAAATAAATTCCCCTGCATCCACAGATATTAGCATAGTTTATAACACACCATAAATCAGCACTTTAATATATTTTGTTGTAAAAAACACGATTTAGCTTTTGTAGGTTGATTTACCGGATTATTAGTGAAAATGATCGCATGGCAAATGCTGGGTTAGATTAATTTTAACCGATTACGAAAAATGAGTTTGGGGTTCTGCCTGGGGGCTGGTTCCCGTGTGAGTACTAGGGAGGACCGGTACGGGTATGGGGTACCCATATGGGTCCCATCTGGTCCTAGGCAGAAACTTGGTTCAGATAGGTTATAGATTACAGATCAGAAGATTGGTGGTAGAAAAATAAAATAAAAAGGGGTTTCCTTCCGTATGAGTATGGCGCACCAAATTGATATCCTTGAGGATATATGATGCCAAGAAGGCTCATACGGGTAAGGACCAGACCCAAAACAAGAAATAAAAGTAACAGATATAATAGAAGCAACAAGCAATAATTATAACAAAATAACTGAGATGTGAATCTCTTTGAAACTCACGCGCATTACGTTTTTGATGTGAATACACTTTGAGGTGATCCCTTTACTGTTGAGAGAGCCCAGCCAAAGTAGATGGAATAGGACTATTTAGGTGAGTATTTGTGTGGACAGAATCTCCCCTAAATCATAATAAAAGAAGCTAGGAATGAATAAAATGTGGACAAAACGTCAAAGGAAGGGTTTTCTCCTTATTTTATACCTCCTATACCCCCACTATACCTTTTCTATACCTATAGAAATTGCTAGAGTTTTAGTATAATTTTCATATGAAATGTGTGTTGTATAAAATGTGAAGGGAAGACCCCTTTTTATAGGGGAGTGGAGGTCTAAACGCAATAAATCACGTTTAAGACCTGCCTTTTCCCGAAAATGGTAAGAGACTACTTCTAAAAAAAGCCTAAATAGGAAACATCCATACCCGTACGGGTGGGGTCCCACCTGTACCGATACCAGGGGACCCATACGGGTCCCCTCCAAGCATACAGAAGGTAGTCACCCGTACAGGTCTGGGAGTGGATCCGTACCACTATACAGCACCCCTGCGGGTACCTAAGGTCAGTCTAGGTCTCCTTGTTATGGCCAAACTCAACTCTGCAGTAGTAGGAACACCTCGGATGGACAAAACCTGAAAGACATTGCATTGTATAGCTCTCATCATAGTTTCGAGAGAAGAATCATTAAAATCCAGTGCTCACAACTGTACTTTCAAGTGGTTTTACCCTTCCTTTGACTCCCCCGATGTCTTTTACTCCTCCTAACTTTGTGGTTACTCCTAGGGGGACCACCTATCCTCATAATCCATTTAGTAAGAATTTCTAAGCACATCCTCATGTTTGAACTCCATTGCCTCCTCCGCTTTCTCAATTTGGAGCCACTTCTGTTCTCAACAACCAGGTCACACATTCTCCGGGTGTGATGCCAATCGACCATGTCACGCAATCTCTGGTCATGACACCTGAAATGGAGGCGCTTCTTCATCAACTATTGGCCATGAATTAGAAGAAAGAAGAAGAGAAAGGTGAGGATTGAGTTCCAAAGAATTTTGCCAAGTATGAAAGCTTACGCTGGTGAGGGTCACCTTTAAGTCTCACATCATTACGTATGAAAGAATTATGCGAGATCAGAAGATTGGTGACAAGGTCTTAGCTATGCTATTCTCATGCACTTTGGGTGGGCTAGCTCTTGAATGGTACAACACTCTTCCTACCAATGTGTTTCTCGATTGGAAGCTTCTTTCCAAGGCTCTAATCGCCCACTATGGTTTCAACTCGACTATGGAGACTACAATCCAGCATCTCGAAGCTATGAAGCAAAAACATGGTGAGACCTTCAAGTATTAACCAGAAGCTTAGCTTTCCCAAGTACTCGTTAAGCAAAAGCTTAGCTTAAAGCAGATGATCTCGAAGATTCTTGATGGGTCTCTCCCAATCTTTCATAAGGAGATGGAAACTGATAGCTATGAGTCTTATAATCAGGTATTTGAAAAGGCTGAAAAGATTGAGAGAAGGGAAGAGAAAGAAAAAGCAAACAATCTAAGTGGCGACAAACCAAGGTCTAATAAGAACAATAATTCTGGAAATTTTGAAGTTGTTCCTGCCCCAACCCAGGAGAAGACACCCACAGTTCAAGTCATCGCTCAAGAAAGTGTCTCTGCAGTTTAAGCTACACCCGCTCGGGCGCTCGGTCAGAAAGCGTTCATGTACCCATTGAAATTACCATTGAGTATTATATTTGCCAAGTTAGGAGTGACCGGTCAGCTTGATTCTATTCGTGAATATCATTCTCCTATGCCCGAGTAAAAAGGAAACTTTTACCGCTATCATGTTCAAGCAGGGCACATAACAGATTAATGCAAGCCTTTGGCAGGGCTATTTGGCGCTTGATAAGAGAAGGAAAAATGGAGCAGCCAGCTAGAACATCAACCACTACAGAAATTCAGAATCTCGCGAGGTCTCTACCGAATGGAGGAGATAAGTTATTGGTCGAACAAGGGGAAGTTCTGGATCTTGACCTAGGTGACATGCCGATGGAAGCTACCGAGGATGCCTAATCTACCAGCACGCAACTCAAGACCCTCCGTCTGTGTAGGATGACTATCTATGATGCAATTTTCTCTTTCTAGTATTTAGATGTGAACAATTATGTCTTTAGGCATTTAATTTTATGAAAGACTCTGATTTCGCATATATCATTATATTTCATCCAATGGGCCCATGCATTCATTCAATTATAAGTATAATACGTTCAGTATCCATGACGTTTCTTTAACTGGAATAAATTTGAGTACAGATGATAACACTAAAATGGTAACCATTTCTAGTGACCTAACCTCTAAAAGGAAAAGAGAGATAATTAAAGTGCTTAAGGATCATGATAACGCTTACAACTGGTCATACCTCATGCCTAAAGTCGGTCGTTAGAGTGCCAAGAACTGCATCCCCGTGCCTAAAACAGAGAAAGAAGCTCAATCCTTCCTTGGATGGATTCAATATGTCAGTCAGTTCGTCACGAGCTTCACAACTATGTGCAAACCCATTTTCTAAGCTATTAAAAAAGGGTCAGCCTACTGTGTGGAGGGCATATAGCCAGATCGCCTTTGATAGAATTAAGGCCTACTTTTTTTGCCCACCCATTCTCAACATTCCCAACCCCGATAAACCATTGATCTTTCCCAATATCCAATACCTTCCAATTAACACCTTCAAGTTTCTCTCCTCCTTGGCCATTCTCGGCGTGGGGGATAAAAAATATTTGCGAAATCAGCCTTCATCAACCAATGGACACCACCTCATCATCGTAGGGGCATATTACTTCTCAAAATGGGGGGAAGCTGAGTCTTTCACAAACATTACCATTAAGAGGATGGCCAAGTTTATTGAGAAACATGTCTTCGCTCGGTATCGCCTACCTCATTGCATCATCTTAGTTAACAGGGTTCAGTTCCAAGGGGCAACCACCAAATCGATTGAGGAATATAGGATTGAGCACCACAGATCTTCACCGTATAGACTATAAGCTAATGGGGCAACCAAAGCCGCAAACTAGCTTATCAAGTCATTTATTTCCAAGACTACCGCAAAATACAAATATTGAGCCGATGAGCTACCATTCGCCCTTGAAAGATGTCAAATAAGTGTCAGAGTTCCCACGAATCCGATGCCTTTCTCTTTGGCTTATGCTATGGAAGCCACGATCCCAGGCAAAACCGAGATGAAGTCCTTGAGAGTCGCATTGAATCTATGTCAAAGGGGTCTCCATGGACTAAGTTTGAATAACTTAAACAACCTTTAGATGTACCAAGCAAAAAATAACCAAGTCAAGCATCGGAGGCATCTGTCAAAGGCCGATGATCTAATTTTGAAGCAAGTAAAGGCTACTATTGCCAATCTAAGGGGGAAAGTTTTGACTGAATTTGGAAAGACCTTACGTAATCAGAAAGGTACTCGGTACAAGGACCATGAAAATTATGGACGGAAACAAGTTTGTAAACCCTATCTATCAAAACAGGTTGAACCATTATCATATCTAACCAAAAAGAATCAAATCAGAAAAGTGGCACATAAGAAAATAGATAGCATAATCACCCGTCGAGCGGTCTTCTACTACTCGGGAAAAAATTAGGGTGTCATTGTTGGTTGGCATTCTACAAGCTAATCAGGCAAAAGTTAGGGTGCAAAATCGCCCGCTAGACTGAAAACCTGAAAAGGGCGGTCTAGGCAAAAGTTAGGGAAAAGTGAGCAAAGAGCAAGTGTTAGCTAGAAAACCTTCAGAGGGTAGTTAACACTAGAGTTTGGATCAATATAAATGGTTATCATCATCATGTACTCAAACTTACTTCATTTAATAGAAATATCATTTTATTGAATTCTTTATGTTTATGCTTGGATGAATATATTGGGCCCAAAAGGCGAAATGAAACAGATGAGTTGAGTGAGGGTTCCATGCAGTCAACCCAATTCCTCGAAAGAAGTGAAAAATAATAATAAAAGCAAAAACTCTAATAGACTGAAAACAACATGGTCTATGTAAAAGCCAGGATAGTCTGCTAGATTGAAAACCCGAAAAAGGCGGTCTAGGAAAAAATAAAGACATAAATAATACATGAGTCTGATAGGCCCATCACAATGTTCGGGTCTATGCAAAAATTAAGACAAATAGAAATGAAGGTAAATGACTATCGTCGTTCACATCGAGGTACCCGTGTCCTCATCATTGTCATCATAGTACTGAAATATCTTCTACAGCCTGGTAGACTCGAAAGGGCTCAAATTTATCCTCTACACATGTCCACTCCAATCTTGACCGTGACCGAGCATCTCAAGTCTATGAGGTCCGAATCTTCCAAAACCATCCTTGGTAGAATTCATCGGTAATGATAGCGTCATGCCATTCGTAATCCAGAATATCAAACTTCACTTCGTGCTCCCGCTTGTCTTCAATATGCTCAATCCAGCGATTGTTACACAACTGACTCTCCTCCTTGGTCAACCCGAGCGATAGGGTGTGTAGAAAGTGAGCATCCTTGGCCTCGATATCTCGACACATGAACCTCGCGTGTACACCGCAACTTCCCTAATCCTCCATCGAGGGCATACCCACTTAATTTGTGCGACAAAGCAGTTCTGTATATTCTCTCTCTCCAAGCAAGAAACCAAATCAAGCAAGATAATCAAGTAATCAAATCATCTAGATGCAGGAGGAATATCAGCCCAACAGCTCATGCATTCATACATTCATGGATAATATTGATAAATATTTTGTCCATTCTTCTATACTAGTTTCTAAAGGAAGCAAAGCATGGAAAATATCCTCGAGCTTTATGCTCGACCTTAGAAGCAAGCACCCGAGTATCCAAGGGGCATCTAAACATATTTTTCTCAAGCTGCATTTGAGGACAAAACATCCAACGGGCATACCAGCTAGACCCGATGGACACCTCGATAGTTTCTCCGGACTCCCGGAAATCTTAACTCAATTTTTGTTTCATTCTTTCGCTTTTATTGCTTCATTGAAGGGGCAAAAATATTTTTGTTTTGACAAAATCAATTAGGCGATAAAAATGCAATTTAAAACAAGTTACTAATATCGCTATACTTTCTTGATAGGCACGATCCTCTTAGTCTAAGGGTCTCTTCAGATGCTCTCGGCAATCCTCTTAGTCCAACGGTCTCTTCAGATGCTCTTGGCAATCATTTTACTCCAAGGGTCTCTTTAGGCGCTCTCGGCAATCTTCTTAGTCTAAAGGTCTCTTCAGACACAATCGACAATCATTTTAGTCCAAGGATCTATTCAGACACTCTCGGCAATCATTTTAGTCCCAGGGTCTCTTCAGATGCTCCCGGCAATCATTTTAGTCCAGGGGTCTCTTCAGACACTCTCAGCAATCATTTTAATCCAAGGGTCTCTTCAGATGCTCTCGGCAATCATTTTAGTCCAAGGGTCTCTTCAAATGCTCCCGGCAATCATTTTAGTCCAAGGGTCTCTTCAGATGCTCCCGTCAATCATTTTAGTCCAAGGGTCTCTTCAATCGCTCCTGACAATTGTTTTAGTCAAAGGGTCTCTTCAGATTCTCCCGGCAATTGTTTTTGTCTAAGGGTCCCTTCAGATGCTCTCGGCAATCATTTTAGTCCAAGGGTCTCTTCAGACGTTCCCGGCAATCATGTCAGTCCAAGGGTCTCTTCAGAAACTTTTGATAATTATGTTAGTCCAAGGGTCTCTTCAGATGCTCTCGGTAATACTCAAGGTCTAAGGGACACTTAGCAAATCCAACCATATACAACTAGTAATCTATCTCAAATCCGTTGGGGCAATGAAGGTGATACCGAATCAAAATCTCCAAGCCAATTTCGTTCTTGATAAGTCTGTTGATGGCAGCCCCAATAGACAACTAATTCAAGAATCCAAAACTCAGGTATAACCTTCTAACCCTTGCTTATTCATGAGATCACACTTAGCCCGCCAAGTGGTAATCGCACGAGGGGCAACCTGTCAGTATAGGCTTTTCGATCGCCTTGGAATGATGATGGAAATTGCTCAGACCTTTTATAGACCAATTATTCTATTCTTTTAGGGTCAAATCACATTTGGAAAGTACCTTTTTGATATTTTGGAACCTTGACCGTGCTTAAAAATCATTAAAATGCATTTAAAATGAATCATAATCTTTCTCTCATATGCAGTAAACTGTTTCACGATTTTCTCTCAAATCCGATCTTTTTCTATAAGTCTCGTTATTTTTCCTAGATTCTAGACTCTCTAAGGTTTCTAGAATGTCAAGAATCGTTAAACCGGATAACCGTAGCGAAAGTTATAATTTTTTAAGTTTCAACCATTTTTTAGTTTTTCAACCTCACTGTCGGTGAAGGTGACCACACCGCCGGCGTGGTCACCGCTCCTACGGCAGTAGTCAGAATTTGACTACAGCATGGGTATCTAAACCCATCGTCGCCTGTATTTTTCTCTCTCTAAAATTTAGGTTACTCCAATTTTTTCCAGAAATTTCAGAGATTCGAAGGACTAATTGGATTATTTCGATTGAGAGAGGTCTATATAAGGCCACTAAATCATCTGTTAAAGGACTTTTGCCAATTTGAACATTTAAATCAAGATTTTTAGGGCTCTTAGTTTCTAGAGAGAGAAAGCCTAATAAGGTGGTGAAATCTGAATTAATACACATTATTTTAGACTTCTAAACATCATTAAAGCTCAATCTTTTAGTTTTAAACAAATAAAATCGACTTAAAATTCAACTTAAAACAAATTTAAATAGGATTTAAGGACTTTTCTCACAAAATCACTAAAATTCGTTGGTAAGTTCGTTGCTATTTCTGCCACTGTTCGTCACAAAATCATCAAAAAGGAACTCGCCAATGGTTGATTCGACTCTGAAAGAGTGGATTCACGGCCTAAAGGTTTAATTTCTGAGTTCTAATCTATTTCCAATAATTATTTTCTTCATTTTGCTGCTGATTTGGTTGATTTTGGGGTTTTTTTCCCGTTTCTTTCATTATTTTTGCAAAACAGCGATGAAAATTCGATGACCTCACCGACAACGCTCTAACCACACCCGTCGTCGTGGTGACCCCTGTAATGGCAGCGGTCACCATGGCGCCGGTGCGGTCAAACTGTCTCCGGTGAGGTCAGATGACTTTCCCGGCATTTCTAGGTCTTTTTCTCCCCCAATTCAAGAAATCAAAGTTATTTCGATGTTTTAAGTCCAGATCTACTGAAATAATGTGGGAATCGACTTAAAATTTCAATAATCTTGAGTTTTCGGGTGCAAAAATGCCGATTTTGCCTAGTTGGCAATTTTCCTATCTAACCTCACGACAGCCGTCAGATTTCCATCCCTGCGGTCAGACTGGCAAAAATGCCAGAAGGTCCATGTTTTGTTTTATTTTGTGTTTTTTACCTTATTTCATCGTTTCTTCGCATTTTTAACCCCGATTTTCACCGAAATATTTTCTAAAAATTATGAATAATCTGGACTATTATTTAATTTCCTTAATCTGGTATTTTTAATTTATTATTCTGTATTTGATTAAAAACCATTTACTACCTCAAAAATGTGTTTCCCACCTAAAAAATTCATAAACAACTATTTCTCTTCCAAATAAAATTTGTTGGCCCTTGGAAAATTATTTTTGCATTATTTGCAATCATTTGTGCCTTATTTATGATTATTTGTGAGTGATATATTATATTTGGAGCTGTTTCGGTGTTCGTAAGTTCGGTGCAGGCCCAATTTCGGTCTTTTATTATTTATTTTCGTACCTTAGAAAAATGTATAGGAATTTTTAAAGCCATATAAGAATTATTTTAATTGCTTTATTTTATCACTTTTTGCATGCCGCGTTGTGTGATGAATGGATATATAAATCGAAAATTCTAAACTAGGAGGATTTAAATCGCATAAGAAAGAAATAAACTTTTATTGAAAAATAAATAATTTAATTTATTCAATGTTAAATAGGAAACATCATCGAAGTCGAAATCTCTATTTTAAGGTACGGTCTAACCCCCCAGTGGGAATATCGTACCCAAATTCCCGGTGGAACTTAACCGGATGGCGACTCTATCTTAAATACGAGATTTCGATCTCGTATCTCTTTAACAATTAAATTTGATCTAAACTTCAACTTCCACACCGACTTTAATAAAAATTTTCCTCATGCCCAAAATGAGGACTTTCTCCTAGCATGCTTCATCACGCTTCTAATTTTCCCCGCCTTTAACGGACGGAAAAAGGTCGTCCGCTCCTAATTTCGGACGGGCTGCTAAGCCGGGTCTGAGGACCGGTCTCCACGAAAATAATGGGCTGGCGTGATGGTGATTGTGAAAATGGCTTTGAATATTTTTACGTTCAAAAGAAACGAGATTGAAATCCCATACTTAAAATAGAGTCGCCACCAGTTTCAGCTCAACCGGGAAATTTTGGTACGATTTTCCCACCGGGTGGTAGACCATACCTTAAGTAGAGATTCCGAGTTCGGATGATGTTATCTATTTTACATTAGGGCAAGTTAAAAGATTTCATTCTTTCTTAATCGGTTTTAATCCACCCTATTTATTGTGTTTTTGGTTTATATGTTGTTAGCGCGTTATTTAGCAAGCAGGAAATAAATAATTATTACAGTCATCTAAAAAATAAAAATGCGGAAAATAATAATAATTACATGGCTTTCCAAATCCTATACATTTTTCTGTACAATAAATAAAATACCCAAACACCTAGCATTTATCTAACCTAAATCTACCTGCACAAAACAGTTAGCATAAATACGACACCTTGTATGAGATTTATCACATAGCATGCATAGTTAGTAAATAAAAAAAGACCTGAGTTAGCATTCATCTAACCTAAATCTACCTGCACAAAACAGTTAGCACAAATACGACACCTTGTATGAGATATATCACATAGCATGCATAGTTAGTAAACAAAACAAGACCCGAGTTAGCTTGAACATGGCGGGGAAAAAGTAAAAAAATCCTGCCAAAAGCAAATTCAATAGGAAAAACTGAATTATTGGGGTCTCTTTTGACTTTTTATGGGTATTTTGGAGTGAATTATTTTTTTTTTGGTGTAAATCATTGGTCTGAGCTACCACCGGATGCGTTATCGGACACACCGAACTGGATTTTCCCAAAAATAGAATTTGTAGAGAATTTTATATCGATAATAGAAATTCCAAAAAAGAATTTTTATCATAAGGAATAAAATTGGGTATACATCATTATCGTCTCGCGAGAGGGACTGTTAAATCCCGTGCTCACAAGCTGCCCCTTAGGGATCACTGCTGCCACATGTCAGTATGATCGCACGAAAGAGAAAGGGATAGGAATTATACCTGATGGATGACTAGGTTTTGATTCTGCCAGTGCCTCCTTTGGTGACTGGTTTGCCCCTTGGTCGGGCTTGAACTTTGTTGATTTGCCAAGCGGGCTTGGGCTTTGAGATTTGTTTGCCCTTTGGTCGGGCTTGAGCTTTGAGGTTTGCTAAGCAGGGCTTGGGCTTTCAGGTTGGGTTGCCCTTTGGTCGGGCTTGATCTTTGAGATTGGATTACCCCTTGGTCGGGCTTGAGCTTTGAGATTTCCCAAGTGGGGCTTGGGCTTTCAGATTGGATTGCCCCTTGGTCGAGCTTGAGCCTTGAGATTGGATTGCTCCTTGGTCGGCTTGAGCTTCGATGATTTGCCAAGTGGAGCTTGGGCTTTCAGGTTTGCCAAGTGGGGCTTGGGCTTTTAGAGCCTCATTCCTACAACAAGTGACAAGTAAAATAAGATTAGACTGATTTTAGATAATATTTTTACTACTTGATCAATTTTATGAAAAAAAAAATATTTTTGCCCCTTCGATCAATAGTAAAAACATAATAACAAAAAGTATAAGCGTTTCAGAAGTCCTGGGATGTTAGGCTGGAGTCGGGATTCCATCAGATTACTTAAAAAGCATTGAGGATTGGCTGATGTTGCCGGCAATCTAGTTGATGCCGCCGGCGGTATGGGGTGCCACATGGCACCTTTGACTGGTCAAAGAATTTCAAATTTCAAATTGGTGAAGGTGAGGTTGCCAGTGGCATGACTGATACCACTGGCGATTTGACTAATGCCGCCGGCAGCATGGACGGGCAGTTTTAGATAAAATTAAACTCCTCGAATTTCGCACGGGTGTTTAATACAGGATTAAGCTCTATTTTCTCCTATTTTAGCACCTACAAAAGCCGAAACACCCTTCTTCTTCCTTTTCTCTTTACAAATAATCTCAAATCTCTTTGCTTTCAATTCCCAATCATGAAGAAGATCTTCGGGCGCAAATCTAGCAGTTTTAAGTCTAAAGATCTGCCCGCTTCATCCATCGAGGGGCTGAAACTTTGCCCGGTTCATGTGGGGTATGGCTTTAAGGAGTCTGATATCATTTTTAGGTACCGGATTGCGGCTCCAATCGATAATCTTGTCTCGGATAAGATAAATCACATCTCTTACATTCAGGTAATCATGCAAAACTCAAAACCCTTTTATTTCATTTTGAAGATTTCAGTTTTAAACTTGAAAAAGTTGTAGAATAATGGTTAAAAATAATTGATATATGTTAGAATGCATGTTATAGGCCTATATTCTGTTTGATTTATACCTGGAAATTGATTAATTGCGATTTTTAGTGATTTGGTGCGATTTTAGGCAAAATTGGGTTCTACTTAGAGAAACGATGCCATTGGTGACATCACTGTTATCGCTAGGGGCCTCAGGCCTTCCAAAAAAGGTCAGAAGCTTGCCATGTTGCTGCTGATTTCAGCGATGTCGCCGGTGTTATCACTGCCCCAGTAGCGGCATCAACAGCACTCTAGAAGAAAATTGACATATAATTTGAATTATTTAACTAATTTATTCCTTTTTGATTTTGCAGCCGCACACCTTAACCTATACCGGAGGTATGGGACCTATCGACGAGTGGTGAAAATACATTGATGAGAAGGATTCTGCACTTGCGGCTGCTATTGATGACACGAGATTTGGGGATTTAGCCAGTACCATGCCCCTATTGATGCCAAAGCTTTCCCATATAGTGTTGACTTCCTTGACTGAGAAGTGGTCTGAGACCACTCATACATTTCATCTCCAGATAGATGAGGTAACTATTACCCCCTCTGACATGGTGGCGATGACTGGGCTACCATGGACCAAGGAGGTGATTCATTTTGATATTCATATGGAGAGGAACCACGCGATCGAGAATAGCAGGGTGCTTTTCTCGAGTGGCAGATTTCACAATCATATTATCTACATACACCTCCACTTCTTTATGGATCATGTCGTGCAAGAGGGCAGTTACGGCATGCTGATAACTGGACCAAGCATTCTTTAACCCAAACAATATTACTTTGTAGCTGTAGACCCCCCACTATTTGGTAATGAACGTTGTCTTGACCTTGTCGATGATATCCACTAGAATCTAATTATAACCCAAGAATCCGTCTATAAACGAGTACATAGCGGCCCTGTCAGTGCTGTCAATCACAATATTGATGTGAGAAAGTGCAAAATCATCTTTAGGTGAAGCTTTATTGAGATCCTGGAAGTCAACACAAACTCGAACTCTACCATCTTTCTTCAGAACCAGAACTATGTTGGACAACTAAGTCGGGTATTCCACGACTTTGATGAATTAAGCTTCAATCAACCTCTAGACCTTTGCCTTAACCTGATCTACCGATTCTAGTCTTAATCGATGGAGCTTCTGTTTGACAGGTCTGAACTTAGGATCAGTTGGAATTTTATGCTCGGCGATTTGACGATCAACCCCCAGCATATCTTTGATCGACCATGCTAAAGCATTAACATGATCTTCACGCACTTTTATTATCTCACTTTTTTCCTCAGGAGTTAAATCATTGGAAATGGTTACCATTTTAGGATTATCATCAGTACTTAGGCTTATTTCACTTAAAGAAGTATTGCTAATGCCAAAAATGTTATGCGTATTGTTATGTGAATGCATGGATCCATCAGGAAAACAACAAACAAGTAAGCAAAACGAGAGTCATTTATTGCATTAACCTTGTAGGTGACATTCGTTGCATCAAATACATCCAAAATATTGATAATTACATCATCCATATCGTCCTCCTCCACAGGCGGAGGGGCATCAGTGGTGGTGGCATCAACAGGAGGAGCATCCTCTGCAGTCTTTATCAGAAGAGCATCCTAGTCATGTTCTAGAGCTGTCTTCTAGGCCGCAGAGAGTGGTGGTTCCCTGGACATGTTGGCTTTCTTGGTTAGGGCCCTGGCGAGTTTCTTCACAATCTCGGTCATGGCATCCTCTTTCCCGGTTCTCTCACCCTTCCAACCTTTCTTCATTAGAAATGCTATAGCCTTGGTTATGGTAGCCACAACATCTTCCACCTCTGGATCAACAGACTCTTCACTACTTCCCCCAGACTCATTCTCAGGATACATCTTACCCTTTCCCTTAGCCTTATCAGAAATAACGTTGACAGGTGCAACAGGCTTAGTGGGTTCGGGTTCAGCAAAAATAATTATATAGTCGACCTTAAAATCATAGACATCCTTAAAGATCTTAAAATCGGGCCACATCTTCCCATCATGCTCAATAGGTTCAGGCTCTCCCTTATAATGCCTCTTACCTTGGATCTCACAAATAGTCACCATGTGACTGTAGCAAGAAGGAACATGATGATAGGCCTTTCTAGGCTTATACCCCAATCTAGCCTAGTGAATAAGCACCTTCAGCTCCAAGGCCTCAATAATTCCCTGCTCGTACATTCCACAACCTTTTTCAGGCTTATACCCAGCTCTCTTCATCAGTTCTCCCATACCGAAGTGAAGATAACTGTGCCAAATGGGAGGAAGTTTCTCAATTTTACTAATCATAGCAACATGAAGACCTTCCGCCAATTTAGCTTCAGCTTCTATAATAGCCACAACGAAAGCGGGGTCAGCCTCGATAGGTACTAATTTATCCTCATAAATGAGCTTGATTTTCTGATGGAGAGTGAAGGGGACCGCGCCTAAGGCATGGAGCCAAGGTCGGCCGGGCAGTAAAGAGTAAGTAACAGGAATGTTGAGTATCGTGAACCGTACGTTGCTTGTAACACCCTCAACATGACTTCCACTTCAAAGCCCCCAATCACGATGTGTTTTGAATCATCATAAGTCCGGATAATAGTGCTGGATTTCTCAAGCATTTAATCTAATAGTCCTAAGTGAGGAAGGACTTTTAAGGGGTATAGATTCAGGGCCGAGCCATCATCCACCATGACACAGGGGATAATCTTATCGAGGATCTGAATTCGGATGAACAAGGCCCTATTGTGATCCCTACCCTTAAGCGGGAGATCAAAATGGTCAAATACAATTTGTGGTCCTTACCTTAGAAGAATACCTTCTCCGACCCTAGCACACATCTCAATAACAGAAGTGGTCAGAGTAGCTTTCAAATCAAGCAGTCGCTTAATCAATCCCCTACAATGCCCATTGAAGTCAATAATCAGCTGCCAGATACTGTAACGAGTTTGTGTGTTCTTTAGCTAATTAATGAGAGGATAGACCTCAAGGCTTGTCGAAAACGGTAGAGGTGAAGAAGGAGGCCTTGCAGTGGTGCCTATCCTTTTAGGGATTGGGTCTTTATCCAGATGGAGACCACGATCCTTAGGCTGATGCACGACGCCACTCCGAGTAATATTGAGAACATTATCGATGAGGACACTCCGAGTGGCTCGTGTTTTAAATAGATACTGCGGTTCATCAAGGTATGAATCTGGGTCTTGCAACTCATACTTGTCCATACTAAAAAGTTCATTCTAGTCAATCCTGAATAGCTCATTTGGCTTCTCACTAGTAGGCGAATCAACCCTAAATAGCTCGATGCTTGCTGCCTTGGCTACTTTGACTACTACCTCATCTTCATCGGAATAGTCATCCTTTAAAATATAGGAATCTACGATGAAGAGCGGCTTTTTCTCAACTTTCATTCTCTTAGCTATAAATGGCTGAGTTCTAC
This sequence comes from Euphorbia pulcherrima, assembly GCA_947683365.1. Taxonomy (NCBI): domain Eukaryota; kingdom Viridiplantae; phylum Streptophyta; class Magnoliopsida; order Malpighiales; family Euphorbiaceae; genus Euphorbia; species Euphorbia pulcherrima. The sequence goes on along the minus strand of CANTUS010000014.1, from coordinate 37,108,832 downwards.
GGCTTTCTTTCTTTGGCGAATTTGGGTCAATGTCCATACCCTGAATCGAATTAACTCCCAAATTAGCTTGACTGATCAGATTAAAAATTGAGTTAGACGGAAGATCGGAACCGATAACCAAGACTGAATTACTACTTCCCAGCCCTCAAGCAAGGAGATCAAAGATTATGGCTTTTGGCAAGCCCGACTAGATCATTCCCACCTTATTCTCAAAGTTCAACAAAGGGTTGTTAATGGTACGTGGAGCCTTATTAGGTCAGCGATCTTTCCATCACTAACCTTATGCTGAATGGCTGAGAGCAAAGCCTTACAATTGTTGGTTTGGTGACCCACTTAAACATGGTAATTACAGAAATTATTCTTATCCTTGGGTTTGGGGGATTTATACTCTTGAAGGGACTGGATGTAGCCTGCTTCCCTTAAACGCTTAAAGATAACCCGAAGAGGCAACTTGTACGGATTAGTCAAAATGAAAGGAGGATAAGGGGGCTAAACTGTGGCAATTACCGGCAGAGCTTGAGCGACTGCCAGGGGTGCAGCTGGGGCTTGAGAAACTTCTTGAACTATAGCTGGGGCTTTGGGTTTAGCAGGAGCTAGAGCTGATGGCTGGCTGTCATTATTCTTTTTGAACCATGGTTTTCTTGCCTTTTTGCTCTCTGCGCCGCGCTCAATTTTCTCGGCTTTTTCAAAAATAGCCTTGTAAGAGAGGAATGAATCAGTAGCCATTTCTTTATAAAAAATGGAAGAGATCCCTCTAAGAGTTTAACAATCATCTCCTCGAGGCTTAGCTTAGATTTCATCAGAACCTGAGTTGACATACACCGATTAAAATATTGCTTGAAGGTTTTGTTGGGCATTTGGCGGACTCCCTCAAGGTGTTGGAGGGTTATTTCCATCATTGTATTGAAGCCATAATGCACTTTCAAAGCCTTAGAAAGAAGTTTCCAATCAGTGACAATATGCTGAGGCAAAGTATGATACCATTCAAGAGCAGGGTCCCCGAAGGGAACAAGGAAACATTTCAACAAGCACTTTATTACTTAATTTCTTTACACGTATAACTCTTTCATACATAATAATAATGTGGGAAGCAGGGGCACCAAACCTGTCATAATGTGCTATATTCAGCATAGTGAAATTATCACGGACCCAATCCTCCCCTCTTTCGGGTTCCTTAGCAGCCATGAGGCGGTTGATGTAGGCTTAAATCTTTGGTGTCACGCCCGGAGGCTGCGTGACCTGGTCATTGATTGGCTGGTGAGAAAGAGCTGCGGCTTCGGGTGTCGCGCCTAGAGAATGCGCGACCTGGTCGTGGTTGGTCTGAGAGGCCATCATCTAGTAGACAAAAGCAGCTACTTTAGGTGTCACACCTAGAGGTTGCATGACCTGGTCATTGACTGGTGGAGATAGTGGAGGACGATCAGTCAATTGGCTACTAAAAGGATTCTGGGGATAAGTAGTGCCCCTGGGAGTTACAAAAAACTAAGGAGGAGTAAAGGATGGTAAAGGCTGGACTAGTCCACTAGAAGAGGCTGAAAACTGATGAGTGAACACTGGAGGAACAGAGCTCTGAGCAAAAGGTCTCAGATTGAAAGGAATAATCGTCGGGGTTATCGAGGTTTGTAAGAAAGCAGAGGATTGCCCAAACTAAAATGGGCTTACCATGGGCTGGGTTGAGGGAGTTGAGTGAAAAACAGGTGCAATGGGTCTTGTCCCTTCCGGACCGGTCGACATTTGTGCTGAACTATTCTGGGCTTGTATATCTGACTCAGAGACCCGATCAGGATTCCTGTCCTAGAGGGCTTGCTTAACGGCTGCTTGGATAGTGGTTTGGATGGAGGCATGGAATGCATCTGAGTTCAGAAACTGAGCCATAGCACTGGCGAAGTCAAAATTAGGAGGTGGCTGAGATCCTACTCCTGAGATAGGAGTAGGGCCGACTTGCTCCTCAGGCGGAGGAGGGTTTCCATCATTGCTTGGGAAAGACATGGTTGACTGAGAGAAATTCTAACCCAACTGAATCTAATCTGAATCTGACTCCTCACTGGAATCAGTATATGGAACCCCTTTAATTTTTGTGGTAACAACCGTGGTGAGAGAACGACAAATCAGATGGTGTTCTGGCCTTTTCCAAACTAGGGTAGGACGGTAGGTAGCAGATCAGATTATGCATGGAGTGTGTGATGCCATGGATGGGGTGAATGACCTTTATTTAATAATCGATGCATGGTATGTATGGCTGCACGTAGATGTGGTTAGCGATGATGCGGCGGCTTATCCCTCCAACATCCGTAGGATGTTCGTACCCTTCGTCATGCATAGTGATATGTCGTGACTCAACGAGGTACAAAAGAAGTCCTAAGGATGTTGCTAAACCTCTTCCACGAGTGGAGATCGGTAAGGGTAAGTTGATTAAATTCTGGCTCTTGAAGCCGATGCATGGGTGATACATGAGCACGTAGCATATAGCACACAAAGCATCCCTCTTCCGACCTTATGACTCCTGCGTAACGCCTCTTTAGAAGGCTGAAGTTTGGCTTCTTCACTGGTTGGCGAAAGAAGTACATCCCAATTATTTTATTTATTTTGATAGTCCTAAGGGAATGAAGTGCTAAGGCTTGTTCTAACGCGGCTTTGGTATAGGGTTGTTAATGTAGAAGGTTCTCGTTTACCTTGATTCCACGTTACTCAACCACTCCCTAAATAGGTGCGATCGTAGGAGTTTACGTGTTGGTTAAAATGAATGATCCACCCACTAGGTATCCTCAATTCTAAACAGGGCATGAGTGATACTTTTGTGAGCTTCTTGGGTAAAAATGGGGTACCTAATATTACCGAACTATCTACACGCGTAAGGACAAAACGTCATGAAAAATAATGAAGTTTTGATTTGGCCAATGATTTCAATACATCATCAAAATCTTTTAAACTTATTGAAAATTTTAAGTTTAAGTTTAAAGAGATTAATCCCCAGCAGAGTCGCCATTGTGAGCGGATGACGTTTCGAATGGGCTGTGAAGCCGGGCCGAAGGACTGGTCTCCACAAAAATAATGGGTGGGCGTGATGGTGATTGTGAAAATGGTTTTGCATATTTTTATGTTCAAAAGATATGAGATCGAAATCCCGTACTTAAAATAGAGTCGCCACCCGGTTCAACTCAATCGAGAATTTTTGGTACGATTTTCCCACCGGATGGTAGACCATACCTTAAGTAGAGATTTCGAGTTCGGATGATGTTATCTATTTTACATTAGGCCAAGTTAAAATATTTCATTGTTTCTTAATCGGTTGTAATCCACCATATTTATTGTGTTTTTGGTTTGTATGTTGTTAGCGCGTTATCTAGCATGCGAGAAATAAATAATTATTACAAATATCCAACAAATAAAAATGCAGAAAATAAATAATAATTATATTGCTTTTCAAGTCCTATATATTTTTCTATACAATAAATAAAATCCTTGAAGGCCTAGCATTCATCTAACCTAAATCTACCTGCATAAAATGGCTAGCACAAATACGGCACGTTGTTTGAGATATATCTCGTAGCATGCATAGTTAGTAAACAAAACAAGACCCGATTGTTATTTTAACCGGATTGTTTGAGATATAGCTTTTACAATTTATGGAGCCCTGTTGGATGGTTAAAAATGAGATTTAAATGGCGTTTGCGGGAAAAATCTGTTTATCCAAATTTTAGACTTGATTGTTATTTTAACTGGATTGTTAGTGAAAATGCCACATGGTATGGTGTGAGGTCTGTTTTTAGAAAGTTCTGGACCCTCGTCGTTGCATTGTACATCCTAGCTTTGGGAAATTAAACTAGGTCGGAAATAAAATGAAAAAAACTATTGTCCAAAACTCCATACCGCCGGCGGTATAACTGAGGCCGCCGGCGGCATCACTAATGTCGCTGATGATCTTAGTTACACAGGCAGGCCATATGATATTCTGGATATCATAAAGAAAGGGTCCTACAAGAAAATGGGGCCACTAGGGGAAAATGAGGCCACTGGCGGTATCAACAATGCCGCTGGCGGCATGGTTCATACCGTCGGCGGCTTTAATTGCCTCTAGCGACTTCAGTTTCTTGCAGCAGCTGTTTTTGGCCAAAAAGCGACCAAAAGCCCCAAACTAAGCACAAATAGCAACTAAAACACAACAAACAAATAAAAAGAAAGCCTAAGAGTTATGAGACTCAGAATTTTTACCTCGGGGCAGTGAATCCACCTCTTTGTGATTCGTATGACACCTCCGGGGAGCTCAAATGATGATTTGGGAAATAAGGGGTGATTTTAGTCTCTAAATCCTATTTGTAGTGATTTCTAAACTTAAATTGCACCTAATATCAGAGAGTTCAGTACAGAAAAACCAATAAAAGATGGATTGAATTCTCTTTTCTTACCTTTTTTAAACTTTATCCCACTAGAACTAGCTAAAATGCTAAAAAAATCCTTAAGATTTGAGAGGTGGAAGTGTTGAACCCCTAAAATGGTTGGAAATGGCTGCTTATATAGGCTAAAATCCGGCGGAAGTTGTCTTTAATCAATTATCCATCGGACAACGATCAAAAAGGCACACGGCTGTTCTACAACAGAAGGTCATACCGGCGCCAGCATGGATGATACCGTCGGCGGTATCAACGAGGCCACCGACGGCCCCGCTCTCCTGACAAGTCTGAAAAGCAAGCACAAATCGTGCCTAAAATTGGGGAAAAAGCAATAAAATCCGGCCAAAAGCAAATTCAACGGGAAAATTGAATTATTGGGGTCTCTTTTGACTTTTTATGGGTATTTTAGACTGAATTATTTTTTTGGCTGCAAATCATCGGTCTGAGCTACCACCGGACGCGTTACTGGATACGCCGAACTGAATTTTTCCGAAAATAAAATTCGTAGAGAATTTTATATCGGTAATAAAAATTCTAAAAAATAATTTTTATCACGAGGAATAAAATCGAGCATACGTCATCATCGTCTTGCGAGAGGGACTGTAAAATCCTATGCTCACACATACCCTCTGGGAGAAGATGTGAGTTACTAACCTGATAACTCATTTTATCTTGAGATCAGTTGGATCTTTAGCTCTCTGATACCACTTGTTGGTCCCTTTTTGAGTATTAACTAGGGTCAGAGGAGGGTGAATGACCTTTTTTGCGGAATTTTAGACTTTAAAAAGTCTTTATGTAGCGTGCAAGAGATGAGCCGGAAGCTTACTGAGGTAAGATCTGGATAATGCAAATGTTCAATTAAAAATTCACTTAAAATAAAAAAGATTAAAGTAAAGGAGATCAAACACAATCATTTTATACTAGTTCGGCCCCGCCTACGTCCAGTCCCCGGAGTTTCCTCCTCCAAGCTTAAATCCACTAGTGAGGATGATTTCTTTCACAGGGCAGAAATCAAGCCTTTACAAGTTGTCTCCAGAGGTTCCTTCTCTTCCTGATGTTGGATATACCACCACAGCTAACACCTAGCTTGGGTAAGTCCTTTTCACTCAATAATATACCACTTAAACTCTTCCTAGTTCAAGCTAAGTCCCCAATCTCAATACTTACCCTAAGTATGAGATTTTACAATGATTATCTTAACAAGGATTGGTTTTTAAATTCTTCAAGTTATTAACTTGACTTGAGAATTCATACAAACAGATTTTAAGGGTTTAGTTTTTGGAGGGATTTTGACTACTGATCGAAGGGCAGATTTCACAAGGTTATAGCTTTTTCAAATAAACCACCATCTTCTCAAGTGGTGAAGCTTCCCTTTTATAGGCTTGGATCATAAATGTAGCCATTGAGTATATTTGAATCTCCACCGTTGATCAGATATGTGTTGGTGCACCCGGAGCCTTGGATCTTTCCGTTAGACCCAATAAATGTCCCATTTGAATTTGTTGGGATTAGTCTACCAAAGATGTCAAATGTCATTTCTTTGGCTTTTTGTGATCTGCAAACTTCAGTGCAAACTGTCTCTTTTTTAGCTCTACGAGCCTTGCTATTGGTCTAGGTTAAAAAGGTAGTTGCCTTTTTCTCTCTATGTGTGTCAGTCCTTTTTGTCCATTATTGAAATTATGCAAGCTGTAACTTTTTACCTTATCCAAGGCAAAAAGGCGAGTTTGACTTTAGACCAATTCGGAGAGAAAGTTAATATTTGATTTTTCCCTTTGTCTTTTCCTTAAGAGTTGTGCCTTCTGAATTACTTCATGTTTTAACTTTGTTAGACTCTCTTCCAGATGTAATCTTCTCTGGAAGCTATTTTCTTGGACTTAGGAGTTTATTTTCTTTGAGACTTTAACCGGATGCTTGTATTGGGTTTTCTTTCGGATAATTGTTTTCCAACAATGCTAAAAGTGTAACTTGCAAAAGGGAACCACGCAAGGAAACTTCAAAGGATCTAGACAAAGGGAAACCACGTAAGGAAACTTTAAAGGATCTAGACAAAGGGAAACCAAAGCTAGTAACATTAGGAATGCGAGATGACCTAAATGCTTAAGTGCTAACATGCTGAAATAAAGAAGGGAAATCATTCACATGTATGCATGCTTACTGGTAGTGCTTGCCCCGTTATAAATTTGTTCACAATAACCATTCAAGGCAACCATTTTCTATTCACAACAACCATTTGCTTTTCATCACTTTCTTTATTAGTTTCTCTTCTTTAATAATTTAAACCTTTGAACTACTAATTTACTACTTGATTTAATTTCTTTCCTTGCTCCCTGTAAAATACAACCATGTGCTTGCTCCATACTACTGACCAAGACCTAGTGCACTTGCTAGATCGCTCACTTTAGGCAACCAACAAGTTTTTGGCGCCGTTATCAGGGAGCAACGAGTAAGTTTTAAATTTTTTAGTAAATTGGTAGTTTTTAAGCTTGTTTGTCCAGCTTGTGTAGTTCTCTTGCAAAAGGAAGAAGGCTGGAAATTTTCCAGCAAGCTTTTGGAGCAAGAAGCATACGAGTTGAGCAATAAGGAGCAACCATGGCAGATTATGGAACATGTATGCCGCTTCAAAAACTCAAGGAGTTTTCCAAACCTTCTTCATCGGAACACATGTCATGCATAGTGATACTAGATGAGGGAGAAATTTTTGTTTAAATCAAACCCTCCATGATTGAACTTGTCCGTTCAAATGCTAAATTTAAAGGATTTCCTAATAAAGACCTAAATGATCATCTTTATGATTTTCTTGAAATTTGCAATCTTTTTAAAGTTAATCATGGTATTTCCAATGATATTCTCAGGTTAAAGTTGTTTCCTTTCTCACTGCAGGATAACGTGAAAGCATGGTTCAGATCTTTGCAACCGGGTTCAATCACATCTTGGGAGGAGATGGCTGAAGCATTCTTGACAAAGTACTTTCCACCTTCCAATGTTACTAAATTGAGAAATAATATCTCTAGGTTCATTCCATTCAAAAATGAATCACTCCAACAAGCTTGCGAGAGATTTAAGGAGCAACTAAGAAGGGTACTAAACCATGGTTTACCCATGTGGATGCAAGTGCAAATATTTTACAATGGTTTGACTGATGAGAATAAAATCCAACGACAACCCCTTATAAGCAGTGACTTAGAAGAAATGGAGCCCGAATAAATCTTTACCCTCATTGAGAAAGTGGTGAACACAAGTTGCAAATGACATTCCAAGAAAAACTTAAATTTTCCAGAGTCTAAGGTTGTGCAAAAACTTTCAGATTAAGTTTGGGAGTTAGTTAAGCAAGTAAACAGACTCTATAGGAAACCATAGTTTTTTTCCTAGCAACCATAAGAACTAGACTATGTCGGTGTACCAAGGCTCTTTTGAGGTTTATCCTTCTATCATTACCGTCCTATTGAAGAAGGGTGCCTTGGAATATTGCATAACCAAAGGTTTCATTGGCCTTTCTTACGGATTTTCAAACATGGAAGCCATTATTGCTAGTGAATCTACCATTTGATTTTCTTCTTGTAGCACATGTTGATACAAACAATGCCTGAACTTTATCGAAAGGTCCCAAACTACTTCGAGGTAAGGACAAAGTGACTCTTCTTTAATTTTCCAATCTCTTACAATTTTTCGGATAACTAAAGATGAATCACCCAATACTGACACGTCGGTTACCCCTACCATAAGAAGTACTTCTAACCTAAATAGACAAGCTTCATATTTTGCCCCATTGTTGGTGACTGAGAATTCTAGGTGCTTGGACAGTGGGATTATCTCGTTATGGGGACTGACGATGATAACACCAGTCCAGCACCTCATCTATTGACTGCACCATAAAAATACATGGTCTATGAGGACTTTGCTTCCTCTACTACATCTAATTGTTCATTAAGGAACTCCAAATTCTCCATATAATCAGATTCCATTAGTTGACTAGCTAGGAATTCAGCCACGACACGACCTTTGTTGACTTTTCTCGTAACATATTTAATGTCAAATTTGGATAGAAGTAACATCCATCTTGACAACTTTCCGGCTAGAGTTGGTGACTCACATGGGTATTTCATAGGGTCAATCTTTGTGATAGCTTGGATTCGATAAGACTGAAAGTAGTGTCTCAGCTTCTTGGTTAGCCATACTATAGTGACTTTCGCATGCTAACAACTTCTTACTGAAGCAGCAGATTGCATGTTCCTTCTTGTCTTCATATTCTTGGACTAACATTTCCCCAACCGATGTTTCTTCTATGGATAGATACAAAATCAAAGGCTTCCCTTATATTAGGGGTTCAAGAACTGCTGGATTCACAAGGTAAGCCTTGACTTTGTCAAAAGCGACTTAACACTGATCATTCCATACCACTGGTTGCTGCTTTCTCAACAACTTGAATATAGGCCCATGGGATATAGTTAGTCGAGATATGAATCTACTGACATACTGTAGGGAACCTAAGAATGATTGAACTTCTTTCTCAGTTTTTGGTGTGGGTATTTCGTGGATAGGTTTGATATTGTCAGGATCCACCCCAATTCCTCGCTGATTAATAATGTGTCTTAATTGCTTCCTAGACGTAACCCTCTTCTCGAGTAATCGATTTTACTAGCATATCAATGAAGTAAACCTCGTCTTCTTTGTGAATCATATCATGTAGTAAGGTTGTAGCAGCTCTCTGATATGTTTCCCCTTCATTCTTCAACCTAAATGGCATAACTCGAAAGCAATAAACCCCCCATTCAGTGATGAAGGCTATTTTGATTTTTTCAAAAAAATCCATAAGAATCTGATTGTAGCCGAAAAACCCATGCATAAAAGAATACATGGCATCTCTAGTTACACTGTCAACAAGAACACCAATATGCAGTAATGGAAAATCGTCTTTAGGTGTGGCTTAGTTGAGATCCCGATAGTCAACAAAAACTCGGACCCTTCCATCTTTCTTAGCTACTGAAACCACATTTGCTACCTAGGTCAGATACTCAACCACTTCTAAGAACTTGGCTTCAATTTGCTTGGAGATGTCAGAATTAACTTTTGTGGCCCATTCATGTCTCAGGTGACGAAGCTTTTGCTTGACAGGTTTAAACTTAGGATCAGTCGGAATTTGATGTTCGACTATTTCACGATCGACGCTAGGCATATCTTCATAAGACCAAGCGAATGCTACCACGTGGTTTTTCAGGACTTTTATTATTTCATTTTTCTCAATGGGAGACATATCATTTGAAATATATAACAATTTAGGATTTTCATCCGTACCCAAGTTAAGTTCATGCATAGAAGTATCATGTATGCTAAAGACATTATATGAATGCTCAAATAAATGCAGAGTGTCCTTAGGCGAGACATCAAACAAGTAATCAAAATGATTATTTTTTATTGATAAATTAGCCTCATAGGATTTATTGTTCATATCATCAAAAACATCAGAAATGGAAATAAGAAAATTGTCTTAATAAACTAGGCAGCTGACTCTTCAACCTCAATCCTAGCCTCTTCAAACTTGACTAAGACATATTCGAACAAGTCTTCTAATCCCTTTGAAATTCCAGAGTGGGCTGACATGACTGGATAAACTGGTTTGCTTCTCTATCCCCCTCATTGTCGGCATCATATCCAGCATCATCAATGGTAAATCCTTCAATTTCCTCATTTACAATTACTGGTAGGTAAACAATATTTTCTTCTTGAGGCGGTAGCTCTTCTTCCTATGAGGCATCTTCATGTAGTTCCTCTAGTGGTGGAGGAGAAGAAAACCAAGATAGGAAAGCCTCGCTCAATTCATCCCAAAAGAGGCTTCGGGATTGGGGTAGACTTGCATGCCATTCTAGGGCTCTACCGCCAAGAGTCATGGCAAACTAACCAAGCCATTGGGTGATAGGAAGATTAAAATTCTGCATGAATTTCAAGTACTTGTCGAGATGCGCCTTCAGAGGTGTGGTCCCATTGAAATAAAAATCTCTAAGAATATGGATGACTCATGCAGGTGGGTTGATCAGCTCATACTTCCTAGCTTCTTCATTTGCAAATCGAACACGTTCCCACATTTCATCCTCAAGCAATTTCAAGTTCGACTGAGGTTGTCGCGTAAATTCCATATTGAGCTTATCTTTGTAAGCTTTACAAGTACTAGCAAGGCGATTGTGGGCAGAAGATGTTTCAGGCACGGGGCCCTTCCTCATTTTTTTTACGGGTCAATCAGGGTCAACTGAGGGAACTTCTCCTTTTGGGACAATCGAGGCATTAATAAAAGGCAACTGAGGTAACTTGGTAACTCGACCGGGGATTTTAATAAAACGTATTAGAATTGGTACGAAAGAATATAAATCAATTTATAAAACAAAATTTACAAAATGGTGTCAAAAATTTATGGACTAAAATCCATGAATGAAAATATAGAGTCGCTACCTGAATCAGCTCTTCCAAGAAATTCTGGTATAGCATCATTTCCAAGAACAAAATTATAGCCTAATCCAGAGAATCAGGTTCGGACGAATTAATTATTCATTTTGGTTAGCCAAATTAGATTGAAATACAAAAATTATTTATTTGATGTCAGACATATCACCTAAGTTGACTTTAAGAAATAAGGCGAGAAATAGAGATACTCTAATCAAAACGTACCACCTCAATACGGTCATGGCATCATGTTTTATCAGTTACCACATGCTTAAATCACGTAAAATCAATAAAATTCAAATTAGTTTGGGTTTCGGGCAATTATCCTGCAAAACAAGGGTTAAGATGGAAAATGTGCATTCTACCTGAAACAATAGCAGCACCGCCATCATAGACAACGATACTATTTTTCCAACATAATGGTATCGGTGTTAACAAACCTTACAGAATTTATAGAATTGTAGAATATAGAATTAGCAGGCAATTTCAAGTAATTTTAGGAAATTAAAGAGAAGGTAAACAAGAAAATGTACCAGGGGTTGCAAGCAATAATCCCTCGAACACGCTCAATATAATTTAGAGAAATTGACAAAATGAAATTAGATTTAGTCTCAGCTTATATACCTTTTCATTTGGGGAGTGGAATAGCCTCGTGGAGAGCAATAGGATTAAATAATGATTTAAAGGTTAGTAAAGATTAAATAGGCGACAATGAATTCCCCTTTTTAATCTAAGCTTGCTAAAAACTCGGAAATGATCTAGGCAGAACTTCGATAGAAACTTTTTCGGAGCTAATTTTGTACAATGTATTTGATTGCTATCGAAAGTGTGTTTGTAAAACTGATTTTGGCCTTTATTTATAGGTGAAAATGAGAGGTAAAATCGGGAAATGTAATTAATTCTCCAACTAAATGGGAGAATTGAATTTAATTTGGAATAATATCCTGACTAAAAATCGATAATGGTACCATTATTAGGATAGCGGTATCGTTATTGGGTGAATTTTAAACAGGGAATTTGAATTGAGGCGGCAAAAACTGTTTAGAAAATAATAGATAGTGGTACCATTATCTACCGATGACGATACGCTTATTGACTGATTTTCGGCATTTTTCAAAAGGGGTATAAGGGAAAGAATGCTCTTTTTCGAGGCTAACTACCAAAAATCAACTTCAAACCTAACATAATAGGGTAAAGTATAGTATAATGACAATCTTTCATCATCGACTAAGGGCGTTGCGAACTTCCATGCTCACAGACTACCCCTCGCAGGACATAACAGACCGAAGTCTTTATGATCGTGTGAAAGAGAGTACGGAAAAAGGTGAGATACCATACTTAGGGGATATAATCATTGCTCAATTGACTTGCTTTGGAGCAAAAATATTTACCCCTTCAATTAAGAATGATTATATGGAGTGAAAACTTTTTTGGAGATATGTCACTTAGCTTAGGAAATAGTAGTTGGCCCTGCTGGGGAGAAAATATGGCTCCGTGGGGAGTTGATAATTCTATTGGGGATAAAGCGTTAGTGCACCAATACAAAGAAATAAAAACAATCCTTATAAGTTGGAAATATATTCATGCGAATCATCCTTACGATTAGACCCGCCGGTAGGGATGGCAATGGATTTGATATGGATATCCATATCTATATACTTGTATGTAATATATTGTAGAAAGATATTGTAGAATATATTGTAGGATATCCATATCTAATCCATTGTCATCCCTACCCGCCGGGGAATGTGATTTTGGTTGTACAATTCAGGTATCAAGCTTGTAGAAATTTATCGGAGTAATGATCTCTACCAAAAATAATTTGGCTGCTCCGCTGGAGATATAGCCTATAGGAATTCGTCGGACCGATGATCTCTATAAAAATAAAGGATGGTTGTACAATCCGGAGATTGAGCCTGTAGAAATTCACCGGAGTGATGATCTCCACAAACATAAAGTGTGGTTGTATAGTTCTCTCTTATTCTAAAGCAGATTCTCGCTGAGTAGTGCTTTCTTGCTTGAACTTCTTTAAAGCTTGCAAACTAATAGTGTTTTAGCTTTTGAGAAATTCAGGTGTAATCACCAAGTTCTAACGCTTGCCTTCTTGCTCCTTTTATAGTTGGATGGAGAAAGTAGTCATTGAACTTGCTTTGGCATCTTCTGAAATTGACAGCTCATCTATTCACTCATTGCTTCTTCAAATCAATCCATTAAGAGATAGAATCACACCGTTGTGAGATAAAAAAATCAATCCGCTAGAGTGAGATTTGAGCTTCAATTTGAATCCTTTGTCATTTAATGCCTGTGTTTCATTAGAGAGAACTCACTCTGACTTGCTATATGTCATCTTCCCATTCCTTCTGGTAATCTAACATTTGGCAGAGCACGTGATACAAGGTTGTTGATCTGCAGAATTGCCCAAAATGGTAAATGACTTTTTTGCAGCTTGAATATGGAAGACTCTGTCATTTTCTTCATTAAACTGGGTCTTGTCAAGGCATTAATTCTTTTTGTCTTTGTCTCATGAATGTTCTGCAAAAAGTAACACTAAAAGTAAAGATTCCATTTTACCTTAAATGGTAAAGTCAGTAGCTTTGATGGACTCAAAGTAACTCAATGAAATAATGTATCGTAAAGCACATTTGAAACAAAATCTAAATATCAAGCGCTGAGTGAATATTACTTAGTCAGCGACTAAAGTTGCTACTCAGCCCAGAACACTCAGAGTTAAAATAAATAGCTAGGTCAGTGGAGACTCAAAATTCTACCCTTGAATTTACTAACTCCCATAAAACCATAGACTATTTATTTTAACATCATTATTGATTTAATTAACTCAAACTAAACTTAATTGCTATGATCAAAACTTAAGCACTATTAAGTCAGACCACTGAGTCTGTCCAAACTTGTGCTTGGTTCAACAATCTCCCTCATTTTGATCAATGGCAATTAACTGAGCGAGAATTAAATCAATAAGATATATAGATTAGAGTTACCTTATTCTTATGTTTGATATGTCTTTGTTTAGCATCTTCAATTTACTCAGAGTGAATGCTCTAAGTTCAGCATTCCTCAACACTTCTCATATATTATTACAAAGAGATCAATACACACACACATACACACACATACACACACACACACACACACACACACACACACACACACACACACACACACACACACACACACACAGATATATATATATATATATATATATATATATATATATATATATATATGCAGAAGAAAAATATAAGAAGTTAAGAAGATCTTAACTTAGAATAGAATAAGTAATCTTTTCATTAAAATTAATTGAGTACAGATAACAAAGAGTTAGTCTATACTAAGTTTTACAATCAGCTCTAAAGATTACAAAGATTCTATTCTTCTTAGGCATAGGTGGTGTTCCAAGGTTAGCTCGCCTTGATCTTTCTCTCTCTCTTCCTGCTCATGCTTCTCACGATCTTTCTCCCCCATTGCCACTCCATTCAAAATGGCTTGGGATCGATGATCAAACAAGCTCAGAGAATCTTTAAAAGTCTTGAGTTGACCATAGATGTTGGTTGAAAAGTTCTGCACTAACAATTCATAGATTTCTTACAAGATGGCATCATGTTCTCTAAGAAAAGCGAATAAGCCCACTAAAGCACATGATTGAGATTGATTGACCTGATACTGAGTGTGAGCGGGCGGACTTTTTTTTCTTCTGAAGCACGTGAGGTGCGGCCTGCGGGGCGCGCTTCAGTTTGGTGTAGTTTGAGGAAACCGTGACGTTTGGTCTGGTTTGAGAAAATCCAGTTTCCTTAAATGCGGTGGCTTTCGTAGGCCAAAAATGTGATTGTATTAAGAAATATATTTTCACATTTTAATAAGAAAAGATATTTTTAAAATAAAACATTTTACTTTATTCAAAAATAAAATAGAGTAGCCACCCGGTTCAGCTCCATCGGGGATTGTGGTATACTGATCCAAAATGGCATTTTTATACCGAAAAGAAAATGAGATTTTGAGTTTGGACATATAATTACTCATACTGTTCAAATTGTTTGGATTAATTTTAGAATTTTGAAAATTGTGGTGATTTCTGCATTACAACGGCTTTATTTAAGAATTAAATTCAAGAAATAAAACGGGCATTATAATGGCTTAATAAATAGACTTTTTCTACCAAATTTTTGGCAGAGTAACGGTAGCACTTGGGTCTGGGCTCGGAAACTCAGATAGAGTTTCCTCACATTCTGGATGTTTGTCCGTACCTGCGAGCTTAGTTACACATATTATAGTGTAAGTGGCGCCAACGGCTCACTTAACCAAAAGAATGGAATGCAATATGTAAAATGTGTTTTAATGAATTTTAAAGTTGGGCTTAGAGCCAATTACACTCAGTTTACCTTTTCGTATGTCCAGGATGACTTGATAGCCAGTGCAGGACCAAAGTTGTCGAAGATTGTGATTTTGCAGGAAAATAGATTTAACCCAAGTTATGGCTATAATCTTGGATTATTTCTACAAGAAATGTGAAATTTAGATCGTTTTTAGACCGAAGATCACTATAGGATCTTGATCTAAAAAGACCGGAGATTGAGCTTATATCGAGTGTCGGTGATGAAGCTCGAATGTGGAAGTATTTTGACAGAGTTTCGAGACTTTTGGGACTCCTGGAACTGAATAAGGATGCAAAGGTAATTTTGGAAATTTATAAAAGTTTTCGTCTCCGTTGAAATGAGGGGGTGACGCCGTATTTATAATGGGTTGGTAATTAGCCGGTGGGCTAATTACATAGGTACTTAGCCGACGGGCTAATTGCCACTATGACAGGATTTGATTTCAGATCCCGTAAATCCTTGTCAAATCTTGGTAAGATTTGATTTTTTTTACTGTGGATCGGTAAATGGCCGGCGGACTAGTTACCTACATTTGACTAAAGTTTGACTTTTTATTTTTCAGTAGGAAATGCTAAATCAGAGCTTTCCTGGAATGTGGATTTTTGAATTTTAGATTTTGGATGATAATTCGGTCCTTTTTGGCTCTTTTATCTGATCACTGAACGAAATAGGCATTATTCCTCATCGGGCCAGAACGGACCTGTGCTAAGAGTTTGCCCCTGACATACATAAATTTCGTTCTAGAAATTTTGTCATATGCGAAACAAACAAAAATAGTGTGTGTTGTATGTAATGAGTTGAAATATTTTTAATCGACAAATTATGAAACAAAATATATTTTGCCCCTTCGATTAAAAATTTATTAATGAGTTGCATGAGGTTAAAAAATTGACCAGGGGTCGAAATAAATATTTTTGAATTCTTGATGCATGTATGACTGTGTGAAAATAGCTTTCAGGTCCGCTCGATTTGAAAACGATGTAGGAAATGGATGAAAAATGCAAAATTGCAAAAATTTTGAAAATACGTGTAATTAGCCGGTGGGCTAATTACCTATTTAATGGTAACTTTTATAGCCATTACGCGTAAACGTGTGGGATGCGTAAATGCGTGATAGCTGGACAGGTAATTAGCCGGTGGGCTAATTACATAGGTAATTAGTCAGCGGGCTACTTACCAGTCGCCTATAAAAACAACTTGGCTTCCATTTTCTTCACACCAACAATTCTCTCTTCTACTCACTTGCGGGTTTTGCTCTTTTATTTCAAGAATTTATGATTTTGAGCTATTGTCGATGATGATTTCTTTCATCTTCTTTCCTTTTCTACCCTTTCTTTTTAGATTTTACGGGTTTTAATGTGGTTCAAGCTTTATAACATCCGCTTGGATCCGCCGACCGTTCAAGTGACTACTCAGATGTGCTTATTGATGGTGAACAAGTGGAACTTTCTGAGGTTCCAGCCAAGGCTTTGTATAGGCTTCTGCCTGATTGGATGTACCACGGGATCACTCCGAGGGATTTTATCCCGCCTGCTTTGAAGCCTTCCGACCATCTTTCTCGGATTTTGGTAAGCCTTACTATTGTTTTTATTTTACGCAAAGACCTATCCATTTTATTATTCATTTATATATGATTTTATTATTGGGTGATGATTTATTATTTTCAGCAGTTGAGTGATTATCAAAATTTGGTGCGTAATACATGTGTATTCATTGTTCAAGTCACCAAGCATGACGACGCTAGCATTACCCACTTTCATAAGTGGTACAAGGTGTAATACCCCGGTGCCAAGGCTATCATTGATGGGATGTCTTTGGGTAGAATGGTCCAGGATTGCAAGTACGTCAGTCACCACAAGTATCCATACATCCTAGCCAGTACATCTACCTACATCTTAAGCAGGTGGTCCGATACTACCCATACTTTCCGCTTTTACTACGGGGAGTATACCATCACTCCGCTGGATTACTGTGCCATCATAGGTCTACCCTTCCATGGTAATGTGATCCACTTAAATGCTTGGTTCACTTATGATAATTTTAATGCAGAGATTATTGAAGCTTTGATTGGATACTTTGGGGACAAGCTGGGGTGAGTTTCTTGCGATAACCTTATGAATTTTTAGAACTCTAGGGATAGAGGGTATCTGACTACTGTGAGGCTAGAGCTTTCATGGGTGCTACCTTATCGTGGCTGTGTTTTCCCACCGGGGGTTCGATCGTGAATCTCCATATTATGCCGACTTTGATAGATCCATCCTGCTTCGACCAGTACGCATGGGGCCGAGCCACATTGGGTCACCTGTACTGGGCTCTTGACCAGTGCTTGAGGAACAGGATTGACAAGTTCAAGTCTTGTCTCTAGATTGTTTATGTAAGGACTTAACCCTTATCTCTTTTCTTTATGAGTATCTTATCCATTTTTGGTGTTCTGATCTCTTTCTTGACTGCTTGCAGATCTGGTTTTTTGAAATGGGGATCCTTTTGAGGACCAAGCTCATGTAAAGTAATGGTTTCCCGTTCTGCCCTCGACTGCCACATGATTTTTACAGTTGGGAAATGGAGTCCGATTCTGCTCTTTCTACCCACCTCCGTACCCTTTCTTCAGAGCAGGTATGCTTTATGATTGCTTGATTTCCTATAATCGCTATATCTGCTACAATCATTGTATCATTATGTGGTCTTTTCTTTCTCATAGATCAAGACGCAGCCTTGGGGGCATGCTCTTCATTGGCCGGAGGTCATGAGATTGGCTGGGGAGTCTGTGAACACCCAACTGACCTTAGAGACCCCATTCTCTTTGGAGTGTACCTAGGAGATCACATTCAGGGTTGGTATCTTCCTCCCAGATCGCATTCTATTCCTCCTAAGGTGCCTCAATGGGTCTTTTAGCCTCGTTGCTTGCCTGACTTTGCATGATTGGCCATCGAGGGTATTTGTAGCACCTTCCTAGAGCAGGTTGGGGAATACGAGGAGTTCTGCCATCTGCAGCTGCTTGGATGGCTAGATATGGATCCTATTCCTGTTGCGCCTCGATGGGATATCCACAACCCTCCTGATGATGATGATGATCCTTCAGCTTCTGCTCCTGAGGCCTCTACCCCTTCGACTTCTGCCCCTAGCGGCCAGGCTAGATCAGGTTTGCCTAAGGCTGTTCGGATGATGGTACCTTCCCTTTCACTAGCTTGAGTTTTTCCTTTGATTATGACACTTAGTTAGACTTGACCTTATTCTGTTGTCTTTGCAGCATCACCAGGGTAGGGAGAGACCCATGACTACTTCTACCCACATGGGGTGCTCCTCGGCATCATCTGTCCCGTCTCATGGCCCGACGATGGTGGAGGGGCATATAAGGTTCGAGTATCAGCCCCCAATGTTCATGATATACCATCCTGACCTGAGCACTTATACCCCGGTCATCCCACCTTATCTGGATCCTGAGCGTCTGGTGACTTTCTATCTTGCTAGTGCCACTCATGTTAGTCTACTATGTCTTTTCTTTCTTTGACTTTTGATTTTGGATCATGGAAGTGCTGACTTGCTTTGATCTTTCATTCTTATAGGTGCCTATTGCTGACAGCATCTCTAATTAGGGATATATTCAAGGGTATCAGCGCTTTATGATGACCAAAACTCGGACATAGCAGTATGTTTGTTATCTTATTATATTTAATGATGATGCATGGCATGTTATGAAATGCATATGAATGATTTGTGTTGAAATATTGCAGCTGGAGATTTGACGGCTTTGAGCTCAGTTGGGGATGCTTCAAGTGGATGATCCTCAGCAGTAGCCACAGCAGGGGCAAGGCGATCCTCCCAGATTCTTCCCATAGGGCGATTGGATAGGTTTTTCTCTTTCTTTTTCATTTTTCTTTCTTTTAGGCCGTTTGCAGCGCGTCCTTTTATATGAACACACTTTTACATAGATAAAATTTTCTTTATTCCCTCGCTTTGTGTTTCCTTTTCATTGTTGGTCGAGTTTATTGGGGTAGTCTGCCTGATATTGGCAGATTGCCCTATAAACTATATATAGTGAACAGTTATCCTTGTGGAAATTTTGCCATGGAGGGCTACATTTATTTCCATGCTGATCTGAACATTTATCTAAAGAACTTTGATGGTTGGGATCATCTCAGGGTTTGCGGTTTGACGCACATGTAGGAATACTATCGCAACTTTGTGAAGGACAATATGATTCAAGCTGCTATCAGGTTCTGGGATCTTGTTGACAGTGTGTTTCGGTTTAGGGACCATGAACTATGCCCCTTGTACGAGGAGTTCTATGGGCTTCTCCAGTCCTCTGTTGATATGCCTTCGGTTATCCCAGTGCCTCGCCCTGAATTTTCTGATTTATTGATGAATTGTTTTCAGCTTTAATAATTTGGCAGGCGCCGATTGATCTGTGATGAGGGCCTAAGGTTTGATGTGGCCTTCGACATAGTCAGGGGACTTTGTTCTGACGATGCAAGCTAGTTGCCGCTCATATGTTTGCTTCTATTGGGAGTTTTTCTCTGTGAGGTTCCCACTATGGTTTACAGTTTCACCTTTCTGACTATCATTGACCAGATGTTAGAGGGGAAATCTCTAGTTGCAGTTAGTTTAGCTGAGACGCTGATCTTCGTGTGCTCTTCTCAGAGTGGGATTGAAGCTACTACTAGGGGCAGCAGGCTTCTTCTTTAGGTAACCTTTATTTGAGCCTTTCTTTTTGCATGAACCGCCCTTTCGGGTTTTCAATTCATCAGGCTTGCCTTACTTTTTGCCTGGACCGCCTTTTCAAGTTTTCAATCCAGCAGGCTATTTTATTTTATTTTTGTCTTTTTTCTTCTCATTTTTTTCGTTGTTTTCATTTTTCTTTTGTTGATTTTTCTTCTTTTTGTGATTTCTTGTGTAGCTTTGGCTCTGGGACAAGCTTTCTGTGATGTCTGTTCCTATGAGCATGGATTATTATCCGAGTTCCTATTAGGCATGATGCTCTATAGTTCACATCGGTAATCGTTTCCCATAGAGATTTTACCGTTGAGGAGTGGGTTGAGTTTATGGGGAGCCGAGCTGCTGAGGATATCCGTTAGGTTTGCCCTTGGTGGGGAATCACTCATATGACCACTGACGTTGCTATAGATGGTGTGTTCCTTATTGGCCTTTTTAAGATCATCACTTATTCTCCTGGTCACTTGTGTAGATAGTACGGTCGATCTCAGGGGTTTTCTGTATCCCTGTGCACCCTTATTAGCCCAGAGCTTTCCTATACTCAGGTCTATCATCATGATGTGAGATGGATTAGTTGCACTCAGGTTAAGATGAACTACTCTACCCCCTTTGACGTCTATCCTTCCTGGGCTTATCGCATCTGGGTTGCGAGTGTTCGTGGACTGGCTACTCTTAAGGAGAGGCTCCGTGAGCCTAGAAGGCTTCAAAGCTTCCTTAGGGTTTAGCAAGCTTGCCATTATGTGTCTTTTATTCTCGTGGGAGAATAAAGGCACCATGCCTCATTGTTTGTCTTTGTCGCTTCTATTTTCTGTTTGCAATGCACCTTTATGTGTAATAAGGATGAAAAGATGTTATTTGAATGCGTGTTTTGTTAAACAATTCGCAGTTTCCATTTAATGCACTCATGCAGTATTTTTAATATGAACATGTTACTACAAAAGGTATTATATATCATGGAGGACAAATGGTATTTATTTCCAAGAAATGCCCACCGTTGCCTAAGGCTCCAGACGGATTTTACCTAAGGCTCCACTCTTTTATTTTGGAGTCTTTATTTTTGCTCAAGAGCCCTTTCCAGCTCTTGATAGACCTTATTATTATTATTATTATTATATTTTTTTACACGAGATAGCGCTTCAGCTTGTCGTGATTTTCCAGATTCACGAATTCGTTGCCGTCCAGATCTGAGATCTTCACTACCCCTTTACTGAGAGTCTTCTTTATCACGTATGGTCCTTCCCAGTTTGGCTGCAATTTTCTTTGAGCATCTGTATATGTTTTACAAGATTGCTTCAAGACTAAATCGCCCATCTTCAAAGGTTGGCTCGGCCCCCTGACTTTGCGGTTGTAAGCTCTGGCCATGCATTATTGGTATAACTGTAGATTTTCCAATGTGGCTAGTCGCTTTTCTTCGATCAAGGTCAGTTCTTCGTGTCTCGCTTTTGCCCATTTATCTTTGGGAAGTCTGGCTTCAAGGGCTATGCATAAAGACTTGATTTCCATTTCAACGGGCAGTACCATCTCCATCCTATAGACAAGGGAAAAAGGAGTTTGACCCATAGGAGTCTTGACACTAGTTCTATATCCCTACAAGGCATAGGGCAAATGATCAGCATAATCTCGGTAGTTGGAAATCATCTTGGAGAGGATTTTCTTAATTACCTTATTAGCTGCTTCTACAACTCTGTTAGCTTGAGGGCGATAAGGCAAAGAGCGATGATGCTCAATCTTGTGCTTTTCAATAAGATTAGCTGTTTCCCCTTGGAACTACACACCATTGTCACTCATCATATGTTGAGGAATGCCATACCTAGCGAAGATGTGTCATTGAATAAATTAAGCCATTTTCTTGGCCGTGATGCTTGTATATGATTCCACTTCAACCCACTTAGAAAAGTAATCGACCGCCACTATAATGAAGTGATGACCATTGGTTAAATAAGGCCTTATTTCACCAATGATGTTAATGCCCCAGGCCGAGAATGGCCAAGGTGTTGTTAAGCTTTGTAATGTTGTTAGTGGTAAGTGGCTCATATCCCCGTATATATGACAAGCATGACTAGTCTTTGCTTCTTGAATACAATCAGCTAGCATGGTTAGCCAAAAGTATACCATTCTTTGGATCTTCTTTGCCATCATGATGCCGTTCATGTATGGACTGCAGTCTCTCGAATGTACTGCTTCCACCACCTATTCAGCTTCTCATTGTGTCAGGCATTTTAGCAGTAGGCCGTCAAAGGTCCTCTTGAATAGATCTCCTTTAACTAGGTGGAATTGCACAACAAGCTTTTTCAACATATTTCTATTAGAATCCGCAGCCTCAGTTGGGAATTCACTATTTTCCAAGAACTTGATGATATCAGAATACCAGGGAGTTCCTTCTTTTGCGGTGTATTTTATAGTGCGGACATAGTTAGGAGATCAGGCTGTTTCCATAACAAGGGGTTTAATTGGTTGCTTTTGGGGCACTTCCCATATAGAGGCTAAAGTCGCTAATGCATCTACCATCTAATTTTCCTCGCGGGGCATTTGACTAAATTTGCATTCACTGAACATCGTGGCTTTTCTCCATACAGCTTTTAAGTAAGGCCTGAGGGATTCCTCCTTTAGTTCCCAGTCCCCTGTGACATGCTTGATGACTAAATCTAAATCACCGATAATTTTAACCTTGTCCGCTCTGAGAGTGATTAGGGTAGACATCTCGAACAAACAGACTTCATACTCTACCACGTTATTCGTGGTGAAAAATTCTAAGCATTTTGATAGAGGTATGAGTGCTCTATTTGGAGTAAAGATGATAACTCCCAAGCCGACTCCTCGCTAGTTGATGGTGCCATTAAAGAATATGGTCCATTTTCTTGGGTTCTCTTTGGTGCCTGCGAGACATTCGTTGGGAAACTGTAGGTTTTCTTGTTCTCCTTCCTCGAGTGGTTGGTTTGCTAGGAATTTGGCCACTGCTCTACCCTTGATGGTCTTCTTTACTACGTACTCAATATTAAACTCTGACAATAATAAGAGCCACCTTGCCAGTTTTTCGGTTAGTGAGGGAGACTGATATAAGTACTTTATTGGATCCACTTTCGCGAGTTTTTGGATTCTGTATGATTGGAAGTAATGTCTGAGCTTTCTGGTGAGCCAAACCATGGCGGAGCAAGTCTTTCCCACGATGGTGTATCGAGTCTCATACTCCGGTAATTTCTTACTAAGGTAATAAACTGCATGTTCCCTCTTATCTTCATGTTCTTGAACAAGCATGGCCCCCACAGACATTTCTTCCACCGTCAAGTAGAGAATGAGTGGCCTTCCGAGAATTGGCAATTTTAGTGCCACAGGGTTCATTAGGTAAGCTTAAATTCTATCAAAGGCTTCCTGACATTAGCTGTTCCACTCTATCGGCTGCTGTTTCCTCAAGAGTTTGAAGATAGGCTCACATGTGGTGGTCAATCGTGCTATAAGGCGATTGACGTACTATATAGAGCCCAAGAAGCTTCTTACTTCTTTCTCAATTTTTAGCACTGGCATTTCCCTGATAGCATTAGCCTTGTCGGGGTCCAGTTCTATGCCTCTTTGGCTAACCATGTGCCCTAGTAATCTGCCTAATGTGACGCCAAATATGCATTTTTTTTGGGTTCAAACGGAGGTTTTACTTCCCAATCCTTATGAGGAATTATTCTAACACTACTGGGTGTTCTTCTGGTGTAATAAATTTGACAAGCATGTCATCCACACAGACCTCAACTTCCTTGTGGATCAAGTCATGTAGCAAGGTCGTGAATGCTTGCTGGTAGGTTGCCCCTGCGTTCTTGAGTGGGAAAGGCATTACTCTAAATTAATAAGTTCCCCACTCTGAGATGAAAGCTGTTTTGAACTTGTCTATTACGTTCATTAGGATCTAGTGGTATTCCAAGAATCCATCCATAAAGGAATACATGGCTGCTTTTGCCGCGTTATCTACCAAAACATCGATGTGTGGTAACTAGAAATCATCCTTAGGGGTAGCCTTATTCAACTCCCTGAAGTCAACGCAAACTCGGACATCACCATTCTTCTTGGGTTTGGGGACTACATTGGATAACCAAGTGGGATACTTGACAACTTCGACAAAATTTGCCTTGATCTATTTTTCCACCTCTGCTTTGACCGTTTTGGCCCATTCTGGAGGCATCCTTCTCATTTTTTGCTTCACCAGCCAAATTTTTGGGTCCGTGGGGATCTTGTGCTTGACAATGTACAGGTCAAGTCCAGGCATATCCTTGTGAGACTAAGCGAAGGCTAAAATGTGACTTTTCAATACTTTTATCAATTCTCTCTCTTGTTCGATGGGCAATTGATTGGAAATGTATACCATTTTTTAGGTCATCTTTTGTGTTTAAGTTAATTTCTTTTGTAATATCATTATTGATGTTAAAAATGCTAGATGAATGCTGGAATGGATGTATGGAATCGTAATCAGAAACACAATCCACATAAATAAAGTTCTTCATCTTATTATCATCATAAAGTACATTATTCATTTCAAACAAGCTGGAAATAGAAACAAAAGACTCATCCTCATCAGTAGGGTCTAGCTCTACTACGGATGATTCTCCTATAGCAGCTGGCTTCAATAGGATGTCCTCGTCATCTTCCTCCTATACCTTTGCTTTGCCTTTCATAGTCGTGAACATGTTCATGACTGTTTGGTTCAAGCTACCTCCCTTGCTCCTCGCTTCCTCTATTATCTTGAGTTGTGCCTGAAGGTGCTTGGTTAGGGTTTCGAGGATTTCTTCCTCTCTACTTAACTTCTTGACCTTCTTTGGGTGTACCTATTCGTCATTCTTAGTCTGATCCGGGATTGCCCCTACATCCGGCTGGCGACTGGCCTTCTTTATGGAGTTTTTGCCATTTATGCTATAGTTGACTACATCTTAGAATTTCTCAAACCCCAGAATGGTGTTCCCCTGATGAGTAACAGGCTCTGGTGAATAACTCTTTGAGAGCCTATGTAACCGAGTCCCATGGGCTTCCATTCTCCAGCCCCTATATTGAAGGTTGGCAGTCCCTATTCATAGGCACTAATCATTTTCCAGGAGTGTGGTGCTTCTACATATATCCCTGAATCCATAGGCCCTAGTACACCTCTGATTACTTGTTCGCTTCCTGGCCGATTGTGGCTGTGGTGAACCCTTTCATGTTACTTTCTTCCATCTTTAGTGCTGCTACCACCGAGGCTTAGTCAGCTTCCAGGGTAACAATCTTCTTGCAGAATAGGATCTTAATCTTCTGGTGCAGGGTGGATGGGACTCCTCCCAAAGCATGGAACCATGGTCTCCCAAGTAGCATAGAGAAAGTCATCGGGATATCTATGACCGTGAAGAGTACTATAGATGAGATTTCATCGATAATGACTCAGCCTCCAATTTACCGATGACGGTCCTCTTGGAATTGTCATAAGCTTTAATGACTGTTGTGGACTTCTTTAGGTTCTCCTCGGTCAGTCCTAGAATCGGCAGAATATCTTTCGGACAGACATTTAGTGATGAGCCATCGTCGATCATTATGCAGGGCATGATGCGCTAAAAGACACTAGCCTTCAAGTAGAGAGCCTTATTGTGGCAAATGCCTTCATTAGGTAGATCTAAGCTTGAAAAGACAATGTCGGGATAATAGTGCTAGTCTCGTTATTAAATAGCGCACAGACCTGCTCTGGGGATGCCAGAGGAGACGTTTCAATTTCCATTAGCTTTTTAATGATAGCGAGCCTGTGATCTTGAGATCCCAGGATTAGGTCCCAGATACTTATCTTAGTTGTAGTAGCCTTTAGTTGATCCACAATCAGGCTTTCTACCTGTTCCAAGGAATTAACAAAAGTGGGAGGTATTGGAGGTGCAATTCTTGGTGCAACTGTGGCTACTGATTTAGTGACCTTTCCTCCTCTAGTGATAGGAATGACCACCTAGATTGGCGAGTTTGTTGTTTCAAAGACCTCAAATTCGTCAAAATACTCATCGAGGGGTATTTCTCCCAAGTCGATTGGCTTATTCATAGAAGCCGGTGCCCTAGCGGCAAAGGGCCACTGTATGAAGAGAACCTTTTCACTCTGCTTTTCTAGAACGAAGGGGTTCTCTTGTAAGATTTGGCAAATGAAAGGATTGGATTCTGGCCTGATCATATGCACAGACGAGGAGGCTCCATCAGTTGGTTCATTTTCGCTAAACAAATCTAGCATATCATCATAAAGAACAGGCGTATCATGGTATTTATTTGTAGATCATGGGTATTCCTTGGCCGATTCTATTAATGTTGGAAAGGCGACATTGGTTGCTTCCCATTCCCAGTACAGCAAGGGGTTCCGGTGCCTGTCTAGTTTGGGGGTTGTGTCTTCCGGTGGGTCAACCCATGTGAAGTAGTCGATGAATTACTTAGCCAGAATGTTCTAGAACAACTTTTGGTAAAACATCTGCCCTTCATACCAAATGACTGCCTTTTCTCGGAGAGTCCAACAGAACCTTTCGGGCCGATGGGTATAGTGAATGTACCCGTTGTTCATCATTTGCATAAATTCACGGATGTGAGGGCGTGGCCTCATATTTCCATTGTAGAATATGGGGTAAACTTCCCTTAAGTCTGGACTCCAGATTTGACAACTGTTTTAAGCTAGTTCATTCTT
This sequence comes from Euphorbia pulcherrima, assembly GCA_947683365.1. Lineage (NCBI taxonomy): Eukaryota > Viridiplantae > Streptophyta > Magnoliopsida > Malpighiales > Euphorbiaceae > Euphorbia > Euphorbia pulcherrima. The sequence continues at coordinate 37,082,262 of CANTUS010000014.1, read as the reverse complement.
TGCATGAGTTCTCTCCATAAAGTATTCATGGGATGGCTCTTGCCCCTCGTCCCAGATCATATTAATGACATGTTTGCTATCTGAGTCGAAGTCCGTAAAGTCTCGGGAATCGTCAGTTATTGTAGACTATAAGGCGCCCGGGGAGTCATGCTCTAAAGAAGAGGCGTAGCTCTTAGCACCGTCATAATCAACCATCATGCCATTGGGGAAGGGAGCTGTATACTTGAAATCTCCCGGTAAGCAATTTAGCTCGTCAATCAAGAAATTCTCTAATTCATACCCCAAGTTATCCACTTTGCATTCATCTTTATGATCTGATTCATTAGAGTCAACAAATTCTTCCACCTCTTCATCCAAATCTTCGAAAGGTTGTGGTTCAAAGATCCAGTTTAGCCCGTGCTGAGCTGGGATATCATTATAAAAATCTTCTTCTGGATCCTCTTCGGGGGTCCTCCTCAGGATCTTCTTCAAGATCTTCATCGGGATCCTCCTCGAGATCTTCCTCGGGATCCTCCTCAGGATCCTCTCCTGGGTTTTCTTCTGCCACATTTGGCTCAGGTTTGACTCCTTCTATGGCTATATGGAACTTATATACCATAGTTTGTATGCTGGTGAATGTTTCCTCCATACGGGCACCATATGTTGTAATGTCAGTGCAGATTTCTCCAAACGGGTCTTGTGCACCTCCATCTAGATTCAGGCTGAGATACCTCTGCTGGTCCACGTGGTTACTCCATGATTATTCAGGATTATATAGTTCTTGGATTTCTAGATGTGCTGCCCCCTAAGAGCTCCCAAATTCAAACAGACTCATTCTGACATATTTGGGACTTATGTAATCTAGATGAGTGTACATAGGAGTTTATGGAGGAGGGATATTTTACCGGCTGGTATTATGCCGGTCTACCTGCGGCGCTAACCACCACCAAAGCTCATCCGAGTATAGCTGATATGCCCTGAAGTAGTGCAGGAAAGATCTTTCCATAAAGTACCAGTTCTAACATCCTTCCAGTGGCATTGCATCATACCAGTCCATGGGTGGGCCTCCTAAGAATCAGGGAAACTGTGGTGCGAAACCCATCATGGCTATTCCTTATTCATGCATAAACCAGAGAAATTCATCCAGATGTTCATTCGGATCTGAATATCCATGATATATGAGATGTGGCGGTATAAGATATCGGTCCAGCCCTTCTCTCCTCATCCTCAGGATATACTGGTTGACTATGTAGATGATATCCATATTGTCAAAGACCGTATTGTCCCCCCATCCTATGTCATCCCGAAAATTATTTATTACGTCAATACCATATTTATCAGCCTCTACATGAACACTTATGGCATTTACCGTAGCTTGGAAGTTTAGCATCGGATTAGTCTGAGTGCTTGGCTTCTTCTCAGGCTCTTTTATTTTTCCATCGGTTATCATCTACTGTAGATATTTTAGTAGTCGAGCTCACTCATTAGTGCAGTGCCCTTTGGTTATATGATAAGCACAGAAGTTGTCTCTGTCTGCCACGGTAGATGGAGTGAATAGCTTGATGCTCTAGAGTTGATCACATTTTCTCAGCTTGGTGAATATCTGGGATAGTGATTCTACCCATGGGGAGATGGACTGGTGAGTCTGTACTTGGGTAACTGCTGCGACTTTAGGAGCGACTTTTGAGGATTTGAAGGTGCCTTATTTGGAAGAACCACCTTTCTCCCAATATTGAGGTTTATATAAGCTTACTGTTCTTGCTTGTTTGTTCAATCTTCTTCTTCATATTTTTCAAGCCTCTTGGCATAGTCTACCACATCATTGAAGGTGTTGAACCTTTTCATCTTCATTTCATCCCGATATTTTGAGCTAGAGCCTTTGACAAGCTTTACTATCAGGGCGTCTTGGTCAGGTGCCCCGATTACAAGAACGCGCATAGGCATCCACCTTAGATAAAAAATTTTAAAGGACTCATCCGGCTATTTCTTAGTTCTTTCAAGATCTTACATAGTAGTCTTGGCCTTCAGATTGAAGGTATAGTTTTCAAGGAACGTCGAGTATAGCTTGTTCCAATCAGACTTTACATCGGTTGGTATTCTCATGTACCACTCAGAGGTGGGTCCTTGAAGAGTTGCTTGAAATAGATTGACTATATGAACCTTAGGGATGTTCATGCTAGTCAAAATTTGGAGGTAACTCTCCATGTACATGTGGGGAGGTCCGGTGCCAGCATATGAGCCATATAGGGCATCACAAAGTTAGCCGGAAGGGCTTCTCACTCCTTAGATAGGAATTGATCAATATCCACGTACTGCTCTATAGAGGGGGCAACAGATTTATCCTTTGCTGGAGAAAGTTTCTCCATGTCTGCCATCTTTGCTTTGAGTACGGCTATTTCGGTTTCTTATTCTTGGGTTTTTTGAGCATTAACAACGCTCAGCCTTTCCTAAATATCATGAAATTTTAGGGCATCAAGAATCCTCCTAAGGGACTGGCCAACTACATCATCGTCTACCACTGCGGTTTTGGGTTTTAGATCAGAGAAAAATCCAGCTGGAGATTCGACCAGTGGTGGGGGTGTGACTTTTAGACAGCCCATAATGCGCCTCAACCTGCATCTCTCTCACTTCCAACCTGATAGGGTAAGAGATCAAGTGTTAGTAAGTGCATTGGGCGTGGCTCTGGGCCTTTCTCACCTTGTTCATGGGCGAATGAATGAATGTATGAGTGATCAAATGCATGGATGAATGATGGAGATGTATAATCAAATTAAAAAAGGTTCGGGCATATACTAATCGCTTGAGGAGCAATTGATAACTTGCGATATTCATGGAATATTGCAAAAGCACGGATCAAGGACAAAGGGCCTGAGTCAGATCAGACTCAAAAGCCTGAGGGCGAATTGACTCGCTTGTCAAAGGTGGGTCGACTCATTGGTCCAAAGGGTGAGATGACACCTAGGGTCAGTCAAAGGGTTTTTGCTCATTGGTCCAAGGGTTGAGCTGACACTGGTCACTCCAAGGGTTTTGACTCATTGGTCCAAGGGTTGAGATGACACTAGGGTCACTCAAAGGGTTTCAACTCATTGGTTCAAGGAGTGAGCTGAGACTAGGGTCACTCAAAAGGTTTTGACTTATTGGTTAAAGGGTTGAGCTGACTTGCTGGTAACTCAAAGGGTTTTAACTCATTGGTCCAACGATTGAGCTGAATCGCTGGTCACTTAAAGGGTCTTGACTCATTGGTGCAAGGGTTGAGCTGACACTAGGATCACTTAAAGGGATTTGACTCATTGGTCTAAGGGTTGAGCTGACTCGCTAGTCACTTAAAGGGTTTTGACTCATTGGTCCAAGGTTTGAGCTGACACTAAGGGCACTCAAAGGGTTTTGACTCATTGGTCAAAGGAGTGAGTTGACACTAGGGTCACTCAAAGGGTTTTGACTCATTGGTCCAAGGGTTGAGCTGACTCGCTGGTCACTCAAAGGGTTTTGACTCATTGGTCCAAGGGTTGAGCTGACACTAGGGTCACTCAAAGGGTTTTGACTCATTGGTCTAAGGGTTGAGCTGACACCGGGATCACTCAAAGGGTTTATGTCTTTCGGCTCGTGGGTTGAGCCTCGGTGGACTTACTAGTTTTGGTTAATTTTGGCTCATGTGTTGAGCCTACATGGACTCACTGGTCTTGATTATTTCGGCTCATGGGCTGAGCCTTGGTTGACTCACTGGTCTTGGTTATTTCAGCTCATGGGTTGAGCCTAGGTTAACTCACTAGTCTTGGTTATTTTAGCTCATGGGTTGATCCTAGGTGGACTCACTAGTCTTGATTATTTTGGCTCTTGGGCTAAGCCTAGGTGGACTCACTGGTCTTGATTATTTCAGCTCATGGGCTGAGCCTAAGTTGGCTCACAAGTCTTGATTTACTTCGGCTCATGGCTGAGCCTAGGTTGACTCACTGGTCTTGGTTATTTCGCTCATGGGCTGAGCCTAGGTTGACTCAGTGGTCTTGATTTATTTCGGCTCATGGGCCGAGCCTAGGTGGACTCACTGGTCTTGATTAATATAATGGCATGGCATATGTTAATGTCATGGCTGCGTAAAGATGTGGTTAGTTCCCACACAATCATGATGCTTATGATGTTCATTTTCAGTTTATTTATATTTTAATAAACTTGCACATGTAGCAAACCATTAGATCGTGCCTACCGCCCTTTTAACTTCGTTGGGTTACTTAGCTTTGAAGCCAATAGGGGACTTAGCGAAGTCTACTCGCGTGCACTCAAGGCTTCTGGGTAGGCCTATGAGAAAGTGGCTAGGGTTCATCTATATGTGGGTTTTAGTCTCAGGATTAGGTGCAATTTGGGGTACCCTGCACCTTTATGTACCAAGTCCCAGTGGCCCTAAGCAAACCAAAGGAAGCTTTTCCACATATAATATATGTAGGTAGTCTTGCCCTTAAGCGAACAAGGTCATCGTACGTTATGCAAGGGGTGTGATTGGATCTATACCCCTCAAGCCCTAAGCGAACTTGGAGATACTTCACCAAAGGACACCTAAATTGGTGTAGGGGTAAAGAATGCAGATGCTATGCAGTCCTAAAATTTGTGTATTGCAAGAATTATGACAAATTACATGATTCAAAAATGTAATTTGAACAATATTTTAATTATTATGTCAAAGAAAGAATTTTTTTTTTAAAAAATAGGTTTTTATAAAAATAATTGTCCCTAGCAGAGTCGCCACTATGAGCGGGCGGACCTTTTTTTTTTCTTTGAAAGCACATGGGGTGCGGCGTGCGGGGCGCTCTTCAGTTCGGTGGAGTTTGAGAAAACCGCGGCATTTGGTCTGGTTTGAGAAAATCCAGTTTGCTTAAATGCGGTGGCTTCGTAGGCCAAAAATGTGATTATATTAAGAAATATATTTTCACATTTTAATAAGAAAAGATATTTTTAAAATAAAGCGTTTTACTTTATTCAAAAATAAAATAAAGTCGCCACCCGGTTCAACTCCACCGAGAATTATGGTATACTGATCCAAAATGGGATTTTTATACCAAAAAGAAAATGAGATTCTGAGTTCGGACATAATAGTTACTCATATTGTTCAAATTGTTTGGATTAATTTTGGAATTTTGGAATATGTGGCAATTTCTGCTTTACAACGGCTTTATTTAAGAATTAAATTCAAGAAATAAAACGGGCATTATAATGGCTTAATAAATAGACTTTTTCTACCCAATTTTTGGCAGAGTAATGGCAGCACTCGGGTCTGGGCCTAGAAATTCGGATAGAGTTTCCTCACATTCTGGATGTTTGTCTGTACCTGCAAGCTTATTTACACATAATATAGTTTAAGTGGCGCCAACGGCTCACTTAACCAGAAGAATGGAATGCAATATGTAATAATAAAGAAATAAAAATGTGTTTCAATGAATTTGAAAGTTGGGCTTAGAGCCAATTACCCTCAGTTTACCTTTTCGTATGTCCAGGATGACTTAAGAGCCGATGCAGGACCGAAGTTGCCAAAGATTGTGATTTTGCAGGAAAATAGAGTTAGCCCAAGTTATAGCTATAATCTTAGATTATTTCTACAGGAAATGTGAAATTTAGGTCATTTTTAGACCGAAGATCACTGTAGGATCTTAATCTAAAAAGATCAGAGACTGAGCTTATACCGAGTGTCGGTGATAAAGCTTGAATCTGGAAGTATTTTGACAGAGTTTCGGGACTTTTGGGACTCCCGGAACTGAAAAAGGGTGCAAAGGTAATTTTAGAAATTTATATAACTTTTCGTCTCTATTGAAATGAAGGGGTGACCCCGTATTTATAATGGGTTGGTAATTAGCCGATGGGCTAATTACATTGGTAATTAGCTAGCGGGCTAGTTACCACTCTGACAGGATTTGATTTCAGATCCCGTAAATCCTGGCCAAATCTTGGTAAGATTTGATTTTTTTTACTTTGGATCGATAAATAGCCGGCAGGCTAATTACCTATGTTTGACCAAACTTTGACTTTTTGATTTTTCAGTAGGAAATGCTAAATCGGAGCTTCCTTGGAATGTGGATTTTTTAATTTCGGATTTTGGATGACAATTTGATCCTTTTTGGCTCTTTTGTCTGATCACTGAACGAAATAGGCATTATTTCTCATTGGGCAAGAACACACCTGTGCTAACACTGAGCATTAAGTCCTTCCTTGGATATCTAGGTGAGACTGGCCAAACCTTTGCCTGATTATTCTCTTTGAGAATCCGCTCTAGCATGGGAGTGCTTCTTATATGAGTAGTGACTTCTTAATGAATCTGATCAGGTTCGGACGAATTAATTATTCATTTTGGTTAGCCAAATTAGATTGAAATACAAAAATTATTTATTTGATGTCAGACATATCACCTAAGTTGATTTTAAGAAATAAGGCGAGAAATAGAGATACTCTAATCAAAACGTACCACCTCAATACGGTCATGGCATCATGTTTTATCAGTTACCACATGCTTAAATCACGTAAAATCAATAAAATTCAAATTAGTTTGGGTTTCGGGCAATTATCCTGCAAAACAAGGGTTAAGATGGAAAATATGCATTCTACCTGAAACAATAGCAGCACCGCCATCATAGACAACGATACTATTTTTCCAACATAATGGTATCGGTGTTAACAAACCTTACAGAATTTATAGAATTGTAGAATATAGAATAAGCAGGCAATTTCAAGTAATTTTAGGAAATTAAAGAGAAGGTAAACAAGAAAATGTACCAGGGGTTGCAAGCAATAATCCCTCGAACACGCTCAATATAATTTAGAGAAATTGACAAAATGAAATTAGATTTAGTCTCAGCTTATATACCTTTTCATTTGGGGAGTGGAATAGCCTCGTGGAGAGCAATAGGATTAAATAATGATTTAAAGGTTGGTAAAGATTAAATAGGCGACAATGAATTCCCCTTTTTAATCTAAGCTTGCTAAAAACTCGGAAATGATCTAGGCAGAACTTCGATAGAAACTTTTTCGGAGCTAATTTTGTACAATGTATTTGATTGCTATCGAAAGTGTGTTTGTAAAACTGATTTTGGCCTTTATTTATAGGTGAAAATGAGAAGTAAAATCGAGAAATGTAATTAATTCTCCAACTGAATGGGAGAATTGAATTTAATTAGGAATAATATCCTGACTAAAAATCGATAATGGTACCATTATTAGGATAGCGGTATCGTTATTGGGTGAATTTTAAACAGGGAATTTGAATTGAGGCGGTAAAAACTGTTTAGAAAATAATAGATAGTGGTACCATTATCTACCGATGACGATACGCTTATTGACTGATTTTCGGCATTTTTCAAAAGGGGTATAAGGGAAAGAATGCTCTTTTTCGAGGCTAACTTCCAAAAATCAACTTCAAACCTAACATAATAGGGTAAAGTATAGTATAATGACAATCTTTCATCATCGACTAAGGGCGTTGCGAACTTCCATGCTCACAGACTACCCCTCGCAGGACATAACAGACCGAAGTCTTTATGATCGTGTGAAAGAGAGTACGGAAAAAGGTGAGATACCATACTTAAGATGTCTCTATAGGGGATATAATCATTGCTCAATTGACTTGCTTTGGAGCAAAAATATTTACCCCTTCAATTAAGAATGATTATATGGAGTGAAAACTTTTCTAGAGATATGTCACTTAGCTTAGGAAATAGTAGTTGGCCCTGCTGGGGAGAAAATATGGCTCCGTGGGGAGTTGATAATTCTATTGGGGATAAAGCGTTAGTGCACCAATACAAAGAAATAAAAACAATCCTTATAAGTTGGAAATATATTCATGCGAATCATCCTTACGATTAGACCGGCCGGTAGGGATGGCAATGGATTTGATATGGATATCCATATCTATATACTTGTATGTAATATATTGTAGAAAGATATTGTAGAATATATTGTAGGATATCCATATCTAATCCATTGTCATCCCTACCCGTCGGGGAATGTGATTTTGGTTGTACAATTCGGGTATCAAGCTTGTAGAAATTTATCGGAGTAATGATCTCTACCAAAAATAATTTGGCTGCTCCGCTGGAGATATAGCCTATAGGAATTCGTCGGACCGATGATCTCTATAAAAATAAAGGATGGTTGTACAATCCGGAGATTGAGCCTGTAGAAATTCACCGGAGTGATGATCTCCACAAACATAAAGTGTGGTTGTATAGTTCTCTCTTATTCTAAAGCAGATTCTCGCTGAGTAGTGCTTTCTTGCTTGAACTTCTTTAAAGCTTGCAAACTAATAGTGTTTTAGCTTCTGAGAAATTCAGGTGTAATCACCAAGTTCTAACGCTTGCCTTCTTGCTCCTTTTATAGTTGGATGGAGAAAGTAGTCATTGAACTTGCTTTGGCATCTTCTGAAATTGACAGCTCATCTATTCACTCATTGCTTCTTCAAATCAATCCATTAAGAGATAGAATCACACCGTTGTGAGATAAAAAATCAATCCGCTAGAGTGAGATTTGAGCTTCAATTTGAATCCTTTGTCATTTAATGCCTGTCTTTCATTAGAGAGAACTCACTCTGACTTGCTATATGTCATCTTCCCATTCCTTCTGGTAATCTAACATTTGGCAGAGCACGTGATACAAGGTTGTTGATCTGCAGAATTGCCCAAAATGGTAAATGACTTTTTTGCAGCTTGAATATGGAAGACTCTGTCATTTTCTTCATTAAACTGGGTCTTGTCAAGGCATTAATTCTTTTTGTCTTTGTCTCATTAATGTTCTGCAAAAAGTAACACTAAAAGTAAAGATTCCATTTTACCTTAAATGGTAAAGTCAGTAGCTTTGATGGACTCAAAGTAACTCAACGAAATAATGTATCGTAAAGCACATTTGAAACAAAATCTAAATATCAAGCGCTGAGTGAATATTACTTAGTCAGCGACTAAAGTTGCTACTCAGCCCAGAACACTCAGAGTTAAAATAAATAGCTAGGTCAGTGGAGACTCAAAATTCTACCCTTGAATTTACTAACTCCCATAAAACCATAGACTATTTATTTTAACATCATTATTGATTTAATTAACTCAAACTAAACTTAATTGCTATGATCAAAACTTAAGCACTATTAAGTCAGACCACTGAGTCTGTCCAAACTTGTGCTTGGTTCAACAATCTCCCTCATTTTGATCAATGGCAATTAACTGAGCGAGAATTAAATCAATAAGATATATAGATCAGAGTTACCTTATTCTTATGTTTGATATGTCTTTGTTTAGCATCTTCAATTTACTCAGAGTGAATGCTCTAAGTTCAGCATTCCTCAACACTTCTCATATATTTCTACAAAGAGATCAATACACACACACACACACACACACACACACACACACATACACACACACACACACACACACACACACACACACACACACACACACACACACAGATATATATATATATATATATATATATATATATATATATATATATATATATATATATATATATATATATATATATGCAGAAGAAAAATATAAGAAGTTAAGAAGATCTTAACTTAGAATAGAATAAGTAATCTTTTCATTAAAATTAATTGAGTACAGATAACAAAGAGTTAGTCTATACTAAGTTTTACAATCAGCTCTAAAGATTACAAAGATTCTATTCTTCTTAGGCATAGGTGGTGTTCCAAGGTTAGCTCGCCTTTCTTGAAACACTTACTGATCCTATCTTGATTTCTTATCCTTGGGCAGCATGATCTCCTTGCCTTTCCTCTTTCTAGTTTCATTATACTCTCTCTGAATGCGCTTTAGATCCTTGGATAAATTGTATGAAAAATCAGCTACCCTTGATCTTTCTTTCTCTCTTCCTGCTCATGCTTCTCACGATCTTTCTCCCCCATTGCCACTCCATTCAAAATGGCTTGGGATCGATGATCAAACAAGCTCAGAGAATCTTCAAAAGTCTTGAGTTGACCATAGATGTTGGTTGAAAAGTTCTGCACTAACAACTCATAGATTTCTTACAAGATGGCATCATGTTCTCTAAGAAAAGCGAATAAGCCCACTAAAGCACATGATTGAGATTGATTGACCTGATACTGAGTGTGAGCGGGCGGACTTTTTTTTCTTCTGAAGCACGTGAGGTGCGGCCTGCGGGGCGCGCTTCAGTTTGGTGTAGTTTGAGGAAACCGTGACGTTTGGTCTGGTTTGAGAAAATCCAGTTTCCTTAAATGCGGTGGCTTTCGTAGGCCAAAAATGTGATTGTATTAAGAAATATATTTTCACATTTTAATAAGAAAAGATATTTTTAAAATAAAATATTTTACTTTATTCAAAAATAAAATAGAGTAGCCACCCGGTTCAGCTCCATCGGGGATTGTGGTATACTGATCCAAAATGGCATTTTTATACCGAAAAGAAAATGAGATTTTGAGTTTGGACATATAATTACTCATACTGTTCAAATTGTTTGGATTAATTTTAGAATTTTGAAAATTGTGGTGATTTCTGCATTACAACGGCTTTATTTAAGAATTAAATTCAAGAAATAAAACGGGCATTATAATGGCTTAATAAATAGACTTTTTCTACCAAATTTTTGGCAGAGTAACGGTAGCACTTGGGTCTGGGCCCGGAAACTCAGATAGAGTTTCCTCACATTCTGGATGTTTGTCCGTACCTGCGAGCTTAGTTACACATATTATAGTGTAAGTGGCGCCAACGGCTCACTTAACCAGAAGAATGGAATGCAATATGTAAAATGTGTTTTAATGAATTTTAAAGTTGGGCTTAGAGCCAATTACACTTAGTTTACCTTTTCGTATATCCAGGATGACTTGATAGCCAGTGCAGGACCAAAGTTGTCGAAGATTGTGATTTTGCAGGAAAATAGATTTAACCCAAGTTATGGCTATAATCTTGGATTATTTCTACAAGAAATGTGAAATTTAGGTCGTTTTTAGATCGAAGATCACTATAGGATCTTGATCTAAAAAGACCGGAGATTGAGCTTATATCGAGTGTCGGTGATGAAGCTCGAATGTGGAAGTATTTTGACAGAGTTTCGAGACTTTTGGGACTCCTGGAACTGAATAAGGATGCAAAGGTAATTTTGGAAATTTATAAAAGTTTTCGTCTCCGTTGAAATGAGGGGGTGACGCCGTATTTATAATGGGTTGGTAATTAGCCGGTGGGCTAATTACATAGGTACTTAGCCGACGGGCTAATTACCACTATGACAGGATTTGATTTCAGATCCCGTAAATCCTTGTCAAATCTTGGTAAGATTTGATTTTTTTTACTGTGGATCGGTAAATGGCCGGCGGACTAGTTACCTACATTTGACTAAAGTTTGACTTTTTATTTTTCAGTAGGAAATGCTAAATCGGAGCTTTCCTGGAATGTGGATTTTTGAATTTTAGATTTTGGATGATAATTCGGTCCTTTTTGGCTCTTTTATCTGATCACTGAACGAAATAGGCATTATTCCTCATCGGGCCAGAACGGACCTGTGCTAAGAGTTTGCCCCTGACATACATAAATTTCGTTCTAGAAATTTTGTCATATGCGAAACAAACAAAAATAGTGTGTGTTGTATGTAATGAGTTGAAATATTTTTAATCGACAAATTATGAAACAAAATATATTTTGCCCCTTCGATTAAAAATTTATTAATGAGTTGCATGAGGTTAAAGAATTGACCAGGGGTCGAAATAAATATTTTTGAATTCTTGATGCATGTATGACTTTGTGAAAATAGCTTTCAGGTCCGCTCGATTTGAAAACGATGTAGGAAATGGATGAAAAATGCAAAATTGCAAAAATTTTGAAAATACGTGTAATTAGCCGGTGGGCTAATTACCTATTTAATGGTAACTTTTATAGCCATTACGCGTAAACGTGTGGGATGCGTAAATGCGTGATAGCTGGACAGGTAATTAGCCGGTGGGCTAATTACATAGGTAATTAGTCAGCGGGCTACTTACCAGTCGCCTATAAAAATAACTTGGCTTCCATTTTCTTCACACCAACAATTCTCTCTTCTACTCACTTGTGGGTTTTGCTCTTTTATTTCAAGAATTTATGATTTCGAGCTATTGTCGATGATGATTTCTTTCATCTTCTTTCCTTTTCTACCCTTTCTTTTTAGATTTTACGGGTTTTAATGTGGTTCAAGCTTTATAACATCCGCTTGGATCCGTCGACCGTTCAAGTGACTACTCAGATGTGCTTATTGATGGTGAACAAGTGGAACTTTCTGAGGTTCCAGCCAAGGCTTTGTATAGGCTTCTGCCTGATTGGATGTACCACGGGATCACTCCGAGGGATTTTATCCCGCCTGCTTTGAAGCCTTCCGACCATCTTTCTCGGATTTTGGTAAGCCTTACTATTGTTTTTATTTTACGCAAAGACCTATCCATTTTATTATTCATTTATATATGATTTTATTATTGGGTGATGATTTATTATTTTCAGCAGTTGAGTGATTATCAAAATTTGGTGCGTAATACATGTGTATTCATTGTTCAAGTCACCAAGCATGACGACGCTAGCATTACCCACTTTCATAAGTGGTACAAGGTGTAATACCCCGGTGCCAAGGCTATCATTGATGGGATGTCTTTGGGTAGAATGGTCCAGGATTGCAAGTACGTCAGTCACCACAAGTATCCATACATCCTAGCCAGTACATCTACCTACATCTTAAGCAGGTGGTCCGATACTACCCACACTTTTCGCTTTTACTACGGGGAGTATACCATCACTCCGCTGGATTACTGTGCCGTTATAGGTCTACCCTTCCATGGTAATGTGATCCACTTAAATGCTTGGTTCACTTATGATAATTTTAATACAGAGATTATTAAAGCTTTGATTGGATACTTTGGGGACAAGCTGGGGTGAGTTTCTTGCGATAACCTTATGAATTTTTAGAACTCTAGGGATAGAGGGTATCTGACTACTGTGAGGCTAGAGCTTTCATGGGTGCTACCTTATCGTGGCTGTGTTTTCCCACCGGGGGCTCGATCGTGAATCTCCATATTATGCTGACTTTGATAGATCCATCCTGCTTCGACCAGTACGCATGGGGCCGAGCCACATTGGGTCACCTGTACTGGGCTCTTGACCAGTGCTTGAGGAACAGGATTGACAAGTTCAAGTCTTGTCTCTAGATTGTTTATGTAAGGACTTAACCCTTATCTCTTTTCTTTATGAGTATCTTATCCATTTTTGGTGTTCTGATCTCTTTCTTGACTGCTTGCAGATCTGGTTTTTTGAAATGGGGATCCTTTTGAGGACCAAGCTCGTGTAAAGTAATGGTTTCCCGTTCTACCCTCGACTGCCACACGATTTTTGCAGTTGGGAAATGGAGTCCGATTCTGCTCTTTCTACCCACCTCCGTACCCTTTCTTCAGAGCAGGTATGCTTTATGATTGCTTGATTTCCTTTAATCACTATATCTGCTACAATCATTGTATCATTATGTGGTCTTTTCTTTCTCATAGATCAAGATGCAGCCTTGGGGGCATGCTCTTCATTGGCCGGAGGTCATGAGATTGGCTGGGGAGTCTGTGAACACCCAACTGACCTTAGAGACCCCATTCTCTTTGGAGTGTACCTGGGAGATCACATTCAGGGTTGGTATCTTCCTCCTTGATCGCATTCTATTCCTCCTAAGGTGCCTCAATGGGTCTTTTAGCCTCGTTGCTTGCCTGACTTTGCATGATTGGCCATCGAGGGTATTTGTAGCACCTTCCTAGAGCAGGTTGGGGAATACGAGGAGTTCTGCCATCTGCAGCTGCTTGGATGGCTAGATATGGATCCTATTCCTGTTACGCCTCGATGGGATATCCACAACCCTCCTGATGATGATGATGATCCTTCAGCTTCTGCTCCTGAGGCCTCTACCCCTTCGACTTCGGCCCCTAGCGGCCAGGCTAGATCAGGTTTGCCTAAGGCTGTTCGGATGATGGTACCTTCCCTTTCACTAGCTTGAGTTTTTCCTTTGATTATTACACTTAGTTAGACTTGACCTTATTCTGTTGTCTTTGCAGCATCACCAGGGTAGGAAGAGACCCATGACTACTTCTACCCACATGGGGTGCTCCTCGGCATCATCTGTCCCGTCTCATGGCCCGACGATGGTGGAGGGGCATATAAGGTTCGAGTATCAGCCCCTAATGTTCATGATATACCATCCTGACCTGAGCACTTATACCCCGGTCATCCCACCTTATCTGGATCCTGAGCGTCTGGTGACTTTCTATCTTGCTAGTGCCACTCATGTTAGTCTACTATGTCTTTTCTTTCTTTGACTTTTGATTTTGGATCATGGAAGTGCTGACTTGCTTTGATCTTTCATTCTTATAGGTGCCTATTGCTGACAGTATCTCTAATTAGGGATATATTCAAGGGTATCAGCGCTTTATGATGACCAAAACTCGGACATAGCAGTATGTTTGTTATCTTATTATATTTAATGATGATGCATGGCATGTTATGAAATGCATATGAATGATTTGTGTTGAAATATTGCAGCTGGAGATTTGACGGCTTTGAGCTCAGTTGGGGATGCTTCAAGTGGATGATCCTCAGCAGTAGCCACAGCAGGGGCAAGGCGATCCTCCTAGATTCTTCCCATAGGGCGATTGGATAGGTTTTTCTCTTTCTTTTTCATTTTTCTTTCTTTTAGGCCGTTTGCAGCGCATCCTTTTATATGAACACACTTTTACATAGATAAAATTTTCTTTATTCCCTCGCTGTGTGTTTCCTTTTCATTGTTGGTCGAGTTTATTGGGGTAATCTGCCTGATATTGGCAGATTGCCCTATAAACTATATATAGTGAACAGTTATCCTTGTGGAAATTTTGCCATGGAGGGCTACATTTATTTCCATGCTGATCTGAACATTTATCTAAAGAACTTTGACGGTTGGGATCATCTCAGGGTTTGCGGTTTGACGCACATGTAGGAATACTATCGCAACTTTGTGAAGGACAATATAATTCAAGCTGCTATCAGGTTCTGGGATCTTGTTGATAGTGTGTTTCGGTTTAGGGACCATGAACTATGCCCCTTGTACGAGGAGTTCTATGGGCTTCTCCAGTCCTCTATTGATATGCCTTCGGTTATCCCAGTGCCTCGCCCTGAATTTTCTGATTTATTGATGAATTGTTTTCAGCTTTAATAATTTGGCAGGCGCCGATTGATCTGTGATGAGGGCCTGAGGTTTGATGTGGCCTTCGATATAGTCAGGGGACTTTGTTCTGACGATGCAAGCTAGTTGCCGCTCATATGTTTGCTTCTATTGGGAGTTTTTCTCTGTGAGGTTCCCACTATGGTTTACAGTTTCACCTTTCTGACTATCATTGACCAGATGTTAGAGGGGAAATCTCTAGTTGCAGTTAGTTTAGCTGAGACGCTGATCTTCGTGTGCACTTCTCAGAGTGGGATTGAAGCTACTACTAGGGGCAGCAGGCTTCTTCTTTAGGTAACCTTTATTTGAGCCTTTCTTTTTGCATGAACCGCCCTTTCGGGTTTTCAATTCATCAGGCTTGCCTTACTTTTTGCCTGGACCGCCTTTTCAAGTTTTCAATCCAGCAGGCTATTTTATTTTTTTTTTGTCTTTTTTCTTCTCATTTTTTTCGTTGTTTTCATTTTTCTTTTTGTTGATTTTTCTTCTTTTTGTGATTTCTTGTGTAGCTTTGGCTCTGGGACAAGCTTTCTGTGATGTCTGTTCCTATGAGCATGGATTATTATCCGAGTTCCTATTAGGCATGATGCTCTATAGTTCACATCGGTAATCGTTTCCCATAGAGATTTTACCGTTGAGGAGTGGGTTAAGTTTATGGGGAGCCGAGCTGCTAAGGATATCCGTTAGGTTTCCCCTTGGTGGGGAATCACTCATATGACCACTGACGTTGCTATAGATGGTGTGTTCCTTATTGGCCTTTTTAAGATCATCACTTATTCTCCTGGTCACTTGTGCAGATAGTACGGTCGATCTCAGGGGTTTTCTGTATCCCTGTGCACCCTTATTAGCCCAGAGCTTTCCTATACTCAGGTCTATCATCATGATGTGAGATGGATTAGTTGCACTCAGGTTAAGATGAACTACTCTACCCCCTTTGACGTCTATCCTTCCGGGGCTTATCGCATCTGGGTTGCGAGTGTTCGTGGACTGGCTACTCTTGAGGAGAGGCTCCGTGAGACTAGAAGGCTTCAAAGCTTCCTTAGGGTTTAGCAAGCTTGCCATTATGTGTCTTTTATTCTCGTGGGAGAATAAAGGCACCATGCCTCATTGTTTGTCTTTGTCGCTTCTATTTTCTGTTTGCAATGCACCTTTATGTGTAATAAGGATGAAAAGATGTTATTTGAATGCGTGTTTTGTTAAACAATTCGCAGTTTCCATTTAATGCACTCATGCAGTATTTTTAATATGAACATGTTACTACAAAAGGTATTATATATCATGGAGGACAAATGGTATTTATTTCCAAGAAATGCCCACCGTTGCCTAAGGCTCCAGACGGATTTTACCTAAGGCTCCACTCTTTTATTTTGGAGTCTTTATTTTTGCTCAAGAGCCCTTTCCAGCTCTTGATAGACCTTATTATTATTATTATTATATTTTTTTACACGAGATAGCGCTTCAGCTTGTCGTGATTTTCCAGATTCACGAATTCGTTGCCGTCCAGATCTGAGATCTTCACTACCCCTTTACTGAGAGTCTTCTTTATCACGTATGGTCCTTCCCAGTTTGGCTGCAATTTTCTTTGAGCATCTGTATATGTTTTACAAGATTGCTTCAAGACTAAATCGCCCATCTTCAAAGGTTGGCTCGGCCCCCTGACTTTGCGGTTGTAAGCTCTGGCCATGCATTATTGGTATAACTGTAGATTTTCCAATGTGGCTAGTCGCTTTTCTTCGATCAAGGTCAGTTCTTCGTGTCTCGCTTTTGCCCATTTATCTTTGGGAAGTCTGGCTTCAAGGGCTATGCATAAAGACTTGATTTCCATTTCAACGGGCAGTACCATCTCCATCCTATAGACAAGGGAAAAAGGAGTTTGACCCATAGGAGTCTTGACACTAGTTCTATATCCCTACAAGGCATAGGGCAAATGATCAGCATAATCTCGGTAGTTGGAAATCATCTTGGAGAGGATTTTCTTAATTACCTTATTAGCTGCTTCTACAACTCTGTTAGCTTGAGGGCGATAAGGCAAAGAGCGATGATGCTCAATCTTGTGCTTTTCAATAAGATTAGCTGTTTCCCCTTGGAACTACACACCATTGTCACTCATCATATGATGAGGAATGCCATACCTAGCGAAGATGTGTCGTTGAATAAATTAAGCCATTTTCTTGGCCGTGATGCTTGTATATGATTCCACTTCAACCCACTTAGAAAAGTAATCGACCGCCACTATAATGAAGTGATGACCATTGGTTAAATAAGGCCTTATTTCACCAATGATGTTAATGCCCCAGGCCGAGAATGGCCAAGGTGTTGTTAAGCTTTGTAATGTTGTTAGTGGTAAGTGGCTCATATCCCCGTATATATGACAAGCATGACAAGTCTTTGCTTCTTGAATACAATCAGCTAGCATGGTTAGCCAAAAGTATACCATTCTTTGGATCTTCTTTGCCATCATGATGCCGTTCATGTATGGACTGCAGTCTCTCGAATGTACTGCTTCCACCACCTATTCAGCTTCTCATTGTGTCAGGCATTTTAGCAGTAGGCCGTCAAAGGTCCTCTTGAATAGATCTCCTTTAACTAGGTGGAATTGCACAACAAGCTTTTTCAACATATTTCTATCGGAATCCGCAGCCTCAGTTGGGAATTCACTATTTTCCCAGAACTTGATGATATCAGAATACCAGGGAGTTCCTTCTTTTGCGGTGTATTTTATAGTGCGGATATAGTTAGGAGATCAGGCTGTTTCCATAACAAGGGGTTTAATTGGTTGCTTTTGGGGCACTTCCCATATAGAGGCTAAAGTCGCTAATGCATCTACCATCTGATTTTCCTCGCGGGGCATTTGACTAAATTTGCATTCACTGAACATCGTGGCTTTTCTCCATACAGCTTTTAAGTAAGGCCTGAGGGATTCCTCCTTTAGTTCCCAGTCCCCTGTGACATGCTTGATGACTAAATCTAAATCACCGATAATTTTGACCTTGTCTGCTCTGAGAGTGATTAGGGTAGACATCTCGAACAAACAGACTTCATACTCTACCACGTTATTCATGGTGAAAAATTCTAAGCATTTTGATAGAGGTATGAGTGCTCCATTTGGAGTAAAGATGATAACTCCCAAGCCGACTCCTCGCTAGTTGATGGTGCCATTAAAGAACATGGTCCATTTTCTTGGGTTCTCTTTGGTGCCTGCGAGACATTCATTAGGAAACTGTAGGTTTTCTTGTTCTCCTTCCTCGAGTGGTTGGTTTGCTAGGAATTTGGCCACTGCTCTACCCTTGATGGTCTTCTTTACTACGTACTCAATATTAAACTCTGACAATAATAAGAGCCACCTTGCCAGTTTTTCGGTTAGTGAGGGAGACTGATATAAGTACTTTATTGGATCCACTTTCGCGAGTTTTTGGATTCTGTATGATTGGAAGTAATGTCTGAGCTTTCTGGTGAGCCAAACCATGGCAGAGCAAGTCTTTCCCACGATGGTGTATCGAGTCTCATACTCCGGTAATTTCTTACTAAGGTAATAAACTGCATGTTCCCTCTTATCTTCATGTTCTTGAACAAGCATGGCCCCCACAGACATTTCTTCCACCGTCAAGTAGAGAATGAGTGGCCTTCCGAGAATTGGCAATTTTAGTGCCACAGGGTTCATTAGGTAAGCTTAAATTCTATCAAAGGCTTCCTGACATTAGCTGTTCCACTCTATCGGCTGCTGTTTCCTCAAGAGTTTGAAGATAGGCTCACATGTGGTGGTCAATCATGCTATAAGGCGATTGACGTACTATATAGAGCCCAAGAAGCTTCTTACTTCTTTCTCAATTTTTAGCACTGGCATTTCCCTGATAGCATTAGCCTTGTCGGGGTCCAGTTCTATGCCTCTTTGGCTAACCATGTGCCCCAGTAATCTGCCTAATGTGACGCCAAATATGCATTTTTTTTGGGTTCAAACGGAGGTTTTACTTCCCAATCCTTATGAGGAATTATTCTAACACTACTCGGTGTTCTTCTGGTGTAATAAATTTGACAAGCATGTCATCCACACAGACCTCAACTTCGTTGTGGATCAAGTCATGTAGCAAGGTCGTGAACGCTTGCTGGTAGGTTGCCCCTGCGTTCTTGAGTGGGAAAGGCATTACTCTAAATTAATAAGTTCCCCACTCTGAGATGAAAGCTGTTATGAACTTGTCTATTACGTTCATTAGGATCTAGTAGTATTCCAAGAATCCATCCATAAAGGAATACTTGGCTGCTCTTGCCGCGCTATCTACCAAAACATCGATGTGTGGTAACTAGAAATCATCCTTAGGGGTAGCCTTATTCAAGTCCCTGAAGTCAACGCAAACTCGGACATCACCATTCTTCTTGGGTTTGGGGACTACATTGGATAACCAAGTGGGATACTTGACAACTTCGACAAAATTTGCCTTGATCTATTTTTCCACCTCTGCTTTGACCGTTTTGGCCCATTCTGGAGGCATCCTTCTCATTTTTTGCTTCACCAGCCAAATTTTTGGGTCCGTGGGGATCTTGTGCTTGACAATGTACAGGTCAAGTCCAGGCATATCCTTGTGAGACTAAGCGAAGGCTAAAATGTGACTTTTCAATACTTTTATCAATTCTCTCTCTTGTTCGATGGGCAATTGATTGGAAATGTATACCATTTTTTAGGTCATCTTTTGTGTTTAAGTTAATTTCTTTTGTAATATCATTATTGATGTTAAAAATGCTAGATGAATGCTGGAATGGATGTATGGAATCGTAATCAGAAACATAATCCACATAAACAAAGTTCTTCATCTTATTATCATCATAAAGTACATTATTCATTTCAAACAAGCTGGAAGTAGAAACAAAAGACTCATCCTCATCAGTAGGGTCTAGCTCTACTACGGATGATTCTCCTATGGCAGCTGGCTTCAATAGGATGTCCTCGTCATCTTCCTCCTATACCTTTGCTTTGCCTTTCATAGTCGTGAACATGTTCATGACTGTTTGGTTCAAGCTACCTCCCTTGCTCCTCGCTTCCTCTATTATCTTGAGTTGTGCCTGAAGGTGCTTGGTTAGGGTTTCGAGGATTTCTTCCTCTCTACTTAACTTCTTGACCTTCTTTGGGTGTACCTATTCGTCATTCTTAGTCTGATCCGGGATTGCCCCTACATCCGGCTGGCGACTGGCCTTCTTTATGGAGTTTTTGCCATTTATGCTATAGTTGACTACATCTTAGAATTTCTCAAACCCCAGAATGGTCTTCCCCTGATGAGTAACAGGCTCTGGTGAATAACTCTTTGAGAGCCTATGTAACCGAGTCCCATGGGCTTCCATTCTCCTGCCCCTATATTGAAGGTTGGCAGTCCCTATTCATAGGCACTAATCATTTTCCAGGAGTGTGGTGCTTCTACATATATCCCTGAATCCATAGGCCCTAGTACACCTCTGATTACTTGTTCGCTTCCTGGCCGATTGTGGCTGTGGTGAACCCTTTCATGTTACTTTCTTCCATCTTTAGTGCTGCTACCACCGAGGCTTAGTCAGCTTCCAGGGTAACAATCTTCTTGCAGAATAGGATCTTAATCTTCTGGTGCAGGGTGGATGGGACTCCTCCCAAAGCTTGGAACCATGGTCTCCCAAGTAGCATAGAGAAAGTCATCGGGATATCTATGACCGTGAAGAGTACTATAGATGAGATTTCGTCGATAATGACTCAGCCTCCAATTTACCGATGACGGTCCTCTTGGAATTGTCATAAGCTTTAATGACTGTTGTGGACTTCTTTAGGTTCTCCTCGGTCAGTCCTAGAATCGGCAGAATATCTTTCGGACAGACATTTAGTGATGAGCCATCGTCGATCATTATGCAGGGCATGATGCGCTAAAAGACACTAGCCTTCAAGTAGAGAGCCTTATTATGGCAAATGCCTTCATTAGGTAGATCTAAGCTTGAAAAGACAATGTCGGGATAATAGTGCTAGTCTCGTTATTAAATAGCGCACAGACCTGCTCTGGGGATGCTAGAGGAGACGTTTCAATTTCCATTAGCTTTTTAACGATAGCGAGCCTGTGATCTTGAGATCCCAGGATTAGGTCCCAGATACTTATCTTAGTTGTAGTAGCCTTTAGTTGATCCACAATCAGGCTTTCTACCTGTTCCAAGGAATTAACAAAAGTGGGAGGTATTGGAGGTGCAATTCTTGGTGCAACTGTGGCTACTGATTTAGTGAACTTTCCTCCTCTAGTGATAGGAATGACCACCTAGATTGGCGAGTTTGTTGTTTCAAAGACCTCAAATTCGTCAAAATACTCATCGAGGGGTATTTCTCCCAAGTCGATCGGCTTATTCATAGAAGCCGGTGCCCTAGCGGCAAAGGGCCACTGTATGAAGAGAACCTTTTCACTCTGCTTTTCTATAACGAAGGGGTTCTCTTGTAAGATTTGGTAAATGAAAGGATTGGATTCTGGCCTGATCATATGCACAGACGAGGAGGCTCCATCAGTTGGTTCATTTTCGCTAAACAAATCTAGCATATCATCATAAAGAACAGGCGTATCATGGTATTTATTTGTAGATCATGGGTATTCCTTGGCCGATTCTATTAATGTTGGAAAGGCGACATTGGTTGCTTCCCATTCCCAGTACAACAAGGGGTTCCGGTGCCTGTCTAGTTTGGGGGTTGTGTCTTCCGGTGGGTCAACCCATGTGAAGTAGTCGATGAATTACTTAGCCAGAATGTTCTAGAACAACTTTTGGTAAAACATCAGCCCTTCATACCAAATGACTGCCTTTTCTCGGAGAGTCCAGCAGAACCTTTCGGGCTGATGGGTATAGTGAATGTACCCGTTATTCATCATTTGCATGAATTCACGGATGTGAGGGCGTGGCCTCGTATTTTCATTGTAGAATATGGGGTAAACTTCCCTTAAGTCTGGACTCCAGATTTGACAACTGTTTCAAGCTAGTTCATTCTTTGCATGAGTTCTCTCCATAAAGTATTCATGGGATGGTTCTTGCCCCTCGTCCCAGATCATATTAATGACATGTTTGCTATCTGAGTCGAAGTCCGTAAAGTCTCGGGAATCATCAGTTATTGTAGACTATAAGGCGCCCGGGGAGTCATGCTCTAGAGAAGAGGCGTAGCTCTTAGCACCGTCATAATCAACCATCATGCCATTGGGGAAGGGAGCTGTATACTTGAAATCTCCCGATAAGTGATTTAGCTCGTCAATCGAGAAATTCTCTAATTCATACCCCAAGTTATCCACTTTGCATTCATCTTTATGATCTGATTCACTAGAGTCAACAAATTCTTCCACCTCTTCATCCAAATCTTCGAAAGGTTGTGGTTCAAAGATCCAGTTTAGCCCGTGCTGAGCTGGGATATCATTATCAAAATCTTCTTCTGGATCCTCTTCGGGGGTCCTCCTCAGGATCTTCTTCAAGATCTTCATCGGGATCCTCCTCGAGATCTTCCTCAGGATCCTCCTCAGGATCCTCTCCTGGGTTTTCTTCTGCCACATTTGGCTCAGGTTTGACTCCTTCTATGGCTATATGGAACTTATATACCATAGTTTGTATGCTGGTGAATGTTTCCTCCATACGGGCACCATATGTTGTAATGTCAGTGCAGATTTCTCCAAACGGGTCTTGTGCACCTCCATCTAGATTCAGGCTGAGATACCTCTGCTGGTTCACGTGGTTACTCTATGATTATTCAGGATTATATAGTTCTTGGATTTCTAGATATGCTGCCCCCTAAGAGCTCCCAAATTCAAACCGACTCATTCTGACATATTTGGGACTTATGTAATCTAGATGAGTGTACATGGGAGTTTATGGAGGAGGGATATTTTGCCGGCTGGTATTATGCCGGTCTACCTGCGGTGCTAACCACCACCAAAGCTCATCCGAGTATAGCTGATATGCCCTGAAGTAGTGCAGGAAAGATCTTTCCATAAAGTACCAGTTCTATCATCCTTCCAGTGGCATTGCATCATACCAGTCCATGGGTGGGCCTCCTAAGAATCAGGGAAACTGTGGTGCGAAACCCATCATGGCTATTCCTTATTCATGCATAAACCAGAGAAATTCATCCAGATGTTCATTTGGATCTGAATATCCATGATATATGAGATGTGGCGGTATAAGATATCAGTCCAGCCCTTCTCTCCTCATCCTCAGGATATACTGGTTGACTATGTAGATGATATCCATATTGTCAAAGACCGTATTGTCCCCCCATCCTATGTCATCCCGAAAATTATTTATTACGTCAATACCATATTTATCAGCCTCTACATGAACACTTATGGCATTTACCGTAGCTTGGAAGTTTAGCATCGGATTAGTCTGAGTGCTTGGCTTCTTCTCAGGCTCTTTCATTTTTCCATCGGTTATCATCTACTGTAGATATTTTAGTAGTCGAGCTCACTCATTAGTGCAGTGCCCTTTGGTTATATGATAAGCACAGAAGTTGTCTCTGTCTGCCACGGTAGATGGAGTGAATAGCTTGATGCTCTAGAGTTGATCACATTTTCTTAGCTTGGTGAATATCTGGGATAGTGATTCTACCCATAGGGAGATGGACTGGTGAGTCTGTACTTGGGTAACTGCTGCGACTTTAGGAGCGACTTTTGAGGATTTGAAGGTGCCTTATTTGGAAGAACCACCTTTCTCCCAATATTGAGGTTTATATAAGCTTACTGTTCTTGCTTGTTTGTTCAATCTTCTTCTTCATATTTTTCAAGCCTCTTGGAATAGTCTACCACATCATTGAAGGTGTTGAACCTTTTCATCTTCATTTCATCCCGATATTTTGAGCTAGAGCCTTTGACAAGCTTTACTATCAGGGCGTCTTGGTCAGGTGCCCCGATTACAAGAACGCGCATAGGCATCCACCTTAGATAAAAAATTTTAAAGGACTCATCCGGCTATTGCTTAGTTCTTTCAAGATCTTGCATAGTAGTCTTGGCCTTCAGATTGAAGGTATAGTTTTCAAGGAACGTCGAGTATAGCTTGTTCCAATCAGACTTTACATCGGTTGGTATTCTCATGTACCACTCAGAGGCGGGTCCTTGAAGAGTTGCTTGAAATAGATTGACTATATGAACCTTAGGGATGTTCATGCTAGTCATAATTTGGAGGTAACTCTCCATGTACATGTGGTGAGGTCCGGTGCCAGCATATGAGCCATATAGGGCATCACAAAGTTAGCCGGAAGGGCTTCTCACTCCTTAGATAGGAATTGATCAATATCCACGTACTGCTCTATAGAGGGGGCAACAGATTTATCCTTTGCTGGAGAAAGTTTCTCTATGTCTGCCATCTTTGCTTTGAGTACGGCTATTTCGGTTTCTTATTCTTGGGTTTTTTGAGCATTAACAACGCTCAGCCTTTCCTAAATATCATGAAATTCTAGGGCATCAAGAATCCTCCTAAGGGACTGGCCAACTACATCATCGTCTACCACTGCAGTTTTGGGTTTTAGATCAGAGAAAAATCCAGCTGGAGATTCGACCAGTGGTGGGGGTGTGACTTTTAGACAGCCCATAATGCGCCTCAACCTGCATCTCTCTCACTTCCAACCTGATAGGGTAAGAGATCAAGTGTTAGTAAGTGCATTGGGCGTAGCTCTGGGCCTTTCTCACCTTGTTCATGGGCGAATGAATGAATGTATGAGTGATCAAATGCATGGATGAATGATGGAGATGTATAATCAAATTAAAAAAGGTTCGGGCATATACTAATCGCTTGAGGAGCAATTGATAACTTGCGATATTCATGGAATATTGCAAAAGCACGGATCAAGGACAAAGGGCCTGAGTCAGATCAGACTCAAAAGCCTGAGGGTGAATTGACTCGCTTGTCAAAGGTGGGTCGACTCATTGGTCCAAAGGGTGAGATGACACCTAGGGTCAGTCAAAGGGTTTTTGCTCATTGGTCCAAGGGTTGAGCTGACACTGGTCACTCCAAGGGTTTTAACTCGTTGGTCCAAGGGTTGAGATGACATTAGGGTCACTCAAAGGGTTTCAACTCATTGGTTCAAGGAGTGAGCTGAGACTAGGGTCACTCAAAAGGTTTTGACTTATTGGTTAAAGGGTTGAGCTGACTTGCTGGTAACTCAAAGGGTTTTAACTCATTGGTCCAACGGTTGAGCTGAATCGCTGGTCACTCAAAGGGTCTTGACTCATTGGTGCAAGGGTTGAGCTGACACTAGGATCACTTAAAGGGATTTGACTCATTGGTCTAAGGGTTGAGCTGACTCGCTAGTCACTTAAAGGGTTTTGACTCATTGGTCCAAGGTTTGAGCTGACACTAAGGGCACTCAAAGGGTTTTGACTCATTGGTCAAAGGAGTGAGTTGACACTAGGGTCACTCAAAGGGTTTTGACTCATTGGTCCAAGGGTTGAGCTGACTCGCTGGTCACTCAAAGGGTTTTGACTCATTGGTCCAAGGGTTGAGCTGACACTAGGGTCACTCAAAGGGTTTTGACTCATTGGTCTAAGGGTTGAGCTGACACCGGGATCACTCAAAGGGTTTATGTCTTTCGGCTCGTGGGTTGAACCTCGGTGGACTTACTAGTTTTGGTTAATTTTGGCTCATGTGTTGAGCCTACATGGACTCACTGGTCTTGATTATTTCGGCTCATGGGCTGAGCCTTGGTTGACTCACTGGTCTTGGTTATTTCAGCTCATGGGTTGAGCCTAGGTTAACTCACTAGTCTTGGTTATTTTAGCTCATGGATTGATCCTAGGTGGACTCACTAGTCTTGATTATTTTGGCTCTTGGGCTAAGCCTAGGTGGACTCACTGGTCTTGATTATTTCAGCTCATGGGCTGAGCCTAGGTTGGCTCACAAGTCTTGATTTACTTCGGCTCATGGCTGAGCCTAGGTTGACTCACTGGTCTTGGTTATTTCGCTCATGGGCTGAGCCTAGGTTGACTCAGTGGTCTTGATTTATTTCGGCTCATGGGCCGAGCCTAGGTGGACTCACTGGTCTTGATTAATATAATGGCATGGCATATGTTAATGTCATGGCTGCGTAAAGATGTGGTTAGTTCCCACACAATCATGATGCTTATGATGTTCATTTTCAGTTTATTTATATTTTAATAAACTTGCACATGTAGCAAACCATTAGATCGTGCCTACTGCCCTTTTAACTTCGTTGGGTTACTTAGCTTTGAAGCCAATAGGGGACTTAGCGAAGTCTACTCGCGTGCACTCAAGGCTTCTGGGTAGGCCTATGAGAAAGTGGCTAGGGTTCATCTATATGTGGGTTTTGGTCTCAGGATTAGGTGCAATTTGGGGTACCCTGCACCTTTATGTACCAAGTCCCAGTGGCCCTAAGCAAACCAAAGGAAGCTTTTCCACATATAATATATGTAGGTAGTCTTGCCCTTAAGCGAACAAGGTCCTCGTACGTTATGCAAGGGGTGTGATTGGATCCATACCCCTCAAGCCCTAAGCGAACTTGGAGATACTTCACCAAAGGACACCTAAATTGGTGTAGGGGTAAAGAATGCAGATGCTATGCAGTCCTAAAATTTGTGTATTGCAAGAATTATGACAAATTACATGATTCAAAAATGTAATTTGAACAATATTTTAATTATTATGTCAAAGAAAGAATTTTTTTTTTAAAAAATAGGTTTTTATAAAAATAATTGTCCCTAGCAGAGTCGCCACTATGAGCGGGCGGACCTTTTTTTTTTTCTTTGAAAGCACATGGGGTGCGGCGTGCGGGGCGCTCTTCAGTTCGGTGCAGTTTGAGAAAACCGCGGCATTTGGTCTGGTTTGAGAAAATCCAGTTTGCTTAAATGCGGTGGCTTCGTAGGCCAAAAATGTGATTATATTAAGAAATATATTTTCACATTTTAATAAGAAAAGATATTTTTAAAATAAAGCGTTTTACTTTATTCAAAAATAAAATAAAGTCGCCACCCGGTTCAGCTCCACCGAGAATTATGGTATACTGATCCAAAATGGGATTTTTATACCAAAAAGAAAATGAGATTCTGAGTTCGGACATAATAGTTACTCATATTGTTCAAATTGTTTGGATTAATTTTGGAATTTTGGAATATGTGGCAATTTCTGCTTTACAACGGCTTTATTTAAGAATTAAATTGAAGAAATAAAACGGGCATTATAATCGCTTAATAAATAGACTTTTTCTACCCAATTTTTGGCAGAGTAATGGCAGCACTCGGGTCTGGGCCTAGAAATTCGGATAGAGTTTCCTCACATTCTGGATGTTTGTCTGTACCTGCAAGCTTATTTACACATAATATAGTTTAAGTGGCGCCAACGGCTCACTTAACCAGAAGAATGGAATGCAATATGTAATAATAAAGAAATAAAAATGTGTTTCAATGAATTTGAAAGTTGGGCTTAGAGCCAATTACCCTCAGTTTACCTTTTCGTATGTCCAGGATGACTTAAGAGCCGATGCAGGACCGAAGTTGCCAAAGATTGTGATTTTGCAGGAAAATAGAGTTAGCCCGAGTTATAGCTATAATCTTAGATTATTTCTACAGGAAATGTGAAATTTAGGTCATTTTTAGACCGAAGATCACTGTAGGATCTTAATCTAAAAAGATCAGAGACTGAGCTTATACCGAGTGTCGGTGATAAAGCTTGAATCTGGAAGTATTTTGACAGAGTTTCGGGACTTTTGGGACTCCCGGAACTGAAAAAGGGTGCAAAGGTAATTTTAGAAATTTATATAAGTTTTCGTCTCTATTGAAATGAAGGGGTGACCCCGTATTTATAATGGGTTGGTAATTAGCCGATGGGCTAATTACATTGGTAATTAGCTAGCGGGCTAGTTACCACTCTGACAGGATTTGATTTCAGATCCCGTAAATCCTGGCCAAATCTTGGTAAGATTTGATTTTTTTTACTTTGGATCGATAAATAGCCGGCAGGCTAATTACCTATGTTTGACCAAACTTTGACTTTTTGATTTTTCAGTAGGAAATGCTAAATCGGAGCTTCCTTGGAATGTGGATTTTTTAATTTCGGATTTTGGATGACAATTTGATCCTTTTTGGCTCTTTTGTCTGATCACTGAACGAAATAGGCATTATTTCTCATTGGGCAAGAACACACCTGTGCTAACACTGAGCATTAAGTCCTTCCTTGGATATCTAGGTGAGACTGGCCAAACCTTTGCCTGATTATTCTCTCTGAGAATCCGCTCTAGCATGGGAGTGCTTCTTATATGAGTAGTGACTTCTTAATGAATCTGATCAATGGCTTGACCATCATTGATGATGTCTGAATGAACCTTCTTAATTTGATCAAGAATGTGACCAAGTTTTTGACGAAGCGATGGTTCTTGTTCAGCATCTATCAGAACAATATCACTAGTCAAAGCATAAGATATTTTAGCCTCTTTAAAGCTTTTAGCACTTCTCCCTCTAAGTCCTTGACTCCATGTAGCACTTCTTCCATAGCAGTCCTCAGCTTAGTGTGTGTACCATGGTATTTGGTAACAACCGTGATCAGCGAATTGATAGCATTAACAACTGCATCTAGGCGAGTTGTGTTTTCTCCATTTTCCTTGCTCAAAATGATATAGCCATCTAAAATTGCCTACATTGCTTCCAAGAGGGGATTGAATTTATCTATCATTGAATTCCTGAAATCCCTCTCATCATTTAAAACTTTGCAGTTGCTTTCAAAAATTTTCTCCATCATCTTTTTCAGCTCTGCAACTTCCATCTTCAGATAATCAGCCTTCCTACCTGCAACATTTAACAAAGGCAATATATGGGACACAATTGCTTTGACCAGTGAGAACTGGGTAGGAACTGATTTGAAATGGGCTTTCATCTCCTCAACAGCTTCTACAAACCCTTGCACTGGCTCAACAACCTTTGCAAGTCTCCTGAGGATATCCTCAGACAGTAGAGATTTAGCTATTTCATCATCTATTTCAGCATCTATCCTAAGTCCTGGAAATCTAGCTCTCCCCATTCTCCTTATGTCTCCCAAGATCTCAGCCTGGGGGTTGAATTAGGGTTGTGGTTGTGCTTGCTGAGGTGGTGGTTGTTGTTCAGGATTCTCCTCTACGATTGGAGGACCTCTGATAACTGGTTCTTCCAAGAGCAACTATTCATACACATGGGATCCTATAGGTGAAAGGTATGGAATGATAGCTATTTGGTCAGAGTCTGAGGTGTTTGTTTGGTCAGCAGTAGATATGGATGGTGTTTGGGTGTTAGTTATAGGTAGGGTAGAAATGGGTGTAGGTGACAAGTGTGTTTCAGGTGAAAGGTTTGGAAAAAGAAATGGTTCAAGGTTCTCCTCTACCTTCTCTTCAGCACCTTCAATAGCAGACTCGTTGACCTGAGCTTGAGATTGCTCAGTCAGCTGAGCTCCCGGCTCAACTACAACTTCTTCATCCTCCTTATCTTCTAAGTCTTCCTCATCCTCATCAATCACAATTTTCATTCTCTTCAACAAACCTCTCTTCCTCTCCTTTCTTGCTTATTTAGCTTCTTCAACAATCAAACTGACCTACTATTCAGATTCAAGCACATCAAATTCCACAGCTTGCACTTCCACTAATTCATCTTCCTTTTACTCCTCCTGATTCTCAATCCCTTCAAGAGCTTCAATCATCTCTTATACTACTTCAGGAACTTCCTTATTAGCTAAGCTGGCCACTGTAGATTGAAGAATTTTCTCAGTATCAGCCTTAGCTCTTGCTGCTGCTTCTTCAGCCTTTCTTCTTATCTCAGCTTCAATCTCTTATTGCCTTTTCCTTATTCTCTCCTTTTCAGCCACCTTTAACTTCTTAGCCTCATCTACATCCTAGACTACACCAGTTCCTTTCTTTACCATTAACTTCTTCTTGGGCTGACCTACTTTGGGCACAGGAACTGATATAGCTTCCTATCCTTTAGTAGTCATTTCATCCAGCTCAACTTCATCACTCTTTCTCTTCTTCTACCTCTCCAAAGGTATTTCTTCCCTCAATTCCTCCTCATCCTGCCTCTCTTCCTCAACTTCCTTAGGAGACAGCTCTCTGATCTTATCTTCCTTAGTTCTCGTGGTAGATCTTGTCTTCTGGGGAACAGGGGCAACAATAGGAATTGAGCTCGCTAAGCTCGTTTTCTTCACTTCCTTCTTGGAGTCTCTCCTGACCTCTTTCTTAAGAGTTTTCTTCTCAGTCATATCTTCTCACCTTTCTGCTCTGAGATTTCCTCTCAAGCTTGTTGGCTATAAAGGCATCCAAAGTCAGATCCTCCTCTTCTAGCTTAATAGGCTTCCTTTTCATTATAGCCTTTAGATCCTTGGTTCTAACCTCTCCCTTTTTCAGCTTTTTGTACTTGGTGTTGCTTGGCCTTTCATTACACCTCAATCCATGAAAATGAGCATTGCTCAAGATTCTGGATTTAATCACCTTCAGTGTGATTCTTCTTCACAATACCCATCCTTCCAAGTCCAACTCATATGCCCTGCATATCTCCATTACTAGATGTCCATATATCATGTGCTTTGACACCTTTAAAAACCTATGCAAAATTTCTAAGGGAAAATTTATGCACATTCCATGAGTCAGAGCATAAATGAAGACTCTCTCAAACTTGGAACAGCTTTCTATTGAAGCTGTCTTGGGCAGCAATACCTCTTTTACTAGCTCATGTGCCTGCTTCCCATCCTTAGTGAACATAGATGCTATGAGTTCACCTACTTTATAGTCTTTTGGGACCTCATAGTTAATAGGTATCTCCACATGGTCTTCATCTTTTATCACGCATATCCTGAGCCCTCTTTCACACATTCCCAGTAACCCAGCTATCAATTTGGGAGTAACATACACTTTTCTATCTGAGAGTAGTGACAAAAAGATCCTTCTATCCTTCAACCAGGTGAATTTCATGAAAGAATCTTACCACTATCTATTCATAGCAACCATTGGGTATCTCGAAAAACCCTCTCAAGTGATGTTGCCTTTTCCACTTCCCAAATCTCTCATCACTAGAGATACTGAGCATAACTACTATAGTTGGTGGCTCCACTTTAGTTCCTTCCATAAAACACCATTTCGTAGGAGTGTATTTAGCTCCAGCGGGAATGAACAAATCTTTCCTCTTATTAATTCCAATCGCCACTTTAGCCATGTGATCCCTTGTAGTAACCCAACATGTATTCTTATCATTTCTTACAAACAGGGGTTCCTCACCAAGAGATTCAGATAATCTTCCAGATGTAGTTGCCATTTGAAATAGCTTGAAGAAGAATAGAGAATTGGGGATTTTGAGAAGAAATTTGCAAAAAAGAATTTTGGTAAAGTAACATTTCTTCTTTCTGAAATTCTCCTTAAATAGCCAAAAACTCTTCATTAGGTCCTGCAAAGCTATGTGTACGGCTCACAATCCATGGTCATATATTTAATGATGAGATAACACAGAGTATACCATAGGATTAGTAAAAGCGAGAAACATGGGATAACTGCAACTGAATATGGATCGTTTTATAACTTGCTACCATTTCTATCAAGTTTAAATTTGAAAGAAAACCGGTGTCAATTTAATGATGTGTCTATAATTTAAGCGCCAAAAAGAAATACTTAACCTAATTTGCAGAATCTTAGAGTGTTCCCTAATTTGGTCAGCTTCAGAATTGGCCAGTGGGAAATGTATTTCTTCAAATTAGATTGGACATTCCGATAAGCTCTCTCAGAGTGTTGAATTGATCCTTTCCAATAGGCTTTGTGAATATGTCAGCTCGCTATTCTTCAGTAGAAATGTAGGTGAGCTTGACTTCTACTTTTAGCACATGATCCCTTATGAAGTGATGTCTAATGTTTACATGCCTCATCCTGTTATGTTGAATTGGATTCTTGGATAGTTCAATTGCACTCTTGTTGTCACACATGACTTCAAGACACTTAGACTTTATACCATTATCCTCCAATTACTTCTTAATCCATAGAAGTTATGCTACACAACTTCTGCAGCTATGTACTCAGCCTTAGATGTACTCAGAGCCATATAAGTCTGCTTCTTGCTATACCATATTACTAGATAATCACCAAGGAAATGACATCCTTATGTGGTGGTTTTCCTTTCAAGTTTGTCTCTTCTATAGTCAAATCTGTGTATCCTCTCAGAGTGAAATCTGCATTTCTTGGATACCATAAACCTGCATCAATAGAGCCTAGTAAATACCTAAGGATTCTCTTAACAACAGCTAAGTGAGATTCTTTGGGGCCAGCTTGATATCTTGCACAATAACATGTAGTATATTGAATGTCAGGCCTACTAGCAGTTAAATAAAGTAGAGAACCAATAATACCTCTATAGAGCTTACTCTCTAGAGAACCAATAATTCCTCATCTTTACTCAGGATAGTATCAGTTGCCATGGGTGTTGACATTGGCTTGGCTTTATGAATTTCAAACTTCTTGAGTACTTCCTTGGTATACTTAGCTTGCCTGATGAAGATCTCATCATCACCTTGCTTGATTTGCAAACCAAGAAAGAAATTAAGCTCTTCCAACATAGACATTTCAAACTCTTTCTTCATCTGCTGGCTAAACTCTTTGCATAGCTTTTCATCAGTTGCTCCAAAAATGATGTCATCAATATAGATTTGGACTAGCAACACATCTTGATGCTTCTTCTTGATAAACAGAGTTGCATATGCTTTTCCTCTGATATAACCTTTGCTGATTAAAAAGTTAGTCAGTCTTTCATACCTAGCTCTTGGAGCTTGTTTCAGTCCATACAGAGCCTTCTTCAACTTGAATACATGATCTGGATACTTTGGAAACATTAGGAAATGCACTCTTAACATCCATCTAAAATAGTTTAAAGTTCATATGGGATGTAAAAGCACAGAGAATTCTTATGGCTTCAAGTCTTGCTACTGGTGTAAAGGTTTCTTCATAGTTAATGCCTTCTTATTGATTGTAGCCTTGAGCAACTAGTTTAGCCTTGTTTCTATCAATATTACCAGCTTCATCTAGCTTATTCTTGAAAACCCATATAGTGCCAATAATTTACTTGCCTTTGGGTTTCTCCACCAAATCCCAAACTTTATTTCTTCTGAATTGGTCTAGCTCTTCTTGCATTGTAATCATCAAATTGTCATCAAACTTTACATCCTCAAACTTCTTTGGTTCAATTAATGAGATAAATGCTGCATGGCTCATCATTCTGTTTAGCTAGCCTCTAGTCAATACTAGATTTTGCACACTCTCAAGAATCTTCTCAACTGGGTGATGTCTCCTTGCTTTGACTTTTTTAGTAGATTAGGATCAGCTCGCTGAGCTACTGTCATTGGTTGAGCATCTACATCATCACCAAAGTTGATGGATTAGTCTAAGTCAGCTTTATAATCTTCTTTTTCAGGTACTGGATCAGGAATAATAATGGGCTGATTGACTGATCCGCTGACTTATTCCTTTTCTCTTTCATCATCACTGGCTTCTCTACCTGCATTATTAGTTTTATCAAAATCTACATGCATGGACTTATCTAAGATGTCAGTCCTCTAGACATACACTCGGTATGCCCTACTGTGTGTTGAGTAAACCAGAAAGATGAATTCATCAGCCTTGGGGTCAAATTTAGCCAATGGTCTTTTGTGTTTAATATGAAGCATTTACAACGAAAGGCCATGAGATGACCAACCTTGGGCTTGCACCCCTTCCAAAGTTCATAAGGAGTTTTACTCAAAACTGAACAAATTAAAACCCTATTTAGAATGTAACAAGCTACGTTAATAGCTTCTCCCCAAAAATACTTTGGCAGATTTTTATCACTCAGCATAAAATGACCCTTCTCCTTAATAGTGCAATTCTTTCTTTCAACAACCCCATTTTGCCAAGGTGTATGAGGGGCAGAAAAATTATGGTCAATACCATGCTTGGAATAGAATTCCTCAAACTGCCTATTTTGAACTCTCTTCCATGGTCACTGCGAATTCTATTAATTTTAAGGTCTTTTTCATTCATGATTCGAGTAGCCAACCTAGAGAATGATTCAAATGTTTCATCTTTGCTAGCAAGCAAGACAATCCAAGTGAACCTGGTTAGATCATCTATAACCACAAGGGTGTATTTCATTCCACCTAGACTTGTTAGCACAATAAACCCAAACAAATCCATGTGTAGAAGATCAAGGGGATAAGAAGAAGATATATCATCTAGAGATTTAAAGGTCTTCCTAAATTGTTTCCCAAGTTGGCATGCTGAGCAAAGTCTATCTTTTCCAAAGGCTAGATTGGGTAAACCCTCAATAAGTTCATTTTTGGCTAATTTGGACATATTGGTCATATTGATATGTCCTAACCTTATATGCTATAGCCTTGAATTTTCCTCCTTAGAAACTAAGCATATATCATTGGAGCCACGGGATAAATCAAACATATAAACATTATTAATTCTAGGAGCATAAAGAATAGTGTGGTCAGAGTTACCATCAATGACTGAGCAGCCCGCTGAGTCAAATATCACTATTCTGCCTTTGTCACATAGCTGAGCAACAATTAGCAAGTTGAACTTTAGGCATTCCATAAGAGACATAATATCAATTGAAGGCTTGACTCCCCTATGCCACTACCAAAAATCTTTCCCTTTTTATTGTCTCCAAAACTAACACTTCCATTCCTTCTTCGCTCTAATTGCTGAATTGCTTTTCATCACATGTCATATGCCTCAAGCATCCACTATCCAAATACTACAATTTTCTGTCATCAGTGGATCTCAGGCTCACCTACAAAATAGTTAAGTTTTCTTGGGTACCCATGCCTTTTTCTGGCTGGGTCCTCCCTTGTTATTGGCGGTCATCCTTGACTAGACATACTCATCATAGTAGCCATTTTTGGGCCTACACATGATTGTTGCATGTCCTGGCTTACCATAAAAACTACAAGTGGCCTTAGGATTGGGGCTGCTCACTTTACTCTTTTAAGAAACCTTCTTAGAGTGGAGAGTGCGGTTACTCTGAGTATTCCCGCTAGGTTAAGGACGGACCCGCACCTTTTTCAAAGCTATTAATTCAGCAGCTAACTCATCTAATTTCTTAGTGAGTTTGCTGTTATATCCATTTTGATACTCAGCTTTTTCCGTCAGGTAGAAGATGTCAAGTGAGGTAGAAGAGTTAACATCTTCTAGATCATCACACCTCCTCTGAAGTACTTTGATGTATTTGGTCGACTTCTTAGTGACATTAATAACATCATTAAGTACTGCGGCAAGCTCATCTAAAGACAAAGGGGGTTCAGAACTTACCTCAGCGTGATTTCATTTGTCTCTGCTCTGGTCAGCTGATTGATTGGTAGCAGAAGTAGATGGTTGGTCAGCTGACTCTGAGTTGGGTAAATCATCCTTATCCATAAGACACACATTAGCAGAATCTTATGCCTCCTCATTTGAGTATGATGACTCTTGTTCAGAGTCACTACAAGTAGCAGCGAGGGCCTTCTTATCCTTTTTCTTCTTGAACTCTTAGCATTTGGACAGCTAGACTAGATATGCCCCTTCTCACCACATTCAAAGCATTTGATATCTTTGTTATGATCTTTATTGAACTCCTTTTGTGTCTTTCATCTGCTTCTTTCTTGTACTTGTCCGTCTTTCTGAACTTTTAGAAGTTTTTATCTTTCCCTAAGAACCTTCTGAAATTCTTGGTCATCAGCACTATTCCTTCCTTTCTGTCCTCTGGATATTCTTCCTTAGAGAAATCTTCTTCATCATTAGCTCTAAGAATAATAGCTCTGCTAGAGCTCTCTCTTTCCTTGTGCTTATGCTTCTTTAACTCATCTTCATACTGCCTCAAGGACATCTCATGAGTCAGCAATGTTCCCATCAGGTCTTAAAACTTGTAGGTCTTCGAATCATGGGCTTCTTCAATGGCACTCTTCTTTGCTTCATATTCTTGAGTCAAGCTTCTAAGGATCTTTTTGACAGTTTCTTCCTCAGTGAAGCTTTTCCCAAGTCTTTTTAGCTCATTGACAATATTCATGAATCTGATATTCATGTTGGAAATGTCCTCCTTGGGTTGCATCTAAAACATCTCATAATTCTTCATAAGGATGTTGATCTTGGACTCTTTCACCTTGTCAGTACCTCCATAAATTAATTCCAACTTCTTCCATATCTCTTTGGCAGTCTCACATCCTAAAATGTAATTAAACTCAGTTGCATCAAGAGCGCAATGGAGATAGTTTATATCAGCTGCATTTTCCTTTAGTTTGACCAAGTCCTGACTGTCCCACTCATTAGAGTACTTTTCAACTTTTACTCCATTCTTCACGATGGTAGGAACATATGGCCCTTCAACAATAGCCATCCAAGCGTGCATACTTTATGGTTGGATGAAATCATTCATTCTATTCTATCAATATGTATAATGCTCTCCATTGGACATAGCAGGCCTGGTGACTGACATGCCTTCTGGTAGAATATAAGCTTAGGCTCTTCCACTATATTCTCCTCCTTTGTACGCCATGGTCTTTATCTATAGATTGTGAAATCTTTGAAACGAGAACTGCTATGATATAACTTGTTGGTCCCTATGCGTACACTCAATGATTCAGAGGAGGGGTGAATGACTCACTCAAAAACTTAGTAAACCTTTTCTCGATAATCCATTAAGTAGGTCAGCTGGCTGAGTGAAATTCTGAAAAACTTCAAAGTAAAGGACACAGAGATTTTTATACAAGTTTGCCAACCTGTGCTTACATCCAGTCCCAAGAGAGTGTCTCAGCTTTAATCCACTAACCTTAACTCCTTTACCCTAGGCGAAGAAGTCTTTAATATATTCCACAACTATAGTAAGTACCCTCCAAATTGTAATCGATCACCCGCTGAGTAGAATATCCTCTTCTATTAGTAACTCAATAAGAGTCTAAACAGGATTCAACTTATAAACATGTTGATCCAGTTACAATAATATGATATTACAAGTTAAGGATCTATTCTATTCTCTCTTGTTCTAAAGCAGATTCTCGCTGAATAGTGTTTTCTTGCTTAAACTTCTTTAAAGCTTGCAAATTGACAGAGTTTTAGCTTCTGAGAAATTTAGGTGTAATCATCAAGTTCTAACGCTTGCCTTCTTGCTCCTTTTATAGTTGGATGGAGAAAGTAGTCGTTGAACTTGCTTTGGCATCTGCTGAAATTGACAGCTCATCTATTCACCCTTTGCTTCTCAAATCAGTCCGTTAAGAGAGAGAATCACACCATTGTAAGATAGGAAATCAATCTGTTAGATTGAGATTCAAACTTCAATTTGAATCCTTCATCGTTTGATGCCAGTCTTCCATTCGAGATAACTCGTTCTAACTTGCTACGTGTCATCTTCCCATTCCTTCTGGTAATTTGACATTTAGCAGAGCACGCGATACAAGGTTGTTGATCTACAGAATTGCCCAAAATGGCAAATGACTTTTTGTAGGTTGAATATGGAAGACTTTGCCATTTTCTTCACTAAACTAGGTCTTATTAAGGCATTAATTCTTTTTGTGTTTGTCTCATTAATGTTCTACAAAAAGCAACACTAAAAGCAAAGATTCCATTTTACCTTAAATGGTAAAGTCAGTAGCTTTAACGGACTCAAAGTAACTTAGAAAAATAATGTATCGTAAAGCACAGCTGAAACAAAATCTAAATATCAAGTGTTGAGTGAATATTACTTAGTCAACGACTAAAGTTGCTACTCAGCCGAAAACACTCACAGTTGAAATAAATAGCTACGTCAGCGGAGACTCGAAAATCTACCATTGAATTTACTAACTACCATAAAACCATAGACTATTGATTTTAACATCATTCTTGATTTAATTAACTCAAACTGAACTTAATTGTTATGATCAAAATTTAAACACTACCGAGTCAGTCCAAACTTGTGCTTGGTTCAACACTATTATTATTTTTAGGGAATGTAATATGGGGAATGAAAAATAGGGAAGATGATTGAATTTGCTCTTAGCGCTCTTTGTAAATAAACAAATTGAATCCATTGTTGATAACTTCAAGGCTTGTTCAAATTAAAAGATAAAAACACTTTCACAAAAAGAACACATCCCTCCATATAATAACTTGGATCAATGCCACAAACAGGAAATTTTTTTTACATACATATGGCTTGTACCAAAACATGCGATTGTCAAGGCTCTGCTTGGGAGTAGAGGATACAAGAATCATAAAGGAAAGGAACTGAAAGTATGGTATATTAAAGGATGATATTTGATGGAAACATAATATTATGTTTGAGAAGAAGGGATAGTATTATAAAGCAATGTGGATAGTAAACTACTAAAATACCCTTTAATAATAAAAAGTTGTATGTGTAAATAAATAAATAAAAGGACAATATTGTAAACTAAGTAGGCTTCCCCCTGAATTCCACCAAAATGGTGGAATTGCAAATGGAGTAGTTTGGCGGAATTGAGGGTAGTACCTTTCTCACAAATCCATTCCCTTCCTCACAATTCATGCTTCCAATCATTGGATTCAACTTCCTTTCCCTTACATTCCGTTCAAATGACACAATCCAAGCAAAGTCTAAGTCTTTTTTTTATTTGTTTTGCATTTATCTCTCAAACTGTTTATTTTTTTACTTGCCTCATTAGAGTTTTTTTTGTTTCATTTTTTTTATCTTCAAACGACATCCACCGTTATATTTCTTTTCCAAATTCTTTTGAACCGTTAAATATCTAGTAGATATCTAATAGAAATCAATAAAACTAGAAGAACTTGGAATCAAAATGCTAGATAGATTTTTTAATAGATCAGAACTTTAAAATAAACTTTTACAAATGTCTAATGACAACTTCAAAATAGATTTTAGGCACTTGTCTAGTAGATTTCTATTAGATGTCCAGTAGTTGTCTAGTAGATCAGAACTTTAAATAGATTTCTAACATATGTCTAGAACAAATATCTAATAGAATTTTACTAGATTTTGTAAAGTACAAACAATAAGATACACATGCTTAGATATCTATTAGATTTCCTATAAATTTCTATTAGACGTCTAATAGATTTCGTTCAATGTCTCATAACTAAAAATAACAAAAGGATATAGATCTATCAAATGTCTACTAGATATATATTAGATGTTATATTTTATAAAATAATCATCGTAAAAAAGATACGGATATGTTTCTAATTTATAAAAGCATCATGTACAAAACTATTATATCTATTAAATATATGTTAGATGTCATTAGATTCCATAAAAACTGCCAAAATTAATATATATTAGAAATATATTAGATATCTACCAGTGATATATTAGAAATCTACTAGACAAAAAAATGTCGATAAAAAATGTCAAAAATATCACAGTGAATATCATTTCAAAGATAAAAATAAGATGAACAACAAATTCTAAAGCGACATGTCGGTAAAATAAACGGGTTGAGAGAAAAACAAAAAATAATAAGAAGAAAAAATCAAAAGAAAAGAAATTTTTAACAAGCATGTGTTAGAAAGGAAAGATTGATCTAATTTAGAATAAGATTTTATTGTAAAGAAAAGAAGAGCCATATGTGGAATCAGAATTATGGTAATTATTTCCATATTCAATATCACGATTTTAGGATGCTATTATAGAAATGTATTTATTTCATATTTATATTCTATTCAATAGTTTTCCTTTTGTAAAGATTTATTTCTTTTCATCTCATTGTACATTCTGCTATATAAAGCGGTGCAATATCAAATGCAACACACACCAAAATTTAATCATTCTTCCAATTCTTTTATTTGTCATCTCCAATGTAATTTCTAAAGTTAATCAGAGTTGCCTTTTTGAGGAGCTCTGAGTTTATGTTTGTAAGTTTATTTTTATTCTTTATTCGAATTTCAATATGGTATCAGAGCAAGTTTTAGTTCATATAAAAATAAAATAGATAGAGAGAAAAGCAAAAAAAAAGAAAAAAAGGTGGTGTTTTGTTGTGGTCTTTGGTTCGAGAGAGGAATCTTGGTAAAGCAAATCAAATACAACAATTGATGTTTAAGCTAAAAATACCTTGAATAGATAAGCTCAAATCAGGTTTGAGAAACATGTTAAAACATAAAAAAGGAGATAAGAGTAGAAGCAAATCGATTTCGAGCTAAAAAGAAGGGCGGTGGGGAAACGGAAAATCAATAAATATTCCAAGCCAAAAATATGGGTGGTGAGGAAATGAAAAATCAACAAATATTCCAAGCCGAAAAGAAGGGCGATGAGGAAACAAAAAATTAACAAATAATCGAAGCCGAAAAGGAGGACGGTGCGGAAGTTTGCAAAGGCATGACTTTGTCATAAAACTATTGGAGCCGAAATGCTCTAAAA
The DNA here is from genome assembly GCA_947683365.1 of Euphorbia pulcherrima. Lineage (NCBI taxonomy): Eukaryota > Viridiplantae > Streptophyta > Magnoliopsida > Malpighiales > Euphorbiaceae > Euphorbia > Euphorbia pulcherrima. Next base: position 37,041,799 of record CANTUS010000014.1, on the reverse strand, counting down.
CTAAAAATGGAGCTACAATGCTCTAAAACAATGATTAGAGCCGAAATGCTCTAAAACTATTGGAGCCAAAATGCTCTAAAACTATGATTAGAGCCAAAATGCTCTAAAACTACAAATAGAGCCGCAATGCTCTAAAACTATCAGAGCAGAAACGCTCTAAAACTATTGGAGCCGAAATGCTCCAAAACTATCGGAAGTGTAATCTTCTAAAACTATGATGATGGGAGGCGAAATCCTCTTATTGAACCAAGCACGAGTTTGGACTGACTCAGTGGATAACTCAATAGTGCTTAAGTTTTGATCATAACAATTAAGTTAAGAATTGGATAATTAAATCAATAATTATGTTAAAATAAATAGTCTATGGTTGTAAGGAAGTTAGTAAATTCAAGGGTAGAATTTCGAGTCTCTATTGACCTAGCTAGTTTGTTTAACTCTGAGCTGTCTCTAGGCTGAGTATTCACTTTAGTCGCTAACTAAGTAGTATTCACTCAGAGCTTGATATTTAGATTTTGTATCAGCTGTGTGCTTTACATATCATCATTTTCACTGAGTTACTTTAAGTCTGTCAATGCTGCTGACATTACCTTTTAAGGTAAAAAGGTATCTTTTGTTTTAGTGTTGCTTTTTCTAGGAACATTAATGAGATAAAGACAAAAAGAATTAATGCCTTGACAAGACCCAATTTAATGAAGAAAATGACAAAGTCTTCCTTGATCAAGCTGCAAAAAGTCATTTACCAATTTGGGCAATTCTGCAGATCTACTAACCTTGTATCGCGCAGTCTGCAACATGTTAAAATACTAGAGGGAATGGGATGAAGACACGTGGCAAGTCAGCGCGAGTCTTTCTAACAGAAGACTGGCATCAAATGATAAAGGATTCAAATTGAAGCTCAAATCTCAATCTAACAGATTGATTTTCTATGTCACAACGGTGTAATTCTATCTCGGAATGAATTGATTTGAAGAAGTAATGGGTAGATAGATGAGCTATCAATTTCAGAAGATGTCAAGATAAGTTCAACGGCTACTTTCTCAATCTATCTATAATAGGAGCAAGAAGTCAAGCATTAGAACTTGGTGATTACACCTGAATTTCTTAGAAGCTAAAAATCTGTCAAATTACAAGCTTTAAAGAAGTTCAAGTAAGAAAGCACAACTCAGCAAGAATCTGCTTTAGAATAGGAGAGAATAGATTAGATCATTCAATTGTAATATCAGATCATTTATAACTGGATTAACATTTTTATAAGTTGAATCCAGCTCTTGTATGGACTCATAGTGAGTTACTGATAGAAGAGGGTATTCTAGTCAGCGGGTGAGCGATTGCAATTTGGCGGGTACTTACTATAGTTGGGGAACTTGTGAAAGGATTCTCTGCCTAGGGTAAAAGAGTTGAGATTAGTGGATTAAAGGCGAGACACTCTCTCGAGACTGGATGTAAGCACATGTTGCCGAACTAGTATTAAAATCTCATTATTCTTTACTTTGCCGCTGTGAGCGAGCAAACTTTTTGATGGATCTTTTTGGATAATCGATTAGATTGGCATGGCCAATGCAGGACTCCCAGGTTTTGATGTTGGGAGTCACCGCTAGAGTGTGGGGCTCATTGTATGTGTGAACATACTTGGCATTTCCAACTAGATAAAGGGGTTGAGGACTCCTTTGGGGACTAGCCTTTTTATTACAGGAGCCGGGTCCTTGTTTAATACAATATTAGAGTCGCCACTTGGATCAGCTCTTATGGGAAATTAGTGGTATAGCTGATCAGAGCAGGATTCCTATACCAATAAAAGAGAGATTCTGGTTCTGGATGAAATAGTTACTTGCCATTTGAATTTGGATAAATCATATTTTAAGAAATCTTTCATTATTTTAATAAGCAAAAGAGATGAGTTAGGGAGATATGACCTTTACGAGCCTAGCACTTGGAACGTGGGCCCAACATGACTGGATTACCTCGTGAGGTGGTTAAGAATGCATGTTTGAAAATAACACTTTGACCCTCAGTTACCTTTCATTTATTGCAGGATGACTGGAAGGCCCGGTACTGACTAGTACTACTTTTGCTTTGGCTTTCTTCAAGATTTCTGTAGAGATAACCTCGAGGAATTTTGTAGTGAGTTTATTAGAGTGTCTAGGAATGAGTGGGTAGCTTCTTAGCTAAAAGCTATTTTAAGGAAGGGTGTCTATACCTTGGTATTGTTTTGGGATATTTTTGGTATAGGCTCGTAACTACGAGGGATTTTAAGAAGGGGACTGCTCGAATTTTTCTTGTGCTTTCTATTTCTGCTGATTGATTGCTTTTACTAGGGAAATGCTGGGAGCGATTCTTTTTATAGAAATTTTAGGAGTGTCGATCGACACATATGGCAATGTCGATCAACACAATGGATGTCAGAATAGCTTTGCTGAGTCATCAAGTCTAGATTCCCTTATTAGCATGACACATTAGGGAAGCATCGATTGACGTAATTTGAGTGGTGATAGCCTTTTTGAGTCATGGTTGTAGGTTTGATGATTCATCAGAGAAACTGACAAGTGGCACCATCGATTGTCATAATAGAATAGCTTCAATTAATGCAATGTAGGGTGTAATTAGTGTCGATCGACGCTCAGGCTTAGGATGTTAGAATCCTTTTTCCTCGGAGGGGTTTGTAGTTTGGGGGAAACATGGTCCTTTGTCAGTACTGGCTTGCCATCTCCTGAAATGGTCTTGGACATCATCAGGCCTAGGATGAATTGTGCTCACAGGATGCCCCTTGCGTACAACAGCTTATACCATGGAGGTAAAGTTTTTGCATACACGAAGTGTGAGCAGTGAGTAAAATGTGTGCATGATTTTGCTTGAATTTAGTCAACATTATTTGATCGACCAAATTTTGGAAAAAATATTTTTACCCCATCGATCAATTAATGTTTGATGGGTTTTGAAAACATTTAAGGAAAATCATTTGGATTCCCATGGTGTATCATTTGAAACTTTTGTGTTGGGTCCTCCAGTATTTTAGAAAATGATTTTCATGATGGAAAATGCAATTTTCAAAATTAGGACTCAATTGGCACTGCAATTTTATCCTAGAAAGTTAGAAAAATGGTCATTTTTAAATATGCGTCGATCGACACATAGGGGTTGTGTCGATCAACGTAACCCTTTGAATTTCAAATTGTTGAATTCTAGCAGTTGCAGGCATTAAAATGCATGTCAAGGATTGCATCGACCAATACATAGGGATTGTGTCGATCAACGAAGTTGAGAATTCTATAAATTTTGCAATTTTTCTGCAAACAAAACACTCCTCATACAACAATTCCTCCTTTTTGTGTTTTTTTAAGCAGAAGAAATGTTGGGGCTTCTTGCACTTTCTTTTCTCCCAATCTTTATTCGGTTTTTGCCTATTATGATATGGACAAAAATTATGACATCTAGAGATCAAACTCGTGCTCCTACGTCGGTAATAGAGGTAGATATTCATGGGGAGATGGTCCAAATCCCATTTTAGGCATGGAAGATAATCGCGGGCTTCCCATGAGGTGGATATTTCACGGGGCAGACAGAGGCACTACTATCCCTCTTTTTCTCAAGCCCGAGTGTCACCTCTCTCGTGTTTTGGTAAATTCCTACCTTTCCTTTTTAATTTTTCTAGAATTGGCACACTTTTAGGAATTTTTTTAATGATATATGTTCTATTGAATGTATTGTTGGTTCTATATCACTATAAACTGCCTGTATAACATTCTGTAACTTTAGGATTTTAGGCTTAGCATCAATCGATGCTTCTGATTCTTCAGGATGGGTTGATCGATGCTCCTTAGTTTTGATCGACACTCGTCTTTTCGAAAGCTTGTTTTTTCACAATTTTGAGTGTTCTAGGGCTTTTTGTAGTCTACAAAATAATCTGTGATGTCATCTTGTGCGTATTCTGCTGCTGTTTTTGTGAAATTTTGGAACTTTTTAACTTAATGACTATAAGCCTTGTGATGCCTTAGGAATTCCCGTATTCGATCATAGCTTAGTAACTATGAGCTTGCTTAATGACTATAAGCGTGACTTTAACAATGGTTTTATCCTTAATAACTATAAGGTGCGATTTTTAGATAGCTTAATGGATTTTCGCTTAATAACTATAAGCGGGTATTTTTTTTTGTATATGTTGGTCACTTGTGATGAATAACTGTAAGCATGACTTTAGGTAGAAAATTCTTAGATGCTTAATTACTATAAGCAACCTTTTGATTTGGTTCCTATCTATATTTGCTTTGCAGAAAGTCAACCATCAGGGCGTGGTAAACTTCTTGGATCTTGTCACTTTATGGGGAGTTCTTTCTCCTGAAGTGATGGGAATTCTAGGGGACTCGGGTTTTAGTGCATTTATTGAAAGATTCACCCTGGTGAAGCTTGTTCAGTATTCTCGTGTAGTCTTGCCATCAATTTTGAAGAGGTGGTCGGACTCGACCCACACTTTCCATTTACCGTGCAGGGAGTATACCATTATACCGTTAGACTTTGCCGCCATTTCGGGTTTATGCTTTGATGGGGGAAATTATTCATTTCAATTGCGCTATGAATATGGCCAATTAAGATCCTGTTGTTGTGATGAAGTTGTTGGGGTTCACTAGTGCTAGCAAGGAAATTTCTACCAATAACTTGTACACTTTTTGGTAAGCCCAGGAAATAGGGCCCCTGGTGGTGCTGAAGCTCTAGAGCGATGTAGCCATTCTTTCATGTTGTATGCCCTGACCAACACCCTGTTCCCCATCGGCAACTCCGCCCTCAACCTAAATCTTTTGGGCTCCTTGGTGAATTTGGGGAAGTTCAAGGAGATGACTTGGGGTACAGCTACATTGGGACAACTATACTTGACCCTGGATCACTATGCTAGGAAGCACACTTTGGGGCTGAAATCTTCGAAACTCGTTCTTGAGGTAATTTGTTGAGATATATTTTACATATACGTTTGTGTCACGTGTTGAATTTTATTTCATTTTCTTACAGACTTGGGGCTTTGAGAAAGGAATTCTCCCTTGGCCAAAGAAAGCTAAGATCCGAAAAGATATTTCTTACTTCCCCCGTCTCCCGGCTTGGTTAGTGGCCTAGGGGAACCTGGATTCTATCGAGGCTGAAAGGAGGGTTACGAATCTTACTTTTAATGAAGTAAGTCTTCCAATATTTTGGATTTTATTTCTTCCATGTGGTGTTTACTAATAATGCACATGTTTGCACATCATTCATGCTCCGTGGGGGGATGCTTCTGGCTGGAATGAGGTTATGGCGGCTGTTGGAGAGTTGGTGCCAAAGCGGCTAATCTTGGAAAGTCCTTCCTCTCTTGAGTGGTATTTAGGGGAAAGGACAGTTAAATGTGATACACCTTCGGATGAGAGACTGGTCCCGCCCGAGCTCCCGAGATGGCTATTCTGGCTGGAGTTAGCCGAGAATCTCGATACTCTAAAAGGGGATGGTAAGACCGTGGAGCTGTTTGGCAAGGATGGCCTGTATCCTAAGTTTGTAACCGAGTTTTTGCTTGCTGGCCTTCAGAGGACAACACCACATCTTAAGGGGTGCGTCTCTAAACATTTGCTCGTTTTTATTTATTCATTTATTTTCTGAGTGCTAATCCTTTTCTATTTCATCGGGAAAAAGGGCAAGGGGTCCACATACATCAGGTGGTGCCACCTCCCATATCATGGGGCATCGAGATTACCAGGTCCCCATGGGGTTGCACATTTATCAGACTGACCTATCGCTCTATTTTCCACCCTTTGGTGTGGATGACTCTACCAGGGTGGACATGACTTTTACGCCTCGCCATGCGACTTATATGAGTTTATTGTGCATATTGCTATTACCCTTAGCTTGTGCGAAGGTGGTTCACTATTCTTGTTAGGTGCCAAGAGAAGACAATGAGAGGGCTGGACGTCTACTTTTTAATTTCCAGAATATCATGCTAGGGAACAATTTTGCACTGGTGCCTACAGGGATCTACTTGAGGCTTTTCATGGTTTGATTTGGGAAAAGAAGATTCAGGAACCCGAGCTTAAGCCCAGTACCATGATAACCCCGTGCTAAATTTTGAGAAACAGGTTACAGCTGTTGAATCAAGCTTGCCCTCCTATCATGTCTTTAACATGATCTTGCAAGCTAATCCTATAGTTCACTCGGTAGTGGCCTTGCCTGATGAACCAATCCCCATCGATATCAATGCATTCGAGTTAGAAGGAATTCATGATGAGGAAGCTATATTGGGACAACCAGAACCAATTGATATCGATGCTTATGTATTGGAAAATGATGAGCTCGAAAGACTAACCTTGTTGGTGAAAACCCCATGAAGGGAGAAGTTATATGAAAGATGGAGTGTTGCATGCTACCCGAAGTGGAAGGATTCCTCTGAACCCTCTCCCAAAGAGAAGAGGGGCAGATACGTAGATATTTAGGTCATTCCAAATATCAACCAGGGTCCAATCTTCACACCTGCTATTAAAACTCTAACCTCAGCCTGCAATGAAAAAAAAGAGTCAAACGTAGCCCCTTTCATCCAGCAGTTGCAAGTTACCCCTGCTAAGTACAGCATTTGGCAGCTCATCATTGACTCTAAGGACCATCGCAAGGGTCTGATAGAAAATTTGTTAAGCATGGAAGCTATGCCATCTACTACTTTGGTTGAAGTGTTTTTAGTAGTTGGGGGAACTCCTCCTGATCAGGTTGAACCATCAAATTTTATCCTTCAGACCTCCCAGCCGAATAGAATAAGCATAAAAAGGCACTTTTCAATAGAGTGCAAATCTTTGATCATTCTATCCCATGTGTTATGGTGGATGATGGTTCCGCCCTTAATCTCTGTCCTGCCAAGATTCTTCTTCACTTAGGGCTAGATGAATCTATGTTGGAAAAGTCCAATACTTATAAGGGCATATGATGATACGAAGAGAAGTGTCATTGGGGTCTTTGTAGCTGAATTACAGTTGGGGGAGTGAAGTCCAAGGTCTTATTCATTGTCCTCGATATTCTCGCCACCTACTCATTACTGTTGGGTCGACCAAGCATTCAATAGGGGCCATCACTTCCACGGTCCATCAGAAAGTTAAGCTCATCCATAATGGTAAGCTAGTGACCATTGATGCCGATGAACCATCTATCATAGCGGCTATGGAAGCTGAGGAAAAGGAATCTAGGGTGGTTGTAGGCCACCAAGGTATAAAGTTTTGGGTTAAGGGGTACATATCACTTTAAATCGAGAAAATTATGATGAAGTAGGGTTACGTGAAGCGTAAAGGACTCGAAATGAATCTACAAAGAATGTTGTTAAAAAGAAGTTGTACTTGTGAGGAAGAATTAGAAAAGAAGTGAGAAGATAAATCCCATCAGTAAGGTTGTTGAAAACTTAGCAAGAGCAGTGGCCGAAGAAACTCAGATAAGCTTGCACACCAGGGCTACCAGTTCAGCTGTCAATCAACAATGCCCTTTGCCTGTGGAGGATGATTCAAATTATGTAATTTTAATATTGCAAACATTTTTTTATGCAAACAATGTCGCTTATAAGGCATATCATGAATAAGTTGTAGCATCAGTATCTTTATTTTTAACATGTCATGAATAAATTGATACGCCTATCATTCACATTTTGCTCGAGTATTTCGTTCTAATGACGTCATGCACTCATAACAACAACATTCTTAAAACATCATCATATTCATTAATTAAGTTGACTTTGAGTATAAGACAATGGTATAAACGTCCAATGGTTAAAGCCTATCATCAAAAGAGAGATAATGAAAGGTGCTTAGAAAATATGATAATAATTAGCTTAGGTCCTTCTTTCTTTATGAGGGGGAAAAGGGTATGAGAGCACACATCATCAAGAAAGAAGTCCAAGAAGACTCATACAAGCACCAACAGCAGGCTGACTCTGGTCATGAAAAATGGAAAGAGCATCTTGAGTCACGAAATGATTTCTTCAGGAGCCCTAAAAGGAAGCTGATCATTAATCAGTCAAAAAGATTTTATCAAAGATAGTAGCTACCTACAGAGACTGGGCTGATAAACCTCCATTCACAGTTTAGGGGCATAGAACCAGTGTAAGAACTCCCACTGAGCAAACGCCTTTCTCCCTGGTGTATGGAATGGAAGCCATGTCACCGGTTGAAATAGAAGTAAGATCTCTAAGAGTGGTACTCGAAGCTCAGTTAAAAGAGTCAGATTGGGCAAGAGCTAGGTATGAACAGTTAAATGAAATAGATGAAAAGCAGCTTAAGGCCCTTGACCATCTATAGATGTACCAGCAGCATATGGCTCGAGCTTACAACAACAAAATCAGATACCCAAAACAACCTCTTAAAATTGGTGATTTGGTTCTCAAAAAACTACGCTAGGTCAACACTGACACTAGGAAGGATAGTTAGTTGTGAAGAAAGTCCTTGGTAAAGGAGGAATCAAGCTTATGGATATGAATGGAAATAAGTTCGCCAATCCAGTGAATCAACATAAGCTTAAGCGTTATCATGTCTAGGTCAAAAGAATTAAATCATAAAAAAAGCAGCACAAAGAATAAAAGAAATAAAGAATAAATCACCCGGCTAGTTATCCTCTACTACTCAGGAAAAAATTAGAGTACAACCAGCTGATCGGTATTCCACAAACCGGTTAGGAAAAAATTAGGGCACTCCAATGCAAATAAATCCCATTAAGCTGAAAACCTGAAAAGGGCGGTGTGACCACGGTCCATCCCAGGCCTGATGATGTCTAAGACCCTTTTAGGAGATGGCAAGCAAGTACTGACAAAGGACCACATTTCACCCAAACTACAAACCCCTCTGAGGAGAAAGGATTCTGACGTCCTAAACCTGAGTGTCAATCGACACTAATTGAATCCCACATTGCGTTGATTGACACTATTCTATTATGATGATCGACGGTGCCATGTGTCAATTTCTCTAATGACTCATCAAACCTACAACTATGACTCAACAATAATGACTCAATGAAGCTATTCTGACACCTATTGTGTTGATCGACACTACCATATGTATCGATCAATGCTCCTAAAATTCCTATAAAAGGAAATCTCTCCCGGCATTTCCAGGGGAATCAATCAACAGAAATAGCAAGCACAAGCAAAAGTTTGAGCAGTCGTATCCTTAAAATCCCTCATAGCATCGAGCCTATACTAGAAATATCCCAAAACTATACTAAGGTATAAACCATTCTCTAAAATAGCTTTTAGCTGAAAAGCTACCCACTCATTCCCAAACACTCAAATAAACGCACTGCAAAAGTCCTCGAGGTTATCTCTATAGAAATCTTGAAGAAATCCAAAGCAAACGTGGTCTTAGTCAGTACCGGGCCATCTAGTCGTCCTCCAACAAACAAAAGGTAACTGAGGCTCGAAGTGTTATTCTCAATTAGGCATTCTTAACCACCTCACGAGGTAGTCTAGTCATGCTGGGCCCATACTCCAAGGGCTAGGCCCGCAACGGTCGTATCTCCCTAACTCACCTCTTTTGCTTATTAAAATAACGAAAGATTTCAAAAGATATGACTTATCCAAATTCAAATGGCAAGTAACTATTTCATCCAAAACTAGAAATATCTCTTTTATCGGTACAGGAATCCTACTTGAATTGGCTATACCATAAATTTCCCGAAAGATCTGATCCGGGTGGCAACTCTCATATTGCATAAAATGGGGATCTTGCTCCCATAATAAAAAAGGCTAATCCCCATATAAGTCCTCAACCCCTTTGTCTAGTTGGAAATGCTAAGTATGTTCACACATACAACGAGCCCCACGATGTAGTGGTGACTCCCTACATTAAACCCAGGAGTCCCGCATTGGCCATTCCGATTCGATCGACGACTAGAAAAGAGTCAATCACATAAAAGTTCATGTTGACTCTGCTGGGGATTATACACTTTTATAATTGATTTTCCACAAAATCAATTTAAGATAAAATAATTAAAATCTTTTGAATTTGGAATAATTAGGGTTTACTGCATAGCATCTGCATATGTCTACACCTAGAACCCCTGTGTTCTCAATTTCGTGTCTCTAGAACTTGCCTCAAGTTCATATAGGGGCACGAAGTTGGGACACACCAGCTGTGCATAGTACAACATAATCTAGTCAACTTGATTAAGGCCACTAGGTTTGAGTATATTAAACATGGAAAATGGGCTCCTGAACTCGATTAGGGTTCTTAGGCTTAAGTACATAATGTACGGTTACCATCAACTGTAACCCTATTGGACTTAGCCCAACATATAGCAAATACAGCCCTAGAAACTTTCCCTAGGGATACCCAATGATTTTATTAAAATCATAAAAGAGAGTACGTCCTCGCCTACCCCATGCTGGTAATAGAGGAAAAAGCCCCCCCACATAGGAAAGATACTCGCCACGATGGAGTAAGAAGGTTGGAAGGGATAGTTTAAAAAAGTACATGTTGGCCTGCTCAAACATTGCATCACGCATGAATTGCTAACCACAATTTATGTGCATCTATAACATGAAATAATCATACCATGCAAGTACACCATCGCGTATGCCCCCTAGTATTAAGCGATATGACCTTAGAAAAGCCGCTCCTAGAGCACACCATCGCGCATACCCCTGGTATTAAGCAATACAACCCTTACCATCGTGCATACCCTTGGTACTAAGTGATACAACCTTAGAAAAGCCAATCCTAGAATGCACCATCGTGCATACCCTTGGTATTAAGTGATACAACCTTAGAAAAATCGCTCCTAGAGCACACCATCGCGCATACCCCTGGTATTAATCGATACGACCCTAGAGAAGCTGCTCCTAAAGTACACCATCGCGCATACCCCTAGCATTAAGCGATATAACCCTAGAGAAGCCTCTCCTAGAGTTCACCATCATGCATACCCTTGGTATTAAGCGACACGACCATAGAAATGCCACTCCTAGAGTGCACCATCATCGCACATACCCCTGGTATTAAGCGATACAAAAAATAACTCCCCCCATATCAAAGGCAATATGCATACATCGCATAAATGCGCCTACACCATAGAAACCATGCTAGAAATGCCCATAGGCTTTTGCATCATGCGCACGATCATGTACTCACCTATTTTTGTTTTAGCTCACTGAAAGTTATCTGTACTGGCACCTAAAAAGAAACAGCCTAAGAGAAGAGCCCTTGAGGAGGCAGATTCTGACGATCCCACTCTTACAAAGCAAAGCGACAAAATGGTCGATAACCATAAGGCAACGCTAGAAGTCGTATAAGAAATGATCCTTTCTAAGGATTTCATTAAGAAATTTGAAACCTTCATTAGTAACAGGAGGGCAGCTAAATTTCGGGTTCCGATTCAAGTGATAAAGTTACAGAGATTGAGAAGAAATTCTCTGATTTCAAAGAAATGAGGGCAGCTAGAATTTAAGGTTCCGATTCAGGTGATAAAGTTACAGAGATTGAGAAGAAATTCTCTGATTTTGAAGAAATGCTACCTAAGCTGAAGCGCATTACGGGACCCTCCAACACTAAATACACAGATTCGCAGAAGTTTGAGCCCTTGATCCCAGAGCCGCTACCTGCTAATTTCGTCATGCCCTACATCCCGCCATCTGATGGCACAGGTTCCCCTAAAGCCGATATTGAGGGTACCTATGCGTTATGATGAGTATGGGCATTCCCAAAGTCCATCGGGTAAACTTATTCCAAACAACCCTAAGAGGTCCAACTACTGATTGGTGTCTGAGGATGTCCAACCAAGTAAAGTCAAGCAAAAAATTACTCAGTACTGCCTTCATTGAGAATTATGCCTATAATGTCAGAGTAGAAACGACCTTCCAGGACCTAGAGAGGGTCCGGCAGGGTATTAAGGAGCCCTTTGAAGCCTATTTACCACAGATGAGTCGCAATTCAGTCACTAGTGGATGCTGCCCCAAAAATGGATGCCCTAGTTATCAAACTGGTGGAGGGATGTAATCCCAAATTTCGAGAAGAAATAAAGATGAAGAAATTCCACACTTTTGTTGATGTTGTGGAATATGCCAAGAGAGTTGAAAAGTTTGACGAAGAAGAGGACATCAGGCTGGAAGAAGCAGCCTAATATGCGAGAAATAAGCCGTATAATAGGGTGGCTCCCCTAAAATCCTACCAGCATAAGCCATCCTATACCAAGAGGGAAGAAAAGAAAATTGAGGAAGTTAGTGCCGTAATTGCTCTAGCATTGCCTCAACCAATCTCACCATGGACCGAGTCACTATCTCAGATGTTCACCAAGCTAAGAAAATCTGGGGGCATGCAAAGCTTAAAGCCCTTTGTACCACCATTCCTAGCTGTCAGAGACAAATTTTATGCATACCACGTGGTAAAAGGGCACAAAACTAATGAATGTGTTTGCCTACTATGGGATCTACAAAAAATGATCCAAGAAGGGAATTTAGAGGATTCAGAATGGAAGCCAAGTACCCAAAATAACCCACTTCTGAGCTTCAAATCCCTTGTCAATGCTATCCTTCTCCATAAGGACAATAATTGTGAGAGAAACAACACCCAGTTCGATCCTAGCTTTGGGAAAAATGATATCAAGTGGCAACTCACAGAAATAGACAGGGTTGACACATGTGCAAAAGAGTTATCGGAGTCAAGAAGATTTGAGGCTTTGGTGATGGAAAGACTCCAGTACAAAGGGGACACCATCGTAGTCACTTTCTTGGAGCAATTCTACGACCTCCTAGAAAAATACGATGTCCCTTCCCACCCTACGGTATGGTCACCGCATTTCCCATACTTCTCACGGGGCATGAAATGGACTGTACCTTTCCATGTCACCTAGATAATTATGGGACTAGGTAGAGCTAGAACACCAGTTCTTGGAAACCTTCCCTAGTGACAGACTCAGAATATCCAAGAGTCCCTTGATGAGGGCAATCAGGCAATATATCTTATAGAACATAAAGAGGCTACTATACCTGAGTGGTGGCAATCAAGCAATGCTACAGTATGACTAGCAAACTTAAGGGCTGTCGGCCTCATAAGTATTGAAGAGGATGGGATCAAGGTAGGTCCCGATCTGGTTAGCCTCCTTGATTCATTCCGACATCTCAGTGGCACCACGGCCCCAACCTTACTGGCCACGTTCCTTTATGACAAATTTCATTACTGGTACAATGGGCTGCCAGTTAAACTATACTGGGACCTTTTCGTTGTAAATGCAAGCCTAGCATGTACCTTCGTAAGTCATGACTCTTTAAACCTGGTATTAAGCCGAGAGTCAATTATTAAAACTATAGCTACATCTCAGCCCCAAGAAGATGAATTAGAGTTAGATCTCTGTGAGGCGCTATTCATCAACGCCATTTTGCTTGACAAAGAAGAACAATGGGGATTGGATAACCAAGACGAGGATCCCAGCTTCGATGATAACCCTATATTTGATGAGATGCACATAATTGAAAGAGTATTAGCTTGTGAAGAAGAACTCAGATAATGAGGCCTCCTCTATATAACCGACTGGGAACGAAATGAGAATAGGTTCTTGGGAAACTCTGACCCAATAAAATCATTGAGATGGTTCCTCCTAACTCTAGAGCTATATGACATCAGTGTCCTAGGGGGCACCAGCCCTGTTTCCTACATTTTTGGTCAGCCAAGCCCAATGGGAAGGGCCATTAATGTGCTAGAAATTCATATAAGCATTCACTCCTTACATGCCATTCTTAAAAATGATGACGAATCCTACTCTTGGTCCTTCCGTGTTCCCTAGAATGCATACACTTCGGGCCTATTTATGAAAGACACATAAGCATGCCTGAAAACGGAACTGTACATATGATCCGTCGCACTACCATCACTACCCTCATGCGATGTGAGGAGATGTCGAGCCCACACAGATTTGGGGAACAAGCGCCTCACCTAAACCCTCACTTTCAGATAGGGAAAAGCAGCAAGAATCCCCACGGTTGAGTTCCTTCGATTAAAGTAGCACCTCCAGAGGCACCTTAGTATACCAGTCCTTGGCCTGAAGGTGACCATGGATACTCAAGCAACGGAGAGTCTGCTCATGCTCTGAGGGGGCATGCCCAATCGGCCCCATACCTTGTAAGGGGAAGAGAGTTTAGGGGCATCTTAAGCAACAATGAATTAGCCCTAGGACTAGAGGACATGGCATACGCTGGCTTCATGCCAAGTAGACCAATGTCATATGGCATGACTGCCACAGAATAGCGATGGGATGACAGTCATAATTATCTAAGTGATAATGAGTGCACAATGATAAATGGGTACATTAGGACAATCCCCGCTAATCCTCAATTATGGGCACCAGAGCCGGTATGCTTCTAGGATCCGCCATCAAAAGGGATTGCAAACCCTCAACCATCGCCTGACCCTGAGTCCCCACACTCTCGGTTAATAATAGAAGAGTTACAGGGAAACATGGATGGATCACCCACAGAAATTAATGCAATCAGGGCTGGAAGCCTTACCAAAAGACTAGTTCTCCAAAGAATCCAGTAAGAGAATAGGAGACCCTCACAATGAAGGAGACATCAGTCTGATACTATAATTAATTCGATGGCATTAACAAGCCTACAGATGAACAAAGATTTTACAGAAGACTCGACGTAGCCTATTAATCTATGGTCGCTTAGGAGTCCACTCACGGAACCATGCTCTTCCCCGAGTTACCACTAGAACTTGGATATGATAAAAGCGGGCATCCTCGGATCTACCTCGCAATGTTCACAGAAGTAATGAATTCAAGGGATGAACATTATCACTGTTGACTAGAAATCTTTGGCACCACTCTTGAAGGGAGAGCATTGTAATGGTACAACTGGACTTGGAATAATCCGGCCACACACCGCTATTACTACTTCTGGGGCATCCTGAGCCAAGCTTTCATATACTATTTTACCATGGAAGAGCCAGATGAGGGATCGAGGGGCAACCCTTCCAGAATGGAGCCATACCTAAAGGATGGACCAACAACTTGGGCTTATCCGTTCTTCATAACGGCACCCCATTTGAAAATAGTGGAAATACTAGACGACTTGGTCTTAGCTCACTCTGATATTATTAACATGATCTGGGGGATTAAACTACAACCATATGTGATAGATGAAATCCTCCCCGCCATAGCATTACTAATGGATGTACACTGCGGACCAAGAGGTGTAAAGGCCCCGGCCCTACGCATCACTAGGCCCATACGGCTAAAAGACATCCCCTTGGAGGAGGATTTTGATGAATTTGCAATGTTTGAGCCCGTGAGCACTCCCCAAAGATGACAGGAGCACGTAAATCATGTTATCCGAAGTGGGAGAGTCTATCAACCTCAGATCCAAGTTAATCCTAGCCCCGCCGATGCTCCACTAGTAGATAACCCACTAAAAGGGAGTCAATGTTCCTATAGTTGAACAATTAATAAGCACCCCTATCAAGATGAGTATTTGGGATCTCTTACAGGGATCCCAGACACACAGGAGAGCTATTATACAAAAGTTGATGGAAATGGAGGCAACATTACTAGCCTCACCGGCAGAGGTGTGTACCTTGATCGGATGCAGGATCCTCACTGAATCTCCTGATATTGTCTTCTCTAAGGGATTCCTGCCAAATGATGGGTTACGCCATAATTGGGCTTTGTACTTGAAAATTGAGTTACTAGATCAAGTAATGCCCTGTATCATGGTGGAGGATGGCTCTACACTCAACGTCTGCCCTCGAAACATTCTACCAATCCTGAGGTTGAATGAAGGGATGCTCAAGAAGTCTGAAATGGTTATCAAAGCATACGACAACTAGAAGAGGTCTCTCTTGGGGATTTTTGAGGCAACAATGAAGGTAGGGGAAGTTGAGTCCCTCAAAACTTTCACCGTCATTGTCATCTCGGTCATATTCTCCTTGCTACTCCAGCGACCGTCGTTTCATGCGCTAGGAGACGTCCCTTCCACCTTACACCAAAAGGTGAAAATACCCTACAAGGAGAAGATAGTAACACTCGTGGTTGATGAGGAATCCACTATAGCTGCCATACGCGCAACCTTGAATATATAGGCGGATTTCTAACAGCTGCCATAGAAAAAGACGAAAAACTAACCCAATGGTCCAAATGGGTAAGAAACTACATGGATCAGCACTTAACCCCAGGAGCTGGCCTCGGGGCGTAAGAACAAGGCCTCCTCGAATTCAAATTTGCAATAGGCTCCCATAGCCCCTCTGCGCTCGGTTACAAGGCAGGAGCCGGCGAAGGGCATGGTCTAGAAGGTGCCAGATGTCATAAATCTTTGTTCGTCCTAGAGAGATTCTTTACCAAGTCGAGCCCAAGCCAATCAAGACCAAAGAAGGAGAAGTACCCGGCTTTAAGATATTCTTAGACGTTGAGGGCTTCGAAAGCCCCACTCACTTGACCAATTATGAGAAACAAACTGAGAAAAGGAAGACCCCGTCCGGGGAAGAAGCCCCCAAGAGGTAAAAGACGACGAACCAGTCAAGTTTCAAAGAACTAGTGGTAAGGTTAGCTAAGCTAATGGAAGTCCACCTTGAGGACAAGAAGACCGATTCAAAATCACAATAAGAAAACCTGCAGAGGAGGGAATGGACAAAATAATCACTGAGCTGGCCCAACTCATGATCAAGGGGAAGTCCAAGATTAAAGATGCGATCGCCAGTAGCAGCGTAAAGATTCCAAGCGAGGAAACTACCATCCCAGAAGTCGATAATGATGCTTCAGTTTCTGATGTCTTTGAGCTTAACAACTTGTATTGTGAAAGTGACAATGACAATAAAATGAATGACTTCGCTTATTTGTGTGATGCTTTCGATTTCATGCATTCACCTCACCATACGCCAAGCATTTTTAGTATTCATGACACTCTTACAGAAGAAATAAATTTAGGAACCGAAGATGACCCCAAGATGATATCAATTTCTATTGACCTTAGTCTCGAACTTGAAATAGAATTAGTAAGAGTACTCAAATCGCATGTAAAAGCATTTGCTTGGTCTAATGACGACATGCCCGGAGTCGACAGGACCATTGCAGAACACAAAATTCCCACCAATCCAAAAATCCGGCCGGTTAAATAAAAGCTGTGAAGGTTGAGACTCAAGTGGTCCAAAAAGGTCAAGGAAGACCTAACCAAGCAAATCAAGGCTAAATTCCTAGAAGTTGAGGAATACCTAGAATGGTTGGCCAATATAGTACCAATTGCAAAGAAGGACGGGAGAGTCCGAGTCTGTGTCGACTTCCACGATCTCAATAAAGCATCATTAAAGGATTACTTCCCTCTACCTCACATAGATGTACTAATCGACAGCACAGCCAGGGCAGCCATGTATTCTTTTGTGGACGGCTTCTCAGGATATAACCAGATACTGATGAATGTTATCAACAAATTTAAGATAGCCTTCATCATAAAATAGGGGGTATAATGCTATAAGGTAATGTCGTTCGGACTCAAGAACGCAGGGAGAACCTATCAAAGGGCAGTCACAACTTTTCTCCATGACCTGACCCACAAAGAGGTCAAAGTATACGTGGATGATATGCTAGTAAATTGCCTAACCCCTGAAGAACACTCGACTGTGCTCAATCACTTCCTCACCCTGGGTAGAAAAATATAATCTATGACTCAACCCAAAGAAATGTGTCTTTGGAGTGACCTCCGGGAAATTGCTAGGTCACATCATCAGCCAATGAGGCATAAAAATCAATCCCGATAAGGTGAAGGCAATCCTCAATATGCCCTCGCCTAAGACCGAATAGGAAGTCCAAAGTTTTCTTGGATCCCTATAGTACATCAGCAGATTTATTGCAAGATTAACCAGTGTCTGTGAACCCATATTCAAACTCCTCAGGAAATAGCAATCGGTTGTCTGGAATCTGCAATGCCAAGAATCCTTCCAAAAGATCAAGGCATATTTGTCTAACCCACCAGTACTGAAGCCGCCTATGCCGGGTAAACCTCTTACCCTGTACTTAGACATTGAAGAAACCTCCATAGGGGCAATGTTGGAATAAGAGCACGAGGACAATAAAGAACATGCCATTTATTACCTCAGCAAGAAAATTTTGGAGTGTGAAACTCGGTACACCATAGTTGAGAAAACCTGTGCCTCCATGGTATGGTTAACCAAGAAACTTAGACATTACTTTTAGTCCTATAAAGTCCAGGATTACAAGGGTAGATCCCATGAAATACCTTTGTCAAGCACCCTCCTTGGCCGAGAAATTATCCCGATGGTTGTTACTCTTATCGGAGTTCGACATCGAGTACGTCACCAGAAAAGTGATCCAAAGACAGGCCGTGGTAGAATTTTTTACCAACCAACTTTTGGAATCCGATTACATTGAGAACCTTGAGTTCTCAGATGGGGCGATGAATCTCAAGGGAGCCGGTGTAGGAGTCATAATTATATCCCCTGAAAAAGCATTGATCCTGCTTTCCAAAAGATTAGAGTTCCCAAAAACTAATAATGGTGCCTAATACAAGGCATGTCTGTTTAGCCTAAGCACACTGCTCACGTTAGGGGCAGAAGAAGCAAAAGTTGTGGGAGACTCCGCTCTAATCATCAAGCAAGTAATAGGTGACTAGGAAGTGAAGGAAGAATCACTTTGACTATACCTTGAATCTGTATGGACAAAGGCATCCAACTTCGGGAAATATGAATTCTGACATGTATTGAGTGAGGAAAATCAAATGGTAGATTCACTAACCACCTTGATCTCCATGTGGGAAAACCCTGAAGAACAATGCATGAAACTAATAATAGTGGAAGTTGCACATGCTCCATACTATCTCGCTTCGGTCATGCAAATCGCCACCGAACAATAACCCTAGTATGGTGACATATTTCACTACCTCAAAGGTGGGACGTTTCCTACAGAAGCTATAGACGCTGACAAGACCACCCCATGGAAATTGGTAGTTCATTTTAGGCTCGTCAAGGGGCATTTGTTTCGGATATCCTCCGACGAAATCCTCCTCAAGTGCTTGGGGCAAGAGGAAGCTGACAAGGTCATGTAGGAAATACATGTAGGAATATATGGTCCTCACATGAATGGAGTAATACTAGCTAAGAACATATAATGGATAGGTTACTTCTGGCTAACCATGATAACTAACTGCACGCGCTTAGTCAAGAAATGCAATGAATGCCAAATTTATTATAACATCAGTCACTTGCCACCAATCAAGCTGCAACATCTAGCCATGCCCTGGCCTTTCTCACCATGGGGCATCGACATCATAGGAGAAATCCAACCATCCTCTACCAACGGCCACAAGTTCATTATAGTAGCTGTGGACTACTTCTTGAAATGGGTTGAAGTTGAATCCTACATAAGAATCATAGTAAAAAAGATGGCAAAATTCATTCAGAAGCACATCTTTTCATGATATGACATACCTCATCATATGGTATATGATAATGGAGTACAATTCCCAGGGAAAACTGTGGACTTACTAGAACGACACAACATCGACCCTCATCGATCATCACCATACCGCCCTCAAGCCAATGGGGCAGTTGAAGCAGCCAATAAAGCCATAAAGAAGATTCTGTCCAAAATGGTAGTTACCCATTGAGATTGGGCTGATCATCTCCCTTACGCCCTTTAGGGCTATCAAACCAGCATCAAGACCCCACGGGGCATATGCCATTCTCTTTGGTATACGGGATGGAAGTGGTTCTTCCTATAGAAATTGAAGTCAAGTCACTCTGTGTGGCACTCGAGCCAAAGTTACGGGAATACAAGTGGGCTAGATCACATTACGAGATACTTAATACCATCGATGAAAGGCGCCTAAAAGCCCTTGATAGCTTGAGAATGTACTAATAACGAATGGCCTGGGCCTGTAATAACTGAATAAGGAAGATCGAAATGCCCCTTAAAGCCAGCGACCTCATGTTGAAACAGGTCAAAACCACTCATACCAACCCTAGAGGTAAATTTCGTCCAAATTGGGAAGGTCCATACGTGGTGAAAGTAGTTCTTAGTAAAGGAGCTGTAAAAATTATGGATATGGACGGAAACGAGTTCACAAATCCCGTCAATCGGGACAAGCTCAAAGAACATTACGTTTAAAAGGCTGGCTCGAAATAGAGGAAAATCACGTTGTAAAGTCATCATACCACACTCTGTATCTATGCAAAGTTATGAACATTAAAAGTGAAAGTTGTAAGACGAAACGAAATGCATTAAAAAAGGCATGCATACATAGCATTCATGCTTGAAACAAAGTCAAGGCTTTATTACAAAAACTCAAAAATATAACGTAGTGGCTATGACCTGCCTTGTGATGACTATAGCGGCATGAAATTGCCAGCCTATCTGCTTCAGTAGGCCCTACCTTGATGGCAGAGAGCCACTCTAAATAGATCTCATCAAGCGACTTATTAAAGGGCAACTCGTAGTTCATGACTATAAATGTGCGACTCTCCCGCTTGGTATGAATGTAGGCTAGCCACAAAGGCCCCCAGGGTCTCGTAGGCAGAGCATGAATATATTTGGGCATGGGTTAAGGACGACCATATTATTGCCTCACGCATTCCAAAAAGTAATACAATATTTTCTCCAGGCCCAGCAACTGAATGCCTTGGGGTACAGTTTGAGTAGTCACCTCGTCAATTTTCCACCAGGGGCAGATCAACCTAATGTCCCTTTCAATTATCCTCTGTAGGAAATACAACCATTCATACAAGGATTGATTCCTATGATACCCGGGTTGCATTCCTCAACCCCAAAAGTCCTTAGGGGTATAGGAATATGGCAATTCAACTGGTGTTCTGATGACCTTCAAATGCTCTATCAGCCATATCTGCCATGATATAAACCCGTCGGCGGGCCATTGCCGGTAAAAGTCCATAATGATAACAATAAAATGGTTAGTATACCTGAAGGAGGAGCTTGCTTCCTCTCACCATTACATCCTCATCTTGATGAATGGAGTCCATGTAAATGAAGGTCTCAGCTAGGCTCACGGCCATGGGTGATAATCCCTCTAGAGTTTTTTGGATCACAGAAACTAATCGAGGACTGCAGACCCCGGTGGCGGATTCACATAGAAAACCTCCCATCGGCAGTACAGCCATGAGAGGTACCCAGCTTCGGTGACTGGTAGGAATAAAAGAACATATTTCTAAGGCCACTCCTAAAATCAATCCTGGTTGCTTGGGGATGGTAGACACGATTCTATTGCTCTGACGATCAGAAAGTCTTAGGAAATCCACATCATGCTGCTCCATAGCAACATCGTAATTAGGCACTACAATGTCCTGGTTGTAAGAAATGTCCATTATGGCACAAAACTCTTCATAAAGCGGACTTAACTCTTAGTTGTTGAAGCGAAACACATGGTTAAGAGGATCCCACAAAGGCAATGATAGATCGTAAGATCAATACCAGCTGCACAATAAGAAGATCATCTTCAGAAAAAGAACATCAAAGCAATGAAGCTAGCATGTCAAGACAGTAAAATAAATCATCCATCCAGAAATAAATAGGGCTTCGAAGGACCCACCAATCCATAAAAAGAAAATAATAAAGGGGCAAAAACACACCCAAATCCAACCATCAAATGTACTGGATAAAACTGCCACGCAGGGCACACAATAAAAAAATAAATATGTATATATACGCCAAACTAAGGCCTAACTATCACATCCTTAATTGCCTAAATGAATGGGGGCCTCCAAGTCCACTTGTGGTACCTCATTGCTATCTCCGACTCCCTCTTGGATCCCTAGGCCAGCAAGGTTTGAAGAGGCTGCATGAGTGAAGGGGTGGGTACAAATGGTGGAGCCGATGGAAACTGAGAAGGCATCCTCATAAAACTAGCCTGGGCTGAATAACCGAGCATGTAACCTTATGCTCTATAACCAAAAGGATGTTGGGCATATGCCACCGGGTGAGCCTGCCCATACTAGCCATATCCTGAAGGCCTTGTCGGTGGAGGTGCCTTGTAACCAGCTCTAAGTTGGTCCACTTCCGCATTCAATGCCCGAATCCAACCCTACAAATGCCATACACATGTATAAGCACTCATCCATGCATATCTACTAATAAAAAAATGAATGACCTTGTCCAATCTTACCTCCATCGCAAAGTTGTTCCCTAAAATGATATTCAAGAAGTCAAAAAGCAGGCGTCCATCCCTCTTACTGTCTTCTCTCGGCACTTGACAAGAAAAGTAAATCATATTTAGCACAAACCAAGGGTAATAGCAATATACACAATAGACTCACATGAGTCACATGGTGAGGCATAAAAGTCATGTCCACCCTGGTCGAGTCATCCACACCGAAGGGAGGAAAGTAGAGTGGTATGTCGGGTTGTTAAATGTGTAACCCTATGGAAACCTGATAATCCCGATGCCCTATGATGTGGGAGGGAGCATTACCTGATGTATGTGGACCCCTTGCCCTTTTGCCCTATAAAACGAAAGGGGATTAACACGTAGAAAAATAAATAAATAAATAAACAAAAGGGAAAGAGCAAGTTTTTAAAGATGCACCCCCTGAGATGCGATGTGGTCCTCCGAAGGCCAGCCAAGGAAACACTCAGTCACAAAATCAGGATATAGGCTGGCCTCGATAAGCAAATCCATCGTCTTACTGCCCCCTTTTAGGGTATCAAGATTCTCGACCAACTCCGGCCAGAATAGCCACCTCAGGAGCTCGGGCGGCACCAGCCTCTCCTCTAGAGGTGTATCACATTGAACTGTCCTTTCCCCTAAGTACCACTTCAGAGGGGAAGGACTTTCCAGGATTAGCCGCTTCGGCACTAACTCCCCAACAGCCACCATAACCTCATTCCAGCCAGAAGCATCCCTCATGGAGCATGAATGTTCTGTGAACATATGCATCATTAGTAAATAACGCAAGGAAGAAATAAAATCCAAAATACTGTAGAACTTACTTCATTAAAAGTAAGGTTCCCGATCATCCTTTCAGCTTTGGCAGAATCCAGGTTCCCCCAGGCCAACAACCAAGCCAGGAGATGGGGGAAGTAAGAAATATCTTTTCGGATCACAGCCTTCTTTGGCCAAGGGAGAATCCCTTTCTCGAAGCCCCAAATCTATTAAAAAATGAAACAAAAGTCAACACATTACGCGAACGCATATGTAAAATATTCCTCAACAAATTACCTCAAGAATGAGTTTTGAAGATTTCAGCTCCAAAGTATGCTTCCTAGTGCAGTGATCTAGGGCCAAGTACAGCTGTCCCAGTTCAGCTCTATCCCAAGCTATCTCCTTGAACTTCCCCAAATTCACCAAAGAGCCTAAAAGATTCAGGTTGAGGGCCGAAATGCCGATACGAAATAAGGTATTGGTCAGGGCATACAGCATGAAAGAACGGGCACATTTCTCTCGAGCTTTGGCACCCTTAGGGGCCCTTTTACCCAGGGTCGACCAAAAAGTATACAAGTCATAGGCAGAAATTTCCTTGCTAACACTAGTAAACCTTAACAATTTCAGCACAAGGGCAGGATCATAATTGGCCATATTCATGGCGCAGTTAAAGTGAATAATTTCCCTATCAAGGCGCAGACCCCTAACAACAGCAAAGTCCAGTGGCGTAATAGTGTACTCCCCGCACGATAAATGGAATGTGTGGGTCGAGTCTGACCACCTCTTCAAAATTGACAGCAAGACCACACGAGAATACCGAACAAGCTTCACTGAAATGAATATCTTAATGAATGAACTAAAACCTAAAAATTCCAGAATCCTCTTCACTTCAGGGGAAAGAACTCCCCACCAAGTGACAAGATCCAAGAAGTTGCCCGCGCTTCGATGGTCGACTTTCTGCAAATACAAATAAGAACCAAATTAAAAGGTTGCTTATAGTAATTAAGCATCTAAAATTTCCTACCTAAAGTTATGATTATATTTATTAAGCACAAGTCACCAACATTTACAAAAAAATACCCGCGTATAGTTATTAAGCGAAAGTCCATTAAGCTACCAAAACATCGCACCTTATAATTATTAAGTATAAAACCGTCATCAAAGTCATGCTTATAGCCATTAAGCATAAATATTGAAATCAAGCTTATAGGTACTAAGCTATAATTGAATAATGGGGAATTCCTACGGCATCACAAGGCTTATAGTCAATGAGTTATCCTAAAAAGTTCCTGAATTTCACAAAAACAGCAGTAGCATATGCACAACATGACATTATAGATTATTTTGCGGACTACAAAAAGCTCTAGAACACTCAAAACTATAAAGAAATAGGCTACCAGAAACATAAGTGTTGATCAACACTAAGGAGCATCGATCGATGCATCCTGAAGAATCAAAAGCGTCAATCGATACTAAAGCCTAAAATCTCGAAATTGTAGAATGTTATACAGGCAGTTTATAATGATATAGAACCAATAGCACATTCAATAGAACATATATCACAAAGAAATTCCTAAAAGCTTGCCAATTATAGAAGAAGTGAAAAGGATCGGTAGAAATTTACCAGAACACGAGAGAGGTGACACTCAGGCTTGAGAATGAGAGGGATAGCAGTGCCTCTACCCACGCCGTGGAATATCAGCCTTACGGGAAGCCCGTAATTATCTTCCATACCTAAAAATGGGATTTAGAACATCTCCCCGTGAATATCTACCTTTATCACTGACGTAGGAGGATGAGTTTGGTCTCTGGATGTCATAATTTTTGTACACATCATAATGGATGAAAACCGAATAAAGATCGAGAGAAAAGAAAGTGCGAGAAGCCCAACATTGCTTCTGTTTTGAAAAGAAAATGCAGGAAGGAGGAATTGCAGTATGAGGAGTGTTCTATTTATAGAAAAATTATGGAATTTATAGAATTCTCAATTGCGTCGATCGACACAATCCCTATGTGTCGATCGACACAATCCTTGACACGCCTTTTAATGTCTGTAATCGCTAGAATTCAAATGTTCGGAATTCAAAGGGTTACGTCGATCGACACAACCCCTATGTGTCGATCGACACATTTAAAAATAATCGTTTTTCTGCCTTTCTAGGATAAAATTGTAGTGCCGATTGAGTCCTAGTTTTGAAAATTGCATTTTCCATCATGAAAATTGTTTTCCAAAATACTGGCGGACTCGATGCAAAAATTTCAAACGATACACCACAAGAATCCAGATGATTTTCCTAAAATGTTTTCAAAACCCTTCAAACATTAATTGATCGAAGGGGAAAAAATATTTTTTCAAAAATTTGGTCGATCAAATAATGTTGACTAAATTCCCGCAAAATCACGTGCACCTTTTACTCACCCCGCTCACTTCGCGTATGCAAAAACTTTACCTCCATGGGATAAGTTGGTGTACATGAGGGGCAGCCTGTGAGCACGGACCATCCTAGGCCTGATGATGTCCAAGACCTTTTTAGGAGATGGCAAGCTAGTACTGATAAAGGACCATGTTTCACCCAAACAATAAACCCCTTTGAGGAGAAAGGATTCTGACATCCTAAGCCTGAGTATCGATCGACACTAATTGAATCCCACATTGCATTGATCGACGCTATTGTATTATGATGATCGACAGTGCCATGTGTCAATTTCTCTGATGACTCATCAAACCTACAACCATGACTCAACAAGGCTATCACCACCCAAATTGCGTCGATCGATGCATGCCTATTACGTCGATCGACGCTAATAGGGGAATCTAGACCAAATGACTCAGCGAAGCTATTCTGACACCCATTATATCGATCAACACTGCCATATGTGTCGATCGACGCTCCTAAAATTCCTATAAAAGGAAATTTCTCCCAGCATTTCTACGGGAATCAATCAATAGAAATAGCAAGCACAAGCAATAGTTCGAGCAGTCCTCTCCTTAAAATCCCTCGTAGCACCGAGCCTATACCAAAAATATCCCAAAACTATACCAAGGTATAGAAACCCTTCTCTAAAATAGCTTTTAGCTAAAAAGCTACCCACTCATTCCCAAACACTCAAATAAACCCACTGCTAAATTCCTTGAGGTTATCTCCACAGAAATCTTGAAGAAATCCAAAGCAAATGCGGTCTTAGTACCGGGCCTTCCAGTCATCCTACAACAAATGAAAGGTAACTGAGGAGCAACAGGTCCACCCTAGCATAAGAGTTCTTCCCCAGAAAATGAATTTTATAAGAAAGGGCCTCCCCAATGGAAGAGATTTTGCTCAAAGGCTATCACTTCCCTCCCCAGCCGAGGAATCACTCAAGGGGCATACCTCTATCATCAGGAACCCTTGGGGCACCCCATCCTAGGGTCATTCCCAAGCAGAGGAATCATCAGGTCTTAGGGGCATCCCTCTAATTCCCAGTAGTGGAATCATCAAATCCCAGGGGCATCCCCCTAATTCCTAGCACCAAAATCATCAAATCCCAAGGGCATCCCCCGCCGACCCAAGGGCATCCCCCCATTTCCTAGTAGCAGAATCATCAGATCCTAGTGGCATCCCCCCACCAACCTAGAGGCATCCTCCCATTTCTTAGTGGCAGAATTATAAGACCCTAGGGACATTGCCCAGCAGTAAAACAAGCAATGATTGGGCCAAACTCGACATATCTGACACTTAGCTTTTAGTTCATCTCATCCACATCATTGTTCTTAATTAAAGGGGCAAAAATATTTTTGTTTTCACAAAAGTCAATTAAGAATAAAGAGGTGTCTGCTCAGACAATGACTAACTCGGTGTTTGGTTGTTGTCTCTTTTCAAGTTATTCAAATTCCCCAGCAGGAGAGTCATCCGCCTTAGGAAAGGGATACACCATCGGTTAGTAAAGTTAATCTGCCTTAAAAAAGGGATACACCAGTCAGGAAAGTTGATCTGCCTTAGGAAAGGGATACATCACCAGTATAGGAAAGTCGATCCGCCTTAAGAAAGACATACACTGGTCAGGAAAGTCGATCTACCTTAAGAAAGGGATACATCATAAGTAATAGGAAAGTCAATCCGCCTTAAGAAAAGGATACAACAGTCAAGAGAGTTGATATGCCTTAAGAAAGGGATACACCAGTCAAGAGAGTCGATCCACCTTAAGAAAGTGATACACACACCCTTCACCGATGAGTCACTAGGGATATGTACAGTAGCGAAAGGAAAGTCATCCGCCTCAAGAAAGGGATATGCACAGTAGTAAAAGGAAAGTCATCCGCCTTAGGAAAGGGATACGCACTGTAGTAAAAGGAAAGACATCTGCCTTAGGAAAGGGATATGCACAGTAGCAAAAGGAAAGTCATCCGCCTGTGGAAAGGGATATGCACAGTAGCAAAAGAAAAGTCATCAATCTTAGGAAAGAGATATGTATAGTAGTAAAAGGAAGGTCATCTGCCTCAGGAAAGGGATACACATTCCCTAGTAGAGTTACAAGGGGTACGCAAAAGAAAAGAAGTTTGCCTTAAGAAAGGAACTCGCCCCATATCATCACTTCAGGTATAATTTCTAGACCCTCACTCACATTGTGAGATCATACAGATTCGTATCAGCAATGATCCCACTAGGGGCAGTCTGTGAGCACTAAGATTTTAATGATCCTTCTCACGAAACTATGATGAGAGCTATATGATGCAATGTCTTTTAGGTGTTGTCTATCAGAGGTGGTCCTACTACTGCAGAGTTGAGTTTGATCGAAGTCTGAAGACCTAGTCTGCCCTTAGGTACCCGTACGGGTTCTGTCTAGTGGTACAAATCCAGTGGCAGGCCCGTACAGGTGATTACCTTCCGTACGCAAGGAGGGGAACCGTACCCATACGGGTGGGGCCCCACCCGTATGGGTCCTCTGATTGCCTAATTAGCCTTTTTTGGAAGCTATCGGTTACCATTTTTAGGAAAAGGCGGGTCTTAAAAGCAGTTTATTGCATTCAGACCTAACTCTCACCCTATAAATAGGGCCCTTTCCCCTTATTCCACAACACACATCTCATATGAAAAATATACTAAAACTGTAGCAATTTCTATATGTGTAGAAAAGGTATAGTAGGGGGTATAGAAAGCATAAAATAGGAAGAAAACCTTCCTTTGAGGCTTTGTCCGCATATTATTCATTCCTAGCTTCATTTATTAGGATTTGGGGGAGGTTTTGTCAACACAAATACTCACCTAAATAGTCCTATTTTACCATCTACTTCTGTCAGACTCTCTCAATAGAAAAGGGATCATCTCAAAATGGATTCATGCCATTAAGGTAGCGCTCCTGAGTTTCAAAGAGGCTCACATCTCAGTTATTCTATTATTATTTTCTGCCTTCTCTGTTATATCAGTTCTTGTTCTTATTTTGGGTTTGGTCTTGACCCGTATGAGCCTTGTTGGCACCATATATCATCCTCTAAGATATTAAATTGGTGTGCCATACTCATGCAGAGGGAAATCCCTTTTTATTTTATTTTTCTGCCATTAATCTATTAATCTGCACGTTAATCTGAACAAAGCTTCTGTCTGGACCAGACAGGACCCGTACGGGAACACCATACCCGTACCGGTCCTCCCTGGTAGCCGTACGTATCCCACCCGACTGTACGGGTAACAACTCCAGGCAAAATCTAAAACAAATTTTAATTCAATTGAAAATCAATCTAACTCTCCACTTGCTATGCGATCATTTTCACTAATAATCCGGTAAATCAACCCATAAAAGTTAAAATATGTTTTCACAATAAAATACGTTGAAGACTCATAATTTCTCTCCGATCCTAGAAGTCGCTCGGGCATTATTGATAGTAAAACTGCCATGCTAACATAATCACATTTTTTCTCAATGAAATGTTGACTTATGATGTGCTATAAATTGTGCTAACGTCTATGGATGCAGGGGAATTTATTTTCATTTTGTTTTATAACTAAGAACAAATGTATAGGTCCTCTTTACAATTTCCCCCATTTTCCCATGATGTAATTTTTATTTCCCCATTTATTACTTATGCTGTGTTGTAATTGTAAACGAATGTAACAAGTGTGAAAGAGTGTAGAAATAGGATTTCTACTATAATTCCCTAAATGATGAAAATAAAACGGTCTTACACGGTGAATGTAATTTTGAATAAACTAAATGAGAAATAAGTGACTCATCTGATACCCGAATCTCTGATCCAATAGGTATGAGTCTCCCACCCAGAGGGAACCGTACCAAAACTCTTTACCAAGAGACAACTTGGGTGACGACTCTATCATTTGTATCAAGATTTGGGTCTCGATTCTTTCTTTGATTAAAATTGGCTTATTGTGCAAACTTTAACTAAAAATGTTTATCGCGCCTAAATCCAACAAAACCCCCAATGGGTCCCGCCTCTCATACAGGTGCCAAGGGAGACCCACACATCATCAATACCTCACAGGTGTGATGAAACCTTTTTTAGTTCAAGTTTGCACAAATAGCCGATTTTAATGAATAAAATAATCGAGACTCATATCTACATAAAAATAATAGAGTTGCCACGAAGTCGTCTACTTGGGAAAGAGTTTTGGTATAGTTCCTATTGGGCAAGAGACTCATACCTATTAGAACAGATATTTGGGTATTGAATGAGTCACTTATTTCTCATTTAGTTGATTCAAAATTACATTCACCGCGTAAAACCATTTTTGTTTTCATCATTTGGGGAATTATCATAGAAATCCTGTTTTTCTACAGTTTCACACTCGTTACATGCGTTTACTGATTACAATAAAGCACAAGCAATAAATGGGGGGATAAAAATTACAACTGGGGGAAAATGGAGGAATTGTGAGAAAATCAAAACATTTGTCTAAGTTATAAAACTAAATGAAAATAAATTCCCCTACATCCACAGATATTAGCACAATTTATAGCACATCATAAGTCAGCATTTTATTAGGAAAAATGTAATTATGTTAGCCTGGCAGTTTTATGATCGATAGTACCCGGACGGCTTCTAGTATTGGAGAGAAATAACGAGTCTTCAATGTATTTTATTATGAAAACACATTTTAACTTTTGTGGGTTGATTTACCAGATTATTAGTGAAAATGATTGCATGACAAATGGTGAGTTGGATTGATTTTTAATCGAATTAAAATGAATTCTGGGTTTTGGCTAGGAACTCGTACCCGTACGGGTACCAGGGAGGACCGTTATGGGTATGGGGGACCCATACAGGTCCTATCTGGTCCTAGGCAGAGACTCAATTTGAAATAGATAGATTAATGGAGGAGAAATGAAATAAAAATTGGATTTCCTTCCATATGAGTGTGGCGCACCGATTTAATATCCCTAAGGACATATGGTGCCAATAAGGCTCATATGAGTAAGGACCCGACCCTAAGCAAGAATAAAAGAATAAATATAAAAGAGGAGATAGAGAATAATAATAAAATAACTAAGATGTGAGTCTCTTTGAAACTCAAGAGCATTACCTTTACTGCGTGAATTCACTTTGAGGCGATCCCTTTGTTGTTAAGAAAGTCTAGGCAAAGTAGATGTTGAAATAGGACAATTTAGGTGAGTATTTGTTTAGACAATACCTCCCTTAAATACTAATAAACGAAGCTAGGATTGAATAAAATGTGGATAAAACCTCAATGAATGGGTTTTCTCCCTATTTTATACCTTCTATACCTCTATTATCCCCTTTCTATACCTATAAAAACCGCTAGAATTTGTGTATGATATACTTCCTATGTTGTATATGTGTTGAGTTATGAAAAGATGAGGAAAGGGTCCTATTTATAGGGGAAATGAGGTATGAATGCAATAATTCGCATTCATGACCTGCCTTTTCCTAAAATAGGCAAGGGATAACTTTCGAAAGAGCCTGATTAGGCAACAAGAGGACCCGTATGGGTGGGGCCCCTCTTGGGGACCCGTACATGTTTGCTCTAGGCGTATGGCTCTGCCAGTGGATCTGTACCACCAAGCAGCACCCGTACGGGTCCCTATAGGCAGACTAGGTCTCCAGACTTTGGCCAAACTCAACTCTACAGCAGTAGGAATACCTACGATGGATATCACCTATAAGATACTTCATCATATATCTCTCATCCTCATTTCATGAGAAGGATCATTAAAATCTAGTGCTCACACATAGTCCTACTATAATATCTCACTTCATGTTATGTATTATGTCAAGGACCTTTGCATAAAGATATCAATGAATTTTAACCAGTCACAATATATATAAACACATCGATATAAACAAAAGATTAAATGTCTTTATTAATTAAACAAATCATTCGTACCAATACAGAATTAAGATATATCGCCCTAATTGCCTTAAGGGCATACATGATATCTAACAAACTTTTACTTGCACTAAGGTCAATTGGCAATATCTCTTACTCTGTATGCTTTCACATGCTGGTCATGTTTGACTTCTGTCAATGGCTTTATCAGACCATCCACGAGGTTCTGATCAGTGGGGAAATATTCTAATCTTATTATCTTAGCATGAACAATCTCCCTAATTATATGATACTTTCTAAGTACATGTCTATTTTTTGGTGAGATCGTGGTTCCTTTGCCTAAGCCATAGCACCATTATTATTATAATACAAAGTAATTGGATCAATAATCTCAGGCACCACACCAAGATCACCAATAAATCCCTTTAACCAAACAACTTCTTTTGCTGCTTCACAAGTCGTAATATACTCCGACTCCGTGGTTGAATCAACAGTAGTTTTCTACTTGGAACCTTTCCAGCATACTGCCCCTCCATTAAACACATATATAAAACCTAACTGAGACTTAAAATCATCCTTGTCAGATTGAAAACTCACACCACTGTAACCTCTAATTATGAGGTCACCATCTCCATATATCAAGAACTCATCTTTAGACCTTCTTAAGTACTTAAGAATTGCCTTGACGGCCATCCAGTGCTTTTCACCTGGATTCGATTGATATATACTCGTAAAGATCAAGGCTTGAGGGACATTTGGCCTAGTACATATCATAACATACATGATGGATCCTTTCGCAGATGCATTGGGTATATCCTTCATACACACTCTTTCCTGAGCTATCTTCGGACACTCAGTCTTAGATAGGTTTATTCCCTTTGTCATAGGGAGATAACCTTTCTTCGAATGCTCAAGGCTGAACCTATTCAGTACCTTATCTATATATGTATTTTGAGAAAGACCTAACAACCTCTTGGATCTATCTTTGTAGATCTTTATACCTAGTATAAATGATGCTTCTCCAAGGTCTTTCATGGAGAACTTTCTTGACAACCATATTTTAGTACTTAGAAGAAGAGAAATGTCGTTTCCTATAAGCAGAATGTTATCAACATATAATACTAAGAAAATGACTGCACTCCCACTAACCTTCTTGTAAACACAATCAAACCTAATATTCCAACTCTTAGATGCTTTCTTAAGTCCATAAATGGACCTTTGCAGTTTGCATACCTTCGAGCCATTCTGAGATGTAAAACCCTCAGGTTGTGTCATATACACATTCCGGTCCAAATCCTCATTCAGGAATGTTGTTCTATCATCCATCTATAGATCACATAATCATGATGAGTAGCAATGGCAAGGAGTATTCTGATGGATTTAAGCATGGCTACCGATGAGAAAGTTTCATCATAGTTAATACCTTCACATTGACTATAACCTTTTGCAACCAACTTTGCCTTATATATAAGTACATTACCGTCCATGTCAGTCTTCTTCTGACCCATTTTCACCCAATAGGTCTAACCTCTTCTAGTACATCGACCAATTTCCAAACTTGGTTTTCATACATGGAATACATTTCTAATTTCATGGCTTCAAGCCATTTATCAGGATCTGAGCTTTTCATTACTTCATCAAAAGTTCTTGGATCATCATCCTCCATGAGATATAGTTCCCTATCATTCATGATGAAAAAGCCATATCTTTCAAGACCTTTATGAACACAACCTGATCTTCACAATGATTGTGTTTTGACAGGTTGTTCTTAGATCACAACTTCTTGTGTATCTAAAATGGGTTTAATTAGCTGATTGTCTGTTTCTTTCTCTTGAACATCCAGTTCAATATTGCTCCCACTGACTTTTGCAAGTAAGTGTTCCTTTTCCAAAAAGTGAGCACTTCAAGACACAAATACCTTCTATGCTTCGGGTTGGTAAAATAAATATCCAATAGTTTTCTTTGGATATCCAATGAACGGAAACTTGTCAGACTTAGCATCCAGCTTATCAGATGCTATCCTCTTTACCATTGCAGGACAGCCCCATACTCTTGGGTGACTCAGAGGTGGTATTTTATTACCACATTTTTCATAAGGTGTAAAGTCAACTAATTTAGAGGGCACTCTATTTAATACATAAACTGCGCTCTCTAGTGTATATCCCTAAAAGGATTTACAGAGATCTACTTGGCTCATCATGGACTGAACCATGCCTAATAAGGCCCGATCCTCCTTTCAGACACTCCATTGTGTTAGGATGTATAAGGAGGGGTCCACTAGGAAACTATCCTATTTTCCTTTAGATAATCCTGAAACTCTTGACTTAAGTATTCTCCTCCACCTCGATCAGATCAAAGTGCTTTAATACTTTTCTCAAGCTGTTTATCTACTTCATTTCTGAATATTTTAAATTTCTCAAAACTTTCAGACTTGTGTTTCATTAAGTACAGATAACCATATCGAGAATAATCATCAATAAAAGTTATGAAGTAGGAGTATCCTCCTAGTACCTTAACACTCGTTGGACCACACACATCTATATGTATAATTTACAATGTACTAGTGGCTTGTTCACCCTTCCCCTTAAAGGGTAACTTCATCATTTTTCCTTTTAAACAAGGCTCGTAATCACCATAGAAATCCAAGTCTATTGGGCCTAAGTCTCCACGTTTGTATAACTTAGTTAAGCGATCTTTATTTATATGGTCTAAATGACAATGCCATAAGTAGAAAGATTTCTCATTATCTAATTTAACTTTCTTCACATTGTTTATATTAAAAACTTCTACTTTAGTATCAAGAACATAAATGTCACTATTCAACATCCCATAGCCATAAAGAACATTATTTAAATGAATCTGACAATTATTATTCGAAAATAAAAATTCAAATCCCTCTTCTACTAAACACGTAACATAGATAATATTCTTAGTAACATTCGAAATATAGTAGCAATTATTCAAAACTAAAATTAAGCCACTCGGTAAATAAGAATAAAGCTACCTACGGATATGTAGCAACTCGTGCTCCATTTCCTATACGCATGTCCATCTCCCCTATTGTAGGCTTCCTACTCTTCCTTAGTCCTAGCATAGAAGTACAGAGATAAGTACCACAACCATTATCTAATACCCACGTTGATTCATAAGGAAAAGTAGCATAGTTTTCAATTACTAACATACCTGAACTAGATGCCTTTGTAGGCTTCTTCTTCAATTGTTCAGAAGTGGGAGCTTTGTAATCCTACTTCTAGCGTCCTGGTTTTCCGCACGGAAGTAGACATATTTAGATGTCTTTTTTTCTTTCTTCTTCTTACTGATTCTTTTCTTGGCCCCCCAGTTCCTTCTTCCTTTTAGAAGTTTTGCCCTTCTCGACCAACAGTAGTGTTCTCTGATCTTTCTTGATCTAAGGTTCTATTGTCTTCAGCATGTTCATTAATTCTAGAATCGTAGAATTAATCTAATTCATGTAATAGTTAGTTACAAAATGTGAATAGCTATTTGTTAAAGAGATCAACATAAGGTCAACACTTAACTCATGATTCATTTCGAATCCCAATCAATTTAGCTTCTCAAGGTATCCTAAGAGTTTGAGTACATGCTTAGAGGCAGAGGCGCTAGCCTGCATTGTGGTTCCAAAAAGGAGTCTTGAGGTCTCATACCTCTCTTTCCTTTCTCGCTCAGCAAAGAGCTCATCAAGATGGAGAACTATGGTCTCTAAGTCCATGTTCTGATGTTATTTCTAAAGCTTAGGATTCATTGACCCCAACATCATGCATGTTGTAGTCTCATGATCTTTCTCTTGCTTTAACCAGGCATCATGTTCCAATTGATCCTCAACATTAGGTTCTAACTGGGAAAGTCTCATCTAGAGTATTGACAATTCCCTCAGACCTGAAAATTATTCTCACGGCTTGAAACCAATTAGAAAAGTCCATGCCATTTAGTTTGGTGTCAAGGTTGGAAGTCATTTTCAACCTTAGATATAAGAAAATAAAAAATATTGTTTTAGACTTTAGTATATGGTATATGTATTTAATATAAGGACTTTTAATTAAATACTTTTATCCTACCATTTTTTGAAATTTACAATAGCCCATTCTATTGAATTTGGGAGGTTTAGCCTAACTAAATTTCCAAGTAGATAGCATCTATAACTAGTCTAATATGACTCCCAATTTTATGAGTCAAGCCGTATTAGTAAGATGCAGTTGGAATTCCATTCCATTTTCATCATATGCAATTGCTAACTTATTCAAGTTCCCTAAATCTAAGGGACGTATGCTCTTACATTAGCATCTCATTGAATGTATCTTAGTCTTCTGGCTAGCCCCCAATTTTATGGTAGACTACCCATTCCTATTAAGGCAGACCCTATCTCAATTTTTATAACCAGTCGATGTAGACAAAAGGAATGCTTCGTGCAACACTTTATAGCTGAAAAAATTGTATCATAAATTTGAGTAAGGAAGACTTATAACTTGCCTTAATATATTTACTTCGGGATTTTATTGGTATTAAATGTCTCACCCAATGTAGGATTTATTAGATGGACATATTTATAATAATTTGTATTAATTCAGGGAATTTCAGAATTAATTTATAAGGTCTAACCTTAGGTGGTTTCAAGCTCTTTATTATAATTATTCCATCAACCTAGATTATATGCAAAATAATTAACATTTTTACTTGTTACATTTATATTGCATTTCCTTTAAACTTTTGATCAATAATTTAATATTCACTTTGTTATAGAAACATATATGAGAACCATCTTATATACTAGAAATAAATTAGACCATATTTAATCCCTTATTTTTTAACTCAAGCTGCGCTGATATATATTTCCAGGTAGGAGAGGTGCCCTATGAGGAGTAGACACCTTGTCCAATCCTTGCCAGAACGTATACGGGCATAAGATTGAAAACATATGGATTCTCTTGGACTAATAAATTTCATTCTTTTAATTCACGTAAATTGAAAGCATCTATAACCTATGTAATTTATATAATTTACTGAGTCTTTGATAAGTTTGAGTATGTTGAGCAGACTTATTCGAAATTATCTATATCCATTTTCTAACCTTTGAAATAAAAGTCTATGTTCATCTATTGTTCCAAACAATTTATAAACCTTAAATTATTTCATATAGAAAATAAAATTTAGTTTGCTTTTAACTTAATTATGTACTTAATAGGCAGGCTCATGATACCACTGTTAGGAACTGATAGCCACTTTGAACATGCATAACAGGAACAACGGAAATTCAAAATTTTTTCCCTTGTCCCTAGGAACTCGTATTAGTTGCATATAAATTAATTAAAGCCTTGACTAAATTAATTCTCTACTTCGGTTAGCATGTATAGGCTAGGCGTACCATAATTCTAAATTATATCTTAGCATAAAAATATTTTATTTTAAACATATTATAACTCTAAGTTATAGTCAAGGTATAAAATTAACTAAGCATGCAAAATAACCTAAGCATAATAATTATTAAGTCTTAAAATTCTTAATAAAAGGACTTAATAATTAAAAGAGAATTAGCGGACTTACCAGTTGAAGTGTGCTTTAGCAGAACCTTCTTACACAAGCCTCCAAGTATAGGATAGCTTCTATGAGTATCCACACGAACCCCACCAACTAAAACCTCCCAATGAGGAAGAACCGCAGAGCTTTGAGTAGCTGCTAGACCACTCCAAAACCCACCCGAAAATAAAAAGAATTTGCTCTTGAGTTGACTTGAGAGATATTGCATTGGAATCTCAAATCAAAGCCCGGATGAGCTTATGGTGAATTCGAGAAAGGGGAAGGGGAGCTCTTTACATAGGGGGGCAAAGGCTCCCCGTTATAAATGCGGATTTAATGTGGTATCTAATGCGAATTTAATACGAGATTAAATGCAGATTTAATGAGAGATTAAATGCGGGATTAAATGCGGATTAAATGAGAATTTAATAGGAGATAAAATTTGATCCTCCTTTCTTTTAATTTATTTATGACCCTAATAAAATTAGTTACCGGTCAAAATAAATTCTTTGCATAACCATAAAATGATTTAATCATTTTAATCAACACTTTAATTTATTTATGACCCTAATAAAATTAGTTACTGGCAAAATAAATTCATGGCTTAAGCATAAAATAATCTAATCATTTTAATCAACAATTTAATTTATTTATGACCCTAATAAAATTAGTTACTAGTTAATAAATAAAATCTCTAGTATAACCAGGTAATAATTCAACCATCCCTTTAATATTTTTGTAATAGACCAAGTCCAATAATTTTTTACTCAGTCCAATGAAAGTCCAATGTGCGTGATCTTATAGGATCCTGAAGTATTGAGTTGTTAAGGTTTGACCAATCCTGGTTCTATTAGAACTATTAGCTCTAGGTTCTAGACCGTGAATAGAACTCAATTATTTTAAACGTTTGTAGTACGCCTCTAGCAAGGGTCCACCATCTGGTAACTAGCTAGAGGAGCTATTTCTGCTTTATGATCCTTTTTTTCTTGACTGGTTGGTGATCATAGATTATCACAGCTTTTCCTTTTTGAGCAGCTATGTATCTTTGCGCTTGAGGGTGCCTGCTGAGTTTGTTTCTTCTTGGATTTGAAGGTTCTGATTTCCTTTCGGTAGCTTCCTTCATCAAGGCTAGTTCCCTCTCTAGCCCCAATAGATTGACGCTGAGTATTTGGACTTGACATCTTATGAAATTTTCTTCAACATTCTCATAGTGCTTTGGAGCCCTCATGAGATTAATATATTATCCTATTGCCTTAGCATCTTCTTTTAGCTCTATTACTTGTCTTCAGAGAAGGTTCATGTCTTTTGTGTTCTTCTTTAGATTATTGATCACAATCCCTAAAGCTCTAGCAAGATCATTGTTGGAAATGAAGTTAGAGTGAGAGTTTACCTTTGTACTTGCTGACTCAGACTCAAATTCTTTAGCTAGCTCAATGATTTATTGAGTTGTTCCTCTTCTGGAATGATCTTCCACTGCCTCAGTTAATGCAACATATGCACAGTTGGTAGTATCTTCTTCATCTGAAGATGATGAGCTATTGCTTTCCTTATTATTGCTCTATATGGCCACCATTGCCTTTTTCTTGTAATTCTTCTCCTCTTTGAGCTTAGGACATTGTTCTTTGATATGTCCTTTCTCACCACATTTGAAGTAGGCCATCTCATTCTCTTGATCCTTCTTATCCTCTGAGCCTTTTCTATATTTGTCCTTCCTAGAGTTGCTTTCCTTCCTTCTTCTAGAGTCAAACCTTCTAGAGCTTCTCTTTAACCCTTTTTCTTCCTTCCTTGGGAATCTTTTCAATTGTCTGGGTAGCATAGCCATTTTTTCATTTTTATAGGATGATTTTCTTGATAGTTTTTCTGCTTCGGAGGAGTCTGTTTCAGAGGAGTCTGCCTTGAGAGCAATTCCTTTCTTTTTCTCTTCTGGCTTCTATTCTTGTTGATTGTATCTTTCTAGGGATAGCTCTTGGGTTAATAGGTTTCCAATGAGTTCATCATAACCATTAAAATTTAGGTCACGAGCTTCCTTAATGGTTGTTTTCTTATTGTCCCATTCCTTGATGTTTTTCTATTCCGGAGGAGTCTGTATCGAAGGAGTCTGCCTTGAGAGCAATTCCTTTCTTTTTCTTTTCTGGCTTCTTTTCTCGTTGACTGTATTTTTTAGGGATAGCTCTTGAGTTAATAGGTTTCCAATGAGTTCATCATAACCATAAACTTTTAGGTCATGAGCTTCCTCAATGGCTGTTTTCTTGTTGTCCCATTCCTTGGTGATACTCCGGAGAATCTGCTTCACCATTTCCTCTTTTGTGATCTCTTTTCCCAGTCTCTTCATCTCATTTACCAGATTTGTATTTCTGGTATTCATGATGCTAATTTACTCCTTTGGTTCCAACTTGAAATTTTCCAGTTTTTATTGGAGGAGATTAATCTGGGTCTCGTAAAACTTGTTGGTTCCTTCATAAGTCACCTCAAGTTTTTGGCAAATTTCTTGAGTTATTTTGCAGCCTGATATCATGTTAAATTCAACTATACTCAAAGCGTAATAAAGCATGTTAATAGCATTTGTGTTTTCACGCAACTTCTGATAATCATTATCATCCCATTGATTTTCAGGTTCCCTAGTTTTAATACCCTCAACCTCATAAGTATGGACATATGGGGCATCCTTAATAGCCATCCATGCTAGCATGCTCTGTGCCTGAATGAAATTCTTCATCCAGTTTTTCCAAAACATGTAGTGTGTTAGATATGATGTATGCCCGGAAGCCACATCTCCAGATCAAAATTCATGTTTGCTTTATCTCCATCCACCCTTATTTGCACTCCACTATTTTTCATGTGAAATAGTGTTCAAAGAAGTCCAGAGTTATCATAATTTCTTTGCCTTGGACCTTTATGCGTAGAGCATCTAGTTTCTTATAAGCATGAAGGTTATCATAGAATTCTCTTACCAACTCAGGATAAGTTGGACAATTGATCTGGAGAAACTCTTTGAGGTGTTGATCCTCAATTAACTTGGAATAAGGGTCTGTTTTGAATAGGAATCTATCCCCTAGATAGTCTGTGGGTACTATAGAGTCACTTTCTTTGAGGGATTAGTGTGAAGTCTTCATCTTTGAGATCGAAGATCATAAAGATGTTAGGGAGCTTTATGGGGCCTTCGCTAGTTATAAGTACGGCCATTTTTGAGAGAAAGTTAAAGGAATCAGGGTTCTAGGTTTTAATTTTTGTAGAGTAACAATGCTTAGTTTTTCGCGTGAAGAAGAAGAGTGAATTTGAGGGGTTTATATAGAACTTTTAAAGTGAGGGTAGTTTGGTAATCTGGACGCCAATAGTTTGGCTAGATTGATGGCATGCCAACCGGATTTTTAAGAGATAGGTGAATTCAGGTTAACAGAAGAATGGGAACGGTTTATTTTGAATAATAACTATCGAATTTACCGCGCCTGTAACATCCTATAGACTTTTGAAATTTAAAAAGTAACTGTCATCTTTACGCGCTTTTACTGCCATTTATCCTTCTTGTCTGCTGACATGGCATGCTCTCTTCTGGAATAGATTTGTATCAATTGTTGCTTCTATTTTGGATAATCCATTTTGTCAGGAACCCTAATTAATCATGGACTATCTTCTGGATTACTCCAAATTGGATTTGGCATTCCAATTGACTCTCTTAGCTTTCCAAATTGATCTTTACTTAGTGGTTTAGTAATGATGTTTGCTCTTTGCTCATTGGTTGGAATATATACCAATGCAACATCCTTCTTCATCACATGATCTCTAAAGAAATGATGCCTTATGTTGACATGCTTTATCCAGCTATGGAGTACTGGATTGTTTAAAACATCAATAGCACTCTTGTTATCACACATAACATCAACACATCCGAATTGTATTCTATAATCTTCTAGCTGCTGCTTAATCCATAGGATTTGAGCCACACAACTTCCAACTACCATATATTCTGCTTCAGTAGTAGTAAAGCAACTGAAGTTTGCTTCTTGCTATACCATGACACCATGCAATCTCCAAGGAAGTGCCATCCTCTGAATGTACTCTTTATTTCAAGAGTATCTCTCCTATAGTATGCATCAGTGAACCCTTAGAGTGTGAAATCTCCATTACTAGGATACCATAACCCAACTTCAGTGGTTCCTAGGAGGTATCTAATGATTCTTTTTACTGCCTTGAGATGAGAATCCTTAGGATTGGCTTGATCCCTTGCACAGTAGCAAACTACATAGTGTATGTCAGGTCTGCTAGCTATCGAGTATAAAAGTGACCCAATCATCCCTTTGTAGAGTTTCTGATCTATATTTTCTCCTTCACAATCCTTGGATAGGACTGTATCTGATTCCATTGGAGTAGATATAGGCTTGCTCTTGTCCATTTCAAACTTCTTCAAGATCTCCTTGGCGTACTTTGATTGATTAATGAAAATCCCATTTGGACTTTGCTTGATTTATAGACCAAGGAAGAATTTGAGTTCTCCCATCATAGACATCTCAAATTCGTTCTGCATTTGAGACCTGAATTCTTTACACATCTTTTCATCGATAGCTCCAAATATGATATCATCCACATAAATTTGGACTAGAATAATATCATTTTTCTTCTTTTTGATGAACAATGTGGTGTCTGCTCTACCTCTGACATAACCCTTTGATATGAGGAATGAGGTTAACCTCTCATACCAGGCTCTGGGAGCCTACTTTAATCCATAGAGAGCCTTCTTCAGCTTGTACACAGGATCCGGATGATTTGGGTCTTCAAATCCAGGTGGTTGCTTAATATAGACTTCTTCTTGGATCACACCATTTAGAAATGCACTTTTGACATCCGTTTGGCATAGCGTAAACCCCATGAATGATGTGAAAGTACATAGAATCTGAATTACTTCCAGCCTTGTTACGGGAGCAAAGGTTTCTTCAAAATCAATTCCTTCTTGCTGGTTATGGCCTTAGGCAACTAGTCTTACCTTATTTCTCACCACCACTCTGGATTCATCAAGCGTGTTCCAGAAAACCCATTTGGTGCCAATGATTGATTTTCCTTTAGGAGGTGGTACTAGATCTCATACATCATTCCTGGTGAATTTATCTAGCTCTTCTTGCATTACCGTCATCCAACTTTCATCTCTTTCAACATCTTGAAATTTCTTTGGCTCTATGAGAGAGACAAAAGCAGTATGGCTCATCACCCTGTTGAGCTGCCCTCTGGTTCTTACTGGTATCTGAACATCATCTAGAATATTTTTAATGGAATTATCTCTGTGTGTCCGGATCTCCCTTTGTGGGCCTTTATATTGAACTGGGACTTGCACCACTTCAGCTTTGACCATTGCTTCTTGGCCTTCATTAAAGTCAATCTCCTGTGGGTTGAGATTAACTTGTTGTACTTCTGGATTAAATGATATTCCTTCATCTTCCTCTTTGTATTTCTTGATTTGAAATGAATTAGGAATTCCCGCTTCCTTCTTTTCTCTAGATTTTTCAGCTTCCGGAACTAGATCTTCTAGAGTGTAGCTTTTCTTACCTGCAGTGTTAGTCTCATCAAAATCTACATGTATTGACTCTACCATAGTTTGGGTTCGTTTATTGAAGACTCTGTAAGCCTTACTATGTGTTGAGTAGCCAAGGAAAATTGCTTCATCAGATTTAGGATCAAATTTTCCTAGTTGCTCTCTATCATTAAGGATGTAGCATTTACATTCGAATGCTTTGAAATACCCAATTTTGGCTTTCTTCCCTTCCAGATTTTATATGGGGTCTTTTCTATGGTATTTCTAATGAGAGCTCGATTTAGAATATAACATGCTGTATTCACGGCCTCTCCCCAAAAGTATTTTTGCAAACTATTTTCACTGAGCATTGTTCTAGCCATCTCAACTATGGTTCTATTCTTTCTCTCAACAAATCCATTTCATTAAGGAGTGTGAGGGGCAGAAAAGTCATGTTCAATGCCCCTGGTGTCATAAAAATCAGCAAAATGCTTATTTTTTAATTCTCCACCATTATCACTCCGGATTCGTGCAATGCTTATGCCCTGTTCTACTTCTATCCGAATGAATGTTTTAGATAATTGGTCAAAGGCTTCATCCTTGCTTGCTAGCTGGATAACCCAAGTATATCGAGAATAATCATCCACAATGACCATGGTGTATTCTCTTCTACCTAAACTCAATGGTTTGATTGGACCAAAGAGATCGATACGTAAGAGCTCAAGTACTCTTTTAGAAGGAATGTATGAGATGGAAGGGAAACTTCTCTTATATTGTTTACCTAATTGACATGCAGTTCATAGATTATCATTATCAAAAGCAACCTTAGGCAAACCCACTACTAATTCCTTTTTTGCTAGTTTCGACAGGAGTTTCATGCTGATATGTCCGAACCTCCGGCGCCATAGCTATGATTCTTCTTCTTTAGACACTAATCAGATATTCTTTGTTTTATCATTTTTAATGTTTATAGAATAGACATTACTTACTCTAGGTGCATAAAGAAAGAGTTGGTTGGACTTACTATCATAGATTGAGCAGCATCCAAAATCCAATATGACTTTTCTTCCTTTATCACAGGGTTGGGTCACACTTAGTAGGTTCAATTTCAGTCCATCAACCAATGAGACATCTTCTATCTTTAACTCAGATCCAATGGTTCCATGACCAATGATCTGTCCCTTTTGATTGTCTCCAAAGCTTACTTTGCCTCCCTTCTTTCGGGTCAATATGATGAAGGCCTTCTCACCACCTGTCATATGCCTTGAGCATCCACTATCAATGTATAAATTATGTTGATCAATTATCATTCTAAGGCATACCTGTAAAACAGATCAAGTGGGTTTGGGTACCCAATTAGATTTGGGTCCTCTCGGGTTAATAACCATCTCAGGGCAAGGGTAAACATCATAATAACCATTTTTTAGTCTACATGATTTAGTAACATGGCTATTTTTCCTACAATACCTGAAACCTGAGATGGGTCTATTCTACTTTTTCTTCTCATTGATTTTCTTCAGATCCTCCTTCCCACAGTTCCCTTTATATCCAGCCTTCTACATACTGGTGGCTGGTCCGGTGTGAATCCAAAAACTGGTTAGAGGTGCAACTTCTGCTGCATAATTTCTTCTTTGTTTGATAGGTTGTTAGTTGTAAGCCATCTTGGCCTATCCCTTTTGAGCAGTAGTATATCTTTGGGCTTGTGGTTGCCTGCTAACTTCCTTTGTCCTTTAATTAGGGATCTTTTGGAATCTGTTCTGAGCAAGAGGATGATTATCTCTTCTTGGAGCTTTTGTCTCTGGCCTCTTCCTACATCTTTCCTTTAATAGATTGATTTCTCTATCCAGTCACATTACATTTGTATTTAGGATCTGGACTTGATTCCACAGGAAGTTTTCCTTGATAACATCAATATGCTTGGTTGCTCTAACCAGATCAATGTCTTATGTCATTACTTCAGCATCTTCTGCTAACTTCATTACTGCTCTTTTGAGAGACTTGATTCCTTTTGCATTCTTCTTTACACCTTTGAATATAATTGACAGAGCTCTAGCAAGGTCAAAATTAGAAGCACAGTTAGAACAAGAGTTTACCTCAGTATTTACTGTTTATGATTCTGATTCTTCAATTTGCACTATTTCTTACTTGGAGGCATTCCTTCTGGATTGTTCTGCTTTCGGATCAGCCAGTTCCATGAATGCACAATTTGCAGTCTCCTCTTCTTCTATTAAAGATGAGCTGTTGCTTTCTTTACTGTTGCTCTAGATAGTTACCATTGCCTTCTTTTTGAACTTCTTAGTTCTCTTAAGCGTGGGACATTTTGTTCTAAAATGGCTTTTTTCTCCTCATTCAAAACATGCATTATCTTTTTCCGCATCTTTCTTTTCTTCTGAATTTCTTTTCGGCCTGTCCCTTACGGAAGTTCCTTCTCTTGATCTTCTGGATTCATATTTTCTAGAGTTCGTTCTTTCTTTCTTTTGTAGGAACCTATTGATCCTTCTGGTTAATAGAGCTAGTTGATCCTTAGTACTTTGGGATTTCGTGGCTTGTTCTTCTTCTCCAGATGAAGCTAATCCGGTAGATTCTGCCTTTAGTGCAATTGCTTTCTTCTCCTTGGGTTTCTTTTCTTGTTGGCTATATCTCTCCAAGCACAATTCTTGGGTTAGAAGATTACCAATGAGTTCATCATA
The DNA here is from genome assembly GCA_947683365.1 of Euphorbia pulcherrima. Lineage (NCBI taxonomy): Eukaryota > Viridiplantae > Streptophyta > Magnoliopsida > Malpighiales > Euphorbiaceae > Euphorbia > Euphorbia pulcherrima. Next base: position 36,996,970 of record CANTUS010000014.1, on the reverse strand, counting down.
ACTGTAAAAGTTTAAGTCATGAGCTTCCTCAATAGCAGTCTTTTTGTTGTCCCATTCTTTGGTGAGACTCCGGACCACCTTCTTTACCATCTCTACTTCAGAGATTTCTATTCCTAGCCTTTTCATCTGATTCACTAGATTGGTGTATCTAGTGTTTATGCTACTAATTGATTCTTTAGGCTCCATTTTGAAGGATTCAAGCTTTTGCTGGAGTAAATCAAGTTTAGCTTCTCTTACTTTAGTGGTTCCTTCATAGGTTACCTCCAGCTTTTCCCAAATCTCTTTTGCAGTCTCGCATCTGGATATTCTATTAAATTCAGCTGCAATAAGAGCACAATAAAGCATGTTAATAACATTTACATTTTCATGCAACTTTTTAAAGTCATTCCCATCCCACAAACTTGAGGGCTTTCAGGTAGTCATACCCTCTACTTCATAAGAAGGATCATATGGGCCATCTTTAATGACTAATCATTCTTGCATGCTTTGTGATTGTATGAAGTTCTTTATCTGATTCTTCTAGAATGTGTAATGTTCACCGGTGAAGAGTGGAGGACAGCGAATGGACATACCCTTGGGAAGGAGTTGTGAGTTTTGAAAACTCATTTTGATGTATAAATCAAAATATTGGACCTTTTAGCTCGAGATTGTTAGATCTCTAGTTTTGAGCACTCACTTTGATACCACTTGTTGGTCCCCTTGAGGGTCTTTATAAGGTTAGAGGGGGTGAATGACCCTTTTTCACGGAATATACAAACTTTAAAAAGTCTTAGTGTAGTGTGTTTGATTGTGATCCGGATGATGGTTCCGGATGATGTATTTATGATAGTAAAATGCAATAAGTAAAAGTTAAAGAAATCAAACATAAAGGATTTTATTCTGGTTCGCCCCCCCTACTCTAATCCTCAGAGTTTCCTTCCTCCGAGCTTTTCCACTAGTGGATTCCTTTCCAACTGGCAGGAATCAAGCCTTACAATTTATCTCCAGCTGGTAACCCCTTCCGGATGTAGGATATACTACTAGAAGCACCAACTCCAAGCTGAGTCCTTTAGTCTTTAGTAGGATATACCACTTAGACTTCTACCCCAAATCTAAGCTGAGTCCTACAGGGAGTTCCCACTCAAAGCACCAACTTCAAGTTGTATCCCAATCTCTTAACTCACCCAAGTTGGAGATCCTTACTTCTTGTTTTCACAAAGGTTTTGGTTTTGGACTTCCTTAAGTTTATAGCTCACTTTGGGATCCTCACAACAGATTTGGAATTAATTGATTCTTGGAGGGATTGTAAACTGATTGAATGCTTATGCTTTGTTACTTGCTTTTGTCAATTAAATAGCCAACCTTCTTATTTGGTGCAGCTTCCCTTTTATAGGCTTCCATCATAAATATAGCCATTTTAGGTTGTTGAACTTGTAATAAATCTTTACCCTTGATTAGGTTATAGATAGCATTTTTGGAGCCGTTGATCAATCCGTTAGACTGTAATTTGACTCGTTTAAATTCGAGGGATTGATGCTGAAAAGTTATCAGTGATCATTTTACTCGGCTTTTTGTGATGCACTAACTTTAACACCATTAGATTTTTGGTGTGAGCTCCACGCGCCTCCTTATTGGTCTAGGTGAAAAAGGTAGTTAGCTTGTTTAGTCATGTGTCAGTCCTTTTGTCTTTTTTCTGAAAAGTGCAAGCTGTCACTTTTGTCTTGTTCATAGGTAAAGGTTCTTTGATAATGTAGACCAAAAGGTGGAGGGAAAAGCTATCTTTTCCAGTCCCATTGACTTTAAGCATAAGTCTTCCAGATGTCTTTAGACTCATATTCTCTGAATCTACCTTCTTCCAAAGATATGGCAATTAGTTCTTCCGGATGCTGTTCTTGAGGGATTAAAGCTTGTTTCCTTTCCAAGCCTTATTCTGATGATTCCATATGCTTAGGTATTTGATATCTTCAATGGTCAGCCTTATAGCTGGATCTTTATCCGGATGTTTCCTTTTGGATTTGGGATTTACATTGTTTAAGTTTTTGTTTCTTTCAAACCTGATATGGATAGATTTGTTTAATTTTGTGATCCAAATCATTGTTTCGCAACAGTTTTATTAAAGGGAAAGTCGATTTTTATTATTTTTCTCATAAACTTATTGAGTGTGATAACGTGGCTTTTCATAAGCCAAAAATGTGATTATATTGAGAAATACATTTGCACATTTTATAAAGAAAAGATATTTCTAAAATAAAGCATTTTTACTTTATTTAAAAATTAAATAGAGTCGCCACCCAGTTCAGCTTATACCTAAAAGAAAATGAGATTCTGAGTTTGGACATAATAGTTACTCATATTGTTCAAATTGCTTGGATTAATTTTGGAATTATGGAATTTATGGTAATTTTTGCATTACAATGGCTTTATTCGAGAAATATATTCAAGAAATAAAATAAGCATTATAACGGCATGAATTAATAGATATTTGCTACCAAAATTTTGGTAGGGGGGTAACGGCTTCGTTTGGGTTCTCGCCTAGAAACTCGAATAGAGTATCCACACATTCTGGACGTTTTATCAGTACCTACGATCTCATTTACACATATTATAGTTTAAGTGGCTCCAGTGGCTCACTTAACTAGAGAAATGGAATGTAGTATGCAATAATAAAGTAATAAAATGAACTTTATAGTTGGGCTTAGAGCCAATTACCCTCAGTTTACCTTTTCGTCTATATAGGATGACTTGAGAGCCGGTGGGTGACCAAAGTTATCAGGAGTTGTGATTTATTTGAAAAACAGGTTTAACCCAAGTTATGACTATAATCTTGGATTATTCCTATTGAAAATGCAGGATTTTTGAGAGATTAGGTCATTTTTAGACCAAAGATCACTGTGAGATCTTCATCCAAAAAGACAAGAAAGTGAGTTTATACCGGATGTCGGTGATAAAGCTCAGATTTAGGGGTGTTTTGATAGAGTTTCGGAGCTTTCTGGGCTCCCAGGACAAAAGGGGGATGAATTGGTTTTTGTGAATTCCCCTCGCATGTTGAAAATGAGGGGGTAAGCCCGTATTTATGGAAGGGAGGTAATTAGTCGGCAGGTTAACAGGATTTTACTTTAAATCCCGTAAATCCTTGCCAGATCTCGGTAAGATATGACATTTTTACTGTATATGGGTGATTAGTCGACGGGCTAATTACCTATATTTGACCAAATTTATGTAGATTTTTTAATTTTATATTTTGGATGACAATTCGGTCCTTTTTGGCTCTTTTGTCTGATCACAGAACAAGATAGGCATAGTTCCTCATCGGACTGGAATGGACCTGTGCTAACAGTTTTCCCCTCGCATACATAAATTTCATGCTAGAAATTTTGCCGTATGCGAAATAAACAAAATAGTGTGTGTGGAATGCAATGAGTTAAAATATTTTTAATCAACAAATGTTGAAACAAAATATATTTTACCCCTTCGATTAAAAATTTATTAATGAGTTGCATAAGGTTAAAATTGACCGGGGGTCGAAATAAATATTTTCAAGTGCTTAATGCATGAATGACTGTGTAGAAACAGCTTTTAGGTCCGCTCATTTTATAAATAATGCAGAAAATGGATGAAATAAGCAAAATTGCAAAAATTTTCAAAATATACATAATTAGCGAGCATGCTAATTACCTATGTAACAGTAACTTTTATAGCCATTATGCATTTATGCATGCAACACATAAACGCATGACAGCTGGATAAGTAATTATTTGGCGGGCTAAATACGCATGTAATTAGCCAGCGGGCTAATTACCCATGGGCTATAAAAATAGCAGCTTGGCTCCCATTTTCTTCAAACCAAAATGACTTCTCTTCCTCTCTTTGCGAATTTCGCTTCCTTGCTTCAAAACTTCTTGTCTCCTAGCTATTTTTTGACGATGATTTCCTTCATCCTCTTTCCTTTTCTACCCCTTTTACTCAGATTCTATAGGGTTTCCATGTGGTACAAGCTTTACAATATCCGCTTGGATCTACTGGCCGTCCAAGTGACTACTCGCAATCTGGTTATCGACGACCAACAAGTGAAACTTTATGAGGTGCCTACCAACGCATTACACGTGCCCCTATAGACTTGGATGTATCCCGGGATTGCTCCTGGGGATTTTATTTCGCCTGCTTTAAAGCCTTATGATCACCTTTCTTGGGATTTGGTAAGCCTTATCGCCATTTTTTATTTATATATTTGTTATCATGCTTTTATTTGCCATTTATTTATTGCTTTTTAATTATTTTATTCCCTCTTAATTATGGCATGACTTTAATAAGTGCAATGACTTTTCGATAATCGTGTGATTTATCAAAAACTGGTGCGTGATTAGTGTGCATGCATTATTTTTTAAAGGTCACCGGTCATGATGGCAGCAATATTTACCATTTTTACAACTGGTACAAGGTACTATCTCCTAGAGTTAAAACCATCATTGACGGGATGTTTTTAGGGAGGATGGTGAGGAACTGCAAGTGCGTGAGGTCCTGCAGGTATCCATACATCCCAGCCGGTACTTCTACCCACATCAGGTTGTCTGACACTCCCCACACTTTCACTTTCATTGTGGGGAGTATGCTATCACTCTACTGGATTACTGTGCCATCACAGGTCTTCCCTTCCACGGTAATGTGATTCACTTCAACACTTGCTTTACTTACGATAGCTTTAATGTGGAGACCATTGCGCTTTGATTGGCTATTCTAGGGATAAGCCCGGCCGAGTTTCTTACAAGAAAATCATAACCGTTTAGACTACTGGGGATAGAAGGAACTTGACTTCTGCCTATGAGGCTAGAGCCCTTATGGCTGCTACTTTGTCATGGCTGTGTTTTCCTACCGGGGGTTTAATCGTGAATCTCGACATTTTGCCCACTTTCATCGATCCGACCTGCTTTGATGCGTATGCTTGGGGCTGAGCTGTATTGGGTCATCTGTATTGAGCCCTTGATTAGTGCACGAGGAACATGATTGGCAAGTTCAAATTTTATCTCCAGATCATCTATATAAGTGTTTAACTCCCTTTTTCTTTATGAGCATTCTTGCTTATTTTTTTACGCTTTGATTTTCTTTAACCTTTTGCAAATCTAGTTTTTCGAGATGGGGTTCTTCCAAGGACCAAGCTAGTGCAAAACAACAGCTATCCATTCTTTCCTCGTCTACCACACTACGGGTACGGTTGGGAGATCGAGTCTCCTTCTGCTCTTTTTGCCCGCCTCCGCACTCTATCCTCGGAATATGTACACTTTGTAACTTTTTGACTTGCTTTAATCACTATATCTGCTACAATTGTTGTATTAATGCTTGGTTCCTTTTTCTTTTCTCTGATCAAGACGCAGCCTTAGGGGCATGAGCTTCACTAGCAGAAAGTCCTGAGATTAGCTAGGGAATTAGTGAATACCCAGTTGATTATAGAGACTCCTTTCTCCTTGGAGTTGTACCTTGGAGAGTCTATCCAGGGTTGGAATCTTCCTCCTAGGTGGCATTCTACCCCTCCCCCCCCCTCGATGTGCCCAGATGGATTCTCTAGCCTCACAACTCACCCGACTATGGGTGGTTGGCTTCTAATGGCTTACCTAGCGCCTTTTTGAAGCGGATTGGGGGGTATGAGGAGTTTTTCCATCTACAATAGCTTGGATAGCCGGAGACAAACCCTATTCCCATCACGCATTAGCCAAACATTCACAACCCCTCTAAGGGTGATGCTCCTTTAACTTTTGCCCCTAGCGGGTGAGCTAGATCAGGTTCACCTGGGACTGTCCGAATGACGGTATCTTCTTTTTTCATTGACTCAAATTTCTTCTTTGTCTTTTTATTTTAGTGCTTAGTTAGCCTAACTTGCGCTTACTTTGACATCTCTGCAGGATCACCAAGGTAGGAAAAGGCCCGCATCCACTTCTACCCATGTCGGGAGATCTTCGGCTTCGTTGATCCTACCTTAGAGTCTGGTAATGATGGAGGGTCATTGAGGGTTTCAGTATCAACCTCCTATGTTCTTGATGTACCGCCCAGACCTGAGTACTTACACACCGATGATTCAGCCTTATCTGGACCCTAAACGTCCAATGACTTTCCATCCTACCGGTGCAACTCATGTGAGTCCTTTCCACTTTTTCTTCTTCTTTAGATCATGATGATTCTGATTCATTTTGATTTCTTGTTTTTGCAGTTGCCCATTGCCGATACCATCTCCGCTTGGGGATATATCCAAGGACAGCAGCGGTTCATGATGAACTAAAACTCCGACATGGCAGTATGTTTATTATTTTATTATTTTAATGATGATGCCTGTGTGAGGTGTTGATGAGTTATGGATCTCCCTTGGCGCTGTGTGAGAGAGGGAGGGCCCACTAGGGGTTTGGTTGGATTTAGGCGTGATAAAACAATTTTAGTTAAAGTTTGCACAATAAAACAATTTTAGTGAATAAAAGCAAAGAGACCCAAATCTCGATACAATTGATAGAGTCACCACCCAAGTTTTCTACTTGGGAAAGAGTTTTGGTATGGTTCCCTCTGGGCGGGAGACTCACACCTATTGGATCAGAGATTCAGGTATCAGATGAGTCACTTATTTCTCATTTAATTAATTCAAAATTACATTCACCTCATAAAATCGTTTTAGTTTTCATCATTTAGGGAATTATCATAGAAATCCTATTACTACACGCTTTCACACTTGTTACATGCGTTTACACATTACAATAAAAGTACAACTAATAAATGGGGGAAAAATTACAACGGGGGAAAAATGGGGGAATTGCAAAGAGAACCTATACTTTTGTTCTATGTTATAAAATAAAATGAAAATAATTTCCCCTGCATCTACAGACATTAACCCAGTTTATAGCACATCATAAATCAGCATTTCAGCGTATTTTGTGGTGAAAACACATTTTAACTTTTATGGTTTTATTTACCAGATTATTAGTGAAAATGATCGTATGGCAAATGGTAAGTTAGATTGATTTTTAACCAGTTGGAAATGAGTTCTGGAATCTGCCTGGGGCTAGTACCCGTATGGGTGGGAGGGACCCATATAGCTGCCAGGGAGGATCGGTACGGGTATAGTGTACCCATATGGGTCCCGTCTGGTCCAGGCAGAAACTCTATTTGGTTTAGTTTATAGATTCACAGATTAACAGATTGGTGGCAGAAAAATAAAATAAAAAAGGATATCTTTCCGTATGACTATGGCACACCAAATTGATATCTTTGGGATATATGGTGCCAATAAGGCTCATACGGGTTAGGACAAGACCCTAAATAAGAAATGAAAGCAACAGATATAATAAATGGAACAACCAATAATAATAATGAAATAACTAAAATGTGAGTCTCTTTGAAACTCAGGAGCGTTACCTTTATGGCATGAATCCACTTTGAGGTGATCCTTTTACTGTTGAGAGAGCCCAACCAAAGTAGGTGAAATAGGACAATTTAGGTAAGTATTTGTGTGGACAGAATCTCCCCTAAATCCTAATAAAAGAAGTTAGGAGTGAATAAAATGTGGATAAAACCTCAAAAGAAGGGTTTTCTCCCTATTTTATACCTGCTATACCCCCACTATACCTTTTCTATACCTATAGAAATTACTAGAATTTTAGTATAGTTTTTCATATGAAATGTGTGTGTTGAGAATATGAAGAGAAGGGACCTATTTATAGGGTAAAGGAGGTCTGAACACTATAAATCGCATTCATTACCTACCTTTTCCCGAAATAGGAAAGGATTCCCTTCCAAAAGAGCTTGTTTAGGCAACAAGAGGACCCATTCGGGTGGGCCCCACCCGTACAGGTACTAGGGGACCCATACGGGTCACCCCTAAGCATATGGAAAGGATGACCCATACTGGTCTGCCAATGGATTTATACCACCAAGCAGCACTCATACGGGTCCCTAAGGGCAGACTAGGTCTCTAAACTTTGGCCAAACTCAACTCTGCGGTGGTAGGAACACCTCTAATGGACAACACCTGGAAGATGTTGCATCATATAGCTCTCATCATCATTTTGTGAGAAGGATCATTAAAATCCAGTGCTCATAGACTGCCCCTCGTGGGATCACTATAGATACGAATCTGCATTATCTCACGATGCGAGCAAGGGTTTAGAAATTATACCTGAGGTGATGACATGGGCGAGTTCCTTTCTTGAGGTGAATTCCTTTCCCGGGGGTCCCTTTATTAAGGGGGGCAACTTTCCTTTGCTGATGCGTATCCCTTTCTTGAGGTGGATGACTTTCCTTTGCCAATGCATATCCCTTTCCTGAGGCGGATGACTTTCCTTTGCCGGTGCGTATCCCTTTCTTGAGGTGGATGACTTTCCTTTGCCGATGCATATCCCTTTCTTAAGGCAGATGACTTTCCTTTGCTGATGCGTATCCCTATCTTGAGGCGGATGAATTTCCTTTGCCCGTGTGTATACTTTTCTTGAGGCGGATGGATTTCCTTTACTACTATACATCCCTAGTGAGTCTACTAGGGAAGGTGTATGTATCCCTTTCTTAAGGAAAATCAACTCTTCTAGCTGATGGTGTATCCCTTTCCTAAGGCGGATTGACTTTCCTGACTAATGGCATATCCATTTCCTAAGGTGGATGACTCTCCTGGCTGATGGTGTATCCCATTCCTAAGGCGAGTTGACTATCTTGACTGATGTATCCCTTTCCTAAGGCAGATCGAATTTCTTGACGGATGGTGTATCCCTTTTCTAAGGCAGATGACTCTCCTGCTGGGGGATTTGAATGACCTGAAAAGAGACAATAATCAAACACCGAGTTAGTCATTGTCTAAGAGGACACCTCTTTATTCTTAATTAACTTTTGTTGAAACAAAAATATTTTTGCCCCTTCAATTAAGAATAAAGAAGTGTGGATGCGATAAACTAAAAATTATACATGGAAAGTGTCAGGTTTGGCCTGATTGCTCTAAAATGAAGTTCCCTTGGAGGGGTGCCTCTCAAAGAATGCCCCTAGGAAGGATGGACTGTGGGGGGATGGGCCTAGATTGACTAATTCCACTGTTGGGGGAAAGGAGGATGACCCTGAATCTGGTGGGGGGGATGCCTCTAGGATATAATTTCGCTGCTAGGAAATGGGGGGATGCCCCTAGATCTGATTTCACTACTGGGGAGTGACAGGATGCCCTTGTATTGGTTGGGGATGCCCCTGGGTATGATAGGGGGATTCCCCTGGATATGATTCTGCTACTGGAAAGTGGGGGGATGCCCCTGGATTTGATTCTTCTATTGGGGAATGACCCTAGGGTAAGGTGCCACTAGGATCTTTGATAATAGGGGTATGCCCCTTGTGTGATTCCTCGGCCGGGGAGGGAAGTGATATCCTTTAAGTAAAGCCTCTTCTATTGGGGAGGCCCTTTCTTGTAAAATTCATCTACTGGGGAAGAACTCATGTGCTAGGATAGACCTGTACACAAAAATTTTCCTAATTAGTGTTCAATTCAAAAATGGGTTACCTTGGTTCTTGATTGATTTTTGTGGAAACAAAAATATTTTTGCCCCTTCAATCAAGGATCAAGGTGAGCAAATAAAATTAAAGTGTGGGTGTGAAGAAGAGCGGGGTTAGCCTCGAGTTTGGACTGGATGAAGTTCTGGTGCTTGCTGAAATACTGATGCAAAAGTCTATCCCTAGATGGTAATAAAGGGCCCGTATGGGCAGGATCAATGAAAGATGGGACTTATACTGGTAGGATTGGACCTGTACGGGTCCCTAACAGGGGTTTTAAAAGGTAGACGAGCCCCCTCATATCCCACCTCATGCCAAAATTTCCCATTTTGCATTTTTCAGCAAAATTTCTCCTAAAATCAACCAAACATGTATAAAAAGATCCCAAAGATCGACCGTTTCTCCCTTAGACTCGATGACTTGCCCTTGGTGGATGATTTAGGGCTTCAAGAATGCCCGGTTTCTATCGGGTATGCTTTCTATGAAGGAGACTCATTTCTAGGGCTTACTCCTACCTCTGAAGTGCTATTGATCCCTTCTCCTAAGATCCACGCTTCAAAATTCCACATAATTTTATTTGATTCTCCATTTTCCAATTTTGAAATTTTGGTGATTTCTCAAATTTTGGCATGAATAGGGTGTTTTAGACCTTGAAATAGAGCATGATGCATGTAACTTTAGCCTAGGATGCTTTTAGAATAGATTTGGATGAACTTTTGTTGGAACTTGACAATTTTGGATTTTTGGGGAGATTTGCATAGAGGAATTTCTTGCAAGGGACCCGTACGGGTGAAGGGGGACCTGTACGGGCCTTGTTTTTTATACGGGTTCCACTTATGGACCCGTATGGGTCCTATCCTTAGGGACAGAACATTGTTTTCTCTATTTTCTGCAATCCTTTTCTGATTTATGATTTATCTATTGTATTCTCACCCTATTAATCTATAATTCTAGATCTGCAGTTTCAATATAAGACTGTGGGGGCTTTGAGCTTCTGTAGGAAATTGTACGAGGAGATTCGTGCCACGGGGGATACAAAGCTATTAACCCGCATTGACTCCTTCGATTTTAGTAATATTATCAGGGCCATCCCTCAGGCCCCTAATCCATTAGCCCATGGTGCCATTTTAGCTTTGACTAAGAGGTGGTCGGAGATGACCCATACTTTCCACTTGCCTATTGAGGAGGTCACCATTACTCCCTAGGATTTGTACACCATGACGGGCCTAGAGTGGAGTGGAGACATGGTCCACTTTGACATTTATATCGGTCGGTGGCATTCTCGGCCTGAAGCCCTACATTATTAGATTACTTGGGCTTCATTTGCACGGGACGAACAAGCTCAAGTACGAGGATTTGCATACTTACTAGATCAGGTAGCCGAGTTTTATTATAACTAATAGGAGGGATCAGTACACCCGATCTTTCTTGCTTACATTCCTTACCACCGTCTTCTTCCTAGTATACTCAAGCAACCTCAACTATGGTTTGCTCTCTGCTGTGGAGGATCTTGTAGCTGTTCCCTACAAGAATTGGTGCCCGGCCATCCTAGCACAGCTATACTATGGATTGGGCGTAAGGGTCCGGGGTGAGCAGTCTAAGCTCAAGATCTGTCATTTTATACTATTGGTAAATCCTGAATTGATCTTTTATGTCTTAACCCTTTTGTCTAAACTATGTTACAACTAATCCTTACTTAATCTTGCATATTTGGGCTTTCGAGCATCGGTTGATTCCTAGGCCAGGCATGCCCATGCAGCCTGAGACGCCGCATATCATATCGAGATGGATGGGGCTTTGGCAGAATTAGCCCTTGACCACAGGGTAGTATTGAGAGTACTTATGCCAGCTGCGCTTAGATTAGGTAAACTTCTTCCCTACTAAACCTGCATTATACATTTCAACAAACCATTAAAAAAATTATATTCACTAGGTTGTGTTACTCACAGCACATTTATTTCATATAGGTTATTCTAGACCCATGGGAGAGATTGGTCACATATGGAGCCATCGAGCAGATGTGGGTCGGTGTGGATGACCGCCGCTTTATCTTGGAGTCACCACTCTCATATGATTGGTATTTTGGTGAGCAGGTACAGGGGTGGAGGACCAGTGCCATGGTGGAGAGATCGATCCCTCCCTCGATCCCGATGGGCATCTTCTGGCCTTATTTGATATTGGGGACTGATCAGGGACTATACTTGCTGGGTGAGGGAGCTCGCGTGCTGTCTGTAGAGGGCCCTTATTTTGAGTTTGTTGATGCTTCCCTCCTTTCTCCCTGTGATAGGATTCATCACGAGGATGAGCCCCTGGAGTTTCACTGGACTGACAGTGAGGATGATAATGATGATGATGATGATGAGGACGAGGAGGAGGAGGGAAGATCGAGGGGTGACCGTAGGGGTCCATCCAAAGTTTGGGGTACCAGAGGATCGGCTAGGTCAGCTACTCCTTCTACTCAAGTATGCTCCTAACTTGGCATTTATAATTACTTTATTACTTTTTGAAATTGACTATAATTTTGAATCTGATTATGTGTTGCTATAGCCCTCCACTTTCACTTAGAAGAGATCCGTCGCTACAACTATAGTCATTCCTAAGCTGCCGGTGAAGAGGTCTTGGGCTTCTGGATCTGTGAAGGAGGGCATCCTCCGAGCTAAATTAGTTACTTTCTTCTAGATCCTCAACCATTTAGGGAATCAAGCTGTCAAGAAGCTTGAGGAGTCGGCCCAGTCTATTGGTTTCACTCCTTCTAGCTCCACCCATGTAAGGAATCCTTCAACTTTGACCCTGTTCATTACTGTAATTACTTAGGGTGTTTTGTCCTGATGTGACTCTTTCCTTTTCAAGTGACCATTTTCGAGGCTGAGAGGATAGCCCGGGGTTATTTTCTATGTGAGATCTGTTGCTGACCTAGGATGCACTAGCTTCAGTAAGTTTCTTTTACCTATAAAATTTTAATAAACTATGCATGATGCATGCCATGACATTTATATATGTGTACTGATCTCATGGTTTTGATTGCAGACTTTGATGGCCATGGAGTGGAGCAGGTTCGCCTAAGATTTGGATGCTTCCAAGGAGGGAGCCACATTTTTAGAGGAGCAGCTGCGGGCAGCCATTGCTGAGGCTGATTGGGCTAGGACCGAGACTGCCCGAGCGAGGGTCGAGATTAAGACGCTGAGAGGTAAGCTAGCGAGGATGAATGAGGATAGGCAAACGTCATTTACTTCTGATGATGAGTCTAAGGTTGATCTTTCTGCATATCGAGTGACTCAGGGGGTAGAGATCAACATGTTGAGGGAGCTGACGCTGTTGGGGCTGCTACAGGGACCTCAGAGACTAGGGTCCCCGCCCAGCCGACTACTGGTACTGGTGATCCTGATGACCATATGAGCATAGATGTAGACTATCTTTTGGCGGACACTCAGGATCAGACTCAGGAGGGTCACCAGGGACAGGATCCTCCGGCAACTTAGGTTATGATTGCTTTTTCTAAATTGTTTGATATTTTTGGGGCCCTGCATGGCTTATTTTCATTGTGAACTTTTGAATTGGTACTTTTGATATTATTTTATGCTTATGGAGTTTCTTGAACCGAGATTGTCGCTCATTGTTGCCTTATGAACCCGTATTTTTGTCCAATGATTTTATAGTGAGGAAATCAGGTGATGTTCTAACTTTTGCATAAACCACTAGATGTCAGAGGACCTATCGAACATTTATTTTTGTTTTCTTTTCTTTTTGTCCTAATTTTTGCCTGAGCTATACTTGACGGCTTAGCCCAGCGGACGTTTTTCTTTTTAGCTTTAACTTTTGCCTAGACTGCCCTTTTGGGTTTTCAACCTAGCAAGCTTTTCTGTTTCTTTTTGCCTTAATTTTTGTGAGACCGCTCTTTCAAGTTTTCAATCCTGCAGGTTGTCTTAATTTTTGCATGAATTGTCCTTGACTGCTCAATCCAGCAGACTTTTCTTTTTGCCTTAACTTTTAGCTGGACCGCCCTTTCGGGTTTTCAATCTAGCAGGCTTTTCTGAATATTGCAAATGTGTGATAAAAGTGAATACAATGATGCATAACACATAGAGAAAAATTGATATTCCGATTCACCTAAAGACATTCATGCATGCATTCATAAGACCAAGATTCTTAGCAAAATCATAACATGTTCATTGATGAGATTAATTTGAGTTCATAGACAATGGTAACATTTTCCAATGGTTAACTTCTACTGCCTACTAGTCTTTTATAGATTTTCCAAAAAGCAACTAACATTTTTCTCTCGAGGCCCTAACTTTTGCCTAAGCTGCCTATGAGCACGGGATTTGGCAGTCCCTCTCTCGAGACGATGACGACGTGTACCCAATTTTAATGCCTCAAAATAAAAGTTCTCTTTAGAATTTTTATTACCAATATAATGTTCCTTGCAAACTTTATACTTGCTAGAATCCAGTTTGGCGCGGCCGATAATGCATCCGATAGGAGCTTGAATCGATGATTTACACCTAAATTAAATAAACCTCTAGATACCTATTAAAATATCATTAAAATTCAAAATCCCGCTTTGACCCCTTGACCCGTGTTTGGTAGCTTTTCAGGCTTATGGGCCCCGCTGGCAGTTAGCTTTTTGAAAGCTGATGCCACCAGCGGCATCGCCACTTGTCGCCGGCGGTATCATCCATGTCACCAGCAGCATGGCCAAATCAGGCTCTGCAGACAGCTTTCTTCTTCCTCCTTGGGACGGTCTCTCTTTTTTGCCATTTTGGTAAAAATGGCTAAAAGGTCTCAAAGACCACCCCAATTTGCCTATAAAAACACACCTTAGGCTTCAGAAAAAAGGAGGAGATTAATCTAAAATTAGAACTTATAGAATTCTAGAGTGAGAAACTAGTTCTAGTGAGATAAGAATTAGAAAAGGTAGGAAAAAGGATTTGAATCCATTTTTCCTTGTTTTTCTTCTTTGAACTCTCTGATTGTGAGTTTAAAATCAGTAGACATTAGATTAAAATTAATGTAAATAGGAATTTAGAGACTTAAGTGGCAAATTTACTACTAAATCATCACTACAAGCTCCCCGGAGGTGTTCCTTGGTTCACGAAGAGGTGGATTCACGGCCCCGAGGTAAAAATCCTGAGTCTCAAAGCTCTTGGGGATTAATATTGCTGGTTTATGCTGATTCTTATTGATTTATGTTCTTATTGGGCTTTCGATCATTTTTCGACCGTTACCTACTGCTAGTGCCAGAAATTGAAGTCGCCAAAGACATGTGATGTTGCCGACGGTATCACTCATATCGCTAGAGACATCGCTGATACCGCTAGTGACATCACATTCCCTAGAGGATTCACGTTCTTGTAGGACCCTTTCTTTATGGTACACAGAAAGCCATACAACCTGCCTACAGACGGCTGCCTCTATCGATATCACTGATGTCGCCAGTGGCATCAGCCATGTCGCCGGCGGCATGGCCTTCTAGATAGCTATTTTATTTCTTTCTTTTCCAACCTAGTTTATTTTCCAAAGCTAGGATACACAGTGCAACGATAGAGGTCCAAAACCTTCTGAAAATAGACCCCACCATATACCATCTGGCATTTTCACTAATAATCCGGATAAAATAACAATCGAGTCTAAAATTTGGTTAAAATAGAATTTTCCTCAAACGCCATTCAAATCTCATTTTAGCCATCCAACTGGGCTTCATAACGATATAAATGTTTACGCCATGTTCATGCTAACTTAGGTCTTGTTTAGTTTGCTAACTATACATGATTCGTGATATATCTCGTATGACGTGCCGTATCTGTACTAACCATCTTCTATAGGTAGAAGTATGTTAGGCCTTTAAGTATTTTATTTATCGCATAGAAAATGTATAGGATTTAAAAGCCCTGTAATAATTTCAATTCCTGGATTTACTTTTGGATGACTGTAATAATTTACTCGATAAACGCAATAACAACATAATAATCGAAAACACAAATAAATAGGATGGATTAAACTGATTAAGAAAGAATGAAATGTTTTAACTTGGCCTAGATAAAAATAGATAACATCATCCGAACTCGGAATCTCTACTTAAGGTACGGTCTACCACCTTCTGGGAAAATTGTAACAAAATTTCTCGGTTGAGCTAAATCGGGTACCGACTCGATTTTAAGTACGGGATTTTGATCTCGTATTCGTTAACACCTAAATTGAACTTAAATCTAACTTCGACATCAGTGCTTTCATCATGCCTAAATTGACAATCAATCCCTCAGCATGCTTCATAGCGCAAGTTGTTATTTCTCCCTGTGCGGCGCATCTCACATAGCCCCCGCAGGTGGGGAAAAGGTCGTCCGCTCACAGTGGCGACTCTGTTGGGATACGAACCTCTTTAAACTTGAAACTTAAAATTGTTAACAAGTTTAAAGGATTTTGATGATGTATTGAAATCATTAGCCAAATTAAAAACTTCATTCTTTTTTATAACGTTTTATCCTTAAACATGTGTGTAGATAGTTCGGTAATTTTTAGGTGCCCTATTTTACCCGAGAAGCTCACGAAAGTATCACTCATGCCCTGTTGGAATTGAGGACGCCTAGTAGGTGGATCAATAATTTTAACCAACACATAAACTCCTTCGATCGCACCTATTTAGGGAGTAGTTGAGTAATATGGAATCAAGGTAAACGAAAACCTTCTACATCAACAACCCTATACCAAAGCCACGCCAGAAAAAGCCTTAGCACTTCATTCTTTTAGGATCACTAGAACAAATAAAACATTTAGGATGCACTTCTCTCGCGATTACTGGTGAATAAGCTAAAAACTCTATCCTTCTAAAGAGGCATTACGTGGGAGTCATAAGGTTGGAAGAGGGACATTTCATATGCTATATGCTACATGCTCATGCATACACCATGCATCTGCCTAAAGGGCCAAAAATAAACCAATTTACCTCTACTACTTCCACTCGTGGAAGAATTTTTGGAACATGAGTGGGACTTCTTTTATACCTCCATTGCATCACCACATATCACTATGTACGATGGGAGATACAAACATCCCACGTATGTTGGAAAGATAAGCCATCGCATCATCTTTAACCATATCTACATGCAGCCATACAAGTCATGCATTGGTGATTGTGCACTCATCCATGACATCATACAACCCACGCATGATCTGATCTACTACCTGCCTTTTTAGCTAGGAGGAGGCGGACTTATTGTCGTACCCCGGTCTGGAAAAGGCCAGAGCACCGTTTGATTTATCGTTCTACCACCTTGGTTATCACTACAGAAGTCGAGGGGATTCCTAACTCCAATTCTAGTAGGGAGTCAGATTTAGAACAAGTTTAGTTTGCTCAGAATTTCTCTCAGCCAGCCATGTCATTTCCAAGCAATGAAGGGACCCCTCCTCCTCAAGAGCCAACCGGCCCTACTCCTACCTCGGGGACAGGATCCTAGCCACCTCCTGGCTTTAATTTTGCTAATGCTATGGCACAATTCCTGAACTCAGATGCTTTTCAGGCATCTATCTAGACCACTATTTAAGCTACCATTAAGCAACCTCTCAAAGATAGAAACTCCGACCGAGTATCAAAAACCGATATGCAGGCCCAGAATGGTTTAGCAGATGTTGGTCGATCTAGTGGGGGTAAGACCTGTAACACTTATCTTTCAATCAACCCAGCCTATGGGAAGCACGTTCTAGTTTGGGCAAGCTTCGGCTTTTCTATCAACTTTGGCTACCCTATTGATTGTGCCTTTTAATCCAAGACCTTTTATCTAAAGCTCGGCTCCTCCGGCATTTACTCACCAGTGCCCAACTTCTTAGCCACTGCCCTCTTTCACTCCTCCGCAGTTCATTGTAACTCCTAAGGGTACCACCTACCCCTAGAATCCTTTTACTAGCCAGCTGACCATTCGTCCTCCGCTATCTCCGCCAGTCCACGACTAGGTCATACAACCGCCGGGCGTGACACCCTAAGTAGCAGCTTTTTTCCGATAAATGATGGCTTCTCAGACTATTAATAACCAGGTCACGTATTCTCCAGGCACTACAATTGAAGCCCTAGCTCTTTCTCACAAGTCGATCAACGACCAGGTCACGTAACCTCCGAGCATGACACCTGAGATCCAAGCTTACATCAACTGCCTCATCGTAGCCAAAGAGCCTAAAAAAGATGAAGACTGGGTCCCTAATAATTTCACCATGCTGAATATAGCTCATTATGATGGTTCTGGAGCACCTGCCTCTTACATTATAATGTATGAAAGGATTATGCGTGTAAAGAAATTAAGTGATAAAGTGCTCGCTGAAATGTTTCCTTGCTCCCTTCGGGGCCCTGCCCTTGAATGGTATCACACCTTACCACAGCATATTGTCGCTAACTAGAAACTTCTATCTGAGGCATTGAAGGGGCATTATGGTTTCAATACTATGATGGAAACAACCCTCCAACATCTTAAGGGGATCCGCCAAATGCCCAATGAAACCTTCAAGCAACACTTTAACCGGTGGATGACAACCCACCAGGTCTTGATGAAATTCAAGTTAAGTCTCGAGGAAATGATTGTCAAACTCCTAGAGGGGTCTCTTCTATTGTTCTATAAAGAAATGGCTACTGATTCTTTTCTTTCCTACAAGGCTATATTCGAACGTGAGGCAGAGCGTGAAAAGGTCGAAAAAGTTGGAAGGCCATGGTTCAGAAAAAAAAACAATGAAACTTAGCTCTCGGCTCTAACACCAGCTAAGCCTAAAGCTCCGGCTGCAGTTCAAGCCATTTCTCAAGCCCCTGCTACGCCCTTAACAATCACTCCAGCTCCACCGGTGGTTGCCATAATCCAGCCTCCTCACCCTCCTTTTGTTTTGTCTAACCCTTATAAGTTGCCTCTACGGGTCATCTTTCAGCGTCTGAGGGAAGCAGGTTTCATCCATTCCCTTCAGGAATACAAACCACCTAGACCCAAGGACAAGAACAACTTCTGTAACTATCATGTTCAGGTAGGACACAATACCAACAATTGCAAAACCCTACTCTTAGCAATTTAGCGTCTGGTTAGTGAAGCCAAGATCGCTGAACTTGATAAACTTCTGAGCACTATAAGTAATCCTTTCCCGAATTTTGGGAACAAGGTGGGCATGGTCTAGTCTGGTTTATCTGAAGCTATAATCTTTGATCTCCTTGTTTGGAGGCCGGACAGTAATAATTCTATCCTAGTCATCAGTTTGGGTCTCTCTTCTAACTCGGTTTTCATCTAATCAATCAAGCCAACCCGGGGGTCAACTCTATCCAGGGGATGGAAGTTGATCCAGATCCGCCGAAGCAAGAAAGCTGCAGACCTCAGCCATTCATGGTAAAAAGAATGAAAGTTGAGAAAAGGCCGCTGTTTAGCATAGATTCCTTTGTTTCAAGGGGCGACTACTCCGATGATGATGAGGGAGTAGCTCAGGAGACCCAGGCCGTAAGCACCAAGTTATTTAGGGTTGATTCACCTACCAAGAAGAAACCAAGAGGATTATTCAAGGTTGATTAAAAGGAGCTTTTTAGCGTAGATGGGTATGAGTTGCAGAACCTAGATTCGGACTCTGAGGAATAATAGTATCTATTTGAAATACGAGCCACTAAGAGTGTCTTGCTTGATGATTTTCTTAACATTACTCGGAGTGGCCATGTATATCAACCTGAAGACTATATCTCCGCTTAAGTAAAGACCCGGTTCCTAATAGGATAGGGACTACCCTAGACCCCCTTCTCCACCTCCGGCTGCTCCTACCAGTCTTGAAGTTGACCCTCTCATTACTTAGTTAAAAAACACCTAAGCCCAATACAGTATTTGCCAGCTGGTAATTGACTCTGAAGGGCATTGCAAGGGGTTGATTAAGCAGCTTCTCGATTTAGAAGCTAATCTAACCACCTCAATCGTTGAGATGTGCGCTAAGATTGGAGAAGGCATTCCCTTGAGAAAAGGGCCTCATATTATGTTTTACCATTTTAATCTTCCTCTTGAGGGGAAGGATCACAACCAGGCCTTGTTCATCTGCATCCAAATCCTCTAGAAGGTTATCCCAGTGTGTCATGGTGGACGATGGCTCCTCTCTGAACCTTTGCCCTCTTAAAATCCTTCCTCATCTAGGACTGTCGGAGGACATACTTAAAAAATCTAGCACTATTATTAGAGCTTATGATGATTCAAAGCACAGTGTAATTGGGACCTTTAGGGCAGAGGTCACTGTAGAAGAAGTGACGAGTAATGTACGCTTCACTATACTAGACATTCCTATTACTTATTCTCTGCTGCTTTGCCAACCGTGGCTTCATGCCTTGGGCACCGTTCCTTCCACTCTACACTAGAAAATCAAACATATTCATGAAGATAAACTGGTGACCATAGAGGTCGATCCCGCTTCCATTATGGCCATTATGGAAGCCGAAGCTAGTTTAGAAGGAGTTCTTTAGATTGCCGTGGTTAGCAAAGATCAGAAACCTCCTCCCCTTTAGCACAGCTACATTTATGCTATTATGTGTAAACTAATGAAGAAATCTAGCTACAAGCCTGGCAGAGGCGGTGGAATGTATGAGCAGGGAATTGTCGAAGCTTTGGAGCCAAAAATCCTTACCGATCGAGCTGGATTGGGATATAAGCCTAGAAAGGCCTATCGCTGTGTCCCCTCCTGCTACTGTCGCATGGTCACTATTTGTGAAATCTAGAGCAAGAGGCCTTACAAGGGAAAGCCTGAGCCGATCGAGTATGGCGGAAAAATGTGGCCCGACTTTGAGGTCTTTTAGGATGTCTATGACTTTGAGACCAGCTGCATGATAGTTTTGGCTGAACCCAAGCCCACTGAGCCTGTTGCACCTGTCAATATTGTTAAGGGAAAGGGTAAGATGTATCCCAAAGATGAGCCTGGGGGAAGTAATGAGTCTATTAATTCAGAAATTAAAAACGATGTGGCAACCATGACTGAGGCTATGACGTTGTTGATGAAGTAGGGTTAGAAAGGTGAGAGAACTAGACAAGAAGATGCTGTAACAGTGATAGTAAGGAAGCTCGCCAGGGCCCTCACCGAGAAAGCCTACCGATCTGGGGAACCATCACTCAGCATTACCCAAAAGGCCATTTTGGAGCACGACTTGGATGCCATTCTGACAGATAATATAGAGGATGCTCCTTCTATCAATGTTGCTGCTGAGGCCCCTTCGCCTGTGAACGAGGATATGGATGATGTAATTTTTAACATTTCTGATGTGTTTGATGCAAATAATGCTGCCTACGTGGCTTTTAATACAATGAATGACTCTCGTTTTGCTTACTTGTTTGATATCTTTCCAGATGGATCCATGCATTCGCATAATAATATGCATAACATTTTTGGCATTAGTGATACTTCATTAAGTGAAATAAACCTAAGTACAGATGACAATCCTAAAATGGTGACCATTTCTAAAGATTTAATTCCTGAGGAAAAACGTGAGATCATAAAGGTGCTTAAAGATCATGTTAGCGCTTTTACCTGGTCATACGAAGACATGCCTGGGGTTGATCGGTAAATTGCCAAACACAGAATCCCAACTGATCCTAAATTTCGTCCTATCAAGCAGAAGCTCTGCCGGTTGAGACCAAAATGGTCAGATTAGGTTAAGGCAAAGGTTTCAAGGTTGATTGATGCTTGATTAGACAAAGTTATGGAATACCCGACTTGGTTGTCCAACATAGTCCCGATTTTAAAGAAAGATGGTAGGGTCCGGGTCTGTGTAGATTTCCGAGATCTCAATAAAGCCTCATTGAAGGATGACTTCCCACTCCCGTACATCGATGTCCTGATTGATAGTGCTACCAGAGTAGCTATGTATTCGTTCATGGATGGATTCTCGAGGTATAATCAGATTCTGATTAATATTGTCGATAAAGTCAAAACTATGTTCATCAATAAATATGGGGTGTATTGCTACAAGGTAATGCCCTTCGGGTTAAAAAATGTCAGGGCCACTTATCAGTGCACCATAACTGCCCTCCTGCATAATATGATTCATAAATAAGTGGAGGTGTATGTGGACAATATGATTGTGAAGTCCGCTGCTTGGGAAGAGCACCTTGCTATTCTTGATAGGTTCATGACTAGTATTGAAAAGTATAACCTATGCCTGAATCCGAAGAAGTGCGTGTTTGGAGTTACTTCGGGCAAATTGTTGGGCCACGTGGTTAGCCAGAAGGGAATCAAAATAGATCCAGACAAAGCCAAAGCGATTAGGGACATGCCTCCACCTAGGATAGAGAAAGAAGTTCGATCATTTTTAGGGTCCTTGCAGTGTGTTAGTCAGTTCATTGCCTGCCTCACTACTGTTTGCGAACCCATCTTTAAGCTGTTAAGAAAACAACAACCTGTAGTATGGAATTATCACTGCCAAGTGGCATTGACAAAATCAAGGCATACCTTTTCAACCCACCCGTTTTGAAACCCCCTATCCCAGGGAACCCACTCATCCTTTACCTAGCTATCGACGAATCTTCCATTAGGGCTATGCTTGTCCAAGAGCATGCTGATAAGCACGAACATGCTATCTACTACTTGAGTAAGAAGTTATTATATTACAAAACCCGATATTTGATTGTGGAAAAGACCTGTGCCACCATGGTCTGGCTCACTAAAAAGTTATGGCATTATTTCCAATCTTATCGGGTCCAAGTCATGGCCAAGATTGATCCAATGAAGTATCTTTATCAATCCCCTACTCTCGCTGGTAAATTGTCTCAATGGTTGCTTCTCCTATCTGAGTTCGACATTGAGTATTTAACCCAAAAGGTCATTAAGGGACGGGTCGTAGCCAAATTCCTGGCTAATCATCCCCTTAACTCTGACTATGTAGAAAACTTGGAGTTTTCTGATGAACGGCTTGCCTCTGTTACAATCCTTAAACATGTCTGGATGATGTACTTTGACGGTACTATGAACTGATGGGGATTGGGTGTGGGTGTCGTCATCGTCACCCCGGATAACGAAATAATCCCATTGTCTAAATGCTTAGAATTCACTGTGACTAACAACGGCGCTGAATATGAAGCTTGTTTGTTTAGTCTTGAGGCTCTTCTCCGGGTTAGGGCCCATCGCGTATCTATCATTGGGGATTCAGCTCTTTTTGTCTATTAGGTTATCGGAGATTGGGGAATTAAAGAGGAATCTCTCCGTCCTTATGTCGAGGTTGTCCGCGAAATATTTGAGCAATTCACCTCATACTTATACCGCCATGTCCCTCGGGATGAGAATTAAATGGCTAATGCTCTCGCCACTCTCATATCCCTATGGGAAGGGCCTCAATAGCAGCCTATTTGCCCTTTGGTGATGTTGTCCACAAAGACCCCTTACAATGCTCAATCAGCTCCTCCAATCCTTGCCATCTCGTCCGCACCTTGTTGGTATTCTGACATTATCCTATTCCTCTAAACCGGCCAATATCCTACGGCTTCTAACATTATCCTATTCAAACGCACCAATGACGACCTACTTCTCCGTTACCTAACTCATTCCGAGACCCAAAGCATAATGGCCCAGGTCCATGCCAGTGACTGTGGCCCCTATATGAATGGTCTTGCTCTCGCCAATAAAATTCAATGGTTAGGATATTTTTGGCTCACTCTCACAGCCGATTGCATCGCCCAGGTCAAAAGGTGCCACCAATGCCAGGTTTACAATGATATGCAGCACCTGCCACCCACTGAACTCCATCATTTATCTACCCCTTGGCAATTCTCAGCGTGGGGGATAGCCATAATTGGTGAAATTCATCCTTCTTCAATAAATGGCCATAGATTCATTGTGGTAGCAGTAGATTACTTCTCGAAATGGATGGAGGCCAAATCCCGCACCAATGTCACCGCCAAGCAAATGGCCAAGTTCATAAAGAAGCACATTTCACTTGGTATGGACTCCCACACCATATAGTCTTAGATAACGGGGTACAGTTTTGAGGAGCAACCACCGATCTAATCAAGAAATACGGTATTGAACACCATAGATCTTCCCCATACAGACCGCAAGCTAATGGAGCTGTTGAAGCAGCTAACAAATTAGTAAAGAAGATTCCTTCTAAGATGATAGCCGGTTATAGAGATTGGGCGAATAAACTACCTTTTTCTATTTGGGAATTTTACACTAGCATTCGTACCCTAACCGGCTAAACTCCATTTTCCCTAGTCTATCGAATGGAAGCGGTCTTGCTAGTTGAAACTCAGGTGACCTCCCTAAGAGTCGCCCTGGAGGCTAAGTTAAAACAATCAGAATGGACCCAGGTGAGATTTGAATAGTTGAACATGATGGATGAACAGAGGTTAAGGGCTCTTGACAACCTCCAGATGTACCAGCAATGTATGGCTCATGCATATAACAGTAGGGTAAGACATTAGAAGTTCCCCCTGAAGACTGGTGATCTGGTCATTAAACAGTTGAAACATTCTACCATTGATGCGAGGGGCAAATTCAGGCCAAATTGGGAAGGGCCATATGTGATAAAGAAGATGCTTAGTAAAGGGGCGGTTAAGCTTATGGACATGGATGGGAACGAGTTTGTGAACCCCATAAACCAAGATAGGCTTAAGCGTTATCATATCTGATTTAAAAGAAATAAATCAAGAAAAGCAGCATGCAAAAAATAGATAAAGTAAATCACCCGCCTTTTGGTCTTTTACCGATCGAGCAAAAATTAGGTGACACCCGACGGTCAATATGCTGCAAACTGGCCGTGCAAAAATTAGGGGATAAGTCAAACCCGCTAGATCAAAAACCTAAAAAGGGCGATCTAGGCAAAAGTTAGGGTATGTGAGCAAAGAGCTAGTGCCTTCTAGAAAACCAATCTAGGCTAGTTGGCACCGAGAGTTAAATCAATGAGAATGTCAACCAAACATAGCGTACTTTATTTTATCTCAATTAATGAAAGTACCCCTTTTGTTGAATTCCAAATGCTTATGCTTATGTGAATCCTGTATCCATAAGGTCAAGACACATCCAGTAAGCTTAGGACAGAGTTCATTTTATTCCATATCGAATGCGCAAAAATAATTCTGATAGGCTAAAAAAATAAAAATAAAAATAATAAGAAAAGGTCTATGCAAAAGTTGGAATAAGTTTGTTGGGTCAAAAACCCGAAAAGGGTGGTCCAGGCAAAAATTAAGACAAGGTATGATAGATTGAAAATCCCTCGGGGCGGTCTATGCAAAAGGTAGAACCAAATAAAAGACGTAAAATAAAATAAAGTTCGATAGGTCTGTCACCCCGACTAGCCTATGCAAAAGATGGAACTGACAAAAGCGCATCTCAAACCAAGCTTCTCGTGTCGTCATTAAAGTACCTAGAGACCCACCCCAATGTGGTAGTAAAAAAGGGCTCCTCTCCCTGCTCTGTACACTCCCCCTCGAAGCACCCATGACCACTCCCAGTGGATCGTCAAGTGTCTTATCTCAGCAGGCTAGCCTCTGTAATGTGTGTCAGTCTCGATGGTCTCCATATAGTCATAATCTAGAATCTCGAATATAGCTTCCCGGATATGGTTGACCCACCTAGCTTTGTAGATTCTAATCTAATTATGGGGCAACTTGATTAAAATTATTTGCCTCTTGCCATACTAACGGCACAACCGATAAGGGGTGTAGAACAAAGATCTTTCCAGACCTATCAACTGAATATAGGCTCCCCAGGATTCCATAACCACATCCTGGATTCTCCACCATAGACTAAACCATTGAGCATATGCATCAGTGTACCCCCTCAAATTAGGCACCCAATCATCATATGTCAACTGGTCGAAATTGGTCGGCATAAGCCCCCTCTCCCTCAGATGAACGGGTAGTACTTCTTCGGATTCCCTCGTGGTGCTTCCCTCAGCCTCAGTTTCTCCATCAGCCATACCTGTAATTTGAATTTAGGTAAGGATTGAGAAAAGAAATGTTTGAAGTTGGGAAGAATAAAGGATACCTGTAGTAATATGAGCTGATCCCCGATAAGTGCCAGGTCAACGGAAGCGGCATCCATGTTTAGCAGAACCTCGTCCAACCCCACAACTATAGAAGAAGCCCCTGTCGATATAGGGCTGATGAGTGAAATCAGCCTAAGCGGAGCAATTGGGCTCACTCCGCACATAAACTCCGCCATGAGTAGTAATGCCACCATGGATGGCCAAGCAAGGCGAGATCAGGGTGCCTCGCAGCACCACTCTAAAATTGCTCCAAGCTAAAACCCAGGTTTGTCAGGCAACTGGGACAGAAATAGGTCCATAGAGTCCAGATTCCACAGTGCTAGGGGCATGCATTTAGGACATAGTACCCCCAATATAGCTTGGAACTCTTCGACCAAGGGGCATAGCTCGAACGATGAAAATTGGAAGACGTGGTCCATGGGGTTCCAAAAAGATAGCGTCGCTCGAAGGAACTCGGGACTTACGGGCCACGCTACGACATATCGAAACCCCCAAAGCCAGAATTTTTCAAGCTTCTACTAATCCGTATTTCCCAGACTTTGCAAAAAACCCCATAGCTGTTGGTTGTGGATCGTCATGGCAGGAATTGGCAGAATGGCTGGAATCAGATTTTTGAACAGATGATTCCGCTAGCAATTTGGGTTATGTCGGCGGTGATATGAACCAATGTGGTCAGTATCAACTAATGCCACTGGCAATATGAGCTTTGGGCAGCCCCTTCTATATTATTTTAGCTGATTGAGTCTAGGCGATATGGGTCATTCCGCCAGCGGCCTAGAATTAATTTCAGGCGGTATCAGAAGCATGTTTTTCATTACAGACCTATATAAAACCTGTGAACAATCCTGTAATCCATTTCCAATACATGTTCAACTACAATCCATTTTATTCAAAGTAAAAAGCCCGAGGGCGCAAACCATTCAAATATCCTGGATATCTAGCCTACCAGAGCAAAACCAAACAACAATCAAAATTATTCAAAGCCCAATGTATCTAGGGTACAAACCAAGATTCGATATGAATAACAAAGTCAAAGTATAAGTCTAGGCATGCTCGCCACTGCCAGCCAGGCGAGATGAAAATTCCTTAGGGCTCACTAGCCAATCATCAACTTCATCCTCCTCTCTTTCCTCAGTCATCAGGATGCCACTAGACTCCTCAATCGAGGCAAACGCGCGTCAGCCGGCGGACATCTTCACTCCCCTACCACTGGTCCTACCGGGGTGCATGCGATCCAAGTTTTGCATGCTCCTCCGCTCTTGAACAATAGCCTCCAGCTGACCCTCAAGGTCGCTCACACGATGTTGGAGTTCTACAGTCTCCTCCTCGTATCGCCGTCGGTCCGCATCAACATCCGATAAGGAAAGGGCCAAGAAATCCTACAAACTAGGGAAAACGTCAATAATGCACTTCATTCATAGCATCCATACATACATCTTATTTTGATATGTCATAATAGGGAATGTACCTGAACAAGCAGCGATTACCCAATAAGTGTGTCCCAGAGAGCAAAGTTATTCTCTGCCAGTTGCTCTACATGGCTCCGTGCAACCTGAAAAATCCAAAAGGCAAATCAATAAGCACCCGCATCTAAGGGTAAGCAAGGAGGTAATTATCACATCCTCAAGCCTTACATAAGTAGTGCTCTCTGGCATAAAGATCGGAGCATGCCGGCTCGGACCTATGTTCTTGGGTTGGAACTCACCTCGGGAGTTTATTAGTAGGAACTGGGTTTCCATCGGGTTGACCAGACGGCCTTCCATAAAGTTTATACCCTTTGGTACACCATAGTACTGTGTCCCACTCTAGTTGTCCCGACCTCTCTTCCTCGAAGGTTCCTAAAAAGCACGAAAAACCCATATAAGCGACATTCCTAAACCCAAACAATTACAAATCATACACATAAATGCAATTATACCTCAAAAGAGTGGTGCCCTCCTGGGACATCGGCACACTCCCGCCAGCTACATCCGTACCTATCTTGTCCTCCCCCTCAGGCTCGATATCAACGTTGTCTTTAACCTCCATCTCAGCCTCCTCTTCTTCTTCTTCTTCTTCCTCCTCTTCGACATCCATAATACCTTTGAGCTGCCTCTTCTCCTCCTCCAGCCTTTACTCATTATGATACTCGATTGTATCATTCCTATAGATGCGGGGGCATAGGGGGAGTAGGCGCTGCTGGTGCAACTCATAGGAGCCCGAGATGCTCAGAATGACCCAGCCATTCCCCTCAATATAATTGCTTGGTCAGCCACAGATGTAATCACCAAATGGGGCCACCATAGGCCTTTGGGAGGATCGGTGGGCATCGGTCTATCAGTGATGGGGACAAACCTCCATCCCTGAACGGGCTCCCCCAAGTACCACTGCTGGGACAAAGGGAGCTCCATGATAAATCGATGGTCATCCACCTTCCTCCTAACCTTCGCATCTTTCAGTAGGTTATCCACCCTATCAAACGGGTCCAGGACAAGCTGTACCAACAATCAACCAAAACAACCGATGTAAGTATAATGTAAATTCATAAATACTTTTTGTTCTAAGTGTGAAATAGTGACCAAATCAAAAGATCACATACCGAGCTTAATCGCACGCTCCTCAGGACCTCCCTGTACTTCATAGGGTACTTGGCCTTCCCGCCAATATGCCCACACCAGCGGGCGAGAAAATGGGAGCCTGGCGGCACGGTCTTGTTGAACTCAACCGGTGAGAGGATCTGGTGCTCAAAAGCCCAAGCCTGCACAAGTAATAATTAATTAGTTAAAAAACATCTATAGTAAATGAGACATGCACAATCAAGTAAAATGCTTCTAAGGAAGGTATACCTGAAGTAGAAGATGGCAGAGATGGAGGGCCTTCCCCTTCTTCTGAGCGCCCGTATCTAACGCATGATACATCTGCACTAGGATGGCCCACGACCAATTCTTCTTCCAGACGCCAGCCACATCTGCCACGATGGATATCAGCCTGTAATTGATCTTGCTCCCTGAAACCGGGAAAAATAGCACGGTGAGCAAGGAAATCACGAAGGAGCAGATGCATGCATCCCTATTATCTTTGGACACCACATTTGCTTTAGTCTAGTATTGGTGCAGCTCACCATAAGATAGCCGCCTGAGATGGGCTTCAAACTGAATAAATCCTTCACTCACCTCACCACGGGCCTCTCGGTGAGATATTTGTCCATGTAGGCGTTAAAATGAATGACCTCGTCTGACCGAGGGAGCCCGGTCATAGCTACAACATTAGAGGGCGTGATTGTCACTTGCCCAAATGAGAAGTGAAAGGTACGAGTGGTTTCAGACCACCTCTCTATAATAGCCCTCACAGCCGGATGGGAGAGCTTTAGCTTTAACATCGACATGATTCGGGCCAAGTCCCTGAACCCTGTCTCGTTGAAGGCTAGCGCAAGTTCAGAATCCTTTTCTAAAATATGGTGCCACTACTCGCTAATGGTGCCCATACCTCTAGTATAGGTCAGTTCGTGCGGCTGCTAAAATTAGAAACAAAATAGATAAGTCCCTATTTATTTTCTCATTACTAATACCTACTGGAAGGCTGCTAATGTCGCTTCTGCTAAAAGCGATGTCGCCAGCGACATCATCCATACCGCTGGCGGTATGGATGATATCGCTGGCGGCATCACTTTAAGTAGAAACGGCATCACTCCTTCCTAGGCCTTTTTACAAGGCCTGATGTCATTGGTGACACCGCTCATTTCGCCGGCAACATCATAACCTGCGGGCAGAACTTATTTTGCCCTAAAAATTGCACCCATCACTTCAAAACCACAAAAATCACAATTAATCAAACCATAAGCATAAAAATAATAAAAATTGAACCTAAAACATGTAATATCAGTTTGTAATTGATCTATTTCACGCTTATAACTCCTATTATGGCATAATTTTGAGCCTAAGGCCGAATTGAAACTCAACCCAAAAAGAAGAATTTCGAGTTTTGTAGGATTTCCTAGACGTAGGAAAGATGTTTTTCCTTCTCAGGGGTCAGGTTAGTGATGGGGGAATTGATCCCACACCCATACATCTTGGCCGTCTCCTTCAAGCCATAAGCAACAGGAACCGAGAGAAGTTTCAGCCCCTCGACGGAGGAATCAGGCAGGCTCTCCCTAGCCTTAGCAAATTTTCCCTTGAAAGCCTTGGCAATTCTCTTCATGATTGGAATAACGAAGAAAGTGGAAGATTTGGAGAAGAATGGACCAAAAGGGGGGGTACGGTTTTTGTAGAATGAGGAAGGAAGAGTGTTTTACTTCCTTTTAAACAGCCGCACAGAATTCGAGGAGTTTTAATTTATTTGAAACTGCCTGATTCATGTCGTCGGTGACATCATTCTATACTGCCAGCGACATCGCCTCCTCTGATTTGAATTTTGAATTTCTTTGACTAGTCAAAGCTGCCACGTGGCTCTCACATCACTGGCGACATCAGCCTATACCACCAGCGACGTCATCCATGTCGCCGGCAATATAAGCTCTCTCCATGCCTTTTTTTTAGCCATCCTCGTTGGAATCCCGGCTCTAGCCCTGACATCATAGGACTTCTAAACCCTTGTATTTTTTATTATTACATTTTTACTATTGATCGAAGGGGAAAAAATATTTGTATTTCATAAAATTGATCAAGTAGTAAAAACGTCATCTAAAATCTGTCTAATCTTGTTCTCACTCTACTATTTATAGGTACAATCAACAAATGCAAACCTAATATGCTCATTCTGTACACTATCTGAAGATTACAGCATCACCCAGAACTACACTCCACCAATCTATAAAGCATAACTCCGACTAAGGGGCAATCTCTCCGCAAAGCATAAGTCCGACCAAAGGGCAAGTAATCCACAAAGCATAAGTCTAACCAAGGGGCAATCACTCCGCAAAGCATAAGCCCGACCAAGGGGCAACAATCCATAAAGCATAAGTCCGACCAAGGGGCAATCTCTCTGTAAAGCATAAGCCCAACCAAGGGGCAACCAATCCACAAAGCATAAGTCCGACCAAGGGGCAATCTCTCCATGAAGCATAAGTCCAACCAAAGGGCAACCAATCTACAAAGCATAAGTTCAACCAGAGGGCAATCTCTCTGCGAAGCATAAGTTCCACCAAGGGGCAACCAATCCACCAAGCATAAGTCCGACCAAGGGGCAACCACTCTACAAAGCATAAGTCCGACCAAGGGGCAACTAATCCACAAAGCATAAGTCCGACCAAAGGGCAACAAATCTATAAAGCATAAGTCTGACCAAGGGGCAATGTCTCCGTGAAGAATAAGTATGACCAAAGGGCAACCAATCTACAAAGCATAAGTCCGACCAAAGGGCAACTAATCTACAAAGTATAAGTTCGACCAAGGGGCAATCTCTTTGCAAGGATCAAGTCCGACTAAGGGGCTTCCTTTCCACAAAGCACAAGTCCGACCAAGGGGCAAACCAGGCATCCATTAGGTACCATTCCTATCCCTTGCTCTTTCGTACGATCATACTGACATGTGGCAGTAGTGATCCCCCGAGGGGCAGCCTGTGAGGACGGGATTTTGTAGTCCCTCTCGCGAGATGGTGCAGGACCAAAGTTATCAGAAGTTGTGATTTATTTGAAAAATAGGTTTAACCAAAGTTATGACTATAATCTTGGATTATTCCTATTGAAAATGCTGGATTTTTGAGAGATTATGACATTTTAGACCAAAGATCACTATGAGATCTTGATCGAAAAAGACAAGAAAGTGAGTTTATAACGGATGTCGGTGATAAAGCTTAGATTTTGAGGTGTTTTGACAAAGTTTTGAGGCTTTTGGGACTCTCATGATAAAAGGGGGGTGAATTAGTCTTTGTGAATTCCCCTCGCATGTGGAAAATGAGGGGGTGAGCCCGTATTTATGAAAGGGAGGTAATTAGTTGGCAGACTAATTACCTATCTGACAGGATTTTACTTTAAATCTCATAAATCCTTGCTAGATCTCGGTAACATATGACAGTTTTACTATACATGGGTGATTAGTCGGCCGGCTAATTACCTATGTTTGACCAAATTTATGTGGATTTTTAAATTTTATATTTTGGATGACAATTCAGTCCTTTTTGGCTCTTTTGTCTGATCACTGAACAAAATAGGCATAGTACCTCATTGGACCAGAATGGACCTGTGCTAACAGTTTTCCCCTCGCATACATAAATTTTGTACTAAAAATTTTGTCATATGCGAAACAAACAAAATCATGTGTGTGGAATGCAATGAGTTAAAATATTTTTAATCGATAAATTTTGAAATAAACTATATTTTGCCCCTTCGATTAAAAATTTATTAATGAGTTGCATGAGGTTAAAATTGACCGGGGGTTAAAATAAATATTTTCAAGTGCTTAATGCATGAATGACTGTGTAGAAATAGCTTTTAGGTCCGCTGGTTTTATAAACAATGCAGAAAATGGATGAAATATGCAAAATTGCAAAAATTTTCAAAATATACATAATTAGCCAGCGGGCTAATTACTTATATAACGGTAACTTTTATAGCCATTACACATTTATTCGTGCAAGGCATAAACGCATGACAGCTGGATAGGTAATTAGTCGGTGAGCTAAATATGCATGTAATTAGCCGATGGGATAATTACCTACGGGCTATAAAAACAGCAGCTTGGCTCCCATTTTCTTCAAACCAAAATTTCATCTCTTCCTCTCTTTGCGAATTTTGCTTCCTTGCTTAAAAAATTCTTGTCTCCTAGCTATTTTCGACGATGATTTCCCTCATCCTCTTTCCTTTCCTACCCCTTTTACTCAGATTCTGCAAGGTTTCCATGTGGTACAAGCTTTACAATGTTTGCTTGGATCTACCGGCCGTCCAAGTGACTACTCGTAATGTGGTTATCGACGGCCAACAAGTGGAACTTTCTAATGTTCCTACCAAGGCATTATACGTACTCCCATAGACTTGGATGTATCACAGGTTTGCTCTTGGGGATTTCATTTCGCCTGCTTTCTAGCCTTATGATCACCTTTCTTGGATTTTGGTAAGCCTTATCGCCATTTTTTTTATTTATATATTTATTATCATGCTTTTATTTGCCATTTATTTATTACTTATTTATTATTTTATTCCCTCTTAATTATGGCATGACTTTATTAAGTACAATGACTTTTCGATAATCCTGTGATTTATCGAACACTGGTGTGTGATTAGTGTTCATGCATTATTTTTTGAAGGTCACTGGTCAGGAGGGCGACAATATTTCCCATTGTTACAATTGATACAAGGTACTATCTCCTCGAGCTAAAACCATCATTGATGGGATGTTTTTGGGGAGGATGGTGAGGAACTGCAAGTGCGTGAGGTCCTACAGGTATCCGTACATCCCAGCCGGTACTTCTGCCTACATCAGGTTATCTCACACTACCCACACTTTTCACTTTCAATGTGGGGAGTATACTATCACTCCACTGGATTACTATGCCAACACAGGTCTTCCCTTCCACAATAATATGATTCACTTCAACGCTTGCTTTACTTATAATAGCTTTAATGTGAAGACCATTGCGGCTTTGATTGGCTATTCTAGGGATGAGCCTGGGCGAGTTTCTTACGAGAAACTCATGACCTTTTGGACTACTGGAGATAGAAGGAACTTGACTTCTGCCTGTGAGGCTAGAGCCCTTATGGCTGCTACTTTATCATGGCTGTGTTTTCCTACAGGGGGTTCAATCGTGAATCTCGACATTTTGCCCACTTTGATCGATCCAACCCGCTTTGATGAGTATGCTTGGGGCCTAGCTATGTTGGGTCATCTGTATTTGGCCCTTGATCAGTGCATACGGAACAGGATTGGCAAGTTCAAATTTTGTCTCCAGATCGTCTATGTAAGTGTTTAACTCCCTTTTTTCTTTATGAGCATTCTTGCCTTTTTTTTACGCTTTGATTTTCTTTAACCTTTTATAGATCTAGTTTTTTGAGATGGGGATTATTTCAAGGACCAAGCTAGTGCAAAACAATAGCTATCCATTCTATCCTCGTCTGCTACACTACTGGCGCGGTTGGGAGATCGAGTCTCCTTCTGCTCTTTCCGCCCACCTCCATACTCTATCCTCTGAATATGTACACTTTGAAACCTTTTAACTTGCTTTAATCACTATATCTACTACAATTATTGTATCAATGCTTGATTCATTTTTCTTCTCTCAGATCAAGACGCAGCCTTGAGGGCACAAGCTTCACTAGTCAAAAGTCCTGAGATTAGCTAGGGAATTAGTGAATACCCAGTTGATTATAGAGACTCCTTTCTCCTTGGAGTTGTACCTTGGAGAGTGTATCCAGGGTTGGAATCTTCCTCATAGGGTTCATTCTACCCCTCTTGATTTGCCCAGATGGATTTGTTAGCCTCACAACTCACCCGACTATGGGTGGTTGGCTTCTAATAGCTTACCTAGTGCCTACTTAGAGCGAATTCGGGGGTATGAGGAGTTTTTACATCTACAGCTTCTTGGATGGCCGGAGACAAACCCTATTCCCATCGTGCCTTAGCCAGACATTCACAACCCGTCTAAGGGCGATGCTCCTTTGACTTCTGCCCCTAGCGGGCAAGCTAGACCGGGTTCGCCTAGGACTGTCCGGATGATGGTATCTCCTTTTTTTATTGACTCAAATTTCTTCCTTGTCTTTTTGTTTTTGTGCTTAATTGGCCTAACTTGCCCTTACTTTGATGTCTCTACAGGATCACTAAGGTAGGAAAAGGCCCGTATCCACTTCTACCCATGTTGGGAGATCTTCGGCTTCATCGATCCCGCCTTAGAGTCCGGTGATGATGGATGGTCATTGAGGGTTTCAGTATAATCCTCCTATGTTCTCGATGTACCGCCCAGACCTGAGTACTTACACGCTGATGATTCAGCCTTATCTGGACCTTGAGCATCCAATGACTTTCCACCCTGCCGTTACCACTCATGTGACTCCTTTCCACTTTTTCTTCTTCTTTAGTTCATGACAATTCTAACTCATTTTGATTTCTTATATTTGCAGGTGCACATTGTCAATAGCATCTCCGATTAAGGATATATCCAAGGATAGTAGCGGTTCATGATGAACCAAAACTCCAACATGGAAGTACGTCTATTATTTTACTATTTTAATGATGATGCATGTATGAGGTGTTGATGAGTTGTGGATCTCCCTTGGCATTTGTGTGAGAGAGGCGGGGGCCACTAGGGGTTTGGTTGGATTTAGGCATGACAAAACAATTTTAGTTAAAGTTTGCACAATAAGCCAATTTTAATGAATAAAAGAATGGAGACCTAAATCTCGATACAATTGATTGAGTCGCCACCCAAGTTTTCTACTTGGGAAAGAGTTTTGGTACGGTTCCTCCTGGCGGGAGACTCATATATATTGGATCAGAGATTCAGGTATTAGATGAGTCACTTATTTCTCATTTAATTGATTCACAATTACATTCATCGCATAAAACCTTTTTAGTTTTCATCATTTAGGGAATTATCATAAAAATGCTATTACTACACTCTTTCAAACTTGTTACTTGCATTTACATATTACAATAAAGCACAATCAATAAATGGGGGAAAAAATTACAATCGGGGAAAAATGGGGGAATTGTAAAGAGAACTTATACATTTGTTCTAAGTTATAAAACAAAATGAAAATAAATTCCCCTGTATCCACAGACGTTAGCACAGTTTATAGCACATCAAAAATCAGCATTTCAGCATATTTTATGGTGAAAACAAATTTTAACTTTTGTTGGTTGATTTACCAGATTATTAGTGAAAATGATCTCATGGCAAATGGTGAGTTAGATTGATTTTTAACTAGTTGGAAATGAGTTATGGAATCTGCTTGGGGCTGGTACCCATATGGGTGGGTGGGAACTATACTGCTACTAGGGAGGACCGGTACGGGTATGGTGTACCCGTATAGGTCCTATCTAGTCTAGGCAGAAACTCTATTTAATTTCGTTTATAGATTCAGAGATTAACAGATTGGTGGCAGAAAAATAAAATAAAAAAGGATTTCCTTCCGTATGAGTATGGCGCACCAAATTGATATCTTTGGGATATATTGTGCCAACAAGGCTCATAAGGCTTAGGACAAGACACAAAACAAGAAATGAAAGCAATAGATATAATAGATGGAACAACCAATAATAATAAAGAAATAATTGAAATGTGAGTCTCTTTGAAACTCAAGAGCCTTACCTTTACGGCCTGAATCCACTTTGAGGTGATCCCTTTACTGTTGAGAGAGCCCAGCCAAAGTAGGTGAAATAGGACTATTTAGGTGAGTATTTGTGTGGACAGAATCTTCCCTAAATCCTAATAAAAGAAGTTAGGAATGAATAAAATGTGGATAAAACCTCAAAAAAAGGGTTTCCTCCCTATTTTATACCTCCTATACCCCCACTATACTTTTTCTATACCTATAGAAATTACTAGAATTTTAGTATAGTTTTTCATATGAAATGTGTGTGTTGAAAATGTGAAGAGCAGGGCCCTATTTATAGGGTAAAGGAGGTCTGAATGTAACAAATCAGGTTCATTACTTGTCTTTTCCTAAAATAGGACATGATTCCCTTCCAAAAGAGCCTGTTTAGGCAACAAGAGGACCCATACGGGTAGGGCCCCACTCAGACGAGTACTAAGGGACCCATACGGGTCCCCCCAAGCGTATGGAAGGGATGACCCATATGGGTCTGCCAGTGGATTTGTACCACCAAGCAGCACCCCGTACGGGTCCCTAAGGGATGACTAGGTCTCTAAACTTTAGCTAAACTCAACTCTGCAGTTGTAGGAACACCTCTGATGGACAACACCTGGAAGACATTGCATCATATACCTCTCATCATCGTTTCATGAGAAGGATCATTAAAATCCAGTACTCACAGACTGCCCCTCATGGGATCACTATAGATACGGATCTATATGATCTCACGATGTGAGCAAGGGTTTAGAAATTATACCTGAGGTGCTGACATGGGTGAGTTCCTTTCTTGAGGTGAACTCCTTTCCCGAGGGTCCCTTTCTTAAGGTGGACAACTTTCCTTTGCTGATGCGTATCCCTTTCTTGAGGTGGATAACTTTCCTTTACCAATGCGTATCCCTTTCCTGAGGCGGATGACTTTCCTTTACCGGTGCGTATCCCTTTCTTAAGGCGGATGACTTTCCTTTACAGATGTGTATCCCTTTCTTAAGGCGAATGACTTCCCTTGCTGATGTGTATCCCTATCTTGAGGTGGATGACTTTCCTTTGCCTGTGCGTATACTTTTCTTGAGGCGAATGAATTTCCTTTACTATTGTACATCCCTAGTGGCTCTACTAGAGAAGGTGTGTGTATCCCTTTATTAAGGTGGATCAACTCTCCTGGCTGATGTTGTATCCATTTACTAAGGCGGATCAACTTTCCTGACTAATGGCGTATCCCTTTCCTAAGGCGGATGACTCTCCTGGCTGATGGTGTATCCCATTCCTAAGGCAGATTGACTTTCCTGACTGATGTATCCCTTTCCAAAGGTGGATCGATTTTCTTGATGGATGGTGTATCCCTTTCCTAAGATGGATGACTCTCCTGTTGCAGAATTTGAATGATCTAAAAAGAGACAACAATCAAACACCGAGTTAGTTATCTAAGTGGACACCTCTTTATTCCTAACTGACTTTTATGGAAACAAAAATATTTTTGCCCCTTCAATTAAGAATAAAGAAGTGTGGATGCGATAAACTGAAAATTGTATGTGGAAAATTCAGGTTTGGCCCAATTGCTCAGAAATAAAGTTCCCTTGGAGGGGTACCTCTCAAATAATGCCCTTAGGAAGGCTGGACTATGGGGGGGATGCCCCTAGAGTGACTAATTTTGCTGTTGAGGGGAGGGGGGATGTCCCTGAATCTGATGGGGGGATGCCTTTGTGATCTGATTCTGCTGTTAGGAAATGGGGGGATGCCCTTAGATCTGATTTCGCTACTGGGAAGTGGGGGGATTCCCCTATATTGGTGGGGGATGCCCTTGTGTATGATGTGGGGATGCCCCTGGATATCATTCCCCTACTGGGAAGTGGCGGGATGCCCCTATATTTGATTCTTCTATTGGGGAATGACCGTAGGGTAAGGTGCCACTAGGAACTTTCATAATGGGGGTATGCCCCTTGAGTGATTCCTCGGTTGGGGAGGGAAGTGATATCCTTTGAGTAAAGCCTCTTTTATTGGGGAGGCCCTTTCTTGTAAAATTCGTCTACTAGGGAAGAACTCCTTTGCTAGGATAGACCTGTACATAAAAATTTTCCTGATTAGTGTTCAATTTAAAGATAGGTTACCTTGATTCTTGATTAATTTTTATGGAAACAAAAATATTTTTGCTCCTTTAATCAAGGATTAAGGTGAGCAAATATAACTGACGTGTGGGTGTGAAAAAGAGCGAGGTTGACCCCGAGTTTAGACTGGATGAATTTCTGGTGCTTGCTGAAATACTGATGCAAAAATCTATGCCTGGATGGGAATAGAGGGCCTGTACGGGTAGGATTTATAGAAGCTAGGACTCGTACGGGTGTGGTGGGACCCATACGGGTCCCTAACAGGGGTTTTAAAAGGTAGGAGAGCCCCCTCATATCCCGTCTCATGCCAAATTTTCCCATTTTGCATTTTCTGACAATTTTTCTCCTAAAATCAACTAAACATGTACAAAAAGATCCCAAAGATCGGCAGTTTCTCCCTTAGACTTGATGACTTGCCCTTGGTGGATGATTGAGGGCTTTGAGAATGCCCAGTTTTTGTCAGGTATGCTTTCCGCGAAGGAGACTCCTTTCTAGGGCTTACTCCCACCTCTGAAGTGCCACTGATCCCTTCTCCTGAGACCCATGCTTAAAAATTGCAAGTTATTTCGTTTGATTCTCCATTTTCCAATTTTGAACTTTTGGTGATTTCTCAAATTTCGGCATGAATTAGGTTGTTTTAGACCTTAAAATAGAGCTGATGCATGTAACTTTAGCCTAGGATGCTTTTAGAATAGTTTTGGATGAACTTTTGTTGGAACTGGAAAATTTTGGATTTTTGGGGAGATTTACACAGAGGGATTGTTTGCAGAGGACCCGTACGGGTCTTGTTTTTTATACGGGTTCCACTTATGGACCCATACGGGTGAGTCCTTCCCGTACGGGGTCTATCCTGAGGGACAGAATATTGTTTTCTCTGATTTTTGCAATCCTTTACTGATTTCTGACTTGTTTGCTATATTCTAACCCTATTAATCTATAATTCTATTTCTACAGTTTCAATATAAGACTGTGGAGGCTTTGAGCTTCTATAGGAAATGGTATGAGGAGATTCGTGCAGCGGAGGATACGGAGTTGTTGGCCCGCATTGACTCCTTTGGCTTCAGCGTTATTATTAGGGCCATCCCTGAGGCCCCTAATACATTAGCCCCTGGTGCCATTTCAGCTTTGACTGAGAGGTGGTCGAAGATTACCCATGCTTTCCACTTACCTATCGGGGAGGTCACCATTACTCCCTAGGATGTGTACGCCACAACGGGCCTGGAGTGGAGCAGGGACGTGGTCCACTTTGATGTTTATGCCGACCGGTGGCATTCTCGGCCTGAGGTGAATGCCTACATTACTAGATTACTTGGGCTTCATCTAGGCGGGATGAATAAGCTCAAGTAAGAGGATTTGCATGCTTATTGGATCAGGCAGTCGAGTCTTGTTGCAACTGATACGCGAGACCAGTATGCCTAGTCTTTCTTGCTGACATTCCTTACCACCATCTTCTTCTTAGTATACTGGAGCAACCTGAACTATAGTTTGCTCTGTGCTGTGGGGGATCTTGCAGCTGTTCCTTGTAAGAATTGGTGCCCGACCATCCTGGCACAGCTGTACCGTAGATTAGGTATAGGGGTTCGAGGTGAGCAGTCTGAGCTTAAGATCTGTCATTTCATACTATTGGTAAGTCCTGAACTGATCTTTTATGTTTTAACCACCTTTTGTCTGAACTGTATTGCAACTAATCCTTACTTTGTCTTGTATATTTAGGCTGTCGAGCATCAGTTGAATCCTAGGCCAGGCTTGCCCATGTAGCCTAAGATGTCGTACATCATATCGAGATGGATGGGGCTTTGGTAGAATTAGCCCTTGACAACAGTGCAACATTGAGAGTTCTTACGCTAGCTGCGCTTAGATTGGGTAAACTTCTTCCATACTAAACCTGCATTATACATTTCAACAAAACCATTAGAAAAAACTATATTCACTGGTTTGTGATACTCATAGCACATTTGTTTCATATAGGTTATTCTAGACCATGGGAGAGATTGCTCATATATGAAGCCATCGAGCAGATGCGGGCTGGCGTGGATGACCGCCGCTTTATCTTAGAGTCACTACTCTTATATGAGTGGTATTTTGGTGAGCGGGTTCGAGGGTGGAGGACCAGTGCAATAGTAGAGAGATCGATCCCTCCCTCGATCCATATGGGCATCTTTTGGCCTCATCTTATATTAGGGATCGATCAAGGGCTATACTTAATGAGCGAGGGAGCTCGCGTACTATCTGTAGAGGGCCTTTATTTTGAGTTTATGGATGCTTCCCCCTTCCTCCCTGGGATAGGATTCATCATGAGGATGATCCCCTGGAGTTTCACTAGAGTGACAGCGAGGATAATGATGATGATGATGATGAGGAGGAGGAGGAGGAGGGAAGACTGAGGGGTGACCGCGGGGGTCCATCCAAATTTTGGGGTACCAAAGGATCGGCTAGGTCAGCTGCTCCTTCTACTCAAGTATGCTCCTAACTTGGCATTTGTGAATACTTTATTACTTTTTAAAATTGACTGTAATTTTGAATCTGATTATGTATTGCTATAGACCTCTGCTTCCATACGAAAGAGATCTGCCACTACTACTACAGTTATCCCTGAGCTACTGGCAAAGAGGTCTCGGGCTTCTAGATCTCAGAGGGAGAGCGTCCTCTGAGCTGAATTAGTTACTTTCTTCCGACTCCTCGACCATTTGGGGAATCGAGGAGTTAGTCTAGCCTATTAGTTTCACTCCTTCTAGCTCCACCCATGTAAGGAATCCTTCACCTTTGACCCTGTTCATTACTGTAATTGCTTAGGGTATTTTGTCCTGATGTGACTCTTTCCTTTTAAGGTGACCATTTTCGAGGCTAAGAGGATAGTTCGAGGTTATTTTCTGTGTGAGATTTGTTGCTGACCAAGGATGCACTAACTTCAGTAAGTTTCTTTTGCCTGCAAAATTTCAATAAACTATGAATGATGCATGCCATGACATTTATATATATGTACTGATCTCATGGTTTTTATTGTAGGGTTTGATGGCCATGGAGCGGATAAGGTTTACCCAAGATTTGGATGCTTCTGAGGAGAGAGCCATATTTTTTTAGGAGCAACTGCGGGCAGCCACTACTGAGGCTGATTGGGCTAGGGCCGAGACTACCCGGGCAAGGGCCGAGATTGAGACGCTGAGGGGTAAGCTAGCGAGGATGATCTAAGGTTGATCTTTCTGCATATGGTGTGACTCAGAGGGGTGGAGATCAGCATGTTGAGGGAGTTGACGCTGCTGGGGCTGCTACAGGGACCTCAGGGACTAGGGTCCCCACCCAGCCAGCTACTGGTACTGGTGACACTGATTACCATATGACCATAGACGTAGACTATCTTTTGGCAGACACTCAGGATCAGACTCAGGAGGGTCACCAGGGACAGGATCCCCCAGTAGCTTAGGTTATGATTGCTTTTTTTGAATTGTTTGATTTTTTTGGGGCCCTTCATGGCTTTTTTTCATTGTGAACTTTTGAATTGGTACTTTTGATATTTCTTTTATGCTTATGGATATTCTTGAACCGAGATTATCACTCATTATTGCCTTGTGAACCCGTATTTTTGTCCAGTGATTTTACAGTGAGGAGATCAGGTGACGTTCTAACTTTTGCATAGACCACTAAATGTGAGGGGACCTATCGAACATTTATTTTTGTTTTCTTTTCTTTTTGCCCTAATTTTTGCCTGAGCTATCCTTGACGGCTTAGCCCAGAGGAAGTTTTTCTTTTTAGCTTTAACTTTTTCCTGGACCGCCCTTTTGGGTTTTCAACCTAGCAAGCTTTTCTCTTTCTTTTTGCCTTAATTTTTGCCGAGTTTGCTCTTTCAGGTTTTCAATCCCGCAGGTTGTCTTAATTTTTGTATGAATTGTCCTTAATGGCTCAATCCAGCAGACTTTCTTTTTGCCTTAACTTTTAACTGGACTGCCCTTTCGGGTTTTCAATCTAGCAGGCTTTTCTAAATATTGCAAATGTGTGATAAAAGTGAATACAATGATGGATAACACATAGAGAAAAATTGATGTTCAGATACCAATGATTATTTCACCTAAAGACATGCATGCATGCATTCATAAGACCAAGATTCTTAGCAAAATCATAACATGTTCATTGATAAGATTAATTTGAGTTCATAGGAAATGGTAACAATTTCCAATGGTTAACCCCTACTAGCTACTGGTCTTTTATAGATTTTCCAAAATGCAACTGACATTTTTCTCTCAATTTGGGTTTTCAACTTGGAGGGATTTATTTTGAGTTCCCTAATTTTTGCCTGACCAATTTACAGGATTCCAATCAGCGGGCTGGACCCTAATTTTTGCCCGAGCGGTAGAGGATAGCTCGCCGGGTGTTTTATTATTCATTTCTTTTATTCTTTATGCTGGTTTTTTATGACATAATTCTTTTGACCTAGACATGATAATGCTTAAGCCTATCTTGATTTACTAGGTTCACGAACTCATTTCCATCCATATCCATAAGCTTGATTCATCCTTTACCCAGGACTTTCTTTACGATGAATGGTCCTTCCCAATTGGGCTTGAACTTGCCCCTAGAGTCGGTGTTGACCTGGCGCAGCTGCTTGAGGACCAAATCACCTACTTTGAGAGGTTGTTTCGAGTATTTAATTCTATTATTCTAAGCTTGAGCCATGTGCTGTTGGTACATCTAAAGATGGTCAAGTGCCTTGAGCCGCTTTCTATCTATTGCATTCAACAGTTCATACCTTTCCCTTGCCCAATATGATTCTTTTAACTGCGATTCAAGTGCCACTCTTAGAGATCTTACTTCTATTTCAACCGATAACATGGATTCCATTCCATATACCAAGGAGAAAGGTGTTTGATCAGTGAGAGACCTTACATTGGTTCTATACCCCCAAAATACAAATGGAAGTTTATCTGCCCAATCTCTGTAGGTAGCTACCATCTTTGACAAAATCTTCTTAATTATTATCAGCTTTCCTTTAGAACTTCTGAAGGATTTGGGCATATTGTGCCCCAATGTGTATTTTCTATCTTTTCATAACCAGAGCTAGTCCACTATTGGTGTTTTCATGAGTCTTCTTGGTCTTCTTTCTTGATGATATGTGCTTTTGTACTCTTTGCCCCTAGTAAAGAAAGAAGGACATAGGTTGATTGTTGTCATGTTTGCTAAGCACTT
The DNA here is from genome assembly GCA_947683365.1 of Euphorbia pulcherrima. Classification (NCBI taxonomy): domain Eukaryota; kingdom Viridiplantae; phylum Streptophyta; class Magnoliopsida; order Malpighiales; family Euphorbiaceae; genus Euphorbia; species Euphorbia pulcherrima. The sequence goes on along the minus strand of CANTUS010000014.1, from coordinate 36,954,045 downwards.
TTCATTATCTCTCTTTTGATGATAGTTTTTAACCATTGTACGTTTATACCATTGCGTTATACTCATAGTCAACTTCATTAATGAATATGATGATATTTTAAGAATGTTATTGTTATGAGTACATGACATCATTAGAATAAAATACTCGAGGAAAATGTGAATGAAAGATGCATCAATTTATTCATGACATGTTAAAAATAAAGATGTTGATGCATACAACTTATTCATGATATGCCTTATAAGCGACACTGTTTGCATAAAAAATGTTTGCAACATTAAAAATTACATCATTTGAGTCATCCTCCACAGGTGGAGGGCCTTGTTGATTGACAACTAAACTGGTAACCCTGGTGTGCAAGTTTGCCTGTGTTTCTTCGGCCACTGCTTTTGCTAAGTTCTTGACAGCCTCACTGATGGGATTGCCTTTCTCATTTCTTTTCCAATTCTTCTTCATAAGAACCGCTAGAGCTTTAGTGATGGATTTGATTGCCTCCTTCATTTCATCCTCTTCAATATTCCCACACACCTCTACAGATACTGAGGTTTCAATTAGGCAACCTTTCTTGAAATCATACACATCATTGAAAATCTCAAAATCGGGGACCTTCTTGCCACTAACTTCAATAGGTTCCTCTTCACCCGTGAATTCCCCTTGCTTGATTTCAGCTCCTATCATGAGGTAGGACTGAGGCTTGGACTTTTTAGCACCTGGGAAGTTCCCTAAACCAAGTTTGAATGGCCATGGAAGAGGTAAGAGGGGCTCCAACATTCCTTGTAGAATCTTTCCAAGTCCTCTACCCTTTATGTAACCCTGCTTCATCATAATCTTCTCGATCTTGAGTGATATATACCCCTTTAATCAAAAACATCATACCTTGGTGAGCTATAGCCACCCTAGATTCCTTTTCCTCAGTCCCCATAGCTGCTGTGACAGACGGTTCATCCACATCAATGGTTACTAGGTTTCCATTGTGGATGAGCTTAACCTTCTGATGGAATGTGGAAGGGACAACCCCTAATGCATGGAGCCAAGGTTGACCCAGTAGTAATGAGTAGGTGATAGGAATATCAAGGACTGTGAATAGGACCTTGGACTTCACCCCCCCCCCAAACTATAACTTCAGCTTCAAAGACCCTAATGATACTTCTCTTCATATCATCATATGCCCTTATAACAGTATTGGATTTTTTCAACATGGATTCGTCCAGCCCTAAGTGAGGAAGGATCTTGGCAAGCAAAGATTAAGGGCAAAACCATACCATAACATATGGGATAGAATGATCAAAGATTTGCACCCCAATGAAGAGTGCCTTGTTATGCTTATTCCCTTCAACTGGGTAGAACTTGATGGGTTCAATCTAATCAGGAGGAGATCCTTTGATAACTGAGAATACCTTAACCAAAGTAGTAGTCCGTGTCAGATGCTGTACTTAGCAGGGGTAACTTGTAATTGCTGGATGAGATGTGTGACATTTGGTTCTTTCTTTTCATTACCGACCAAAGTAGGTGTAAAGATTGGAGCTTGATTAATGCCTGGAATGACCCGGATATCTACATCTCTGCCCCTTCTTCTTTTTCGGGAGAGGATCTGGAGGAATCCCTCCACTTTTAGTGACATGCAACACCCCATTTTTCACATAACTTCTACCTTCAGGAGTTTCTACCAAAAAATTAGTCCTCTTAAGTTCATCACTCCCTAATATATAAGCATCGATATTAATTGGCTCTGGTTGAACAAACATAGACTCTTCGTCTTGCACTCCTTCTAATTTGAATGCATCGATGTCAATGGGGATTGGCTCATTTGGTAAGGCCATGAACGAATGAACCATGGGATTAGCTTGAGAGATCATATTGAAGACATGGTAGGAGGGCAAGCCTGATTCGACAACTGCAACTTATTTCTCAAAATTTGGTAGGGGATTATTCATGGTACTGGGTTTAAGCTCGGGTTCCTGAATCTTCTTTTCCCTAATCAAACCTCAAATAGCCTTAAGTAGATCCCTACAGGCACCAGTGCGATGCGCCTTACTGACATGGTAAGCACAAAACCGATCCATGCCTTCAGGTTTGGGTGGGACATAGGGCTTGATACTCTGAAGAAGGCCAAGTGCCCTTAACTTTGTGAAGATGGCAGGTAGAGATGCCTACCAGGGGGAAATGGCATCTTTGATGGTACAGACTGTAGCCACTTCTTCTTGTACTACCGTTTCTTTAGGAACTGAGCCAGGTTTTGACTTAGAAGCCTGGGCTGGGGCTGAAGAGTCATTCTTTTAGAACCAAGGTTTGGTCGGCATACTCGCCCTTTCTATTTCCTCGATCCTTTCCCACCTCTCAGCTTTTTTAAAGACCTTAACGTAGCTAGAGAATTTATCCATACCAAGAACCTTACGATAAGCAGATAGGGCGCCATCCATCAATTTTACTATCATCTCCGGGAGACTTAGCCTATCCTTCAATAGAACTTGAGTGGCCATCCACCTTTCAAAGTAGTGTTTAAACTTTTCATTGGGGGCCCGCTTAATAGCCTTCAAATTCTGTATTGTAGTTTTAATGATGGCATTGAAACCATATTGCTCGATAAAAGCTTTCGATAAAGTTTTCCAGTTTCTGATCACTTCATCTGATAGAGTGTTGTAGCATTAGATAGCAGGACCCTCCAAGGTGCAATGAAACAGTTTAGTTAAGACCTTATCAATTAACTTTCTGATTCTCACAACCCTTTGATAGATGGTAATATGAGATTGAGGCTGAACGGTTCCCTTATACTTTGCTATGCTAGGCATACTAAAGTTTTCAGGGACCCAATGCTCGTCCCTAACTACTTGGACGGACAGTGACAATGGTTGGTAACCAGAATTAGCAGCAAGCAATTTTAAAGTAGATCACGCAATTTTGAGGATAAAGATGTTCCCTTTAATTGAGTAATCACACCCAAGGGTAAACCCGTTGATTGAGGAAATATGGTGTGACCGTAAAATTTGGGATTGGACCAGATGCCCCAAACTAAAATGGCATTGGCATAAACCCCTGACTAGGCTCAGTAAACTGACTGATGATCGGAGGAGCCACTATACCCACTGACTGGAATGGCAAGCTAACTGGAACCAAAGAACCCAATTGACCTAGCTGACTAGAAGAATCCCCATGAGTTTGCACTGGCAGTAATCGAAACCGAGTGAATGGATTATGAGTAAGCCCTGATACTTTCTCACTGATCACTATATTTACTGTTGGAGCACTGATAGGCATGCGGTGAGGAGCATTAGCCATTCTCTCTTCTACCATGATTGCCCTGATGGAGTCCAACATCTTATCATTCATTCAATCCAAGAATTGATCACTTCCCAAGTACTATGAGATGACATTTGCAATCTCTGACCTAACCTCGGTCCTCGATGTAGTTACCTCCTCACCAGTAGCAACATCCTAAACCTCAACATTAATCTGCCCATCTAGAGTCAGGATATGATTCATTTCCTTAGAATGGAAGGCAGAAAGATCAATCAGACTAAACTGACTGGATGAAATATTCGTAGATGGAGATGGAGCAACCCTTAATGAAATTGGAAGAGCCGGAATATGAGTCAAATGGATCTGGGAACGTCACCAAGCTCTTTCTCTTTGAGGTTTGGTTTTGGCTGAGGTGATAACCAAGAGATTAGTACATGTATGGGGTGTAGTATGCATGTATAAATTATGACAATATAGGGTAGGGTTAATCACAACACATGTGAATTGATCGATTCCGTCCTTATTTCTCCCGCCGAGTCTGAGGGTATTCTTCCTTAATCTAATCTCACACAGAAACTAGGGTACCTTGAGGATAAATTTCTATAGCTTTCAATAAGAATGGTATAGGGATATATCTGAAGTTGATGTAGAAGGTTCCCATCGCATTAAGCCTCTTTTGGAGGGAGATGACAATAAGTGGTCCACCCACTAAGGTGTCCCCAATATCCCTGGCAGTCATGGGAATCACCATTGTGAGTGTCGTAGAAATAATAGGGCACCCTAACCTAGCGCTAGAAGAAGAGCGCATCTAACTAAAGAGAGAAGGAGATGAGATGATAGAGTGTGATAATTTTCCCAAATGATGAAAACAAAAGCGGATTGAATTAACTAAATGATTTTCGGTGCTCATCTTAATCTTTCAAGCTTTCAAACAAACCAACATTTTTCAAGTTAAAAGATCACATTCCCCAGCAGAGTTGCCACTGTGAGGTGTCGATGACGTGTGGGTCTCCCTTAGCACCTGTGTGCGAGAGGTGGGGCCAACTGAAGATTTGTTTGATTTAGGCGTGATAAAACATTTTTAGTTAAAGTTTGCACAATAAGCCAATTTTAATGAATAAAAGAATCGAGACCCAAATCTTGATATAATTGATAAAGCCACCACCTGAGTTGTCTACTTGGGAAAGAGTTTTGGTACGATTCCCTCCGGACGGGAGACTCATACCTATTGGATCAGAGATTCAGGTATCGGATGAGTCACTTATTTCTCATTTAATTGATTCAAAATTACATTCACCACGTAAAACCATTTTAGTTTTCATCATTAAGGGAATTATCAAAGATATCCTATTTCCACACTCTTTCACAATCGTTACATGCGTTTACATATTACGATAAAGCACAAGCAATAATTGGGGGAATAAAACTTACAACTGGGGAAAAATGGTGGAATTGCAAAGAGAACCTATACATTTGTTCTAAGTTATAAAACAAAATAAAAATAAATTTCCCTACATCCACAGATGTTAGCACAGTTTATAGCACATCATAAATCAACATTTCAGCATTTTTTGTGGTGAAAACACATTTAAACTTTTATGGGTTGATTTACCAGATTATTAGTGAAAATGATCGCATGGAAAATGGTGAGTTGGATTGATTTTTAACCAGTTGGAATTGAGTTCTGGAATCTGCCTGGAGCTGGTACCCGTGCGGGTGGGTGGGACTCGTACGGCTGCTAGGAAGGACCGATATGGGTATGTTGTACCCGTACGGGTCCTGATTGGTCCAGGCAAAAACTCTGTTTGGTTTAATTTATAGATTCACAGATTAACAGATTGGTGGCAGAAAAATAAAATAAAAAGGGATTTCCTTCCGTATGAGTATGACGCACCAAATTGATATCTTTGGGGATATATGGTGCAAATAAGGCACATACGGGTTAGGACCAAACCTGAAACAAGAAATGAAAGCAACAGATATAATAGAAGGAACAACTAATAATAGTAATGAAATAACTGAAATGTGAGTCTCTATGAAACTCAGGAGCGTTACCTTTGCAACGTGAATCCACTTTGAGGTAATCCCTTTACTGTTGAGAGAGCCCGTCTAAATCAGGTGAAATAGGACTATTTAGGTGAGTATTTGTGTGGACAAAATCTCCTATAAATCCTAAAAAAAGAAGTTAGGAATGAATAAAATGTGGACAAAACCTCAAAAGAAGGGTTTTCTCCCTATTTTGTACCTCCTATACCCCCACTATAACTTTTCTATACCTATAGAAATTACTAGAATTTTAGAATAGTTTTTCAAATGAAATGTGTGTGTTGAAAATATGAAGAGAATGGCCCTATTTATAGGGTAAAGGAGGTCTGAACGCAATAAATCGTGTTCACTACCTGCCTTTACCAAAAAATAGGAATGGATTCACTTCTAAAAGAGCATGTTTAGGCTACAAGAGGACCCATACAGGTGGGGCCCTAGGCGTATAGAAGGGATGAACCATACAGGTCTGCCAGTGGATCCGTACCGCCAGGCAGCACTCGTACGGGTCCCTAAGGGCAGACTAGGTCTTCAAACTTTGGCCAAACTCAAGTGGTAGGAACACCTCTGATGGACAATACCTGAAAGGCATTACATTATATAAATCTCATCATCGTTTCATGAGAAGGATCGTTAAAATCTAGTGCTCACAGCATTGCATGTTATGAAATGCATATGAATGATTTATGCCAAAGTTTTGCAGTTGGAGATCCGACAGCTCCAAGCTTAGTTGGGGATGCTCCAGGTGGATGATCAGCAACAGTAGTCATAGTAGGGACATGGCGATCTTTCTGGATTCTTTCCCCTGGGTGGTTATCCTCCTCCTCTGTCATCCTTTGACCCTAGCCACCTGAGTTTGAGCGGTGGACAGTAGATAGGCTTTTGTTTGTGTTGTTTTCTTTTCTTTAGGCTATTTATAGAGCCTTTTCTTATATGAACACACATTTTTATTTATGGAAGAATTTTGCATTATTGTCATGTTTTGCACTTCTCCCTCTTTTTTTATAGATAACCAAGTTTATTGGGGTAATCTACCAGATACTGGCAGGTTGCCTCATAAGCTACATATAGCAAACTGCTACCCTTTAAAATTTTACCATGGAGGACTACATCCATTTTCGTGCAGATCTGAATGTTTATCTGAAGAACTCCGATGGTTAGGACCATCTCAAGGTCTGCAGCCTATTGCATACGAAGGAATACTATCGCATCTATATCAAGGATAGTGTGATCTAGGCTAATGTTAGGTTCTAGGATCCTATTGACAATGTGTTCTATTTTGGAGATCATGAGTTATACCCCTTGTATGAGGAATTCTGTGGGCTCTTGAGATCTTCAGTTGATATGCCTCCAGCCATTCTGATGCATTGTCTTGAGTTTTTTGATTAATTGATGAACCATTTCCAATTGCAATGATTTGATAGGCGTTGCAGGATTTGTGACGAGGCCTGAGGTTAGACGTGGCTTTTGACATAGTTAGAAGTCTTTCTCCTAACGATGCGAGCTGGCTTCCGCTAATTTTCTTACTTTTGCTAGGGGTCTTTCTTTGTGAGGCTCCAACTTTGGTTTACAGCTTCACCTTCTTGACCATCATTGATCAAATGTTAGAGGGGAAATCTCCCATTATAGTGAGTTTGGCTGAGACACTGATCTTTGTGCTTTTTTCCCTGAATGGGACTGAAGCTACTACTAGGATTAGTAGACTTCTCCTTTAGGTAAATCCTATTAGAGCCTTTCTTTTTTCATGAACCACCCTTTCGGGTTTTTGATTCATCAGGCTTGCCTTAATTTTTGCCTGGAATGCCTTTTCAGGTTTTCATTCCAGCAGGCTTTCTCTCTTTTTTTTTTCTTTTTTTTTTCTTTTTTTTCTTTTTTTTCTTTTTTTCTTTTTTTTCTTTTCTTCTATTATTATCTTCTCCTTATTTGTGTTCTTTTGTGTTGCTTTTGTAGCTTTGGCATTGGGATAAGCTTTCTGTATTGTCCACTACTACAAGCATGGATTATTATCCAAAGGCCTACTGGGCATGGGTTCCGTAGTTTGCATTGACAACCGTCCTTATAGTGACTTTACTATCGAGGAGTGGGTTGAGTTTGTAGGGATTCGAGCTGAGGATATTTGTTAGGTTTTCCCTTGGTGGGGAATTATGTATGTGACTACCAATGTTGCTAGAGATGGTGTAGTCCTCATTGACCTTTCTGAGATTGTCACCTACTCTCCTAGTCACTTATATAGGCAGTATGGTCGCCCTCAGGGGTTCTCGACATCCTTGTGTACCCTGATTGCCTTTGAGCTTTCCTATACTTGGGTTTATCATCATGACGTGAGGTGGATCAGCTGATCCCGGGTGGAGATAAACTATTCCATGCCTTTTCACATCCACCCTTCTGAGGCTTATCGTACCTGGGTTGCGAGTACTCGTGGACTGGCCACTCCTAAGGAGAGACTTATCGACACTAAGAGACTTCGTAGTTTCCTTGGAGATCATTGAGCTTGTCGTTGTATGTATTTTGTCTTAGTAGGATAATAAAGGCTTTAGGCCTCATTGTTTGCCTTTGTCGCTTCCATTTCCTGCCTGTAGTGCACTTTATGTGTAATAAAGATGAAAAGATGCTATTTGAATGCGTGTTTTATTTAAACAATTCACAGTATCCATTTAATGCACTCATGCAGTATTTTTAACATGAACATGTTACTACAAAAGATATTATTTAAATAGGAAGGACAAATGGTATTTAGTCCCAAGAAATGCCCATCGTCGCCTAAGGTTCCGAATTGATTTTACCTAAGGCCTCTCTCTTTTATTTTGGGGTCTTTATTTTTGCTCAAGAGCCCTTACCAGCTCTCGACAGACATTTTTTTTCCTTTTCTATTGTTATTTTTTTACAGGAGATAGCGCTTCAGCTTGTCATGATTTACTGGATTCACAAATTTGTTGTCGTCCAGATTTGAGATTTTGACTGCCCCTTTACAAAGAGTCTTTCTTACTACATACGGCCCCTCCCAGTTTGGCTGGAACTTCCCTCGAGCATCTGTGTGCACTTTATGAGATTGTTTCAAGACCAGATCACCTATTCTCAGGGGTTGATCTTGCCCTTTGACTTTACGATTGTAAACTCTGGCCATGCGCTGTTGGTATAACTGTAGATTCTCCAACGTAGTTAATCATTTTTTATCGGTCAAAGTAAGTTCCTCATTCCTTGCCTTCACCCATTCATCTTCAGGAAGTCTTGCTTTAAAAGCTATGTGTAAATATTTGATCTCTATTTCAACGGGCAATACTACCTCCATCTTATAGACACGAGAAAAAGGAGTTTGACCTGTAGGAGTCTTGACACTGGGTCTATATCCCCATAAGGCATAGGGCAAATGATCGGCCCAATCTCACTAGTTAGAGATCATCTTGGAGAGGATTTTCCGAATTGCCTTATTAGCTGCTTCTACAGCTCCATTGGCTTGAGGGCGATAGGGCAAAGAGCGATGATGCTTGATTCCGCGCTTCTTATAAGATTGGCTATTTCCCATTAGAATTGCACACCATTGTCACTCACTACATGATGAGGAATGCCGTACCTGGCGAATATATGTTGTCGAATAAACCGAGCCATTTTCTTGGTCATGATGCTTGTGTACGATTCTACTTCAACCTATTTGGAAAAGTAATTGACTGCCACTGTAATGAAGCGATGACCATTGGTTGAGGACGGTCTTATCTCACTGATGAAATTGATGCTCTAGGCTAAGAATGGCTAAGGCATCTTCAAGATTTGCAATGTTATTGGGGATAAGTGGCTCACATCTTCATATCTGACAAGCATGGCAAGTCTTTGATTCTCGAATACATTCAGCTAGCATGGTTAGCCAAAAGTATCCCATTCTTTGGATTTTCTTTTCCATCATGATTCCATTCATGTTTGGACTACAGTCTCCAGAATGTACCTCTTTCATCACCTTTTCTATTTCTTGTTGAGTCAGACACTTTAATAGTAGGCCATCAGATGACCTTTTGAACAAATCCCCTTTAATTAAGCAAAGCTGCACAATGAGCTTCCTTAGCATATTTCTGTTCCATAACATCGATCGAGAATTCACTCTTTTTAAGGAACTTGATGATGTCGGAGTACCAGGGTTCTTCCTTACCCACTTACATCTTCTATTGTACGAATGTAGTATGAGATCGTGTTGTCTCCATAACAAGGGGTTTGATTGGCTAGTTTTGAGGTCCTTCACACATGGAGGCCAACGTGGCCAACACATCTACCATTTAATTCTCCTCTCAGAGCATGTGAAAAAATTTGCATTCGCTAAACATTGTGACTTTCCTCCATATAGCCTCTAGGTAAGGTCTGAGGGATTCCTCCTTCAGTTCCTATTACCCTGTGACATGTTTGATGACCAAATTTGAATCACCAATAAATTTTACTTTATCTGCTCTAAGAGTGATTAGGGAAGACATTCCTAAATAGTCAGGCTTCATATTCTGCCCTGTTATTCCTGATGAGAAATTCTAATTATTTCGATAGAGGTATAAGTGCTCCATCTGGCATGATGATGATGACTCCTAAGTCAACTCCTCTATTGTTGATGGTGCCATTAAAGAACATGGTCCATTTTCTAGGATTTTCTGCAGTAGTTTCAAAACATTCATTGAGGAATTCCAAGTTTTTCTGTCCTCCTTCCTTGAGTGGTTGATTTGCTAGAAATTCGGCCACTGCCCTTCCCTTGATGGTCTTCTTAGTGTCATACTCAATATTGAATTCTGACAGTAACAAGAGCCACCTTACCAATTTTCTAATTAGCGAGGTAGCCTGACACAAATACTTCATTAGATCCACTTTTGTGACTCCTTAGATTCTATAAGATTGGAAGTAATGCCTGAGTTTCTTAGTAGGCCAGACCATAGCAGCATAATTTTTCTCCATGATGGTGTATCGAGTCTTATATTCTAGAAATTTCTTATCGAGATAATAAACTACGTGTTCCTTCTTATCTCCATGCTTCTGAACCAACATAGCCCCTATAGATGTTTCTTCTATCACCAAATAGAGAATGATTGGTTTCTCGTCCTATCGAAGGCTTCTTGACGTTGGTCATTCCATTCTATTGGTTGCTGCTTTCTCAAGAGCTTAAAGATTGGCTTACATGTGGTAGTTAACTGTGTTATAAAGCAAGTGACATTCCCAAGAAACTCCTTACTTCTTTCTTGGTTTTTTGGCACATGCATTTTCTCGATAGCATCAACCTTATCGGGATCGATCTCTATGCCTCTTTTACTAACCACGTGTACCAGTAATTTGCCTGACATGACACCGAATATACACTTCTTGGGGTTGAGACAGAGATTGTATTTCTCAATTCTTATGAGGAATTGCTCTAACACTACCAGGTGCTCTTCCAGCATGGCGGATTTTACAAGCATGTCAACTACGTAGACTTCTACTTCTTTGTGGATCAAGTCATGTAGTCGTGACTACTCACTGGTTGGTTGCCTCTGCATTTTTCAAACTGAAAGGCATCACTCTAAAATAATATGTTCCTCATTCTGAGATGAATACAGTTTTGAACTTGTTTATTATGTTCATGAGATTCTGGTGGCAGATAGAGAACCCATCCATAAAGGAATACATGGCTGCTCTAACCGTGCTGTCTTCCAGAATGTTGATGTATGGTAGTAGAAAATCATCCTTAGGGGTAGCCTTGTTCAAGTCCTTGAAGTTGACATAAACTCTGACGTCGCCATTTTTCTTGGGCACAGGAACAACATTGGATAGCTAAGTGTGGTACTCGATGACCTACATGAAATTAGCCTTGATCTTCTTGGCCACTTATGCCTTGACCTTTTCTGCCCATTCTGGGCGCATCCTCCTCATCTTCTGCTTTACTGGTCAAATATTCGGATTCGTAGGGATCTTGTGCTTGGCAATGTGTCGATCAAGTCTTGGAATGTCTTCGTGAGACCAAGCAAAGGCTAAAACGTGATTTTTTAGTACTTTTATTAATTCTCTCTCCTGTTCAAGGTGCAATTAATTGGAAATGTATACCATTTTTGGATCATCTTCTCTATTTAAGTTAATTTCTTTTATAATATCATTATTGATGTTAAAGATGCTAGATGAATGCTAGAATGGATGCATGGAATCATAATCAGAAATATAATCCAAAGAAGCAAAGTTCCTTATCTTATCATCATCATAAAGTACATTATTCATTTTAAACATGCTGGAAATGGAAACAAAAGACTCATCCTAATCGGTAGAGTCTAGCTTTATAGCGAATGATCCTTTCATGGCAGGTGGCTTTAATAGGATGTCATCATCGTCTTCCTCTTCCACTTTTGCCTTGCCCTTCATGATCTCGACCATGTCTATGACAACCTGGCTTAAGCTACCTTCCTTGCTCTTTGCTTCCTCTACTATCTTGAGTTGTGCTTAAAGGTCCTTGGTTAAAGTTTTGAGGATTTCCTCTTCTTTACTCGGCCTCTTGATCTCCTTCAGGTGCACCTGTCCATCGAGCTTAGTTTGATCCCGAATTGCCCCATCATCTGGCTGATGACCTGCTTTCTTTGTTACACAAGTTACAGAGCTTTTACAATGCTTTCTATAGTCAACTATATATGAGAAAATCTCGAATCCCAGAACTATCCTCCCCTGGTGAGTAACTGGTTCAGGGGTTTCGTTGTAGGGTTGCTCTGACTTCTTCTAAAAGAGCATCTTGTTGGTGATTCTTTTGGAGCCTGTATAATCGAGTCCTGTAGGTTTCCATTCCCTTGCCCCTATATTGGAAGTCGGCATTCCATATTCATTGGCACCTAGTCCTTTTCCAGGAGTGTGGTGTTACTGCATGTAACCTTAAATCCAAAGGCCCCAATGCACCTTTGATTGCTTGTTTGATTCTTGACTGATCGTGGATATGGTAAATCCTTTCATATGGCTTTCTTCTATTTTTAGTGCCACCACTATTGATGCTTTAACAGTCTCCAGAGTGACGATCGTTTTATGGAACAGGGTTTTGATTTTCTGGTGAAGAGTGGACGGAACTTCTCCTAGAGCATGGAACCATGGTAGTCCGAGTAGCATGGAGAAGGTCATCGGGATGTCTATGACTGTAAAAAGTACTATAGATGAGATTTCTCCGATAGTAACTTCAGCTTCAAACATACCAATGTTGGTTCTCTTGGAATTATCATAGGCCTTGATGACTGTCGTGGACTTCTTCAAGTCCCTCTCAGCTAGTCCTAGGATTGGCAGAATATCCTTAGGATAGACATTCATTATTGAGCCATCATTGACCATTACACACGGGATGATGCGCTCAAAAATGTAGCCTTTGATTAAAGAGCCTTGTTGTGGCAAATGCCCTCATTGGGTAAATTCATGTTAGAGAAAATAATATCAGGGATAAGAGTGCTAGTCTCAGTATTAAGCAGCGTGTGGACCTGTTCCAGTGGTGCCAGGGGAGGCATTTTGATCTCCATTAGCTTATCAACAATAGCGAGCCTATGATCTTGAGAACCAAGGAGGAGGTCCCAGATGCTCATCTTGGTAGTAGTGGCCTTTAATTGGTCCACAATCAGACTTTTTATCCGTTCCGAGGATTTAACAAAAGAAGGAGGTGCTGGAGGTTCCGCTCTTGGCACAGCAGGGGCTACTAACCTAATGATTTTCCCTCCTCTGGTGATAGGACTGACAACTTAGGTAGGCAAGTTTATTGCTTTGAAGACTTCGAATTAGTTACAATCTTCATCAAGTGGTATTTCTCCCAACTCAATCGGCTTGTTCACAAGAGATGGTGCATTGGTGGTAAAGGGCCACTATATAAAAGGAACCTTTTCAGGCTACCTTTTTGGATCAATGGGGTTTTCTTATAGGATTTGGCATAGAATGGGGTTGGAGTCTTGTCCAGTCATGTGAACTAATGAGGAAGCTCCATCAGTTAGTTTGCCTTCGTTAAGCATGTTAGATGTATTATCATAGGTGATTGGTTTGTCATCATATTTATTCATATACCACGGGTTTTCCTTGGCTGATTCCCTTGATGTTGCGCAAATAATGTTGGTTGCCTTCCATTCCCAATATAACAGCGGGTTCCCTGTATTTATCCAGCTCCAGGATTGAGTCTTCCAGTGGATCAACCCATGTGAAGTAATCAATGAATTGCTTGGCTAGGGCATTCCAGAATGTCTTTTGGTAAAATGTTAGCCCTTTATTCTAGACTATTTCCTTCTCTCAGAGAGTCAGGCGAAACCTTTTGGGCCAATGGGCGTAGTGGATGTATCTGTCATTCATCATTTGCACAAATTCACGAATATGGGGGTGTGGCCTTGTGTTTCCAATGTAGAATATGGGATAAACTTCCCTCAAGTCTGGACTTTGGATTTGATAACTAGCCCAGGCTAATTCGATTTCTGCATGAATTCTCTCAATGATGTAGTCCTGAGAAGGTTCTTGCCCCTCTTCTTGGATTATATTAATAAAGTGCTCACTTCTTGAGTCAAAGTATGTGAAGTCTCCAGAATTATCACTCACTGCAGACCACAAGGCACCGAGGGAGTCATGCTATAAAGATGAGGCATAGCTTTCAGCACCATCATAGTCAACCATCATGCCATTGGGGAAGGGAGCCTCATGCTCAAAATTCCCCGAAAAGTGGTTTAACTTGTCATCTAAAAAGACCTCTAGTTCATACCCTAAGTTATCCACCTCACTTTCATCTTCATGATCCGAATCGTCGGAGTCCTCGAATTCTTCCACTTCCTTATCCAAATCCTCAAAAGGTTGTTGCTCATTCAATGGTTTAAAGACCTAATGTGGGATGTGCTGAATTGGGACATCGTTATTAGAATCTTCTTCAGGACCTTCCTCGGGATCCTCCTCAAGATCTTCCTCGGGATCCTCCTCAGAGTCTTCCTCGGGATCTTCCTCGGGGTCTTCTTCTTCTACTGCATTTATTTTAACCTCAACTCCTACGATAGCTATGCAAAAGTTGGATATCATGCCTCACATGCTGGCAAATGTTTCCTCCACAAGGGCACCATACGTCGTAATGTCAACACGGATCCCTTCAAATGGGTTGCATAGCTTGATACTCATTTGGCTCCTGCAGTTCACTTCTGATGCCACATCTACGCGAAGTTTGGTGAATGGGTCTTATGTTTCCACATCTACGTTCAGGCTGAGATACCTTTGATGGTCCTCGTGATTGCTCCAAGCTTGTTTAGGATCATGTAGCTCTTGACCTTTTGGGCGTGCCATCCCAGAAAAGTTCTTGAATTTGAACAAATTTGTTCCAACGTAGTTTGGACTCATGTAATCCAAGGGAGTATACATGGGGGCTGAGGAGGAGGAACATCCTACCTGCTAGCATTGTGTTGGTCTACTTGTGGTGCCAACCACGAGAAAAGTGCATCCGGGTGTGACAGATAAGCCATGAAGTAATGGAGGAAGGATCTCTTTATATAGTACTAATTCCAATGGCCTTCCATTGGCATTGCATTGTACCAGTCCATAGCTAGACCTTCCAAGAAGTAGGGCAATCGAGGCGCAAATCCCATCATAGAAATCTCTTATTCATGCATAAATCAGATGAATTCTTCCACAGGTTCATTCAGGTCGGAATCTCCTCGAAATATGAGGTGTGGTGGCACTTAATACTGGTCCAGCTCTTCTCATCCCCAAGACATATTGGTCGACCACGTAGATGATGTGCACGTGGTCGAAAATCATACTATCGTCCCATCTTGGGTCATGCTAAAAATTATCCATCACGTCAATACCATATTTGTTAACCTCCACATGGACATTAATGGCATTTACCGTAGCTTTAAAGTTTGGAAGGGGATTAGTCTGCATGCTCGGTTTCTTCTCAGGCTCTTTCATTCTTCCATCAGTTATTATCTACTATAAATCCTTTAGTAGCCGGGTGCATTCATTAGTGCAATGCCCCTTGGTCACACGGTAGGCTCAAAAGTTATCTCCATCTACCACGGTATGCGAAATGAACGGTTTGATGCTTTGAAGCTAGTTAGATTTCCTCAATTTGGTGAATATCTATAACAATGATTCTACCCACGGGGAGATAGATTGATGAGTCTGCACTTGAGTGGCTGCTATAATTTTAGCTGGAGCTTCTGAGGACTCGGAGCTTCCTTATTTGGAAGACCCACCCTTTTCCCAATATCTAGGATTAGTGTGAGCTCGCTGCTCTTGCTTCTTTATTCGGTCTTCTTCCTCATACTTTTCTAGTCTCTTGGTATAGTCCACCCCGTCATTAAAGGTATCGAACCTTTTCATTTTCATGTCATCCCCGGTACCTTTGGCTGGATCCTTCGACGAGCTTTACTATCAAGGCCCCTTGGTCATGTGCCCCTATCACAAGTACGCGAAGATCCATCCATCTCAGGTAGTATTCTTTAAAGGATTCAATTAGGCATTGCTTGACCCTTTTGAGATCTTATACAGTACTTTTGACCTTCAAATTAAAGGCATAACTTTCCAAAAATGCAGAATATAGCTTCTTCCAATCAGATTTCATGTCCGTTGGCATCCTCATATACCATTCAGAAGTCGGTCCTCATAGAGTAGCTTGAAATAGATTAACTATATAAACCTTAGGGATGTTCATGCTAGTCATAATCTAAAGATAACTCTCCACATGTGCATGAGGAGGCCTAGTGCCAGTATACGGGGCCATATAAGGCATCATAAAGTTAGTCGGAAGGGCTTCTGATTCCTTCGACAAGAATCAATCAATGTCCACATATTGCTCCATAGAACGAGCAACTGATTTATCTTTTGTCGAGGATAGCTTTTCTATATTTTCCATCGTTGCCTTTAATGCCGCTATCTTAGCCTCTTATTCTTGGGCTTTCTGAGCATTAGAAGCGCTCAACCTTTCCTAAACATCATAAAATTCTAGAGCATCTAGAATCCTTCTGAGGGACTATCCAAATACATCATCGTCCGCCATTGGGGTTTCAAGTTCTGGATAGGAGAAAAATCCAGCCAAGGATTTGACTGGTGATGGGGGTGTGACTTTTGGGCTTCCTGTAATGCATCTTAACCACCTTCTCTCTCACTTCCAACCTGAAAATGTGAGAGATCAAGTGTTAGTAAGTGTATCAGGCGTGGCTCTAAGCGTTACTTACCTCGGCTTGTCGGGATTCATGAGTGAATATATGAATGGATGGGTGAATGAATGAATGAATGGATGGACATATACAAATAGTAGGGAGTTGGGTGTATGCCAACTATTCATAGAACAATCGATAAAGTTAGTCTATAATACTAATGGAATATCAATAACACGTGGTTCAGAGACCATGGCTTGAACCTAAATTTGATTTTACTCAATGGTCGGGGATGAGCTGACTTGCTGGTCCCTTAAGGGTTTGACTTTATGGTCAAAGGAGAGCTGACTCGTTAATCACTCAAGGGTTGACTCTATGGTCAAAGGTGAGTTGACTCACTAGCCACACAAGGGTTGACTCTATGGTGCAAGGTGAGCTGACTCGCTGGTCACTCGAGGGTTAACTCTATGGTCAGGGTGAGCTAACACGCAGGTCACTTGAGGGTTGACTCTATGGTCAGGGTGGTCTGACTCGCTAGTCACTCGAGGGTTGACTCTATGGTCCAAGGTGAACTGACTCGCTGGTCACTTGGTGGTTGACTCTATATTCACGGAGAGCTGACTCATTAGTCACTCACGGGTTAACTCTATAGTCTAAAGTGAGCTAACTCGCTGGTCACTTGAGGGTTGACTCTATGGTCACGGGTGAGCTGACTCGCTGGTCACTCTAGGGTTGACTCTATGGTCACGGTAAGCTGACTCTCTGGTCACTCAGGGGTTCACTCTATGGTCACGGTGAGCTAACACGTTGGTGACTCGAGGGTTGACTCAACGATTCAAGGTGAGCTAACTTGTGAGTCACTCAAGAGTTGACTCTATGGTCACGGGTGAGCTGACTCGCTAGTCACTCGGAGGTTGACTCTATAGTAATGGTGAGCTGACTCGCTCGTCACTCAAGGGTTGACTCTATGGTCCAAGGTGAGTTGACTCGCTGGTCACTCGAGGGTTTGACTCTATTGGTCAAAGGAGAGTTGACTGCTGGTCACTCGAGGGTTGACTCTATGGTCCAAGGTGAGTTGACTCAATGGTCATTCGAGGGTTGACTCTATAGTCACAGGTGAGATGACTCGGTGGTCACTCGGGGGTTGACTCTATAGTCACGGTGAGCTGACTCGCTGGTCACTCGAGGGATGACTCTATGGCCTGAGGTGAGCTGACTCGTTGGTCACTCAAGGGTTTGACTCTATTGGTAAATGGTGAGCTGACTCGCTGGTCACTCGAGGTCTGACTCTATAGTCCAAGGCGAGTTGACTGCAGTGTCACTCAAGGGTTTACTCTACGGTCACGGTGAGCTGACTCGCTGGTCATTTAAGGGTTAACTCTATCGGTCAAAGGTGAGCTGACTCACTAGTCACTCGAGGGTTGACTCTATTGGTCAAAGGTGGTGAGCCAAAATAGGCTGACTGGTCTTGGTTTATTTTGGCTCATGGGCGGAGCCTAGGTGGACTCATTGGCCTTAGTTTATTTTGGCTCATGGGATGAGCCTAGATGGACTCACTGGTCTCAATTATTTATAACTCATAGGTTGAGCCTCGGTGGACTCACTAGTCTCGATTTATTACAGCTCATAGGATGAGCCTAGGTGGACTCAACAGTCTCAATTTATTGTAGCTCATGGGCTGAGCCTAGGTAGACTCACGGGTCTTGGTTTGTTGCGGCTCATGGGCTGAGCCTAGGTGGACTCACTGGTCTTAATTTATTACTGCTCATGGGCTGAGCCTAGGTGGACTCACTTTTTTAGTCTCTAGGTTTAGTGTGAGCTTGCTGTTCTTGCTTCTTTATCCGGTCTTCTTCCTCATACTTTTCTAGTCTCTTGGCGTAGTCCACCACATCATTAAAGGTATCGAACCTTTTCATTTTCATGTCGTCCCCGATACCTTTAGCTGGATCCTTCGATGAGCTTTACTATCAAGGCCTCTTGGTTAGGTGCCCCTATCCCAAGTACGCGGAGATCCATACATCTCAGGTAGTATTCTTTAAAGGATTCAATCAGATTTTATATCCGTTGGCATCCTCATATACCATTCAGAAGCTGGTCCATATAAAGTAGCTTGAAATAGATTAACTATATGAACCTTAGGGATGTTTATGCTAGTCATAATCCGAAGATAACTCTCCACATGTGCATGAGGAGGCCTAGTGCCAACATATAGGGCCATATAAGGCATCATAAAGTTAGTCAGAAGGGCTTCTGATTCCTTCAATGAGAATCAATGAATGTCCATATATTGCTCGATAGAACGAGTAACTGACTTATCTTTTGTCGAGGATAGCTTTTCTATATTTTCCATCATTGCCTTTAATGTCGCTATCTCAGCCTCTTATTCTTGGGCTTTCTGAGCATTAGAAGCGCTCAACCTTTCCCAAACATCGTGAAATCCTATAGCATCTAGAATCCTTCTGAGGGACTACCCAAATGCATCATCATCCGCCATTGGGGTTTCAGGTTCTAGATAGGAGAAAAATCCAGACAGGGAATTGACTAGAGATAAGGGTGTGAATTTTAGGCTTCCTGTAATGTGTTTTAACCTCTTTCTCTCTCGCTTCCAACCTGAACATGTAAGAGATCAAGTGTTAGTAAGTGTATCGGGCGTGGCTCTAACCGTTACTTACCTCAGCTTGTTAGGATGCATGAGTGAATAAATGAATGGATGGGTGAATGAATGAATGTATGTATGGTGAATGAATGAATGAATGGATGGATATATACAAATAGTAGAGAGTTGGGTGTATGCCAACTGTTTATGGAACAATCGGTAAAGTTAGTCTGTAATACTAATGGAATATCATAAAAATATGGTTCAGAGACCATGGCTAAACCTAAATTTGATTTGACTCTATGGTCGGGGTTGAGCTGACTTGCTGGTCACTCGAGGGTTTGACTTTATGGTCAAAGGTGAGCTGACTCACTAATCAATCAAGGGTTGACTCTATAGTCAAAGGTGAGCTAACTCGCTAGTCACACAAGGGTTGACTCTATGGTGCAAGGTGAGTTGACTCGCTGGTCACTTGAGTGTTGACTCTATGGTCATGGTGAGCTAATATGCTGGTCACTTGAGGGTTGACTCTATGGTCTTGGTGGGCTGACTCATTGGTCACTCGAGGGTTGATTCCATGGTCTAAGGTGAACTGACTCGCAGGTCACTAGAGGGTTGACTCTATGTTCACGGTGAGCTGGCTCATTAGTCACTCATGGGTTGACTCTATGGTCTAAAGTGAGCTAACTCGCTGGTCACTTGAGGGTTGACTCTATGGTCATGGGTGAGCTGACTCGCTGGTCACTCTAGGGTTGACTCTATGGTCACGATAAGCTGGCTCTCTAGTCACTCGGGGGTTGACTCTATGGTCACGATAAGCTAACACGTTGGTCACTCGATGGTTGACTCAATGGTTCAAGGTGAGCTGACTCGCTAGTCACTCAAGAGTTAACTCTACGGTCACAGGCGAGCTGACTCGCTAGTCACTCAGAGGTTAACTCTATGGTCACAGTGAGCTGACTTGCTGGTCACTCGAGGGTTGACTCTATAGTCCAAGGTCGCTGGTCACTCAAGGGTTTGACTCTATTGGTCAAAGGTGAGTTGACTGCTGGTCACTCGAGGGTTGACTCTATGGTCCAAGGTGAGTTGACTCAATGGTCACTCGAGGGTTGACTCTATGGTCATAGGTGAGATGACTCGCTGGTCACTCAGGGGTTAACTCTATGGTTATGATGAGCTGACTCGCTGGTCACTCAAGGGTTGACTCTATGGTCTAAGGTGAGCTGACTAGTTGGTCACTCAAGGGTTTGACTCTATTGGTCAAAGGTGAGCTGACTCGCTGGTCACTCGAGGGTTGACTCTATAGTCCAAGGCGAGTTGACTCGCATGTCACTTGAGGGTTGACTCTATGGTCACGGTGAGCTGACTCGTTGGCTATTTGAGGGTTAACTCTATAGGTCAATGGTGAGCTGACTCACTAGTCACTTGAGGGTTGACTCTATTAGTCATAGGTGGTGGGCTAAAATAGGCTGACTGGTCTTGGTTTATTTTGGCTTATGGGCTGGGCCTAGGTGGACTCAGTGGTCTTGGTTTATTTTAGCTCACGGGATGAGCCTAGATGGGCTCACTAGTCTCAATTTATTATAACTCATGGGCTGAGCCTAGGTGGACTCACTGGTCTTGATTTATTCTAGCTCATAGGATGAGCCTAGGTGGACTCACTAGTCTCGATTTATTGTGGCTTATGGGCCGAGCCTAGGTAGAGTCACAGGTCTTGGTTTATTGCAGCTTATGGGCTGCGCCTAGGTGGACTCATTGGTCTCAATTTACTGCGGCTCATGGGCTGAGCCTAGGTGGACTCACTTTTCTAGTCTCTAGGTTTAGTGTGAGCTTGCTGCTCTTGCTTCTTTATTTGGTCTTCTTCCTCATACTTTTCTAGTCTCTTGGTGTAGTCCACTACATAATTAAAGGTATCGAACCTTTTCATTTTCATGTCTTCCCCGGTACATTTGGCTGGATCCTTCGATAAGCTTTACTATTAAGGCCTCTTGGTCAGGTGCCCCTATCATAAGTATGCGGAGATCCATACATCTCAGGTAGTATTCTTCAAAGGATTCAATTAGATTTCATGTCCGTTGGCATCCGCATGTACCATTCAGAAGCTGGTCCACATAGAGTAGCTTGAAATAGATGAACTATATGAACCTTAGGGATGTTCATGCTAGTCATAATCCAAAGATAACTCTCCACATATGCATGAGGAGGCCTAGTGCCAGCATACGGGGCCATATAAGGCATTATAAAGTTAGTCGGAAGGGCTTCTGATTCCTTCGACGAGAATCAATCAATGTCCACATATTGCTCAATTGAACGAGCAACTGACTTATCTTTTGTCGAGGATAGCTTTTCCATATTTTCCATTGTTGCCTTTAATGCCACTATCTCAGCCTCTTATTCTTGGGCTTTTTAATCATTAGAAGCGGTCAACCTTTCCCAAACATCATAAAATTCTGGAGCATCTAGAATCCTTCTGAGGGACTGTCCAAATGCATCATCATCCGCCATTGGGGTTTCAAGTTCTAGATAGGAGAAAAATCCAGCCAAGGATTTGACTGATGATGGGGGTGTGACTTTTAAGCTCGCCGTAATGCGTCTTAACCTCCTTCTCTCTCACTTCCAACCTAAAAATGCAAGAGATCAAGTGTTAGTAAGTGTATCGGGCGTGGGTCTAAGTGTTACTTACCTCAGCTTATCGGGATGCATAAGTGAATAAATGAATGGATGGGTGAATGAATGAATAGATGGTGAATGGATGAATGAATTGATGGACATATACAAATAGTAGGGAGTTAGGTGTATGCCAATAGTTCATGGAATAATCGGCAAAGTTAGTCTGTAATACTAATGGAATATCATAGACACGTGGTTCAAAGACCATGGCTGAACCTAAATTTGATTCGACTCTATGATCGGGGGTGAGCTGACTTGCTGGTCACTCGAGGGTTTAACTTTATGGTCAAAGGTGAGCTGACTCGCTAATCACGGGTTGACTCTATGATCAAAGTTGAGCTAACTCGCTGGTCACACAAGGGTTGACTCTATGGTGCAAGGTGAGCTGACTCGCTGGTCACTTGAGGGTTGACTCTATCATCATGGTGAGCTAACACGCTGGTCACTCGAGGGTTGACTCTATGGTCACAGTGGGCTGACTCGTTAGTCACTCGAGGGTTGACTCTATGGTCCAAGGTGAAATGACTCGCAGGTCACTCGAGGGATGAGTATATGTTCACGGTGAACTAACTAATTAGTCACTCATGGGTTGACTCTATGGTCTAAAGTGAGCTAACTCACTGGTCACTTGAGAGTTAACTCTATGGTCAAGGTTGAGCTGACTCGCTGGTCACTCTAGGGTTGACTCTATGGTCGTGGTAAGCTGACTCTCTAGTCACTCGGGGGTTGACTCTATGGTCACGGTGAGCTAACACGTTGGTCACTCGAGGGTTGACTCTATGGTTCAAGGTGAGCTGACTCATTGGTCACTCAGGAGTTGACTCTATGGTCATGGATGAGCTGACTCGCTAGTCACTTGGAGGTTGACTCTATGGTCACAGTGAGCTGACTCGCTGGTCCCTCGAGGGTTGACTCTATGGTCCAAGGTGAGTTGACTCATTGGTCACTCAAGGGTTTGACTCTATTGGTCAAAGGTGAGTTGACTGCTGATCACTCGAGGGTTGACTCTATGGTCTAAAGTGAGTTGACTCAATGGTCACTCGATGGTTGACTCTATGTTCGCGGGTGAGATGACTCGTTGGTCACTCGGGGGTTAACTCTATGTTAACGGTAAGCTGACTCGTTGGTGACTCGAGGGTTGACTCTATGGTCTAAGGTGAGCTAACTCATTGGTCACTCAAGGGTTTGACTCTATTGGTCAAAGGTGAGCTGACTCGTTGGTCACTCGAGGGTTGACTCTATGGTCTAAGGCAAGTTAACTCGCGTGTCACTCAAGGGTTGAATCCATAGCCACGGTGAGCTGACTCACTGGTCATTTGAGGGTTAACTCTATCGGTCAAAGGTGAGCTGACTCACTAGTCACTCGATGGTTGACTCTATTGGTCAAAGGTGGTGAGCCAAAATAGGCTGACTGGTCTTGGCTTATTTTGGCTCATGGGCTGAGCCTAGGTGGACTCACTGGTCTTGGTTTATTTCGGCTCATGGGATGAGCCTAGATGGATTCACTAGTCTTAATTTATTGTAACTCATGGGCTAAGCCTAGGTGGACTCACTAGTCTCGATTTATTGTAGCTCATAGGATGAGCCTAGGTGGACTCACTGGTCTCGATTTATTATGGCTCATGGGCTGAGCCTAGGTAGACTCACGGGTCTTAGTTTATTGTGGCTCATGGGATGAGCCTAGGTGGACTCACTTGCCTTGGTTTATTGCGGCTCATGGGTTGAGCCTAGCTGGACTTACTGGTCTCGGTTTATTTTTGGGTTCCTACAACTAAGGAAATGAAATGGTATGGCACACATTAATGTTATGGCTGCATAAAGATGTGGTTAGTTTTCATACAACCATGATGATTATGATGTCTGTTTTTAGTTTATTTATATTTAATAAACTTGCACACGCATCAAACGGTCAGATCATGCCTACCACCCTTTTAACTCCATTTGGTTACTTCACTTTAAAGCCAACATGGGACTTAGCGAAGTCTACTCGAGTGCACTCAAGGTTTTTGGGTAAACCTATGGGGAAGTGTCTATGGCTCATCTATATGTGGGTTTCAGTCTCAGAATTGGGTGCGATTGGGTACCATGCACCTTTGTGTGCCGAGCCCCAGTGACCCTAAGTGAACCAAAGGAAACTTTTCCATATATAATATACTCGGGTAGTCTTGCCCTTAAGCGATCAAGGCCCCCGAACGTTATGCAAGGGGTGTGATCAGATCCATAGCCCTCAAGCCCTAAGAAAACTTGGAGATACTTCACCAAAAGACACCTAAATTTGTTTAGGGGTGAAGATTGCAGATGCTATGCGACCCTTAAATTCTTGTAATGTTGAAATTATGGCATAGTCCATAATTCTAAAATTTAATTTGAACAATATTTTAATTATTATGTAGAGAAAAGAATTTTCATTAAAAATTGGAATTTTATAAAAATAATTACTCCCCAGCTGAGTCGCCACTGCAAGCGGACGAGGTTTTTAATGGGTTGCATGCGGGGTGCGGGGTGCGGGGTGCGGGGTGCGGGGCGCGTGGCGTGATTCGGTTTGGTGCAGTTTGAGGAAACCGCGATGTCGTTCTTTTAATAAAACGTTTGGTTTTATTAAAGAGAAAGTCCATTTTTATTATTTTTACATAAACTTATTGAGTGTGAAAAACATGGGTTTTTATAAGCAAAAAATGTGATTATATTAAGAAATACATTTGCACATTTTATTAAGAAAAGATACTTCTAAAATAAATCATTTTTACTTTATTTAAAAATAAATTGAGTCACCACCCGGTTCAGTTCTACCGGGAATTGTGGTATACTGATCTAAAATGGAATTTCTATACCGAAAGAAAGTGAGATTTTGAGTTCGGACATAATAGTTACTCATATTGTTCAAATTGTTTGGATTACTTTTGGAATTATGGAATTTGTGGTAATTTCTGCATTACAATGGCTTTATTTGAGAAATAAATTCAAGAAATAAAAAAGGCATTATAACGGCATGAATAAATAGATATTTGCTACCAAAATTTCGGTAGAGTAACAACAACATTTGGATTCTAGCCCAGAAACTAGGATAGAGTATCCTCATGTTCTAGATGTTTTATCTGTACCTGCGAGCTCATTTACACATATTATAGTTTAA
Organism: Euphorbia pulcherrima; assembly: GCA_947683365.1. NCBI lineage: Eukaryota > Viridiplantae > Streptophyta > Magnoliopsida > Malpighiales > Euphorbiaceae > Euphorbia > Euphorbia pulcherrima. The sequence continues at coordinate 36,929,305 of CANTUS010000014.1, read as the reverse complement.
GTGACTCCAGTGGCTCACTTAACTAGAGAAATGGAATGCACTATGCAATAATAAAAGTAATAAATAAACTTTAAAGTTGGGCTTAGAGCCAATTACCCTCAGTTTACCTATTCGTATGTCTAGGATGACTTGAGAACCGGTGCAGGACCAAAGTTATCAAGAGTTGTGATTTATTTGGAAAACTGGTTTAATCCAAGTTATGACTATAATCTTGGATTATTCCTATTGAAAATGCAGGATTTTTGAGAGATTAGGTCATTTTTAGACCGAAGATCACTGTGAGATCTTGATCCAAAAAGACGGGAAAGTGAGTTTATACCCGATGTCGGTGATAAAGCTTGGATTTGGGGGTATTTTGACATAGTTCTGGGTCTTTCGGCATTCCCGGGAAAAAAAGGGGATGAATGGGTTTTTGTGAATTCTCCTCGTCTGTTGAAAATGAGGGGGCGAGCCCTTATTTATAGAAGGGAGGTAATTAGCCGGCGGGCTGATTACCTATCTGACAGGATTTTACTTTAAATCCTATAAATCCTAGCCAGATCTCGGTAAGATGTTACATTTTTACTATAGATGGGTAATTAGCCGATGGGCTAACTACCTATGTTTGACCAAATTTTGACTTTTTGATTTTTCAATAGAAAATGCTAAATCGAAGCTTCCCTGGGATGTGGATATTTAAATTTTGGATTTTGGATGACAACTCGGTCCTTTTTGGCTCTTTTGTCTGATCACTGAACAAAATGGGCATAATTCCTCATCAGGCTGGAATGGACCTATGCTAACAATGGTACATTGATGGTGCATGCTCAAGGCACATGACTGGTGATGAGAAAGTGTGAGCGAGCGAGGTTTTAATGGGAGGAATGCGCACGGGGTGAGGTGCGCGGGGTGCGTTTGATACGGTTTGAGAAAATCTGGTTTGCTTAAATGCAATGACTTTTTATAAGCCAAAAATGTGATTATTTTGAGAAATATATTTGTACATTTTATTAAGAAAAGATATTTTTAAAATGAAGCATTTTACTTTATTTAAAAATAAAATAGAGTGGCCACCCTGTTCAGCTCCACCTGGAATTGTGGTATGCTGATCCAAAATGGGATTTTTTATACCGAAAAGAGAATGAGATTCTAAGTTCGGACATAATAGGTACTTATATTGTTCAAATTGTTAGACTAATTTTGGAAATTTGGAATGTGTGGTAATTTCTCCATTACAATGACTTTATTTAAGAATTATATTCAAGAAATAAAATTGGCATTATAACGACACAAATACATAGATATTTGCTATCGAAATTTCGCCAGAGTAACGTCAGCACTTGGGTTTTGGCCCGAAAACTCGGATAAAGTTTCCTCACATTCTTGATGTTTATTAGTACCTGCGATCTTATTTACACCTATTATAGTTTAAGTGGCTCCAATGGCTGACTTAACCAGAGAAATGAAATGCAATGTGCAATAATAAGATAATAAAAAATGAGCTTGAATGAATTTTAAAAGATGGGCTTAGAGCCAATTACCCTCAGTTTACCTTTTCATCTGTCCAGGATGACTTGAGACCTAGTGCAGGACCAAAGTTGTCAGAGGTTGTGATTTGGTTGGAAAACAGGTTTAACCTAAGTTATGGCTATAATCTTGGATTATTCCTATAGGAAATGTGGGATTTTTTTTAGAGAATTTGAGTCATTTTTAGACGAAGATCACTATGAGCTCTTGATCTAAAAAGACAGGAAAGTGAACTTATACCGGATGCCGGTGATAAAGCTCGGATTTGGGAGTGTTTTGACAGAGTTTTGGGGCTTTTGAGACTCTCGAAACAAAAGGGGACGAATTTGAGATTTTAGGATTTTTCCCCGTTTTTCATCTGTTGAAAGAATGAGGGGGTGAGCCCTTATTTATAGAAGGTAGGTAATTAGCCGGCGGGCTAATTACCTATTTGACAAAATTTTACTTCGAATCCCGTAAAAAATTTTCAGATCTCGGTAAGACTTGATTTTTTTACTATAGATGGGTAATTAGCCGGCGGGCTAATTACCTATGTTTGACCAAACTTTGACTTTTTGATTTTTCAGTAGGAAATGCTAAATCGAAGCTTCCTTGGAATGTGGATTTTTGAATTTCAGATTTTGGATGATAATTCGGTCCTTTTTGGCTCTTTTGTCTTATCATTGAAGGAAACTGATCGGGCCTGAACGGACCCGTGCTAATAGTTTGCCTCTCGCATACATAAATTTCGTGCTATAAATTTTGTCGTATGCTAAACAAACAAAATAGTGTGTGTGGAATGTAATTAGTTAAAATATTTTAAATCGACAAATTTTGAAACAAAATATATTTTTCCCCTTCGATTAAAAATTTATTAATGAGTTGCATGAGGTTAAAATTGACCAGGGGTCGAAATAAATATTTTTGGGCGCTTAATACATGAATGACTGTGTCAAAACAGCTTTTAGGTCCGCTCGTTTTATGAACAATGCAGAAAATGGATGAAATATGCAAAATTGCAAAAATTTTCAAAACACACGTAATAATTACCTATGTAAAGGTAACTTTTACAGCTGTTACACGTTTACGCATGCAAAGCATAAATGCGTGATAGTTGGATAGGTAATTGACTAGCAGGCTAATTACATATGTAATTAGCTAGCGGGCTAATTACATGCGGGCTATAAAAACAGTAGCTTGGCTCCCATTTTCTCCACACCAAAAAATTTCTATTCTTCGCTCTTGCGGGTTTTGCTCCTTTTCTTCAAAGATTTTCGCCACCTAGCTATTTTCAACGATAATTTCTTTCATCTTTTTTCCTTTTCTGCCCCTCCTCTTCAGATTTTGCCAGGTCTCCATGTTGTTCAAGCTTTACAATATCCGCTTCAATTTGCCAGCCGTCCAAGTGACTACACAGAACGTGCTCATTGACGGTCAATAAGTGGAACTATCCAAGGTTCCCATCGAGGCTTTATACAGGCTTCCGTCAAACTGGATGTACCACAGGATCCGTCCTAGAAATTTTATTCCGCTTTGTATGAAGCCTTCTGACCGCCTTTCTCAGATTCTGGTAAGCCTTACCGCCTTTACTACATTTGTTACCACGTTATTATTATTATCATTATTATTTATGATATTATTTATTTGTTATATATATGTTTTTCTTGCTCTTTATTTATGGCATGAATGCAATGACCTTCGATAATTGTGTGATTTATCGGAGAATGGTGTATGATTATTGTAAATGCATTACTTTTTTAGGTTACCAGCCATGAGAGGGGTAGTATTTCCCATTTTCACAAGTGGTACAAGGTGCTATCTCCTGGTGCCAAAACTATTATCGATGGGATGTCCTTGGGGAGGATGGTGAGGAACTACAAATACGTGCAGTTTTGCAGGTATCCGTACATCCCAAGCGATACTTCTACCTACATCTTGAGAAGGTAGTCCGACACTACCCACACTTTCCACTTCCATTGTGGGGAGTATAACATCACTCCGCTAGATTATTGTGCTATCATATGTCTTCCCTTCCACTATAACGTGATCCATTTTAATGCTTGCTTTACTTAGGACAACTTCAATGTGAAGACCATTAAGGCTTTGATTGGCTACTCTGGGGATAAGCCCGGGCGAGTTTCTTGCGAGAAACTCATGACCTTTTGGACCACTAGGGATAAGAGGCACTTGACTTCTGCCTGCGAGGCCAAACCTTTCGTGGCTATTACTTTATCATGGCTGTGTTTTCCTACTGGGGGTTTGATCGTGAATCTCCACATTCTGCCCACTCTAATTGACCTGACCGCTTTGATGATTATGCCTGGGTTCAAGCCGTGTTAGGTCATCTGTACTGGGCCCTTTAATAGTGCACGAGGAACAGGACTGGCAAGTTCAAATCCTATCTTCAGATTGTCTATGTAAGGGTTTAACCCCTTTTCTTTTATGAGCGTTTTTTTCTGTCTTTTGGCATTCTGATTTCTTTTGACTGATCATAGATCTGGCTTTTCGAGATGGGGATTCTTCTGAGGACCAAGCTCGTATGAGATGATAGATATTCATTCTGTCCCCGTCAGCCACACTACTGGCACGATTGGGAGATTGAGTCCCGTTCCACTCTTTCTGCTCTCCTCCACACTCTTTCTTTGGAGTAGGTATACTCTATAACTTCCTTGATTCATTTTAATCACTATATCTGTGACAATTGTTGTATCAATGCTTGGTTCCCCTTTCTTTTTTTAGATTAAGATGCAGCCTTGGAGGTATGATCTTCACTGGCTAAAGGTTATGAGATTAGAAGGGGAATTTGTGAACACCCGGTTGATTATAGAAACTCCCTTCTCCCTTGAGTGGTACCTTAGAGAGCGTATCCAGAGTTGGCATCTTCCTCCCAGGTTGCGTTCTTTTCCTTCTGAGGTGCCCCGATGGATTTTTTAGCCTAATAACTCATCCAACTTCGAGCGATTAGCTTCCGATGGTTTGCCTAGTGCCTTCTTGGAGCAGATTGGGGGGTATAAGGAGTTTTTCCATTCACAATTGCTTAGATGGCCGGAGATGGACCCCATTCCTGTTGATCCTGAGCTAGACATTCATAACCCTTGTAAGGGTGATGCCCCTTTGACTTCTGCCCCTAGCAGTCAGGCTAGATTGGGTTTGCCTGGGACTATCCGAATGACAATACCTTGTTTTTCATTGAATTGAGTTTCTTCTTATCTTTTCACTATCACACTTAATTCAACTGTTTTACCCTTGCTTTATTGTCTTTGCAGGATCACCAAGGTAGGAAAAGGCATGCATCTACTTCTACTCGTATAGGTAGTCCTTCGGTATTATTTATCCCACCTCAGTGTTCGGTGATGGCGGAGGGACATCAGGGGATTTAGTATTAGCCGCCCATGTCCCTAATGTACCGTCCCAACTTGAATACTTATACGCCAGTGATTCAACCTTATTTGGATTCTGAGCATCCAGTGGCCTTCCATCCGGCCGATACCACTCATATGAGTCTTCTCTACTTTCTTCATCTATTTTTTCTTAGATTGCGATGGTTCTGACTCGTTCTAATCTCTCATTCTTACAGGTGCCTATTGCTGATAGCATCTCCGATTGGGGAAATATTCAAGGACAGCAGTGGTTCATGATGAACCAAAATTATGATATGGAGGTACGTTCATCATTTTGTTATTTTGATAATGATGCATGGCATGTTATGAAATGCATATGAATGATCTATATTAAAATGTTGCAGTTGGAGATCCGACGGCTTCGAGGTCTATTAGGGATGCACTAGGTGGATGACCTATAGCAGCAATTGTAGCACGGACAGGGTGATCCTTTTAAATTCTTTCCTTAGGGTAGTTACCCTCCTTCTCCTTTTGACCCTAGCCATCCGAGTTCCAGCAGGCAGTAGATAGGCTTCCTTTTGTCATTTTATTTTCTTTGGGCCATTTGTAGCGCCTCTTTCTTGTATGAACACATTTTTTATATATAAAAGAATCTTGCATTATTCCTTCGCTTGGTGTTTTCTTTTGTTGATGATCGAGTTTATTGGGGTAATCTCGCAGGTATTAACAGATAGCCCTATAAATTACATATAATGAATTACTACTCTTTCAAATTTTTTCATGGAAGGTTATATCCATTTTCGTGTAGATTTGAATGTTTATCTAAAGAAATCAAATGGTTGGGATGGTCTAATGGTTTGTGGCCTCGCGCATATGAAGGCGTATTGTTGCATTTCTGTGATGGATAACATCATCAAGGCCACTATCAGATTCTGGGATCCTGTTGACAACGTGTTCCAATTTGGAGATCATGAGTTATGCCCCTTGTATAAGGAATTCTGTGGGCTCCCAAGATCTTTAGCTGACATGCCCCCACCCATTTTGACACATCGTCTTGAGTTTTTTGACCCATTGACAAACCATTTTCAGTTGCAACAATTTGACTGGCGCCGACTGATTTATGACGAGGGCCTCAGGTTAGACGTGGCAGTTGACATAGTTAGGAACCTTCCTCCTAACGATGCAAGTTGGCTTCCTCTCATTTGTTTACTCTTTTTTGGGAGTCTTCCTTTGTGAGGTCCCCACTATAGTTTGCAGCTTTACCTTCCTAATTATCGTTGACCAGATGTTAGAGGGGAAATCTCCCATTGCGGTGAGTTTAGCTGAGACACTGATCTTTGTGTGATCTTTCCAAAATGGGACTGAAGCTACAACTAGGGGTAGTAGACTTCTTCTTCAGGTAACTTTTATTTGAGCCTTTCTTTTTGCACGAACCGCCCTTTTAGGTTTTGATTCATCAAACTTGCCTTAATCTTTGCCTGGACCACCTTTTCAGGTTTTCAATCCAACAGGCTTTCTTTTTTTTTCTTTTTTTCTTTTTCTTATTTTTTAGGCTTTTGTGTTATTTTTGTGTTGCCTTTGTAAGTTTGGCTTTGGGAAAAGCTTTCTGTGCTGTCCATCCCTATGTGCATGGATTATTATCCGAAGGCTTACTGGTCATGGGGCTCAGTAGTTTGCATCAGTAATCATCCTTATAGAGATTTTACTGTCGATGAGTGGATTGAGTTTTTAGGGAGTCAAGCCACTGAGGATATTTGTTGGGTCTGCCCTTGGTGGGGAATCACAAACATGACTACCAACATTGCTAGAGATGGTGTAGTCCTCATTGGTCTTTCTGAGATCATCACCTACTCTCCTGGTTGCTTGTGTAGGCAATACGGTCGTCTTTAAGGGTTCCCAACATCCTTGTGTACTTTGATCGGCTCAGAGCTTTCTTGTACTCGAGTTTACCATCATGGCATGAGGTAGATCGGCTGCTTTAGGGTGGAGATGAACTATTCCATGCCTTTTAACGTCCACCCCTCTAAGGCATATCGCGTTTGGGTTGCGAATACCCGTGGGCTTCCTACCCTTGGAGAGAAGCTCATCGAGACACAGACACTCCACAGTTTCCTTGGGAATCATTGAGCTTGTCATCGTGTGTCTTTTGTTCCTGTAGGAAAATAAAGGCTTCAGACCTTTTTTGTTTGCCTTTGTCATTTCCATTTCCTATTTGTGATGCATTTTTATGTGTAATAAGGATGAAAAGATGCTTTTTGAATGCGTGTTTTATTTAAACAATTCATAGTTTCCATTTAATGCACTCATTAAGTATTTTTAACATAAACATGTTACTACAAAAGAAATTATTTAAATAGGAAGGACAAATGGTATTTTTTCCCAAGAAATGCCCACTCACGCCTAAGGTTCCGAACGGATTTTACCTAAGGCTTCACTCTTTTATCTTGGGGTCTTTATTTTTGCTCTATAGCCCTCACTAGCTCTTGACAGACCTTCTTCTTTTTTTTCTTCTTCTTTTACACAAGATAGCGCTTCAGCTTGTCATGATTTACTGGATTCATAAATTCGTTGCCGTCTAGATCTGAGATTTTTACTGTCCTTTTACTGAGAGTCTTTCTTACGACACACGGCCCTTCCTATTTTGGCTCAAACTTTCCTCGATCATCTGTGTGCATTTTACGAGATTGCTATAAGACTAGATCACGCATTCTCAGGGGTTGATCTTATCCCTTGACTATACAGTTGTAAGCCCTGGCCATGCACTATTGGTATAACTTTAGATTCTCCAACATGGTTAATTATTTTCCATCAATTAAAGTCAGTTCCTCGTGTCTTGCCTTCGTCCATTCATGTTCAGGCAGTCTTACTTTAAGGGCTATGCACAAAGATTTTATCTTTATTTCAACGGGAAATACCGCCTCCATTCCATAGATGAGAGAAAAAGGAGTTTAATCTATAGGAGTCTTGACGTTGGTCATGTATCCCTATAAGGCATAGGGCAAATGATCGGCTCAATCTCGGTAGTTAGAGATCATCTTGGAGAGGATTTTCTTAATTACTTTATTAGCCACTTCTACAGCTCTGTTGGCTTAAGAGCGATAGGGCAAAGAGTGATGATGCTCGATCCCGTGCTTCTCAATAAGATCGACTGTTTCCCCTTGGAATTGTACACCATTGTCACTTAATACATGATGGGTAATGCCATATCTGGCAAAGATATTTCACTGAATAAACCTGGCCATTTTCTTGGTCATGATGCTTGTGTATGATTCTGCTTCAACCCATTTGGAAAAGTAATCAATGACTACTATAGTGAAGCATTGTCCGTTAGTCAAAGACGGTCTTATCTCACCGATGATATCGATGCCCCAAGCTGAGAATGGCCAAGGCATTGCCAAGCTTGGCAATGTTATCGAGGGCAAGTGGCTCACATCTCCGTATATCTGACAAGCATGGAAAGTCCTTACTTCTTGAATACAGTTAGATAGCATGATTAGCCAAAAGTATCCCATTCTTTAGATTTTGTTTGCCATCGTGATGCCATTCATATGTGGACTGCAGCCTCCTAAATGTAGCTCTTTCATCACCCTTTTAGCTTTTTATTGGGTCAGACACTTTAACAGTAGGCCATCGGATGACCTCTTGAATAAATTCCCTTTGATTAGGCAAAATTACACATCGAGCTTCCTTAGCATTTTTCTGAAGAATCCGTAACCTCAGCCGAAAATTGACCATATTTGACAAACTTGACGATGTCAGAGTACCAGGGTTCTTCCTTATCCATGATGTCTTTTATTGCGCGGATGTATTATGGAAATCAAGTTATTTCTATAACAAGGGATTTCATTGGCTGCTTTTGGGGCCCTTCCCACATAGAGGCTAAAGTGGCCAATGCATCTGCCATTTGATTCCCCTCTCGAGGCATGTGATAAAATTCACATTCATTGAATATTGTAACCTTCCTCCATATAGCCTCTAGATAAGGTCTAAGGGATTCCTCCTTTAGTTCCCAGTCTCCCGTGATGTGCTTGATGACCAAAGCTGAGTCACTAATGATTTTTACTTTATCCACTCTAAGTGTGATTAGAGAAGACATTTCAAATAAACAGGCTTCACACTCTGCCTCGTTATTCTTGGTGAGAAATTCTAATTGTTTTGACCTCATTTATTAACGGCACCATCAAAGAACATGGTCCACTATACTGAATTTTGAGTAGTCGTTGCGAAGCATTCATCTGGGAATTCCAGGTTTTCCTGTTCTTCTTCCTTGAGTGGTTGATTTGCTAGGAATTTAGCCACTACCCTTCCCTTGATGGTCTTCTTAGTGATATATTCGATATCGAATTTTGATAGTAACAAGCACCACCTTGCCAATTTTCTGGTTAGTGAGGGAGCCTAGCATAAATACTTCATTAGATCCACCTTCGTGACTGCTTGAATTCTATAAGATTGGAAGTAATGCCTGAGTTTCTTGGTGAGCCTGACCATGGAGGCACAATTTTTCTCCACGATGGTGTATCGAGTCTCGTATTCTAGTAATTTCTTACTGAGGTAATAAACTATGTGTTCCTTCTTATCTTCATGCTCCTGAACCAATATAACCCCTGCAGATGTCTCTTCTGTTGTTAAATAGAGAATGAGTGGCTTTCCGAGAATTAAAGGCTTCAGTACAGGAGGATTCATTAGATAAGCCTTGTTCCTATTGAAGGCTTCCTAACATTGTCATTCCACTCTATTGGTTGCTGCTTCCTTAAGAGCTTGAAGATAGGCTCACACGTGGTAGTTAACCATGCTATAAAGAGGATAACTTACTATATGGACCCCAAGAAACTCCTCACTTCTTTCTCGGTTTTTAGCATAGGCATTTCCTTGATGGCATTAGCCTTATTGGGATCCATCTCTATGCCTCTCTTACTAACCATGTGTCCCAGTAATTTTCCTGATGTGACACCGAATATAAACTTCTTTGGGTTGAGATGGAGATTGTATTTCTCTATTCTCATGAGGAATCGCTCTAACACTGCTGGGTGCACTTCCGGTGTGGCGAGTTTTACAAGCATGTCATCTACATAGAATTTGACTTCTTTATGGATCAAGTCATGTAGCAATGTTGTGACTACTCATTGGTAGGTTGCCCCTGCATTTTTGAGTCTAAAAGGTATCACTCTGAAACAATAGGTTTCGCACTTTGAGATGAATGCAATTTTAAACTTATCTATTACATTCATAAGGATCTGGTGGTAGCGAGAGAACCCATCCATAAAGGAATACGTGGTTGCTCTTGCCGTGGTGTCTACCAAAACATCAATGTATGGTAGCAGGAAATCATCCTTAGGGGTGGCCTAATTCAAGTCCCTAAAGTCAACACAAACTCGGACGTCACCATTTTTCTTGGGTACAGGAACCATATTAGATAGCCAAGTGGGATACTCGACGACCTCAATAAAATTAACCTTAATCTGCTTGGCTACTTTGGCTTTGACCCTTTTTGCCCAATCTAGGCTCATCCTCCTCATCTTTTACATTACTGGTCAAATTTTTAGGTCCATGGGGATCTTGTGCTCGGTGATGCACCGGTCAAGTCCTAGCATGTCTTTATGAGACCAAGCGAAGGCTAAAACGTGAATTTTTAAGTAATTTTATTAATTCTCTCTCTTGTTCGATGGGCAATTGATTGGAAATGTATACCATTTTTGGATCATCTTCCGTATTTAAGTTAATTTCTTTTGTAATATCATTATTGATGTTAAAAATGCTAGATGAATGCTGGAATGGATGCATGAAATCATAATCAAAAACACAATCTAAATAAGAAAAGTTCTTCATCTTATTATCATCATAAAGTACATTATTCATTTCAAACATGCTGGAAATGGAAATAAAAGACTCATCCTGATCGATAGGATTTGGCTTTACAATGGATGATTCTTCCATGGCAGCCAACTTCAACAGGATGTCCTCGTCGTCGTCTTCTTTTTCCACCTTTGCCTTGCCCTTCATGATCTTGACCATGTCCATGACAGCTTGGCTCAACCTACCTCCCTTACTCCTTGTTTCTTCCACTATCTTGAGCTGTGCTTGAAGGTGCTCGGTTAGAGTGTTGAGGATTCCCCTTCCTTACTTGGCTTCTTGATCTTCTTTGTGTGTACCTGCTCATGAAGCTTGGTCTGATTCGGAGTTGCCCCCACATCTGGCTGGCGGCCTACTCCCTTCAATAACATGTTATGGAGCTTTCACCACACTTGCCGTAGTTGACTATATCTGAGAAAATCTCAAATCCTAGGACCGTCCTTCCTTAGTGAGTAATGGGTTCAAGGGTCCCATTTTAGGGTTACTGTGACTCCTTTTGAGAGACCATCTTGTGGGTGATCCTTTTGGACCCTATATAATTGAGTCATGTGGGCTTCCATTCTCTTGCCCCTATATTGAAGGTCAGCATTCCATGTTCATGGGCACCTAGTCCTTTCCCTGTGTGTATGGTGTTTCTGGATGCAACCCTTAACCAAAAGGCCTTAGCGTACCTCTGGTTGCTTGTTCGATTCTTGGCCAATCGTGGTTGTAGTGAATCCTTTCATATGGCTTTCTTCCATTTTCAGTGCTACCACCACTGAGGGTTCATCAGCCTCTAGAGTAATGATCTTTTTGTGGAATAGGATTTTGATATTCTGGTGAAGAGTTGATAGAACTTCTCCTAGATTAAGGAACCATGGCCGCCCGAACAGCATAGAGAAGGTCACCGGGATGTCTATGACTGTGAAAAGTATTATAGATGAGATTTCACCGATGGTAACTTTAGCTTTAAACGAACTAATGACGGTACTCTTAGAATTTTCGTAGGCCTGAATAACCATTGTGGATCTCTTTAAGTCCCTCTCAATTAGTCCTAGGATTGGTTGAATATCCTTAGGACAGACATTCAGTGATGAACCATAGTCGACCATTACACAGGGCATGATGCGCCCAAAAAACCTAGCCATCAAGTAGAGAGCCTTATTATGGTGAATGCCTTTATCAGGTAGATCTAAGCTCGAGGAGATAATGTTGGGGATAATAGTACTAGTCTCGTTATTAAGTAATGCACATACCTGTTCAGGTGATGCCAAAGGAGATGTTTTGAATTCCATCAGCTTTTTGACAATAGCAAGCCTGTGATCTTGAGAACCAAGGAGGAGGTCCCAAATGCTCGTCTTAGTAGTAGTGGCCTCTAATTGATCCATAATCGAGCTTTCTATCCGTTTCGAGGATTTAATGAAAGTAGGGGGTGCCGGAGGTTCCGCTCTTGGCACAGTCGGGGCTATTGACCCAATGATTTTCCCTCCTCTGGTGACAAGACTAACAACCTAGATTGGCGAGTTTGTTGTTTCAAAGACTTTGAATTCATAAAAATCTTCATCAAGTATCTCTACCAAGTCAATCGGCTTGTTTACAGAAGATGGTGTTGTGGTGGCGAAGGGCCATTGTATAAAGGGAACCTTTTTAGCCTATCTTTCCAGAACAATGGGGTTCTCTTGTAGGATCCAGCATAAAACGAGGTTGGAGTCTTGCCCAATCATGTGAATGAATTAGGAACCTCCATCAGTTGGTTTGACTTTGTCGAGTACGTCGGGTGTGTGGCCTTTAATTGATCTATAATTGGGCTTTCTATCCGTTTTGAGGATTCAACGAAAGTAGGAGGTGTCGGAGGTTCCGTTCCCCATAAAAGCTGGGGATACTGACCTAGTGATTTTCCCTCATCTGGTGACAGGACTAACAACCTGGGTTAGCGAGTTTATTATTTTGAAGACTTCGAATTCGTCAAAATCTTCATCAAGTGGTATCTCTCCCAAGTTAATAGACTTGTTTGCGGAAGATGGCGCTTTGGTGGCGAAGGGCCATTGCATAAAAGGAACCTTTTCAGGCTATCTTTTTGGAACAATGAGGTTCTCTTATAGGATCTGGCATAGAATGGGTCTGGAGTCTTGCCCAATCATGTGAATGGATGAGGAAGCTCCATCAGTTAGTTTGTCTTTATCGAGTATGTCGGGTGCATCACCATAAGCGATTCGCTCATCGTCATATTTATCCATGTACCATGGATATTCCTTGGCTGATTCCCTTGACATTAGGCTGATAGCGTTGGTTGCTTCCCATTCCCATTACAACATTGGGTTCTCATGTTTATCCAGCTCCGGGGTTAAGTCTTTCGGCGAATTAACCCATTTGAAGTAATCAATGAATTGCTTAGCTAGGGTGTTCAAGAATGAGTTTTAGTAAAACGTTAGCCCCTTGTACCAGACTATTGCCTTCTCTCGGAGGGTCAAGTAGAACCTTTCAGGCCAATGGGCAAAGTGAATATACCCATCATTCATCATTTACAAGAATTCATGGATGTGGAGTCGTGCCCTTGTGTTTCTATTATAGAATTTAGGATAGACCTCTGTCCAATCTGGACTTTGGATTCGGTAACTAGCCTTGGCTAATTCATTTTCAGCATGGATTCTCTCCATGGTGTACTCTTGAGAAGGTTCTTATCCCCCTTCTTGAATCATATTAATGAAGTGCTCGCTACATAAGTCAATATCCATAAAATCTCTGGAATCATCACTTGCTGCAGACCATAAGGTAGTTGGGGAGTCATGCTCTAAAGACATGGCGTAGCTCTCGGCACCATCGTTATCGACCATCATGCCATTGGGTAAGGAAGCCTCATATTTGAAATCTCCCGGTAAATGGTTTAGCTTATCGTTTGAAAAGACCTCTGATTCATACCCCAAGTTATCTACCTCACTTTCATCTTTGTGATCCGATTCGCTAGAGTACTCAAATTCTTCCACTTCCTCATCTGAATCCTTGAAAGGTTGTTGCTTATTCCATGGTTCAAAGACCTAATTTGGTGGGTGCTAAACTGGGATATCGTCATCTGAATCTTCTTCCGAATCCTTCTCGGAATCTTCCTCGGGGTCTTCCTCTGCATTCATTCCAGCCTCAACCCCCGTGATAGCTACGTGAAAGTCGGAGACCATGCCCCATTTTTCGGCAAATGTTTCCTCCATATGGGCACTATATGTTGTGATGTCAGCACGGATCCCTTCAAATGGGTCCCACAATTCAATGCTCACTTGATTCCTGTGATTCACCTCCGACTCCACATCTGTATAGAGCTCGGTGAATGGGTCTCGCATTTTCTCATCTAGGTTCAGGCCGAGATATTTTTGCTGGTCCCCATGACTTCTCTAGGCTTGTTCGAGATTATATAGCTCTTAAATTTTTAGGCGTGCCATCCTAGAAGAACTCCCAAATTCAAACAGACTTATTCCGACATGGTTGGGACTTATGTAATCTAGACGAGTGTACATAGGTGGCTGAGGAGGAGGAACATCCTGCCAACTCGTATTGTGTTGATTTACCTAGGGTGCCCAGTGCTAGCATATGGGGCTATGTAAGGCACCACAAATTTAGTTGGAAAGGCTTCTGATTCCTTTGGTAAGAATCGGTCAAGGTCTACATACTGCTCGATGGTGGAAGTAACAGATTTGTCTTTTGTAGGAGATAGCTTTTCCATATCCACCATTTTCACCTTTAATACGGCTATCTCAGCCTCTTGCTCTTGGGCTCTCTGAGCATTAGAAGCGCTCAGCCTTTCCTAAACATTATAAAATTCTTGAGCGTTAAGGATCCTTCCAAGGGACTGTCCAACTACATCATCATCTTCCTTTGCGATTTCAAATTTGAGAACGAAGAAAAATCAGGCTAGAGATTCGACTAGTTATGGGGGTGTGACTTTTAGGCTTCCCGTAATATGTCTTAACCTCCTTTTCTCTCACCTCTAACCTAAAAATGCAAGAGATTAAGTGTTAGTAAGTGTATCGGGTGTAGCTCTGAGCTCTACTTACATCGGCCCATCAGGATGCATGAGTGGATGAATGAATGAATGAGTGAATGAATTAATAGATGGATATGTAAAAATAATAGGGGGTTGGGTGTATGCCAATCACGCATGGAACAATCGACAAGGGTAGTCTGTGATATCCAAGGAATACCACAAACATGTTGTTCGGGGACCATGGATGGAATCTAAATCTGATTTGACTTGAGAGCTAAAGGTGAACTGACTTGCTGGTCACTCAGAGATTGACTCTATGGTCCAAGGTGAGCTGACTCTCTGGTCACTCGGCGGTTGACTCTATGGTCCAAGGTGAGCTGACTCGCTGGTCACTCGGGGGTTGACTCTATAATCTAAGGTGAGCTGACTCGCTGGTCACTCGAGGGTTGACTCTATGGTCGAAGGTGAGCTAACTCACTGGTCACTCGAGGGTTGACTCTATGGTCTAAGATGAGCTGACTCGCTAGTCACTCGAGGGTTGACTCTATAGTCCAAGGTGAGCTGACTCACTGGTCACTCGAAGGTTGACTCTATGGTTCAAGGTAAGCTTACTCGTTCGTCACTCGGGGGTTGACTCTGTGGTCTAATGTGAGTTGACTCGCTGGCCACTCGAGGGTTGACTCTATGGTCCAAGGTGAGCTAACTCGCTAGTTACTCGGGGGTTGACTCTACGATCCAAGGTGAGCTGACTGGCTGGCCACTCGAGGGTTGCATATTCCAGCTCATATGCTGAGCCTAGGTAGATTCACTAGTCTTGGTTTGTTTCAGCTCATAGGTCGAGCCTAGGTGGACTCATTGGTCTTGGTTTGTTTTAGCTCATGGGTTGAGCCTAGGTGGACTCACTGGTCTTGGTTTATTTCGGCTCATGGGTTGAGCCTAGGGGGACTCACTAGTCATGGTTTATTCCTAGGTTCTTATAACCAAGAAAATGAAATGGCATAGCACACATTAATGTCATGGTTGCATAAAGATGTGGTTAGTTTTCACACAATCGTGATGCTCATGATGCCCGTTTTAGTTTATTTGTATTTAATAAACTGCACATGTAGCAAATGGTTAGATCGCGCCTACCGCCGTTTTAACTCCAATGGGTTACTTTGCTTTGGAGCCAATGGGGGACTTAGCGAAGTCTGCTCGCGTGCACTCAAGGTTTTTGGGTAAACCTATGGGAAAGTGTCTATGGTTCATCTATATACGGGTTAATGTCTCAGGATCGGGTGCAATTCGGTACGCTGCGCCTTTGTGTACCGAGTCCCAGTGGCCCTAAGAGAACCAAAGGAAACTTTTCTACATATAATATACTCAGGTAGTCTTGCCCTTAAGCGAGCAAGGTCCTCGTACGTTATGCAAGGGGTGTGATTAGATTCATACCCCTCAAACGCTAAGCGAACTTGTAGATACTTCACCAAAGGACACCTAAATTGGATAAGGGGTAAATAATGCAGATGCTATACAATCCTAAAATTTAGGTAATGCTGAAATTACCACGTATTCCGTAATCCCAAAATTTAATTTGAACAATATTTTAATTATTATGTTAGAAAAGAATTTTTAATGAAAATCAGGTCTTTATAAAAATAATCTTATCCCCAGCAGAGTCGCTACTGTGAGCAGGCGAGGTTTTAATGGGAGGAATGCACGCGGGGTGCGGTGCGCGGGGCGTTTTCGATTCGTTTTAAGAAAATCCGATTTGCTTAAATACAATGACTTTTCATAAGCCAAAAATGTGATTATATTGAGAAATATATTTGCACATTTTATTAAGAAAATATATTTTTTAAAATAAAGCGTTTTACTTATTTAAAAATAAAATAGAGTCGACACCCAGTTCAGCTCCACTGGGAACTGTGGTATACTGATCCAAAATGAGATTTTTTATAACGAAAAGAGAATGAGATTCTGAGTTCAGACATAAAAGGTACTCATATTGTTCAAATTGTTTAGATTAATTTTAGAATTATGGAATGTGTGGTAATTTCTGCATTACAATGGCTTTATTTAAGAATTAAATTCAAGAAATTAAACGTGCATTATAATGGCATAAATAAATAGATATTTCTACCGAAATTTTGGCAGAGTAACGGCAGCGCTTGGGTGTTGGCCCGGAAACTCTGATAGAGTTTCCTCACATTCTTGATGTTTATCCATACCTGCGATCTTATTTACACATATTATAGTTTAAGTGGCTCCAGTGGCTCACTTAACCAGAGAAATGAAATGCAATTTGTAATAATAAGATAATAAAAATGAGCTTGAATGAATTTTTAAAGTTGGGCTTAGAGCCAATTACCCTCAGTTTACCTTTTCATCTGTCCAGTATGACTTGAGAGCCGGTGCAGGACTGAAGTTGTTAGAGGTTGTGATTTGGTTGAAAAACAGGTTTAACCCAAGTTATGGCTATAATCTTGGATAATTCCTATAGGAAATGCGAGATTTTTTAGAGAATTTGAGTCTTCTTTAGACCGAAGATCACTATGAGATCCTGATCTAAAACGACAGGAAAGTGAACTTATACCGGATGCCAGTGATAAAGCTCGGATTTGGGAGTGTTTTGACAGAGTTTTAGGGCTTTTGGGACTCCTAGAACAAAAGGGGACGAATTTGAGATTTTGGGATTTTTCCCGTTTTTCGTCTGTTGAAAGAATGAGGGGGTGAGCCCTTATTTATAGAAGGTAGGTAATTAGTCGGCGGGCTAGTTACCTATCTGACAAGATTTTACTTCAAATCCTGTAAAATTTTGCCAGATCTCGGTAAGATTTGATTTTTTTACTGTAGATGGGTAATTAGCCGGTGGGCTAATTACCTATATTTGACGAAACTTTGACATTTTGATTTTTCAGTAGGAAATGCTATATCGAAGCTTCCCTGGAATGTGGATTTTTGAATTTCAGATTTTGTACGATAGTTCAGTCCTTTTTGGCTCTTTTATCTTATCACTGAATGAAATAGGCATAGTTCCTCATCGCCCTGAAACGAACCTGTGCTAACAGAAAGTCTTCATCACTTTAATCCGGAAGAGAGGTGGAAAAGTAAGCTTTGGAGACAATCAAAAGGGACATATCATTGGGCAAGGAACCATATGATCTGAATTAAAAATAGAGGATGTCTCACTAGTTGATGGACTGAATTTCAACCTGCTGACTGTTGCACAACTCTGTGAAAAAGGGAGAAAAGTCACCTTTGACTCCGGAGGCTGCTCAATCATTAATAGTAAACCAAATCAACTCATTCTTTATGCACCTAAAGTAAACTATGTCTATTTTGTTAACATTAAAAATGAGAAAAAGAATGTATGCTTGGTGTCTAAAGAAGAAGAATCATTGGCTTTGCCATCGGAGGTTGGGACATGTAAGCATGAACCTCCTGTCCAAATTAGCCAAAAAGGAATTGGTTGTGTGTTTGCCTAAGGTTGCCTTTAATAAGGATCACATATGCATTGCATGTCAATTTAGTAAACAACATAGAAAAAGTTTCCCTTCCATCTCCTATATACCCTTTAGGAGAGTTCTTGAACTCTTGCATATTGATCTCTTAGGTTTAATCAAACCAATGAGTTTAGGTAAAAGAGAATACACTATGGTCATAGTGGATGATTATTCTCGCTATATCTGGGTTGCTTTGCTAGCTAGCAAAGATAAAGCCGTTGACCATTTCTAAAAAATATTCATCCGGATAGAGGTAGAACAGGGCATAAGCATTGCATGCATCCGAAGTGATAATGGAGGAGAGATAAAAAAAATAAGCATTTTTCTAAATTCCGTGAATCCGTGGGCTTTAAGCATAACTTCTCTGCTCCTCATACACCTCAACAGAATGGGGTTGTTGAATGGAAAAACAAAACAATAGTTGAAATGGCTCGAACAATGCTAAATGAGAATAGATTGCCTGAATACTTTTGGGGTGAGGCTGTAAACACTGCATGTTACATTTTAAATAAAGCTCTCATTAGAAAGACCATAGATAAGACCCCATATGAAATCTGGAAGGGAAGGAAACCCAAGATTGGGTACTTCAAAGCCTTTGGATGTAAATGCTACATCCTAAGTGATAGAGCACAACTAGGAAAATTTGATCATAAATCTGATGAAGCAATTTTCCTTAGCTACTTGACACATAGGAAAGCTTACAGGGTATATAACAAAAGAACACAAACTGTGGTAGAGTCAATACATGTAGATTTTGATGAGACTAACCATGTAGGCAAGAAAAGCCACGATCTAGATGAGACAACTCTAGATGAAGTAGAACCATTGAAGGCTCAAGATCCCTATCAGATCAAGAAGTATAAGGAAAAGGATGAGCCAATCAATTTCATCCAATATCATCTTCCAAACAATCCCTTGAATGCTGAAATTGATTTCAATGATAGACAAGAAGATGAAGAACTGGATGCATTAGTAGAATAAGCTCCAGAATTGCATGAAGATCTTCAAAGGGAAATGAGGACACAAAAAATCATCCAGTAGAAGCTATTTTGGATAATGTCCAAAATTCAATTAGAACTAGAGGATAACTCAATCGGATGATGAGTCATGAATCTTTGTCTCACTCATAGAACCAAAGAAGTTTCAAGATGCAGAGGGACATGAAAGTTGGATGATGGCTTTGTAAGAAGAACTGGATCAGTTCACCAGAAATGATATCCGGGATCTAGTACCTCCACCTAAAGGAAAGTCAAATACTGGCACTAAATAGGTATTCCAGAACAAGCTAGATGAATCCAGAGTTATGGTTAGAAACAAAGTAAGACTTGTTGCTCAAGGCTACAACCAGCAAGAAGGGAGGAAACTTTTGCTCCAATACCAAGATTGGAGGCAATCCGGATACTATGTGCTTTTGCATCATTCATAGGATTTACCCAATTCTAAATGGATGTTAAAAGTGCATTTCTAAATACATTCATTCAAGAGGAAGTATATGTCAAGAAACCACTTGGATTTGAAGATTCAAAGCATTCGGAGCATGTGTACAAGTTGAAAAAAGGCCTCTATGGATTGAAGCAAGTACCAAGAGCTTGGTATGAGAGACTCACTTCATTTCTCAGATCCAAGAGTTACATCCGGGGTAAAGCAAACACAACCCTCTACATCAAAAAGAAGAAAGGTGATGTCATTCTTATCCAATTTTATGTGGATGACATCATTTTTGGAGCAATAGATGAAAGGATGTGTGAGGAATTCAGCTCTCAAATGCAGAAGGAATTTGAGATGTCAATGATTGAAGAACTCAACTTCTTCCTTGGTCTTCAAATCAAATAGTCCGGATGGAATTTTCATAAATCAATCCAAATACACCAAGGAGATTCTAAAGAAGTTTAAAATGGACAAGAGTAAGCCAATGTCTACTCCTATGGGATCAGATACAGTCCTCTCAAAGGATTGTGAGGGAGAAGAAGTTGATCAAAAACTCTACAGAGGGATGATTGGATCACTTCTATACTTGATAGCTAGCAGACCTTACATACATTATGCAGTTTGCTATTGTGTAAGATATCAATCCAATCCAAGGTATTCACATCTCAAGGCAGTAAAGAGAGTTCTTAGATATCTTCTAGGAACCACTGAAGTTGGCCTATGGTATCCTAGTAATCGAAATTTCACACTAGAAGGTTACACTGATGCAGACTATAGAAGAGATACCCTTGAGAGAATAAGTACAGTCAGAGGCTGCCATTTTCTTAGAGAATGCTTAGTAACATGGTACAGCAAGAAGCATGCTTCAGCAGCATTATCAACCACAAAAGCTGAATATATGGCTGCTGGAAGTTGTGTTGCTCAACATTCTATGGATCAAGAAATAATTGGAGGATTATGGCATTCAAGAAGGATGTGTGGATGTTATATATGACAACAAAAGTGTGATTGAAGTGTCAAAGAATCCAGTGCTACATAGCAGGATGAAGTGTGTCAATATCAGACACCATTTCATCCGGGACCATGTAATAAAGAAGTAGGTCATCTTGGTCTACATCCCAACAAATGAGCAAAGGGCAGATATCTTTACTAAGCCATTGAGTAAAGATCAATTTAACAAGCTAAGGGAGTCTATTGGAATGTCTAATCCAATTTAAAGAAAGATCCAGAAGATAAACAACAATTAATTTTGATCTTCTACAAGTCAAAAGATCAAGAGAATGAAGAAAAGTTAATTGACTGCAGATCTGGAGGGAAATCCTGCCAGCTCAGCAGACAATGAGTGATAAATGGCAGTAAAAGCGCAAAAGGTAACTGTACATGTTTTGAATTTCAAACATTTGCTAAGGAGTACACGCGCGGTAAAAAGACATAACTGTTTCAAAATTAAACCGTTTTAGTTCTCCGGTTTAAACTCCATTTACCTCTCTCCTCAAATTTAACGGCCACATCATTGATCCAGTTAACTTTAACTACATCCGTATTACCATTCTACCCTCACCTTGGAAACCCTATAAAAAGCCCCCAAAATCCTTCTTCATCTTTGTATGAACAACTATTCTACTGTTACTCTGCTATTTTATTTTTAGAAACTCTAAAATTTCCAAATCCTTTCTCAAACTCTCAAACGGAAAATACCCAAACCCAAATCATTTCTTCGCCTAGAAACATCTTTAAAATACTGATCTCAAGAATAGGGACTTCACCACTAAATAGAAAGACCGAGTCCCCCAATAAACAGTCTTCGCCCAGTTCTGGTACGAGCACCAAGTAGACCAGGTTAAGAGGAGTGCCCTAGCAAGGCCCCGATTCCTCATGTCCATAATGCCCTTCCGCCATTGGATGCTGGCCTTTTGACTACAATAGAAAGGGGTTTACCTAAAGATTCAATCTCATAACTCCTAGACATACTTTTAAGACTTAAGATCGACCCTTACTAATCAAACTAGATTCCATAGAAAGAGCTCATATGGATATCCCAAATACTGAAGGTGAGTTAAGAATTCTTAATTGGACTTCGGAGCGACGGTAACTCTTTCAAGTTGAAGAGGGAGGCAAGTTTTCTTACTAAAGTAATGAATAAAATCAGATTGAATCAGACCCAGTCCTACTCTTTATGTGAAATAGGTGTGACCCTAACATGGACTTCTTCTTTCTTTTAGTACAATCCATCAAAGGGTTCTGCTCCTAGTAGCAAGTGAGAGAGGGGACGAGGTATATTATTTGCAATACACCTTAATAAAAATGGACTTTATAGTATTTTCACAAAACCCTATTTTCTTATTATTTTAATATTTTAGATTGAACAGATAGCTTATGCTTCTAATAGATTCCTAATTAGCTAAGATGCATCTACGGAAGCTATTTTTTATATAATAAAACATTATATGAAAAAAGAGATCAAGCATAAAGAAGATCGAATTATAGCTTGTTAAAGCTATAGGAAGAAGTGGGATCTCTCTAATGTAGGGAAGCTAATAAGGACTAGAACGTTACTAATCCGGTAACAAGAAAGGTTTGTCTCTACTTTTTTCTTCGACCTGGAATCGAGTAGAATGTTTCTCGAGAAGGGGAGGGATCTACAGAAGTGATAGCTTAGCGAGTCAAGAGAGGATAAGAAGAAGTTGGGGTTAATTGGAAGAAAGGTTACATGGCTTAGTGAACAAAGTAGTGCATCAGCAAGCAAGGAAAATTAGAACTTATCCCTCGCTGAATTTTCCCCCGGGCTTCTTTCCCTCGCTGAATTTCATCCCCCTCTCAAACTCAAAAGCCCAGATACGGTAGTTCCCTTAGACTATTTGGGCGATAATTTCTTGTTCAGCACTAAACCCTACTCCCAACTTCTAAAAGACCAACATCTTGAGGTCTTCCTCATGATTAACCACCCTACCTATTCGGATCTTGTAAGATAATTTTATGACATTCTTACCATCCACTACTATTTTGATGCCCTCTAGACGAAGGTGCAAGGAAAAGTCATAACGATCACTGCGAAGTTCTGTGAGGCTCACTTCTAGATGAAAAATGAAGGGGTTCTTCTGAGAAATGATGTCGACGAGCTCAAGGTCAAGTATGATCCCAAACTATGGCTTTCGAAATGATACTTTGGAGATAAATTCTCTACTTATTAGCCATAAATCCCTAGGTTACTATAATTTATCCAGGAAAAGTTTGTCTTGATCTAGAAAGGCTCACTCACCACTGCATCTTCATTTCAACATTGTGCTCTTTAGAAATGGGTGGAGAGCAGAGTCTTAAACATGCCTATTCTAATCATGGACTTTATGAAGCAACATAAGAACACCTATGATACGCTCATTACTAAAATACTCCATGAGAATGGGATAAATCTATTTAACATCCAGTCAATTCAAGGGAAGGAAATTCTAGAGAAGAACTTCAAAAAGCTGAGCTTTGGTGAAACCCGGGATGAAGAGAAAGCTATAAGACAGAGGAAAGAGAAATAGGAGAAGAGTAAGGTTTGGAAGGCCGAAAGCTCTATGGAAATTGCTCCGGAAGCAAAAAGGGCTAAAACCACCAAGCCTAGAGCTTAAAGGAAGGTCAATCTCAAGCTAGTAATAGAAGAGGCTGAAGTGAATGAAGACGCCCTAACTCTCACTCAATTGATGAAAATGACTCAAGAAAAGCCTAAGAGGGGTAGGCTTATCAAAGCTGCTGCCAAAGAGTGAAGTAAAGTAGAAACTCCAGAGATGATGATTAAGGACCACACTCCGGAGGTCGCAGTTACAATGTTGGCCGAAAGAAAGAGAGGTGAGGCCTTGAGAGAAATTCTTGAAAAAAGTGCTATTGAGAGTAGTGCTACTGAGGATGAAGAGCCTGTCCCAGAGAGAATGCAGCTCCAAAAGAAGGGACCAACATTTAGTAAAGCTGTTAAGGCACAAAGAGTGAAACTCCAAGTGCGCAAGCCTGCCTCTGTAATTCAAATTAAAGAGCGTACTCCCAAGCTTATTAAAATGGAAGAGAATACTGTGGATAAGCTAGGCGAGGGCAAAGAAAAGATCGTTATGCTCCCCAAAAAAGCCTTACCTGCTGAAAATATAATTCTGAAGGATCCTCATTATGCTGAGATGATGGATGTAGTAAAGAATAATTTAAAGGCCAATCAACTCACAATAGAGGGACCCAGATGCTCTTTTGGCACTACAACTGATATCACTCCACTTATCGCCATCTCTTCTAAAGATTTGGAACTTCTCAGAGAGAGTACATATAGCGAAGTGGAACTATATATGTTTAAGGCAAGTACTGAACCACTTCCAAAAAACCTCTTGAATATAGAAGTAGTAGTAATTGAAGTTGAAAGTCTTGCAAAGGCAACTAAAGAGGATGTTGAGGACACTACCAACGATCCTGATCAAGTAGAGGAAGTACACACCAAAAGTACTAAATATGGACTTAAAGGGGAGATTGAGGACCATACCAATCTTTCAAAAGATGAAAGTGGGATGGAATGATAGATTATTGAGGCAACAAAGCACATAAAACAATAAAATACATAGGTAACTCTTATCTCTAACTCAAATATTGCTGCTGGAAATGATTATGGGGTTGCAGAACAACAAGGCAACTTAGACGTAACTCATAATGCATCTAAGGAAATTGAGCCTAGCCCGGAGCATGATGCTCCAGAGGAGGGAGATGGTCTGAGATCCACTGAGAACACTAATTTAGTGGACACAAAGGGCAAGGTCACTCCAGAGGATAGGGTGGAACAAAGAGTTGAAGAACCAATGAAGCTTCAACAACAAGAATCCTCAAGACCGAGGAGACTAAAACTGGAAGCAACTCCAGATCTAAAGAAGAATCCTCTTCAAATAGTGAGGTAAAATAGAATACCATAAATCCAAAGCCCACTAGAGTTGAGAAGATTAGAATGGCCCTAATTTTGTTAGAGCAAGCTACCATTGAAGGGCATGGAGAAGATGAGATCAAGAAAAGACTCCGGGGATTTTTGCGCAAAATTAATATCAGTGGAGAAGCTTATACAAGATAAATCTATGGCTCCTGATCTCAAAGCAAAGTTGGGAGAGATGAAACTGTAGTAAAGAGCGTTGAGAAGAAGGTTTATCTATTCCCCACAGTTGAATAAGTTGCTAAAACCTCTCTCTTCAAAATTTCTCCGGAATTGGCCCAACTCACCTCTGCAATCACAAATGCTAATAGAACAATAACCCAAGTTACAGCCGGAGTAGATAACAATCGTGCCATAATCATGGGTCAAATCACCTTCTCATCTACTAATATAAAAGCAGAACTAAATAAGTACATAGACAGCAAGTTAGAAATCTTGGAAAAATTCGATCCCCAAGCCATCACAGAAACTTCTAAAGATGTTTTATCCGGTCTCAATGAGGAACAACATGCCTCTCAGGAGATGCTATGTAACTTTCTTGAGGAAGGACTACCAAAGCTCCTGGCAAAATACATGGATGATGTGAGCGATAATTTTCAGTGCTATCTTTCTGGAACTGAAAAGCTTATCAACACTTGGAAAGATAATTTTAACACTGAACTCTGGCACCTCAACACAAGTCTTCGTAATTGTCATAGAGACATCATCAAGGAGGTTAAACAACTCTAATCTGGAATGTCTCAACTCTTGCTCACTACTCCTTCCACATTCGGGACTTCACCTGTAATTCTAGAAAGTCTTCTCCTCCCAATCATTCGAAACCTTATCGAGCATATTGGGGATATAGGATTCTTTTGGTACTAGTGCAATCTAACTCTTCTCATGGCACTATTCCTATTTTTTAAAGACGAAGATAGGCAACGTGCTCTTGAAATGCATCCAGATCTAGCCAAGTCTTACTCGAAGCTCCATAAGGTCATCAAACCACTTCAAGTAGTAAAAGACCCCCAAACTGATGCAAAAAAAGGGGGAGAAGAGCACAAGCAAGGAAGGTGAAGCTTTTGGAAAGTAAAGTACTTTGTATAGAATAGCTATTCTTTCATTGTAAAATTTGTAATAGCTAGCACTATATAAATTTTCACTTATATACATCTGTATCTAATAATCTAGAACTTCATTGATGTTGACTATGGTTAACAATAGAAGTATATATAGTCAAAAATACTCATTCAAAAGTGCTTACAAGTACAACTATCAATTGTACTTCAAAAACTTAGAAGCTAGAATTCAAAAACATTGGGGGAGTTAGGATCCTAGAATTATAGGGGAGTAAATCTGTAATTAATGAAGTATCAAGAATCATACTTAGCTCATAAAACCCCTATTTATATGCTTAAATGTACTTAAGGTTTTTATTTCCATCAAATGGGGGAGATTGTTGGGAAACAATGATCCGGAAGTACTAATTCAAGAACATATCCGAATCAGGTTTAAAGTAAACAAAACCCCTAAGTCCAAGATGAAAATCCTGAGACATAATTAAAGACATTACAAATCCCTAAGTCCATATGGAAAGCATTCGGTTAGAGTTTGAAAAGGAAATAAACTTCTAACCTTTCAAAGATAGTATCCGGAGAAAGACTGATTAAAGAACATCCAGATAAGTTGAGTCTGAAGACATCCGGAACACTCAATTATCAAGATGAAGGGAAATTATTTGAAAATTATATTTCCCTCCATTTTGGTTTGAAGTCAAAGTTCCTTTTACCTTGAAGAATGAAAAAGTGATAGCTTGCACGCATTTTAAAAAAGGACAAATAGTTGACTTAGAAAGAGAAAAAGGCAACAAACTTTTTAACTTAGATAAATTGTATGGCGCATCGAGCTCACACAACTGACAAAGCTGACCTGGAATTTGGCAGTGCGCAAAAAGACAAATAAATGACTACTGATAGCTTTTTGCATCAATCCTAAAAATTCAAACGGGTTATATTATGTGTCTAACGGATTGATCAATGGCTCTGAAAGCGCCGCATCATACCTGATCAACGGTGAAGATTCAAGATCTACCTTAATGGTACACAATGACTACATTTTTGAACAAAGCCTATAAAAGGAGATCTTCACAAATTGAGAAGGTGCTAGTTGATTTCACAAGAAGATAGTACAAAGGGAACTTAAGCTAATTCAATCCGATAATAAAATCCCTTTAAGAACTAGAAAAACTAGGAAGAATTCTCAAGTGTGTTATAAACTTGAAGAATTCAAAAACCAAACCCTTTATAAAATTAGTTGTAATATCTCATACTTGGGTGAGTATTAAGATTGGGACTTAGCTTAGAGTTAGTGCTTTAAGTGGTATATCCCTGTAGGACTCAGCTTAGACTCGAGTAGTTTAAGTGGTATATCCTACTAAAGAAAGAGGACTCACCTAGAAGTTGGTGCTTTTGGTGGTATATCCTACTTTCGGAGAAGAAGTTTTCGGAGACAAGCCCAAGAGCACTCAGCTAAGGTTGTTGCCTTAATGGTATATCCTACTTCCAAAAGGACTCAACCAGAGTAGAGAACTTGGTGGTATATCCTGTAGTCCAGACAAAATTGTAAGGCTTGATTCCTGCCAGTTGGAAAGGAATCTCACTAGTGGACAAAGCTCGGAGTAAGGAAACCCCGGGGACTGGAGTGGGCGAGGCCGAACTAGGTTAAATCTCTGTGTTTGAATTTACTTACTTAGTATTTACCTTGAGTGCATTTTGTTTCATACTTGCATCATCCGAATCCAATATATCCGGATCATTTCAAACACACTACATAGACTTTTTATAAGTCTATAAATTCCATAAAAGAGGTCATTCACCCCCCTTTAATATGAAATACATAAGCACAGGGACCAACACTCTTAGAGGGGGGCTCTTCGCATATTTTGAAAGGAGATGGCAACCGACTTCTTCCTCTCTTATTAGGTCACTGACAAGAAGGCTAAAAAGATCGAATGTGAGGTTGTGCGCGAGCGAGCTAAAAAGGCTGGTATACCCTGGTTTAGAAAGAACAATGATACTCCTGGTGTAGCCCCAGCAACTGCCAAAACTAAGGCTCCCGCTGTAGTTCAAGTAGTCACTTAAGCCCCACCAGCGGTTGCCACTGTCCAACCTACTCGACCTCTTTTTATTTTGGTGAACCCTTACAAATTGCTGCTCGAAATCATCTTCAACCGGTTGAGAGAGGCAGGCTATCTCCAGTCTGTCCATGAATTCAAACCACCCAAACCTGAGGATAAGGACAACTTTTGTACGTATCATGTTTAGACAGGCCATCCCATTGATAATTGAAGAACCCTGCCTTCATCCATCCAATGTTTGGTAAGCAAAGGGAAGATCATTGAACTAGATAAGGCACCTAGCACCATGAACAATCCTCTATCAAATTTCGGCAATAACATGGGCATGATTGGTTCTGGTATATGCAAAGCTGTGATTTTTGACCTAATAGACCAGGGATAAGGGAGAACCAATTCAGTTCTAGTATTGATTTTGATCTTCCATCCAACTCAATCTTTGACCTAATTAGCCAGGCTAATCCACGGTTTAACTTGGTTCAGTGTATGGAAGTGGACCCTGCTCTATTAGAGAAAAAGAGTCGCTGACCCCAACCTATTGTGGTTAAAAGAACAAAAACTGTGAAAGAATCACTCTTTAGTGTTGGCTCGTATATTCCACAAGGAGATTATTTTGATAAAGATGAGGGTTTTATTAAAGAGGCCAAGGCAGTTAGCACCGAACTGTTTAAGGTTAACACCAATGTACCTTTAATCGGTGAGCCAGGTGGATTGTTTAAAGTTGATTATGATGAACCTTTTAGTGTGAATGGGTATGAGTTACAAGAATCGGCTTTAGAGTTTGATGAGTCCCCCTATCCTTTTGAGATACGAGCCACCTACACTATTCTACTCAACATCACTAAGAGTGGCCATGTTTATCAACCCGAGGACCGTTACCTTCATTTGGATAAAGACACAATCCCTAAAAGGGTAGGTATCACTGCAAGACCTCTATCTCCTCCCCTGCCTATTCTGACGAGCCTTGAGGTTGACCTCCTTATCACCCAACTTAAGAACACTCAAGCCCCCTATAGCATCTGGGAACTAGTCATCAATTCTGATAGGCATCGCAAGGGTCTAATTAAGTGACTGCTCGAACTACAAGCTACTCCAACCACCTCTATTGTTGAAATGTATAGTAGGATTGGAGAAGCTATTCCTTCAAAGAAAGAACCACAGATTATGTTTGACCATTTTGATCTCCTACTTGTGGGTAGGGACCACAATATGGCTCTGTTCATCCGAATCCATCTACTTAACAAAACTATACCATGTGTCAGGGTGGACGATGGCTACGCCTTAAATCTCTGCCCTCTAAAGGTCCTTT
The DNA here is from genome assembly GCA_947683365.1 of Euphorbia pulcherrima. Lineage (NCBI taxonomy): Eukaryota > Viridiplantae > Streptophyta > Magnoliopsida > Malpighiales > Euphorbiaceae > Euphorbia > Euphorbia pulcherrima. Next base: position 36,900,410 of record CANTUS010000014.1, on the reverse strand, counting down.
CTCATATGGCCTGTCAAAGGAAATGCTAAAGAAATCCAATACTATCATCTGTGCTTATGATGACTCAAAGCACAATGTAATTGGGGTCTTTGAAGTAGAAGTTACTGCCGGAGGGGTAACAAGTTCACTATGATTGATATTCCAGTCCCCTACTCTTTGTTGCTTGGTCAACCTTAGCTCCATGCCTTAGGAGTGGTATCCTTCACCCTCCATCAGAAAGTTAAATTCATCCACGATAATAGGTTGGTAATGATTAAGGCTGACACGGCCTCTGTAGTGGCTTTCATGGAAGCCGAATCTAAGGTAGATGAGGGATTCTGAGTTGCTGTGATTGGTAAGGCCAGATCAACCCCCATTTGGCATGACTATCTCTACCCTGCCATAGGGAAATTGATGAAACAAAGTGGGTTCAAACTTGGAAAAGGTTGTGGAATGTATGAATAGAGGATTATTGAGGCTTTGGAACCGAAGGTGTTGGTCTGCCTTGCAGGATTAGGGTACAAACCTAGGAAGACCTATTGCCATGTTCGCCCTAACTATCGTTGCATGGTGACTGTCTATAAAATCCAAGGCAAGAGGCCTTACATGGGGGAACCTGAGCCTGTTGAGCATAATTGGAAGATGTGGCCCGGCTTTGAGATCTTCAAGGATGTTTATGACTTTGAAGCCGGCTGTATGGTTATATCTGAAAATCTTGCGAGCTTGAACTCATGGCTGTACCTATTATCATACTCGTTGCACCTGTAAAGGTCATCAGTGACAAAGTTAAGGGAAAAGGGAAGATGTACCCTAAGAATGAGGCTGGGGATGTGACAAAGAGCCCATGGACCAGGATGTTAAAGACATCATGACTACTATGACTAAGGCTATAGCATTTCTGATGGAAAAAGGCTGGAAGGGTGAGAGGATCGAAAGAGAGGACCTCATAACCGATATCATGAAGAAGCTCGCCAAGGCCCTAACCAAGAAAGCTAGTATGCTGAAGGAATCTCACTCATTGCTGAACAGAAAGAAGCTCTAGAACATGACCTGGACACCATTCTGATGAAGACTACAGAAGATGCTCCACCTGCTGCGAATGTCACCATAAAAGTCCCTCCGCTTGTGGAGGATGAGAGCATGGATGATGTAATTTTTAACATTTCTGATGTATTTGATGAAAATAATGTAGCCTATAAGGCTTTCAATTCAATGAATGACTCTCGTTTTGCTTACTTGTTTGATGTTTTACCTGATGGATCCATGCATTCACATAACCATACACATAATGTTTTTAGAAATCTCAATACTTCTTTACACGAAATAAATATAAGTACTGATGAAAACCCCAAAATGGTAACCATTTCCAACAACTTAACTTCCGAGGAAAAAAGTGTGATAATGAAAGTGCTTAAAAGACATGTTAATACTTTTGCCCGGTCATACGAAGACATGCCGAGGGTAGACCATCTCATTATCGAGCATAGAATCCCAACTGATCCTAAATTCAGATGTGTCAAATAGAAGCTCCATCGACTAAGGCCAGAAATGGTAGAACAAGTTAAGGCAAAAGTATCAAAGCTAATCGAAGCCCGGTTTGTTGAGGTGGTTGAATACCCGACATGGTTCTCCAACATCATCCCAGTTCCGAAAAAGGATGATAGGGTCTGAGTTTGTGTCAATTTTAGGGATCTCAATAAAGCTTCACATAAAGATGATTTCCCACTCCCCCACTTTGACGTCCTAATTGATAGTGCCGCCAGAGCAGCCATGTACTCATTTATGGACGGGTTCTTAGGATACAATCAGATCTTGATGGATATTATCGATAAGGTTACGACAACGTTCATTACCGAATGGGGGTTTTACTGCTACCAGGTGATGTTGTTTGGGTTAAAGAACGCCGGGGATACTTACCAACGCATTGTGACTGCTCTCTTACATGACATGATCCATAAGGAGGTAGAGGTGTATATAGACAATATGATTGTGAAGTCTACTACCCGAGAAAAGCACCCCCACTATTCTTGATAGATTCATGACTCGTATTAAGAAGTACAATCTCTGCCTGAATATGAAGAAATATGTGTTTGGGGTCAGTTCAGTTAAATTACTAGGACATAGGGTCAGATAGAAAGGAATTAAAAAGGACCCTTATAAAGCCAAAGCCATTAGGGACATGCCACCGCCGAAAACAAAAAAAAAGAAGTCTGATCATTTCTAGGTTCCTTATAGTGTACCAGTCGGTTCATCGCCTGTCTCACTACTATATGCAAACCTATCTTTAAACTGTTAAGGAAGCAATAACCAGTTGTATGGAATGATTAATGCCAAGTGGCGTTTGATAGAATCAAAGCTCACATGGTCGACCCACGCATTCTAAAACCACCCACGCCTAGGAAACCTTTGATCCTTACTAAGAAATTGTGCCATTACTTTCAATCCTATCTAGTTCAAGCTGTGGCTAAGATAGACCGATGAAGTATCTTTGTCAGTCACCCACTCTGGCCGACAAGCTCTCTTGATGGTTGTTGCTTCTTTCAGAATTTAACATTGAATATATAATAAAGAAGGTCATCAAGAGGTGGGCCATTAAGGAATTTTTGGCCAATCAAGCTCTCGAGTCCGATTATGTCGAGAACTTTGAATTTCTCGATGAACAGCTTGTTGGTAGCAAAGTCTCTGAGCGTGATTGACTATGTACTTTGACGGTGCTGTGAACAAGAGGGGAGCAAGCCTTGGAGTCATCACACTGGATAATGAAATCATTCTATTTTCCAAATGCTTGGAGTTTGTTGTCATTAATAATGGCGTCGAGTATGAAGCCTGTCCGTTTGGTTTCGAAGCTTTGTTATAAGTCGGGGCTAGAACCATATCTGTAATTAAGGATTCAACTCTCATCATTCATCAAGTCATTGGTGGCTAGGAAATAAAAGAAGAGTCTCTCTGCCCTTATGTTGAGGCTATTCAGAGATTATCCGAGAAATTCTAATCTTTTTTATACCGTCACGTACCCCGAGATAAGAACCAAATGGCTGACTCTCTTGCTACCTTAGCTTCGTTATGGGAGGGACCCCAATAATAACCTATCTGTCCCTTGGTTCTATTGTCGAGCAAACTCCCCAACCACGCTTAGTGCATCAAACAGGCCCTCGCCTTCTCCACCAAGCCATGTTGATACTCCGATATTGTCCTTTTTCTCCAACATGGACAATATCCTCTGAAATCCTCTAACTTGGATCGCACCATTCTGAGATGGCTTGTGGTCCAATTCCGGATAGTCAATAATACCAGTGATGGCTTGTTACTTTGTTGCTTAACATAGATAAAGCTCAATGGGTAATCGATCAAGTCCATGCCGGCGACTGTTGCCCTCATATGAATGGTCTCCTTTAGCCAAGAAGATACAGAGGTTAGGATATTTTTGGCTCACCTTAACGATCGATTGCATCGCCTAAGTCAAATAGTGCCACTAATGCCAGATTTATGGGGATATGCAGCACTTACCACCCACCAAGCTTCATCACTTATCTACTCCTTGGCCATTCTCGGCGTGGGGATAGACATAATTGGTGAAATTTGGTTTTCGTCAATAAATGGCCATAAATTCATTGCGGTGGTTGTAGACTATTTTTCTAAAAGGGTAGAGGCCGAATCCTACACCAACATCACTATTAAGTGTGTATTTTATAGAATTATTTTATATGTTTTAGGTTAGTTTTAGGCATGTTTAGATATATTTTTAATAGAAATCATAACATTTGCATGAAAGTTGAAGTTCTTATGATATTCATTCATTTTATATCAATTTTAGGCTCGTTTCGGGTGATTTGGAACATATGAAGAGGCCCGAGATCTTCATATACACATTTTTAAGGTCGGAATCGATTAATTAGGGTAGAACCAAATACTCCATGAATTCCTAAGAGCCCACTCCCCGAATGCATGTGGATTTCAACACTTATCAAGTTCAGTTTCAATAGTTCTTTGTACTTTAGCAATAACTTTATCATATGAAATCCGATTGATGAGATTCAAATGTCTAAAAAAACCTAAGAGATAGGGCTACAATTTTATGTCCAATAGAGGTTTCCAAATTAGGACTCTATACTAGTCAAAAATGTGTTTGAATTTATTGCTGATACGGAGTGATACGTTTGTGAGCTGTCAACTAGTTTCAATCTGATTTGAAGTCTAAAGCTTTTGGAATATTTGAGAACATGTTCTAGTCATTATATAAGTGTTTCAAGTGAAGTATATCTGGTTTGGAGTGGTGGAAAAGAAAAGGAAGTCTGCTATTTAAAAGTTGTACAATTTCATTGGGAATCCTGATTCTAATGGAACTCATATTGCTCCACTACTAAAGAGGACATATGTAGCACGAATTAGAGGGGGACTTGGAGAGTTTTTAGAGAGCTTTTGAGGTAGAACACACTCAATAACTTCATGCATATTCAATTGGGGAACAAGCTTGAAGATTAGAGGGCAATCGAGCACAAGAATCTGCCAACTTATGTGTTTCATTATTCTTTTCTTCTACTCTTTTCATTGAGACATGTTTATTTACCTTTAGATATGATGTTTGAATTTAGTTTGTCTATGAACTAAATCTTTTTAGTTAGGGTAGATGGATCTTGATTAATTATTATTCTATGAACATCTTTTCTTAGTTTATTTAATTCGGATTTTCTTCGACTTCGCGTTTTGATATATATTATGCTTAACGCTTGTTATTAGTGGCCTATTGATAGCATGTTATTAGTTTCTATTTAGATTGGTCAATCGAATAGGAATGGAACTATATATATTGAACTTGATATGGCCTTATCTCGTGGTTTTTTGATTTATCGGGTTCTTCTAAGTACTTTGCGCATTAGAGATTTGATAAGTTGACTTGGTCTAAGATAGTTTATTGATATCAATAGGTTCATTTATTTGATTTGATTAGGTAAATACTTTAAAGAAGATCACCAACCTGGGAAGAATGAATTAGATAACTACAAGATGAAATTTCATATTAGTTAATTAAGTGAAGTTGACCCATAACTATCCCATCCAATTGTTTATCTTAAACTATTTGTGTTCATTGTATCCAATAGCAATTTAGCTTAGTTTAGATATATCAACTCAATTTATTGATTAGTCTAACTAGTAGGTAACTTTAGTAGACTTGATACCTAAATATTAGTCCTCGTGGGATTGACTCATGCTTACCACGATATTACTTGATACGATAAAGTGCACTTGCTCTATTTATAGGCACACACATTAATTCATCCTATTTCTAGCCTATCAAGTTTTTGGCGCTATTGCCGGGGGCTATTTATTTATTATTGAGTCAAATAAGTTCTTATTGTTTTAGACATTTTGTAAAAAAATTTTAAATTTATTTTGCGAGGTGATTTCTATGAACAGATTTCTATGGTGCTATAATCAAAGAAGTAATGATGAGGATAACCGTTCAATAGAAGATATTGTCAGCTTATTCAACCCAAATTGGAATGATGAATATGAAATCTCGTGGGATTAACATCATTCGGCAAATTTTTAAAATTCACAACAAAAGGATGAGCAAAAGTCAATTCTAGAACTAATTATAGAGCAGAGAATAGAATCTCTTCATTCAAGGCTTGACGATATAGATGTGGGCTATAAAAATATAGAAGAAGGCTACGAGAATATGTCTACACAACTTGGTCTTATAGTTGACATGGTTGCAAACATGAGAACTATAGAGGCTTTGCCATATGCTGAAAAAGAAACATCTATGCCAATCACATCTTATCCGGATGAAATCCTAGAGGAAGATTTAAAGCCAATTTTGGTAGAGAATAACGAAGATACAAATGACTACAATGATTTGGCAAATACAAGTCTAGTGGGATGTTCATTTTCCCACTTCGATAAACCTGTCAAGCATGAAATTCATGTCTTAAATATTATGGAAGTGAAGTTCGATGAACCTCTAATTCAATTATTTTAAGGTTTATATGATCTACCAAGAGAGCCAAGAAGGGAGAAATCGAGAACTTTTCATAATTCATACAAAGTTGAAGCATGAAGATATTCAGCTTGGCATCAATCAAATTCATCATAGTGCATTCATCGAATATTTATTAAAGAATTTAGGTTCACCATAAGGCTTCAAGCTTATACTTGAGAGGGAAGTATAAAAGTCAAGCTAATAGACTTAAATTTAAGCGCTTGTTGGGAGGCAACCCAATTTTTTTTAATTTAATTTTGTTTTGTTTATTTTAGCTTTAGATTTTATTTTCATATTTGATTATGTGTGGTTTTAATAATTTTTATTATTTGTAGTAAACTAAAGTGTGAGGAGAAGCGATCGAGTTGAGATTGCCAGATTGATTTAATTCTTGACATCAGTTACACTTTTTTGAATTCTAACTAATTTAATCGTCGGATCGAGATGAACTTTTAACTAAAGCTTCCTGACATCATGAATTACATTCTGAACGGTGGAGATGGAATGATAATCATAAAATCAATTTCAAATTCAATTAGCTGTGGGTTGTGCAATTAGATCAAACAAATGGGGGAGCTTTCTTTTCCTTTCTCTTTATTTTTTTCATTTCATGTAATTTTTGAATTTAATGCATCTTAAAGTGTGAGGAAGGGAAAACCCTTAGTTTTCTAAGGCTTTATTAGTTAGAATTGCATAGTGATTGAGGATGAATTTTTTTTTAAGATTTTGCATGCACACTTAATCTTTTGCACTTGTGCCGAATCTACTATTGTATGCTTTGATTGTGAGTCTTCGACAATCCACCTTGTGTACTGTTTGAATGCCCTACTAAATATGGACCTTGAAAAGTTGTGTAAATTGGATTTCTTTTAGTTTATAGTAATGTTTCAGAATGCAACTCGATGACTTAAAAAAATTAGTTTAGTTGATTTTGTAAGACCTCGTAATATGTTTAAGTTTTTGAAATTTTAACTTTTACATTAAAATTATAGCTTATATCATAACATAAGGCCCCTATTTTGGTAAGGATTTGAGTCTATTTCTTTTCATGACAATCCATTTGCTTTGAATTTCTTGTTGAGTGTGCAACTTTATTGTTTCTAGCTAGAACTTGCCCTGGAAGATGTATGTGATACGTGTTATTATGTGATAGTTCTTGTCAAGATCACACATTGAATGCTATACTAAATGATTAAGGCATTAGGTTTTACCATCTCTTAGCCGAAAAGCAAACCCTTTTTCAAAAAATTTCCCTCAGATAAACCAATTTTAGCCTTAAGCTTTTTCTTTCTTTCACACATTATAAACCAATTGACCTTTCACTTTGATTCCCAAAAAACCTCAGAGTTCTCCAATAGAGGTTCCCATCATTCAAGAAAGGTAAAAAAAATATCAACAAAGAAGACCTTTTGCATAAAGAACAACAACGAAGATATTCATTGGAAACAACAAAACTCAAAAGACAACATCAGTACAACCTTTGTAAGCCTTTTGTTTATTTCTTTTAAAAAAGAGAAAAAGAAAAAAATTATTTAAAAAAAATACAGAAAAAATGTATGAGAAACATAGTAATTTTTGTATATATTTTATTGTATCATAATAAATAGAGAAGCATAAATAAATAATTTTCATAAGGTTGTTGCACTTAAATGACAAGTTTCTGCATACAAGGAATTTCAATGTTTCCTCTACTCAACAAAGGCAATTTGTTCTATATCAAGGTTTTCGCTCACATCTAGGAAAGGTTGCATGGACGTCATCAACATAATCTCTTTTTGGAAACTCTTTACACATAAAATTCCCCTTTTCATACCCTATCCTAATCCCCACATTACAACCCATTTCAAAGACCTTAAGATAGTATAGTATTCAAAAACGAGTGGTGGAGATTAGACCGAAGGGCAAGCATATGGTTTAGAGACAGTAAAGTATGTCGTATGAGGGATTTCTTTAAAACTCACCCTAAACACCGAGAGTGAGTGCATCCTTTGGTGAGGCATTTTGATTTATATGCTATTTTATTGAAGTAAGAGGTCTAATTTCCTTTTCTTTTCATGTTACATGTGGAAATACAAAATTTCTTAGCTAAGGTTTTCCTTGTAATGGTGTTAATATCTGAACTTGTACTAAACTATTAGACTATTCTAAGTTATATTTTATTTTCTTAGGTTTCTATGAAGTAGATGCTTTCTTCTTTATCTACGGTAGTTTGCTTGAGGACAAGCAAACTTCAAAGTGTGAGGATGTTGTTAAGTGTGTATTTTATAGAATTATTTTATATGTTTTAGGTTAGTTTTAGGCATGTTTAGATATATTTTTAATAGAAAACATAATATTTACATGAAAGTTGAAGTTCTTATGATATTTGTTAATTTTATATCGATTTCAGGCTCATTTCGGGTGATTTGGAATATATGAAGAGGCTCAAGATATTCATATACACATTTTAAAGGTCAGAATCAATGAATTGGAGTAGAACCAAATGCTCCCCGAATTCCTAAGAGCCCACTCCCCGAATGCATGTGGATTTCAACACTTATCGAGTTCAGTTTGGATAGTCCTTTATATTTTAGCAATAACTTTATCATATGTTATCGGATTGATACGATTCAAATGTATAAGGAAACCTAAGAGATAGGGCTACAATTTTATGTCTAATAAGGGTTTCCCAATTTGGACTCTATCCTAGTCAAAATTGGGTTCAAAGAGGTTGCTGATGCGGAGTTATATGTTTGTGCGCGGTCAATTAGTTTCAATCCGATTCAAAGTCTAAAGCTTCCAAAATATTTGAGCACATGTTCTAGTCATTATATAAGTGTTTCAAGTGAAATATATCTAGTTTTGAGTGGTGTAAAAGCAATGGAAGTATGTTATTTACAAGTTGTATAGTTTCATTAGGATTCATGATTCTAATGGAACCCATATTGCTCCACTACTAAAAAAGACATATGCAGCACGAATTAGAGGGGGATTTGGAGAGTTTTTAGAGAGCTTTGGAGGCATAAAACACTCAATAATTTCGTGCATATTCAATTAGGGAATGAGCTTGAAGAATCAAGAGCAATCGAGCACAAGAAGTTTTTGGGTTTCGTTGTTCTTCTCTTCTATCTTTTCATTGAGACATGTTTAATTTACCTTTAGACATGATGTTTGCATTTAGTTTGTCTACGAACTAAATCTTTTTAATTAGGGTAGATGGATCTTGATTAATTATTATTGTATGAACATCTTTTCATAGTTTATTTAATTCGGATTTTCTTCCACTTCGGGTTTTGATATATATTAGGCTTAACGCTTGTTATTGGTGGCCCTATTGATAGCATGTTCTTAGTTTCTATTTAGATTGGTCGATCAAATATGAATGGAACTATATATATTGAACTTGATATGCCCTTATTTCATGGTATACCGATTTATCGGGTTCTTCTAAGTACTTTACGCATTAGAGATTTGATAAGTTAACATGGTCTAAGTTAGTTTATTAATATCTTTAATAGGTTTATTTATTTGATTTGATAAGGTAAATACTTTTGAGAAGATCACCAACCCTAGGAAGAACGAATTAGATACCTAGAAGATGGAATTTAATATTAGTTAATTAAGTGAAGTTGACCCCTAACTATCTCATCCAATTATTTATCTTAAATTATTTGTGTTCATTGTATCCAATAGCAATTTAGCTTAGTTTAGATATATCAACTCAACTTATTAATTCGTCTAACCAGTAGGTAACTTTAGTAGACTTAGTACCTAAATATTAGCCCTCGTGGGATCGACTCATGCTTATCACGATATTACATGATACGATAGAGTGCACTTGCTCTATTCATAGGCACACACATTAATTCATTATATTTCCATCCTATGAGTCACCGCCAAGAAGATGGCCAAATTGATAGAGAAACATATATTCGGTTGATATGGACTACCGCATCATATAGTCTCAGATAATAGGGTACAGTTCCAAGGGGCAACTACTAAACTGATTAAAAAATACGAAATCAAACACCATAGATCTTATCCATATAGACCACAAGCCAATGGCGCTATTGAAGCCGCGAATAAATCAGTAAAGAATATTCTCTTCAAAATGATGGCCGGCTATAGGGATAGGGCTGACAAGTTACCTTTCGCCATCTGGGGATACCGCATAAGTGTCCGAACCTCGACCAGTTAAACTCCGTTCTCCTAAGTCTATGGAATGGAGGCGGTTCTACCAATCAAAACTCAAGTAAGTTCGCTAAGGGTTGCATTAGAACCCAAGCTAGAGGAATCTGAGTTGACTAGGGCGAGATTTGAACATTTGAACATGATGGACGAATAGAGGCTCAAGGCCCTAGATAATCTCCAAATGTACCAACAACGTATGGCTCAAGCTTACAACAGTAGGGTGAGGCACCAAAAGTTCCCATTGAAGGCCAGAGACTTGGTCCTTAAGCAGTTGAAACCTTCCACCACTGATGCAAGGGGGAAGTTCAGGCCCAATTAGGAAGGACCATCCGTAATCAAAAGAATGCTCAGTAAAGGTGCAATCAAGCTCATGGACATGGATGGGAACAAGTTTGTGAATCCCATGAATCAAGACAGGCTTAAGCGTTACCATATCCAAAGAAAAAGAAATAAATCAAAAAAGTGGCACTAAAAAATATATGTAATAAATCACCTGCCTTTCGGTCCTCTACCGATCAAGCAAAAATTAGGGTGACACCCGACGGTTGGTATTTTGCAAACCAACCGAGAAAATTTTAGGGTATTGTTTGTAATAACCCGCTAGACTAAAAACCCAAAAAGGGCGGTTTAGGCAAAAGTTAGGGCAGTAAGGAAAGACAAAGTGCCTATTAAAAAACCGGTATAGGCTAGTTGGCGCCAGAAGTTAAGTTAAGGGAAATGGTTACCAACATCATATGTTTTAATTTACTTCATCTAATAAAAGTATCTTTTTGCTGAATCCTAAATGCTTATGTTTATGTGAATGCGTGCATCCAAACGGCCAAACACATCTCAAGTAAACAAAATGCAGGGATCACGTTGTTCCAATAAGTGCACAATAGAAAGAAAATAAAGAAAAAAAAGAAAGAAAGTAATATAGTAAAAGACACATAGTTCTAATAAACTGATAAGAGCAAGGTCTATGCAAAACTCAAAAATAAGTCTGCTGGATTGAAAACTCGAAAAGGGCGATCCAGGTAAAAATAAAGATAGAAAAATAAAAATAAGTTCGATAGGTCTGTCACCGTGACTGGCCTATGCAAAAGATAGAACTAATAAAAACTGATAAGTGCGAGTCTCACACCAAAATCCCTGCATCATCATCATAGGACCTCACAATCCTCCACAAAGTGGTCATATGAAAAGGCTCAAAACCCTGCTTAGCACACTCCCCTCTAAGCGAGCCCACGACCGCTCAGCTTGAGTGGACAGGCGTCTGGTCTCATCAAGCCATCCCCTGTAGTGTTCATTAGTATCGGTAGTCTCCAAGCGATGTATTCCAAAACCTCATAAATGGCTTCCCTCTCCCACTTCTCCCAAATATGGGTCACCCAGCCAATATTGAAGAAACCGTTATATTTTTTTAGACAGATTGGGCAGAACTCCTTATCGTTGTCCGTACTAATGCCAGAGATGGGACGGGCAACAGAAAGTAAATCTCTCTAGGCCCAACAGCAGAATAAAGGATCTCCAAGTGTCCACAACCACATCTCCAATCTTCCACCATGGACTAACCTATTGTATTTATGAGTCATCATACCCTCTTATAATCAATACCCAGCTATCAGCCATCAATCGGTTAAAATCTGCCTGCACAAGCCCTCTCTCTCTAAGGTGGACAGGCAGATACTTCTTTGGGTTCCCTCGCAGTTCTTATTAACAGCAGAATAAAGGATCTCCAAGTGTCCACAACCACATCTCCAATCTTCCACCATGGACTAACCTATTGTATTTATGAGTCATCATACCCTCTTATAATCAATACCCAGCTATCAGCCATCAATCGGTTGAAATCTGCCTGCACAAGCCCTCTCTCTCTAAGGTGGACAGGCAGATACTTCTTTGGGTTCCCTCGCAGTTCTTATTTTTTCTTGAGCTTCTCTATTAGCCACACCCGCAAACCAATTCCAGGTAAGAATGAGAAAAGATGAATGACTTGAGTCTATAGAGAAGGTAACTGTAATAGTGAGAAGTGGTCACCAACAAGAGTCAGGTCAGCAAAAGCGGCATCTATGTTTAGCAAGGTCTTGGGTAGCCCCACGGCTATAGGGGAGGCCTCCGCTGACATGTGCTTGATGAGAGAAACCAACCTAAATGGTGCAATAGGTCCCACACCGCACATAAACTCAAACATGAGAATTAATGCAACCATAAAAGGCCAAGCAAGGTGAGACCTAGGGGCCTCCTACATAAATCCAATACCACGCTAAGCTGAAATCTGGGCTGGTCAGGTAGTCGGGAAAGAAAGGGATCCACTGAGTCTAAATTCCACAGTCCTTTTGGCATGCCACCTGTACTAAATAGGAGCTCCAAAATCACTAGGGGAACATGTTTGGGGCACGGAATCCCCAATATGGCATGAAACTCCTCGTACAAGGGGCACAACTCAAAAGAAGAGAAACGGAACACATGGTCCATTTGGTCCTAAAAGGTCAATGTCGCAAGCAAGAATTTTGTACTAATTGGCCATTGGGTTATATATTGAAATCCCTAAAGCCTGAATTTATACAACTTCTGCCAAGTAGCATTCCCTCAGGGTTTTCAGAAAGCTCCTTTGTTGCAGGTTGTGATTCTCCATGATTCAAATCAACAAAAATGGCAAAAATCTATGATTCTGCAAGTCAAGTTGTCGGTGATATGGATGAAGCCATCGGTAGTTTGAGTGAAATCGATGGTAGTTTTAAGGTGAAGTCACTAGTGGTATGAGTTTTGGGCGATGTTGTCTATATTAGTTATCAAATCAAAATTTTCATATGGATGGCGATATGAGCGATACCGCCGGTGGTATGACGGTGTTTCCTATGAATTTTAAACCTATTTTGATCAATTCCAACCCGTTTCAGCCTGTAAAAACCCTATAATCTGCCCACATGCAATTCAAACCAAACATCCATCTCATTCTAAAACCAAAAGCCCGAAGATGCAAATGTACCAAACACCCTATCCTAAATAAGTCAAACCCATAATCCAATCAAGTTAACTAATCCAAACCATAATGTATTAAGGGTACAACCATATATCCCGAAAGAAAATTAAACAAGTAAATAAATCTAAGGTTGCCCGCTGCCATCGATCGGGAGGGATGTGAACTCCATGTCCTCCGTGAAGTACTGGTTCACGTCCTCCTCTTCAACCCTTCCCTTGGTCAACGGAACACTCTATGAATCATCGGGCTCATTGGCAAGGCGCCATTAGGCTGCCATATTCACTCCCTCATGACTTAACTCAAGTGGAGGCATATGGCCCAAATTGTACTTGCTCCACCTCTCATGCAAAGTGGCATCCAACTGTTGCTCCAATTCACCTAGTCAGCGTCGAAGGTCTTGATTTGCAGCCACTTCCTCTTGGTATCTTGCCTGGGCTTTAGCATCCAAGAGCGACAACACCATAAATTCGTACAAAAAAATAACAATCCACATCATTCATAACATTCATGCATGCATTATTTAAGTTAAAACATCATCATTCAAATAGGGTTATACCTTATTAAGGTCTGAGAGATAAGAGTGTCCCTAAGAGCAAAGGAATGGCACGCCAATCGCTCTGCCTCCCCATGAGGAACCTAAAAGATCCAAAGGCAATCAAAGAAGAATGGGAAAAGCCACAAGAATAGGAGATAAGTTTTAAACTTTATTGGACTTACGTAGGTAGTGTTCCACGGCATGAAATCCATGGAAGGACAGCTCGGAGTTATGTCTCTCACCCGAAAGTTGCCTCTCGATCCCAAAAGTAAAAAAAATTCTCCAAGGCGGTCTAGAGATGCCCTCCACTATACCTACATCCTCAGGTCTACCTCGACCACGCACTCCACTCGACTCTGGCCGGTTCCTCTTCCTAGCATATGCCTGAAAAACGCAATTGGTAGGAAATGCAAATATAAGTATAACCCTGGATCAAATAAAGAAGTCTAAAAGAAGCATGATATTACCTCAGAAGAATAGTACCCCTCCTAAACCATCAGCACCTCCTCGTCGGCTCCACCGCCCATGCGCCTATCACCACCATCATCGTCACCATTATTGTCATCGTCGTCTTCCTCGTCATCATCATCCTCACCTCCGACCTGGACCTATGTCTCTTTTTTCTTCTTATTATAAAAGGAGATTGTGTTGTCAGAATGGATACAGGGGCAAAGGGGGAGCAAGCACGACATATGGCCATTATAAGGGCTAGGGACACTCTTCATCACGTGGCCATTACCCTCTAGAAAGTTAGCCTTATTAGTCTCATCTGTAATAGTTAATTAAGGCTACCATAACCCTATAGGAGGAGTTGGGGGCACAAGACTAGCAGTAGGCACGAGATTTGTCCAACCATGCCCTCTCTCCTCTAAGTACCACTCCAAAGACAAGGGGCACTCAATGATAAATCTACGATCATCCACCTCCTTCCATACCTTGAGGATATCGGCTCGGTTGGACACCTTCTTGAAAGGGTCCCTGATAACCTGTCCAATCAATCGAAATAACTAATGTATGTACAAACGTAAGTTAATAAGGCTTATGTTGACTAATGCTTCTGTTCAATGTTAGATAGGAATAAAAGTTAAAGTCTCTTACCGAGCTTGACTTCAAGCACCGTAATGCCTCTCTATAACCGGTTCTCCACTGACAGAATCCCCTAACAGTCCCACACTAGTGAGCAAGAAAATATGAATCACTCCGTACCTCAGTTAGGAAAGCCACTGTAGGAAGAATCTCCTACTCAAAGGCCCAAGCTTGCACAGTCAAAAAGCCAATCAGTCCAAGTCGACAAAAGAAAAGATAAAGCTCAAAAGAGAAAAACATGGAAAACAACAAAAATGGAAATAACAGAATACTCTATAAATGCCATACCTAAAGGAGCAAATGACTCAGCCTGAGAACCTTCTCCTTTTTCCTAGCTCCTACATCCAACCCGTTATATATCTGGGCAAGGATAGCCCTTGGCCAGTTCTTTTCCTTAATCTTCTTCACATCCTTAAGCAGAGAGATTAACCCGTAATTTATCTTGCTGCTCAAAACAGGGAAGAACAGCATAATCAATAGCGAGATGACAAAAGAGTGAACACATTCATCCCTCTATGCCTTGGGAACCACCTTCTTCTTCTTCCAATACTTGTACAACTCTCTATAGGACAGTCGCCCCACCTTGGGCTTCGAACTGAACAACTTTGTCACTCTCTTTACCACGATCCCCTTAATGTGATATTTCTCCATGAAAACATCAAAGTGGATGACATTTTTGGTCCAGGGGAGTCCAGTCATCACCACAACATCGGAAGGAGCGATAGTAACCTTACCGATAGGGAGGTGAAAAGTGTGGGTGGTCTCCGAACACCTCTCGATCAGCATTGTCAGTGTTGAGTGGGAGAGCTTCGGCATCTTCATGGGTAGGATCCAAGCTAAGTCCCAAAAGCTGGTAATATTAATAGCTGCATAGAGCTCGGGATTGTACTTATCAATGCGCCTTCACAACTTGCCAATCAGCCCCATCCCTCTAGTGTAGGTGATGGAATGAGGCTGCAAAAAATTGCACAAATCGGAAAATAGATCAAATAAGCTAACTACAATGCATTAATAATGAAATTAGAACATGCTGGAACTGTACTAGTATCGTTGCTGAAGCAGTAATTTTGCTGGCAACATCATTCGTATCGCTGACGATATGAATGATGACACTGGCGACATCATTCATATTACCGACGATATGAATGATGCTACTGACGATAGTACTGATATCACCAGTACTATGGCAAGTCTCTCAGGCCCTTTGAAGGGCCTGAGATTACTGGCGATATCATAATGTCGCCGTCATCCTGTACGGGTAGAATCGCACATACCCAAAATCAAGCCAAAATTAACCAAAATGCAATAAACCAAGTCCACGGCATAAAATCAAGCAAAATTGACCCTATAGCATGCATTCTTTAACCTTTTGCCTATATAATCCTCAATGTTGTCCATTATCATAACAAAAAGTTGAGGCCAAAATATAAAAAATTGAAACAGAGAAATTTATTTTTGCAGGATTATCTGGGTTTGAGAAAGGTGTTCCTCCTTCTTTAGGGTCAAATTATCGCTGGGGGTCGCAATACCATACTGAAACATGATTTTGGAGTCCTTTATGCCATAACCAACTTAAACCAGGCAGAGTTTCAACCCTGGAATAGAGGAATCGGGCAGCTCGCTCACAGCCTTAACAGCCGGTTTGCGTTTGGGAAGTTTCTTCAACATAGTGAATCAAAGAAAATGAAAACAGATGAACTTTGGTGAGGGAGAATGGTGTTTCGGCTACTACCGTTTGAAATAAGAGAGAAAGAGAGTTTTAATCTGTATTAAACATCTGTGTGGAAATTGAGGCATTTAATTAAATTCAAAACTGATACCCTATACCCCCGACGTTATCATCCAAGTTGCCGGCGGCATCACCCAAACTGCCGGCGGTTTCACTATCACCAAGGGCCATTTTTTAACTTTCTTGACTAGTCAAAGATGCCACGTCACACCCTATACCACCGATGCTTCAGGTAAGCTGGTGGAGGCATCAAAACATTCTGAGTAATTTTAAAAGGCTTTTCGCGCCTCTGTCCAACAATTCGACAAATACTCGACAGCCCAGAACTCCTAAAACTCTTACATCCATTTTTTTACATTTTTACTATTGATCGAAGGGGAAAAAATATCTTTGTTTCACAAAATTTATCAATCAGTAAAAACGCCAATCGAAAATTTAACTAATCCTATTTCACCCAATGCCCGTTGCAGGTTTAGCCTCTTAAAACCACAAGGGGAAACTAAGATATCGAACAGTGGTACTGACAGAGCCAACATCTTCTAATCCTTTGGGTCCTAACCCACCAAGATATCGATCGGAGGTAGTAATGGAGCCAACATCTTGTCATCCTTTGGGTCCTAACCCACCAAGATATCGGATGAAGGTACTAACTAAGCCACCATCTTCTCATCCTTTGGGTCCTAGCCCACCAAGATATCGAATGGAGGGACTGACGGAGCCAACATATTATCCTCCTTTAGGTCCTAAACCACCAAGATATCGCACAAAGGTACTAACGGAGCCAACATCTTATCATCCTTTGGGTCCTAACCCGCCAAAACATGAGACGGAGGTACTGACGGAGCCAGCATCTTGTCATCCTTTGGGTCCTAACCCACCAAAATATCAAATGGAGGTACTGATAAGGCCATCATCTTGTCATCCTTTGGGGCCAACCCACCAAATATTGAATGAAGTAATCAAACGAAATCAGGTATAATTTCTAAACCCTTGCTCTTTTTGTGGAACCATACTGACCTGTGTTAACTATGGTCCCCCGAGGGGCAGCCTGTGAGCATGGAATTTTGCAGTCCCTCTCACGAGATGATAGTGATGTATATTCGTATTTTAATCCTCATTAAAAATTCTTTTCAAAATTTCACTTTCAAAAAAATTCAGTTCAGCGTGTCTGACTACGCGTCTGGTAGAAGCTTGAATCGATGATTTACACCCAACAATAAATTTAGTCCTAAATATCCTAAATATCTCAAATATTTCAAAAAAAATCCCGCTTGTAACCTTTTTAGGGTGAATTTGACCCTTAATCCACTTTTTAGGCTAAGCCATACCCACTTTTCAAACCTGTTCAAGGTTGTGAAACCGCCATCGGCTTCATGATACCACTAGCGGTATCACTCATGCTACCAGTAGTCTGACTTTGTGCAGGCAACCAGCTTTTTACCATGCCTTGGCTCGATACCCATTGGGCAATAGGAAAAAGGTCAGCTCTTCCCCTTTTTGTCTATAAAAAGACCATTATTAGATGAAATCATGGTTGGCAACTAAAAAATTAGACTTAGAGAAAAAAATTTAGTGAGATAGAGTGATTTTAGTCAGATAAAGTGAAGAAAAGGTAAGAAAAGATTGGTTTTTCTTTGTTTATTCTCTTAGAATTTAACTTAAAATCAATAGAACTTACGTTTAAAATCAATCTAATAGAATTTTGAGACTTAAATCTTTACTTCACTACCGAAATTGTCATTTTGAGCTTCCCAGAGGTGTCATTGGATCATGAAGAGGTGGATTCACGGCCCTGAGGTAAAATCCTGAGTCTCATAAGCTCTTTGGCCTTTATTCTTGTTGTTTGTTGTGATTATTTGGTGTATTGTGCTTAGTTTTGGGTTTTCGTTTGTTATTCGACAGTTAACTACTGCTACTGCAAGAAACTAAAACTGCCGGTGACATACAAAGCCACCAGCGGTATCATTCGTATCGCCAGTGACATTAATAATATCGCTAGTGGCCTTGCTTGTCCCCAATGGCTTTATTTTCTTGTGGGACCCTTTCTTTATGGTACCCAGAATGTCAGTTTGTGAGCCTACATAAGTGAAGCCATCAGTGACGTAAGTGATATTGCCAACAGCCTCACTCATACCGCCGGTGACGTGACATTCTAGACAGCAGATTTATTTCATTTTATTCTGACCTAGTTTAATTTCTGAAGCAAGGATTAACAGTACAATGACGAGTAACTCATATTGTCCTAAAAACAGCCCCCACCCCATAACATGTGGCATTTTCACTAATAATCCAGTTAAAACAAGAATCGAGTCTAAATATAAAAATAGGATTTTCCGCATAAAGCCGTTCAAGAGTCATTTGTAGCCATCCAACCAGGCTTCATGAATCATGTAATAATCACGCTAACAATCTAACTTGAGTCTTGTTTGGTTCACTAATTATGCATGTTATATGTGATATATCCTGTATATGTGTTGTATTTGTGCTAGCCTTTTAGTGCAGGTAGATTTAGGATAGATCCTTGTTAGGCCTCCGGGTATTTTATTTTCCGTTTTAGACAAATTTATAGGATTTGAAAGCCAAGTAATTGTTCTTTTAATTTCCATATTTTATTTGGGATGATTGTAATAATTTATTTATTTACCGCTTTTGAATGCTTGCTAAAACGCGCGAACATAACACATAAATCAAAATTACTAAATAGGGAGGATTAAAACCAAATAAGAAAGATTGATACTTTTAATTTGGCTAATGTAGAATAGATAGCATCATCTGAGCTCGGAATCTCTATTTAATGTATGGTCTACCACCTAGTGGGGAACTAGTACTTAAATTTCCCAATTGAGCTGAATTGAGTGGCAACTCTATCATAAATATGGGATTTCAATCTCGTATCTTTTGAGCATCAAAATATGCAAACCTATTTTCTACATCACTCCATACATATATTTTTTGGGATAAGTCCTCCAGCCCGCTTCACAGCTGTCTGAAATGTTGTCCGCTCACAGCACTCAAACTCTTCCTAGTTCAAGCTAAGTCTCACATCTCAATACTTATCCCCAAGCATGAGATTTTACAACAATTATCTTAACAAAGATTGTTTTTTGAGTTCTTCAAGTTATTAACTTGACTTGAGAATTCTTACAAATAGATTTTAAGGGTTTAGTTCTTGGAGGGTTTTTTATTAGTTATATAAGAGCAGATTTCACAATGTAGTAGCTTTCTCAAAATCAACCAACATCTTCTCAAGTGGTGAAGCCTCCCTTTTATAGGCTTGGATCACAAATGCAGCCTTTGAGTAGATTTGAATCTTCACCGTTAATTAGATATGTGTTGGCGCCTTCGGAGCCTTTGATCTTTCCGTTAGACCCAATAAATGTCATGTTTGAGTTTATTGGTATTGGTGAACCAAAGATGTCAGACGTCGTTTATTTGGCTTTTTGCGCTCTGCAAACTTCAATGCGAAGTTTGTCTATTTGTGAGCTCTACGCGCCTTGCTATTGGTCTAGGTTAAAAAGGTAGTTGGCTTTTTCTCTCTCTGTGTCAGTCCTTTTTGTCCTTCGCTAAACTTGTGCAAGCTGTAGCTTTTTACTTTATCCAAGGCAAAAGGGCGAGTTTGACTTCAAACCAATTTGGAGGGAAACTTAATATTTGAATATTCCCTTTTGTCTTATGAATTGTGTCTTCCGGCCGACTTTAGGTCTTAGCTTTGCTGGACTCTCTTCCAGATGTAATCTCTTCCGAATGCTATTTTCTTGGACTTAGGAGTTTGTCTTCTCTTGAACATTTATCCGGATGCGGTCTTTTTGGACTTAGGAGTTTGTTTTCTTCCAAACCTTATACGAATGATTGAGTTGGTTTTCTTCCGGACCATTGTTTTCTAATACATACCTATTCATTCATTAATTTAGGGTGCCACGGGTGATTACGGGTATAGTAATGACAACACGTTGGTAAGCTATGTAGTCGGAAAGAATCCATTGCTCCGATATATTTAAGAGTTGTATCGAGCCACTTGTTAAAGTGATTATTGCTATAAACCTCTGATCAGAGTATGTGTTTGATAGAAATAGTTTCTAGTCAAACACATTATGGTAAACGCAATATACTTTGGTAACAAGTAAATAATTGGGATACATTGGAGCAACCTCGCTATTAGTTGGTTAAAACTTTAACCCAATAAACCAGATGGTATGAATATTAAAGAATGGAAGGAGTTCATCGCATTGGATAACTATTGCATTATCTAGGATTAATTCATAAGCACAAATGACGTTCCGAGTAATGGGGGATGGTGGACCCTTGCTAGAGGCGTACTACAGTCATTTAAGGTCATCGAGCTCTAATTATGGTCTAAAACCTTGAACCAATAAGTTCTCATTAAACAAGGGTTGGTTAAGCCTTAACAGCTCAATACTTCAGGATCATATAAGGTCACACACATTGGACCTGCATCGGATTGAGTAAAGAATTAATAGACTTAGTCTATTACGAGAATATTATTATATAATGGTTAGATCATTATCTGGTTGGACCAGAGATTTTATTTTGACCGGTAACTAATTGGATTAGGGTCATAAATAAATAATTATTGATAAAGGACCAAAAGAAAATTTTATCGAACGTGTTGGACCTAGTGTAAAAAAGTCTGCAGAAAAACATTGGATATTTTTCGGGACTACGCAAAAGAATGGGCAGCGGGCCTCGCGACACCCTGAAAGCCCGCAACGCGGGCTCGCAAGTACCGCTGGCGGCAATCGTGAAGGCCCGCGAGCTGGGCTTGCAAGCGCTACCTAAGCAGCACTAGGGAATCCCAATGCGGGCTACACCGCAAGTTGGGCTTGGGATAAAGCCCGCAAGCCTAACTTGTGGAGTGCAAAGCGTGAGGCACACGCTGTGCGCACTTGGGGAAACCCGCGGATACAGTAGGATCTGCGGGCTAAACCCGCGTGTGGGATAAGGTGAAAACCCTATCCCACATCGTTAAATGGGGAGGCAATTTTTCTCCCCCTAGCCTATAAATAGGCTCCTCTGCCCCCTTAGTTCAATGCACCAGTTCTTTCTTTGAGCTCTGACTTGAGATTCTAACTCATTTTCTCGAGTCGAATTAGAAGAACTATTTAGGGATTCCAAATTTATTTAGGGAACTCTTTAGTTAATATTTTTGGCTTGGTTTTTGGAGTGGCCTAGCAGCTACTCAAAACTCTGCGGTTCTTACTCGAGGGGGGTTTTGGTTGGTGAGGTTCATGCGGATACTCATAGAGGCTATCCTATACTTGGAGGCTTGTGCAAGAAGGTTCTGCTAAAGCACGTTTCAGCTCTTAAGTTTCTCTTTTAATTATTAGGTCTTTTTCTTTAAGCATTTTTAGCAATGTTTTAAAAAGCGTTAGGCGCTAGTCGGGCGATCAGGGCTTCCAACGCCGAGATGGGGCCTAGGCGGTGCCTAGGCGTATATGTGATTTTTTTTATTTTTAATATTTATTAATAGATAAAAGTATAAATTCAACTAAAAAATAAATTATAATGTAATAATATATACAAAAACATAGTTTAGCATATGACAACATAAGTCTTAATCGATTCTTACATTAGAACACATCAACACTAAAATCAATTCCTTAAAAACACATATCCTCACAAATTTTTTGTGGTTTATAGCATACTATTTTTCGATTTGAGATTCAAAATGAGAATTATACTGCAAGATTATTTGGAACTATAATTATTGTAAGCATTGGTATCTTAAAAATTGCGGAAAAAATCACATTAGGAGGTGCCTAAGCGGAAAAAGTCGGACTAGGCGGTGCCTATGCGGCAATATATCGGTCCAACGCCTGATAGCGCCCGCGGAATGAAAAGTCGGGCGGCGAGCCTCAAAATAGCGCCTAGGCGGAGCTAGGCGGGGATTCTCAAAACAGTGGTTTTTAGACTTAATAATTATGCTTAGGTTATTATATGCATGCTTAGTTAATTTTATGCTACGTTATAACTTAGAGTTATAATATGTTTAGTATAAAATATTTTGCTAGGATATAACTTAGAGTTATGGTATGCTTAGCATATGTATGATAACCTAGTTAGAGAATTAATTTAGTTAATTCTTTTATTAATTATATGCAACTAGTAGGAGTTCCTAAGGACAAGGGACAAAATTTTGCAATTCCATCATACCGGTTATGTATGTTCAAAGTGACTGTCGGTTCCCAACAATATTAACAGTGATTTCAATTAGTATCATCATAATTATAATTTTTATTTGTTAATGGTGTTTAATGAATCTTGGTATTCATAGATATCGTCTTCCTAAATCCTAAATGAGAGTAATGTGTTGCTTTTAGTAGAATAGAATGAAACTACATGTTTTGTCATTCTTACGAGTGTATTACTATCATCCATCGAAACAGAAACTAATCATAACAAATAAAACGCATTAATTATGTGTAATCCTAATTGAAATTTAGAATCAACAACGCATAAATCAGAAATCACATAATTATTTCAACATACAATTAAAAAACCTTATAACAATAAAAATTCATATCAGAAATAAGTTATGAAATGGGCTTCTTGTTTCTTCCATTACACTCAAGATGATCTAGAAATTTGTGGATGCAGTTATCTCGTTGATTCCGATCTTCAAATAATAATTTCATCTCTTTGATTTTGTCTCTATAAACTTGACCTTCTTCTTTCACTACTACTAATTTCATAGACTGCTACATTTGCTCTACATTTGCTCCAATGAAATATCCATCACTATCATTTCTTGGTATAGGATATGCCATTTTCTTTTCTTCAATAAGCCTAGCAGTTATCCCTTGATCTGCTAAGAATGTCAACAACATTATAGGCATTTCGCATAAAGTAGCATCGATCACGGAGCTCCACCCAGAGTGAGTCAAGAATCCGTCAAGTGATTCATGACTCAAGATCTTCAATTGAGGAGCCCAATTATTCTGCACTATTCCACGTCCTTTTGTTCTCTCCTTGAACCCATCAGGCAACTCAACAACCTCTATGTCAGCTAACCCTCGATGATTCCTTAAAACCCAAAAGAAGGGTAATCCGGACAAATCCAACCCATTTGCAATCTCTGTTACCTCAACTTGGCTAGGTTTTGCCTCGCTCCAACCCATTTACAATCTCTGTTACCTCAACTTGGCTAGGTTTTGCCTCGCTCCCAAATGCAACATAGACTACTCTTTTTTTCTCTTGTTGGTCTAGTCATTGCTTGATTTCCTTCCACACTTCCATTTTCTGGCCACCATACCCAGTGATTGGTAGCACACCAACCGGTAAGCAAGTTTTGGCCCACATCTTTTGTAGTTCATTCAACCACTCCAGTTCAAAATCAAAACTACTCCTCACAGCCACCATTTCACAACCTTAATTTGAAAATCTCGTTTATACGAAATATATCTAAAACATCTGATGGATCTATGGTGATCATAGCAGAATCAAATATCTTATTGACTTCAAACAACTTATATCTGACCTTAGAAGGAAAAGTTTGTTGGAATTATTTTTAATAATTCATAAAGTTTAGGCTAAATATGTAAATATTGAAGGTGCATGGTAGTCATAATAAATAGTCAAGATAAGTTTGTGGTCAAATTCAGAAATATTGACTATTAAGGTGTCAATTTGGTTGTAGGAATAAAGTGTAGGGCCGTAGTGTAAATTCTGTTTTGTTGAAGGGCCAAAACAGAAATTTACCAATTCATAAATCTATAAATAGGGGTTGGTCCCTAGACAAACGGTCATTCTATTTTTTTCCATACAACGCTTCCATTCGATCCTTCGATCGGATCTTCTGGAAGACCAAACGATCCTAACATTATTGAAATTCCATTCAAATTAAGTTTCAATGTTTAAGGTACGCTGCCGTTTAAGTTTCGTTTCTTGATGAATCAACATGAATTCGATCCTAGCTTATTTCACTTTCAAGAATATTTGAATAACAATTGGTATTCGAGCGGTTTCATGTTTGATTCGTTGAGACTTAATTTGTTTGAATTTAAGAAATTGACTTGCGATAATTTTATTTTTTTTAATAATCACAATACTACATGAATGTGAAATTATTGGCTATTGACGCAAGTTTCAGAGATTTAGGATATGAATTCTGTTTCACGGCGTATTTTAGATTTCTTAATGAAATTCTCGTTTCTCTCTCTTTTTAAGTGTCAAAAGCTAATTGTGGTTTTCAATATAAATATGTTTTCAATCATTGGCCCTCAGTTTCTTGATAATGACGGTAATTTCATTCCTGAATCAGTTTTCTTATTTATTTTGAGAACTATTTAGGTTTAATTTCATATTTATTATTGCTGGCTACTGATTTTAGTAATTCCATTTTAAATCATATTTATAATATAATAATGATTGGTTTCATTATTCCATTGTCAATTTTTTTTGGTAAAATAAAAAACAATTCTTTTTGGATGACATGGATTGAATCGGATAGATTAACTGTGGAATTATTTCCGGTCACTTGCGTTTGGTGATAATTAATTTCATGTTCAATTTCAAATTTAAGTAATTTTTTTTGTCGTTCGTATATCTAAATATGCGGTTTAAATTTT
Organism: Euphorbia pulcherrima; assembly: GCA_947683365.1. NCBI lineage: Eukaryota > Viridiplantae > Streptophyta > Magnoliopsida > Malpighiales > Euphorbiaceae > Euphorbia > Euphorbia pulcherrima. The sequence continues at coordinate 36,875,378 of CANTUS010000014.1, read as the reverse complement.
GCCGAACACTATATTTGGTGGCATATAAATTGATTTATTACAACATTTGTTCTTCTTTGGAACAAATTTTGACTTATGTTCAATTGAACATATTTGGAGATATCGACCGGATTGTTTAACTTAAGTGTGGTTTTTGGTATGGATTTTCCGTTGCTATGGAGCATTTATACATGGTAAAAAGAACATGATTGAACTTATGTTGAACTCATTTGGTTTCGAATTTGACTGTTTGTTCATAGATTATTCATGTTCATTTAGATATAGATGTTATGGATATGTGTTATTGTGGTGATTTCATGAATTTATCCGGTAAATTGCGTTCTTCAATTGGAAATCTCGGTTTTCATTAATTATTTTCATAGATTTTTAAGTTTTACCTTTTAAATCTATGAATTTATGGAGAAATTCGGTGTTGATAACAAAATACCTCCGGCATATTTGAAGACCTTAGTTAAAACTAAGGAACACATAAAGCTGAAGCGCGATATAAGACCTCCGGCATAATTGAAGACTTTAGTTAAAACTAAAGGAATGCACATAAGGCTGAGGCGCAAAATAAGACCTCCGGCACATTTGAAGACCTTAGTTATAACTAAAGAACACATCAATCTGAGGCGTGATATAAGACCTCCAGCACAATTGAAGACTTTAGGTAAAACTAAAGGAATACAGAAAGGGCCGAGGTGCAATATAAGACCTCTGGCACATTTGAAGACCTTAGTTAAAACTAAGGATTACATAAAGCTGAGGCGCGACATAAGACCTCTAGCACAATTGAAGACTTTAGTTAAAACTAAAGGAATACACAGAGGGCCGAGGTGCAACATAAGACCTCTAGCACATTTGAAGACCTAGTTAAAACTAAAGAACAAATAAAGTTAAGGCACAACATAAGACCTCCGGCACAATTGAAGACTTTAGTTAAAACTAAAGGAATATACATAAGGCCGAGGCACAACATAAGACCTCCGGCACATTTGAAGACCTTAGTTAAAACTAAGGAACACATAAAGCTGAGGCTTAACATAAGACCTTGACCATGCTATAAGTCCTTAAAATTTAAGGCAAAAGGCTAAAACCTTTCATAATGATCAGGGATGATGAAGACCTGGCCTTAATGCTCTGAGCTAGATGCACTATCCAAATTATGCAAACAAGGAAGTCCTATGAAAGAGAACAAATGACTCAGTAGCCGGTATAAAGAAAATTGAAGTGACTTAAAGCAAAAGCACGCAATATATTAATGCAAGCCCAACTCAAGTATCGATGGATTCATCATCCCTTATCGTATAAAAGAGAACGGAGCCGTTACCTCTATGAGGCATTCGAACCGACTACTCACTCGACCTATAATATAAGACTCGTTTGCGAAGAAGAAACCGAAAGTAACCGGATGACCATCCTTTTGCACTAACAAGATCTTCACTATAGAGAAACTATTATAGAGCTAAGTGAGCATCATGTTGAAGAAGACAAGTAAGCATCCGGTTAGCTAACTATAAAGCAATCCCATTCAACCAAATGGAAGAATAAAGAACTTACAAAGAACACCCTCCGCATCGGCATTCGGCTGCTCCTCAATAACCTTCTCCTCGACAACATCCTCTTTAGCAAGAGCAGCCTTATGAGCATCCAGGGTAGCCTAAGAAGGAAACTCAACTTCATCAAGAACATTGACCGACAAATCCGGGTAAGTGCACTAGCAAGACTTCAAAATCAACTCACCATACAGATAGCCACAATTAGTCAGCTTATCTATAACAGTGTCTAGTGTTCCTTTTAACTCCGCCGTCTCAGAACACGATTGAACAAGCTCCACTTCTAGAGTCGCTATCTTTGTCACTGCCGCCTAATGAGCCTTTTGAGCCACTTCTTCTCCCTATCAGCCTTCATTCGGCCATTCTGGGCCAAGGTTAACTTCCTCTTGGTTTTAGTAAGCTCTTTTTCCTTCATCTTGAGTTTGCTCTCAAGCTTAGTTTCAGTACGAGCATGACGAATGAGCTCAGAGCCACGAGACATAGCCTAAAGCAAATACAAGAAGAAGACTTAGAGACAGATTTGAAAGTGTAAAAACAAAAGCAACAAGATACCTGTGAGCGGACGACATTTTACTGGACGGTTGCAAAGCTAGGCTGGAGGATTGATCCCTCAAAAAATATAAGCGTGACGATCGTGTTGTGATTGGAAAATGGTTTTTCATATTTTAATGCTTAAAAGACACAATATGAAAATCTCGTACTTAAAACAGAGTAGCCACCCGGTTCAGCTCAATCGAGAAATTTAGGTACGCTTTTCCCACCGAGTAGTAGACCATACCTTAAGTAGAGATTCCGAATTTGGATGATGTTATCTATTTTACTTTGACCAAGTTAAAAGTTTCATTCTTTCTTATTCAATTTTAATCCACCCTATTTATTGTGTTTTCAATTTATATATATTGTTAGCGCGTTGTCAACCATCCAAAGCAGTAAATATTATAGTCATCCCAAATAAAGTGCAGAAATTAAAGAATAACTACATGGCTTTCAAAATCCTATACATTTGTCTATACGATAAATAAAATACCCGAAGGCCTAACATACATCTAACCTTGATCTGCCTGCAACAAAATGGTTAGCAAAAATACAGCACATATACGGGATATATCACATATAGCATGCATTATTAGTGAACCAAACAAGACTCGAGTTAGCGTGAACAGGGCATATTTATTATACAATTTTATAGAGTTCGGTTGGATGGCCAAAAATGATGTTGAATGGCGTTTGTGAGAAAAATCTCATTTTATTTACATTTTAGACTTGAATGTTATTTTAACTGAATTATTAGTGAAAATGCTACAAGTTATTCGGGGAGTTCTGGACTCCCGTCGTTGCACTGTACATCCTAGCTTCGGAAATTAAACTAGGTCGGAAATAAAATGAAAGCTAAATCTACTGTCCAAAAGGTCATACCACCAGCGGTATGAGTGAAGCTGCCGCTGGCAATTTCACTTACACAGGCTTACAAAATAACATTTTGGGTACCATAAAGAAAGGGTCCTATAAGAAAATAGAGCCATTGGAGAAAAAAGGAGCCCCTGGCGCTATCACTAATGTTACTAGCGACATGAGTGATACCACCGGCGGCTTTAAATATCTCCGATGGCTTCACTTTCTTGTAGTAATAGCAGTTAACGGTCGAAAAACAACCGAAAACCCAAAACTAAGTACAAAATAGCAAACATACATAACAAACAACTAAAATGGAAACCAAAGAGCTATGAGACTCAAAATTTTTACCTCGCGGCCGTGAATCCACCTCTTCGTGATCCAAATGACACCTCCGGGGAGCTCAAAATGATGATTTGGGTAGTGAATAAGGGATTCAAGTCTCTAAATCCTATTTTGTCAATATTTAACCTAAGTTTTACTAATCTCAAGCTAAATATCAAAGAGTTCAGTAAAGAAAAACCAAGAAAAGATGGAGTAGGTCCTCTTTTCTTACCTTTTCTTAATCTTATCCTACTAGAACTACCTAAAATTCTCTCTAAGATTCAAGTATGGAGTTGCTAATCCTTATTTCAGCTGTAGAATGGTCCTTATATAGGCTAAAATCTGGAGGAAATTGACTTTGGTCAATTATTCGGTGGGTATCAAGAAAGTATGGCAAAAAGCTATTTACGGTAGAATATCATGCCGCCGCTGGCATGGATGATACTGCCAGCGGTATCACTGAAGCCGCTAGCAGCTTCAACTTCTGCCAGGTCTGAAAAGTAAGAATGGCCTAGCCTAAAAAGGTAAAAAGGTGAAAAGATCCGCCCAAAAGGTGTTTATGCGAGATTTTTTTGAATAATTAGGGTTTATTTTAACTTTTTAAGGGCATTTAGGACTAAATTAATTTTCGGGTGCAAATCATCTGTTCTAGCTCTCACCGGACGTGTTATCGGACATGTCGAACTAAATTTTTCCAAACATAAAATTTGTAAAGAATTTTTTATCGGTAATAAAAATTCCAAAAAAGAATTTTTATAATGAGGAATAAAATTGCATATACGTCATCATCATCTCGCGAGAGGGACTGTAAAATCTCGTGCTCACAGGCTACCCCTCGGGGGATCACAGCTGCTGCAGGTCAGTATGATAGCCCAAAAAGAGCAAGGGTTGAGAAATTACACCTGACAGATGGTATGCTAGGTCCAAGGGATGATGAGGATGTTTGAACCCAAAGGATGACATGCGTAGAGACTAAATCAGAACCTTCAGTTCACGTTCGGAGGTTGAACCCAAAGGACGATATGTACGGGGACTATACCGTGAGCTTTAGTTGACGTTCAGAGGTTGAACCCAAAGGACGGCACGTACGGAGACTATATTGGGATCTTCAATTAACGTTCGGTGGTTGAACTTGAAGGATGGATTGTATAGAGACTATACCGGGGATCTTCAATTGACGCTCGATGGTTGAACCTAATGGATGGCATGTACAGAGACTATATCGAGATCTTTAGTTGATGCTCGGTGGTTGAGCCTAAAGGATGACATGTACAGAGACTTCACCGAGATCTTCAGTTGACGTTCGGTGGTTGAACCTAAAGGATGGCATGTACAGAGACTATACTAGGATCTTTAGTTGATGTTCGGGGGTTGAACCCAAAGGACGGTATGTACAGAGACTATACCGGGATCTTTAGTTGATGCTCAGTGGTTGAACCCAAAGGACGGCATGTATAGAGACTATATCGGGGTCTTCAGTTGATGTTTAGTGGTTGAACCCAAAGGATGGCATGTATAGAGACTATACCAGGATCTTCAGTTGATGCTCGGTGGTTGAACCTAAAGGACGACATGTATAGAGACTATACTAGAATCTTCAGTTGACGCTCAATGGTTGAACCCAAAGGATGGCAACTATAGAGACTACACTGGGATCTTTAGTTGATGTTCGGTGGTTGAACCCGAAGGACGGCATGTACGAGGACTATACTGGAATCTTTAGCTAACGTTCAGTGGTTGAACCCAAAGGATGGCATGTATAGAGACTATATCGGGATCTTCAATTGATACTCGGTGGTTGAACCCAAAGGAGGGTAGGGGAGAGCAAAAAAATTGAAAACCAAACCGAATCAAGAAATCGAATCAAACCGGTATAAACCAAATCCAACTGAACTTATTCGGTTTGGTTTTTGGTTTATATATTTGGTTTTAGGTTCGGTTCGGTGTTTTTGGTTAAAAATCGAAAAAATTGAAAACCAAATCGAATTGGATTTTTTTATTTTTAATTTATTTTATGTTATTATTTGTATTTTTAGTTCCATTTACAATTTATACTTGACTATAAAACTTTTCGTTTCAAATTAACAATAATGTATTTGTATTAAAAGATATTTATGTTGATTTTTAGTCATTTTATATATTACATTTATATTTAACAAATAAAAAGAAATTGGTTTAAAACCGAACCAAATTAATTTGGTTCGCTTTGGACCGAACCAAAATTAATTTGGTTTGGTATTCGGTTCTTACATTTTCTCTCTTTGATTCTCGATTTGGTTCGGTTTGGTTTTTGACCCGAACTGATAGTTGCTCACCCCTAAAGGACGGGATGTACAGAGACTATACCCCGAGTCTTTAGTTGACGCTCGTTGGTTGAACCCAAAGGACAACATGTACAAAGACTATATCGGGATCTTCAATTGACGTTTGGTGGTTGAACTCGAAGGACGGCATGTACGAAGACTATAGTGGGATCTTCAGTTGACATTCGATGGTTGAACCCAAAGGACGGCATGTATAGAGACTATATCAAGATCTTCAGTTGATGTTCTGTGGTTGAACCTATACGACGACATGTACAGAGACTATACCAGGGTCTTCGGTTGACGCTCGATGGTTGAACTCAAAGGACGGCATGTATAAAGACTATACCGAGATCTTTAGTTGATGTTCGGTGTGGCCGGTGGCCTAAGGAATAAGGATTTTTTAGTTTGCCCCTTGCGGTTGTACCTGCAATGAGTGATAAGTGAAATGAGATTAGACAGATTTTTGGATGGCATTTTCACTAGTTGATCGATTTTGTGAAACAAAAAATATTTTTACCCCTTCTATCAATTGTAAAAATGTGATAATTAAAAAGATAAGGGTTTTACAAGTCTTGGAATGTTGAGGACTTGAGTTGAGACCTCGTTGAATTGTTGAAAAGGCATTTGAAATAGCCTTGGAGAATTTTTGATACTACTGGCAGCTTGGGTGATACTGCTGGCGATATGGAGTGCTACATGGCACCTTTGACTGGTCAAAGAAATTCAAAATTTCCCCTTTTAAGAGTGAAGCTACTGGCAGCTTGGTTGATGCCGCTGGTGACATGAGTTGATACCGCCGGCGGTATGGAGTGAAAGTTTTAAACTCCTCAATTTCCAAGCGGGTGTTTAAGAATTAAAACTCCTTATTCCCCCCTTTGAACGACAGTAACTCCGGAAAAAGCTCTCCCTTTCCTTTAAACTCCTTATATTCTCTTCTTCTTCCATTTATCATGTTGAAGAAAGTCTTAGGGAGAAAATCTACATGCATAAGACCTGAAGATCTACCCGCTTCATCTATCAAAGGGTTGAAAGTTTGCCTGGTGCATGTAGCTCACGGTTTGAAGAAAACCGACAAGATGTACGGCTATAGGATTGCTTCTCCCATAATGAATCTAACCCCTGAAAAGGAGAAACACTTATCCTATGTCCAGGTAGTCTTGGAAAACCCGAATCTCTTTGTTTTGTTAAGTTTTGATTTTGGTCTTAGACTTAAAATTTACTATGATAGGAGTTATAAACACGAAATTGAAAGTATATGAACTGAAATTGCATGCTATAGGGTCGATTTTTACTGATTTTATGCTTTGGGTTTAATTAGTTATGTTTTTGGTGATTTGGTATGATTTGGGTGAATCTGAGATTCTGCCCGCAAAATCGATGCCTTCGACGGCTTCTCTCATGCCGCTAGCAGCTTCAGGCCTTCTAAAAAGGCCCAAAAGCTAGCCAAATGTTGCCGGCGGTATCACTGCTCTAGCAGCAATATTGGCCAGTCCCAGCAGCTATAGGAATATGAATAAAAAAATCAATTGCTTACATGTCTTCTTTTTTATTCTATTTTACAGCCGCATGAGCTCATGTGCACCGGGGGTATGGGGACCATCGGAGAGTGGTGGACCCATATTGATGAGAAGGACCCCGCGCTTAGAGATGCTATAGATGCTACTAGATTCAGGGACCTTTCAAGGATTTTGCCTAATAGGATGCCTAAACTCTCTCATTATGCCTTGACTGCACTAACCGAGAAGTTATTGGAGACCACTCACACTTTCGATCTCACAATCGGTGAGGTGTCCGTCACTCCTTCTGATGTGGTGGCAATGACGGGGCTGTCTTAGACCTAGCATGTCATCCATTTTGATGTTTAGATGGAGATATACTATCCCTAGAAGCCCGTGATAAAGAGGGTGACTGAGCTCTTTGGTTTAAAGCCCTTCTCGGGGCGGTTATCATATGGAGAGCTGTAGAAGCATTGGATGGAAGTTAGGGTGATCCTTAAGACCCAGCAGGATGCCCGTGTCTTCTCTTTTGTCATTTTACTATTGACTGTGCTATTCTCTCTAGTTTCTAGTAGTCAGATTAACTAGGGGCTGATCTTAATTATCGAGGATGTCAAGACCATCAAGGAAAAGAACTAGTCCCGGGCCATTCTAGCATAGATTTACCGCTGGCTAGACACGGGGGCAAGGAAGAAGGGCAATGTCATTCGATTGACTCACTTACTCGTGCAGGTAGATCTTTTCAAGAGCATTTAATTATTATCCTTACGCTTTTGCTTGTTTTTGTCTGCTTTCTTCTTTTGGGTGTTTTGGACTGATTAGCTATTATTTGTGCAAGCTTGGGCCTTTGAGCACCAGATTCTTGTATCGGTTAAGTTCAAGATAAAGGTGCCGGTGGGTTCACTTTTTTTGCCCGGTGGTGCGGGAGTATCGGGGGACTTAGCAAGTACTCCACCAGTTATAGGGACTCACTAAGGAGCCTGCAGATCAGCTCGGTACGCGATTTTTTACCCTTATCCTTGTTTAACACTTAAACAAACCATTAGCAGACAAAATGCATTTATGAATTTAGATTTATGCTTACATTGGCTCTTTATTTTGGTTGTTTAGTCAGGTTGTCCGAGACCCTTTTGATGATATGTCCAACCTCTTGGAGGTTACTGCAGTTTGGAAAGATGTGGACGACCAGAGGTTTGTGATGGAGTGCCCCTTGTCTTTTGAGTGGTACTTGGAATAGTGGGTACGTGGCTGGAGAGATGTTGCCCCTTTCGCTAGGCTAGTGCCTTTAGTGCCTTCCACGGGCCTCTAGTGGCCTTACCTAACCATCACTGTTGAGGCTAACAAAGCAGCTTATCTGGAGGGGAACAGTCGAGAGAGTATTCTCGGGTCTTATGATGGGCACATGCAGTGCTTACTTCCTATATACCTGTGCATCCATAGAGATAACACGATCAAGTACCATATGAAGAAGAAGAAGGAGGCATTGAGGAAGCTAGCTGGTGGCTAAGTGAGTGGTGATGAGGAGGAGGAGGAAGAAGAGGGTGCTGGTGAGGGTGATCCTGAGGGGGAGGATGAGGCCGACAAGGATTCGCTGATAATCCATAAGGATGCGTCGATGGTCCATGAGGAAGGAAAGGTGAACTCATAGAATTCATGTTCACTAAGGAAGGGAAGCAGGCACATGAGCTTGTAATGAAGGTATTGCTGCCCAAGACAGCTTCAACAGGAAGCTGCTCAAAGTTTGAGGGAGTCTTCATTTATGCTTTGACTCATGGAATGTGCATAAATTAGCCCTTAGCAATTTTGCACAAATTCTTGAAGGTGTCTTGGTACATGGTATATGGACATCTAGTAATGGAGATATGCAGGGCATATGAGTTGGACTTGGAAGGATGGGTGCTGAGGACCAGAATCACACTAAAGGTGATTGAATACAAAATATTAAGCAATGCTCATTTTCATGGATTGAGTTGTAATAAGAGACCCAACAACACCAAGTATATAAAACTCAAGAAGGGGGAGGTCAGAATAAAAGATCTAAAAGCTATAATGGCAATGAAGCCTATTCAGCCAGAAGAGGAGGATCTAACTTTAGATGCTTTTGTGGCCAGCGAGCTTGAGAGGATTACCAAGCTCAGAGCAGAAAAAGGAGATGATATGGTTAAGAAGAGGGTAGTTAAGTAGGAGGTCAGGAAAGACTCCAAGAAGTAAGTGAAGAAAGGGAGCTCAGCAAACTTAGTTCCTGTAGTTGCCCCTGTTCCCAAAAAAAATAGATCTACCAAGGGAACTAAGGAAGAGAAGCATTGTGAGCTGACTCCTAAAGAAAAGGAAGAATAGAGGAGAGCTGAGGAAGACCTAAGAGAGGAGATGCCTCTGAAGAGACATAAGAAGAGGAAAAGTGATGAAGCTCAGCTGGATGAAATGACTACTGAAGGACAGGAAGCTATATCAGTTCATGTGCCTGAAGTAGGTCAACCCAAGAAGCAGTTGATGGTAAAGGAAGGAACTGGCATAGTCTAGGATTTAGAGGAAGCTGAGACAATGAAAGCTACTGAAGAGGAAAGAATCAAAAAGAGGCAAGAGGATCTAGAAGTTGAGATAAGGAGAAAGGCTTAGGAAGCGGCAACAAGAGCTAAGGCTAGTACTAAGAAAATCCTTTAATCTACAGCATCCAGTCTTATTAAAAAAGAAGTTCCTGAGGTGGTAGAAGAAATGATAGGAGCTCTTGAAAGGATTGAGGATCATGAACAGCAAGAAGAAGATGAAGTAGTGGAAGTAGAGGCTGTTGAATTAATGTGCTTGAATCTGACCAACAGGTTAGTTTGACTACTGAAGAAGCTAAGGAAGCAAGGAAGGAGAGGAAGAGAGGGTTGTTAAAAAGGATGAAGGTAGTAATTAATGAGGAGGAAGGGGATTTAGAGGATAAGGAGGATGATGTTGTAGTTGAGCAGGGAGCTCAGCTGACTGAGCAATCTCAATCTCAGGTCAGCGAGTCCACTATTAAAGGTGCTAATGAGAAGGTAGAGGAGACCTAAGAGCCATTCTTTTTCCCAAACCTTTCACCTAAAACACCACTCTCACCTACACCCATTTCTACCCTACCTATACCTAAAACTTAAATACCATCCACATCTATCGCTGACCAATCAAACACCTCAGGGTCTGACCAAACTACTATCATTCCATACCTTTCACCAGTTGGATCTCCTGTGCGTGAATATTGCTATTAGAAGGACCCATTATCAAAGGGCTCCAATCATTGAAGAGATTCAAGAACAATAGCAATAACCACCTCGACAACCACAACCACAACCCCAATTCAACCCCATGCTGAGCTTTTAGGAGATATAAGGAGAATGGGGAGAGCTACATATCCAGGACTTAGGATAGATGCTTAAATTGATGCAGAAATTAGAAGATCTTTGCTGTCTAAGGAGGTCCTAAGGAGACTTACAAAGGCTATTGAGCCAGTACAAGGGTTTGTAGAAGCTGTTGAGGAGATGAAGGCCCATTTCAGATCAGTCCCTACTCAGTTCTCATTGGTCAAAGCAATTGTGTTCCACATTTTGCCTTTATTAAATGTTGTATGTAGAAAGGCTGACTATCTGAAGATGGAGGTACAGAGCTCAAAAAGAAGATGGAGAAAATTTTGAAAGCAACTACAAAGTGTTGAATGACGAGAGGGATTTTAGGAATTCTATGATAGATATATTCAATCCTCGCTTGGAAGCAATGCAGGCAGTTCTGGACGGCTACAACATTTTGAGCAAGGAAAATGGTGACAATACAACTCACCTAGATGCAGTTGTTAATGCTATCAATGCACTGATCACAGTTGTAACCAAACACCATGGTTTACACATAAAGCTGAGGACTGTGAAGGAGGAAGTGCTAAAGGGAGTCAAGGACTCAAAGGGAGAAGTACTCAAAGCTTTGAAGAGGCTGAATATATCTGATTCTCTGATTAGTGATATTGTAATGGTAGATGCTTAACAAGAACCATCGCTCCATTAGAAACTTGGTCACATTCATGATTAAATCCAGAAGGTTCATTCAGACATCATCAATGATGGTCAAGCAATTGATTAGATAAATGAAGAAGTCACTTCTCACATCAGAAGCACTCCTATGCTAGAGCTGATCCTCAGAGAAAATAATCAAGCTAAGGCTCTTGCTAGTCTCACCAAGATATCCAAGGAAGGACTTAATGGTCAGTATCAAGTCAATCAATCTCAATCAAGTGCTTTAGTAGGATTATTTGCTTTTCTCAAAGAACATGATGCAATCTCGCAAGAAATCTATGAGCTATTAGTGCAAAACTTTTCAACCAATCTTTATGGTTAGCTCAAGACTTTTGAAGAATCTCCGAGCTCGTTTGATCATCGAGCCCAAGCCATTTTGGATGCAATGGCAATGGAGGGTGAAGGATCGTGAGAAGCATGAGCAAGAAGAGAGAGAGAGAGAGATAAGAGGGTTGCTGATTTTTCTTACAATTTATCGAAGGATCTGGAGCGCATTCAGAGAGAGTATAATAATACAAGAAAGAGGAAAGGCAAGGAGATCCTGCTGCCCAAAGAAAATAAATCAAGATGGGATTAACAGGTTTATGAAGAAAGTCGAGCTAACCTTGGAGCACCACCAATGCCTAAGTAGAATAGAATCTTTGTAATCTTTGAAAGCTGATTGTAAAACTTAGTATTTACTAACTCTTTGTTATCTATACTCAAGTCATTTTTAATGAAAAAGATTACTCATTCTGTTCTAAGTTAAGATCTTTTTAACTTCTTATATTTTCTGCTGTAAATATATGTGTTGATCCTTTTGCAGAAATATATGAGAAGTGTTGAGGAATGCTGAACTCAAAAGAATAAAGGATTATGGGGGAGTTAGCATTCACTCTGAGCAAACTGAAGATGTTGAACAAAAGACATATCAAGCATAAGTATAAGGTAACTCTGATCTAGATATCTTATTGATTTAGTTCTCGCTCATTTAATTTTCATTGATCAAAATGGGGGAGATTGTTAAACCAAGCACATGGTTAGACCGACTCAGTGGACGACTTAGGGGTGCTTAAGTTTTGATCATAACAATTAAGCTTAGTTTGAGTTAATTAAACTAATAATGATGTTAAAATAAATAATCTATGGTTATATGTGAGATATTGAATTCGATGGTAGAATATCAATTATCCGCTAACCTAGTTATTTAGTTTAACTCTTAGTGTTCTGGGCTGAGTAACTACTTTAGTCGCTGACTAAGTAATAGTCACTCAGCGCTTAATACTTAGATTTTGCTTTAGTTGTGCTTTACGATACTTTATTTTGCTGAGTTACTTTATGTCTGTCAAAGCTACTAACTTTACTATTTAAGGTAAAATGAGATATTTGCTTTTAGTGTTGCTTTTTTCAGAACATTAATGAGACGAAGACAAAAAGAATTAATTCCTTGACAAGGCCCAGTTTAATAAAGAAAATGACAAAGTCTTCCATATTCAAGCTGCAAAAAGTCATTTGCCAATTTGGAAAATTCTATAGAATCAACAACAAAGTGTCAGATGACCAGAAGGTATGGGAAGAAGACATGTGGCAAGTCAGCGCGAGTCCTCTCTAATGGAAGACTGGCATCAAACGACAAAGAATTCAAATTAAAGCTCGAATTTTAATATATCTCTAACATATTGATTTTCTATCTCACGATGGTATGATTCTAACTCCCAACGGATTGATTTAAAGAAGCAACGGGTGAATAGATGAGCTGTCAATTTAAGAAGATGACAAAGTGAGTTCAACGGCTACATTCTTGATCCCCACTATAAAAGGAGCAAGAAGACAAGCGTTAGAACTTGGTGATCACACCTGAATTTCTTAGAAGCATAAAGTCTGTCAAATTACAAGCTTTAGAGAAGTTCACAGAAGAAAGCAACTAATCAGCAAGAATCTGCTTTAGAATAAGAGAGAATAGAATAGATCATTAATTTGTAATATTTGATTATTGTAACTGGACCAATATTCTATAAGCTGAATCTAACTCTTGTTTAGACTCTTATTGAGTTGCTGATAGAAGAGGGTATTCTACTCAGCGGGTGATCGATTGCAGTTTGGAGGGTACTTACTGTAATTGGGGAATTTGTGAAAGGCTTATCTGCCTAGGGTAAAGGAGTTAAGATTAGTGGATTAAAGCCAAGACACACTCTCGGGACTAGATGTAAGCACATGTTGCTGAACTAGTATAAAAATCTCTGTGTCCTTTTACTTTGAAGTTTTTCCATATTTCTCTCAGCCAGCTGACCTACTTAGCATAGCTCTTAATCATCCCGAAAAAGTTTACTAAGTTTTTCAGTGAGTCATTCACCCCCCTCTAACTCATTGAGTGTATGCATAGGGACCAACAATTGCATATATGTCATTTTCGCTGATTCAAAAATGGTTGCTTATGCCAACCTATTATGTTGTTTTGTTTTTCAGGCACCCCCAAGGAAAAAGAACAAGCCTGTGAGCAATAGGCCGGAGGATATAGGCATACTGCCAGGTCACTTTTCGACTGCTTTGGAGGAGTCCTTTCTTCTCATGGGCCCGAATGGTGATTTTGGCATAAGGAATATAACCCCGAGCGCTCATTCCATGGACTTTATGCCTCTGAATACCACACATGTAAGCTTAGAAAACACGAATCTGATCCTTTATGCATATAATTTCTCCTTTAGGATTGACCTTTGATTGCCTCTTCTTTTTGGATTTTTCAAGTTACCTGTAGGGAAGCGGAGCAGATAGCAGGGAATGCCTTTGCACTTCGGGATACTCTGGATTCACAGACCTTATTCGCTAAGGTAAATGCATGTTCGAATCATGTTGTAATTCTTAAAAATGCATGTATGAATGTTATGAATGATGTGTTTGGTTATTATTTCCTTCGTAGGAGTTTATATGGCCATGACACTTTTCAATGCCCAACAGGCTCTGGCCGTACATCAAGAGCTTAGGCGCCGGGTTAGTGAGCTAGAGGAGCAGTTGGATGCTACCGTGGAAGAGACGAGGAGCAAATGCAATATGGACCGTACACCACCAGCCGCGACCAGTCGTAGAGGAAGGAAAGTGACAACTAGTCAGCGTCCCATCATTGTGCCTGCTAAATCAAGCAGTGTCTTGATGACCGAGGATAGAGAGGAGGATGAGGATGTCGTCAACTGATACCTTGTGGATGAGTTGGAGTTCACATCACACCCGACAGACTGCGGAGGGATGCCTTAGCTTTTATTTTCAATTTTTGCTTTTCTGCTTGATTTGCTTGGTTTGTACCTCTATTATATTAGGGTTTGGATAATTTGGGTTTCGGTTTTATTTTGGATTTGTTTAGGCTTAGAATTTGGATGTTTTGTACATTTGCACCTTCAGGCCTTTAGTTTGAATAAAATTGAATTTTATTCTTAAAATATGTTGGAAGTAGATTACAGGTCTTTTACAGGTTATATATAGGTTTAAATTGGCTAAAACATGCCTGAAATTTGCTATAAATAGTGCTATACCACTGGCGACTTCACTGATGTCGCCATCTGCATGAGAAAAGTCAATCTGCTAAATAATATAGGCAACATCGCCTACAACCCAGACCGTTGGCGGCTTCAAACCCAAATCACCGCAGGTTTCGCTCATACCGCCAGCGACTTCAACTTTAGAAACTTAGATTTCGGCCATTTTTCCAAATCTAGCCATGGCATCACTTAACCAGCAGCTACAGGATTTCCTGGAAACCCTGGGAAATGCATATCGGAAGGAGCTATAGAAATTTAAACTATAGGGCTTTCGGTATGTTGCCTTGCAACCAGTCAACCCAACATACATCCGCAGAGCGCTTACTTTCTGGGATCAAATGGATCACGTGTTTCGCTTCTCCTCATTTGAGTTGTGTCCGTTATTGGGAGAGTTTCACTCTATTTTGGGGATCCCGTGCCCTAAATGTGTTCCTTTAGCAATTCTAAAGTTTCACTTTGGTACCTATGGTGTGCCAAGAGGGTTGTAGAATTTGGACTCTGTAGATCCTTTTCTATCCTGACTGCCTGACCAACCAGGATTTTAGCTTAGCATGGTGTTAGAGTGGTACCGCAGGGTTCCCAGATCTCATCTTGCTTGGCCTTCTATGGTTGCACTATTACTTATAGCTGAGTTTATGTGTGGTGTGGGGGCTATTGTATTGTTCAGGACGATTTCCCTTATCCAGCCCATGTCAATGGGGACTTCCCCCGTAGCTGTGTGGTTAGCCGAGATGCTGATGAACCTGGATATGGCTTCCACTGATCCTACCCTGGTTAGTGATCACTTCTTAATGATACGGATATGCCCCTTCCCATTTTTGGTATATTGTCGATTCCTATGCTAATACAAAAATGCTTATAGGTGTGGCTTATTAAGAAATTCAAGCTAATCTTAGCACCACACATCAGCCCAAAGAAATATCTACGTACATCTTAGTGAGAGAGGACCGAGCCAAGGGGATTTTCACCAATTGACAGCCGAGGATAGGGTGCCATTCAGAGGGGGTATGCTGATTCACAGATACAGTGGGCCAGCCCATGGTGGAAGATCTGAGACATGGTTGTGGAGTCTTGGGGATCCTGTGTTCAACTATTAGGTCTGGAGAAGATTACTTGCTATAACCCTTATCGGCGGCGCCGTTAGTATGGTAAGTGGTAGAGGGTTCCGACCAGGCTACCCGAAAACTATAGTGTTGTCTACAAGGTCAAACGGGTAAACCACATTCAGGAGAAGTGGGCAAGGGAGGAAATCTTCGAGACTTTGGACTATGCTCATGTGGAGACCACTGAGACTGATATGCACTATAGAGGATGGCTTGTTGAGACTAGGTGCTTATCGACTTGATCTGAGCGATCATGGGCCTTTTTGGATAGAGAGCGAGTTGAGTGGAGATTCAAGCCTTTTCATATGACCACCTTAGTGGAGGATCTCGAGATATTATGATGATGATGTATGGAGTTCGACTTGAGATGCACTTTTATTAGTTCTATCGTTTGTATAGGCTAGTCATGGTGACAAACCTATCGAACTTTATTTTATTATTTGTATCTTTGTTTGGTTCTATCTTTTGCATAGACTGCCCCTAGGGGTTTCAATCTATTGAACCTTGTCTTAACTTTTACCTGGACCGCCCTTTTCGGGGTTTTCAATCCAGCAGACTTATTCCGACTTTTGCATAGACCTTGCTCTTTTTAGTCTATTAGAATTATTGGTCTTTTATTAATTACATTGTGCATTGATTTAGAATAATGTGAACTCTACATTTTGCTTACCTGAGCTGTTTTGACCATATGGATACAAAATTTGCATAAGCATAAGCATTCAGAATTCAGCAAAAAAGATACTTTTATTAAGTGAAGCAAAACAAAGTACATGATGTTTGGTAACCATTCCTATTGATTTAACTCCAGGTCCTAACTAGCCTGGATCAGTTTTCTAGAAAGCACTCTCTCTTTTGTCACTTACCCTATTTTTTTCCTAGATCTCCCTTTTTGGGTTTTCAATCTAGCGGGTTTGTCATATCCCTTAATTTTTGCACGGCCAGTTTGTAGAATACTGACCGTCGGGTGTCGCCCTAATTTTTGCCCGGTTAGTAAAAGACCTAAAGGCGGGTGATTATTATATCCATTTTTTATTTTGCTTTTTCTGATTTATTTCTTTAGATTAGATGTGATAACATAGGCCTGTCCTAGTTCACGGGGTTCACAAACTCGTTTTCATCCATGTCCATAAGCTTGACTTCCCCTTTACTGAGCATTTTCTTGATTACATATGGTCTTTCCTAGTTAGGCCTGAATTTGCCCCTTGCATCGGTGGTGGAAGATTTCAGTTGTTTAAGGACTAGATCTCTGACCTTTAGGGGAAACTTCTGGTGTCTAACCCTACTATTGTAGGCTCGAGCCATACGCTGTTGGTACATTTGGAGATTATCTAGGTCCCTTAGCCTTTGCTCATCCATCATGTTCAACTATTTAAATCTCACCTGAGTCCATTCGGATTCTTTTAATTTAGCTTATGATGCAATCCTCAATGAGCTTATTTTAGTTTTTATTGGCAAAACTGCCTCCATTCCATAGACCAAAGAGAACGGAGTCTGACAAGTTGGGGTGTAGGCACTCGTGAGATATCCCCATATGGTAAAAGGTAGCTTGTCAGCCCAATCCCTGTAATTAGCTATCAACTTAGAGAGGATCTTCTTTACCGATTTGTTAGCTACCTCAACAACACCATTGGCTTGCGGTCCATACGGAGAAGATCTGTGGTGCTCGATCTCATATTTCTCAATCAGCTCAATGGTCGCCCCTTGGAACTATACCCCAGTATCTGAGATTATGTGGTATGGAAGTCCATATCGAGCAAAAATGTGCTTTTCTATGAACTTGGCCATCTTCTTGGCACTAACATTAGTGTAGGATTCAGCTTCTACCCATTTAGAGAAATAGTCCACTGCTACCATAATGAATTTGTGCCCATTTATCGATGAAGGATGAATTTCACCAATTATGTCTATCCCCTACACCGAGAATGTCCAAGGAGTAGATAAATGATGGAGCTCGGTGGGTGGTAAATGTTGTATATCCCCATAAATCTGGCATTGATGGCACAGTTTTACTTAGGCGATGCAATCGGCCATTAAGGTGAGCCAAAAATATCCCAATTGCTCAATCTTCTTTGCGAGAGCAAGTCCATTCATATGAGGGCCACAATCACCACCATGGAGTTGATCAATCACCTTCTAAGCCTCTATTTCAGTTAAGCAATGGAGCAGAAATCCATCACCGGTACGCTTGAATAGATCAATATCGATAATCTAAAATTGACAATGAGCCGTCGTAGAGTGGTACGGTCTGAGTTAGAGGAATCCAAAGGATACTGTCCGTGCAGTAGGAACATGACGATGTCAAAGTACCGACAAGGTTCGGTTGACATGGTGAGGACTTGCTGAACCTACTAAGCATGGTTGGGGGTCTTAGTCGACAATAAAACTAACGGACGTATAGGCTGCTATTAGGGTCTTTCCCATAAAGAAGCCAGAGTAGTAAGAGAGTCAGCCATTTGATTCTCATCCTGAGGTACATGGAGATACAAACAGGAATTGAACTTCTCAGATAAGCTTTGGACCGCTTTGACGTAAGGGCGGAGAGAGTCCTCCTTAATTTCCCAATCTTTGATAACTTGATGGATTATAAGAGCGGAATTGCTAATAACAGACACCATATGGGCCCCGACCTAGAGGAGAGCTTTAAGGCCGAACAGACATGCTTCATATTCAGCGCCATTATTGGTAATAGCAAACTCTAAGCGTTTGGATAATGGGATGATTTCATTATCCGATGTAACGATGATAAATCCAAGGCCTACTCCTTGACAGTTCATGGCACCATTAAAGTACATAGTCCATACGTGCTCGAGGATGTTAATTGCTAGCTATTTGTCGGGAAAGTCCAAGTTTTTGACATAATCGAAGTCAAGAGCTTGATTAGCCAAGAATTCTGCCACAGCCCACCCCTTAATAACCTTATTCGTTAAATATTCAATGTTGAACTCTGAAAGAAGTAACAACCATCGAGAGAGTTTGTCGGCTAAAGTGGGGGATTGACAAAGATACTTTATGGAGTCAATCTCAGTCACGGCTTGGACTCAGTAAGATCGAAAGTAGTGGCGTAGTTTCTTAGTGAGCTATACAATAGTGGTGCAATTTTTCTCTACAATCAAGTATCGGGTTTCATAATCCAACAACTTCTTGGTCAAGTAGCAGATCGCGTGTTCCCATTTATCATCATGCTCTTGGACAAGAATTGCCCCTATAGAGGACTCTTCAATGGACAAGTATAGGATCAAAGGTTTCTCGGGGGTGGGCAGTTTTAAAATGGGTGGGTTAGGTAAGCTTTGATTTCATCAAACGCCACTTGGCACTGCTCATTCCAAACTACTGGTTGCTGCTTTCTTAATGGCTTGAAGATGGGCTTGCACATGGTAGTGAGATGGGCAATGAACAGACTGATATACTGTAATGACCCGAGAAACAAACAAACTTCCTTTTCTATTTTTAGCGGAAGCAGATCCCTGATAGCTTTGGCCTTATCAGGATCCATTTCAATTCCCTTTTAACTCACCATGTGTCCTAGTAACTTTTCTAAAGTAACCCCAAACACACACTTTTTCAAATTCAGGCGAAGATTGTACTTCTCAATACGAGTCCTGAATCTATCAAGAATAGTGGGGTGCTATTCTTGAGTAACAGACTTCACAATCATATCGTCCAAATATACCTCTACTGCTTTATGGATCATGTATGTAAGAGGGTGGTCACGGTGCGCTGATAAGTGGCTTTAGCATTATTTAGCCCAAATGACATTACTTTGTAGAATTAAACCCCCCCATTCGGTAATAAATGTTGTCTTAACCTTATCGATGATGTCCACCAGAATATGATTGTAACCCACGAACCTGTCCATAAACGAGTACATGGTTGCCCTGGCGGCAATGTCAATTAGGACGTCGTTGTGAGGAAGTGGGAGGTCGTCCTTAGGCGAAGCTTTATTAAGATCCCGGAAGTCAACACAAACTCAAACCCTACTATAAGCGGATGACGTTCGATGCGGTAAATGAGAAGCCGGGCCGATGGACCGGCCTCTAAAAAAATAACTGGGGGATGTGAGTGATGCGATTGGAAAATAGTTTTGCATATTTTAATGCTCAAAAGAAACGAGATCAAAATCCCGTACTTAAAATAGAGTCTCCACCCTATTCAGCTCAATCGGGAAATTTTTGGTACGATTTTCCCACAGGGTGGTAGGTCCACACCTTAAGTAGAGATTCTGAGTTCGGATGATATTATCTATTTTTCATTAGGCCAAGTTAAGATACTTTATTCTTTCTTAATCGGTTTAATCCATCCTATTTATTTGTGTTTTCAGTTATAATGTTATTTTCGCGTTTATCAGGCAGTTGAGGCAATGAATAAATTATTACAGTCATCCAAAAATAAGTGCAGAAAAATAAAATTATTACAAGGCTTCTAAGTACTATACATTTTTCTATGCGATAAATAAAATACCCGAAGGCCTAATATACATCTACCTGGAGAAAATGGTTAGCACAGATACGGTACGTCGTACGAGATATCTAACGAACCACATATAGTTAGCAAACCAAACAAGACCGAGTTAGCATGAACATGGCATATTTTATGTACAATATTATAAAGCCCGGTTGGATGGCTAAAATGAGATTTGAATGGCGTTTGCAGGAAAATTCCGTTTTTAACCAAATTTTAGACTCGATCGTTGTTTGAATCGGATTATTAGTGCAAATGCCACATGTTATAGGGTGGGGTCTGTTTTCAAAAGGTTTTGGACCTCTATCGTTGCACTGTGTATCCTAGTTTTGGAAAATAAACTAGGTCGAAAATGAATAGAATAAAAATAGCCGTCCAGAAAGTCATGCCGCCGATGATACGACTGATGCCGCTGGCGACATGGTTGATGTCACTGGCAACATGGCTGATGTCGCTGGCGATATGGCTGATGTCGCTTGTGACATGGATGATGTTGCCAGGGACATCAATGATGTCACTAGACACATCAGTATGCAGGCAGGCTATATGGCTTTCTGAGTACCATAAAGAAAGGGTCCTATAAGAAAGTGAGGTCTCTGGGGAATGTGATGTCACTAGCGGTATCAGTGATGTCTCTAGCGATATGAGTGATACCGCTATCAACACTATATGTCTCTGACGACCTCAATTTCTTGCTGCAGCAGCAGGCAGCAGTCAAAAACAACCGAAAACCCAAAAACGGACATAAACCAACAAGAATCAGCACAAATCAGTAATATTAATGCCAAAGAGCTATGAGACTTAGAATTTTTACCTCGGGGTCGTGAATCCACCTCTTCAAGAATCGAAAAGAAACACCTCCGGGGAGCTTGTAACGATGATTTAGTAGTAAAATTTAAGAGTTCTAAGTCTCTAAATCCTATTAAGTTGATTTTAACAAAAATACCTACTGATTTTAAGCTCACAATCAGAGAGTTCAAAGAAGAAAAACTAGGAAAAACTGATTAGAATTCTTTTTCCTACCGTATCTAATTCTTATCTCACTAAAATCTATTTTCCCATTCTAACATTAAATTTCCAATCTTAGATGGTTTCCTCCTCCCTCCCCAAAGCCTAAGGTGTGTTTTTATAGGCAAATTGGGGTGGTTAAAGACCTTTTTGACCAATTCCACCGAATGTGGCAAGGAAAAGTTATCTGTGTAGGGGCCCATTTTGGGCCATTCCGCTGGTGACTTGGTGATACCGCTGGTGGTATGGCTGATGCTGCAGGTGACATAATTGATGCCGCCAGTGGCATCAGCCTCCGGCAAGCCGACTGCCAGCAGGTCCATAAGCCCAAAAAGTCACCAAAAGAGGTTAAAAGTGGGTCAAAAGGCATCTTTTTTGAATTTTAATGATATTTTAATGGGTATTTAGAGACTTACTTTAATTTAGGTGTAAATCATCGGTTCAAGCTCCCACTGGACGCGTTATCGGCTACACCAAACTAGATTATAGTAAGTATAAAATTCAGAAGGAATATTATATTGGTAATAAAAATTCTAAAGAGAACTTTTATTATAAGGCATTAAAATTGGGTACACATCATCATCGTCTCGCGAGAGGGACTACAAAATCCTGTGCTCACAGGCTGCCCCTCGGGGGATCATTGCTGCCACATGTTAGTATGATCGCACGAAAGAGCAAGGGATAGGAATGATACCTGATGGATGAATTCTTTGCCCCTTGGTCAGACTCGTGTTTTCTGGAGAGATTGCCCCTTGGTCGGACTTATGCTTTGAGGAGAGATTGCCCCTTGGTCAGACTTATGCTTTGTGGAGAGATTGCTGCTTGGTCGGACTTATGCTTTGTGGATGGGTTGCCCTTTGGTCAGAATTGTGCTTTGTGGAGAGATTATCCCTTGGTCGGACTTGTGCTTTGTGGAGAGATTGTCCCTTGCTCAGACTTGTGCTTTGTGGATTGGTTGCCCCTTGGTCGAACTTATGCTTTACGGAGTGGTTGCCCCTTGGCGGGCTTATGCTTCGTAGAGAGATTTACCCTGAGTTGGACTTGAGTTTTGTGGGGAGATTGTCCCTTGGTCGGACTTGTGCTTTGTAGATTGGTTACCCCTTAGTAGGGCTTGTGCTTTGTGGAGAGATTTACCCTTGGTCGGACTTGTGCTTTGTGGAGTAGTTGTCCCTTGGTCGGACTTATTCTTTATGGAGAGATTGCCCCTTGGTCGGACTTGTGCTTTGTGGAGTGGTTGTCCCTTTATCGGACTTATGCTTTGTGGAGAGATTGCCCCTTGGTCGGACTTATGCTTGTGGATTGGTTGCCCCTTGGTTGGACTTATGCTTTGTGGAGTGGTTATCCCTTGGTTGGACTTGTGCTTTATGGAGAGTTGAACCCAAAGGCGACATGTATAGGATGAATGTAATGGGTTTGCGATTGTGGCTTTGTGCAAGTTCTGGGGATTCAGGGCTAGAGCCGGGATTTTGCCAAGGATGGCTGAAAAAAGACATGGCGATTGCTAATATCGCCGACGACATAGATGATGTCGCTAGCGGTATGAAATGATGCCGTCGATGGCATGAGTGCCACGTGGTAGCTTTGACTGGTCAAATAAGTTCAAAATTCAAATTGAAGGAGGTGACGACACCGGTGGCATGACTGATGTCGCTGGTGGTATGGATGATACCGCCAGCGGCATGAATGCCACATGGCAGGCTTGACTTGTCAAACAAATTCAAATTTCAAATTAAAGAAGGCGATGTTACCGGTGACATGGGTGATGTTGATGGCGGTATGGAGTTACGCCGGCGGCGGCATGAATTGGGTAGTTTCAGATAAATTAAAACTCCTCGAATTCCGCACGGTAGTTTAAAAGGAAGTAAAACTCCTTTCTCTTCCTCATTCTACAAATCCGTACCTCTTTGCTCCATTCTTTACTAAACCTTCCAATTTTATTTGCTATTCTAACCATGAAGAGAATTACCAAGGCTTAAGAGGGAAAATCTGCTAAGGCTAGGGAGAATCTACCTGATTCCTCTGTCGAAGGGCTGAAATTCTCTCGGTTCCTGTTGCTTGCGGCTTGAAGGAGACGGCCAAGATGTATGGTTATGGGATCAATTCCCCCATCACCAATCTGACTCCTGAGAAGGAAAAACATCTTTCCTACGTACAGGTAATCCTCCAAAACTCGAATTTCTTCTTTTTAGGTTGAGTTTTGATTCGATCTTAGGCTTAAAATCGTGCTATGATAGTAGTCATAAGCATGAAATAGATTGATTACAAACTGATATTGCATGTTTTAGGTTCGATTTTAACTATTTTTTAGGCTTATTGTTTGATTGATTGTGATTTTGTGGTTTTAGGCCTTGCAAAAAGGTTCTACCCACAGGTCGTGATGTTATCGGTAACATGAGCAATGTCGCTAGTAGCATTAGGCCTTGCAAAAAGGCCTATGGAAGCGTGATATCGCTTTTGATTAAAGGGATGTCGTCGGGGACATCATCCATGCCACAAGCGGTATGGAGTGATGTCGCCGGTAATATCGCTTCTAGCAGAAGCGACATCAGCAGCCTTCCATCAGGCTCTACTGATGAGAAAATAAATAGGGACTTATCTATTTTGCTTCTAATTTTTATAGCCACATGGACTAACTTATACCGGAGGCATGGACACCATCGGTGAGTGGTGAAATCATATTTCGAAAAAGGATCATGAACTTGCGCTAGCTATTAATTAGACGGGCTTCAGGGACTTAGCCCGAATCATACCGATGCTAATGCCCAAGCTCTCCCATCCAGCCATGACAACCCTTATAAAGAGGTGGTCTGAAAACACTCACACTTTTCACTTCTTGTTTGGGGAAGTGACAATCACACCCTCCGATGTTGTAGCTATGATCGGGCTTCCCTGGACGGACGAGGTCATTCACTTTGATGCCTATATGGATAAATATCATATCGAGAGGCCCGTGGTGAGGTGGGTGAAGGAGCTATTTGGTTTGAAGCCCGTATTAGGGCGGCTATCTTATGGTGAGTTACACCAGCACTGGACTAGGGCAGATGTGGTGCCCGAGGATGAGAGAGACGCTTACGTCTACTCCTTTGTGATTTCTTTGCTCACCGTGTTATTTTTTCCAATCTCAGGGAGCAAGATCAAGTACGGGGTTGATATTTACTGTGGAGGATATGGCGGGCATCAGGAAGAAGAATTGGCCGAGGGCCATCTTGGTACAAATGTACCACGGGCTAGATGCGGGTGCTCAGAAGAAGGGGAAGGCCCTTCGCCTCTGCCATCTGCTACTCCAGGTATATCTTCTTGGAGGCATTTTACTTGATTATGCACGTCTCATTATCTATTTAAGCTGACCAATTGCCACTTATGCAGGCCTGGCCTTTTGAGCATTAGATCCTCCTGCAGGTCAAGTTCAAGAAGATCATGCAGCCGGGTTCCCATTTCCTTGCTCGTTGGTGTGGTGGTATTGGTGGAAAGGCCAAGTACCCCCACAAAGTACAGGGAGGTCTTGAGGAGTGTGCAATTGAGCTCAATATGTTATCTTTGATCTAGTCCTTGTTTTTACACTTAGAATAAAACAAAAAGCATTTATGAATTTATATCGGTTGTTTTGGTTGATTGTTGGTGCAGCTTGTCCTGGACCCGTTTGATGGGGTGGAGAACTTGCCAGAAGTCGTAAGGCTCAGGAGGGAGGTGGATGACCGTTGGTTTGTCATGGAGTGCCCCTTGTCTCAGTAGTGGTACTTAGAGGAACACGTTCGGGGCTAGAGGTTTGTCTCAATTGCTGATAGACTGGTGCTCGTCGATCCTCCCAGGGGCTTATGGTGGCCCTATCTGGTGATTACATCCGTGGCTGACCAAGCCAAATATATCGAGGGGGATGGCCCGATCATTTCGAGCATTCCGGGTTCTTACGAGTGACACCAGCAGCGCCTACTCCCCTTGTGCCCTGGCAACCATAGGAATGATACGATTGAATACCACAATGAGCAAAGGCTGGAGGAGGAGAAAAGGTGGCTTAAAGGTATTGTGGACGTCGAGGAGGAGGAAGAGGAGGAGATTTAAGGCAATGTTAGGATCGAGCCTGAGGGGGAGGATGAG
The DNA here is from genome assembly GCA_947683365.1 of Euphorbia pulcherrima. Lineage (NCBI taxonomy): Eukaryota > Viridiplantae > Streptophyta > Magnoliopsida > Malpighiales > Euphorbiaceae > Euphorbia > Euphorbia pulcherrima. The sequence goes on along the minus strand of CANTUS010000014.1, from coordinate 36,850,127 downwards.
GCAGGCGCGGATGTAGCTGGCAAGTGTGTGCCGATGTCCCAAGGGGGGCACAGCTCTTTTGAGGTATGATTGCGTTTATGTACATGATTTACAACTATTTGGGTTAGGAATGTTGCTTATGTGTGTTTTTCGTGCTTTTCAGGAACCTGGGAGGAAGCGAGGTCGGGACAACTAGAGTGGGATGCGGTATTATGGTGTACTGGAGGGGATAAATTTTATAAAAGGGCGGCTGGTCAACCCGATGGAGACCTGGTTCCTGTTGATGAACTCCTGAGGCAAGTTCCAACCTAGGAATATAGGCTCAAGCTGGCATGCTCTGATCTTTATACTAGAAAGCACCACTTACGTAAGGCCCAATAACTGCTTTCTTATTTACCCTTGGATGCATATGGTTAATGATTTGCCTTTTGGATTTTCCAGGTGGTGCGGAGTCATGTGGAGCAACTGGCAGAGAACAATTTTGATCTCCGGGACACGCTTATTGGGAAATTGTTGCTTGTTCAGGTACATTCCCTTTTTATGCCATACCAAAATAAGATAAGATGCATGTATGGATGCTATGAATGAAGTGCATTATTGACGTTTTCCTTGGTTTGCAGGATTTCTTGGTCCTTTCCTTATCAGAGGCTGATGCAGCCCAGCGGAGATACGAGGAGGAGACTGCAGAACTCCGGCATCATGTGAGCGACCTTGAAGGTCAGCTGGAGGCTACCGTTCAAGAACGGAGGAGCAAACAAAATCTGGATCGCGCCAGTGGGAGTGAAGATGTCCACCGGCTGACGCCCGTTTATTGCGTTCGAGGAGTCCAGTAGTGTCCCGATGACTGAGGGATGAGAGGAGGATGATGTTGATGATTGGCTAGTGAGCCCCGAGGACGTTTCTTCCCACTTGGCCGGCAGTGGTGGGCATGCCTAGCTTTATATTTTCATTTTGCTTTTTGTTTCAGATTTCGGTTTGTACCCTTGATACATTGGGGTTTGAATAATTTGGATTTGTTGTTTGGTTTTGCCTTGGTAGGCTAGATATTCGGGATTTTTGAATGATTTGTGCCCTCTGGCTTTTTACTTTGAATAAAATGGATTGCAGTTGATCATGTATTTGGAAATGGATTACAGGATTGTTTACAGGTTTTGTATAGGTCTGTAATGAAAAACATGCTTCTGATGCCGCCAGAAATTGACTCCATGCCGCCGGCGGCATGAACCATATCGCCCACACTCAATCAGCTAAAATAATATAGACATGGCTGTCTTAAAGCTCATATCACCAGCGGCATCAGTTGATACCGCCCAAATTGGTTCATATCTCCGGCGACATCACTCACATCACCGGCAGTACCACCTTTCCAGAAATCTGATTCCAGCCATTCTACCAATTCCTATCATAGCAACCCACAATCAACAGCTACGGGGGGTTTTGATATGTCATGGTGTAGTCCATAAGCCATGAGTTCCTTCGAGCAGTGCTATCTTTTTAGGACCCAATGGACCACGTCTTCCGATTTTCATCGTTCGAGCTATGCCCCTTGCTTGAAGAGTTCCACGCCATATTGGGCATACCATGCCTTAAACGCATGCCCCTAGCATTGCCAGGATTTCATTTTGGTGCAGGTGGAATTCCTCTAGGGTTATGGAATTTAGACTCTGTAGATCCATTTTTATCTCGGTTGTTTGACAAACCTGCTCGGAGTAGTTTTAGAGTGTTGCTGTAGGGCGCCCCGATCTCGCCTTGCTTGGCCCTCCATACTGGCATTACTACTCATGGTGGAGTTTATGTATGAAGTGAGCCCAATTGCTCCTCTCAGGCTAATTTCACTCATCAGCTCCATGTTGATAGGGGCCTCTCCCATGGCTGTGGGGTTGGTCGATGTTTTGCTAAATATGGATGCCGCTTCCGTTGACTAGACACTTATCGGAGATCAGCTCATATTACTACAGGCACCTTTTGTTTTTCCCGATTCCACGTATTTCCTTCCCCAATCCTTACCTGAATTCGAATTATAGGTATGGCTGATGGAGAAACTGAGGTTGATGGAAGCACCATGAGGGAATTCGAAGAAGTACCTACCCGTTCATCTGAGGGAGAGGGGGCTTATGCGGGCTGATTTCGATCAGCTGACATATGATGATTGGGTGCCTATTTTGTGGGGGTATACTGACACACAGGTTCAGTGGGTTAGTCCATGGTGGAGGATTCAGGATGCGGTTGTAGAATCCTAGGGAGCTTGTGTTCAGTTGATAGGTCTGGAGAGATCTTTGTTCTACACCCCTTATCGATTATGCCGTCCGTATGGCAAGAGGTAAAGGATCCCAATCAAGCTGCCCCATAATCAGATCGAAATCTACAAAGCTAGGTGGGTCAACCATATCAGGGAGAAGTGGTCCAGGGAAGCTGTATTTGAGATTCTGAATTATGATCATGTGGAGACCATCAAGACCGACACACATTACAGAGGATGGCTTGCTAAGATAAGATGCTTGACAACCCATCAGAAGCGGTCATGGGCCCGCTTCAAGGGGGAGCATGCGGAGCAGGGGGAGGAGCCTCTTTTTACTACCACATCGAGCCGGATCTCTAGGTACTATGATGATGACGCGGGAAGCTCGGTTTAAGACGCACTTTTATTAGTTCTATCTTTTACATAGGCTAGTCGAGGTGGCTGACCTATCAGACTTTGTCTCAATTTTTTTTTTTTTTTGCACATTTAATTTGGAATAAAATGAACTATGTCCTAAGCTTGCTGGAGTTGTCTTAATCCTATGAATGCAGGATTCACATAAGTATGAGTATTTAGATTTAAACAAAATAGATACTTTCGTTAATTGAGATAAAATAAAGTACACAATGTTCGGTTGATATTCCCATTGATTTAACTCCCGGTGCTCACTAGCCTAGATTGGTTTTCTAGAAGGCACTCGCTCTTTGCTCATATACCCTAACTTTTGCCCAGATTGCCCTTTTTGGGTTTTCGATCTAGCGGGTTTGACTCATCCTCTAATTTTTGCACGACCGATTTGCAGGATACCAATCCTCAGGTGTCACCCTAATTTTTGTCCGATCAGTAAAAGATCGAAAGGCGGGTGATTATCATGTATATATTTTTTGGTGTGCCACTTTTCCAATTTGTTTCTTTTAAATTAGATATGATAACGCTTAAGCCTGTCTTTGTTCACGGGATTCACAAACTTGTTCCCATCCATGTCCATAAGCTTAACTGCCCCTTTGCTAAGCACCTTCTTTATCACTTATGGTCCTTCCCAATTTGGCCTGAATTTGCCCCTCGCATCAGTGGTAGGATGTTTTAGTTGTTTAAGGACCAGATCACCAGCCTTCAGGGGGAACTTTTGGTGTCTTACCTGACTGTTATATGCTCGAGCCATACGTTGCTGGTACATCTGGAGGTTGTCGAGGGCCTTTAACCTCTGCTCATCCATCATGTTCAACTATTCAAATCTCGCCTGGGTCCATTCAGATTCTTTTAACTTAGCCTCCAGAGCGACTCTTAAGGAGGTTACCTGAGTTTTAACTGGCAAGACCGCTTCCATCCCTTAGACTAGGGAGAACAGAGTTTGGCCTGTCAGGGTGCGAATGCCGGTGCGATATCCCTAAATACCAAAATATAGCTTACCTGCCCAATCCCTGTAACCGGCTATCACCTTAGAAAGAATCATCTTTACTGATTTGTTAGCTGCCTCAACAGCTCCATTAGCTTGTGTTCTGTATGGAGAAGATATATGGTGTTCGATCCCGTATTTCTCGATTAGAGAAGCTGTTGCTCATTGAAATTGTACCCCATTGTCCGAGACTATATGGTGTGAAAGTCCATACTGAGCAAAGATGTGCTTCTCTAAGAATTTGTCCATCTGCTTGGCGGTGACAATGGTGAAGGATTCGGCTTCTACCCATTTTGAGAAGTAATTTACTGCTACCACAATGAATCTATGGCCGTTTGTAAAAGAAGGATGGATTTCACCAATTATGTCTATCCTCCACATCGAGAATGGCCAAGGGGTTGATAAATGATGGAGTTCGGTGGGCGGCAGATGCTGCATATCCCCATAAACCTGGCATTGGTAGCATCAGTTGACCTGGGCAATCCAATCAGCTGTGAGAGTGAGTCAAAAAATACTCCAACCACTGGATTTTCTTTACGACAGCAAGACCGTTCATATGACTGCCACAATCACCAGCATGGACTTGGGTCATTACATTCTGAGCCACGGAGTTAGTGAGGCAACGGAGAAGCAGGCCCTCTCTTGTATGCTTGAATAGATCATTATCCATAATACGGAATTAGACAGCGAGCCGCCGTAGGGTGGTACGGTCTGAGTCAGACGAACCCATAGGATATTGGCTGGTCTGAAGGAACAGAACAATGTCAGAATACCAATAAGGTTCGAATGAGATGGCGATGATTGAAGGAGCTGATTGGACATGGTATAGGATCTTGGTGGACTTTATAACCAAAGGATGGATAGGCTGCTACTGAGGTCCTTCCCATATAAATGCGAGAGTGGCGAGAGCATCAGCCATTTGATTCTCGTCCCGAGGGACATGGCGGTACAAGCACGAGGTAAATTTTTCAGATAATTTACGGACAGCCTCGACGTAATGACAGAGAGATTCCTCTTTAATTTCCTAATCTCCAACAACCTGACGGATAACCAGAGCCGAATCCTCGATGACAGTTATGCGATGGGCCCTAACCTAAAGAAGAGCCCCAAGGCCGAAAAGACAAGCTTCATACTCAGCACCGTTGTTGGTGATAGTGAATTCTAAGCGTTTGGATAATGGGATTATCTCATTATCTGGCGTGACGATGATGACCCTGAGGCCTGCTCCCTGGTGGTTCATAGCTCCATTGAAGTACATTATCCAGACGTTGTCAAGGATTATAACAGAGGCGAGCTGCTCATCAGGAAACTCTAAATTTTTCTTATAGTCAGAGCTGAGGGGTTGATTAGCTAGGAATTCAGCTACGGCTCACCCCTTAATGACCTTTCGGGTCAGATACTCAATGTTTAACTCAAATAGGAGAAGTAACCATCGGGACACGGCTTGGACAAAGAAATTTCATTAGATCAATCTTGGCCACGGCTTGGACATGATAAGATTGGAAATAATGTTGCAACTTCTTAGTGAGCCAAACCATGGCAGTGCAGGTCTTTTCCATAATCGAATACCGGGTTTTATAATCTAATAACTTCTTCCCCAAGTAATAGATGGCATGTTCATGCTTATCAGCACGTTTCTGGATAAGCAAGGCCCCGACGGAAGTTTCCTCGATAGCCAGGTAAAGGATGAGCAGTTTTCCTAGGATGGGGGTGCCAAAATGGGTGGATCAACAAGATACGCCTTGATTCTGTCAAATACCACTTGGTAGTGATCGTTCGGTACTACGGTTGCTGTTTTCTTAACAGCTTAAAGATGGGTTCATAAATAGTAGTGAGGCGGGCAATGAACCGACTAATATACTGCAAAGACCCTAAAAACGATCGGACTTCTTTCTCTATCTTAGGTGGAGGCATGTCCCTGATGGCTTTGGCTTTGTCTGGATCCATTTCGATTCCTTTCTGGCTAACCACGTGCCCCAATAATTTGCCTGAAGTAACCCCAAACACGCACTTCTTTGGATTTAGGCGGAGGTTATACTTTTCAGTATGAGTCATAAACCTGTCAAGAATAGTAGGGTGCTCTTCTCGAGCAGTGGACTTCACAATCATATCATCCACATACATTTCCACTTCTTTATGGATCTTGTCATGTAAGAGGGCAATTAAGGTGCATTGATAAGTGGCCTCAACATTTTTTAACCCAAACGGCATTACCTTGTAGCAATTCAGTGATGAACGCTGTTTTGATTTTGTCAACAATATTAACTAAAATCTGATTATACCCCGAGAATCCATCCATGAACGAATACATAGCTGCCTTAGCAGCACTATCAATTAGGACATTGATGTGTGGGAGTGGGAAGTCATCTTTCAACGAGGCTTTATTGAGATCTCGAAAATCTACAAAGACCCAGACCCTACCATCTTTCTTCGGAACTGGGACTATGTTGGACAACCAAGTCGGGTATTCTACAACCTCAATGAATCAAGCTTCAATCAACCTTAAGACCTCTGTCTTAACTTGATCAGCCCATTCTAGCCTTAATCGGCGGAGCTTCTACTTGACAGGTTAAAATTTAGGATCAGTTGGGATTCTTTGTTCGGCAATTTATCGATCGACCCCAGGCATGTCTTTGTATGACCAAGCAAAAGCGTTAACATGATCTTTAAGCACTCTTATTATCTCACTTTTTTCCTCGGGAGTTAAGTCTTTGGAAATGGTCACCATTTTAGGATTGTCATCTGTACTTAGGTTTATTTCACTTAATGATGTATCACTAATGCTAAAAACATTATGCGTATTGTTATGTGAATGCATGGATCCATCAGGAAAGACATCAAACAAGTAAGCAGAACGAGAGTTATTCCCTACATTAAAAGCCTCATTAGCAGCATTGTTCATACCAAACACATCAGAAATGTTAAGAATTACATCATCCATATCCTCCTCCACAAGCGGAGGGCTTCAGTAGCAATATCAATAGGAGGAGCATCCTCTGTATTATCTGTCAGAATGGCACCCAGGTCGTGCTCTGGAGCGGTCTTTTGGGCAATGGTGAGCGATGGCCCCTCGGACAGGTTAGCTTTCTCGGCAAGAGCCCTGGCGAGCTTCCCTACTATTGCTATCATAGCACCTTCTTCCCAGGTTCTCCCACCCTTCCAGCCTTTCTTCATCAGCAGTGCCATAGCTTCAGTCACGATTGCTACAGCATTTTCAATTTCTGGATCGATGGACTCTTCACTACTTCCCTCAGGCTCATCTTTGGGATGCATCTTACCTTTTCCCTTAGCCTCGTTAGAAACAACATTGATAGGTGTATCAAGCTCAGCGGGCTTGGGTTCGACCGAAATTATTATACGGCCGGTCTTAAAGTCGTAGACGTCCAGGCCATATTTTTTTGCCATACTCGATTGGCTCAGGCTCTCCCTTATAAGGCCTCTTACCTTGGATTTCATAAATAGTGATCATGCGGTAGTAGTAGGAGGGGACTCGATAATAGGCTTTTCTAGGCTTATATCCCAATCCAGCTCGATGGGTAAGGATTTTCGGCTCCAATGCTTCAACAATTCCCTGCTCATGTATTCCCCCACCTCTGCTAGGCTTGTAACCAAATTTCTACATCAGTTTACCCATACAAGTATGAAGGTAGCTGTGCCAAAGGGGAGGAGGCTTCTGAGCTTTGCTAATCACGGTAATCTGAAGGCCTCCTTCTAAACTAGCTTTGCTTCTATAACAGCCTTAATGGAAGCGGGATCGGCCTCTATGGTCACCATTCTGTCTTCAAGAATAAGCTTGATTTTCTGGTGTAGTGTGGAGCGAACGGCACCCATAGCGTGAAGCCATGGTCAGCCAAGTAACAGAGAATAGGTAATAGGAATGTTAAGTACAGTGATGCGTACATTGCTTGCCATAACTTCTACAGTGACTTCTGCCTCAAAGGTCCCAATTACATTACACTTTGAATCATCATAAGCTCTAATAATAGTGCTGGATTTTTCAAGCATGTCCTCCGATAGTCCCGGATGAGGAAGGATTTTTAGAGGGCACAGATTTAGAGCGGAGCCATCGTCCACCATGACACACGGGATAACCTTATCGAGGACTTGGATTCGGATGAATAAGGCCCTATTGTGATCCCTACCCTCAAGTGGAAGATTAAAATGGTCGAACACAATCTGAGGTTCTTATCTCGGGGGAATGCCTTCTCTAACCTTGGCGCACATCTCGACAACTGAGGTCACCGGATTAGCTTCTAAATCAAGGAGCCGTTTAATCAAGCCCTTGTGATGCCCTTCAGAGTTGATTACCAACTGCCAGATACTGTATCGGGCTTGGGTGTTTTTCAGTAGGGTAATCAGAGGGTCAACCTCAAGACTGGTAGGGACAGGCGGAGGTGGAGAAGGGTGTCTCGCAGTAGTTCCAACCCTGCTAGGAACCGGGTCTTTGCTAAAGCGGAGATATTGTTCTTCAGGCTGATATAAGCCTCCACTCCGAGTAATGTTAAGAACATCATCGAGCTAGACACTCTTAGTGGCTCGTGTTTCAAATAGATATTGTTGTTCTTCAGAATCCGAATCTGGGTTTTACAGCTCATACTTATCTATGCTAAAAAGGTCATTTTGATTAACCTTGAATAATTTGGTGCTTATGGCCTTGGTCCCTTGAGCTGCTTCTTAATCACCATCGGAGTAGTCCTCCTTCAAAATAAAGGAATCTACACTGAACAATGGTTTTTTCTCAACTTTCATTCTTTTTGCCATGAATGGCTGAGACCTGCGGATCTCTTGCTTCAGCTGGTTTGGATCAATTTCCATCCCCTGGACAGAGTTGACCCCTAGGTTGGCTTGATTAATTAGATCAAAAATCGAGTAAGACGAGAGACCTGAACCAATTACTAGGATAGAGTTATTATTATCCAGCCTCTGACCAAGGAGATCAAAGATTGTGGCTTTAGATAAACTAGACTGGACCATACCAACCTTGTTCCCAAAATTTGGCAAGGGATTATTTATAGTGCTCGAAATTCTATCAGGTTCAGTGATCTTTGCTTCACTAACCAAGCATTGAATTACCGAGAGCAAGGCTTTGCAATTGTTGGTTTGGTGTCCTACCTAAACATGATAGTTACAGAAGTTGTTCTTATCCTCAGGTCTAGGTGGCTTGTATTCCTGAAGGGATTATATGAAACCTACTTCCCTTAAACGTTGAAAGATAACCCGTAGTGGCAACTTATAAGGGTTAGCCAAAATAAAGGGGGTCGAAGAGGCTGGATTGTGGTAACCATCGGGGGAGCTGGAGTGATTGCGAGGGGTGCAGCAGGGGTTTGAGAAACGGCTTGAACTGCAGCCGGTGCTTTAGGCTTAGCTGGCACCGGGGCTGAGGGTTGAGCTTTATTATTTTTTTTGAACCACAGATTTCCCACTCTTTCGGCCTTTTCACGCTCTGCCTCACGCTCGATCTTCTCGGCTTCCTTGAATACAGCCTTGTAGGATAGAAAAGAATCAGTAGCCATTTCTTTGCGGAACAGGGGGAGAGACCCTTCAAGGAGTTTGATGATCATTTCCTCGAGGCAAGCTCAGATTTCATTAAGACCTGGGTTGACATCCATCGATTAAAGTATTGCTTAAAGGTTTCATTGGGCATTTGATGGACCCTATCAAGATGTTAGAGGGTTGTTTCCATCATAGTATTAAAACCATAATGCACTTTCAATGCCTCAGATAAAAGATTCCAATTAGCGACAATATACTGTGGCAAGGTGCGATACTATTCGAGGGTAGGGCCCTGAAGGGAGCAAGGAAACATTTCAGCAAGCACCTTATCACTTAACGTCTTCACGCGCATTATTATTTCCTACATTATAATGTGAGAGGCAGGTGCTCCAGAACCATCATAATGAGCCATATTCGGTATAGTAAAATTATCAGGGACCCAGTCTTCGTCTCTTTTAGGTTTTTTAGCGGTGATGAGGTGGTTGATGTAAGCTTGGATCTCAAGTGTCACGCCCAGAGGCTGCGTGACCTGGTCGCTGGCTGATTTATGAGGGATAGCTAGGGCTTCAAGTGTCGTGCCCGGAGAATACGTAACCTAGTCGTTGATAATTTGAGAAGCTATCATTTATCAGACGAAAGCGGCTACCTCGGGTGTCATGCCCGGCGGTTGCTTGACCTGGTCGTTGAGTGTTAGAGGTAGTGGAGGACGAATGGTCAGCAGGCTAGTAAAATGATTTTAGGGGTAGGTGGTACCCTTGGGAGTTACAATGAACTGGGAAGGAGTGAAAGAGGGCAGTGGCTTAGAAGCTGGGCACTGGTGAGTAAATACCGGAGGAGCAGAGCTTTGAGCGAAAGGTCTTGGATTAAAAGGCACAATTGATGGAACAGTCGAAGTTAATAGAAAAGCTGAAGCTTGCCTAAACTGGAATGGGCTTACCATAGGCTACGTTGATTGAAAAATAGGTGCAATAGGTATTATCCCTACCGGACCGATCAACATCTATGCTGAACCGTTCTGGGCCTGAATATCGGATGTTGATACTCGATCAAAATTTCTATCTTCGAGAGCTTATTTAACGGCAGCCTGAACAGTAGTTTGGATAGAAGCCTAAAAAGCATCCGAGTTTAGGAATTGTGTCATAGCACTAGCAAAGTCGAAGCCAAGCGGTGGCTAGGATCTCATTCCCGAGCTGGAAGTAGGTCCGGGGGGTTATTCGGGAGGAGGGGTCCCTTCGTTTCTTAGAAAAGACATGGCTGGTTAAGAAGGGCTCCAGCTTAACTGAACTTGTTCTGAATCTGACTCCTCGCTGGAGTCGGTGTGTGGAATCCCTTCGACTTCCGTGGTGACAGTCGGGGCGAGAGGACGACGAATTAAGCGGTGTTCTATCCTTTTCCAAACTAGGGTGCGACGATCAATTCGCCTCCTCTAGCTGAAATGGTAGGTAGTGGATCAGATCATGAATGGGTATGTAAATGGTATGGATGGTATGCATGCCTTTTGTTTTTGGAAGTAGTGCGTGATACGTATGGCTGCACGTAGATATGGTTGGAGATGATGTGATGGCTTATCCCTCCAATATATGTGGGACATTTGTATCTCATGTCATACATAGTGATATGTGGTGACGCCACGGAGGCACAAGAGAAGTCCTATGTGTGTTGCTAAACTTCTTCCACGGGCGGAAGTAATAAGGGTACGTTGATTCATTTCTGGCTCTTGAAGCCGATGTATGGGGGTGTATGATCACGGAGCACATAGAACACAAATCGTCCCTCTTCCAACCTTATGACTCCCGCGTAACGCCTCTTTGGAAGGATAGAGTTTGGCTTCTTCACTAGTAATGACGAAAGAAGCGCGTCCTAATTATTTTATTTGTTCTGGTGATCCTAAAGGAATGATGTGCTAAGGCTTTTTCTAGCGCGGCTTTGGTATAGGGTTATTGATGTAGAAGGTTCTCGTTTACCTTGATTCCTCGTTACTCAACCACTCCCCATATAGATGTGATCGCAGGAGTTTACGTGTTGGTTCAAATGAGTGATCCACCCACTAGGCATCCTCAATTCCAATAGGGCATGAGTGATACTTTCATGAGCTTCTCGGGTAAAATGGGGCACCTAAAAATTACCGAACTATCTACACGCGTATTTAAGGACAAAACGTCATAAAAAAAGAATGAAGTTTCAATGTGGCCAATGATTTCAATACATCATCAAAATCTTTTAAACTTTATGAAAAGAAAGTTCAAGTTTAAAGAGATCAGTCCCCAGCAGTGTCGCTACTGTGAGCGGATAATGTTCGATGAGACGGCTGTGAAGCCGGGCTGGTGGACCGGCCTCTAAAAAACTAACCGGGGGATGCGAGTGATGTGATTGGAAAATGGTTTTGCATATTTTAATGCTCAAAAGATACGAGATCAAAATCTCGTACTTAAAACAGAGTCGCCACCCAGTTCAGCTCAACTGGGAAATTTTTGGTACGATTTTCCCACCGGGTGGTTGGACCATACCTTAAGTACAGATTTCGAGTTCGGATGATATTATCTATTTTTCATTAGGCCAAATTAAGATACTTCATTCATTCTTAATCGGTTAATCCATCCTATTTGTTTATGCTTTTAGTTATTATGTTGTTTTCGCATTTATCAAGCAGTTGAGGCGATGAATAAATTATTACAGTCATCCAAAAATAAGTGCGGAAAAATAAAATTATTACAAGGCTTCCAAGTCCTATACATTTTTCTATGCGATAAATAAAATACCCAAAGGCCTAATATACATCTACCTGCAGAAAATGGTTAGCACAAATACAATACGTCGTACGAGATATCTCACGAACCACATACAGTTAGCAAACCAAAGAAGACCCAAGTTAGCGTGAACATGGCATATTTTATTTACAATATTATAAAGCCCGATTGGAAGGCTAAAATGAGATTTGAATGGCGTTTGCGGGAAAATGCTATTTTTAACCAAATTTTAGACTTCGATCGTAGTTTTAACCGAATTATTATTGAAAATGCCACATGTTATGGGGTGGGGTCTGTTTTCACAAGGTTTTAGACCTCCATCATTGCACTATGTATCCTAGTTTCAGAAAATAAACTAGGTTGGAAATGAACGGAATAAAAATAGTTGTCTAGAAAGTCATGCCGCCGACGATACAACTGATGCCTTCGGCGACATGGTTGATGTCGCTGGCGACATGGCTGATGCCCCGGCGACATCAATGATGTCGCTAGAGGCATCAGTATGCAGGCAGACTACATGACTTTCTGAGTACCATAAAGAAAGGGTCCCACAAGAAAGTTAGGTCTCTGGGGAATGTGATGTCACTAGTGGTATCAATGATGTCTCTAGCGACATGAGTGATACTGCCGGCGACATCACATGTCTCCGGCGACCTCAATTTCTTGCAGCAGCAGCAGGCAGTAGTAAAAAAATGACCGAAAACCCAAAAACGGACACAAACCAACAAGAATCAGCATAAATCAGTAATATTAATGCTAAAGAGCTGTGAGACTCAGAATTTTTACCTCAAGGTCGTGAATCCACCTCTTCGCGAACCGAAAAGAAACACCTCCGGGGAGCTTATAACGATGATTTAGTAGTAAACTTTAAGAGTTCTAAGTCTCTAAATCCTATTAAGTTGATTTTAACGAAAATACCTACTAATTTTAAGCTCACAATTAGAGAGTTCAAAGAAGAAAAACCAGGAAAAATGGATTAGAATTCTTTTTCCTGCCTTATCTAATCCATATCTCACTAAAATCTATTTTCTCATTCTAACATTAAATTTCCAATCTTAGATGGTTTCCTCCTCCCTCCCCAAAGCCTAAGGTGTGTTTTTATAAGCAAATTGGGGTGGTTTTCGAGACCTTTTTTACCAATTCAACTGAAAATGGCAAGGATAAGCTGTCTGTGTAGGGGCCGTTTTGGGCCATGCCGCTGGCGGCATGCTGATGCCGTTAGTGACATAATTGATGCCGCTGGCGGCATGGCTGATGCCGCCAGTGGCATCAGCCTCTGGCAACCAGACAGCCAGCGGGTTCATAAGCCCAAAAAGTCACCAAAAGTGGTTAAAAGTGGGTCAAAAGGCATCATTTTTTAAATTTTAATGATATTTTAATGGGTATTTAGAGACTTGCTTTAATTTGGGTGTAAATCATCAGTTCAAGCTCCGACCGGATGCGTTATCGGCTACGTTGAACTGGATTCTACCAAGTATAAAATTCAGAAGGAATATTGGTAATAAAAATTCTAAAGAGAACTTTTATTATGAGGCATTAAAATCGGGTACATGTCATCATCGTCTCGCGAGAGGGACTGCAAAATACCATGCACACACCTACCATCCTTCTTTGTAATCGGAACAAGGTTGGATAACCATGTCGAGTACTCCACAACTTCAACGAAACAAGCCTTAATTGACCTCGAAACCTCTGCCTTAACCTGATCTGCCTATTCTGGTCGTAATCGATAGAGCTTCTACTTGACAAGTCTGAATTTAGGATTGATTGGAATTCTGTGCTCGGCAATGTGACGATCAACCCCAGGCATATCTTTAATATGACAAGGAGAAAGCCTTAACATGTCTTTTAAGCACTTTTATTATCACTCTTTTTTCTACGGGAGTTAAGTCATTGGAAATCATTAACATTTTAGGGTCGTCATCAGTACTTAGGTTTATTCATTTAAGGAAGTATCACTAATGCCGAAAATGTTATGCGTATGGTTATGTGAATGCATGGATCCATCAGGTAAAACATCAAATAAGTAAGCAAAATGAGAGTCATTCATTGAATTGAAAGCCTTATAGGCGACATTATTTGCATCAAATACATCAACAATATTAAAAATTACATCATCCATATTGTCATACTCCACAGGCGAAGGGGCTTTAGTGGCAATGTCAGTAGCAAGTGGAGCATCCTCTATAGTCTTCATCAGAATGGCATCTAGGTCATGTTCTAGAGCTACCTTCTGGTCGGCAGTGAGTGATGGTTCCTTGGACAGATTGGCTTTCTCGGTCAGGGCCCTGGCAAGCTTCTTCACAATCTTAGTCATGGAGTCCTGTTCCCTGGTTCTCTCACCCTTCTAACCTTTCTTCATCAGAAATGCCATAGCTTTGGTCATAGCAGCCATAATGTCTTCCACTTCCTGATCCATAGGTTCTTCATCACTTCCTCTAGTCTCATCTTTAGGGTACATGTTTCCCTTACCCTTAACCTTATCAGCAATGACATTGATAAGCGCAACAGGTTCAGTGGGTTCGGGTTCAGCAGAGATAACCATGCAGTCGGCTTCAAAGTCATAAACATCCTTAAAGATCTCAAAACTAGCCCACATCTTCCCATTATGCTCAATGGGTTCAGGCTCTCCTTTATAAGGCCTCTTGCCTTAGATTTGACAGACAGTCACCATGCGGCAGTAATTAGGGTGGACACAGCGATAGGTCTTCCTAGGCTTATACCCCAACCCTGCTTGGCAGAAAAGTACCTTCTATTCTAAGGCCTCGATATTCCAGTGCCTTTTCCAGCTTATACCTAGCTCACTTCATCATTTTCCCAATACTAGAGTGGATATAACTATGCCAAATAGGAGATGATTTCTTAGTCTTGTGAATCACAGCAACATGAAGACCTTCATCCAACTTAGCCTCGGCTTTCATGACAGCCACAATAGAAGCGGTGTTAGCCTTGATAGTTATCAGCCTGTTCTCATGTATGAACTTGACTTTATGATGAATAGTAGAGGGAACTGTGCCCAAGGTGTGGAGCTAAGGTCAACCCAGCAACAAGGAGTAGGTAATAGGAATGTTAAACACGGTGAACTACACTTTGCTTGTACCCCCTCCAATAGTAACTTCTGCTTCAAATACCCCAATAACATTGTGCTTTAAATTGTCATAAGCATGGATAACGGTGTTGGATATCTCTAGCATTTCCCCTGATAGACCCAAATGAGGAAGGACTTTCAGGGGACATAGATTCAGGGCGGAGCCGTCATCTACCATGATGTCGAATATGGTCTTATCAAGGATATGAATTCGGATAAATTGTGCCCTGTTATGATCCCTACCTTCAAGTGGGAGGTCGAAATAATCGAATACAATCTGTGGTCCCTTCTTTAGAGGAATAGCTTCCCCAACCCTGGCACACATCTCAATAACAGAAGTGTTTGGAGTGGCTTCCAAATTGAGTAGTCACTTAATCAAACCCCTGTGATGCCTATCTGAATCAATGACCAACTGCTAGGTGTTATAACGAACTTAGGTGTTCTTGAGTTGGGTAATGAGAGGATCAACCTCGAGGCTCATCGAAACAGGTGGAGAAGGAGGCCTTGTAGTGGTTCCTACCCTCTTAAGCACCGGGTCCTTAAATTGATGGAGATAACAATCCTTAGGTTGGTATACGTGGCCACTCCTAGTGATGTTGAGAACATTATCGAGCTGAACACTTTGAGTGGCTCGCATTTCGAAAGGATAGGGTGGTTCATCAGGCTCCGAATTTAGGTCTAGCAATTCATACCTGTCCACACTGAAAAGTCCATCCTGGTCAACCTTGAATAGTTCATTTGACTTTACAGGCGCATCATATTCATCGGAATAGTTTTCCTTCGAAATAAAGGAATCGACACTAAAAAGTAGCTCTTTCTCGATTTTCATTCTCTTAGCCACAAAAGGCTGGGTTTTATGACTTTCTTTCTTAGGCGGAGTTGGATCTACTTCCATACCCTAAACCGAATTAACTCCTGAATTAGCTTGGCTGATCAGATCAAATACTGAGTTGGATGGGAGACCGGAATCGATAACCAGAACTAAATTGCTACTCCCTGGCTCCCGAGTAAGAAAATCAAGGATTGTGGCTTCTGGTAAGCCAAAATGGATCATGCCTACCTTCTTCCTAAAGTTTGGCAAGGGGTTGCTCATGGTGCTCTGGACCTTATCTAGTTCAGCGATCTTTCCTTCACTAATAAGAAGTTGGATAGCTGAGAGTAAGCCCTTACAGTTGTTGATTTGATGGCCCACCTGAATGTGGTAATTACAGAAGTTATTCTTGTCCTCGGGTTTAGGCAGTTTGTACTCCTGAAGGGACTGATATAACCTGCTTCACTTAAATGCTTGAAGATAACCCGTAGTGGCAACTTGTATGGGTTAGCTAGGACAAAAGGATGATGAGGAGGTTGGACTGCAGCAACTGTCGATAGAGCTTGAGTGATTGTTAGGCCTGTAGTAGGGGCTTAAGAGACTACCTGAACTGCAGCTGGGGCTTTGAATTTAGCAGGTGCCGGAGCTGCGGAATGAGTATTGTTGTTCTTTCTCAATTTTCTCAGCTTTTTCGAACACAGCCTTATAAGAGAGGAATGAATTAGTAGCCATCTCTTTACAGAAAAGGGGAAGAGACCCTTCTAGGAGTTTAACAATCATCTCCTCGAGGCTGAGTTTAGACTTCATCAGAACTTGGGTTGATATCCACCTATTAAAATACTGCTTGAAGGTTTCAGTTGGTAGTTGGCGAACTCCCTCAAGGTGTTGGTTACAAAGCCACTGCATTTAAGCAAACCGGATTTTCTCGAACCGAAAATCGAATCGTGCCCCATGTGCCGCACCCCGCATGCACAACCAAACCCATAAAACGTTCACCCGCTCACAGTTGCAACTCTGCTGGGGAAAATTATTTTTAAAAAAATCCGATTTTTATAAAAAAAATTCTTTTTTTGATATAGTAATTAAAATTTTGTTCAAATTAAATTTTGGAACTAAGGAATTTGTGATAACCTCTGCATTACACAAATTTTAGGATTATATAGTATCTGCATTCTTCACCCTTAAACCAATTTAGGTGTCTTTTGGTGAAGTATCTCCAAGTTTGATTAGGGTTTGAGGGTTATGGATCCAATCACACCCCTTGCATAACGTACGAGGACCTTGCTCCCTTAAGGGTAAGACTACCTATGTATATTATATATGGAAAAGTTTCCTTTAGTTCACTTAGGGCCACTGGGACTCGGTACACAAAGGCGCAGGGTACTAAAATCGCACCCAATCCTGAGACCAAAACCTGCATACAGATGAACCATAGACACTTCCCTATAGGTTTACCCGAAAAACCTTAAGTGCATGCAAGCAGACTCCGCTAAGTCCCCCGTTGACTCTAAAGCAAAGTAACCAAGTGGAGTTTAAAGGGCTGTAGGCGTAATCTAACCGTTTGCTACCTGTGCAGGTTTATAAATATAAATAAACTGAAAACGGACATCATGAGCATCACGATCATGTGTAAACTAAACATATCTTTATGCAGCCATAACATTTGTGTGTGGCATCTCATTTTATTTACCAAGACCAGTGAGTCCACCTAGGCTCAGCCCATGAGCCAAAATGAACCAAGACCAGTGAGTCCACCTAGGCTCAGCCCATGAGCTAAAATGAGCCAAGACTAGTGAGTCCACCTAGGCTCAGCCCATGAGCTGAAATGAACCAAGACTAGTGAGTCCACCTAAGCTCATCCTATGAACTGAAATACATCAACCCTTTTCGAGTGACCAGAGAGTCAGCTCACCCTTGGACCAATAAGTCAAACCTTTCGAGTGACCATTGAGTCAGCTCACCCTTGGACTAATGAGTCAAACCTTTTGAGTGACCATTGAGTCAGCTAACCATTGGACCAATGAGTCAAACCTTTCGAGTGACCATAGAGTCAGCTCGCCCTTGGACCAATGAGTCAAACCTTTCGAGTGATCAGAGAGTCAGCTCACCTTTGGACCAATGAGTCAAATCTTTTGAGTGACCAGAGTGTCAGCTCACCCTTGGACCAATGAGTCAAACCTTTTGAGTGACCATAGAGTCAGCTCACCCTTGGACCAATAAGTCAAACCTTTCGAGTGACTAGAGAGTCAGCTCACCCTTGGACCAATGAGTCAAACCTTTCGAGTGACCATAGAGTCAGCTCACCTTAGACCAATGAGTGAAACCCTTCGAATGATCGGTGAGTCAGCTCATCCTTGGACCAATGAGTCAAACCTTTTGAGCGACACAGAGTTAGCTCACCATTGGACCAATGAGTCAACCCCTTCGAGTGACTGGCGAGTCAGCTCACCCTTGGACCAATGAGTCAACCTACCTTTGACCAGCGAGTCAACTCATCCCAGGCTATTGAGTCTAATCTGACTCAAACCCTTGGTCTTCGGACCATGTGTTTGTGATGTTCCACGAATATCGTAGACTACCCTTGCTGATTGCTACTAAAAAAATTGGCATATGCCCAACTCCCTTATTATTTGTTCATATCTACTCATTCATTCTCTCACTCATTCATTCATCCATTCATGCATCCCGACAAGCCGAGGTAATTGAAGCTTAGAGCCGCCTTTGAAACACTTACTAATACTTGATCTCTTGCATTTTCAGGTTAGAAGCGAGAGAGAATGAGGCTAAGATGTATTAGGGAAATTCCAAAAGTCACACCCCCACCACCAATCGAATCTCTGACCGGATTTTTCTTCAATCGAGAACCTAAAGCCACAATGGCGGACGATGATGTAGTTGGACAGTCCCTCAGGAGGATTCTTGATGCCCCAGAATTTTGTGATGTATGGGAAAGGCTGAGCGCTGGTAATTCTCAGAAAACCCAGGAATAAGAGGCAGAAATAGCGACACTCAAGGTAAAAATGGCAGTTATGGAGAAGTTATCCCCCACCAAAGACAAATTTATTGCTCCCTCCATCGAGCAATATGTGGATACTGACCGATTCTTGCCAAAGGAATCAGAAGCCCTTCCGGCTAACTTTGTAATGCCTTATATGGCCCCATATGCTGTTACTGGGCCTCCTTACGGCCATGTGGAAAGTTATCATTGGATCATGACTAGCATGAACATCCCTAAGGTTCATATAGTCAATCTTTTCCAAGCTACTCTATGAGGACCTGCCTCTGAATGGTACATGAGGATGCTAATGGAGGTGAAATCTGATTGGAGAAAGCTATGCTTGGCATTCCTGGAGAATTATGCGTTCAATATGAAGGTCAAGACTACTTGGAAGACCTTGAAAGGATCAAGCAATGGCTAAATGAGTCCTTTGAAGAATTTTACGTGGGGTGGATGGCTGTTCGTGTACTTGTAATCGGGGCACCTGACCAAGACGCCCTGATAGTGAAGTTTGTCAAAGGCTCTAGCCTGAAATAGCGGGATAAAATGAAAATGAAAAGATTCAACACCTTCAATGACATGGTAGACTATACCAAGAGACTTGAAAAGTATGAGGAAGAAGATCGGGCCAAGAAGCAAGAGCAGCAAGCTTATACTAAACCTCGATACTGGAAAAAGGGCAGATCCTCCAAGAAAGGCAGTTTTGAGTCCTCAAAGGCTCCACCCGAAGTTGTAGTGGCCACTCAGGTGCAGACTCTCCAATCTATTTCCCCATGGGTAGAATTGCTATCATAGATATTCACTAAACTGAGAAAGTCTGACCAACTCTAAAGCAGTAAGCCATTCGCTCCACCTACTGCAGCAAACAGAGACAACTTTTATGCTTATCACGTGACCAAGGGGCATCACACCAATGAATGCGCCCGCCTACCAAAAGATCTACAGCAGATGATAGCCGACAGGAGAATGAAAGAGCCTGAGTAGAAACCAAGCACTCAGACTAATCCCCTACCAAACTTTCAAGCTACGGTGAATGCCATCGGTATTCATGTAGAAGCCGACGAATACGGTATCGATTTAATAGATAACTTTCGACATGACGCGGGATGGGAGGACAATATGATCTTTGATAACATAGACATCATCTACATGGTTGACCAGTATGCCCTGAGAATGAGAAGAGAAGGGCTGGATCAATACTAAGTGCCATCATATCTCGTATATCGAGGGGACTCCTACCCGAATGAACATATAGAAGAAATTCTCCGATTTATACACGGATAAGGAATAGCTATGATGGGTTTTGCACCTCAATTCCCTAGATTCTTAGAATGCCTAGCCATGGAGTGGCATGACATGATGCCGCTCAATAGACATTGGAACTAGTACTTTATGGAGAGATCTTTTCTCCACTACTTTAGGGCATCTCAATCATTCCCAGATGCACTCTGCCGGTTGTTGGTACCACAGGTAGACCAATATAATACTGGCTGGCAGGATATCCCTCCTCCACAACCTCCTATGTACACTCCCCCAGATTATATGAGTCCGAACTATGTCTTAACAAGTTTGTTCGAATTTAGGAGCTCCTCCGGAGCAGCACGCCTAGAAACCCAAGAGCTGTATGATCTTGAGTAGGTATGGAACAGCCACGAAGACCAGCAAAGGTATCTCGGCCTGAATCTAGATGAGGGTACACGAGACCAGTTTGGAGGAATCCATGCCGACATTACAGCATATGGTACCCGTGTAGAGGAAACATTCTCCAGCATACAAGCTATGGTGTCCGAATTCTGTGTAGCCATCGCAAGAGTTGAGGCCGGAATAAATGCCGAGGAAAATCTTGAGGAAGATCTCGAGGAAGATTTCAAAGATGATCCTGAGGAAGATCCTGAGGAAGATCCCGAAGAAGATCCCGAAGAGGATCCAGAGGAAGATTCTAATGATGATATCCTAGCCCACCATGCGCCAAACTGTGTCTTTAAGCCACAGCCTTTTCAAGATTCAGATGAAGAAGTAGAGGAATTTGTGGACTCTAACGAATCAGATCACGAAGATGAAAGTGAAGTAGATAACTTAGGGTACGAATCAGAGGTCTTTTCAGGAGATGAACTAAATCACTTACTAGGAGACTTCAAATACGAGGCTCCCTTCCCCAATGGCATGATGGTCGATTACGATGGTACTGAGAGCTATGCCTCATCTTTAGAGCATGACTCCCTAGGCGCATTATGGTCAGCGACAAGTGAAGATTCTGGTGATTTCACGGACTTCAACTCAGGTAGCGAACATATTATTGATATGATCCGAGAAGGGGGGCAAGAACCTTCTCAGGAATACATCATGGAGATGATTCGTGCCAAAAATGAATTAGCTTGGGCCAGTTATCACCTTTGAAACCCTAATCTAAGTTAAATCTACCCATATATTACGATGGAACTAGAAGGCCATGCGCCTACGTTCAAGAATTTGTCCAGATGATGAATAAAGGGCATGTTCACTATGCTCACTGGCTAGAACGATTTAAGGTAATGCTCAGGGATAAGGCAAGCGTTTGGTACGAAGGACTCATGCTCTATCAAAAAATCATTCTGGAACATCCTGGCCAAGAAGTTCGTCGAGCATTACACCTGGGTAGACCCACCGAGAGATCCTACTCCTAAAAGGGATAGAGACGAGCAACTCCCACCAAACTTGCATTGGGAAGTCAGTGGGGGATGTCCTCTGCGCGAGCTAAAACGCGACAAGAAAATCACTGACTTACCCCAAAGTGGCAACAATCAAGGTCCAACTGGTGGAGTCTCCTTGTCCATCCATATGATTAGGCAGGAATCCAATTCTGTCCTATGCCAAATCCTACAGAAGAACCCAGTCACTCCAGAAAAGCAGCCTGAAAAGGTTTCTTTCATGCAATGGCCCTTTGCCACCAAAGTACCAACCTGTGTAAATAAGCCGATTAACTTGGGAGAAATACCACTTAATGAAGACTTTGATGAATTCAAGGTCTTCAAAACAACAAACTCGCCAACTCGGGTTATCAGTCCTATCACTAGAGGAGGAAAAGTCACTGGGTCAGTAACCCAAACCTTGCCAAGGTTAGAACCTCTGACACCTCCTACTTTTGTTAAGCCCTCATAATAGATAGATAGCCCGAATGTGGATCAATTAAAAGCCACTACAACTAAGATGAGTATCTGGGACCTAATCCTTGGTTCTCAAGATCACAGGCTTGCCATCGTCAAAAAGCTGATGGAAATCAAAACATCTCCCCTAGCATCACCAGAATAGGTCTACGTATTACTTAACAATGAGACTAGCACTATTATCCCCGACATTGTCTTCTCGATCTTGGACCTACCCCATAAAGGCATTAACCATAATAAGGCTCTCTACTTGAAGGCTAGTGTCTTCGGACGCATCATGCCCTGCATAATGGTCGATGATGGTTCATCACCGAATGTCTGTCCTAAGGATATCCTGCCAATCCTAGGACTAATCGAGAGGGACTTAAAGAGATCCACGACAGTCATCAAGGCCTACAATAACTCCAAGAGGACCGTCATTAAATCTCATCTATAGTACTTTTCATAGCCATAAACATCCTAGTGATCTACTCCATGCTTCTTGGACAGCCATGGTTCCATGCTCTGGGAGGAGTTCCATCCACTCTTTACCAGAAGATCAAGATCTCGTTCTGTGAGAAGATTGTTACTCTAGAGGCCGATGAGTGGTCAGTGGTGGCAGCACTAAAAATGGAAGAAAGCCATATGAAAGGATTTACCACAGCCATAATTGGCCAAGAATCGAACAAGCAACCAGAAGTGCACTGTGGCCCATGGATTCAAGGATACATGCAAAAGCACCACACCCCTGGCAAGGGATTAGGTGCCCATGAACAGGGAATGCCAACCTTCAATATAGGGGCAGGAGGGTGAAAGCCAGCAGGACTCGATTACACAGGCCCTAGAAGAATTGCCCACTAGACTGTCTTTTAGAAGAGCTACAACAGCCCTACAACGGGATGCCCGAGCATGTTACCCACTAAGGAAAGACGATTTTGAGATTTGATATTTTCTTAGACATAGTCAACTATGGCAAGCGTAGTGGAAGTTCCATAACTTGAGCATTGAAAGGAGCGAGTCATCAGCCAAGAAGGTCAAAAGGCTGAGTAAAGAGGAGGAGATCCTCGACACCCTAGCTAAACACCTTCAAGTGCGACTCAAGATAGTAGAGGAAGCAAAGAGCAAGGGAGGTGACTTGAGCCAAGCCGTCATGGACATGGTCAAGACCTTGAAAGGCAAGGCAAAGGTATAAGAGGAAGACGACAAGGACATCTTGTTGAAGCTAGCTGCCATAGGAGACTCATCCGCTGCAGAGCCAGACCCTGCCAATCAGGATGAGTCTTTTATTTACGTTTCCAGTTTGTTTGAAATGAATAATGTACTTTATGATGATAATAAGATGAAGAACTTTGCTTATTTGGATTGTGTTTCTGATTACAATTCCATGCATCCATTCTAGCATTCATCTGGCATCTTTAACATCAATAATGATATTACAAAAGAAATTAACTTAAATACGGAAGGTGATCTAAAAATGGTATGCATTTTCAATCAATTGCCCATCGAATGAGAGAGAGAAATGATAAAAGTATTCAAAAATCACATTTTAGCCTTCGCTTGGTCTCACGAAGACATGCCAGGACTTGATCGGCACATCATCGAGCACAAAATCCCCACGGACCCAAAAATTCTGCCGGTGAAGCAAAAGATGAGAAGAATGCGCCTAAAATGGGCTGAAAAGGTCAAAGCAGAAGTGGCCAAATAGATCAAGGCTAATTTCATCGAGGTTATCGAGTACTCCACTTGGCTGTCCAATGTAGTTCTTGTACCCAAGAAGAATGGTGACGTCCGAGTTTGCATTGACTTTAGGGACTTGAATAAGGCCACCCCTAAGGATGATTTCCCGCTACCACACATCGATGTTCTGGTAGACAGCACAACAAAAGCCACCATGTATTCCTTTATGGATAAATTCTCGGGATATCACCAGATCCTCATGAACATAATAGACAAGTTCAAAACCGCATTTATCTTAGAATGGGGGACCTATTATTGCAGGATGATGCCTTTCGGACTAAAAAATGCAAGGGCAACCTACCAACGAGTATTTATAACATTGCTACACAGCATGATCCACAAAGAAGTCGAGGTCTATGTAGATGACATGATTGTAAAATCCGCTACGCCAGAAGAGCACCCTACAGTGTTAGAACGATTCCTCACAAGGATAGAGAAATACAATCTTCATCTCAACCTAAAGAAATGTATATTTGGCGTCACGTCAAGCAAGTTACTAGGGCATGTGGTTAGCAAGAGAGGCATAGAGATGGATCCTGATAAAGCTAACACTATTAGGGAAATGCCTATACCGAAAACCAAGAAAGAAGTGAGAAGTTTCTTAGGATCCATACAGTACGTCAGTCACTTTATAGCACAGTTGACCACCATATGTGAGCTTATCTTCAAGCTTTTGAGGTAGCAGCAGCCAATAGAATGGAATGACCAGTGTCAGGAAGCCTTCGACAGAATTAAGGCTTACCTAATGGTGTTAAAGCCGCCAATTCTTGGAAAGCCACTCATTCTCTACTTAGCGATAGAAGAGACACTTGTGGGGGCTATGTTGGTTCAAGAACAGGAAGATAAGAAAGAGCATGCAGTTTATTACCTTAGCAAGAAATTGCTGGAATATTAAACCCGATACACCATCAGGAGAAAACTTGTTCCGCCATGGTCGGGCTCACCAAGAAGCTCAGGCATTACTTTTAATCATATAGAATTCAAGCGATTGCAAAAGTGGATCCAATGAAGTATTTATGCCAGGCTCCCTTGCTAACTTGGAAATTGACCAGATGGCTCTTATTACTGTCAGAATTCGATATCGAGTACGTAATTAAGAAAACCATCTAGGGTAGGGCAGTAGCTAAATTCCTAGCAAATTAGCCGCTCGAAGAAGGAGAACAGGAAAACCTAGAATTTCCTGACGAATGTTTCGCAACCACTACGGAGAATCCTAGAAAATGGACCATGTTCTTCAATGGCATCATTAACAAGCAAGGGGCTGGTTTAGGGGTCATCATCATAACGCCGGATGGAGCGCTCATACCTCTGTCAAAGCAATTGGAGTTTCTAACCATGAATAACGAGGCAGATTATGAAGCCTGTTTATTTCTAACCTAATCACTCTCATAGTGGACAAGGTAAAAATCATTGGCGATTCAGCTTTGGTCGTCTAGCACGTCACAAGTGATTGGGAATTAAAGGAGGAATCCCTCAGACCTTACTTAGAGACTGTATGGAGAAAAGCCACGATATTCAACGAATGCAAATTTGGTCACATGCCTCGCGAGGAGAATTAAATGGCGAATGCATTGGCCACTTTAGCCTTCATGTGGGAAGGGCCCTAAAAGCAGCCAATCAAGCCTCTTATTATGGAGACAACCTGATCTCTGTGTTACGTCCACACAATAAATGATGCCATAAGTAAGGAAGAACCTCGGTGCTCTGACATTGTCAAGTTCCTCAAAAATGGTGATTTTTTGGCTGAAGCTACGAATTCCGATAGAAATACACTGAGGAAGCTCGCTGTGCAATTCTGCCTGATTAAAGGAGATCTATTCAAGAGGTCCTCTATTGGCTTACTATTGAAGTGTCTAGCCCAACAGGAAGCTGAAAGGGTAATAAAAGAAGTACATTCAGGAGACTGCGATCCACACATGAACGGTGTCATGATGGCAAAGAAAATCCAAAGAATGGGATACTTTTGGTTAACCATGCTAGCTGATTGTATTCAAGAAGCAAAGACTTGCATGCTTGTCGGATATATGGGGATGTGAGCCACTTACCCCGACAACGTTGCAAAGCTTGACAATGCCTTGGCCATTCTCAGATTGGGGCATCGATATCATCGGCGAAATAAGACCATCTTTGACTAATGGCCATCACTTCATTATAGTGGTCGTCGATTACTTTTCCAAGTAGGTTGAAGTAGAATCGTACATGAGTATCACGGCCAAGAAAATGGCCCGGTTTATTCAGCGACATATCTTCACCAGATACGGCATTCCTCATCACATAGTGAGTGACAACGGTGTGCAATTCTAAGGGGAAATGGCTGACCTTATCGAGAAGCATGAGATTGAGCATCATCGCTCTTCATCCAATCGCCCTCAAGCCAACGGAGCTATAGAAGTGGCTAATAAGGCAATCAAGAAAATCCTCTCCAAGATGATCTCGAACTACTGGGATTGGGCCGATCATTTGTCCTTTTTCTTAGGAGTTTATGGGCATTTCTTGGGAATAATACAATTTGCCCTTCCTATTTAAATGATATCTCTTGTAGTAACATGTTCATGTTAAAAATACTAAACGAGTGCATTAAATGGAAACTGTGAATTGTTTTATGAAACACGCATTCAAATAACATCATTTCATCTTTATTACACATAAAATACATTACAAAAAGAAAATGTAAATGACAAAGGCAAACAACAAGGCCTAAAGCCTTTATTTTCCATAAGAACAAAAGATACACAAGCTCAAGGACCCCCGAAGAAACTGTGGAGTCTCTGTGTCTCGATGAGCCTCTCTCCAAGGGTAGGAAGCCCGCCAGTACTCGCAACCCATATGCTAAAAGCCCTAGAGAAGGATGAACATCAAAAGGCACGGAATAGTTCAGCCCTACTAGAGAACGGTTGGTCCATCTCACGTCATGACGATAGACCCGAGTATAGGAAAGCTCCGGGCCAATCAAGGTACATAAGGATGTAGGGAACCCCTGAGAATGGTCGTACTGGCTAAAAAAGTGACCAGGAGAGTAGGTAACAATCTTGAAAAGGTCGATGAGGACCATGCCACCTCTAGCAACGTCAGTAGTCACATACGTGATACCCCACCAAGGGGAATATCCTCAGCAGCTCTGCTACCCATAAACTAGAGCCACTCTTTGACGGTAAAATCTTTATGAGGGTGATTGCCAATGCGAACTATGGAGCCTCACACCCAGTAGGCCTTCGGATGATAATCAATGCTTGTGGGAACAGATAACATAGAAAGCTTGTCCTAGAGCCAAAGCTACAAAAGCAACAAATGAAAAATAAAAAAAGAGACAAAAAAGAAAAAAAAAGCCTACTAGATTGAAAACCTGAAAAGGCAGTCCAGGCAAAAATTAAGGCAAGCCTGATGAATCAAAAACCCAAGAGGGTGGTTCATGCAAAAAGAAAGGCTCAAATAAAATTTACTTGAAGGAGAAGCCTGCTGCCCCTGGTAGTAGCTTTATTTCCATTCCGGGAAGCGTGCACAAAGGTCAGTGTCTCAGCCAAACCCACCGTAATAGGAGATTTCCCCTCTAGCATCTAATCAATGATAGTCAGGACAGCAAAGCTGCAAACCACAGTGGGAACCTCACGAATGAAGACCCCTAACAAAAGTAAACAAATGAGCGGGCTAACTCGCGTCGTTAGGAGGAAGGCCCCTAATTATGTCAAAAGCCACATCTAACCTCAAGCCCTCATCACAAATCAATTGACGTCTATTAAATTGTTGTAGCTGAAAATGGTTCATCAGCGGATAGGAGAACTCAAGATGATGCATTGGAATGGCTGGGGGCATGTCTGTTAAAGATCTCAGGAGCCCGCAGAATTCCTCATACAAGGGGCACAACTCGTGATCTCCAAACCAAAACACATTGTCAATAGGGTCTCAAAACCTGATAGTAGCTTGAATCACGTTATCCTCGATAAAAAAGCGACAGTATTCCTTCATATGCGCCAGACCGCAGATCCCGAGACTATCCCAACAGTCAGAATTCTTCAAATAAACATTCAAATCTG
Source organism: Euphorbia pulcherrima (assembly GCA_947683365.1). Taxonomy (NCBI): domain Eukaryota; kingdom Viridiplantae; phylum Streptophyta; class Magnoliopsida; order Malpighiales; family Euphorbiaceae; genus Euphorbia; species Euphorbia pulcherrima. Next base: position 36,822,486 of record CANTUS010000014.1, on the reverse strand, counting down.
CACGAAAACGGATATAGCCTTCCATGGCAAAGTTTTTGAGAGTATCGGTTCGCTATACGTAGTTTATGGGGCAATCTGCCAATACCTGGAAGATTACCCCAATAAACTCGATCAACGATAAAAGGAAAGCGAAAGAATGATGAAAAATTCTTTTATATATAAAAATGTGTTCATACAAGAAAAGGCGTTGCAAATGGCGTAGAAAGAAAATAAAACAACAAACAGAAAGTCCATCTACTACTGCGGAAAGAATCTGGGAGTATCGCCTTGTCCCTACTGCAGCTGCTACTGCAGGTCATCCACCTAGAGGATCCCCAGTAGACCTTAGAGTCGTCAGATCTCCAGCTGCAACATTTTAATATAGATGATTCATATTCATTTCATAACATGCCATGCATCATCATTAAAGTAATAAAATAACAAACATACCGCCACATCGGAGTTTTGGTTTATCATAAACCGATGCTGCCCTTGAATGTATCCCTAATCGGAGATGCTATCAACAATGGGCACCTGCAAGGATGAAAGATCATGTTGAATCAGAACCAACACAATCCGAGATTCTAAGGAAAAATAGAAGAAAAGGCAAAGGAAGCTCACATGAGTGGTGTTGGCTGAATGGAAGGCCACTGTATGCTCAGGATCCAAATAAGGCGGAATCACTAGTGTATAAGTACTCAGGTCGGGGTGGTACATCAGAGTCATGGGTGGCTGATACTAAAACCCCTAATGTCTGTCTACCATCACCAGACCCTAAGGCAGGATAGATGACGCTGAAAAGCTACCCACGTGAGCCGAAGTAGTTGCGGGCCTCTTCCTACCTTGGTGATCCTACAAAGACGACAAAGCAAAATCACAACAATTAAAAACGAGGAAGAAATTCGAGCCGATGAAAGAAAAAGTACCTTCATTCGGATAGCCCCAGGCGATCTCAATCTAGCCTGGCCGCTAGGGGCAGAAGTCGAAGGGTCATCACCCTCGGAAGGATTATGAATGTCCAGCTCAGGTTCGACAGAAATGGGATTTGTCTCCGGCCATCCAAGCAGCTGTAAACTGTAAAACTCCTCATATCCCCTAACCTGCTCTAGAAAGGCGCTGGGTAAACCGTCGGAGGCCAATCGCGCAAATGTCTGACGAGCTATGAGGCCAGAAAAGCCACCGAGGCACCTCAAAAGGAATGGAATGTGCCCTGGGAAGAAGATGCCAACCCTGGATGCACTCTCCCAAATACCACTCCAAAGAGAAGGGAGTCTCTATAATCAATCGGGTGTTCACAAACTCCCCAGCTAGCCTTATGTCCTCTGGCTAGTGAAGAGCATGGCCCTAGGGCTGCGTCTTGATCTGCAAAAGACCAAACAATGATACAATGATTGTAGCAGATATAACAATCAAAGAAAATCATGAAGTATACCCTCTCTGAGGATAGATTACGGAGGTGAGCGGAAAGCACAGATTGAGACTCCATCTCCCAACCATGCCAGTAATGCGGCAGCCGAGGATAAAATGGATAGCTACTGTCTCACACAAGCTTGGTCCCTCGGAGGATCCCCATCTCAAAAAGCCAGATCTGCGAGAAGATGAAAGAAATCAAAACACCAAAAGACAAACTTAAATTCTCATAAAGAGGAAAAAGAGCTAAGTCCTTACATAGACAATCTGGAGGCAAGATTTGAACTTGCCAATATGTTCCTCACACACTGATCGAGGGCCCAATATAGATGACCCAATACGGCTCAGCCCAGGCGTACTCATCAAAACGAGATGGGTCAATCAAAGTCGATAGGATATAGAGGTTCAAGATCGAACCCCCAGTAGGAAAACACAGCCATGATAGAGTAGCGGCCACAAAAGCTCTAGCCTCGCAAGCGGAAGTCAAATGCCTTCTATCCCCAGTAGTCTAGAAGGTCATGAGTTTCTCGCAAGAAATTTGCCCGGGCTTGTCCCTAGAATAGCCAATCAAAGCCTCGATGGTCTCCACATTAAAGTTGTGGTAAGTAAAGCAAGCGTTGAAGTGGATCACATTACCATGAAAAGGAAGACCTATGATGGCGCAGTAATCCAACAGAGTGATGGTATATTCCCCATAATGGAAGTGGAAAGTGTGGGTAGTGTCAGACCACCTGCTCAAGATGTGGATAGAAGTACCGGCTGGGATGTAAGGATACTTGTGATGCCTGATGTACTTGCAATTCTCACCATCCTCCCCAAAGACATCCCGTCGACAATAGCCTTAGCATTGAGAGATAGCACCTTATACCACTTACGAAAGTGGGTAGTGCTAGCGCCCTCATGCTTGGTTACTTGAGATAATGCATGCACACATATCACACACCAGTTCCCGATAAATCACATGATCATCGGAAAATCATTGCATAAAATGAACATGCAATAAAATGGATAAGTCATTGCGCAAAATAAAAACAACAGTAAGGCTTACCAGAATTCGAGAAAGATGATCGGAAGGCTTCAAGGCAGGCTGAATAAAATCCCTCGGACGAATCCCATGGTACATCCAATTCGACGGGAGCCCGTATAAAGCATCAGCGGGAACCTCAGACAATTCCACTTGCTGACCGTCAATAAGCACATTCCGAGTAGTTACTTGAATGGCTGGCAGATCCAAGCGGATATTATAAAGCTTGAACCACATAGAAACCCCGCAAAATCTGAAGAGAAGGGATAGAAAAAGGAAAAAAAATGAAAGAAATCATTGTCAAAAATAGCTCGAAGGTGGGAATTTTCGAAGAAGAAGAGCAGAAAACGCAAAGAGAGAATTTTTCGCGTGGTGAAAATGGGAGCTAAGTTGCTGCTTTTATAGACTGCAGGTAATTAGCCCGCCGACTAATTACATATGTAATTAGCCCGCCGGCTAATTACCTATCCAGCTGTCACGCGTTTACGCGTCACACGCATTTATGCGTAATGGCTATAAAAGTTACCATTACATAGGTAATTAGCCCGCCGGCTAATTACGTATATTTTGAAAATTTTTGCAATTTTTCATTTTTCATCCATTTTCTGCATTGTTTATAAAACGAGCGGACCTAAAAGCTGTTTTTATGCAGTCACTCATGCATTGAGCATCCAAAAATATTAATTTCGACCCCCAGTCAATTTTAACCTAATGCAACTCCTTAATAAATTTTAATCGAAGGGGCAAAATATATTTTGTTTCAAAATTTGTCGATTAAAAATATTTTAACTCATTGCATTCCACACACACTATTTTGTTTGTTTCGCATACGATAAAATTTCTAGCACGAATTTTATGTATGCGAGGGGTAAACTGTTAGCATAGGTCTGTTCCGGTCCGATGAGGAATAATGCCAATTCTGTTCAGTGATTAGACAAAAGAACCAAAAAGGACCAAACTATCATCCAAAATCTGAAATTCAAAAATCTGCATTCCAGGGAAGCTCCAATTTAGCATTTTCTATTGGAAAACCAAAAAGTCAAAATTTGGTCAAATATAGGTAATCACCCCGCCGGGTAATTACCTATCTACAGTAAAAAAAATCAAATCTTACCGAGATCTGGCAAGATTTTACAGGATCTAATGTAAAATCTTGTCAAATAGGTAATTAGCCCCTCGGCTAATTACGGAGGTAATTAGCCCCTCGGCTAATTACGGAGGTAATTAGCCCCTCGGCTAATTACGGAGGTAATTAGCCAGCTGGCTAATCACCTCCCCATTATAAATAGGGGACTCGCCCCCTCATTTCAACAAGCGGATGAAAACTTATAAAATCCTAAAATTACCTTTGTATCCTTTTTCAGTTCCGGGAGTCCTAAAAACCCCAAAACTCTACCAAAACACTTCCGAATCCGAGCTTTATCATTTACATTAGGTATAAACTCGATTTACTGTCTTTTTAGATCAAGATCCCACAATGATCTTCGGTCAAGAAACTACTCAATTTCTCTTAAAATCCCACATTTCTAATAAGAATAATCCAAGATTATAGCCATAACTTGGGTTGAACCTGTTTTCCAACCAAATCACAATCCTTGACAACTTCGGTCCTGCACCGGCTCTCAAGTCATCCTAGACAGACGAAAAGGTAAACTGAGGGTAATTGGCTCTAATCCCAACTTTAAAATTCATTAACATTTTCTTTCATTATTCTATTATTACACATTACATTTTCATTTCTCTGGTCAAGTGAGCCACTGGAGCCACTTAAACCATAATATGTGTAAATAGGCTCGCAGGTACGGATGAAACATCCAGAATGAGAGGAAACTCTATCCGAGTTTCTGGGCCAAAACCCAAGCGCTGCCCTTACTCTACCAAAAATTTGGTAGAAAATATCTATTTATTAAGCTGTTATAATGCCTGTTTTACTTCTTGAATTTATTTCTTGAATAAAGCCATTGTAATGCGGAATTTACCATAAATTCCAAATTTTCAAAATTAATCCTAACGATTTGAACAACATGAGTAACTATTATGTCCGAACTCAGAATCTCATTTTCTTTTCGTTATAAAAACCCCATTTTGGATCAGTATACCAACATTCCCGGTGGAGCTGAACTGGGTGGCGACTCTATTTTATTTTTAAATAAAGTAAAAATGCTTTATTTTAAAAATATATTTTCCTAATAAAATGTGGAAATATATTTCTCAACATAATCTCATTTTTTGCTTATACAAAGCCACTGCTTTTAAGCAAACCGGATTTTCTCGAACCAAAAACCGAATCGTGCCCCTCACGCGCGCACCCCGCATGCACAAACTTCCGCCCGCTCATAGAAGGTAGATAAAAAAAGTAGAAGACAAATTAAACCTCAGAATATCGCGTGCGTTGAGCAAAAGGGGGATCCAGCAATACCACTGGAGGCCGCTTGCCGGACACTTTCACACTAGTCGTCTTCTTCCCTTTTGCTTCTATGGCCACCGATTGAGAACGAGTATTCCTTTGGGCGGATTTCTTCACCGCTAAAATGTTTTCAGCAAGATCAAGGTTAGACATTTTCTACTTGAAAAGGGAAAGAAAAAGTAAAGTAAGTAAAGAAGAATACCGAGTGAAGGAACAGGACCAGGTAAATAAATATATCCCTGGCAGGCCGAATCCCGAGCAATGAGATGATAACCATAGATGGATGCCTACACAGCTACATTCAAACTCCATTTATCTTGGTTTAAATAGCAGAAGACTCCCAACCTCACATCAGGATCCCTATGCCTAGTTTTAAACATGGCAGGCGGATCCACAGACCAACTAGTCGGGAACACCAGATAATCATTTCTGACATGAATATAAAACCAAAACTCTTTGTAGTTGTACAGAGAAGAAGGGCGACGAGTATTGGTCCCTTGCGAGTGTTAACTAGGGTCAGAGGGGGGTGAATGACCCTTTTTATGGAATTTTTAGACTTTAAAAAGTCCTTTGTGTAGCGTGATAATACCGGAAGCTAACTAGTGTAAGCTCCGGATAATGCAAATATTTAATAAAAATGTGCCTAAATCTAAAGTTTAAAGTTAGAGAAATCAAACATAAATATTTTTAAACAGGTTCGGCCCTGCCTACCTCTTGTCCCCGGAGTTTCCTCCTCCGAGCTTAAATCCACTAGTGATTGATTTCTTTCACAGAAAAAAACCAAGCCCTTATAATTTGTCTCCGGAGATTTATTCTCCTCTGGATGTAGGATATACCACCAAACTGATCAATACCCTGGCCGAGTCCTTTGTAGTTTGTCTCCAGAAGATCTTCTCCGCTTCTAGATGTAGAATACACCACCAAAACCATCGAGCTTGGTTGAGCCCTTCTCTTTAGGGGATATACCACTCAAAATCTACCCAAGTTCAAGCTAAGTCCCACATGGATATACCACTTAAACTATGCCTAGTTCAAGCTAAGTCTCAATCTCAATACTCACCCAAGTATGAGATTTTACAATTCTTGTTTTATCAAAGATTGGGTTTTGAATTCTTCAAGCTTATAGTTTCACTTGAGAATTCTTACAAACTGATTTGAGTGATTGGTTCTTGGAGGGATTAAGTTCACTGATTGAACAGAAAAATCTCAATGTAATAGCTTTGTAGAATCAACCAGCATCTTCTCAACTTGTGAAGCTTCCATTTTATAGGCTTGGATCATAAATGTAGCCGTTGGTTGAGGTTGAATCTTCACCGTTGATCAGATATGAGATGGCACTTTTGGAGCCGTTGATCTGTCCGTTGGACCCAATAAATGTCCCGTTTGAATTTGTTCGGATTGATGTGGCAAAGTTGTCAGTTGGAGTTTATTTGGCTTTTTGTGCACTGCCAACTTTTACTCAAATTTGTCTTTTGTATGGACTCCACGCGCCTTGTAATAGGTCTATGTTAAAAAGGTTGTTACCTTTTTCTCTTTCTATGTCAGCCTTTTTGCCCTTTACCTACTTTATGAAAGCTATCACTTTTTCATTCTTCAAGGCAAAAACATGTTTGACTTCAGACCAATTTGGAGGCAAAAATGGATTTGAATATTTTCCCTTTGTCTTGAGAGTTGAGTCTTCCGGATGTCTTCAGACTCAATCTAAACCGGATACTATACCTTTTTGTGGCCTTCTCTGGATGTTATCTTTTAGGGATTAGAAGTTTGTTTCCTTTCCAAACTCTAAACTAATGTTTTCTTTTTGGACTTAGGGATTGTGTATCTTTAGTTGGATGCAAAAATCTTTGACTTCAATATCTTGTCTGGATGCATTCTTCTTGGACTTGGGAGTTTTGTTTACTTCAAACATTAATCCGGATGGTTGGCTTCAGTTATTTTCTTCCGGATCGTTGTTTCCGAACAATCTCCCCCATTTGATGGAAATAAAACCTTAAGGATAATCAGCATCTAAATTGGGAATATGATCTAAGTATGATTTTTGATACTTAGTCATTTACAAGTTGGTCCCTCATAATTTTAGCATCCTAACTCCCCCAAGACTTTTGCATATTAGCTTCTAAGTTTTTCTAGTACAATTGATGGTTGTACTTAGAAGTAGTTATTTTTATAAGTTATTTTCACTATATAACTTCTGTTGTTAACATCAATGAAGCACATGATTACAAGTACAAAAAATTATAAGTGAAAAATAAATTTTTACATAGCTAGCTATTACAAGTTTTTACAAAATTTCAGCTAAGCTATAGCTACTCATTCTAGCTATTTCTTCTCCTTGCCCTTCTTCTGATGCTCTTTCTCCCCCTTTTTGTTCGCATTAGTGGGGGGGTCTATAACCATTTAATTTCTTTAATCCCACTTCTTTTGTCAGGCTTCCGATAAGATAGTGTAGTCTTCATTTCCTACAAATTGCTGCTCAATAATTTTGTCTACAAGAACAGGAACGAGATGAACTAGCTTTATCAGCTTCCGAAGTTGAGCATAAGATCTTGTTAGGTTAGGATACAGGGAGAGGGCATAGTTTCTATCTTCCTCTTCAAAGAAGGGAAACATTCCCTGGAGTAAGGTTAGCATGCACTAGTAGCCATTAAATCTAGTATCACCACTGTGTTAGATCAGTTACTAGATTAAAGGAAGTAGTAGGCTCTCCGAAATGGCTGGTGATAAAGTGCTAACAGTAGGAGGAGCAGTTAAGCTTAATTGGGATAGTGAAGAGCCAAGTTATTGGATTACTTCCTTGATTACTTTGCCATTGTTGTGGTTGGATTCATTTAAGTGCCGGATCTCAATATTGAATGTGTCTCGCCAATTCCCAATATTTTTGTCTATAGTATAGAGACTAGTTTGGCAATCACTCCCTATGTCCTTAGCTGCTTTATCTAGGAGAGTGGGTAAGTCATCCTTTAAGAACTTTTAGAGTTGCTCCTTCATGGCCTTTTGATCATCTGTGAGAGTAGTGATTCCGGATGATATAGGTTCCGTGCTATGAGTGATAGCAGTAGGAAAGTATTTCACCAACTCTTCAAATTTGTGAGCCATATATTCTTTGAGCTCAGATTTTATATCAGTTGAGGATGAAGAGATATGCCCCAGAATAGTTGCGCAATTATTATCAACTCTAGTGGCAGTTTGAATAGCAGAGCATTTTTCCTCTTTGATTTCTGAAGTAAGCTTTTCCAGAACCGGAGTGATCTTGGATAATGATGTTTCAGCAACTTGTTCAGCGGAGGGAATCTGATAACGCTCTCCTCAATACCATTTATCTTGGTCTTAATCCCTTCTAGTTCATTTTTTAGCTCTGGAGAAATGGACCTATTCTTGACAAGGGTTTCAACTACTATTAATCTCTGGTAATTTCCCTGAGCAATGGTTTTAGAATATCAGCATCCATTTTCCCTTCTTCAGCAGCTTCTAATAGTTTTAATGCCAGTTTCACCTTTTTATCTTTAGTGCTAGAGGAAGGATTTGATGGAGCTTTTGCCTTTGCTTCCTCTTCACTATCAGTCTCATATTCTGACCAGGAACCATTCTCAAATTCATTTCCAGATTCCTCAGAGCTGGAAGAGCCTTCATTTTCTGTTTATTCTCCCTTTTCTCCTGATTCACTTCTCCCTCCTTTTGTGCATCCTCAGTAGCATTATTTTCAGTTTCCTCCCTATTCCCTTCTTGGTTTTCCTTCTCCACCATCGGATCCTCCGGAATAACCTCGCCCGTTGAGGTAGCAATGTGGCATCCTCATTGAGTCCCAGATCATGTCCCTCCTCTGGTGCTTTTTGCACCAATATAGGCTCATCTACCTTGGATGAAATTTGGGGTTCAATTGCATCCAAGTTGCCTTGGTTTTTATCCAACTCAGCAGTTTCAACATTATATTCATTACGATCAAAAGTTACCTCTTCATGTTGCTAATCCGGATTATCTGCTTCCTCAACTTGTGCCTTTGTAGGACTTTCAACATCCACTACCTCAATGTGTTTTTCAGTGTTCTCCGAAATGAGAAGGGATTCCGAAAGAGGGCCTACCCGTGGCTGGAGATTAAGTCTTCGCACTTCCTCATCACCATATTCCTCTCTTACATATTGAATTTCTAATGCTAGCATAAGGATTAGTGGAGTGGGTACCTCTGGATGAGCTCTACTGGATCCGGATGAGCCTCCGGGCCCTTCAATGGTTAGAAATTTGTTGTTCATCTTCCAATTCTCTTCTATAGTAGTCATCATTTCATTATATTTCGGATCCACCAAATCAAGTGTAGTAACAGTGACCTCCACATTTTCCCTTTGTTTTTCTTGGCCTCGGCCATTACTTCTTCTCTAGAGGGCTTAGGAGCAGGCTATGGAATTGTAATCCTAACAGCAAGCTTTTGTGGAGTGGTTTTAGCTTTCTTTGCTCTTAGTGCCTGAGTAAAGGTTGGCCCCTTCTTAACCAATTTTTTCTTGTGGACAGGCTAATCCTCTTCCGTAGCACTGATGGATGCACTTTCCTCTTCCATTATCTCCTCCAAAGTTTCTGAGCCCCTATTTTTCTCCCTTCCCTAATGGCAGCAGCAGCAACTACAATTTGTTCGTTTGCTTCCATATCAACAACTGGCTTTCTCTTCTTAGAAGCAGCCTTAATAAGCCTCCTTCTAGGTTATACCTTGCTTAATGATCTGGGTTAGGGTCATGGAGTCCTTATTTGCCTCTTCTACATCCTCATCAATTGGATCCAGATCAATCCCTTTTTGGTCCTTAGGCCTGACAGTTCTTGCCTTCTTCACAACTGGAGCTTTTTCAACAGTTCCTCCGGCTTTCTCACCTTGCTCTTCTCCTACTTCAATCTCCTCTGGTCTAGTGCCTTGGCTTCATCCCATTTTTCATTGAAGGTCAATTTCTGGAAGTTCTTCTCTAGGATAGCTTTCCCTTTAATTGACTCCTCTCCATTCAAGTCTACCCCATTTTTAGAGAGGACTTTAGTGATTATGGCTCCGTGGGAGAATTTATGTTGCTTCAAGTAATGGATGAGCAGGACTGAAATATTGACTTGTCTGCTCTTAAACCAATGTTGTATTACGCAGTGTTGGAAGGTTGAAGCAGTTTTGAGGCTTTACCCTCCGGAAGAAGCTGTGAGTTGTTGAAACTCATCTTGATTCTAAGATCAAGTTTGGACCTTTAGCTCGAGCTTGTTAAGTCTCTAGTTTTGAGCACTTGCTCTGATACCACTTGTTGGTCCCTTATGAGTGTTAACTAGGGTCAGAGGGGGGTGAATGACCCTTTTTGCAGAATTTTTAGACTTTAAAAAGTCCTTTGTGTAGCGTGATATGTATGAACCGGAAGCTAACTGGTGTAAGCTCCAGATAATGCAATTATTTAATAAAAATATGCTTGAATGTAAAGTTTAGAGTTAGAGAAATCAAACACAAATATTTTTATACTGGTTTGGCCCTGCCTACCTCCTGTCGCCGGAGTTTCTTCCTTCGAGCTTAAATCTACTAGTGATTGATTTCTTTCACAAGCAGAAACCAAGCCTTTACAATTTGTCTCCAGAGATTTATTCTCCTCTGGATGTAGGATATGCCACTAAACTGATCACTAGCCTGGCTAAGTCCTTTGCAGCTTATCTCCAGAAGATCTCCTCTCCTCCATATGTAGGATATACCACCAAACCACCGAGCTTGGCTGAGTTCTTCTCTTTAGGAGATATACCACTCAAACTCTACCTAAGTTCAAGCTAAGTCCCACAGGGATATACCACTTAAACTAAACCTAGTTCAAGCTAAGTCCCAATCTCAATTCTCATCCAAGTATGAGATTTTACAACTCTTGTTTTATCAAAGATTGGGTTTTGAATTCTTCTAGCTTATAGTTTCACTTGAGAATTCTTACAAACTGATTTGAGTGATTGGTTCTTGGAGGGATTAAGTTCACTGGTTGAATAGAAAAATCTCAATGTAACAACTTTGTAGAATCAACCAGCATCATCTCAACTTGTGAAGCTTCCCTTTTATAAGCTTGGATCATAATTGTAGCCATTGGTTGAGGTTGAATCTTCACCGTTGATTAGATATGAGATGGAGCTTCTAGAGTCGTTCATCTGTCCATTAGACCCAATAAATGTCCCATTTGAATTTGTTGGGATTGATGCACAAAGTTGTCAGTTGCCGTTTATTTGGCATTTGTGCACTACCAACTTTTATGCAGATTTTTCTTTTGTGTGGACTCCATGTGCCTTGTTATTGGTCTATATTAAAAAGGTTGTTACCTTTTTCTCTTTCTATTTCAGCCTTTTTATCCTTTACCTAATTTATGAAAGCTGTCACTTTTCCATTCTTCAAGGCAAAAAGCATGTTTGACTTCAAACCAATTTGGAGGGAAAATGGTTTTGAATATTTCCCTTTGTCTTGAGAGTTGAGTCTTCCGGATGTCTTCAGGCTTAATCTAAACCAGATGCTATTTCTTTTTGTGATCTTCTCCAGATGTTGTCTTTTAGGGATTAGAAGTTTGTTTCCTTTTCAAACTCTAATCGGATGCTTTCTTTTTGGACTAAAGGACTGTTTATCTTTAGCAGGATGTAATCTTCTTGGACTTCAATGTCTTCTCCGAATGCATTCTTCTTGGACTTAGGATTTTTGTTTACTTCAAATATTGATCCAGATGGTTGGCTTGATTTATTTTCTTCCGAATCATTGTTTCCCAACAATGGGAGAATTTGTACAAGACTGTCTTCCTAACCAACCGACTATGATCATCATTTCTGTTCCTCTAAATAGAACAGATCTTGCGGAAAAAGTTAGCATCAAAATCAAACCCTAAGTCAAGACATAAGCGGTGGTGACCCATCAAGTCCGCCCAAGCGTTCAGGGTGAAGCTCAGCCGGGCTCACTCCCTATACTTGCAGTAAATTTAATACGGAAACGGGTAGAGGATATCAAAATCCACCCCTAATAACATCTAGGTACATCCCAAAGTACCCTGCAGGCGGAGCATTGATGCGTTGAGTTACTGATCGAAGTAATACGTAGCAGTCCTTCAGCCAGGTGTACATCCCAGCCTCTTTTTCAATACGGTCTGCGTGAATGCTGGACACCATGTTGTCCACTCGAGGAGTCAACTTTTTCTCCCTCTGCTCACCAGAGTTCGCTGACTCACCGTCACTATCTCCGAATGGACACTTGTGCCAGCCTCCTCCTCATCCTCATAATTCTCACTCAAGTTGCTCGTCTCTGTTTCCATCCTAGCAGAGTTTGTATGCCCAGCATCACTCATTCTTTTCCTTGCTCTACGTTCAACCCTAGGGTTTGGACGATAACCAGATGCATCAACTCTCAGAGGTTTATATAACCTAGACAGAATTTCAGCCACCTCATGGTCCAGCTCTACTGAACCCTCACTATCACTACTTGATGAGGAAAGATCAAACCAATTTCGCATACCTACTCTATTAAAGCCACTAAAGAGACGCGGAGAACAACAAATCAACCAAGACAACGATAATTAAGGCATGCAGAATTCTCATCAAAGATTCAAAAATCCTAAGGCGTGACTAAAAGAAAAGATCAAGCGAACGAAGAATAGACCAATAATTCTGGCGCAACCAATAGGCAACAGCAAAACAAATCCAGAATCGCAAACACACTTTGCGAATAAACCAGGAAATCAAAAAGCATACGCTGCAACAAAAATCATTACAGAGAAGAAGAAGTGAAGACTTACCAAAAAAGTGAAGGAAGTGCGCTTGACGATGCCGGAAAAAGCTTCACAATGCCGGAGAAGAACTCGTGAGGATTCAAAAACACAAAAGAAGCGAAAAGTGAATAAGCAATACAGGAAGCATTTATAAGAAGAATAAAAGCCTTTTTTTAAATCCACCATTGAATTAAAAACAAGTGTCGCGCAATATACGATGCGCACAATACACGAAGCACAATTAATGAAACCAACTATCAATAGTGATTCTCTGAAGAAGCTGAAGAGTCGGCATCGAGTGAGCATTTGGTCAATTTCAAAGATAAAGAAGAAAAAAATTCTCCCCGCATGATCATCCGAACAGACCAAAACCTAAAGGATTTGACCACACTTGGGGGGGGACTTCTGTTAACTCGGTAAAATACAAGATTCACGTGGATTAATGACGTTGCACCAAAGAGCCAGCCAGCCTCGCAGATGGATGACCATTCGTCGTGCCAAGTGGAAGACTTGAGCGGAGTCACCCTTAAAGCAATGATAGAGTCCATCTCTACCTCATTTCCTTTTCAGATAAATATGAATATTATCCATTTCCTAAAGGGATAAACAAGATGAATCCTACTATGTAAGAAACAAGGCTCAATTGGGATTCTTATCCAGCAAGGACTACCCATTCTAATCAGGAAAAATCCTCTTCAAGAGTAAATAAGACTTAAATAAGATCCTTGGCCAATAAGGAATCCTCATTCCAGCAAGGAAACTCAGTCCTAATCTAATTAGGAGACATCTCACTATAAATAGGGGGATTCACCCCATAATCAGGTATGTCACTCTTAAACCCTAAATCTCTCTTGCCTCCTCTTTACACCTTGTGCTTACTTAGGCATGCTAGTCGCTCTAACGCCCTTTTTCTATCTTACAGCCGCCACCACATACGGCGGAGCCAGATCACGATTCCTATCTTGAAGCCTCCCTCTTCGGCAAAGGCAGACCTACATCCTACATTCCTTTTCTAAAGGTTAGTCCAAGAAACCCCTTTCTTTGACCAATCTTTCACATACTTAGCCCCTCAACTTGGCAACTTTGATCACTTGGCGTCTCCAGCTTACAGATGTCTTTACCAACCCCTTAACTTGGCAAAAGTATTCAATGCAACCCCTAAGTACCGCATGTCACCTTGTGATTGGTTTGACTTTTCAAAAATGTGAAATTTTTTTATTTTCCTCTTTCTAATCAAAAGGTGACACGTGGCACTAAGGGGGCTGCATTGAACACTTTTGCCAAGTTCAGGGGGTTGGTAGAGACATTTGTAAGTTGGAAGCGCCAAGTAATAAAAGTTATCAAGTTAATGGGGCTAAATATGTATTAAGCCAACTTTGAAAGAGTTATTAATAGACATATATGCACATGAGAGAAACGGTTCAAAAATTCGTTTGTAGTGTAAATGAGTAGGTCCTATAATAACTCAATTTTATTGTGATAATAAAATTCTTTTTATGTATTACATTATAAAACATATGTATTGTTTCTATATCATTATTTTTCAAATAATGTTTTGAGCAATTAATTTGATTTATTTTGTTTTGTCATCAAACGGCCATTTGTTTTAATTGATCAAGCGGTGATTTGTCTTTTGACTATGTCAATTAAATGGCTTGATTTGTCTAGTCAATTAGTTTTGAGTTTGTATCCTGAAAAACCAGATTCTTAATTTGGGATTTACCAGACTGGTATTTAGCGTTTTCAATATTAATCCTTAATCGGCTACTTTCCTTTTTGTGCCTATTTTTCCTAACACAACATATTCTACTACTTTTCTTATTTAGACTCCAAAATAATACTTCTATTTTTTCCTATTTTTCTTTTCTAATTAAACTATTCTGAAAATGTTTATTCGAGTTTTTGTTCCTATTCCAATCAATTCGATTGACAAAGTTTAATCTAAAAAAAAACTACAAATATCCTTTAAAAACTGTCGTTCAACATGACTCATGACTCAGCTTATCGATGTTTACGTTCATTTAACTTATTTATAATTTTCCTTATGTTTCTATATTATTCATAATAATTATATTTATTTATTTTTATTGAATGTGGATACTGGAGTTTGATAAGGCAGCCACTGATAATATTGGCACGACCATATCCGAGAATGAAAAACATGGATCGAATATTTCTTAGTTTATCTTTTTTTTTTAATTGTTTTACAACAATAACACGGAACTGCAGCCAAAAATATACTAAACAATCCATGTGAAATGCCGACAATGGAGACCAATGACAGTGCCAGTTTGAGCACTCTCGGCTAGCAAACAAATTCAGTCCGCAGAAAAAAAATGTCATTTATTTTTCGATTTAATCCAAAAACACAATAAAAATAATTTTGTATTTATAACCGCAAAAATACTTATCACACGATCTTAATTGTTTCTACACAATCTTAAACGTTTTATCACTACCATTGTCACCCTAAGAAGTACAAATTTAGGTTATCTTAGCATATATACAAATTAAGTATTTGATTACACAACAACAAAAAGCAGAAGCAATTGTAGGAAGCAGAGATATACCTACCTATTTACTTGATGGAGACATTAGCTTATTTTCTTCAGAATCATGTTTAAGTGAAGCGTCTCCACCCATCAATTCCTGAAAACCTTCAACCTTCACTGGTGGAGCTCTAAGCATGCTCATATTCCTGCAATCAATTGCAAACAACCCATTATGTCGGAAGTCTTATGAATGCATACTAATCCCCTTATTTGCCAGGTAAAAGACTATCTCTTTATAAAATTTATGCCTGATACATTAATTACCCCCTGAACTTGGCGCAAATGATCTACGGTCCCACTGAACTTTCACTTATTTCTATTAACTCCACAACCTTGAGTACACCAGTTTGTCCCCAAATGCCACGTGTCGGCTTTTAGTTGATTTGACTTTTCAAATGTCATTTTCCTGATTTTTCTCTCTCCAACCAGAAGTTGGCACATGGCAATAAGAGGCAAACTAGTGCCAAGTTCATGGGGGCAGTACACCTTTTTGGCCAAGTTCAGGGGGTAATTGACTTACGCTGCCTGCATTTGCTGTACTTGCATGGGTGTCAACTGCCTAAAGTGACTGTTAGGTTGAGCTTGGAGATTTGCCATTGCAGCAAGTTGTTGTTGCCTGAACTGCATTTGTGCAGTCCTAGAGTGGATCGGATTGAATGCATTACCATCCATGGGCGATTCTGATGGGGTTTCAACCTTGACTTGGACCAATGGCCTGTCCTTGTCCATCTCAATTGCAGGGCGAGGTGTGGATGATTGGCCCCTACGCATCCTTTCCAAATGCTGCTGTTGAAAAGCCAAATTTTGGGGATGAACCATCTGCTGCATTTGCCTTGGTATTTGTACCTTCACCAAATATCATAACATATTTATACAACCAGCGATTACCTTGACATACAAAAGCCGTACATGCGCCAATGATCAAATTTGAAGATATAGCACAAAGTAGGAAATTTCACAACCAGCTAGTGAACGGAATACTCCAACTACAAAAGAAAAGATGAAATATGCCAACAAGTCACCAATGCTGACATCCACCATTTGAAAGCATCTCTAGGTCGAAGTAATCTATTTCTGTCTTCTTTTGTTGGGGTAAACTTTATTGTTTTCAAAGGGTTGAAAATATTGATTGGGTAAGTGAGGTTGGTCTCTTAACCCTGCTAATAAATCTCCCTCGAGATGCCAAAATACATTGACTTGTTTTATGCCGAAATTGCACGCAACACAAATAGCATATCCAATGTCACATAAACAAGTAAATTTGCAGAGTGGAAAGTGAAGGGGGCAAAATGAAACTCGGTGTATAAATAGCAGACCTGGTTGGGTAGACGCATGTTGCTCTGGTGTTGGGCTTGCAACTGTGATTGGATTGCATGCACTTGTTGATTTGGTTGCACAATATTTCTCGTTCCATCCTTAACAAGTTCCATCAAGATGCCAAGATTGCTTATAGGATAAGAGAAAGCGTCAGTTGACTACAAAACAATCCTCATTTAAGCAAATGTATACTTGATAAACACCTACAATGAATTTATGCATTAAGTTGTATACCCGGTACTGAGACGGTCAATTTACTTGCACTGCCTTCATTAAAATATTATATGCCATAATTCAATATTTCATAGTTGATACTTGTAATACAAGTAACAGGAAGAATAACACAATAGTAAAGTTGAATTTCTGCTACTCAAAAACTACTTATAGGTGAATCACATTGTTCACTGGCTCATTCATAGCCATTAGATGTTGCCACGATCTCTATATGCAATATGGCTTTTCAGGCTTGAGCCTTGAGGCATGTTCTATTGTGCAACAACAATAACCAAGCTTGAGAAGGTGGGGTCAGCTATATGGACCTTCTGGTGCTAAGAAGCTCCAACCAAAGCCACATGCTCATCAATATCAAATAAATGCATAAATGTGAGAAAAATAGAATAGGTATAGTACAACTAAAAAATATACACCAACTGAGACCAACTTAGATGAAGCCTATTAAAAACGACCTCCAAGTATTAAATCTTATAAATCATCACACTAGGCACAGAAAATAATGGAAAAAAAAAATAATCCATGTAACCCCTTCTATTTGGAACCTAGGCTTGGCTGTTGTTACTTGAAGCTATTTAAAACAACCCATAAACTTCATACTAAGTCATTTGATCTGCTTGGCTCGTTTATAGAGCAGCCAAGCATTCAGTTGCAAAGATGGATGCGGAATGCATGCTCACAATTCAATTCAATTCAAGGGAACTGACAAATTAAGCAACAAAAACTAAATGAAAGCAATAGAGTTCACAATTGTATCCCTGGCTCATATGCTTTTCACACACACGATCAATGCTAAATATCTACGCATTCATTCGGTGGAAAACAACATGGCAAACTATTTGTAGTTTTGAACAAAAAAATTAAAAATGAAACTCATATAAGATAGTCTAAAGAACAAACGAAAGCAGAATTTTCACAAAATTAGTGCATTTGCAATCCTCAATGAAGGCCTCAAACAACGTGTACCAAAAAATAAAGATTTGAAACTCACCTATATCCAGAAGTTTGAAGGAACATTTTAAGCAGGTCAATTGCTGAACATTGTTTCCTATAACTATCAGCGAGAACTTTCAATATACGCCCTAGTTTACCAATATGACACCTAAGCATTTGAGAAAAGACTTCCACTGGAACTTCTGATGCAC
The DNA here is from genome assembly GCA_947683365.1 of Euphorbia pulcherrima. Classification (NCBI taxonomy): domain Eukaryota; kingdom Viridiplantae; phylum Streptophyta; class Magnoliopsida; order Malpighiales; family Euphorbiaceae; genus Euphorbia; species Euphorbia pulcherrima. Next base: position 36,804,700 of record CANTUS010000014.1, on the reverse strand, counting down.
CACTAAAACCCACTCGTGCTAACATGCGGGCCACCACCTTTTGTGACAACTGTGATGCTTGCTCTGGACCAAGAAGTTTCCTACTTCCTTCAGACCCATTTTTCCCACGATGTAAACTTCCTCCCTGCTCCACACTAATACCAAGCCTCTCTATCACAAAAGAGCTTTTGGCCTGTGGTAATACGTCAAGAACTTCATGGAATTCAATTCTCTGATTATCTTGTGTTCTATTTATCAGTGGAAGTGCACAATCAGGTACACAATTTAACATAAACATCGTTTCTGGCAGAAGGAATACATCATCATCAACAGAACTTGTGCCATCTAAAACAGAATTGGGATGCATACGGGGTGTAAATGCAACACGCCTTTTCTTATGCTTATTAAGAAGTTTAAGATAAGTAGACATTTCCTCAGGAGAACGCTTGTCTGACTCCCTGTTACCAAGGGTAAACCTGTATGGTCTACTCACTTTATAATTTTCTATAAACTGATTATACCAAGTTTCAGGCAATTCATCATTTTTGAATCTCTGGGGTAAGCTATCCATTTCAGACTCGCTGTATCTAGACCCGATTCCAAAACCAGATCTTGAATGGCTCTGCAAACGACCAGTTAATGTATGTAAGAACAAGCAAAAGCATAAGCATGAAAATAATATAGAGAAACCTATTTATAAATATGGTAAGCATTAGATTTCACTGAGAAGCATTTACAGTTTGAATTGTATTAGAAGATATATAAACATGGACATGCATATTGTTCACTGCAGCTTCCCGCCTTCTTTCATCTCTTGTTTGTTGCTTAGATTACAGTGCCATGGCTTTTTAGTTTCAAAAATATCACCAGAGGAGCTGGCACAAACAGTTTTCAAGAATCATTCAACCTAGACCAAGAGTAGAGGTTGAGCATATCTAGAGTGCAAATCTTAGAAAATCAAAATACAAATATGAAGAATTAGAAACTTTACTTGACATGAAATGAGAGAGCAAATTGTAGGATTACAATACACTTTTAACAGCAAGTACTAAGACATTGCTCAATAGCATATCAATAAGGTGAAAAACGTACCAACTCATCAAATTTAATGAAACAGTAAACCTTCAAAGTTTCTTTCGTTTGAGGAAAGAGCCGGTATTTCGTGCATTTTTTTAACCAATTTACATTACAATATCTGCTCAACTACTAAAAGCTTCCCTTTATCGTCAATGAATTTACCTCAATTAATAACTCTACATTCCAAGTGTAAACAGAAATTAGTTGAATTTAGGGCTTAATTCCAAATCATAATCTGCATATAATAAGAATATACTCAATTTAAAAACCTTAGGCAGTGCTGGATTAGGGCCAACACTAATACTTTCTCGCCGTTGATCACCGTCATCTATTGTATAGTAAACATCATCACCGTGCAACTGCAAATCTGAAAACCGCAAAATCAAACAAATATAAACGAAAATTCTGGAAGAAATATAAGAGTTGCACTTTAATCTAAAACAAATACTCACAATTCGGATTAAGCTTTGATACCGCAAAGGAAGAAGAGGAAAGAGACGGAATGTTGGAAGAACAGAAGAGAGAGAAAGATGCTTTGTCGAATAACAGAGCGCGTGCTCGGAGCTGGAGGTGGATCTGAGCCTTAGATTTGTGCTCGTCGGCACGCATGAAAGAGTCCCATGAGGAGGGAGATGAAAGGAAGTGTACGAAGGTAGAGTATAGCGAGTCGCCAAGCCACATCCGCCATGCGCCCACAGTTTCAAGTTTCCGGGCTAGCTCGAAGCCGCGGCCGTCGTCGCCGAGGAGAGACATGAGGCTCAGACGGGGATTTTTCAGTTCCAGGCCTGAAATATCAACAGGTAAAAAATTGGGAATTCTGGCGGCCGAGTAGGCGACCGTACAAAGTTTAGTTTAGAGACCGTTTTGACCTCACATATTTTAAGGACCAGTTGGCTATGATTTTTTACAATTTTTTTCAGTAACTTTTTTAAAAAGTTTCATTTTTAAACTTTTTTTTAAAAGCTGTAGATTTGTTTTTGGAAATATGAATCAGATATTTCCTAATTAATTAGTATGAAAGATTAAAATGTGTTGTTCAAAGTCAAAATATGTAATATTATTAAAAGTTTGTGAAAATAACTTATTTTGAAAGCAGCTCAAACAGTAATGTCAAACTAGTCCTAAGAGGATTTTGACTATACATGCTCCTCTCAGAGCTCGAGTCGGGTGTTATCCGCCTTTTGATTAAGGAAAATTATTGGAAATACACATTATGCCATACTTATTTTTAAAATAGTTACGTTACAAACATATTTATTATATGGCATTTCCTTATTAACTTATTTATTAACCAGCCCCATTCCCTTTATCAGTTATTTTAGAGATCCCGCCATTCAATGAGTTGTTGATTTCATTCCATTTTTTTAAATTCTGATTTATTTCCTATCTTAATTTTGATTTTGACAAATTCATTTTTTATTCCTTTTCGATTTCTCTCTTCCTTTCCTTTTCGATTTCTTCCTTATCGATTTCCTTTTCCACTGTTTCTGTGTTTGTTCTTGAATTCGAAATTAATCTAAACATGTCGCGTATTTCTCTACTGGTTCATTACAACGATTCATGGAATCCTGATTTTGAGTTCTCTAAAGTTTAAATCGGCTTTACAAGCGTCGAGAATTGTTCGATTGGAAAACCCAGATATCTGATTTCGTTTCTTTTCTCAATTCTGATTTCATTTAATTCTGATTTTATCAAAATCTGTTTTCATTGTTTCCTATCTCTGATTTTTGTTATTGTGTTCAGAATCAATCCCTACATGTCTTGAAGCAGGTCAAAATTGCAAAGATGGTGGTCGACAGCAGCAGCAATAGCAGTTCGACTATACTAGGTGAATTCGAGGAAAAATCAACAGATAAGGTATGACTGTGTATATTTTGCTTATGTATATTGGTATACGTTGTTTATGTATATTTCTACCACTTATATGTTGTGTAATATGTAATGTGATTTTTTCCGAAATGGACAGGACAAAGGGAAGAAGAGAATAGTTAAATCCGAAGCAATAACAACAAATGAGAGAAGTCTTTCTTTGTACATTAGCAACTATATATTGATATTCATTATTTTTTATATATATCGCAACCACAATATATATCTATATAAGAAGGCAAAAATATGTCTGCGTATATTGTTTTAAGTATATTGATATACATTCTTATGTAAAATTCAGTAAACTATTAGTACAATGTTTGTCTGTGTATGTTGCAGTATGTAAATTAGTATGCATACTTTCTGTATATTGTAAAATGTATATTGATATACATTTTGTATATGCATGTATGGTTAAATGTAAATTGAAGTGATAGTAATGATATATCCATTATGATGTAAATTACATATAATAACAATTTGTAAATTACGTGAAGTACCCATTGTGTACACAAGCTGTATGCTGTGAAGTTAATTTACCAGGTATGTCAGGTTTTGATGTTATTGATCCCGTTGCTGGTTAAAGCCAAAGTGCATGGCGGTATGTGTCGTAACAATAGAACTTGTCCATGTGCTTAGTTAGAAGATTTTGATTTGGTTAATCTTAGTTCGAAGATACTGATTTGCTTAAGCTTGTTTTACGATTATGTTTTATACTAATTTGTAATTGCAATATTACGATCTGATAGACATTATTTATTCCGCGTATATTAGCAATACATAGTTTTTGACCTTTTCGTATTACAGATAAAACTGCTTGAAATGTGTTACTTATGATAAACACTTACATTTTTCCATTTCTTTCATCATTTACGCCATATTTTTCTATGAATATTTTTATAAAACATCTTCAATGTGTATATTTGCGATATACACATTGAAATTGCGCCTGAGATTGCACTTTGACTAGTGTCTTGTGCCTTGTACAATCATAGTATACAATTTATTCAACTCGTATACCATCAATATACACATTTTTGTTGGAACAATATACATCAGTATATAGTTTACCTTTATAATTTGCAACAATTCGTAACGTAAATAATAATTGCAATGTTTCATTCTACAAAAAAAGTACTGTTACACGATTCTATGTTTCAAACTAATATCATTAAACTACAGTGCTTCGTGTGAATCTTAAACCTGGGGTGGTCCACCCAATATCCGAATATTGTGCTTCTGAACTTTTTACAGATATTCTCGGGCAAATTGGCAATGACACGAATAATGTTGTTGCCTGATTCTATGATTAATCTGGTATTCCATGTTTGTAAAACTCTAGTGTTGTAAACCAGTGATGACAGCTGTAATTCATAAATAAGTTAGCATACATTTTTAATATACAGACATTTTTAAAGATCTAATATCATTAATATAATAAGAATTGTATATCAATGTACGATTGTCAGTATACAATTTGATTAATGAGTCATGTACATTAGTTGGTTTCCATATTCCAAATAAAAAGGATATCAGTATGCAAATAATGCATATCAATATACACACTGTTTACATAATAATATACGGGAATCAACATGGCCTGAATTTCAATCTAATATTATTTGGAATGAGGTATATTTCTTCTACATAATAAGTATCATGTTATTGCAATTGCGAATCAAATTTTTTAAAAAGTGTTACAACAAGTCCATTTTTTCACCCCTATTGCAATGTTTTATTTGCAATACTTGTCATTTCAGTTGCAATAAGCCATCTATGGCATAGTGATTTCAATATAATTTTATTTGGAATGAGTTATACAGTTTACATATATACACAATTTTTTGGAAACTGTATATTAGCAATATATAGATGAAGTGGTTTTCAATGGTATGTTTTTTGTTGTTTATTGCTAATATACAGTTTTCTACAGACTGTTTATCTGTAATGCAACTTTATATCAGCAATATATAGCACAAATCATAACACTATAGTGACTGTATATTAGTTGGTTTTCATAAACTAAATATAAGTGATACTAGTATACAAATTGCAGTATTCAAATTCATACCTCATTTGATGTTTTTTCTTTAGAAGTAGTTGCTTTCTTCTTCCCATTTCCCTGAAAAAATTCAGAACCAAAATTAGTTTGAAATAAGCTTATTCTAATTAAATGAAATTGGGATAGAGTGTCAGTATACACAATTATATAAATGCTTTCGTATGGATTTATTCCATTTACAATTTAAAATGTATATCAGTATACATATTTCAATATACATATTCTTACTTCGTTTTATATTTCAAAATCGGAACCAGTTGCTGTTCGTTTCCCCTTTCCCTGCAAAATCTAATGCCAAATTATATTGAAGTGAAGTTTTCTTAATATACAACAAACCATATATCAATATACATAAAACTACCTTATCAATCAATTTTTAGTGATAGGACTGTCAAAATTGATAGGATTGAAAGCCACACTGAGGTCAGAATCACTGGTTTCCAATTTCAAGCGGCGACGGGGTTGGAATCACTAGTTTTCATTGTTCCCACTACTAAGAACCTTCTTCTAATTGATTTTTGGTGATAGGACTATCGAAATTGATAGGATTGAAAGTGGCGCTGAGGTCGGAATCATTGGATTCCAATTTCAAAAGGCGATGGGGTTGGAATCACTAATTTCCGTCGTTCCCACCGATGGCACTACGTCGAGGGAATCCTGATTTTGTCGAATGTTAGCCGATTATGCGATTTTAAATTATGGAACTGATTAATCAGGGATTTCAAAATTTAGGGGTTAACAACACTAAATGGGTATTTTATGAATTCTAATCTTTAAATGTGCATTTTGTAAATTATGGATTTCTAATGTTTAAATATCTTTCTCCTATAGGGGCATTTGCCTAAGTTACCCTTTAATTAATCAATCTAAGTTTGATCCGGCCTAGAACGTAGACATTGGACTTAGGTTAGGCATAGGCCAGAATTACGAGATTAATTTCAGGGAATTTGTTAAGATGGGTCGCTTTAACCAAACTAATTATTGTTTTGTCATAATAGCTAAATATTTTTTATTTAACTTTTTTTAACAAATTATCTACAGCTATACGTTGTATATAAGTATTCTGCTTTGGCAGAAACTATTTGATCTACATTTTCTCTCTTTTGCGGCCTCATCCTCATCGTTCTGTGTTTGAGTTCTACATCCTTCTTCATCATCATCATCTTCATCATCATCATCATCATCATCATCATCTTCTTCTTCTTCTTCTTCTTCTTCCTTTTGATTTTCTGCTCATTGATTGACTTGTATCTCATTATTTTGCACCTCTGTTTTTGGTTTTGTTTGATTGAATCATAAATTGAAGCTCTTTTCATGGTCTTTGATTTCATTTTTTGCTCATTCTCTTGATTTTGAGATTTTGTAGTTCATTCTCTTGTCTCTAATAGAATGTATTACCATTTTTTATTCATTATAGCGGAAGTTAGACTTATTGGTCCCTATGCGTACACTCAATGAGTTAGAGGGGGGATGAATGGCTCATTAAAAAACTTAGTAAACTTTTTCGTGATAATAATGAGCTCTGCTGAGTAGGTCAGCTGGCTAAGTGAAATCTGGAAGAACTTCAAAGTAAAGGACTTAAAGATTTTTATACTGGTTCGGCAACCTGTGCTTACATCTAGTCCCGAGAGAGTTTCTCTGCTTTAATCCATTAATCTTAACTCCTTTACCCTAGGCAGAGAAGCCTTTCACAAATTCCCCAATTATTGAAAGTACCCTCCAAACTGTAATCGCTCACCCACTAAGTAGAATACCCTCTTCTACTAGTAACTCAACTATTTCTAAACAAGAGTTGGAATCAACTTATAGAAACGTTGATCCAGGTACAAATGATATAATATTATAATTCAAATGATCTAATCTATTCTCTCTTTTTGCAAAGTAGATTCTCACTGAGTAGTTGCTTTCTTGCTTGAACTTCTTTAAAGCTTGCAAACAGGCAGAGTTTTAGCTTTTGAGAAATTCAGGTGTAATCACCAAGTTCTAACGCATGCTTCTTGCTCCTTTTATATATGGATTCAACATCTTCTGAAATTGACAACTCATCTATTCACCCATTATTTCTTTAAATCAATCCGTTGGGAGATAGAATCACACCATTACGAGATAGAAAATCAATCCGTTAGATTGAGATTCGAGCTTTAATTTGAATCTTTTATCGTTTGATGCCAGTCTTTCATTTGAGAGAACTCGCGCTCACTTGCCACATGTCTTCTTCCCATTCCTTCTGGTAATCTGACATGTTGTAGAGCGCACAATACTATTTTGTTGATCTGCAGAATTGCCTAAATTGGAAAATGACTTTTGGGAGCTTGAATTTGGAAGACTTTGTCATTTTCTTCATTAAACGGAGTCTTGTCAAGGCATTAATTCATTTTGTCTTTATCTCATTAATGTCCTGCAAAAAGCAACTCTAAAAGCAAAGATTTCATCTTTCCTTACATGGAAAAGTTTGTGCAACTTGACAGACATAAAGTAACTCAGTGAAATGAATAAATGATACGCACAGCTGAAACAAAATCTAAATATCAAGCGCTGAGTGAATAGTATTAAGTCAGCGACTCAAATAGCTACTCAGCCCCGAAAAACTTAGAGTTAAACTAAATAGCTAGGTCAGCGGAGACTCGAAATTCTACCCTTGAATTTACTAACTCCCATATAACCATAGACTATTTATTTTAACATCATTATTAATTTAATTAACTCAAACTAAACTTAAATGCTATGATAAAAACTTAAGCACTACTGAGTCATCCCCTGAGTCAGTCCAAACTCGTGCTCTATTCAACAATCTCCCCCATTTTGATCAATGGTAATTAACTGAGTGAGAATTAAATCAATAAGATATCTACATCAGAGTTACCTTATACTTATACTTGACATGTCTTTGTTCAGCTGCTGGTCCTTGTGAGGGTCTAAATAAGGTTAGAAGGGGTGAATGACCCTTTTTTCACAGAATTAACAGACTTTAAAAAGTCTTAGTGTAGCGTGTTTGATTATGTTTTAGATATAATGGATCCAGATGATGCAAATATGAATTATAATGCAAATAAATAAAGAGTAAGAAAATCAAACACAGAGTTTTATCCTGGTTCAACCTCGCCTACTCCAGTCCCCAGAGTTTCATTCCTCTGAGCTTTTCCACTAGTGGATTCCTTTCCAACTGGCAGGAATCAGGCCATACAATTTATCTCTAGATAATAAGTCCTTTCGGATGTAGGATATACCACTAAAAGCTCCAACTCCTAGCTGAGTCCTCTTGTCTTTAGCAGGATATACCACTTAGATTTCTACCCAAACCTAAGCTGAGTCCTATAGGGAGATCCCACTTAAAGCACCAACTCTAACCTGTATCCCAATCTTACTACTCACCCAATTATGAGATTTTACACTTTGTTTTTCTCAAGGATTTTAGTTTTGGTGTTCCTTTAAATTTTATAACTCACTTGGGAATCCTTACAAACAGATTTAGAATGGTTTGATTCTTGGAGTGATTAATTAACTGATCGCGATAGCGGATTCTCTAGTGTATGCTTTTTGAAGACAACCAGCGCCTTCTTAACTTGTGAAGCTTACCTTTTATAGGCTTCTATCATAAATGTAGCCGTTGTGAGTTGTTGAAACTGAGTTTAATCTTCACTGTTGATGAGGTAAATTGTGGCACTTCAGGAGCCGTTGATCAATCCATTAGACTATGTAAATGTCCTATTTGAATACTTGGGATTGAGACTGAAAAGTTGTCAGTGATCATTTTCCTTGTATTCTAATGATTCACCAACTTTTACGCCAGTAGTCCGGTGTGTGAGCTCTATGCACCTTTCTTATTAGTCTAGGTACAAAAGGTTGTTACCTTTTCTCTTTATTGTGTCAGTCCTTCGTCCTTTTCTAAAAAGATTGCTAGTTGTCATTTTTGTCTTTCCTATAGGGGAAAGGATCTTTAACTTAGAGATAAAAAAGGTGGAGGGAAAAGTTATTTTTGAAACTTTTCCCTTTGTCTTTTTAACGGTATCTTTCAGATGACTAAAGTCTTGATATATCCGAATGTTATTCAATCAGTCTTTTTTCGGATGCTATTTTAGGCAGTTCAAAGTTTGTTTCCTTTTCAAACTTTAACCGGATGCTTCCATTATGTGCTAAGGTACTTGTAGTCTTCAATGAATGTCCTCAATGAATTGTTTTGGACCAAATGCTTCCATTTTCGATTAAGGAAGTTACAAGATTTGTTCCTTAATATTTTGTTTCTAGTTTTTATTTTCTTCAAACCTGATACAGATTGTTCTGGAATTTAATACACCTGGATCATTATTCCCCAACAATCTCCGCCATTTGATGGACACAAAAACTAAGCACATGGAAAATGGGGTTTTATGATCTAAGTATGATTCTTGATACTTAGTCATTTACAAGTTCTACTGCCCCATAATCTAAGCATCCTAGCTCCCCCAATATTTTAGAATTCTAGCTTCTAAGTTTTTTAGTACTTAGAAGCAATTTTAAGTATAAGTTTTTCACTATATATACTTCTATTGTTAACAATAGTTAACCTCATGAAGTTCTAAATTACAATTATAGAAATATATATAAGTGAAAAGTAGAACTAGCTATTACAGATTTTTACATTTGGAAAAAAAGCTATTCTAAAGGTTGATTTCTTCATTTGCTTTTACTTTTGGATGACTCCCCCTCTTTTCCTTTTCCTTTCCCTTTCTCCCCCTTTTGGTTTTCCTAGGTTTGAGGGTCTATAACCATGTAAGATTTGCCATGATAGCTTTTTTGCCATGCTTCTGAGTAGACAGAGTAGTCTACATTACTTTGTAGGCGCTTTTCAATAATTGTTTCAACTGTTGTCGGAAGAAGATGGACTGGCCTTAGAGAGTTTCGGAGCTCCTTATAAGATCTGGTCATATCAGGGATCATTTTTAAGGCATGAGCTTGGTCCTCCTTGTCAAAGTAGGGAAATAAGGACTTGAGGAGTGTCAGACCGCACTTGTAGCCAAAGAAACCAGTGTCGCCTATATGCTTCACTGAATCTTGACCACTGGAATGAGAAGGCTGTCCGGAGTAGGAGATGAATATCTGAAGGAGGAGACTGATAGATTATCCATAACTGACTTTAGAGATTCAATATCCTGGTAAATATCTCTCCGGATGTTGTAGAGGCTGGAGTTAAGTGTGGTAAGGTCCTTGTGAAATTCATCTTTTAGCTCATTTATCAAGGTATCCGTCCCATTTAATTGACTAGCAAACTTAGCACTGATATTTCCCATGTATTTGGCTAGGAGTTTGGGCAATCCTTTATCAAGGAAATTAGTGAGCATCTCCTGTGCAGCTTGATGTTCCTCATTAAGTGAGGTAAGTCCGGGGATAATTCCTTTTCCCCTTCCAGTTATTGCTCTAGGAATGAATTTTTCCAAGTTTTCAAACTTGCTATCTAGATACTCTTTGAGCTCATTTATGATTTCTGTGGAGGCAGAGGTGATTTTATCCATTAGGGTAGCGCAGTTGTTATTGGCTCCAGTGTTAGCTTGATCGGTAGAGCGATTTGCTTCTACTATGTTTGAGTTTATCTGATTCAGCACCGGAGTAATCTTTGATAGAGATGCTTCTGCTATTTGTTTAGTTGAGGGATACTCTTGAACTCTTCTTTCAATGTTTTGAACAATCCCCTTAATTTCCCCTAATTCATACTTCAAATCCAGAGCAAGTGATTTGTCATTTATGATACTCACCATAGATTTAAGCCGAGAGTAGATGCTTTGAAGGGTCCACTTAACGTGGCTTTCCTCATTCCTCTATACTAAAACTTCTTGGATCATTTTTAACGCAGTTGTAAGCTTGTTAACTCTTGCAAGATTAGGCTTAGGAGTTAACTGTTTTGGTGTATCTTTAGAAGAGGAAGTTTCCTCTGACCCAGAGCTACTTCCAGACCTTTCAGCGCTTGCGGATTCCTTATCCTGCTCCTGACTACTCTTTTCTTCAGCAGATTCATCCTTATTCTCTTTCTTTTCTTCCTTATCTTCTTCCAACCTAGCCTCTAGACTAGCCTCGCCCTTAGAGTCTACTTTAGAAGTGTGCTCTTGGGATCCTAGACTAGTTCCCTCCTCTAGAACATTGTGTTCTAGGATGGACTGGTTATCCTTAGATGCAGTTTGGGTGTCTGCACCTAAGTTGTCCTCTATTTCAATGGCATCATCAGCTAGAATTTCATCAATAGTAGAGACATTTGGGATAATGATTACCTGATCGGTTTGTTTAGGCTCTGCATGGTCTTCTTCACTTTGTTGCATTAACCTAGTGTTCAGAAGACTGGAACTGTCCTCAGTCTCTCTTTCGATTACCTGTATAGGACTTACTACCACCACCATCTCATTTCCCAAAATGGTGGAATTGTCCTCACCATTCCCTCATGTTGCCTTTGCAGGACTTTCTATCTCCACCACTTCTGGTTCTACATTTAGCAAGTTATCAGGAAAAGGCCCTAGTCTGGCTTGGAAGTTAAATAGATCCTCATCTTGATACTTGGCTTCTTTGAGAAGCATCGGATCTTTTGGTGCTAAAAGGATAGAAGGACTTTCTATTTTTGCTACTCCAGATCAGCCTCCGGTTCCTTCCTTAGTCACGTTATTGATCTTTTGGTTATCCTGAATTGCTGACATCATCTCAGCAAACTGAGGATCCTCCAGAAATATATTCTCATGAAGAACTGGCTTTTTAGTGAACACTACCACTTCCTTTCCCTTGCTTAAATCAACTCGTGTGGCTGTTTTGGGAGTTAGTTCATGGATTGTTATTACGGCAGAGGTCCTTTTAATAGGAAGTTTCTCTCTCTGCCTTTAAAGCCTCATGGAAGGTTAATCCTCTCTTTCGAAGTTGCTTTTTCTTGGGAACTAGCTCCTCTTCCTCTGTTTTCTCTTCCGGTTCACAAATAGGTTTCCTCTTTTTATCCACTGCTTTAATGAGCCTTCCTCTTGGCTTCTTAGGCTGCTCAAGTATGGTTTTCATCAATTATGTGAGAGGAATTCAATCCTCATCATCATCTTCCTCAACTATCGGCTTTAAGTTGATTTTTCTTTGAGCCTTGGGCTTAGAGGTTATGACTCTCTTGGCCTTCGGAGCGATATCAACTCCAGCCTTCCTAACCCTTGTCTTTTCCTTCTTTTCTCCCCTGAACCTAATAGCCTTTTCTTCATCCCAGGTATCTCCAAAGCTAAGTTCCTTAAAGTTCTTTTCAAGGATCTCCTTTCCTTTAATGGATTAAGCTCCGGATAAATTTACTCTATTGGCAAAAAGGATTCTAGTGATGAGAGCGCCATGGGAGTTTCTGTATTGCCTCATGAAGTGGATGATCAATACAGGCATGTTTACTACTCTACTCTCTACCTAGTGCTACAGAACGTATTGCTAAAAGGAAGAACCAGTGGTTATAGATCCTTTCAGGATGAGGACCAATTTGGCCAGCACATGTTGAAGGATTCTTCGTGTTTGAGGCCAGTAGGTGGAGAACTTGCCTCCAAAATAATGAGCAGCAAGCCACTTTTTTGGGTAGTACATTACCCAGAGTTCATCCCCATCGTTCCTTATTTGAACTCTGTCATTTTTTATGTTCAGATTGTCCATAAAAAATTACGGCATTACAGTGATGATTTTTCCTTAAACAGTGATTTTAAGAGCATCATAGTAGGAGTGTGCTCTCAAGTTATTATAGAATTCTTTGACCAGCTCTGGATAGGTGGAACAATTGATCTTTCAGAAATCCACAAGGTGTTGATCCTTTAGAAGCTGTGGGTAGGGCTCTGTGTCAAAGAGAAAATTGTCCCCCAAATAGTCTATTGGCACTAAAGAGTCCAGGTTTTTCAATTTGAGAGGGATGAAATCCTTATCTTTAAGATCAGATTCTTTAAAGATATATCTGGGAGGAGGAGGAGTGAGTTGAGTGGATGCCATTTGTAAGTTTGAAAGGATTTGTAGCGTTAAGGTTTCTGGAGAGAAATTCGCAGAGTAATAGTAGAGATTTACTTGCATGAAGGACAAGAAGGATTTTGGGGGGGTTTTTTTTATAGAATTCCCAAAGTGAGGGTATAATCGTAATCCAGACATTGTTAACTTTGGCTAGATTGATGATGTGACAGGTAAGAATTGATGAGAGAGGTAAATGTCGTTTAATCGGAGAATTGCAAAGGTTTATTTGAAATCTAACTATTTCATTTTACGGCGTATGTAACACCCAATAAATGTTTAAAACTCAAAACGTGTACAGTTACCTTTATGCGCTTTTACTGCTATTTATCAAGTCTGTCTGCTGAGCTGGCAATATTCCTTCCGGATTCAGAGTCAACTTCATTTCTTCTTCTCTTCCTGATTCCTTGACTTATAGAACTTTAAATTAATCCAAGATTATCTTCCAAATTTTCCTTCAAATCTAATTAGACATTCCAATTGACTCCCTTAGCTTGTTAAATTGATCTTTACTTAATGGCTTAGTAAAGATGTCTACTCTTTGCTTATTAGTTGGAATGTACACCAATGCAACATCCTTCTTCATTACATGATCCCCAATAAAATGATGCCTGATGTTTACATGCTTCATCCTGCTGTGGAGCACTGAATTTTTTGACATATCAATGGCACTTTTGTTATCACACATTACCTCAACACATCCGGATTGAACACCATAATTTTCTAACTGTTGCTTGATCTATAGGAGTTGAGCTACACAACTTCCAGTTGCCATATATTCTGCTTCTGTGGTTCATAAGCAACTAAAGTTTGCTTCTTGTTGTACCATGATACCAAGCAATCTCCCAGAAAAATGATAGCCTCCGAATGTACTCTTTCTCTCAAGAGTGTCTCTGCCATAACCTGCATCAGTGAAGCCTTGAAGTGTTGTGAGGTGTCGATGACATGTGGGTTTCCCTTGGTGCCTTTGTGAGAGAGGCGAGGCCCACTGGGGGTTTGTTGGATTTAGGCGTGACAAAACATTTTTAGTTAAAGTTTGCACAATAAGCCAATTTTAATGAATAAAAGAATCGAGACCTAAATCTCAATACAATTGATAGAGTCACCACCCAAGTTGTATAATTGGGAAAGAGTTTTGGTACGGTTCCCTCTAGGCGGGAGACTTATACCTATTGGATCAGAGATTCGGGTATCAGATGAGTCATTTATTTCTCATTTAGTTGATTCAAAATTACATTCATCGCGTAAAACCGTTTTAGTTTTCATCATTTAGGGAATTATCATAGAAATCCTATTTCTACACTCTTTCCAACTCGTTATATGCGTTTACATATTACAATAAAGCACAAGCAATAAATGGGGGATAAAAATTACAACCGGGGGGAAATGGGGGAAATTGCAAAGAGATCCTATACATTTGTTCTAAGTTATAAAACAAAAGGAAAGTAAATTCCCCTACATCCACAGTCGTTAGCACAGTTTATAGCACATTATTGAGAAAAATGTGATTATATTGTAAAGCCATATTTTAACTTTTGTGGGTTGATTTACCGGATTATTAGTGAAAATGACCGTATGGCAAAAGGTGAGTTGGTTGATTTTTATTTAACCAAAAAAGAAGTCTGGGTTCTGTTTGGAGGCCGGTACCCGAACGGGGTGGGTGGGGACCCGTACGGCTACCTGGAAGGACCCGTACAGGTATGGGGGATCTTTACAAGTCCTGTCAGATCCGACATAGCTAGTGTTTAATTTATATCAACAGGTTAATTATAGAGGAGATAAAATAGAAGCGGGAATTCCCTTTATACCAGTCTGGCGCACCAGTATAATCACCGAAATGATATATTAGGTACCAACAAAGCCCGTATTAATTAGGATCGGACCCAAAATAAGAATTGAAATAATATTCGATACAGAATAAATTGACAATAATAATATAATGGAGATGTGAGTCTCTTTAAAACTCAGGAGCATTACCTTTACTATATGAATCCACTTTGAGGCGATCCTTTTACTATAGCGAGAGTCCGGCCAAAGTATGTGCTTAGTTAGGACTATTTAGAAGAGTATTTTAGTGGATAAAATCTCCCCTAAAACCTAATAAATGAAGCTAGAAATGAATAAAATATAGACAAAACCTCAATTAATGGGGTTTCTCCCTATTTTATACCTCTTATACCTCAACTAGACCTATGGAGACTGCTAGAACTATAATTTTTCTATAATAATTTTGTTTTTGGATTGTGTCTCCTTAAAATGAGAGGAGAAGGCCCCCTTTATAGGGTGAAATTAGGTCAGAATTTGGTGATCCCGAATTCAATACCTGCCTTTTCTTGAAATGGTAAGAGACTACTTCCGAGTTTGCCTAAACAGGAAACAAGCATACCCGTACAGGTGGGGCCCCACCAGTACTAGTACTAGGGGACCCGTATGGGTCCCCCCTAGGCATACAAAAGGTAGTCACCCATCCAGGTCTGCTAGTGGATCCGTACCACTAGGCAGCACCCGTAGGGGTACCTAAGGTCAGTCTAGGTCTCCGTGTCATCACTAAACTCACTCTACAATAGTGGGCACACCTCTGATGGATAACACCTATAAAAGAATGCATTATCTAGATCTCATCATCATTTTGCGAGATGGATCGCTGAACTCTAGTGCTTACAAACTGCCCCTCGTAGGATTATTTGTAGATAGGGATCTGTATGATCTCCCGATATGAGCGAGGTTTGGGAATTATACCTGAGTTGGTGATGGTGATCTAAATAAGTTCCTTTCCTTGAGGCAAACTCTTTCCCTGGATGGTGCCTTTTTTCAAAGGCGTGTGGCTTTTCCTCGTATCCCTTTCCTAAGGCGGATCAACTTTCCTAACTGATGTATCCCTTTCCAAAGGCATATCAACTTTCCTAGCTAATGTATCCCTTTCCTAAGGTGGATGACTTCTCCTCGTATCCCTTTCCTAAGGCAGCTTGACTTTCCTAGCTGATGTATCCCTTTCCTAAGGCGGATCGACTCTCCTGACTGATGTATCCCTTTCCTAAGGCGAAGGACTCTCCTGGCTGATGTATCCCTTTCCTAAGTCGAATGACTTATCATCGTATCCCTTTCCTAAGGCTAATCGACTTTCCTGACTGATGTATACCTTTCCTAAGGTGGATGACTTCTCCTCATATCCCTTTCTTAAGGCAGATGACTTCTCATCGTATCCCTTTCCTAAGGCAGATTGACTTTCCTGGCTGATGTATCCCTTTCCTAAGGAGGATGACTTCTCCTCATATCCCTTTCCTAAGGCAGATCAACTCTCCTAATTGAGGTATCCCTTTCCTAAGGCGGATGACTTCTCCTCGTATCCCTTTCCGAAGATGGATTAACTCTCTTGACTAATGTATCCCTTTCCTAAGGCGGATGACTCTCTTGACAGATGATTTTGCATAACATATGAAAAGAGACAACAATCAAACACTGAGTTAATCATTATCTAAGCTGATGCATCTTTATTCTTGATTGACTTTGTGATGAACAAAAATTCTTACCCTTTCAATTAAGAATAAAGATGCATGGATAGGGCTTGGCCCTTGAATAAACTATAAACTGAGTGCGAGAAATGTCGGGTTTGTCCCAATTGCTCTGGAATGAAGTGCCCCTTGGAAGGGTGCCTCCCAAAGAATGCCCCTATGAGGGCTGGACTATGGGGGGAATGCCTCTAGATTGACTGATTCCACTACCGGGGAATGGGGGGATGCCCCTGGATCTGATTCCTCTACTGGAAAATGGGGGGATGCCCCTGGACCTGATTCCACTAGGGCATCAAAAGGTGACCCTCAGCTTTTTCCATTGCTGGGGAAGGGGGGATGCCCCTAGACTGATTCACTGCTAGAAAATGGGGGGATGCCCCTGGATGATTCTGCTAGGGAATCAAAAGGTGACCCTCAGCTTATTGCACTATTGGGGAATGGATCGACATCTTTAGGTAGGTTGCTTGCTACCGAAGAAGTCCTTCTTTACAATACCAGCTTCCTAGAGACAGGCCTGCACATGGAAATTGCATTGGTTAGTAGCCAACTCAAGAATAATTCACTTTGATTCTCAAAAGATCTCTGGAAGACTAGAATCTTTGCCCCTTTTAATCAAGAATCAAAGCAAATTAGGGGTTTTAACCCTATTTTAGTTGAAATAAGGAGTTAAGAGAAGCGGGGTTGGCCCTAAATTCAAAAAGGATCCTTGGTGCTGTTTGAAATACTAGTTCAAAGATCTGCCCTTAGATAGCAAGAGAGGCCCCATACGAGTGGGATGGGACCCATACAGGTAAAGTCTTAGAAGATTGGGACTCGCACGGGTCCCCAACGGGGGTTTTAAAAGTGAAACAGACCCCTCACATCCCGCCCTACACCAAATCATCCTATACTAAAAATTCCAATGATTTTTCCCTAAAACTCGATCAAGATGTATAAAAAGATCCCAAAGACTGGCCGTTTCTCACTTAGGCTCAAAGATTTACCCCCAATGAATGATTTAGGGCTCCGAGAATGCCCGATTTCCATCGGGTATGCTTTTTGTGAAGGGGATTCATTTTTAGGGCTCACACCGGTCTCTAAAGTGCCCCTAATCCCTTCTCCTGGTACTCATGCTTCTCGATCCTAGGTAATTTCACCCAATTTTCCATTTTCCATTTTTGATCCCTTTAAGAATTTCTCGAATTTTGGTATGAATTAGTGTGTTTTAGACCTTAGGATAGAGCCTAATGCATGTAACTTTAGCCTAGGATGCATTTAGGATAGTTTTGGATGGGCTTTGGTTGAGATTCAGACAATTTGGATTTTTAGGAGAATTCCTTCGTAGGAACTACTTGCAAGGGACCTGTGCGGGTGAGGGGGGACCCGTTCAGGTCCCATTTTTGATATGGGTACTGACAGTGTACCCGTACGGGTGGGGCTTGCCCGTACACATCCTTTCCCCAGGGACAGAATGTCCACTTCCTTGATTTGTGACATGTTTGTTGTATTCTAACCTTGTTGAACTGTAATCCTATCTTTACAGTTTATAGTATAGGACTGTGGGAGCCCTGAGCTTCTATGGGAAGTGGTACGAGGAGATACACACTGTAGAGGATATTGAGCTGCTGGCCCACGACTCTTTCGGCTTCAGTGACATCATTAGGGCCATCTCGCAGGCTCCGAAGACATTGGCCCTAGGGGCCACTTCAGCTTTGACAGAAAGGTGGTTGGATATAACCCGTACTTTCCACTTACCGATCAGGGAGGTCACTATTACTCCTTCCAATGTTTGTGCTATAACGGGGCTGGAGTGGATTGGGGAGATCGTCCACTTTGATGAGTTGCTGATAGGTGGCATTCCTAGCCTGAGGTCAAGGCCTATATAGCTGGATTACTTGGGCTTCGTCCAGGCAGGACGAATAAGCTCAAGTATGGGGATCTACACTCTTACTAAATTGGGCAGCCGAGGCCTGTTGTAGCTAATAGGAGGGTTAGTATGCTAGGTCTTTCTTGCTAACGTTCCTTACTACTGTCTTCTTCCCAGTCTACTCGGGCAACCTCAACTATGGTTACCTCACCGCTGTAGAGGATCTTGCTGCCTTGCCCGACAAGAATTGGTGTCGGGCCATCCTAGCACAGTTGTATTATAGGCTAGATGTCAGAGTTTAGGGCCAGCAGTCCAAGCTCAAGATCTACCACCTGATCTTGCTGGTAAAGCTGAAAGCTCATCTCTAGTGTTTTATCTTTTCATTTAAAGTGTGTTACGACTAATCCTGGTTTTGCTTTTGAAATTTGGGCTTTCGAGCATCGATTCATCCCTAGACCGGGGTTGCCTATACAGCCTGAGACACCTTATATCATCTCCTAGTGGATGGGATTTTGGCAGGACCAGCCCCTGAGTATGGCGCAGTATAGAGAGTTCCTACGCCAGCTACGCTCGAATTAGGTAAACTTCTTCCCTATTAAGCCTGCATCTTTCATTTCAACAAACCATTAGTAGAAACTGTATTTACTAGGTTGTGATACTCACAGTGCACTTATACCATACAGGTTATTCGAGACCCGTGGGAGAGATTAGCCACCTATGGGGCCATTGATCAAATGCGAGCTGGTGTTGATGACCACCGCTTTGTCTTAGAGTCACCACTCTCCTATGAGTGTTATTTTGGTAAGCGGGTCCGAGAGTGGAGGACCAGTGCAGTGGTAGAGAGACCGATTCCTCTCCTAGTCCCAACGGGGGTCTTCTGGCCTCATCTCATGCCAGGGACTGACCAGGGGCTCTATTTGTTAGGCGAGGGTGCCCAAGTGCTGTCTATGGAGGGTTTTTATAGAGACTTCATCGATTACTCGCTTCTCCCTCCTTGCGAGAGGATTCATCATGAGGATGTCCCCTTTGAGTTTCACTAGAATGATGATGAGGACAACGATAGCGATGATGATGAGGATGGGCCGGGGGGTGACCATAGGGGCCTATTCGTGGCTCGGGGTATTGGGGGCTCGGCTAGGTCTGCTACCCTTTCTTCCCAGGTATTTTCTTGACTTAAAGCCTTGTGAATACTTTATGATTTTTTATAATTGCTTAGTATTCTAAGTATGATGTCTTATTGCTACAGCCTCCCGCCTCTATACGGAAGAGACCTGCTACCACTGCTGTTGTTGCCCCTGAGCCACCGGCGAAGCGATCTCGCGCTTCTGGATCCGTGAGAGAGGGGATCCTCCTACCTGAGCTAGATACCTTCTTCCAACTCCTCGATCATTTGGGGAAGCGAGCCATCAAGGAGCTCGAGGAGTCAGTCCAGCCCATTAGTTTCACTCCTTCTAGTTCTACCCACGTGAGGAGTTTTTCACTTTTAACCTTGTCCATTATAATAAGTGCCTGAAATGTTCCATCTTGATATGACCCTTTATTTCTATGTGACTATTGCTGAGGCAGAGAGGATTGCCAGGGGGTACTTTTCGGTGAGAGACCTACTACTGGCATAGGATGCACTAGCCTCTGTAAGTTTTACCTGTAAAATTTAACAACCTATGCATGATGCATGCTATGACATATATGTGTACTAATCTCATGATTCTAATGCAGACCCTACTGGCCATGGAGCGCAGTAGATTCGCTCGGGACTTAGATGCTACAGAGGAGAGGGATAGATTCCTGGAGGAGCAGTTGAGGGTGGCTACTGCTGAGGCTGATCAGGTTAGGGCAGAGACTGCTCGGGCGAGGGCTGAGATAGAGATACTGAGGGGCCAGCTGGCGATGATGACTGAGGACAGGCAGACACCGACCCCTTTCGATATTGAGTTTGAGGATGATCTTTCTACATATCGAGTGACCCAGAGGGGAGAAGGTCAGCCTGCTGAGGGTGATGATGCTACTATGGGTGCGGAGGCATCAGGGATTAGGGACTCTTTTCAGCCAGCCGCTGATGTCGATAGGGCCAAGGAGCATATGACCATAGATGTGGATGACCTGCTAGCGTATACCCAGGATCAGGCTCAGGAGGGTGGCTAGGGATGAGATCCCCCATCATCTTAGATTTGATTACTCTGATAGCCTTTTGATACTTTTGGGCCCTGCATGGCTTGTTTTGAATGTGAACTTTAAACTGCTACTTTGGACTTTTAACTTTTATGCATGTGAACTTTTCTGAACCAAGACCATTGAATATTGCCGCTTTGCGAACCCAAGTCACTTCTTCCCGATGATTCTGTAGCGAAGGGATTGGGTGGTGTTCTAATTTTTACCTAGGCCATTCGATGTGAGATGGCCTACCGAACATTTATTTTTTATGTCCTAATTTTTACCTGGGATGTCCTTGAGGGCTTAGCCCAGCAGATTTTTTTCTTTTGCCTTAATTTTTGCTTAGACCGCCCTTTCAGGTTTTCAATCGAACAGGCATTTTGGCCTTAACTTTTGCTTGGGCCGCCCTTTCGGGTTTTCAGCCTAGCAGGCTTTTTTGACTTTTGCATTAGCTTTATTTCTTTTGTGGCCCATTGATATTTTTTATCTTTTACTGAATAGTGCGTGTAGTACAGAGAATTTTAACAAAGATGCATAACATGATTAAGAAAAATTGTTGCTCACATACCTGCGATTATTTCACCTTAAGACATGTATGCATTCATAAGACCAAGATTATTTAGCAAATCATAACATGTTTATTGATGAGATTAATTTGAGTACTTAGGAAATGGTAATAATTTCCAATGATTAACCCTTACTCGCTTTCCAGTCCTTTTACAGATTTTCTAGAAAGCTAAACTGATGTGTTTTCTCTCAATGCTCTAACTTTTGCCTAAGCCGCCCTTTTTGGGTTTTCAACTTAGCAGGCTTTATTTTGAGTTCCCTAACTTTTGCCTGATTGATTTACAGAATACCGATCAGCAGGTTGCACCCTAATTTTTACCCAAGCAGTAACGGACCACTTGTCGGGTGTTTTATTATTTAATTTACACTTTATACAGCTTCTTTTAACCTAGACATGATAACGCTTGAGCCTATCTTGATTTACTAGATTCATAAACCCATTTCCATCCATATCCCTAAGCTTGATTCCTCCTTTGCCAAGGACTTTCTTAACCACTAACGGTCCTTCCCAGTTAGGCCTGAACTTGCCCCTAACATCAGTGTTGACTTGGCATAGTTGTTTGAGTACCAGATCACCCTTTTTAAGAGGTTGCTTTAGGTGTCTGACTCTATTATCGTAAGCTCAAGCCATATGCTGTTAGTATATCTGTAAGTGGTTGAGTGCCTTAAGCCGTTTCTCATCTATCGCATTCAACTATTCATACCTAGCCTTTACCCAATCCGACTCTTTCAACCGAGCTTCGAGTGCTACACGTAATGATGTTACTTCTGTTTCAACAGGTAATACTGCTTCCATCCTATATACCAAAGAGAAAGGTGTCTGGCCAGTAAGAGTCCTCACACTGGTTCTATACCCCCAGACTGCAAATGGAAGTTTTTCAGGCCAATCCTTGTAAGTGGCCACTATCTTGGATATGATTTTCTTAATCAACTTGTTAGCAGCTTCTACAGTCCCGTTAGCTTATGGCCTGTATGGAGAAGATCTGTGATGTTCAACATTAAACTTCTCAAATAACTCATTGGTTACCCCTTGGAACTGAACCCCGTTGTTGGAGACCACATGATACGGAACCCCGTATCGAGCAAAAATATGCCTCTCTATGAACTTGGCCATCTTCTTGGCGGTGATATTAGTGTATGATTCAGGCTCTACCCATTTTGAAAAATAATTGACTGCGATGAATCGATGTCCATTGGTTGATGATGGCCGAATTTCACCAATTATATCTATCCCCCATACCGAGAAAGGCTAAGGAGTAGACAAATTGTGAAGTTCAGATGGAGGTAAATGCTGTATGTCCCCATGAATCTGGTCTCATTACACTTTCTAACCCTGTTCACACAGTCAACATTCATCGTGGTCCAGAAGTGTCCTAATCTCTGAATTTTCCTTGCTAAAGCCATACCATTCATATGCGGGCCGCAATCTCCTAAATGTACCTGGGTCATCACCTTTTCTGCTTCTTCTTCTAATAAACACCTTTACAGTAACCCCTCAGCTGTCCTTTTAAAGAGATCTTCACTAACTAGTCTGAATTGTGCGGCTAACCATTTAAGGGTCAAGTGATCTGAACCTGATGACCCGTCGGGGCATTTTCCTTCCCTCAGGATCCTTTTAATGTCATCGAACATACAACTCTTTTGCTCGCCCACAGTCATGACTCGAGTCTTCTCATGAAATGGGGAGTGAGATCTCTCCAATATGAGAGGGTGGATGGGCTGTACCTCTTCTCCATCCCACATTAAGGCCAGGGTAGCTAAAGAATCAGCCATTTGATTCTCATCTCTTGGTATATATTGGAAGAACCATTGATTGAATTGTGCTGCCAAGTCCTAAACTACCTCTACGTATGGTCGGATCAATCCTTCTCTGATTTCCCATTCCCCAACAACCTATTTATTACCAAAGCGGAATCTTCTATCACCCTGACCTCCTTTGCTTCTGCTTTCAATAGGACATCAAGACCGAAGAGATAAGCATTATATTTGGCTCCGTTATTGGTGACCGGGAATTCCAATCGCTTGCTCAGTGGGATAACTTTATTTTATTGTGTGACGATGATTAACCCAAGACCGGCACCCTCTCTATTCATAGCCTCATCAAAATACATAGTCCATTCAGTCCTCTCTACTTCCATCGCTGCTAACTGTTTGTCGGGAAAATCCAGGTTCTCCACATAATCAGATTCTATAGGTTAACTTGCCAGAAATTCAGCCGTCGTTCTCTCCTTGATGACCTTCTTTGGGACATACTTAATGTTAAACTCAGATAGCAATAGGAGCCAATGAGAGAGTTTTCCTGCCAATGTAGAGGATTGACAAAGATACTTCATTGGATCCACTTTCGCAACCGCCTAGATTCTATAAGACTGGAAGTAATGCCTTAACCTTTTGGTTAGCCTCACCATGGTAGTACATGTCTTTTCCACTATCGTGTACTTTGTTTCATAATCTAACACCTTCTTACTCAAGTAGTAGACAACGTGTTCACTCCTATCTTCCTATTCTTGGGCTAATAGTGCATCTACAGATGACTCATCTATGGCCAAGTAGATGATCAACGGTTTACTAGGCATTGGAGGTTTCGAAATCGGAGGATTCACCAAGTATGCCTTTATCTTATCGAAGGCCATCGGACATTCATCGTTGCATTCTATCAGCTGCTTTCTTTTTAACAACTTAAAGATAGGCTCACAAACCGTGGTTAGCTTGGTAATAAAATAGCTTATATACTGAAGTGATCCTAGAAATGACCCGACTTCCTTTTCCATTTTAAGAATAGGCATTTCTCGAATGGCCTTAACCTTATCAAGATCAACCTCGATTCCTCTCTGACTGACTACATGACTAAGAAGCTTCCCTGATGTAACTCCAAACACACACTTCTTCGGGGTTCAACCTGAGGTTGTACTTCTCAATCCTTGTCAAGAACCTTTCCAAGATCTCAGGATGTTCTTCTCTTGTGTTGGACTTAACTACCATGTCGTCCACATAAACCTCAACCTCTTTATAGATCATGTCATGTAGTAAAGCTGTTACGGCTCTCTGGTAAGTTGCCCCTGCATTCTTTAGCCGAAAAGGCATTACCTTATAACAATATACCCCCCATTCAGTTATGAAAGCTATTTTGACCTTATCTATGATGTCCATTAGAATCTGATTGTATCCAGAAAACCCATCTAAGAATGAGTACATTGCGGCCCTTGTAGCGTTGTCTATTAGCACATCAATATGTGGTAATGAGAAATTGTCTTTAGGAGAAGCCTAATTTAAATCATGAAAATCGACGCACATTCTGACCTTTCCATCTTTCTTAGGAACCGGGACAACATTGGCTAACCATGTTGGATACTCAATTACTTTGATGAACTTAACCTCAAGTAACCTAGCAACTTCAGCTTTGATTTTATCAGCCCATTCTGGACGCAATCTTCTCAATTTTTGTTTAACTGGTTTGAACTTGGGGGGGATGTGAAGCTCGGCTATCTGGCGATCTACCCTAGGCATATCTTTATAGGACCATGTGAATGCGCTAATATGTTTTCTAAGCACTTTTATTATCTCTCTTTTTTCGATAGGGGTTGAGTCATTAGAAATGGTCACCATTTTTGTAGTTTCCTTTATACCTAAATTAATGTTATGCAATGAAACGTCATGAATGCTAAAAATGTTATGCATATGGCCAGATGAATGTATGGTGCCATTAGGTGAAACATCAAACAAGTAAGCAAAATCACTACTATTATCATCAAGATGCCCGAAGGCTACATCATTTCCAGTACATAAAAGTGCATAGTCATCCTCCATAGGCAGGGGGTCTTCTTGGTCATTCATTAGAATGTGAGTCAGGTCATGATCCAGATCTTGCAATTGTTTCTTGGTCAACACGTGATTCATGGCTTCCCTAATGACTTGGGCCGGGTTTCTCAGTGCTTCCTCAATAGGTGTCTTCTTCTTATCCCCTAGTTGCAAAATAGTGTATATTAAAGTAGTGAGAGTACCGATGGCTTTGTCTACTACTATTCTTGATGGGTCCTCATCCTCCATAATCTTGGAGTCTCTCGGCTTCTATAGCAGCTTCGTAGCTTTCAGGTATAGAATTGTAGGCCTTTACGAACATGATCTTACAAAGCTGAGGTGATAATCCAAAGATGAACCGGTCAGCTAATTCCAATTCCTGAGGTTTTCTTTTAAGGGCCACCGCGATTGTTAACCATATTCAAAATTAGTCATGGATGGGCTCTCCACTCCACTGTTTGACAGCTATGAGATCAAATATGGATGGTTCTTCTCTTGCTTTCTTAGCTTCCATAATGCTTTTCCACACCTTGTTTTCTTCTAATCTTGAGTTAATCATGGCTATTTCCTCCCCTCTTCTACGGGGTTCACAAACTTTGCCTTCATTGATTAACGTAGTGATAGCTTTGGGGAGATCTTTGCATATTTTAGTCGGATGACTAGGACTGACATGATATACATATAAATTGCCCCTCTCTTCGGTCTTTGGTTAAACATATGGCCGTAGGTATCGATTAATCCGTATTCCTTCAACTTCCTAAATATGACCAAAAGGGGAGTATCCCAAGCTGAGATGTCATCAAGGGCTATGGAATGAGCCATATGGTCCTGGGTTACACTTTAGGGTAGACCCATGAAATAAGGAAGGATCATCCCTTTTGGCATAACCATAAAGTCCAGCACTTGACATGGGTCCTTACTATGGTGAAACTGCAGAACAGCCTCTTGATGGAGCGAATAAGTCCCACGACTGACCGTGTGGAGCGTTGGGTTCGCTAGTTGAACTAACCGACCAAGCTGAACCATGATAGTGATCGGATGAGTGTTGGACGGGATTGCCGGCTCTTGAGCTGAGTTAGTAACCAAGAGATCAGTACATGCATGGGGTGTGATATGCATGCCTAAATTACAACAATGCATGGTGGGGTTAATTACAAGAGTAGGTAACACAACACATGTGAAGAGATCAATTTCGTCCTTATTTCTCCCTGCCGAGTCTGAGGGTTTTCTTCCTTAGACTAATCTCACTAGGAAAGGGTAACCTAGAGGATAAAATTCTATGGCTTTCGATAAGAAGGTTATAGGGACATATCGGATGTTTGATGTAGAAGGTTCCCATTGTACCAAGCCTCTTTAGGAGGGAGATAGCAATGAGTGATCCACCCACTAGAGTGTCCCCAATTCCTGGCAGGCATGGGTAACACTTTCATGAGTGTCAACGAAATATTATGGCACCCTAACCTAGCGCTAGAAGAAGAGCGCATCTAGCTAGAGAGAATGAGGTGAGAAGATGGAGTGTGATAATTTTCCCAAATGATGAAAACAAAAAACGAGTTGAATTAAGTAAATGATTTTCGTTGCTCATCTTAATCTTTTAAGCTTTTAAAACAAACCAACATTTTGCAAGCTAAAAGATTATTTCCCCAGCAGAGTCGCCACTGTGAGGTATCGATGACGTGTGGGTCTCCTTTAGCACCTAAATGAGCGAGGTAGGGCCCACTGGGGGTTTGGTTGGATTTATGTGAGATAAAACATTTTTAGTTAAAGTTTGCACAATAAGCCAATTTTAATGAAAAAAAAATCGAGACCCAAATATCGATACAATTGATAGAGTCGCCACCCAAGTTGTCTACTTGGGAAAGAGTTTTAGTACGGTTCCCTCTAGGCGGGAGACTCATACCTATTGGATCAGATTCGGGTATCGGATGAGTCACTTATTTCTCATTTAATTGATTCAAAATTACATTCACCGCGTAAAACCGTTTTAGTTTTCAACATTTAGGGAATTATCATAAAAATCCTATTTCTACACTCTTTCATACTCGTTACATGCGTTTACATATTACAATAAAGCACAAGCAATAAATAGGGGATAAGAATTACAACTGGGGGAAAATGGGGGAAATTGCAAAGAGATCCTATACATTTGTTCTAAGTTATAAAACAAAATGAAAGTAAATTCCCCTAAATCCACAGACGTTAGCACAGCTTATAGCACATAACAAATCAACATTTTATTAAGAAAAATGTGATTATGTTGTAAAGCCATATTTTAACTTTTGTGGGTTGATTTATCGGATTATTAGTGAAAATGACCGCATGGCAAAAGGTAAGTTGGTTGATTTTTATTTAACCAAAAAAGAAGTTTGGGTTTTGTTTGGAGGTCGGTACCCCGTACATGTGGGTGGGGACCCGTACGGCTACCGGGGAGGACCGGTACAGGTATGGAGGATCCGTACGGGTCCTATTGGATTCGATAGAACCAGTGTTTAATTTATATCAATAGGTTAATTATAGAGGAGACAAAATAGAAGCGAGAATTCCCTTTATGCGATTCTGGAGCACCAGTACAATCACTGAAATGATATATTAGGTACCAACATAGCCCGTATTAATCAGGATCGGACCCAAAATGAGAATTGAAATAACAGTCGATACAGAATAAATTGACAATAATAATATAATGGAGATGAGAGTCTCTTTGAAACTCAGGAGCGTTACCTTTATGATGTGAATCCACTTTGAGGCGATCCTTTTACTATAGCGAGAGTCCGGCCAAAGTATATGCTTAGTTAGGACTATTTATGAGAGTATTTTAGTGGACAGAATCTCCCCTAAAACTTAATAAAAGAAGCTAGGAATGAATCAAATATGGACAAAACCTCAATTAATGGGGTTTCCCCCTATTTTATACCTCCTATGCCTCAACTATACCTATGGAGATGGCTAGAACTATGATTTTTCTATAATAATTTTGCTTATGGATTGTGTCTCCTTAAAATGAGAGGAGAAGACCCCTTTTATAGGGTCAAATTAGGTCAAAATTTGGTGATCCTGAATTCAATACCTGCCTTTTTCTGATATGGTAAGAGACTACTTCCGAATTGGCCTGAACGGGAAACAAGCATACCCATACGGGTAGGGCCCCACTTGTACCAGTACCAGTGGACTTGTATGTATCTCCCCTAGGCATACGGAAGGTAGTTACTTGTACGGGGTCTGCTAGTGGATCCGTACTATTAGGCAGCTCCCGTACGGGTACCTAAGGTCATTCTAGGTCTCCGTGCCATGGCCAAACTCAGTCTACAATAGTGGCCACACCTCTGATGGATAACACCTATAAAAGAATGCATTATCTAGATCTCATCATCGTTTTGCAAGATGGATCACTGAAATCTGGTGCTCACAGACTGCCCCTCGTGGGATCATTACAGATAGGGATCTGTATGATCTCACGATATGAAGGAGGGTTTGGGAATTATACATGAGTTAGTGATGGTGATCTGAATAAATTCCTTTCCTTGGAGGGAACTATTTCCCCTGGTGGTGCCTTTTTGCAACGGCGTATGGCTTTTCCTTGTATCCCTTTTCTAAGACCGATCAACTTTTCTGACTGATGTATCCCTTTCCAAAGGCAGATCGACTTTCCTAGCTGATGTATCCCTTTTCTAAGGCGGAGGACTTCTCCTCATATCCCTTTTCTAAGGCGAATCGACTTTCCCAGCTGATGTATCCCTTTCCTAAGGTAGATCGACTTTCCTAACCGATGTATTACTTTCCTAAGGTGGATGACTCTCCTGGCTGATGTATCCCTTTCCTAAGGCGGATGACTTCTCCTCGGATCCCTTTTCTAAGGCGGATCGACTTTCCTGGCTGATGTATCCCTTTCTTAAGGCGAATGACTTCTCCTCGTATCCCTTTCCTAAGGCAGATCGACATTCCTGGCTGATGTATCCCTTTCTTAAGGCGGATGAATTTTCCTCGTATCCCTTTCGTAAGGCAGATCGACTTTCCTGGCTGATGTATCCCTTTTCCTAAGGTGGATGACTTCTCCTCGTATCCCTTTCCTAAGGCTGATTGGCTCTCCTGACTGATGTATCCCTTTCCTAAGGCGGATGACTTCTCCTCATATCCCTTTCATAAGGTGGATCAACTTTCCTGGATGATGTATCCCTTTCTTAAGGCGGATGACTTCTCCTCGTATCCCTTTCCTATGGCGGATGACTCTCTTGACTGATGATTTTGCATAACATGTGAAAAGAGACAGCAATCAAACACTGAGTTAATCATTATCTGAGTTGATGCATCTTTATTCTTGATTGACTTTGTGATGAACAAAAATTTTTGCCCCTTCAATTAAGAATAAAGATGCATATGTAGGGGTTGGCCCCTGAATAAACTGTAAACTAAGTGCGAGAAATGTCAGGTTTGTCTCGATTGCTCTAGAATGAAGTGCCCCTTGGAAGGGTGCCTCCTAAAGAATGCCCCTATAAGGGTTGGACTATGGGGGGAATGCCCCTAGATTGACTGATTCCACTGCCGGGGAATGGAGGGATGACCCTGGATCTGATTCCTTTACTGGGAAATGGGGGGGATGCCCCTAAACCTAATTTTACTAGGGCATCAAAAGGTGACCCTCGGCTTTTTCCACTGTTGGAGAATGGGGGGATGACCCTGGATCTGATTCCGCTGTTGGGAAATAGAGGGATGCCCTTGGATGATTCTGCTAGGGTGTCAAAAGGTGACCCTCAGCTTATTCTACTGCTGGGGAATTAATCGACATCTTTAGGTAGGTTGCTTGCTACTGGAGAAGTCCCTCTTTGCAATACGAGCTTGTTGGAGATAGGCCTGCACATGAACATTGCATTGGTTAGTAGCCAACGTAAGAATAATCCACTTTGATTCTTAAAAGATCTCAAGAAGACTAGAATCTTTGCCCCTTTTAATCAAGAATTGAAGCAAATTATGGGTTTTGCCCCTATTTTAGTTGAAATAAGGAGTTGAGAGAAGCGGGGGTTGGCCCTAAATTCAAAAAGGATGAGTCCTTGGTGCTGTTTGAAATACTAGTTCGAAGATCTGAACTTGGATAGCAAGAGAGGCCCTACATGGGTGGGCTGGGACCCATACGGGGTGAAGTCTTAGAAGATTAGGACCCGTACGGGTCCCCCTCGGGGGTTTTAAAACTGAAATAGACCCTCATATCCTGCCTTACACCAAATCATCCTATACTAAAAATTCTAATGATTTTTCCCTAAAACTTGATCAAGATGTATAAAAAGATCCCAAAGACTGGCCGTTTCTCTCTTAGGCTCAAAGATTTACCCCCGATGGGTGATTTGGGGCTCCAAGAATGCCCGGTTTCCATCGGGTATGCTTTTCGTGAAGGGGATTCATTTTTGGGGCTCACACCGGTCTCTAAAGTGCTCATAATCCCTTCTCCTGATACTCATGCTTCTCGATTCCAGGTAATTTCACCCAATTTTCCATTTTCCATTTTTGATCCCTTTGAGAATTTCTCAAATTTTTTCATGAATTAGGGTGTTTTATACCTTAGGATAGAGCCTAATGCATGTAGCTTTAGCCTAGGATGCTTTTAGGATAGTTTTGGATGAGCTTTGGTTGAGATTCGGACAATTTGGATTTTTGGGAGAGTTCCTTTATAGGAACTGCTTGTAGGGGACCCGTACGGGTGAGGGGAGACCTGTATGGGTCCCATTTTTTATACGGGTACTGACTTTATACCCGTACAGGTGGGGCTTACCCGTGCAGGTCCTGTTCTCAGGGATAGAATGTCCACTTCCTTGATTTTTAACATGTTTGATGTATTCTAACCCAATTGAACTGTAATCATGTCTTTATAGTTTCAGTATAGGACTGTAGGAGCCCTGAGCTTCTGTGGGAAGTGGTATAAGGAGATACGCACTATGGAGGATACCGATCTACTGGCCTACATTGACTCTTTTGGATTCAGTGACATCATTAGGGCCATCCTGCAAGCTCCGAAGATGTTAGCACTCGGGGGCCATTTCATCTTTGACAGAGAGGTGGTCGAAGATGACCCACACTTTCCACTTACCGATTATGGAGGTCACTATTACTCCTTCTGATGTTTGTGCTGTGACGGGGCTGGACCGGACTGGGGAGATTGTCCACTTCGATGTGTTTGCTGATAGGTGGCATTCCCGGCCTGAGGTCAAGGCCTATATAGCTGGATTACTTGGGCTTCATCCTGGCGGGACGAACAAGCTTAAGTACGAGGATCTTCACTCTTGCTAGATTGGGCAGCCGAGGCCTGTTGTAGCTGACAGAAGGGATCAGTATGCTAGGTCTTTCCTGTTGATGTTCCTTACTACTGTCTTCTTCCTAGTCTACTCGGGCAACCTCAACTATGGTTTACTTACCGCTGTAGAGGATGTTGCAGTCGTGCCCAGCAAGAACTAGTGTTGGGCCATCCTAGCAAAGTTGTATTATGGGCTGGATGTCGGAGTTCGGGCCAGCTATCCAAGCTCAAGATCTGCCACCTGATCTTGCTGGTAAAGTTGAAAGCTCATCTCTAGTGTTTTATCTTTTCAATTAAACTATGTTATGACTAATCGTGGTTTTGTTTTTCAGATTTGCGCTTTCGAGCACCAGTTCATCCCTAGACCGGGTTGCTCATGCAGCTCGAGACACCGCATATCATCTCCTAGTGGATGGGATTTTGGAAGGACTAGCCCTTGAGTACGGCGCAGTATAGAGAGTTGCTACGCCAGCTGCGCTCGAATTGGGTAAACTTCTTCCCTATTAAACCTATATCTTTCATTTTAATAAACCATTAGTAGAAACTATATTTACTAGGTTGTGATACTCACAATGCACTTATACCATACAGGTTATCCGAGACTTATGGGAGAGATTAGCCATCTATGGGGCCATTGATCGGATGCGAGCTGGTGTTGATGACCGTCGCTTTGTCTTGGAGTCACCACTCTCCTATGAGTGGTATTTCGGCAAGAAGGTCCAAGAGTGGAGGACCAGCGCAGTAGTAGAGAGATCGATTCCTCCCCCAATCCTAGCAGGCATCTTCTGGCCTTATCTCATGCTGGGGACTGACCAGGGGCTCTATTTGTTAGGCGAGGGTGCCTGAGTGCTGTCTATGGGGGGTTTTTATAGAGACTTCATCGATTCCTCACTACTCCCTCCTTGTGAGAGGATTCATCATGAGGACGTCCGTTTTAAGTTTCACTGGAATGATGATGAGGACAACGATGGCAATGATGATGATGAGGATGGGCCGGGGGTGACAATAGGGGCCCATTTGTAGCTCGGGGTACTGGGGGATCGGGTAGGTCTACTACCCCTTCTTCCCAAATTTTTTCTTGACTGGAAGCCTTGTGAATACTTTATGATTTCTTGTAATTGCTTGGTATTCTGAGTATGATTTCTTATTGCTACAACCTCCCACCCCTATGCAGAAGAGACCTGCTACCACTGCTGATGTTACCCTTGAGCCGTCGGTGAAGCGGTCTCGCGCTTCTAGATTCGTGAGAGAGGGGATCCTCCGAGCTGAGCTAGATACCTTCTTCTGACTCCTCGATCATTCGGGGAAGTGAGCTGTCAAGGAGCTAGAAGAGTCGGTCTAGCCCATTAGTTTCACTCCTTCTAGTTCTACCCACGTAAGGAGTTTCTCACTTTTAACCTTGTCCGTTATAGTGATTGCCTGAAACATTCCATCCTGATGTGACCCTTTATTTCTAGGTGACTATTACTGAGGTAGAGAGGATTGCCAGGGGGTACTTTTCGGTGAGAGACCTACTACTGGTGCAGGATGCACTAGCCTCGGTAAATGTTACCTACAAAATTTAACAACCTATGCATGATGCATACTATGACATATATATATATATACTGATCTCATGATTCTAATGCAGACCCTGCTGGCCATGGACTGCAGTAGATCCACCCGAGACTTGGATGCTATAGAGGAGAGCATAGATTCCTAGAGGAGCAATTAAGGGCGGCTACCGCTGAGGCTGATCAGGCTAGGGTTGAGACTGCTCGGGCGAGGGTCAAGATAGAGATATTGAGGGGCCAGCTGGCGATGATGACTGAGGACGGGCAGACACCGACCCCTTTCGATGTTGAGTCTGAGGATGATCTTTCTGCATACCGAGTGTCCTAGAGGGGAGGAGGTCAGTCTGCTGAGGGTGAGGATGCTACTATGGGTGCAGAGGCATCAGGGATTAGGGACTTTATTCAGCCAACTGCTGATGCCGATGGGGCAGAGGAGCATATGACCATAGATGTGGATGACCTGCTGGCGAATACCCAGGATCAGGTTCAGAAGGCTGGCCAGGGATGAGATCCCCCACCATCTTAGATTTTAGTACTCTGATAGCATTTTGATACTTTTGGGCCCTGCGTGGTTTGTTTTGAATGTGAACTTTGAACTGCTACTTTTGACTTTTAACTTTTATGCATGTGAACTTTTCTGAACCGAGACCATTAAATAATGCCACTTTGCGAACCCAATTCACTTCTTCCCGATGATTCTATAGAGAAGGGATTGGGTGGTGTTCTAATTTTTTCCTAGGCCATTCGATGTGAGATGACTTACCGAACATTTATTTTTTGTGTCCCAATTTTTGCCTGGGTTGTCCTTGACGGCTTAGCCCAGCGGACTTTTTCTTTTGCCTTAATTTTTGCTTAGATTGCCCTTTCGAGTTTTCAATCTAACAGGCTTTTTGGCCTTAACTTTTGCCTGGGCCGCCTTTTAGGTTTTCAGCCCAGCAGGCCAGGCTTTTCCGACTTTTGCATGAGCTTTATTTATTTTATGGCCCATCAGTATTTTTTGTATTTTACTAAATAGTGCACGTAGTACAGAGAATTTTAACAAAGATGCATAACATGATTAAGAAAAATTGATGTTCACATACCTGCGATTATTTCACCTAAAGACATGCATGCATTCATAAGACCAAGATTCTTTAGCAAATCATAACATGTTTATTGACATGATTAATTTGAGTACATAGGCAATGGTAATAATTTCCAATGATTGACCCTTACCTGCTTTCCAGTCCTTTTATAGATTTTCTAGAAAGCAAAACTGATGTATTTTCTCTTGATGCCCTAACTTTTGCCTAAGCCGCCTTTTTCGGGTTTTAAACTTAGCGGGCTTTATTTTGAGTTCCCAAACTTTTGCCTGACTGATTTACAGAATATCAATCAGCAGGCTGCACCCTATTTTTTGCCCAAGCAGTAGAGGACCACTTGTCGGGTGTTTTATTATTTATTTTATTCTTTATGCTGCTTTTTTGTGACTTATTTTTTTTGACCTAAATATGATAGCGCTTGAGCCTGTCTTGATTTACTGTATTCACAAACTCATTTCCATCCATATCCATAAGCTTGATTCCTCCATTGCCAAGGACTTTCTTAACCACGAACGGTCCTTCCCAGTTAGGCCTAAACTTGCCCCTAACATCAATGTTGACTTGGAGTAGTTGTTTGAGAACCAGATCACCCTCTTTAAGAGGTTTCTTTAGGTGTCTCACTCTATTATCATAAGCTCAAGCCATACGCCACTGGTACATCTGTAAGTGGTTGAGTGCCTTAAGCATTTCTCATCCATCAAATTCAACTGTTTATACTGTGCCTTTGCCCAATCTGACTCTTTCAACTGAGCTTTGAGTGCTACATGTAATGATCTTACTTCTGTTTCAATAGGTAATACTGCTTCCATCCCATATACCAAAGAGAAAGGTGTCTGGCCAGTAGGCATCCTCATACTGGTTCTATACCCCCAAAGTGCAAATGAAAGTTTGTCAGCCCAATCCCTGTAAGTGGCTACTATCTTGGATAAGATTTTCTTAATCGACTTATTAGTAGCTTCTACTATCCCGTTAGCTTGTGGGCTTTATGGAGAAGATCTGTGATGTTCAACATAAAACTTCTCAAATAATTCACTGGTTACCCCTTGGAACTGAATCCCATTATCGGAGACCACATGATGCGGAACCCCATATCGAACAAAAATATGCCTCTCTATGAACTTGGCCATCTTCTTGGCAGCGATATTGGTGTACGATTCGGCCTCTACCCATTTTGAAAAATAATTGACTATAACTATGATGAATCGATGTCCATTGGTTGATGATGGCCTAATTTCACAAATTATATCTATCCCCTACACCGAGAAAGGCCAAGGAGTAGACAAATTATAAAGTTTGGATGGAGGTAAATGATGTATGTCCCCATGAATCTGGCACTCATGACACTTCCTATCCCTGTTCACACAGTCAACATTCATTGTGGTCTAGAAGTACCCCAATCTCTGAATTTTTCTTGCTAAAGCCATACCATTCATATGCGGGCCGTAATCCCTAAAATGTACCTGGGTCATTACCTTTTCTGCTTCTTCTTCTGATAAACACCTCAACAGTAACCCCTCAGCTGCCCTTTTGAAGAGATCTTCATTAACTAGTCTAAATTGTGTGGCTAACCTTTTAAGGGTCAAGTGATCTGAACCTGATAACCCATTGGGGCATTTCCCTTCCCTCAGGATCCTTTTAATATCGTCAAACCAGCAACTCTTTTGCTCCCTCACAGTCATGACTCAAGTCTTCTCATGAAACGGGGAGCGAGCCGTCTCCAATATGAGTGGGTGGATGGGCTGTACCTCTTCTCCTTCCCATATTGAGGCCAGGGTAGTTAACGAATTAGCCATTTCATTCTCATCTCTTGGTATATATTGGATGAAGCATTGATTGAATTGTGTCACTAAGTCCTAAACTGCCTCTACGTATGGTCGGATCGATCCTTCTCTGATTTCCCATTCCCCAACAACCTATTTTATTACCAAAGCAGAATCTCCCATCACCCTAACCTCCTTGGCTTCTACTTTCAAATTGGATATAAAGACCGAAGAGACAAGCCTTATATTTGGCTCCGTTATTGGTGACTGGGAATTCCAATTGGTTGCTTAGTGGGATAACTTTATTTTATGGTGTGATGATGATTACCCCAAGACAAGCACCCTTTCTATTCATAGCCCCATCAAAATACATAGTCCATTCAGTCCTCTCTACTTCCACCACTACTAACTATTTGTCGGGAAAATCCAGGTTCCCCACATAATCAGATTCTATGGGTTTACTTGCCAGAAATTCAAGCATTGCTCTCCCCTTGATGACCTTCTTTGGGACATACTCAATGTCAGAGTCAGATAGCAATAGGAGCCAATGAGAGAGTTTTCCTGCCCATATAGGGGATTGACAAAGATACTTAATTGGATCCATTATCGCACCCGCCTGGATTCTATATGACTGGAAGTAATGCCTTAACTTCTTGGTTTTCCACACGATGCTAGTACATGTCTTTTCCACTATTGTGTACTTTGTTTCATAATCTAACAACTTCTTACTTAAGTAGTAGACGACATGTTCACTCCTATATTCCTAATCTTGGACCAACATCGCACCTACAGTTGACTCCTCTATGGCCAAGTAGAGTATCAACTGTTTACCAGGCATCAGAGGTTTCAAAATCGGAGGATTCATCAGGTACGCCTTTATCTTATCAAAGGCCATCTAACATTCATTGTTCCATTCTATCAGCTGCTTTCTTTTTAACAACTTAAAGCTAGGTTCACAAACCGAGGTTAGCTTAGTAATGAACTAGTTTACATACTGAAGTGATCCTAGAAATGACCTGACTTCCTTTTCCATTTTAGGAATAGGCATTTCTTGAATGGCCTTAACCTTATCAGGATCAACCTCGATTCCTCTTTGACTGACTACGTGACCAAGAAGCTTCCATGATGTAACTCCAAACACACACTTCTTTGGGTTCAATCGGAGGTTATACTTCTCAATCCTTGTCAAGAACCTTTCCAAGATCTCCAGATGTTCTTCTCTCGTGTTGGACTTAACTAGCATGTCGTCCAAGATCTCTAGATGTTCTTCTCTCATGTTGGACTTAACTAGCATGTCGTCCATATAAACCTCAACTTCTTTGTGGATCATGTGGCATAGTAAAGTTATTATGGCTCTTTAGTAAGTTGCCCCTGCATTCTTCAGTCAAAAAGGCATTACCTTATAACAATATACCCCCCATTCAGTGATGAAAGTTTTTTGACCTTATCTATGATGTCCATTAGAATCTGATTATATCCAAAAAAACCCATCTAAGAATGAGTATATTGCAGCCCTAGCGGCGTTGTCTATTAGCACATCAATATATGGTAACGAGAAATCATCTTTGGGAGAAGCCCTATTTAAATCATGAAAGTCAACGCACATTCTGACCTTTCCATCTTTCTTAGGAATCGAGACAACATTGGCTAACCATGTTGGATACTCAATTACTTCGATGAAATTAGCCTCAGGTAACCTAGCAACTTCAGCTTTGATTTTATCATCCCATTCTGGATGCAATCTTCTCAATTTTTGTTTAACCGATTTAAACTTGGGGTTAGTTGGGATGCAATGCTCGGCTATCTGGCAATCCACCCCAGGTATAACTTCGTAGGACCATATGAATGTGCTAACATGTTTTCTAAGCACTTTTATTATCTCTCTTTTTTCGACAGGGGTTAAGTCATTGGAAATGGTCACCATTTTTGTAGTTTCCTTTGTACCCAAATTAATGTCATGCAATGAAACGTCATGAATGCTAAAAATGTTATGCATATGGCCAGATGAATGCATGGTACTGTTAGGCAAAACATCAAACAAGTAAGCAAAATCACTACTATTATCATCAAGATGCCCGAAGGCTACATTATTTTTGTTACATAAAAGTGCATTGTGGTCCTCCACAGGCGGGGGGTCTTCTTGGTCATTCATTAGAATTTGAGTCAGGCCACGATCCAGATCTTGCAACTGGTTCTCAGTCAATGTATCATTCACGGCTTCCCTTATGACATGTGCCTGGTTTCTCAGTGCTTCCTGAATAGGTGTCTTCTTCTTATCCCCCAGTTGTAAAATAGTGTATATTGAAGTGGTGAGAGTAGCGACGGCTTTGTCTACTTCAATTCTTGATGGGTCCTCATCCTCCATAATCTTAGAGAGTCTCTAGGCTTCTATAGCAGCTTTGTAACTTTCAGGGATAGAATTATAGGCCTTTGCAAACATCATCTTACGAAGCCGAGGTGATAATCCAAAGATGAATCGGTCAGCTAATTCCATTTCTTGAGGTTTTCTTTTAAGGGCCACCACGATTGTTAACCACCTTCAAAATTAGTCATGGATGGGCACTCCACTCAACTATTTGACAGCTATGAGATCAAATATGGGTGGTTCTTCTGTTGCTTTCTTAGCTTCCATAATGCTTTTCCACACCTTGTTTTCTTCTAATCCTGAGTTAATCATGGCTATTTCCTCCCCTCTTCTATGGGGTTCACAAACTTTGCCTTCATTGATCAATGTAGTGATAGCTTTGGGGAGATCATTGCATATTTTAATCAGATGACCAGGACTGACATGATATACACAGAAATTGCTCCTCTCTTTAGTCTTTGGTTGAACATATGGCCGCAGGTTATCGATTAATCAGTATTCCTTCAACTTCCTGAATATGGCCAAAAGGGGAGTATCCCAAGGTGATATGTCATCAAGGGCTATGGAATGAGCCATATGGTTACGTCTTAGGGTAGACCCATGAAATAAGGGAGCATCATCCCTCTTGGCATAACCAGAAAGTCCAGCGACTGACTTGGGTCCTTACTATGGCGAAACTGCAGAATAGCCTCTTGATGGAGTAAATGAGTCCCCCTACTGACCGTGTAGAGTGTTGGGTTTGCTGGTTGAACTGGCCGACCAAGCTGAACCATGATAGTGACCGGGATGTGTGTTGGACAGGATTGCCAGCTCTTGAGCTAAGTTAGTAACCAAGAGATCAGCATATGCATGGGATGTGATATGCATGCATAAATTACAGTAATGCATGGTGGGGTTAATTATAAGAGTAGGTTACTTAACACATGTGAAGCGATCGATTCCATCCTTATTTCTCCCCGCCGAGTCTAAGGGTTTTCTTCCTTAGTCTAATCTCACCAGGAAAAGGTAACCTAGAGGATAAAATTCTGTGGCTTTCGATAAGAAGGTTGTAGGGACATATCAGAAGTTTGATGTAGAAGGTTCCCATCATACCAAGCCTCTTTTAGAGGGAGATAGCAATGAGTGATCCACCCACTAGAGTGTCCCCAATTCCTGGTGGGCATGGGGAACACTTTTGTGAGCGCCATGGAAATAATAGGGCACCCTAACCTAGCACTAAAAGAAGAGCGCATCTAGCTAGAGAGAAGGAGGTGAGAAGATAGAGTGATAATTTTCCCAAATGATGAAAATAAAAAACGGGTTGAATCAAGTGAATGATTTTCGTTTCTCATCTTAATCTTTTAAGCTTTTAAAACAAACCAACATTTTGCAAGTTAAAAGATTATTTCCCCAGCAGAGTCACCACTGTGAGGTGTCAATGACGTGTCGGTCTCCCTTGAGGCCTTTGTGAGAGAGGCAGGGCCCACTGGGGGTTTGGTTGGATTTAGGCGTGATAAAACATTTTTAGTTAAAGTTTGCACAATAAGCCAATTTTAATGAATAAAAGAATCGAGACCTAAATATCGATACAATTGACAGAGTCACCACCCAAGTTATCTACTCGGGAAAGAGTTTCGGTACGGTTCCCTTTGGGCAGGAGACTCATACCTATTGGATCAGAGATTCGGGTATCAGATGAGTCACTTATTTCTTATTTAGTTGATTCAAAATTACATTCACCATGTAAAACCGTTGTACTTTTCATCATTTAGGGAATTATCACAGAAATCCTATTTCTACACTCTTTCACACTCGTTACATGCGTTTATAAATTACAATAAAGCACGAGCAATAAATGGGGGATAAAAATTACAACGGGGGGAAAATGGGGGAAACTGTAAAGAGATGCTATTCATTTGTTCTAAGTTATAAAATAAAATGAAAGTAAATTCCCCTAAATCCACAGACGTTAGCACAGTTTATAGCACATAACAAATCACATTTTATTAAGAAAAATGTGATTATGTTGTAAAGCCATATTTTAACTTTTGTGGGTTGAGTTATCGGATTATTAGTGAAAATGACCACATGGCAAGAGGTGAGTAGGCTGATTTTTATTTAACCAAAAAAGAAGTCTTAGTTTTGTCTGGAGGCCGGTACCCATACAGGTGGGTGAGGACCCGTACGGCTACATGGGAGGACCCGTACGGGTATGGAGGACCAATACGGGTCCTGTCAGATCCGACAGAACCAGTGTTTAATTTATATTAAAAGGTTAATTATAGAGGAGATAAAATAGAAGCGGGAATTCCCTTTATACGAGTCTGTGGCACCAGTACAATCACCGAAATGATATATTAGGTACCAATAAAGCCTGTATTAATCAGGATCGGACCTAAAATGAGAATTGAAATTACAGTCGATACAGAATAAATTGACAATAATAATATAATGGAGATGTGAGTCTCTTTAAAACTCAGGAGCATTACCTTTATAATGTTAATTCACTTTGAGGCGATTCTTTTGCTGTAGCAAGAGTCCGGCCAAAGTATGTGCTTAGTTAGGACTATTTAGGAGAGTATTAGAGTGGACAGAATCTCCCCTAAAACCTAATAAATCAAGCTAGGAATGATACAAATATGGACAAAACCTCAATTAATGGGGTTTCTCCCTATTTTATACCTCCTATACCTCAACTATACCTAAGGAGATTGCTAGAACTATAAGTTTTCTATGATAATTTTGCTTATGGATTGTATCTCCTTAAAATGAGAGGAGAAGGCCCCTTTTATAGAGTGAAATTAGGTCAGAATTCGATGATCCCGAATTCAATATTTTCCTTTTC
This sequence comes from Euphorbia pulcherrima, assembly GCA_947683365.1. Taxonomy (NCBI): domain Eukaryota; kingdom Viridiplantae; phylum Streptophyta; class Magnoliopsida; order Malpighiales; family Euphorbiaceae; genus Euphorbia; species Euphorbia pulcherrima. Next base: position 36,764,019 of record CANTUS010000014.1, on the reverse strand, counting down.
CTGAAATGGTAAGGGACTACTTCTGAATTGGCCTGAACGGGAAATAAGCGTACCCATACGGGTGGGGCCCCTCCCATACCGGTACTAGTGGACCCATACGAGTCCTCCCCAAGTGTACGGAAGGTAGTCATCCGTACAGGTCTGCTAGTGGATCCGTACCACTAGGCAGCACTCCTACGGGTACCTAAGGTCAGTCTATGTCTCCGTGTCATGGCCAAACTCACTCTATAATAGTGGGCACATCTCTGATGGATAACACCTATAAAAGAATGCATTATCTAGATCTCATCATCATTTTGCAAGATGGATCGCTGAAATCCAGTGCTCACAGACTGCCCCTCATGGGATCATTACAGATAGGCATCTGTATGATCTCACGATATGAGTGAGGGTTTAGGAATTATACCTGATTTGGTGATGGTGATCTGAATAAGTTCCTTTCCTTGAGGGGAACTCTTTCCCTGGGTGGTGCCTTTTTGCAAAGGTGTGTGCCTTTTCCTCGTATCCCTTTCCTACGGCAGATTGACTTTCCTGACTGATGTATCCCTTTCCTAAGGTGGATCAACTTTCCTACCTGATGTCCCTTTCCTATAGCGGATGACTTTTCCACATATCCCTTTCCTAAGGCAAATCAACTTTTCTAGCTGATGTATCCCTTTCCTAAGGCAGATCGACTTTCCTAACTGATGTATCCCTTTCCTAAGGTGGATGACTCTCCTGGCTGATGTATCCCTTTCCTAAGGCAAATGACTTCTCCTTGTATCCCTTTCCTAATACGGATCGACTTTCCCAACTGATGTATCCCTTACCTAAGGCGGATGACTTCTCCTCGTATCCCTTTCTTAAGGCGGATCAACTTTCCTGGCTGATGTATCCCTTTCCTAAGGCGGATGACTTCTCTTTGTATCCCTTTCCTAAGGTAGATTGACTTTCCTGGCTGATGTATCCCTTTCCTAAGGAGGATGACTTCTCCTTGTATCCCTTTCCTAAGGCATATCGACTTTCCTAGCTGATGTATCCCTTTCCTAAAGCGGATGACTTCTCCTCGTATCCCTTTCCTAAGGCTAATCGACTCTCCTGACTGATGTATCCCTTTTCTAAGGCAAATGACTTCTTCTCATATCCCTTTCCTAAGGCGTATCGACTTTTCTGGATGATGCATCCCTTTTCTAAGGCGGATGACTTCTCCTTATATTCCTTTCCTAAGGCGGATTGACTCTCCTGACTGATGTATCCCTTTCCTAAGGCAGATGACTCTCCTGACTGAAGATTTTGCATAACATGTGAAAAGAGACAACAATCAAACACCGAGTTAATCGTTGTCTGAGCTGATGCATCTTTATTCTTGATTGACTTTGTGATGAACAAAAAATTTTGCCCCTTTAATTAAGAATAAAGATGCATAGATGGGGGTTGGCCCCTGAATAAACTATAAACTAAGTGCAAGAAATATCGGGTTTATCCCGATTGCTCTAGAATGAAGTGCCCCTTGGAAGGGTGGCTCCCAAAGAATTCCCCTATGAGGGCTGGACTATAGGGGGAATGCCCCTAGATTGACGAATTTCACTGCCGGGGAATGGGGGGATGCCCCTAGATCTTATTACTTTGCTAGGAAACGGGGGGGATGCCCCTAGACCTAATTTTGCTAGGGCATCAAAAGGTGACCCTCGGCTTTTTCGACTGTTGGGGATTGGAGGGATGCCCCTGGATCTGATTTCGCTGCTGGGAAATAGGGGGATGCCCCTAGTTGATTCTGCTAGGGCATCAAAGGTGACCCTCAACTTATTCCAGTACTGGGGAATGGATCGAGATCTTTAGGTAGGTTGCTTGCTATTGGAGAAGTCCCTCTTTGCAATACCGGCTTGCTAGAGACAGGCCTATACATGGAAATTGCATTGGTTAGTAGCCAACTCAAGAACAATCAACTTTGATTCTCAAAAGATCTCGGAAAGACTAGAATCTTTGCCCTTTTTAATCAAGAATCAAAGCAAATTACGGGGTTTTACCCCTATTTTAGTTGAAATAAGGAGTTGAGAGAAGTGGGGTTGGCCCCGAATTTGAAAAGGATGAGTCCTTGGTGCTGTTTGAAATACTAGTTCAAAGATCTGCCCTTGGATAACAAGAGAGGCCCCATACGGGTGAACTGGGACCTATACGGGGTGAAGTCTTAGAAGATTGGGACCAGCAGGGGTGGGGTGGGACCCGTACGGGTCCCCATCGGGGGGTTTTAAAACTAAAACAGACCCCTCACATCCTGCCTTACACTAAATCATCCTATACTGAAAATTCTAACGATTTTTCCCCAAAACTCGATCAAGATGTATAAAAAGATCCCAAAGACTAGCCGTTTCTCTCTTAGGCTCAAAGATTTGCCCACGATGGGTGATTTAGGGCTCTAAGAATGCCCGGTTTTCCATCGGGTATACTTTCCGTGAAGGGGATTATTTTTTGGGCTCACACCAGTCTCTGAAGTGCCCCTAATCCCTTCTCCTGATACTTATGCTTCTCAATCCCAGGTAATTTCACCCGATTTTCCATTTTCAATTTTTGATCCCTTTGAGAATTTCTCAAATTTTGGCATGAATTAGGGCGTTTTAGACCTTAGGATAGAGCCTAATGCATGTAACTTTAGCCTAGGATGCTTTTAGGATACTTTTAGATGAGCTTTGGTTAAGATTAGGATAATTTAGTTTTTTGGGAGAATTCCTTTATAGGAACTGCTTATAGGGGACCCGTAACGGTGAGAGGGGACCTATATGGGTCCCATTTTTGACACAGGTACTGACGGTGTACCTATACGGGTCCTATCCTTAGGGATAGAATGTCCACTTCCTTGATTTTTAACATGTTTGCTGTATTCTAACCTTGTTGAACTGTAATCTTGTCTTTGTAGTTTCAGTATAGGACTGTGGGAGCTTTGAGCTTCTGTGGGAAGTGGTACGAGGAGATACGTACTACGGAGGACACCAAGCCGATGGCCCGTGTTGACTCTTTTAGCTTTAGTGACATAATCAGGACCATCCCACAGGCTCTGAAGACGTTAGCCTTGGGGGCTGTTTTAGCTTTGATAGAGAGGTGGTCGGAGATGACCCATACTTTCCACTTACCAATCGGGGAGGTCACTATTACTCCTTTCGATGTTTGTGCTTTGACGGGGCTGGAGTGGACTGGGAAGATCGTCCACTTTAATTTATTTGCTGATAGGTGGCATTCCCGGCCTGAGGTCAAGGCCTATATAGCCGAATTACTTGGGCTTCATCTAGGCAGGATGAACAAGCTCAATTACGAGGATCTCCACTCTTACTAGATTGGGCAGTCGAGGCCTGTTGTAGCTGACAGGAGGGATCAGTATGCTAGGTCTTTCCTACTGATGTTCCTTACTACTATCTTCTTCCTAGTCTACTCGGGCAACCTCAACTATGGTTTGCTCACCGCTGTAGAGGATCTTGCTGCCGTGCCTGGCAAGAACTAGTATCGGGCCAACGTGGCACAGTTGTATTATGGGCTGGATGTCAGAGTTTGGGGCCAGCAGTCCAAGCTCAAGATCTGCCACCTGATCTTGCTGGTAAAGCTGAAAGCTCATCTCTAGTGTTTTATCTTTTCATTCAAACTATATTATGACTATTCCTGGTTTTGCTTTTCAGAGTTAGGCTTTCGAGCACTGGTTCATCCCTAGGCTAGGGTTGCCTATGTAGCCCGAGACACCGTATATCATCTCCTAGTGGATGTGATTTTGGCAGGACCAGCCCCTGAGTACGACGCAGTGCAGAGAGTTACTACGCCAGCCGCGCTCAGATTGGGTAAACTTCTTCCCTATTAAACCTACATCTTTCATTTCAATAAACCATTAGTAGAAACTATATTTACTAGGTTATGATACTCATAGTGCACTTATACCGTACAGGATCTAAGACCCATGGGAGAGATTAGCCACCTAGGCGGCCATTGAGCGGATGTGAGCTGGTGTTGATGACCGCTGCTTTATCTTAGAGTCACCACTCTCTTATAAGTGGTATTTCGGCAAGCGGGTCTGAGACTGGAGGACCAGCACAGTGGTGGAGAGACCGATTCCTCCCCTAGTCCTTGTGGGCATCTTCTAGCCTTATCTTATGCTGGGGACTGACCAGGGGCTCTATTTGTTAGGCGAGGGTGCCCGAGTGCTGTCTATGGAGGGTTTTTATAGAGACTTCATCGATTTCTCGGTTCTCCCTCCTTATGAGAGGATTCATTATGAGGACGTCCCCTTTGAGTTTCACTAGAATAATGATGAGGATGATGATGGTGATGAGGATGATGAGGATGGACCGGGGGGTGACCATAGGGGCACATTTGTGGATCGGGGTACTGGGGGCTCGGCTAGGTCTACTACCCCTTCTTCCCAGGTATTTTCTTGACTCAAAGCCTTATGAATACTTTATGATTTCTTGTAATTGCTTAGTATTTTGAGTATGATGTCTTATTACCACAGCCTTCCGCTCCTACGCGAAAGAGACCTGCTACCACTGCTGCTGTTGCCCCTGGGCCACCGGTGAGGCCATCTCACGCTTCTGGATCCGTGAGAGAGGAGATCCTTCGAGCTGAGCTAGATACCTTCTTCTGACTCCTCGATCATTCGGGGAAATGAGCCATCAAGGAGCTCGAGGAGTCGGTCCGGCCTATTGGTTTCACTCCTTCTAGTTCTACCCACGTAAGTAGTTTCTCACTTTTAACCTTGTCCATTATAGTGATTGCCTGAAATGTTCCATCCTGATGTGACCCTTTATTTCCAGGTGACTATTGCTGAGGCAGAGAGGATTGCGAGGGGGTGCTTTTTAGTGAGAGACCTGCTACTAGCGCAGGATGCACTAGCCTCGGTAAGTTTTACCTGTAAAATTTAACAACCTATAGATGATGCATGATATAACAAATATGTATACTGATCTCGTGATTCTAATGCATACCCTGCTAGCCATTGAGCACAATAGATCCACCCGAGACTTGGATGCTATAGAGGAAAGGATAGATTCCTGGAGGAGCAGCTGAGGGTGGCTACTGCTGAGGCTGATTAGGCTAGGGTTGAGACTACTCGGGTGAGGGCCAAGATAGAGATGCTGAGGGGCCAGCTGGCGATGATGATCGAGGACAGGCAGACATCGACCCCTTTCTATGTTGAGTCCGAGGATGATCTTTCTGCATACCGAGTGACCCAGAGGGGAGGAGGTCAGGCTACTATAGGTATGGAGGCATCAGGGATTAGAGACTCTATTCTGCCAGCCGCTGATGCTGATGGGGCTAAGGAGCATATGACCATAGATGTGGATGACCTGCTAGCAGATACCTAGGATCAGGCTCAGGAGGGTGGCCAGGGACGAGATCCCCCACCATCTTAGATTTGATTACTCTATTAGCCTTTTGATACTTTTGGGCCCTGTGTGGCTTGTTTTGAATGTGAACTTTAAACTGCTACTTTTGAGTTTTAACTTTTATCCATGTGAACTTTTTTGAACCAAGACCATTGAATATTGCCGCTTTGCGAACCCAAGTCACTTCTTCCCGATGATTCTATAGCGAAGGGATTGGGTGGTGTTCTAATTTTTTCCTAGGCCATTTGATGTGAGATGACCTATCGAACATTTATTTTTTGTGTCCTAATTTTTGCCAGGGCTATCCTTGACGGCTTAGCCTAGCGGACTTTTCTTTTGCCTTAATTTTTGCTTAGACCGCCCTTTTGGGTTTTCAATCCAACAGGCTTTTTGGCCTTAAATTTTGCCTGGGCCATCCTTTTGGGTTTTCTACCCAGCAAGCTTTTCTGACTTTTACATGAGCTTTATTTCTTTTGTGGCCTATCAGTATTTATTGTCTTTTACTAAATAGTGCGCGTAGTATAGAGAATTTTAACATAGATGCATAACATGATTAAGAAAAATTGATGTTCACATACCTGCGATTATTTCACCTAAACACATGCATGCATTCATAAGACCAAGATTCTTTAGCAAATCATAACATGTTTATTGATGAGATTAATTTGAGTACCTAGGCAATGGTAATAATTTCCAATGATTAACCCTTACCTGCTTTCCAGTCCTTTTACAGATTTTCTAGAAAGCGAAATTGATGTGTTTTCTCTCGATGCCCTAACTTTTGCCTAAGCTGCCTTTTTCGGGTTTTCAACTTAGCGGGCTTTATTTTGAGTTCCCTAACTTTTGCCTGACCAATTTGGAGAATACCAATCAGCAGGTTACACCCTAATTTTTGCCCAAGCAGTAGAGGACCACTTATCGGGGTGTTTTATTATTTATTTTATTCTTTGTGCTGGTTTTTTGTGATTTATTTCTTTTGACCTAGACATGATAGCGCTTGAGCCTGTCTTGATTTACTGTATTCACAAACTCATTTCCATCCATATACATAAGCTTGATTCCTCTATTTCCAAGGACTTTCTTAACTACAAACGGTCCTTCCTAGTTAGGCCTGAACTTACCCCTAACATCAGTGTTGACTTGGCGTAGTTGTTTGAGAACCAGATCACCCTCTTTAAGAGGTTGCTTCGGGTGTCTGACTCTATTATCGTAAGCTTAGGCCATACGCTATTGTTACATCTATAAGTGGTCAAGTGCCTTAAACCATTTCTCATCTATCGCATTCAACTGTTCATACCTAGCCTTTGTCTAATCCGACTCTTTCAACTGAGCTTCGAGTGCTACACATAATGATCTTACTTCTGTTTCAATAGGTAATACTACTTCCATCCCATATACCAAAGAGAAAGGTGTCTGGCTAGTAAGCATCCTCACACTGGTTCTATACCCCCAAACTGCAAATGGAAGTTTGTCAGCCCATTCCCTGTAAGTGGCTACTATCTTGGATAAGATTTTCTTAATCGACTTGTTAGCAGCTTTTACTGCCTCATTAGCTTATGGCCTGTATGGAGAAGATCTATGATGTTTAACATTAAACTTCTCAAATAATTCACTAGTTACCCCTTAGAAATGAACCCCATTATCGGAGACCACATGATACGGAACCCTATATCAAAAAAATATGCCTTTCTATGAACTTGGCCATCTTCATGGTGGTGATATTGGTGTACGATTCGGCCTCTACCCATTTTGAAAAATAATCGACTGCGACTATGATGAATCGATGTCCATTGGTTGATGATGGCCGAATTTCACCAATTATAATTATCCCCTACACTGAGAAAGGCCATGGAGTAGACAAATTGTGAAGTCTGGATGGAGGTAAATGCTATACGTCCCCAAGAATCTAGCACTCATGACACTTCCTAACCCTATTCATACAGTCAACATTCCTCGTGGTCCAGAAGTGCCCTAATCTCTATATTTTCCTTGCTAAAGCCATACCATTCATATGCGGGCCGCAATCCCCTAAACGTACCTGGGTTATCACCTTTTCTGCTTTTTCTTCTGATAAAAACCTCAACAGTAACCCCTCAGCTGTCCTTTTGAAGAGATCTTTATTAACTACTTTGAATTGTGTGGCTAACCTTTTAAGGGTTTAGTGATCTGAACCTGATGACCCATCGGGGCATTTCCCTTCCCTCAGGATCCTTTTAATGTCGTCAAACCAGCAACTCTTTTACTCCCCCATAGTCATGACTCGAGTCTTCTCATGAAAAGGGAAGCGAGCCATCTCTATTATAATTGGGCAGATGGGCTGTACCTCTTCTCCTTTCCACATTGAGGCCAGGGTAGCTAAAGAATCAGCCATTTTATTCTCATCTCTTGGTATATATTGGAAGAAGCACTGATTGAATTATGCCACCAAGTCCCAAACTGCCTCTATGTATGGTTTGATTGATCCTTCTCTGATTTCCCATTTCCCAACAACCTATTTTATTACCAAAGCGGAATCTCCCATCACCCTGACCTCCTTTGCTTCTGCTTTCAATAGGACATCAAGATCGAAGAGACAAGCCTCATATTTGGCTCTGTTATTAGTGATCAGGAATTCCAATCGCTTGCTCAGTGGGATAACTTAATTCTGTGGTGTGACGATGATTACCCCAAGACCGGCACCCTTTTTATTCATAGCCCCGTCGAAAGATATAGTCCATTCAATCCTCTCTACTTCCACCGCTGCTAACTGTATATGAGGAAAATCTAATTTTTTCATATAATCAGATTCTATGGGTTGACTTATCAGAAATTCAGCCATCACTCTCCCCTTGATGACCTTCTTCATGACATACTCAATGTCTAACTCAGATAGCAATAGGAACCAACGAGAGAGTTTTCCTGCTAATGTAGGGAATTGATAAAGATACTTCATTGGATCCACTTTCGCAACTGCCTGGATTCTATAAGATTGGAAGTAGTGCCTTAACTTCTTGGTTAGCCACACCATGGTAGTACATGTCTTTTCCATTATCTTGTACTTTGTTTCATAATCTAAAAACTTCTTACTCAAGTAGTAGATGGTGTGTTCACTCCTATCACCCTGTTCTTGAACCAACATCGCACCTACAGATGACTCCTCTATGGCTAAGTAAATTATCAATGATTTATCAAGCATTAAAGGTTTTAAAACCAGAGGATTCACCAGGTACGCCTTTATCTTACCGAAGGCCATTCATCGTTCTATTCTATCGGCTGCTTTGTTTTTAACAACTTAAAGATAGGCTCACAAACCGTGGTTAGCTTGGTAATGCAACAGCTTACATACTGAAGTGATCCTAGAAATGACCTGACTTCCTTTTCCATTTTAGGAATAGGCATTTCTCGAATGGCCTTAACCTTATCAGGATCAGCCTCGATTCCTCTCTAACTGACTATGTGACCAAGAGGCTTCCCTGATGTAACTCCAAACATATACTTCTTCAGGTTCAATCGGAGGTTGTACTTCTCAATCCTTGTCAAGAACCTTTCTAAGATCTCAAGATGTTCTTCTCTTATGTTGGACTTAACTAGCATGTCGTCTGCATAAACCTCAACCTCTTTGTGGATCATGTCATGTAGTAAAGCCGTTATGGCTCTCTACTAAGTTGCCCCTGCATTCTTCAGTCCAAAAGGCATTACCTTATAACAATATACCCCTCATTCAGTGATGAAAGCTATTTTGACCTAATCTATGATGTTCATTAGAATCTGATTGTATCCAAAAGACCCATCTAAGAATGAGTACATTGCGGCCCTGGCGGCATTGTCTATTAGCACATTAATATGTGGTAATGAGAAATCATCTTTGGGAGAAGCCTTATTTAAATCACGAAATTCGACGCAAGTTCTGACCTTTCCATCTTTCTTAGAAACCGGGACAACATTGGCTAACCATGTTGGATACTCAATTACTTCGATGAAGTTAGCCTCAAGTAACCTAGCAACTTCAGCTTTGATTTTATCAGCCCATTTTGAATGCAATCTTCTTAATTTTTGTTTAATTGGTTTGAACTTGGGGTCAGTTGGGATGCGATGCTCAACTATCTGGCGATCTACCCCAGGCATATCTTCGTAGGACCATGCGAATGCGCTAACATGTTTTCTAAGCACTTTTATTATCTCTCTTTTTTTGATAAGGGTTAAGTCATTGGAAATGGTCATCATTTTTGTAGTTTCCTTTGTACCTAAATTAGTGTCATGCAATGAAACGTCATGAATGCTAAAAATGTTATGCATATGGCCAGATGAATGCTTGGTACCGTTAGGCAAAACATCAAACAAGTAAGTAAAATCACTACTATTTTCATCAAGATGCCCAAAGGCTACATCATTTTCATTACATAAAAGTGCATTGTCATCCTCCACAGGCAGGGGGTCTTCTTGGTAATTCATTAGAATGTGAGTCAGGCCACGATCTAGATCTTACAACTGTTTCTCGGTCAACACATCATTCATGGCTTCCCTTGAAACTTGGGCCGGGTTTCTCAGTGCTTCCTGAATAGGTGTCTTCTTCTTATCCCCTAGTTTTAAAATAGTGTCTATTGAAGTGGTGAGAGTATCGACGGCTTTGTCTACTTCAATTCTTGACGGGTCCTCATCCCCCAATTTCTTGGAGAGTCTCTCGGCTTTTATAGCCGCTTTGTAACTTTCAGGGCGAGAATGGTAGGCCTTTTTGAACATCATCTTGCAAAGCTGAGGTGATAATCCAAAGATGAACCGATTAGCTAATTCCATTTCCTGAGGTTTTCTTTTAAGGGCCACCGCGATTGTTAACCACCTACAAAATTAGTCATGGATAAGCTCTCCACTCCACTGTTTGACATCTATGAGATCAAATATGGATGGTTCTTCTCTTGCTTTCTTAGCTTCTATAATGCTTTTCCATACCTTATTTTCTTCTAATCCTAAGTTAATCATGGCTGTTTCCTCCCCTCTTCTATGGGGTTCACAAACTTTGCCTTCATTGATCAACCTAGTGATAGCTTTGGGGAGATCATTGCAAATTTTAGTCGGATGGCCAAGACTGATAAGATATACACAAAAATTGCCCCTCTCTTCAGTCTTTGGTTGGACATATGGCTGCAGATGATCGATCAATCCGTATTCCTTCAACTTTTTGAAGACTACCAAAAGGGGAGTATCCCAAGGTGAGATGTCATCGAGGGCTATAGAATGAGCTATATGGTCCTGGGTTACGCCTTAGGATAGACCCATGAAATAAGGGAGGTTCGTCCCTTTTGGCATAACCATAAAGTCCAGTGACTGACTTGGGTCCTTACTATAGCAAAACTGCAGAACATCCTCTTGACGGAGCGAATAAGTCCCACTACGGACCGTGCAGAGCGTTGGGTTTGCTGGTTGAACTGACCGACCAAGCTAAACCATGATAGTGACCGGGATGAGTGTTGGATGGGATTGCCGGCTCTTGAATTGAGTTAGTAACCAAGAGATTAGTACATTCATGGGATGTGAAATGCATGCATAAATTATAGCAATGCATGGTGGGGTTAATTACAAGAGTAGGTAACACAACACATGCGAAGTGATCGATTTTGTCCTTATTTCTCCCCGCCAAGTCTGAGGGTTTTCTTCCTTAGTCTAATCGCACTAGGAAAAGGTAACCTAGAGGATAAAATTCTGTAGCTTTCGATAAGAAGGGTGTAGAGATATATCAGAACTTTAATGTAGAAGGTTCCTATCGTACCAAGCCACTTTTGGAGGGAGATAGCAATGAGTGATCCACCCACTAGAGTGTCCCCAATTCCTGGCAGGCATGGGTAACACTTTCGTTAGTGTCGCAGAAATAATAGGGCACCCTAACCTAGCGCTAGAAGAAGAGCGCATCTAGCTAGAGAGAAGCAGGTGAGAAGATAGAGTGTGATAATTTTTCCAAATGATGAAAACAAAAAAAGGTTGAATCAAGTAAATGATTTTTGGTGCTCATCTTAATATCTTTTAAGCTTTTAAAACAAACCAACATTTTGTAAGTTAAAAGATTATTTGCCTAGTAGAGTTGCCACTGTGAGGTGTCGATGACGTGTGGGTTTCCCTTAGAGCCTTTGTGAGAGAGCCAGGGCCCACTGGGGGTTTGGTTGGATTTAGGTGTGACAAAACATTTTTAGTTAAAGTTTGCACAATAAGCTAATTTTAATGAATAAAAGAATCGAGGCCCAAATATTGATGCAATTGATGAGTTGCCACCCAAGTTGTCTACTTGGGAAAGAGTTTTGGTACGGTTCCCTTTGGGTGGGAGACTCATACCTATTGGATCAGAGATTCGGGTATCGGATGAGTCACTTATTTCTCATTTAGTTGATTTAAAATTACATTCACCGCGTAAAACTATTTTAGTTTTCATCATTTAGGGAATTATCATAGAAATCCTATTTCTACACTCTTTCACACTCGTTACATGCGTTTACAAATTACAATAAAGCACAAGCAATAAATGGGGGATAAAATTACAACCGGGGGTAAAATAGGGGAAATTGCAAAGAGATTCTATACATTTGTTCTAAGTTATAAAACAAAATGAAAGTAAATTCCCCTGAATCCACAGACGTTAGCACAGTTTATAGCACATAACAAATCAACATTTTATTGAGATTTGTAAAGCCATATTTTAACTTTTGTGGGTTGATTTACCGAATTCTTAGAGAAAATGACTGCATGGCAAAAGGTGAGTTGGTTGATTTTTATTTAACCAAAAAAAAAGTATGGGTTCTGTCTAGAGGCCGGTACCCGTACGGGTGGGTGGGGACTCGTACGGCTACCGGGGAGAACCCCTACAGGTATAAGGGACCCATATGGGTCCTGTCTGATCCGACAGAACCAGACTTTAATTTATATCAATAGGTTAATTATAGAGGAGATAAAATAGAAGCGGGAACTCCCTTTATACGAGTCTGGCACACCAATACAATCACCAAAATGATATATTAGGTACCAATAAAGCCCGTATTAATCAGGATCGAACCCAAAATGAGAATTGAAATAATAGTCGATACAGAATAAATTGACAATAACAATATAATGGAGACGTGAGTCTCTTTGAAACTCAGGAGCGTTACCTTTACGATGTGAATCCACTTTGAGGCAATCCTTTTACTATAGCGAGAGTCCGGCCAAAGTATGTGCTTAGTTAGGACTATTTAGGAGAGTATTTGAGTGGATAAAATCTCCCCTAAAACCTAATAAACGAAGCTAGGAATGAATAAAATGTGGACAAAACCTCAATGAATGGGTTTTCTCCCCATATTATACCTCCTATACCTCAACTATACCTTTGGAGATTGCTAGAACTATAATTTTTCTATAATAATTTTGCTTATGGATTGTGTCTCCTTAAAATGAGAGGAGTAGGCCCCTTTTATAGGGTGAAATTAGGTCAGAATTCGGTGATCCTGAATTCAATACCTGCCTTTTCCTGAAATGGTAAGAGACTACTTCTGAATTAGCCTGAACGGGAAACAAGGGTACCCGTATAGGTGGGGCCCCACCCCTATCGGTACGAGGGGACCCGTATGGGTGGGGCCCCACCCGTACCGGTACGAGGGGACCCATATGGGTCCCCCTCAAGCATACGGAAGGTAGTCACCCGTACGGGTCTTCTAGTGGATCTGTACAACTAGGCAGCACCCGTACGAGTACCTAAGGTCAGTTTAGGTCTCCGTGTCATGGCCAAACTCACTCTACAACAGTGGGCACACCTTTGATGGATAACACCTGTAAAAGAATGCATTATCTAGCTCTCGCCATTGTTTTGCGAGATAGATCACTAAAATCTAGTGCTCATAAGTGTAAAATTCCCATTACTAGGATACCATAACCCAACTTCAGCAGTTCCCAAGGAGATATCTAAGGATTCTCTTTGCTTTTTTGAGATGTGAATCCTTAGGATGAGATTGATATCTTGCACAATAGCAAACTGCATAATGTATGTGAGGTCTGCTAGATGTCAAGTATAGTAGTGATCCAATCATTCCTCTATAGAGTTTCTGATCTACTTATTCTCCTTCACAATCCTTTGACAGGACTATATCTGATCCCATAGGAGTGGACATTGGTTTGCTTTTTCCCTTTTTAAACTTCTTCAGAATCTCCTTAGTGTACTTGGATTTTTTGGATATGATGTATGCCCTTAAGGCAATTAGGGCGATATATCTTAATTATGTAATAGTATGAATAATTTATTTAATCAATAAAGACATTTGTTCTTTTATTTATATCAATGTGTTTCTATACATATATATTATAGCTGGTTAAAATATATTCGTTGATGTATGTATACAAAAGCCATTGACATATCATAGCATGAAGTCAGAGAAATTATAGTTGGACTATATTTGGTGGAACCTGCTTCATGTGAAATTATGATTATGTCTAAACTATCCCAAGTCACAGTTTCATCAAGAAAGGATATTGGTGAAATGGAAAGACTAGCATGTGGTCAACTTTCTTAGAAAGTTTCCAAGCAGTTAATCTCCTAAAGATTGAATGTGGTGCATTAAGCTTGACACATGGATATATCTGGGAGATATATTCGAGACCCCAGCAAGATAAACACTTGGTATAAATATCAATGTGTTAGTGTTTTTCTTCATGCAATAAGCTTTGCGAATGTCCTCATACATGAGATGCTAGTTTCCTTGTGTGGTACTATTACTATACTTTGGGTTATTACTATACACTCATTAATTTAGGGTGCTACGGGTGATTACGGGTACAATGATGACATCACATTAGTAGGCTGAGTAGTCAGAAAGAATCCATCGCTCTGGATATATTAAGGAGTTGTACCTGGCCACTTGTTGAAGTGATGATGGCGATAAACCTCTGATCAGAGTAACTGTTTAATAGAAATGGTTTTTAGTCAAACACACTTTGGTAAAAGGCAATATACTTCGGTAATAAGTAAATAACTGGGATAGCTTGGAGCAACCTCGTTATTAGTGGGTTAACACTTTAACCGAACCCAATAACTAGATGGTACTAATATTAAAGAATGGAAGGAATTTATCGCACTGGATAACTATTGCATTAACTGGGATTAAGTCATAAGCATAAATGACGTTCCGAGTAATGGGGGATGGTAGACCCTTGCTAGAGGCATACTACAGTCGTTTGAGGTAATCAAGTTCTATTCACGGTCTAGAGCATCGAGCCAATGGTTCCATTAGAACAAGGGTTGGTTAAGCCTTAACAGCTCAATACTTCGGGATCCTATAAGGTTACACACATTGGACCTTCATCGGACTAAGTAAAGAACTAATAGATTTATTCTATTACGAAAATATAACATAAATAATAATTGGATTATTATTTGATTGGTTAAAATTGATTAGATCAATTTTGGATAGACCAAGGAATTTATTTTGATCGGTAACTAATTAATTAGAGTCATAAATAAATTATAATTGATTAGATCAATTTTGGTTGGACCAAGAAATTTATTTTGACTGGTGACTAATTTATTAGTGTCAGAAAATAAATATTTGAAAAAGGATTAAAAAGGGGAATTTTGCATTGGCGAGTTTAATTGAACCGAGAATACAAAAGTATTTTATACAGACTCGAGTGCACGGGAGTACACCGAAAGGTATGTGAGCAATGCGCAGCCCACAATTAAGGCATAGCCCACAAGGGCTTTGCCTTGCATATGCACACAGCGTGCACAAGCTGTGTGTACATGGGATGGGAGTAATTAATTACTCCCATCCCACATCTCCTAAGGGGGCGCAATTTTGCTCCCCCCAAGCCTATATATAGGCTATCTCCTTTCCTTTTAAATTGTACCAAGCTCACTGCATAAATCCTAAGCGAGATAATTAATCTCTCAGGTAATTGAGCAAGTTATTTTTATGGAGCCTGAATTTATTCGGGCACCGCTAGTTTATATTTTTGGGTGAGGCTTCTAGTGTGGTCTAGCAACTACTCGAGGCTTCTTAGTTCTTCCTCCTGGGGAGGTTTTGGTTGGTGGGGTTCTTGTGGATACTGATAGAGGTTATCCTACGATTGGAGGCTTATGCAAAAAGGTTATGCAAAAGCACGCTTCAACTGGTAAGTTCTTTTTCTTTTTCTTTTAATTATTAACTCTTTTTCTTTAATTGTTTTTAGACTTAATAATTATGCTTAGGTTATTTTGCATGCTTAATTTATTTTATGCTTAGGTTTTAACTTTGAGTTATAACATGCTTAGTATAAAATAAATATGCTAGGATATAATTTGGAATTATGGTATGCCTAGTCCTTTAGCATGCTAACCTAGGTATAGAATTATTTAGTTAAGGCTTTATTTAATTTATATGTAACTAATAGGAGTTCCTGGGGACAGGGACAAAATTTTGAATTTCCGCCATCCTCTTATGCATGTTCAATTTGACTGTCAGTTCCCAATAGTGGTATCAGAGCCTGCCTATTTAGTGCATAATTAAGTTAAAAGCAAACTAAATATTATTTTCTAAATGAAGTGATTTGTTTATTTAATTGTTTGAAACAATATATACAAACTTGTGCCTTTCATTTCAAGGTTAGAAAATGGTTATGAATAATTTTGAATAAGCCTACTCAAATTACCCAAATTATACAAGTGTCAATAATTTATTTAAATTACATGGGTTATAGATGCTCCCAATTTACATGAATTGGAAGAACGAAATTTATTAGTTCAAGAGAATCCATTGGTCTTCAAGTTTGTGCCCGTATTTGTTCTGGCTAAGGATTGGACTTGGTGTCTACTCCTCATAGGGCACCTCCTCTACTTGGGAACCTATATCGGTGCAATTTGAATTGACCAGCAGGGGGATTAATATGAACTAATTTATTTCTAGTATATAAAATGGTGCTTATATATATTTCTATAACAAAGTATAAAATTAAATTTATTGAATAAAAGCTTAAAGGAAATGCAATATAAATATAACAAATATAAGTGTTAATTATTTTGCATATAATCTAGGTTGATGGAATAATTATAATAAAGAGCTAAACCCACCTAATGTTAGACCTTATAAATTAATTCTAAAATTCCCAGAATTAATACAAGTTATTATAATTTTGTCCATCTGATAAAATCCTAGATTGGGTGAGATGTTTAACACTAATAAAATCCCAAAGTAAATATATTAAGGCAAGTTCTAGTCTTCCTTACTCAAATTTATAATATGGTCTCTTTGGGCTATCAAAGTGCTACGCAAAGCGTTCCTTCTAGTCCACATTGATTGGTTGTAAAGTTTGAGATAGGGTCTGCTTCATTAGAGCTGGGGTAGTCCACGATAAAATTGGGGGCTAGGCCCAGATCTGAGACATATTTAAGGAGATGCTAATATAAGAGCACACGTCCCTTGAGATTAGGGAACTTGAATGAATTAGCAATTGCATGTGATGCAAATGGAATGGGATTCCAACTATAAATTACTATTATGACTTGACTCATAAAATTGGGGGTTGTAATAGACTAGTTATAGATGCTACTTACTAGAAAATTTAGCTGGGCTAAAATTCATGAATTCAATAGAATGGGCTATTGTAAATTTCGAAGAAAATAGTAGGAAAATGTATTTAATTAAAAGTCCTCACATTAAATACATGTACTTAAACTAATATCTAAACACTTTTCTTTTCTTCTATCTTAGGCTGAAAATGGCTTCCAATTTTAATCTCCGTATGTTAATTGACACCAAATTGAATGGCTCGAACTTTTCTGATTGGTTCTGAGTAGTGAGAATAGTTCTCAGATCCGAGGGAATTGCCTATGTCCTAAGTGAAATTTTCCCTGTAGAACCTGATGTTAAGGATCATGTGGAACATGATGCCTGGTTGAAGCACAGGAAAGATCATGAGACTGCCATGTGTATTATATTGGGGTCCATGAATCCTGAGCTTTAAAAATAACACGAGAACATGCCCTTGGAGGATATGGTTCTCCATCTTGAAGAACTCTTTTCAGAGAGGGAGAGGACAGAGAGGTATGAGACCTCCAAGCTCCTTTTCGGGACCAAGATGCAGGCTGGCACCTCTAACTCTCAATATGTACTGAAACTCTTGGGATACCTTGAGAAGCTGAATCGATTGGGATTCGAGATGAATCATGACTTGAGCATTGACCTTGTGTTGATGTCCTTGACAGATAGTTACTCAGGCTTTATGACTAACTATTACATGAACAGGATTAATTCAACTATCCCTGAATTAATCAACATGCTGAAAATAGTAGAACCTCAGATCAAGAAGGATCAGAAGCCTCTACTGTTGGTTGAAAAAGGTAAGGCTTCTAAGAAGAAGAAGCAGGCACTGGGTGCCAAGAAAAGAATCAGTAAGAAGATGAATGAAAAGAAGGCATCTAAGTATGTCTGCTTCCAATGTGGGAAACTAGGACATTGGAAGTGGGATTGCAAAGCTCCTGCTTCTGAGCATTTGAAGAAGAAGCCTATAGAGGCATCTACTTCAGGTATGTTTATAATTGAAAACTCTGCTAGTTTTTTGCAAGAATCCACTTGGGTATTGGATATTGGTTGTGGTTCTCATATCTGTACTTCTGTGCAGGGACTAAAGAACTGTAGAAAACTTGCAAAAGGGGAGATGGACATATGTGTGGAAAATGGAGCCAGAGTTGCTGCATTAGCCGTAGGGAGCTTTAGTCTTGTTTTGCCAAGTGGACTTGTTTTAGTTTTGAATAATTGTTACTACATTCCAAGTGTTACTAAGAATATTGTATATATTGCATGTTTAGCAGCAGAAGGATTTGAAATTTTATTTTCGAATAATAATTGTCAGATTCGTTTGAATAATATTCTTTATGGTTATAAAATGTTAAAAAGTGGCATTTATGTTCGTGATACTAAAATAGAAGTTTTCCAATATAAACAATGTAAAGAAAGTTAAATTAGATAATGAGAATTCCTTCTACTTATGGCATTGCCGTTTAGGCCACACAAACAAAGATCACTTAACCAAGTTGCATAAGCGTGGAGACTTGGGCTCAATAGACTTAGAGTCTTATGGTGATGTTTAAAAGGAAAAATGACAAAGTTACCCTTTCAAGGAAAGGGTAAGCGGGGCGCAAGTACATTGGAACTTATACATACTGATGTATGATGTATGTGGTCCAATGAGTGTTCAGGCTCTAAGAGGATACTTCTACTTCATAACCTTTATTGATGATTACTCACGATACGGTTATTTGTACTTGATGAAGCATAAGTCTGAAAGTTTTGAAAAATTCAAACTATTCAGAGCTGAAGTAGAGAAACAGCTTGAGAAAAGTATTAAAACACTTCAATCGAATCAAGGTGAAGAATACTTAAGTCGGGAGTTTCAGGATTATCTAAAGGAAAATGGGATTGTTCCCCAGTGGACCCCTTCTTATACACCTCAACACAATGGAGTGTCAGAAAGGAGGAATCAGACTTTATTAGATATGGTCAGGTCCATGATGAGCCATGTAGTTCTTAGTAAATCCTTTTGGGGATATGAACTGGAGAGCACGGTTTATCTCTTAAATAGAGTGCCCTCTAAATCAGTTGATTTTACACCTTATGAAAGATGGTGTAACAAAAAGCCATCTCTAAGTCACTTAAGAGTATGAGGTTGTCCTGCTATGGTAAAGAGGATAGCGTTAGACAAGTTATTGAATAGGTTCAACCTTAAGCATCCTAAGAAAGGTTATCTCCCAATGACAAAGAGGATTAACCTATCTAAGGCTGAGTGTCTGAAGACAGCTCAGGAGAGAATGCGCATGAAGGATATACCCTATGCATTCGCGATAGGATCCATTATATATGCTATGATATGTACTAAGCCGGATGTCTCTCAGGATTTGAGCTTTATAAGCAGATATCAATCAGATCCAGGTGAAAAGCACTGGATGACCATCAAGGTAATCCTTAAGTACTTGAGAAGGACTAAGGATGGGTTCTTGATTTATAGAGAAGGTGACCTCACTATCAAAGGTTACACTGACGTGAGTTTTTAATCTGACAAGGATGTCTTTAAGTCTCAGTCAGGTTTTATGTATGTGTTAAATGGAGGGGCAGTATGCTAGAAGAGTTCCAAGTAAGAAAGTACTGTTGATTCAACCATGGAATCTGAATACATTGCTGCATGCGAAGCAGCAAAAGAAGCTGTCTGGTTAAAGAGATTTATTGGTGATCTCGGTGTGGTGCCTGAGGCTGTTGATCCAATTACTTTATATTGTGATAATAATGGTGCCATAGCTCAGGCAAAAGAACCATGGTCTCATCAGAAAAACAGACATGTATCCATAAAGTATCATATAATCAGGGAGATTGTTGATGCTAAGATAATAAGATTAGAATATGTACCCACTGATCAGAACCTCGTGGATGGTCTGACAAAGCCATTGACTCATGTCAAACATGACCAGCATATTAAAGCATATGGATTAAAACATATGGCTAATTAGCCTTAGTGTAAGTGGGAGTTTGCTGGATATGATGTATGCCCTTAAGGCAATTAGGGCGATATATCTTAATTATGTAATAGTACGAATAATTTATTTAATCAATAAAGGTATTTGTTCTTTTGTTTATATCAATGTGTTTCTATGCATATATAATATAGCTGGTTAAAATATATTCATTGATGTATGTATACAAAAGTCCTTGACATATCATAGCATGAAGTCAGAGAAATTATAGTTGGACTATATTTGGTGGAACCTGCTTCATGTGCAATTATGATTATGTCTAAACTATCCCAAGTCACAGTTTCATCAAGAAAGGATATTGATGAAACGGAAAGACTACCATATGGTCAACTTTCTTGGAAAGGGTCCAAGTAGTTAATCTCCTAAAGACTGAAGGTGGTGCCTTAAGCTTGACACATGGATATATCTGGGAGATATATTGGAGACCGTAGCAAGATAAACACTTGGTATAAATATCAATGCGTTGGTGTTTATCTTCATGCAATAAGCTTTGCGAATGTCCTCATACTTAAGATGCTAGTTGCCTTGTGTGGTACTATTGCTATACTTTGGGTCATTGCTATACACTCATTAATTTACGGTGCTACCGGTGATTATGAGTATAGTGATGACAACACATTTGTAGGCTGAGTAGTCGGAAAGAATCCATCGCTCCGGATATATTACGGAGTTGTACCTGGCCACTTGTTGAAGTGATGATTGCCATAAACCTCTGATCAGAGTAAGTGTTTGATAGAAATGATTTCTAGTCAAACACACTATGGTAAAAGGCAATATACTTCGGTAACAAGTAAATAAATGGGATAGCTTAGAGCAACCTCGCTATTAGTGGGTTAACACTTTAACTAAACCCAATAAACTAGATGGTACTAATATTAAAGAATGGAAGGAATTTATCGCACTGGATAACTATTGCATTAGCCGGGATTAAGTCATAAGCATAAATGACATTCCGAGTAATGGGGGATGGTAGACCCGTACTAGAGGCGTACTACGGTCGTTTAAGGTAATCAAGTTCTATTCACGGTCTAGAGCATCGAGCCAACGGTTCCATTAGAACAAGGGTTGGTTAAGCCTTAACAGCTCAATACTTCGGGATCCTATAAGGTCACACACATTGGACCTTCATCGGACTAAGTAAAGAACTAATAGATTTATTCTATTACGAAAATATATCATAAATAATAATTGGATTATTATTTGATTGGTTAAAATTGATTAGATCAATTTTGGATAGACCAAGAAATTTATTTTGACCGGTAACTAATTAATTAGAGTCATAAATAAATTATAATTGATTAGATCAATTTTGGTTAGACCAAGAAATTTATTTTGACTGGTGACTAATTTATTAGGGTCAGAAAATAAATATTTGAAAAAGGATTAAAAAGGGGAATTTTGCATTGGCAAGTTTAATTGAACCGAGAATACAAAAGTATTTTGTACAGGCTCGAGTGCACGGGAGTACACCGAAAGGTGTGCGAGCAATGCTGGGCATTGCTCGTGGCAGCCCATAAAAATGGGTTGCACATGTGCAGCCCACAAGCAAGGCAAAGCCCACAAGGGTGAGGCTCCTAGAGTGGTCTAGCAACTACTCGAGGCTTCTTAGTTCTTCCTCCTGGGGAGGTTTGGGTTGGTGGGGTTCGTGTGGATACTGATAGAGGCTATCCTACGATTGGAGGCTTGTGCAAGAAGGTTCTGCAAAAGCACGCTTCAACTGGTAAGTTCTTATTCTTTCTCTTTTAATTATTAAGTCTTTTTCTTTAAGTGTTTTTAGACTTAATAATTATGCTTAGGTTATTTTTGCATGCTTAGTTTATTTTATGCTTAGGTTACTTAGAGTTATAACGTGCTTAGTATAAAATAAATATGCTAGGATATAATTTGGAATTATGGTATGCCTAGTCCTTTAGCATGCTAACCAAGTTAGAGAATTATTTAGTTAAGGCTTTATTTTATTTATATGCAACTAATAGGAGTTCTTAGGGACAGGGACAAAATTTTGAATTTCCGCCATCCTCTTATGCATGTTTAATTTGTCTGTCAGTTCCCAACATGATTGACTTATGAGAATCCCATCTGGACTCTACTTGATTTGCAGACCAAGGAAGAAATTGAATTCTCCCATCATTGACATCTCAAACTCCTTCTGCATTTGGGTGCTAAATTCTTCACACATCTTTTCATCTGTTGCTCAAAAGATGATGTCATCTACATAGATTTGGTTTAGAATAATATGATCCTTCTTTTTCTTGAGAAAAAGAGTTGTATCTGCCTTGCCCCGGATGTATCCCTTGGATATGAGAAATGTAGTGAGTCTCTCATACCAAGCTCTTGGTGCTTATTTAAATCCATAAAGGGCCTTCTTCAGCTTGTATATATGATCTGGATGCTTTAAATCTTCAAATCCAGGTGGTTGCTTGACATATACTTCTTTCTAGATAAGTCCATTTAGAAATGCACTTTTGACATCCATTTGGAACAATGTGAATCCCATGAATGATGTAAAAGCATATAAAATCTAGATTGCGTCCAATCTTGCTACTGGAGCAAAGGTCTCTTCAAAATCAATGCCTTCCTATTGATTGTAGCCTTGGGCAACCAATCTTGCCTTATTTCTCACCACGACTCTGGATTCATCAAGCTTGTTTTGGAATACCCATTTGGTGCCAATAATTGACTTCCCCTTTGGTGGTGATACTAGATCCCAAACATCATTTCTGGTGAACTGATCTAGTTCTTCCTACATTCCCAACATCCAGCTTTCATCTCTTTTAGCATCTTGAAATTTCTTTGGCTCAATGAGAGAGACAAAAGCAGTATGGCTCATCATCCTGTTGAGTTATCCTCTGGTTTTGACTGGATTTTGGACATTATCCAAAATGGCTTCTACTGGATGATTTCTGTGAGTCCGGATTTCTCTTTGAAGATCTGGATGCTATTCTAGAGCTTGTTCCTCAACTGCTTCAAATTCTTCTTGATTATCCATAAAGTTTATCTCATAGTGATTAAGATAACCTTGTGGAATTTCTGAGTTGAGAGTAATTCCTTCATCTTCTTCCTTATACTTCTTGATCTGGAAAGAATCTGAAATCTGCATGTCTTCTTTTTATCCAGTGTTTTCAGCTTTCGGAATTAAATCTTCCAAATTTGAACTTCTTCTTCCTACATGGTTAGTCTCATCGAAATCTACATGTATTGACTCTACCACAGTTTGGGTTCATTTGTTATAGACTCTATAAGCTTTGCTATGTGTTGAGTAGCCAAGGAAAATTGCTTCATCATATTTAGGATCAAATTTTCCTAATTGCTCTCTATCATTCAGGATGTAGCATTTACATCCAAAGGCTTTGAAATACCCAATTTTGGGTTTTCTTCCCTTCTAGATTTCATATAGGGTCTTTTCTAAGGTCTTTCTAATGAGGGCTCTATTCAAGATGTAGCATGCTGTGTTTACGACCTCACCTCAGAAATATTTAGGCAAACTATTTTCACTTAGCATTGTTCTAGCCATCTCAACTATGGTTCTATTTTTCCTTTCAACAACTCCATTTTGTTAAGGAGTATGAGGGGCAGAGAAATTATGTTCAATGCCTTGGATTTGTAGAATTTAGCAAAGTGGATGTTTGTGAATTCTCCTCTATTATCACTCTAGATGCGTGCAATGCTTATGCCCTATTCTACTTCTATCCGAATGAATATTTTTGAGAAGTGGTCAAAGGCTTCATCTTTGCTGGCTAGCAAAGCAATCCATGTATAGTGAGAATAATCATCTATAATGACCATGGTGTATTCTCTTCTACCTAAACTCATTGGTTTGATTGGACCAAAGAGATCAATATGCAAGAGTTCAAGAACTCTCTTGGAAGGTATGTATGAGATGGAAGGGAAGCTTAATCTATGTTGTTTACCCAGTTGACATGCAATGCATATATGATCCTTATGAAAAGCAACCTTACACAAACCCATAACCAATTCCTTTTTGGCTAATTTGGACAGGAGGTTCATGCTTACATATCCCAACCTCCGGTGCCATAGCCATGATTCTTCTTCTTTATACACCAAGCATATATTTTTTTTCTCATTTTTAATGTTGATAAAATAAACATTATTTACTCTAGGTGCATAAAGAATAAGTTGATTTGACTTACTATCAATGATTGAGCAACCTCCGGAGTCAAAGGTGACTTTCCTTCCTTTATCACAGAGCTGATCAACACTTGGCTGGATGAACATCAGTCCATCAACTAGGGAGACATCTTCTATTTTTAATTCAGATCCAATGGTTCCATGTCCAAAGATCTGACCCTTTTGATTGTCTCCAAAGCTTACTTTTCCACCTTTCTTCTGGATTAAAGTGATGAAGGCTTTCTCATCACCAGTCATGTGCCTTGAGCATCCACTATCAATGTACCATATGTGTTGATCTACTATGGATCTAAGGCACACTTCAGTACTAGCTGTCTCTGATTCTGATTCTTTAATTTGAACAGTGTCTTGCTTAGATGGATTTCTTTCGGATTGTTCTGCTTCCGATTTAGTCAGAGCCATGAATGCACAGTTAGCAGTCTCTTCTTCTTCAATTGAAGATGAGCAGCTACTTTCTTCACTATTGCTCCATGTAGCCACCATTGCCTTCTTCTTGTGTTTTTTTATCCTTTTTAAGCTTAGGGCATTTAGTTCTGAAATGTCCATTTTCTCCACATTCAAAATAGGCAACTTCTTTTTCCGGAACCTTCTTTTCTTCCGGAGCCTTTCTTTGCCTGTCTCTTCTAGAGGTGCTTTCCTTTGATCTTTTGGACTCATACCTTTTGAAGTTCCTCCTATCTTTCTTATTCAAGAATCTATTAAAGTATTTGGCCACCATAGCCATATCTTCTTTGTTATAACGAGATTCATTCAACTGTTTGTCTGATCCGGAGGAGGCTGATCCGACAGAGTCTGCCTTAAGCGCAATGGCCTTCTTTCTTTCTTCAAGATTTTTCTCCTATTGGCCATATCCTTCCAAGGATAACTCTTGAGTTAGGAGATTACTAATGAGCTCGTCATAACTATAGAAGTTTAAGTCATGAGCTTCCTCAATGGCCGTCTTTTTGTTGTCGCATTCCTTGGTGAGACTCCGGAGCACCTTCTTAACCATCTCTACTTCAGAGATTTCCTTTCCGAGCCTCTTCATCTTATTCACTAGATTTGTGTATCTAGTGTTCATGATGTTAATTGATTCTTTAGGCTCCATCTTGAAGGATTCAAGCTTTTATTGGAGTAGATCAATCTTGGCTTCTTTGACTTTGTTTGTTCCCTCATAGGTCACTTTCAGTTTCTGCCAAATCTCTTGTGCAGTCTCACATCTGAATATCCTATTAATTCTACTGCACTAAGAGCATAATGAAGCATGTTAATAGCATTTGTGTTTTAACACAATTTTTTTATAATCATTCTCATCCCATAGACTCGAGGGTTTGCGGGTAGTTCTACCCTCTACTTCATGAGTAGGTTCATATGGGCCATCTTTAATGGCCATCCATGCCATCATGCTTTATGCTTGAATGAAGTTCTTCCAGAACATGTAGTGTTCACCAGTGAAGAGTGGAGGACAGGTAATAGACATACCCTCCAGAAGGAGTTGTGAGTTTTCAAAACTCATTTTGATTCTTGGATCGAAATATGGACCTTTAGCTAGAGATTGTTAGATCTCTAGTTTGAGCACTGGCTCTGATACCACTTGTTGGTCCCTGTGAGGGTCTAAATAAGATCAGAGGGGGGTGAATGTTTTTTACGGAATTAACAGACTTTAAAAAGTCTTAGTATAGTGTGTTTGATTATGTTCTGGATATAATGGATCCGGATGATGCAAATATTAATTATAATTCAAATAAATAAAGAGTAAGAAAATCAAACACAAAGTGTTATCCTGGTACGGCCTCGCCTACTCCAATCCCTGGAGTTTCCTTCCTCCGATCTTTTCCACTAGTGGATTCCTTTCCAACTGGCAGGAATTAAGCCTTACAATTTGTCTCTGAATGGTAACTCCTTCCGGATGTAGGATATACCACTAGAAGCACCAAATCCTAGCTAAGTCCTCTTGTCTTTAGCAGAATATACCACTTAGATTTCTACCCAAACCTAAGCTGAGTCCTACAGGGAGATCCCACTTAAAGCACCAACTCTAAGCTATATCCCAATCTCACTACTCACCCAAGTATGAGATTTTACACTTTGTTTTTCTCAAGGATTTTGGTTTTGGAGTTCCTCAAGTTTATAACTTACTTGGGAATCCTTACAAACAGATTTGGAATGGTTTGATTCTTGGAGGGATTAATTAACTGATTGCAATAGCGGATTCTCTAGTGTATGCTTTCTCAAGACAACCACCACCTTCTCAACTTGTGAAGCTTTCCTTTTATAGGCTTCTATCATAAATGTAGTCATTGTGAGTTGTTGAAACAGAATTTAATCTTCACCATTGATTAGGTAAAATGTGGCACTTCCAGAACCATTGATCAATCCATTAGACTATGTAAATGTCCTATTTAAATCCTTGGGATTGAGGCTGAAAAGTTGCCAGTGACCATTTTCCTAGTATTTTAGTGATTCACCAACTTTTACTCCAGTAGTCCGGTGTGTGAGCTCCACGCGCCTTTCTTATTGGTCTAGGTACAAAAGGTTGTTATCTTTTCTCTTTCCTATATCAGTCCTTCATCCTTTTCTAAAAAGCTTGCTAGCTGTCATTTTTATCTTTCTTATGGGAAAAGGATCTTTGACTTGGAGACCAAAAAGGTGGAGGGAAAAGTTATTTTTGAAACTTTTCCCTTTGTCTTTTAATTGTATCTTCCGGATGACTTTAGTCTTGATATATCTGGATGCTATTCAATTAGTCTTCTTCAGGATGCTATTTTGGGCGGTTTAAAGTTTGTTTCCTTTTCAAAATTTAAGTGGATGCTTACATTATGTGCTACGGTACTTGTAGTCTTCAATGAATGTACTCAATGAATTGTTTTGGACCAGATGCTTCCATTTTGGATTAAGGTAGTTACAAGATTTGTTCCTTAACATTTTGTTTCTAGTTTTTATTTTCTTCAAACCAGATCCGAATTGTTCTGGAATTCAATACTCCCAGATCATTGTTTCCCAATAGCAGCACCTTCATTTAGCTTAGAGTGAATGGTAACCCCCCCATAATCCTTGATTCCTTCTTAGGTAAGCATTCCTCAACACTTCTCTTATATTTTTGCAAACTGATCAGCACATATATATGTAGCAGAAATAATAAGAAGTTAAGAAGATCTTAACTTAGAACAGAATAAGTACTGTTTTTATTTAAAAAATAACTTGAGTACAGATAACAAAGATTAGTCTATACTAAGTTTTACAATCAGCTCTAAAGATTACAACAATTATATTCTACTTAGGCATTGGTGGACCTCTAAGATTAGCTCGCCTCTCTTCATAAGCTTGTTGATCCCATCTTGATTTCTTTACCTTAGGTAGCGCGATCTCCTTGCCTTTCCTCTTTCTTGTCTCAGTATATTCTCTCTGAATGCGCTCGAGATCCTTAGATAAATTATATGAGAATTTAACTACTCTCTGATCTCTCTCCTTCTCCTCTTTCTCACGCTTCTCACGATCTTTCTGCCCCATTACCAATGAATCCAAAATGGACTGGGCTTGAAGATCAAACAAGCTCAGAGCAACTTCAAAGTAATCCAGCTTACCAAAGATGGTGGAAGAAAAATTCTGAACCAGCAACTTGTAAATTTCTTATAAAATAGCATCCTGCTCGCTGAGAAAAGCGAATAAGCATACCAAAGCGCGTGATTGAGATAGATTAACCTGGTACTAAGCATCTAAGACTTCCTTGGTCATCTAGGTGAGATCGACCATTGTGAACATGCTTGATTTGATCACGAATGTGACCAAGTTTCTGATGAAGCGAAGGTTCTTGTTCAGCATATGCCATAATAATGCCATTATTCTAAGCGTTAGAAATGTTCAGTCTCTTCAAAGCTTTGAGTACTTCTCCCTCTGAGTTCTTTAGTCCCTTTAGCACTTCCTCTTTCACATTCCTCAACTCAGTTTGTATACTATAATGTTTGGTAACAACAGTGATGAGCATATTGACAACATTAATAACTGCATCCAAGCGAGTTGTGTTTTCATCATTTTCCTTGCTCAAAATGCTGTAGCCATTCAGAACTGCCCGCATTGCTTCTAAGAGTGGATTGAATTTATCTATCATTGAATTCCTGTAATCCCTCTCTTCATTTAATACTCTACAATTCCTTTCATAGATCTTCTGCATTAGCTTTCTCAGCTCAGCAACATCATTCTTCAATAACTCAGCCTATTTACCTGCAAAATGTAAAATAGGCAAAGTATTGGATACTATAGCCTTTACCAAAGAATAATGCGTAGGTATATACTTGAAGTAAGCCTTCATTTCCTTAACAGCACTCAAAAACCCTTGCACTAGCTCAATGGCCTTTATAAGTCTCCTCAGGACCTCCTCAAACAGTAGGGATTTAGCAATCTCTGCATCTATTTCAGCATCTGTCCTAAGTCCTGGAAATCTATCTCTCCCCATTATCCTTATGTCTCCTAAGAGCTCAGCTTGGGGGTTGAATTGGGGTTGGGGTTATGGTTGTTAAGGTGGTTATTATTGTTGTGTGTTGAACCAAGCACGAGTTTGGACTGATTTAGTGGATGACTCGGCAGTGCTTAAGTTTTGATCATAACAATTAATTTTAGTTTGGGATAGTTAAATCAATAATGACATTAAAATAAATAGTCTATGGTTTTAAGGGAGTTAGTAAATTCAAGGGTAGGATTTCGAGTCTCTACTAACCTAGCTATTTAGTTTAACTCTGAGTGGTTTTTAGGCTGAGTATCTACTTAGTCGCTGACTTAGTAATATTCACTCAGCGCTTGATATTTAGATTTTGTTTCTGCTGTATGCATTTCATTTTATCATTTCAGTTGAGTTACTTTATGTCTGTCAATGCTGCTGACCTTACCACTTAAGGTAAAAAGGTATCTTTGCTTTTAATGTTGCTTTTTGCAGGAACATTAATGAGATAAAAACAAAAAGAATTAATGCCTTGACAAGACATAAAATTATGAAGAAAATGACAAAGTCTTCCAATGTAAAGATGTAATAAGTCAATTGCCACTTCGGGTAATTCTGTAGATCTACCAACCTTGTATCACGCACTCTACAAAATGTCAGAATTCTATAAGGAATGGGATGAAGACACATGGCAAGTCAGCGCGAGTTCTCTCTAACGAAAAACTAGCATCAAACGATAAAGAATTCAAATTGGAGCTTGAATTTCAATCTAACGGATTGAAATGTATTTCACAACGGTGCAATTCTATCTTTTAACGGATTGATTTGAAGAAGCAATGGGTAAATTATTGAGTTGTCAGTTTCTAAAGATGCCAAGACAAGTTTAACGGCTACTTTCTCAATCCAGCTATAAAAGGAGCAAGAAGGCAACCATTAGATTTTGGTGATTACACCTAAATTTCCTAGAAGCAAAGACTCTGTCAATTTACAAGCTTTAAAAGGAGTTTAAGCAAGAAAGCACAACTTAGCTAGAATCTACTTTAGAACAAGATAGAATAGATTAGATCAATCAATTGTAATATTAGATCATTTGTAACTGGATCAACGTTTCTATAAGTTGAATCCAACTCTTGTTTAGACTCTTTGTGAGTTGCTGATAGAAGAGTGTATTCTAGTTAGTGGGTGAGTGATTGTTGTTTGGAGGGTACTTACTATAATTGGGGAATTTGTGAAAGGCTTCTTCGCCTAGGGTAAAGGAGTTGAGATTAGGGATTAAAGCCAAGACACTCTCTCGGGACTGGATGTAAGCACAGGTTGCCGAACCAGTATAAAATCTCTATGTTCTTTACTTTATCGCACTTCCAGTTATTTCACTCAGCTAGCTAACCTCAGTCAGCGGAAAAATTAATTATCACAAAAAAGTTTTATAAGTTCTTGAGTGAGTCATTCACCCCCCCCCCCTTTGACTTAGTGAGTGTATGTATAGGGACCAATAAGTGGTATCAAAGCAGTTATCATTTCATAGATTTCACAATTTTTGAGACAAAGACCATGGTATACAAATGAGTGTCCAGTGGAAGGGCTCAAGCTTACATTCTGCCTGAAGGCATGTAAGTCACTAGGGCTCCTATGTTCAATGGAAAGCATTATACTTATTGGAAGAATATAATGACTAATTTCATTCAATCCCAGAGTATGCATGCTTGGATGGCTATTGTAGAAGGGCCATATGTTCCATCACATGTTAAGAATAGAGTACGAATTGATAAGTACTCTACTGAATAGGATAACCAGGACTTAGCCAGACTAAAAGCAAATGTAGCTGCTATCAACTATCTTCATTGTGCTCTTGATGCTACTAAGTTCAATCGCGTTTCTGGATACGAGACAGCCAAAGAGATATGGAAGAAGTTGGAAGTAACTTATAAAGGTACTGATAAGGTGAAAGAGTCCAAAATTAATATCCTTATGAGGGATTATGAATGGTTTAACATGAAGCCCAAGGAGGATATTTCTAACATTAACACTAGGTTCATGAATATAGTGAATGAGCTAAAAAGACTTAGCAAGACCTTCACAAAAGAAGAGACTGTCAAGAAGATACTTAGAAGCTTGACTCAAGATTGGGAAGCTAAGAAGAGTGCTATTGAAGAGGCTCATGATTTGAAGACATACAATTTATGAGCTGATTGGAACTCCGCTGACTCATGAGATGTCCTTAAAGTAGTATGAAGATGAGTCCAAGCAGCACAGGTCCAAAGAGAAAGAGAGCTTAAGCAGAGCTGTTGTTTTGAAAGCTGATGATAATGAAGAAGAAGATTCCTCTGAGGAAGGATATCTAGAGGATAGAAAAGAAGAGATACATCTAATGACCAAGAATTTCAGGAGATATTTGGGAAAATATAAGAACTTTCAAAAGTTCAGAAAGATAGGCAAGTATAAAAAGGGAGCAGTTGATAGACCAGGAAAGGAATTCAATAAAGAGCATAACAAAGATATAAAATGCTTTGAATGTGGTGAAAGGGGCATATTCAGTTGAGCTATCCTAAGGCAAAGGAGGACAAGTTTAAGAAGAAGAAGAGTAAGAAAGCCCTTTTTGCTACCTGGAATAACTCTAAGCAAGAGTTATCATCCTCAGATGAGGAAGTACAAGATTCCTCTAATGTGTGCCTCATGGCTAAGGATGATCTACCCAACTCAGTGTCAGCTGACCAAAGCAGAGACAAAGGAAACAACTCTGAGGTAAATTCTGAACCCTCTTTGTCTTCAGATGAGCTTGCCGCAATACTTAATGATGTTATTAATGTGACGAAGAAGTAAACCAAATACATCAAAGTACTTTAGAGTGGGTGTGATGATCTAAAAGATGTTAATTCTTCTACCTCACTTGATATCCTATACCTAATGGAAAAAGCTGAGTACCAAAATGGATATAATAGAAAACTCACTAAGAGATTGGATGAGCTAGCTGTTGAATTAACAGCTTTGAAAAAGGTGCAGGTCCCTCCTCAACCTAGTAGGAATACTCAGAGAAACCGCACTCACCACTCTGAGAAGGTTTCTTAAAAGAGTAAAGTGAGCAGGCCTAATCCTAAGGCTGCTTATAGTTTTTGTGTTAAGCTAGGACATGCTACAGTCATGTGTAAGCACAAAAATGGTTACTAAGATGAGTATGACTGGTCAAGGATGACCACCACTAACTAGGGAGGACCCACTGATGAGTACTTAAGAAAACTTAACTGTTTACAGGTGAGCCTGAGATCCATTGACGATAGAAGAATGTGGTATTTGGATAGTGGATGCTCGAGGCATATGACTGGTGATGAAAAGCAATTCATCATATTGGAGCGAAGAAGAAATGGAAGTGTCAGTTTTGGAGACAACAAAAAGGGAAAGATTTTTTAGCAATGGCATTGTAGGAGTAAAGCCTTCAATTGATAATGTGTCTCTAGTGGAACGCCTAAAGTTTAACTTGCTAAGCATTGCTCAGCAATGTGATAAAGGTAGGAAAGTGATATTTAACTCAATGGGCTACTCAGTCATTGATGGTAGAGAAGCTAGTGATGATGAAAGAGAAAATGAACAAGTCAGCGGATCAGTCAGTCAGCCCACTATTATTCCTAATCTAGTACTAGAAAAGGAAGATGAAGAAGTTGACTTGGATCAATCAATCAACTTAGGTGATGATATGGATGCCCAACCAATGACTATAGCTCAGTGAGTTAATCCTGCTCTACTAAAAGAAGTTAGAACAAGGACAGATCACCCAATTGACAAGATTCTTGATAGTGTGCAAAATCCAGTGCTGACTAGAGGTCAGCTAAACAGAATGATGAGCCATTCAACATTTGTATCATTGATTGAACCAAAGAAGTTTGAAGTTGCTGAGTTTGATGAAAAATAGATGATTGAAATGCAAGAAGAGCTAGACCAATTTAGAAGAAATGAAGTTTGGGATTTAGTGGAGAAACCTAAAGGAAATTCAATCATAGGCACCAAATGGGTTTTCAAGAATAAGCTAGATGAAGCTGGTAATGTTGTCAGAAACAAAGCCAGACTAGTTGCCCAAGGCTACAATCAACAAGAAGGCATTGATTATGGAGAAACATTTGTACTAGTAGCAATACTTGAAGCCATAAGAATTCTTTATGCTTTTGCATCCCATATGAAATTCAAATTGTTTCAAATGGATGTGAAGAGTGCATTTCTTAATGGTCATATTCAAGAAGAAGTCTATGTCAGACAGCCCCCAGGCTTTGAAGACCCAAGTATCCAAATCATGTTTTCAAGCTGAAGAAAGCTCTATATGGACTAAAACATGCTCCAAGAGGTTCGTATGAGAGACTGACTCACTTTTAAATCAGCAAAGGTTATGTCAGAGAAAAAGCAGATACAACTCTGTTTATCAAGAAGAAGCACCATGATGTGTTGCTAGTCTAAATATATATTGATGATATCATATTTAGAGCAACTGATGAAAGGCTATGCAAAGAATTCAGTCAACAGATGAAGATAGAATTTGAAATGTCAATGATTGGAGAACTTAATTTCTTTCTTGGAGTGCAAATCAAGCAAGCCGAAGATGGAATTTTCATCAGCCAAACTAAGTATGCAAAGGAAGTTATCAAGAAGTTTGACATGGATAAAGTCAAGCCAATGTCAACACCCATGGCCACTGATACAATTCTGAGTAAGGATGAGGCAGGTAAACCTGTAGAGAGTGAGCTCTACAGAGGTATTATTGGATCTCTACTTTACTGAACTACTAGTAGGCTTGACTTTCAATATGTTGTATGTTATTGTGCAAGATATCAAGCTGACCCCAGAGAATCTCACTTAGCTGCTGTTAAGAGAATTCTTAGGTATATGCTAGGCTCTATTGATGCAGGTTTATGGTATCCAAGTAATACTGACTTCACTCTGAGAGGATACACTGATGCTGACTACGGAAGAGACAAACTTGAAAGGAAAAGCACCATGGGGAGGTTGTCATTTCCTTGGTGATTGTCTAGTAACATGGTATAGTAAAAAGCAGACTTCTGTGGCTCTGAGTACAGCTGAGGCTGAGTACATGGCTACAAGAAGTTGTGTAGCACAACTGCTATGGATCAAGCAGCAACTGGAGGATTATGTTATTAAGTCTAAGTGCCTTGAAGTCATGTGTGATAACAAGAGCGCAATAGACTTCTGTGGCTCTGAGTATAGCTGAGGCTGAGTACATGGCTATAAGAAGTTGTGTAGCACAACTGCTATGGATCAAGTAGCAACTGGAGGATTATGTTATTAAGTCTAAGTGCCTTGAAGTCATGTGTGATAACAAGAGCGCAATAGACCTATTCGAGAATCCAGTTCAACATGGCAGGATGAAGCATGTCAATATTAGACATCACTTCATAAGGGATCATGTGCTAAATGGAGAAGTCAAGCTCACCTATATTCCAACTAAAGAACGGCGAGCTGACATATTCACAAAGCCTATTGGAAAGGATCAATTCAACATACTCAGATAGCTGATCTGAATGTCTAATCCAATTTAAAGAGAGACATGTCACTCTGACCTATTTTGGAGCTGACCAAACTAGGGCACACTCTGAGCTTCTCCGAATTAGGTTAAGTATTTCTTATGCCGCTTGAATTTTGGACACGTCATTAATTGTCCCCGGTTATCTTTCAAATTTAAACTTGATAGAAAACGTAGAAAGTTATGAAACGATCCATATTCAGAGCAGTTATCCCGTGTTTGCCACGTTCACTAATCCTACGATATACGTTATGCAATCTAACTGTTGAATCTTAAGACCATGGATTATGAATCATACACATAGCTTTGTAGGTTTATACTAAGAGTTTTTGGCTATTTAAGGAGAAATTCAGAAAGAGTAAAGGTTACTTTACCAAAATTCCTTTCTTTGCAATTTCCTTCCTAAATCCCTAAAATCTCTACTTTTCTCAAAGCAAATTCACTATGATGAGCACATCAGGGAGGAAATCTGATCTCTTTGAGAGAAATAAGAAGGATACATGCTGGATTACTACCAGAGATCATATTGCTCAGTTGGCAATAAGCATGGACAAAATCGAAGAACTCAGAATTCCAGCATGAACAAAATATACTCCAATAAGATGGTGTTTCATGGAGAAAATGGAGGTAGAGCTCCCAACTATAGTAGATATGCTAAGTTTCTGCAGTGATGATAGGTTTAGGAAGTGGGCTCATCAGGACCATTTGAGAGGGTTCTTTAAACTTCCTAATGGCTGCTATAAGGAAATTATAGATATATTCTACAATGGTATTCACTTGGTGGAAGGTCAGAAGGACCTTTTTGTAACCACCATGATGGGGAGGAAAGTGTATATCACCCCCAAGCTGATTGCTGGACTACTGGGGATGAAGGAAAGAGGACTTAACCTGCGAGTTATTAATGATAAAGACCATGTTGATATCCCTATAGATTATGAGGTACCTGCAGACTACAAGGCTGGTGAACTAATTCCCTCAATGTTCACTAAGGAAGGGAAGTAAGCTCATGAGCTTGT
The DNA here is from genome assembly GCA_947683365.1 of Euphorbia pulcherrima. Taxonomy (NCBI): domain Eukaryota; kingdom Viridiplantae; phylum Streptophyta; class Magnoliopsida; order Malpighiales; family Euphorbiaceae; genus Euphorbia; species Euphorbia pulcherrima. The sequence goes on along the minus strand of CANTUS010000014.1, from coordinate 36,729,092 downwards.
GATAAAGGTGCTACTGCCCAAGATAGGATCAACTGGAAGCTACTCCAAGTTTGAGAGAGTGTTTGTATATGGTCTAACCCATGGGATGAGCATTAATTGGCCCATGGCTATCTTACACAGATTTTTGAAGGTAAATAAGAATTTGGTGTATGGGCAGTTGGTTATGGAGATCTGCAAAGCATATGAGATTGATATGGAAGGATAGGCGGCTAAGAGCAACATTCATATGAAGGTGATTGAGTCCAGAATCCTGAGCAATGCTCACTTTCATGGACTTAGAGCTAATGAGAGGCCTGTAAACACAAAGTATATTAAGCTAAAGCAGGGAGTAGTAAGAGCGAAGGATCCCAAGGCTATCATGGAGATAAAGCCTATTCAGCTTCATGAGGAGGATCTGATCTTAGATGCTTTGTGGCTAAGGATTTTGAGAGGATTACCATGCTTAGAGCTAAGAAAGGAGAAGATATGTCAGAGAAGCAGGTTGTGAAGAAGGAGAAGTAAGGGAGCTCAGCAAGCTCAGTTCCAGCTATTGTCCCTAAGAAGACAAGGTCTTCTAAGGAAGGTAAAGAAGATAAAAGGAGGGAACTGACTCCTAAGGAGATAGAGGAAGAAAAGAGGGCTGAGGAAGAGTTGAGAGAGGAGATGCCTCTAAAGAGGAAGAAGGAGAGGAAGGTAGCTGCTACTCACTGGATGAAGTGACTACCAAGGGAAAGGAAGCTACATCAGTTCCTGTTCCCCAAGTAGGTTAGCCCAAGAAAAAGCTGATGGTGAAGAGAGGGACAGGAGTTGTCCAAGATGTTGAAAAGGCTGAAAGAGTAAGATCTGTTGAGGAATAAATAGTTAAAAAGAAGCATGAGGAAATTGAAGCCACTATCAGGAGAAAGGTAGAGGAAGCAGCAGCTAAGGCTAAGGCAAAGGCTAGCATTGAGCAAATTTTGCAGAACGCTATAGTTAGCTTAGTTGAGAAGGAAGTGCCAGAAGTTGTTGAAGAGATGATAGGAGCTTTAAAAGGAATTGGTAATCAAGAGGAGTAGGAAGGAGAGGAAGATAATGTGGTAGAAGATGAGGCTGTAGAATTCAATGTTCATGACTCTGACCAGCAAGTCACTTTGACTGCTGATGATGCAAAGGAAACTAGGAAGGAAAGGTAGAAAGGGCTATTGAACAGAATGAAGATTGTGATAGATGAGGATGAGGGAGACCTAGAAGATAAGGAGGAAGAGGAGAATGTAGATGAGCACAGAGCTCAGCTGATTGAGAATTCTCTAACTCACGTCAATGAGCCCGCTGTTGAAGGTGCTGTGGAAGAGAAGGAAAAGGAAGCTGAAGAACCCTTTACTTTCCCAAACACATCCACCAAAACACCACACTCACCAACACTAATTTCTGCCTTACCCCTACTAGAAAGCCAATCACCATCCACATCTAACTCAAACCTACCCTTTGACCAAAATGACCAAAACTCTGACCAAACAGCTATCATCCCATACCTTTCCCTCAAGGTCGCTCACACGATGTCAGAGTGCTATAGTCTCCTCCTTAAATCTCCACCGGGCCAAATCAATATCCAATAGGTAAAGGGCTAAGAAATCCTACAAACTAGGGAAAACGTCAATAATGCACTTCATTCATAGCATCCATACATACATCTTATCTTATTTTGGCATGTCATAACAGGGGATGTACTTGAACGAGTAAAGATTGACTAATAAGAGTATCCCTAAGAGCGAAGGCATTTTCGGCCAACCATTCCACTTCGCTCCGGGAAACCTGAAGAATCCAAAGGGGCAATTAGAAGAACTCCACAAAGGGTTATCACAAGAATATTGTTCAACATTATGCAAAGCCTTACATAAGTGGTATTTTCTAGTATAAAGATCGGGGGATGCCTGCTCGTTCCTATGCTCCTCGGCTGGAACTCACCCCTTGAGTTTATAAGTATGAACTGAGTCTCCAGGGGATTGGATAAAAGCCCCTCCATAAAGTCAATGCCCTCGGGTACACTATAGTATCATGTCTTACTCTCTCTAGCTCGGCCTCTTTTCCTTGAGGGTTCCTGAAAAACACAAAAAGCAAGCATTTTTTTAATGCAAATAACTACCAACACATGTACATAAACACAATCATACCTCAAAAGGGTGAGGCTCCTCATGATGCATCGGCACCTCCCCTCCAGCCATGTTCTCACTAACCTCATCCTCTCCCTCGGCTTCACTACTCTCCTCAGGTTCTTCCTCATCTTCCTCCTCTTCCTCATCCTCAACATCATCCATAATACCTTTGAGCCACCTCTTCTCCTCCTCCAGTCTTTATTCATTGTGGTACTTAATTATATCATCCCTATGGATACGGGGGCACAGGGGGAGCAGGCACTATTAGTGCCGCTTGTAAGAGCCTAGAATGCTAGGGATGACCCGGCCATCCCTCTCGATATAATTGACTTTATCAGCCTAGGATGTAATCACCAGATAGGGCCACCATAGACCTTTAGGAGGATTGGCGGGTACCGGCCTATTTGCAATAGTAATAAACTTCCAGCCCCGAACGCGCTCCCCCAAGTACCACTGCTAGGACAAGGGGCACTCCACGACAAATCGACGATCATTAACTTCTTTCCAGACACTCACCACCTCCACCAAGTTCTCTACCCCATCAAAGGGATCGAGAATAACCTAATCTGACAACTAAGACAATAGCCAATGTAAGTATAATGTAAATTCATAAGCGCTTTTTATTTACTAATGTTTTATTCTAAGTGTGAAACAGGGACTAAATCAAAAGATCGCATATCGAGCTCAGTCACACGCTCCTCAAGACCTCCCTATACTTTATGAGGGTACTTGGCCTTCTTGCCAATACCACGGGACAAACGGGCGAGAAAATGGGAACCCGGCTGCACTGTCTTCTTGAACTCAATCGACAGAAGGATCTGGTGCTTGAAAGGCCTGCACAAGTAAAGATTGATCAGTTCAAAAACATCTACAGTAAATTAAACATGCACAATCAAGTAAAATGCTTTCAAGGAAGGTATACCTGAAGTAGCAGATGGCTGAGATAGAGAGCCTTCCCCTTCTTCCGAGCACTTGCATCTAGTCCATGGTACATCTGTGCCAGGATGGCCCTCAGCCAATTCTTCTTCTTAATGCTCGCCACATCCTCTAAGGCAAAAATTAGCCCATAGTTGATCTTAGACGCCGAGACCGGGAAGAATAGCACAGTGAGCAGGGAGATTATAAAGGAATGGACACATGCATCCCTATCATCTTCAGACACCACACCCTCCTTAGTCCAGCGCTCGTGCAGATCGCCATAAGATAGCCACCCTAAAGAGGGCTTCAGACCAAATAGCACCTTCACGCGCTGTACTATGGGCCTTTGCTTATGGTACTTGTCCATGTAAACGTAAAAATGGATAACCTCGTTAGTCCCCAGTAATTCGATCATTGCCACCAAGTCCTAAGGAATGATGGTTGCCTCCCCAAATAGGAAGTGAAAAGTATGTGTGGTTTCATACCACTTCTCTATTAAAGCAGTTACAGCCGAGTGGGATAGATTTGGCACCAGAATGGGCATAATCCGAGCCAAATTGCCAAAACTCATGTCGTTGATGGAGTACGAGTTTGGGGTCCTTTTTTGAAATGTGGTACCACCACTCACTGATGGTGCCCATCCCTCCGGTGTAAGTCAACCTGTGCGACTGCAAAAATTAGATACAAATAGATAAGTCTTGGGTCATTTTCTAGCTCTTATTTCCTGCTGCAAAGTAATTGATATCGCTTCGACTGGAAGTGATGTCACCGGTAACATCATCCTTACTACTGGCGGTATGGATGATGCCAATGGCGACATCACCGCGAGTAGAAATGGCATCACACTTGCTTTGGCCTGTTGCAAGGTCTGATGCCGCTGGCGACATTGCTTATGCAATTGGCGACATCAATATCTGCGGGCAGAACCCAGTTTTGCCCCAAAAATCGTACCCATCGCTCCAAAACCACCAAAATTAAAATTAATCAAATCCTAGGCCTAAAGACAATAAAAATCCGAACCTAAGCATGCAATATCAGTTTATAATCAATCAATTTCGCATTTATAACCCATATCATGGCATAATTTTGAGCCTAGGGCCGAAATCAAAAGTTAAACCAAATGAAGGATTTCGGGTTTTGTAGGGTTACCTGGATGTTGGAAAGATGTTTCTTCTTCTCGGGGGTCAGATTGGAGATGGGAGAGTTGAACGTATAGCCATACATCTAATCTGTCTTCTTCAAGCCGTAAGCCATGGGAATCGGAACGAGCTTTAACCCATTTACTGTTGAATCGGGCAAGCTTTCAATTGCCTCACTTTTCCCTTGATAGCTTTTACGATTCTCTTCACGATCAAAATTGAAAGGAAAACAATGGAAGGAATTTGAGAAAAGAAGAAAATGGGAAGAATGGAATAGGCGGCTATTTTTGTAAGGGAATAAAGAGGAGAGTTTTACTCTCTTAAAACTAGCGCACGGAATTCAAGGAGTTTCAATTTATCTGAAACTGTCACTCGATGCCGTCGGCGGCATCATTCCATACTGCTAGCAACATCAGTCTTGCCATCGGCGACATCACCTCCACCGATTTGAATTTTGAATGTGTTTGATAGGTCAACGCTGCCACATGGCAATTACATCGCTGGCGACATCACTTTAAATCGCCAGCAACATCATCCTTGTCGCCTGCGATATCAACTCCTCTCTATGCCTTTTTCATCCATCCTCAGTGAAATCTCGGCTCTAGCCCCAACATCCCAGGACTTCCAAACCCTTATACTTTTTACTATTACATTTTTACAGTTGATCAAAAAGGCAAAAATATTTTTGTTTCACAAAATCGATCAAGTAGTAAAAACGTCATCTGAAATATGTCTAATCTTGTTCTCATTCTACTCTTCGTAGGCACAAAACCACAACAGCAAACCCAATATGCTCATTCTATACGCTACTCGGAGATTACGGCATGACCCGGTACATGTCAATCTTCAGGTTCACCCCTAGAACGCCAGCTGAAGGTCCCTGATATAGTCCACGTATGTGTCACCCTTTGGGTTCACCCTTGGAACGCCAACTGAAGGTCCCTGATACATTCTCTATATGTATCACCCTTTGGGTTCACCCCTAGAACGCCAACTAAAGGTCCCCAATATAGTCTCTATACATATCACCCTTTGGGTTCACCCTTGCAACGCCAATTTTAGGTCCCTGATATAGTCTTTGTATGTATCACCCTTTGGGTTCACCCCTGGAACGCCAACTGAAGGTCCCTGATACAGTCTCTGTATATATCACCCTTTGGGTTCACCCTTGGAACGCCAACTGAAGGTCCCTGACACAGTCTCTATACGTATCACCCTATGGTTCACCCCCAAAACTCCAACTGAAGGTCCCTGATACAGTCTCTGTAAGTATCACCCTTTGGATTCACCCTCAGAATGCCAACTGAAGGTCCCTGATACAGTCTCTATATGTATCACCCTTTGGGTTCACCCCCGGAATGCCAACTGAAGGTCCCTGATATAGTCTCTATAAGTATCACCCTTTGGGTTCACCCCTGGAATGCCAACTGAAGGTCCCTGATACAGTCTCTATACATATCACCCTTTAGGTTCACCCCCAGAAAGCCAACTGCAGGTCCTTAATACAGTCTCTATACGTATCACCCTTTAGGTTCACCCTTGGAGCGCCAACTGAAGGTCCCTGATACAGTCTCTGTATGTATCACCCTTTGGGTTCACCCCTAGAATGCCAACTGAAGGTCCCTAATACAGTCTCTATACGTATCACCCTTTGGGTTCACCCTTGGAACTCCAACTGAAGGTCCCTCATATAGTCTCTGTATGTATCACCCTTTGGGTTCACCCCCAAAATGCCAACTGAAGGTCCCCGATACAGTCTATGTATATATCATCTACAAGTTTACCCCCTATTCACTAACCGGAGATCACGGCATGACCTTGTACATACCGATCTTCGAATTCATCCCCTAGAACACCATTGGAGATTATGGCATGACCCAGTATGTTCCGATCTTCAAGTTCACCCCTAGAACGGCAACTCAAGGTCCCGGTATGACCCTGTACATGTCGCTTTTAGGTTCACCCCTTGAAGATCGTAACGTGACCCTATACATGTCACTTTATACCGCCATCCTATCACCCCCAAGACTTCCAAAACCCTTGTACTTTTTATTATTATGTTTTTACTATTGATTGAAGGGGCAAAAATATTTTTATTTCACAAAATTGATCAAGAAGTAAAAACATCATTCAAGAATCGGTCTGATCTCTTAGTTGTTTCTTATTGTAGGAACTACACTCCACCAACCTACAAAGCATAAGTCCAACCAAGGGGCAACCAATCCACAAAGCATAAGTCCGACCAAGGGGCAACCAATCTACAAAGCATAAGTCCGACTAAGGGACAATCTCTCTATAAAGTATAAGTCCGAAGAAGGGGCAACCAATCCTCAAAGCATAAGTCCGACCAAGGGGCAATCTCTCCACGAAGCATAGGTCCGACCAAGGGGCAACCAATCCACAAAGCATAAGTCCGACCAATGCACAATCTCTTCACAAAGCTCAAGTCTGACCAAGGGGCAACCGATCCACAAAGCACAAGTCCGACCAAGGGGCAACCAATCCACAAAGCATAAGTCCGACCAAGGGGCGATCTCTCCGTAAAGCTCGAGTCCGACCAAGGGGCAGCCAATCCATAAAGCACAAGTCCGACCGAGGGGCAAACCATTCATCCATCAGGTATCATTCCTATCCCTTGCTCTTTCATGCAATCATACTGACATGTGGTAGTAGTGATGCCCCGAGGGGCAGCCTGTAAGCATGGGATTTTATAGTCCCTCTCGCGAGACGATGATAACGTGTCCCCGATTTTAATGCCTCATAATAAAAGTTCTCTTTAGAGTTTTTATTACCAATTTAATGTTCCTTGTGAACTTTATTCTTGGTAGAATCCAGTTCAGCATGGCTGATAACGCGTCTGATAGGAGCTTGAATCGATGATTTGCACCAAAAACTAAAGTAATCTCTAAATACCCATTAAAATGCCCTTTAAAATTCAAAAATCCCGCTTTGACCCCTTTGACCTGTGTTTGGCAGTTTTTTAGGCTTATGGGCTTGCTGGCAGTCAGCTTTTGAAAACTTGATGCCACCGGCGGTATCATCCATCTCTCCGACGGCATGGCCAAATCGGGCCCTGCAGACAGCTTTCAACTTCTTCCCTGGGACAGTCTCTTTTTTGCCATTTCAGTGAAAATGGCTGAAAGGTCTCAAAGACCACCCCAATTTGCCTATAAAAACACACCTTAGGGTTTCAAGGAACGGGGGGAACACAAGAACAATCGGAAACTTGAATTTACAGAATTCTAGAGTGAGAAAATAGATTTTAGTGAGATAAGAATTAGAAAAGGTAGGAAAAAGGATTCTGATCAATTTTTCCTGGTTTTTCTTCTTTGAACTCTCTGATATTAAGCTTAAAATCAGTAGACCTTTAAGTTAAAATCAACTTAATAGGATTTGGAGACTTAAAACTCTTAAAATTTACTATCCAAATCACCATTTCAAGCTCCCCAGAGGTGTTCCTTGGTTCACAAAGAGGTAGATTCACGGCCCCGAGGTAAAAATTCTGAGTCTCATAGCTCTTTGGCATCATTCTTACTTATTTTTGTTGTTGTTTACTGTTTGTGCTTGTTCTTCGGGGTTTTCAGTCATTTTTTACCGTTACCGACTACTGCTGCAAGAAATTGAAGCCACCGGAGACATGTGATGTTGTCGGCGGTATCACTCATATCGCTAGAGACATCGCTAATAGCGCAAGCAACATTACATTCCCTAGAGGCCTCACTTTCTTGTAGGACCCTTTCTTTATGGTACTCAGAAAACCATTTATGTCGCCGGTGGTATCAGCCATGTTGCTGGCGACATGACCTTTTGGATGGCTGTTTTATTTTCGTTCATTTCCGACCTAGTTTATTTTTTGAAGCTAGGATACACAGTGCAATGAGGAAGGTCCAGAATCTTCTGAAAACATACCCCACCCTATACCATGCGACATTTTCACTAATACTTTGGATAAAATAACAATCGAGTCTAAAATTTGGTTAAAATTGTATTTCTCCGCAAATGCAGTTCAAATCTCACTTTTAGCCATCCAATCGGGCTTTATAACAATACAAATATTTATGCCATGATCATGCTAACTCGGGTCTTATTTAGTTTACTAACTATGCATGATTCATGAAATATCTCGTACAACGTACCGTATTTGTGCTAACCGTTTTGTGCAGGTAGATTTAGGTTAGATGCATCTCTAGGCCTTCGGGTATTTCATTTATCATGTAGAAAAATGTATAGGATTTGAAAGCCCTTTAACAATTTCAATTTCCGCATTTACTTTTGGATGACTCTAATGATTTTTATCGCTTTAATTGCCTGATAAAAGCGATAACAACATAATAACCCGAAACACAAATAAATAGGGTGGATTAAAACTGATTAAGAAAGAATGAAATATTTTAACTTGGCCTAATGAAAAATAGATAACATCATCCAAACTCGGAATCTCTACTTAAGGTACGGTCTACCGCCTGGTAGGAAAATAGTACTAAAATTTCCCGGTTGAGCTGAACCGGTTGGGACTCTATTTTAAGTACAGGATTTCGATCTCGTATTCTTTAATACCTAAATTGGACTTAAATCCAACTTCAACATCAGTGCTTTCATCATGCCTAAAATGAGGATCAATCCCTCAGCACGCTTCATAGCGCCAAGTTATATTTCCCCTCGTGCAGCGCATCTCATACGGCCCTTGCGATCGAGAAAAAGGTCATCCACTCACAATGGCGACTCTGCTGGGGACATGATCTCTTTAAACTTGAACTTAAAATTTTTAATAAGTTTAAAGGATTTTGATGATGTATTGAAATCATTGGCCAAATTAAAACTTCACTCCTTTGTATAACGTTTTATCCTAAAACACGTGTGTAGATAGTTCGGTAATTTTTTAGGTGCCTCATTTTTCCCGAGAAGCTCACGAAAGTATCACTCATGCCCTGTTAGAATTGAGGATACCTAGCAGGTGGATCAATCATTTTAACCAACATGTAAACTCCTGCGATCGCACCTATTTGGGGAGCGGTTGAGTAACGTCGAATCAAGGTAAACGAGAACCTTCTACATCAACAACCCTATACCAAAGCCGCATTAGAAAAAGCCTTAGCACTTCATCCCCTTGGGATTACCAAAACAATAAAAAATAATTGGGACGCACTTCTTTTGCCATTACCGATAAAGAAGCCAAACTCCGTCCTTCCAAAGAGGCGTTACGCGGGAGTCATAAGGTTGGAAGAGGGACGTTTTTGTGTGCTATGTACTCCGTGATCATGCACTCCCCATACATCGGCTTCAAGAGCCAAAAAATGAATCAACTTACCCTTACCAATCTCCATTCCTGGAAGAAGTTTAGCAACATGTGCAGGAATTCTTTTTGCAACTCCGTTACATCACCACATATCATTGTGTGTGGCACGAGATACAAACATCCCACGTATGTTGGAGGGATAAGTCGTTGCATCATCTCTAACCACATCTATGTGCAGCCATACATGTCATACATCGCTTCCCAGAAACAAAAAGCATGCATGCGCACAAATTATGACCCATTCATGATCTGACCCATGATTCATTATTCTAATCAGTCTTCCTCCTAAGACCTTTGCAACAAACCATGGCTCTCCCTTATGATGACGATATTGCCCTGATAGAAGACCAAGTAAGTTTCACCCCTACCGTGGGACCAGTTCTTCCACCATCTCTCAGCACGAAAATCGCCGCCGCTATGACCTAATTTATTTGTTCGGGAATAAATCCTGACAATAGTGCAGTTATTTGTTAGGCAAGCCCAAGCAAGTGAGAATGCTAGTTGGATTTTAGAATCAGGCTGTCAGTCTCAGTATGAGAGTGGGTTCATTTGGGATGGCTTAGACCAGGTTCTAGGTGGCCTACAGGGTCAGAGCCATCTCAGTTCATTCAACCTCCTATCCAGTCAGTTCCAAGTCAGCCCCAGCCTAGTCTATTCCAACTTGATCAGACTTCCGTGACTCAGCCAGCCTTCTCTTTCTTACCTCCAAGCCCAAGGCATATGGCCCAAAACTCAATCCTCCTTCCATTCCCTGATAAACTCATCTAGCAAATCTTAACTCTCCCTAGAGGATCGGCCTGACCAGTAATGCCGCCACCGCTTTTTAGCACAACACCTTAGGGGATGACCTACTAGTAAAACCTTTTTGGCAATGATCTAATGGCTAGTCCCTAACTTGATCAACCGACTCCTTATCCCTGTAGTCAGTTCAAAAACCATGACCAGGTCATGCAATCACCTGGCGTGAAACCTGAAGCCATGCATCAACCAGCCAACGGCCAGCTCATACAACCTTTGGGCATGACACATGAGTTGGAAGCTTTTTATGCTAACTAGTGCCAGCATGTCAAAGGGAAAGGGAACCCTAAGGAAATAGTGGCCGAGTCTCCAAGGGTTCTAATATACGCCAGGTAGAAGGCTATAATGGGTCAGGAGTGTTGCTATCTCAGGTCAAGGGGAGCAAAAAATCCTCTCAAGAACCTATCCCAGCTGACATTGTAAACCCCTAGGTTTGTGATTTTCTCCAGATTAAGAAGAGATGGTCTCATCGAACCCCTTCGTAAGTATAAAGACCCAACGGAAGGCGAGAAGGGAAACTTTTGTAGGTATCATGTCCAGTGGGGACATCGCACAAATGAGTGTCAAACATTAGCCCGAGCTATACATCATCTGGTGAAGGAAGGAAAGATAGCCGAGCCGGATAGAATGCTTGGTGGTCATAAAGCTCATCGACCAGGCAAGCATGACTATTTTTGGTATGCCTAAATGAGCGAATGGGCCACATAAGCTCACTGGGGTTGTCAATTCCAAGGATAAGGCTGGTGGAAAGAGAAAATGTACTTTGACAATGAGGCTAGGAGGGCCAGATTTAAGCGAACTGGGAGGATGGAAAATGTATGGCTTAGAAAAGAAGATGATGTCCAGGCAACAGCCACCCAAGCTTTTCTGACAATGGTCGTAGTCCAGTCTAACCGCCCTCCTTTTGCCCTAGAGAAGGCCCCCAACACTTCACTCCCAATCAATTCGCATCCAAAGGCATGATCTTGCAAGGCCCTCTGCCTGTGGAGGTTAATGATTTTTAATATGTAATCATTAGGTCTATTTGCTTTGTTTTATTGAACTTTTTATATACCAAACTTTGAGCTCTATGAGCAACTTCTATTTTTTTTTCTTATGTCATGTTTCTACCATTTGATCCACGCATTCATATGAACATATGCATGATGCTTCTAGTATTTAGGATATTTTACTATATGAAATTAATTTGAGTACAACTGAAGGCTCTTATGTGGTAATCAACTCCAATAATTTAACTCCTATCAAACAAATGTGAGATAATAAAGTGCTTAAAGATCGCAATAATGCTTTTGCTCGGTCCCCAGATCAATAGTCAGATTGTTGAACACCATGGGTCTCTTCCATAATTAACTCAGCAACCCCACAACGGTACGTCTTCAAGCTATCAAAGAAGTATCAACTGGTTCCCTGAAATTGAAAATCACAGCATTTTCACCCACCCACCCCTTTCCCTTTTTCAAACCTTATCCACCACTTCTCCGCTCCTTGGCCATCCTTGGCGTGGGGGCATAAACAATTGATGAAACCCAATCTTCATCAAATAAACGCCGTAGTCGAATGTTATACCAATGTCACCGCCAAGGAAATGACCAAATTCGTAAAGAAATATATCTTCACCTAGCACAAATTAACCCGCATCAAACCCCTTGAGCAATAAAGATCAGGGGGCAACCACCACCAAGAGCATAAAGTATGAGGGCAAGCACCTTTACCCCATAAGCCACAAAGATAAGCGCATAACTGAAGTCGCGATCGGCTTGCTAAGTAAACCAGTAAAATAAGCTACCATTTCACCTTTCAAAGGCACCAAGTAAACGACCCCCGAACCAAATGTCACTCCGTCAAAACTCTCAACCACCGGTACAACGGGCAAATTCAGGCCTAACCAAGAAGGTCTGTACAAACTGCAGACTGAAGGAGCAATCAGAATAGTAATCAGAATTGCAATTAAACCAACCAAGAAGGCTCTATGTAAGTGCTAAAACTCCCACAAACTAAACTCCTTGCAATGTGGCCAATCAGAATCAAAGCAAGGTTACCCGATGTAACTGTGAAGGTCAGAATGAATCGAGTGATCCAGGCAAAAACCGAACTGACACTAAGAACCTTGAAGAATCCGCAAAGGCATAACCTAGCACACAAAAGCAAGTCAGATACCTAATACCCTCGCCAAGAGTCATAGACCTGACATTGAAGCATCTGGAGCCTTCCGACACAAACGTTAATAAAAAGTTCAGATCAAATTGAGAAGGCTGTCATCTGGCTAAAGATGATACCGAATGAGCAGGGCTATCAAAGTCATAAGCACGGACAAGAGCGAGTTCATTGATCTAGTCAACTAGGACAGGCTTAAGCATTATCAGGTCTAAATAAAAGAAATAAATCAGAAAAGCGGCACACCAAAAAATAAATATGATAATCACCCGCCTTTTGGTCTTTTACTGATCGGATAAAAATTAGGGTGACACCCGACGGTCGGTATCCTGCAAACCAGTCGTGCAAAAATTAGGGGATAAGTCAATATCGCCCACTAAACTGAAAATCCAAAAAGGGCGGTTTAGACAAAAATTAGGGCACAAGAGAAAAACAGTGAGATGTTAACTTGAAAATCTATAAAGGCTGGTTAACACCAGGAATTCGATTAATGGAAATGATTAACAACATCTTGTACTCAAATTAAATTCATTCAATAAAAGTGTCTTTTGTACTCAAACCTCTATGCTTATGATTGTATGAATGTCTGGCGACCAAGTGAAGGAAACATTACAAGTAAGCTTAATCGAAGATGCTCCGAGCTTATCCGTTTTTCTTTTCAAAAAATCTAGATAGACTGAAAACATCTAGGTCTATGCAAAAGTCAGAATAAGTCTGCTGGATTGCAAACCTGAAAAGGGTGGTCCAGGCAAAAGTTAAGACAAGGCTCGATAGATTGAAAACCTCTTAGGGCAGTCTATGCAAAAGTTAGACTCAAAAAAAAGGAAGTCCAAATTTCTCCAGTTTTCTCCAATCTGAGTTCCCCAGGCTTTGCAGGAAGCCCCGTAGCTGTTGAGTGTGGCTTGCTATAGAAGAATTTGAAGAAATGGTCGAATTTGTGTTTCTGGGCAGTTGATGCCGCCGGTGATATGGGCTCTGCCGCCAGCGACATGGGTTAATTAGGGCGATATCAGTTGATGCCGCTAGCGGCATGGGTGCGGGCGGTTTTGAGGTGATACGCCCGGCGATATGAATGATGCTGCCAGCAGCATGAAATTAATTTTCCAGCGGCATCAGAAGCAATTTCATCATTTTAGACCTATATAAAACCTATAAATAGCCCTATAATCCATTTTTGAAATCTGGTGCGAGTGTCAATCCATTTTATTCAATGAAAGCCCGAGGGGACAAACCATTCAAATATTCCAAATATCTAGCCTAACAAAGCAAAACCAAACAACAATCTAGATTATTCAAACCCAATGTATCGAGGGTACAAACCAAAATCCGAAATAAAAAGCAAAATGAAGATATAAATCTAGGCATACCCGCCACTGCCAGCCGGGCGAGATGAAACGTCCTTAGGGCTTACTAGCCAATCATTAACCTCATCCTCCTCTCTTCCCTCAGTCATCGGGATGCTGCTAGACTCCTCAACTGTAATAGATGGGCGCCGGCCGGCTGACATCTTCACTCCTCTGTGACTGGTGCTACCGGGGTGCGCGAGATCTAAGTTTTGCTTGCTCCTCTGCTTATAAACAGTAGCCCTCAATTGACCCTCAAGGTCGCTCACATGACGTCGGAGTGCTGCAGTCTCCTCCTCATATCTCCGTCGGGCCGCATCGGCATCCGATAGGGAAAGGGCTAAGAAATCCTGCAAACTAGGGAAAATGTCAATAATGCACTTCATTCATAGCATCAATATATACATCTTATCTTATTTTGGCATGTCATAATAAGGAATGTACCTGAATGAGTAAAGATTGACCAATAAGAGTGTCCCTAAGAGCGAAGGCATTTTCGGCTAACCACTCCGCCTCACTTCAGGCAACCTGAAGAATCCAAAGGGGCAATTAGAAGAACTCCACAAAGGGTTATCGCAAGAATATGTTCAGCATTATGCAAAGCCTTACATAAGTGTATTTGATCGAGGGATGCCTATTCGTTCCTATGCTCCTCGGCTGGAACTCACCCCTTGAGTTCATAAGTATGAACTGAGTCTCCATGGGATTGGACAAACGCCCCTCCATAAAGTCAATGCCCTCAGGTACACCATAGTATCGTGTCCCACTCTCTCCAGCTCGGCCTCTTTTCCTTGAGGGTTCATAAAAAACAAAACAAGGAAGCATTTTTTTAAAGCAAATAACTATTAATACATGTACATAAACATAATCATACCTCAAAAGGGTGAGGCTCCTCATGATGCACCAACACCTCCCCTCCAGCCACGTTTTCACCGACGTCGTCCTCTCCCTTGACTTCACCGCTATGCTGGGCTTCTTCCTCCTCTTCCTCCTCTTCCTCATCCTCAACATCATCCATAATACCTTTGAGCCACCTCTTCTCCTCCTCCAGTCTTTGTTCATTGTGGTACTCAATTGTATCATCCTAATGGATGCGAGGGCACAGGGGGAGCAGGCACTGCTGGTGCTGATTGTAGGAGCCCGGAATGCTAGGGATGACACAACCATCCCCATCGATATAATCGGCTTTGTCGACCTTAAATGTAATCACCAAATGGGGCCATCATAGGCCTTCAGGAGGATCGGTAGGCACCGGTCTATCAGCAATAGTAACTAACCTCTAGCCCCAGACGCGCTCCCCCAAGTACCATTGTTGGGACAAGGGGCACTCCACAATAAAATCCACTAAGTTTTCTACCCCATCAAAGGGATCGAGAATAACCTAATCCGATAACTAAGAAAATAGCCAATGTAATTTATTCTAAGTGTGAAACATGGACTAAATCAAAAGATCACATATCGAGCTCAGTCGCACGCTCCTCAAGACCTCCCTGTACTTTGTGGGGTACTTGGCCTTCCCGCCAATACCACGGCACCAATAGGTAAGAAAATGGGAACCCGGCGGCATGGTCTTCTTGAACTTGACCGGCAAAAGGATCTGGTGCTCGAAAGGCCTGCATAAGTAAAGATTGATCAGTTCAAAAACATCCACAGTAAATGAAATATGCATAATTAAGTAAAATGCTTCCAAAGAAGGTATACCTGAAGTAGCAGATGGCTGAGACGGAGGGCCTTCCCCTTCTTCCAAGCGCCTGCATCTAGTCCATGGTACATCTGTGCCAGGATGGCCCTTGGCCAATTCTTCCTCTTGATGCTCGCCACATCCTTCACTGCGGAATAGCACAGTGAGCAGGGAGATTACAAAGGATCAGACACATGCATCCCTATCATCTTCAGACACCACATCCTCCTTAGTCCAGCGCTCATGCAGATCGGTATAAGATAGCCACCCTGAAGAGGGCTTCAGAGTAAATAGTGCCTTCACACGTTGCACCACGGGCCTCTGCGTATGGTACTTATCCATGTAAACATCGAAATGGATAACCTCATTAGTCCACGACAATCCAGTCATTACCACCATGTCCGAAGGAGTGATGGTCGCCTCCCCAAATAGGAAGTGGAAAGTATGTGTGGTTTTAGACCATTTCTCTGTCAAAGCAGTTACAGCCTAGTGGGACAGCTTTGGCATCAGCATGGGCATAATCCGAGCCAAATTGCCAAACCCGTATCGTTGATGGCAAGTGCAAGTTCGGGGTCCTTTTCCGAAATATGGTGCCACCACTCATTGATGGTGTCCATACCTCTAGTGTAAGTCAACCCGTACGGTTGTAAAAATTAGATTCAAGCAGATAAGTCTCGGGTCATTTTCTAGCTCTTATTTCCTGCTGCAAAGTTGTTGATATCGCTTCTACTGGAAGTGATGTCACCGGCGACATCATCCATACCGCTAGCGGTATGGATGATGCCGATGGCGACATCACCGCGAGTAGAAATGGCATCACACTTGCTTTGGCCTGTTGCAAGGTATAATGCTGCTGGCAACATCGCTCATGTTGCCGGCGACATCGATATCTGCGGGCAGAACCTAGTTTTGCCCCAAAAATTGCACCCATCGCCCTAAAACCACCAAAATTAAAATTAATCAAATCCTAGGCTTAGAGACAACAAAAATCCGAACCTAAGTATGCAATATCAGTTTTAATCAATCAATTTTGAAATTATAACCCATATCGTAGCATAATTTTGAGCCTAGGGCCGAAATTAAAAGTTAAACCAAACGAAGGATTTTGGGTTTTGTAGGGTTACTTAGATGTAGGAAAGATGTTTCTTTTTCTCTGGGGTTAGATTGGAGATGGGAGAGTTGATCATGTAGCCATACATCTCATCCGTCTTCTTCAAGCCGTAAGCCATGGGAATCGAAAGGAGCTTTAACCCATCCGTGATTGAATCGGGCAAGCTTTCCCTCACCTTTGCCGCCTTTCCCTTGATAGCTTTTGTGATTCTCTTCATGATCAAAATTGGAAGGAAAACTATAGAAGGAATTTGAGAAAAGAAGAAGAAAATGGGAAGAATGGAACAGATGGCTATTTCTGTAAGGGAATAAAGAGGAGAGTTTTACTCTCTTAAAATACTGTGCGGAATTCAAAGAGTTTCAATTTATCTGAAACTGTCACTCGATGTCACTGGTGGCATCATTCCATACCACTAGCGACATCAGTCATGCCGCCGGTGACATCACCTCCACCAATTTGAAGTTTGAAAGTGTTTGACCGATCAAAGCTACCACGTGGCAATTACATCGCTCGCGGCATCACTTCAAATTACCAGTGACATCATCCATGTCGCCGACGATATCAACTCCTCTCCATGCCTTTTTCAGCCATCCTCAGTGAAATCCCGGCTCTAGCCCCGACATCCCAGGACTTCCAAACCCTTGTACTTTCTATTATTACATTTCTACTGTTGATCAAAGGGGCAAAAATATTTTTGTTTCACAAAATCGACCAAGCACTAAAAATATCATCTAAAATCTGTCTAATCTGGTTCTCATTCTACTCTTTACAGGCAAAAAACCACAATCGCAAACCCAATATGCTCATTCTGTACGCTACCCGGAGATTACGGTATGACCCGGTACATGTCAATCTTCGGGTTCACCCCTGGAATGCCAACTGAAGGTCCTTGATTCAGTCCCTGTACTTGTCACCCTTTGGTTCACCCTTGGAATGCCAATTGAAGGTCCCTAATACAGTCTCTGTACATATCACCCTTTAGGTTCACCCCTAGAACACCAACTGAAGGTCCCTAATACAGTCTCTGTAAGTATCACCCATTTGGTTCACCCTTGGAACTCCAACTGAAGTTCCCTGATACAGTCTCTATATGTATCACCCTTTGGGTTCACCCCCGGAACGCCAACTAAAGATCTCTGATACAGTCTCTGTATGTATCTCCCTTTGGGTTCACCCCTAAAATACCAACTGAAGGTTCCTGATACAGTCTCTGTACATATCACCCTTCGAGTTCAACCCCAAAATGCCAACTGAAGGTCCCTGATACGGTCTCTATACGTATCACCCTTTGGGCTCACCCTTAGAATGCCAACTGAAGGTCCCTGATATAGTCTCTATACGTATCACCCTTTGGGTTCAGCCCCAAAACGCTAACTGAAGGTCCCTGATATAGTCTCTATACGTATCACCCTTTGGGTTCACCCCTAGAGCGCCAAATGAAGGTCCCTGAAATAGTCTTTGTACATATCACCCTTTGGGTTCACCCTTTGGGTTCACCCTTAGAACGCCAACTGAAGGTCCCTGATACAGTCTCTGTACATATCACCTTTTGGGTTCACCCCTGGAAAATAAACTAAAGGTCCCTCATATAGTCTCTGTACGTATCACATTTTAGGTTCACCCCCGGAACGCCAACTGAAGGTCCCGGATATAGTCTATGTATATATCATCTTCAGGTTTACCCCCTATTCGCTAACCGAAGATCATGACATGACCCTGTACATACCTATCTTCGAATTCATCCCCTAAAACACCATTAAAGATTATGGAATGACCCTGTACATTCTGATCTTCAAGTTCACCCTTGGAACGGCAACTGAAGGTCCTGGTATGACCCTATACATGTCGCCTTTGGGTTCACCCCTATAAGATTGTAATGTGACCCTGTATACGTTGCTTTCAACCGCCATCCTATCACCCCCAAGACTTCCAAAACCCTTGTACTTTTTATTATTACGTTTTTACTATTGATCGAAGGGGCAAAAATATTTTTGTTTCATAAAATTGATCAAGCAATAAACACGTCATTCAAGAATCGGTCTAATCTCTTACTCGTTGCTTATTGCAGGAACTACACTCCACCAACCTACAAAGCATAAGTCCGACCAAGGGGCACCCAATCTATAAAGTATAACTCCGACCAAGGGACAATCTCTCCGTGAAGCATAGGTCCGACCAAGGGGCAACCAATCCATAAAGCATAAGTCCGACCAAGGGGCAATCTCTCCACAAAGCATAAGTCCGACTAAGGGGCAACCAATCTATAAAGAATAAGTCCGACCAAGGGACAATCTCTCCACAAAGCATAAGTCTGACCAAGGGGCAACCAATCTACAAAGCATAAGTCTGACCAAGGGGCAATCTCTTCATGAAGCATAGGTCCGACCAAGGGGCAACCAATCCATAAAGCATAAGTCTGACCAAGGGGCAATCTCTCCTCGAAGCTCAAGTCTGACCAAGGGACAACCAATCCACAAAGCACAAGTTTGACCAAGGGGCAACCAATCCATAAAGCATAAGTCCGACCAAGGGGCAATCTCTTTGTGAAGCTCAAGTCCGACCAAGGGGCAACCAATCCATAAAGCATAAGTCCGACCAAGGGGCATCCTTTCCACAAAGCACAAGTCCGACCAAGGGGCAAACCAGTCATCCATCAGGTATCATTCCTATCCCTTGCTCTTTCGTACAATCATACTGACATGTGGCAGCAGTGATCCCCTGAGGGCAGCCTGTGAGCACGGGATTTTACAGTCCCTCTCGCGAGATGATGATGATGTGTCCCCGATTTTAATGCCTCATAATAAAAGTTCTCTTTAGAGTTTTTATTACCAATATAATGTTCCTTGTAAACTTTATTCTTGGTAGAATCTAGTTCGACGTGGCCGATAACTCGTCCGGTAGGAGCTTGAACCGATGATTTACACCAAAAACTAAAGTAATCTCTAAATACCCATTAAAATGCCCTTTAAAATTCAAAAAATTTTCTTTGACCCCTTTGACCGTGTTTGGCAGCTTTTCAGGCTTGTGGCCTCACTGGCAGTCAGCTTTTTAAAAGCTAATACCACCAGCGGTATCACCCAATACCGCCAGCGGTATCACCCCATGCCACCGGCGATATCATCCATATCTCCAATGGCATGGCCAAATCAGGCTCTGCAGACAGCTTTCATCTTCTTCCCTGGGATAGTCTCTTTTTTTGCCATTTCGGTGAAAATGGTTAAAAGGTCTTGAAGACCACCCCAATTTGCCTATAAAAATGTACCTTAGGGTTTCAAGGAAGGTGGGGAACACAAGAACAATCTGAAACTTGAATTTATAGATTTTTAGAGTGAGAAAATAGATTTTAGTGAGATAAGAATTAGAAAAGGTAGGAAAAAGGATTCTGATCCATTTTTCCTAGTTTTTCTTCTTTTAAGTCTATAATATTAAGCTTAAAATCAGTAGACCTTTAAGTTAAAATCAACTTAGTAGGATTTAAAGACTTAAAACTCTTAAAATTTACTATCCAAATCACCATTTCAAGCTCCCTGGAGGAATTTCTTGGTTCATGAAGAGGTGGATTCACAGCCCCGAGGTAAAATTCTGAGTCTCATAGCTCTTTGACATTATTCTTACTTATTTTTGCTGTTGTTTGCTGTTTGTGCTTGTTCTTCGGGTTTTCGGTCATTTTTTACAGTTACCTACTACTGCTATAAGAAATTGAAGTCACCGGAGACATGTGATGTCACCAGCGGTATCACTTATATCGCCAGAGACATCGCTGATACCCCTAGCGACATCACATTCCCTAGAGGCCTCACTTTCTTGTAGGACCCTTTCTTTATAGTACTCAGAAAGCCATATAACCTGCCTACAGACTGATGCCTCTAGTGACATCATTTATGTCGTCAGCGGCATCAGCCATGTCGCCGGCGGCATGACCTTCTGGACAGCTGTTTTATTTTGTTCATTTTTGACCTAGTTTATTTTTTGAAGCTAGGATACACAGTGCAATGACGAAGGTCCAGAATCTTCTGAAAACAGACCCCACCCCATACCATGCGGCATTTTCACTAATAATCTGGATAAAATAACAATCGAGTCTAAAATTTGGTTAAAAATGTATTTTTCCCCCAAACGCCGTTCAAATCTCACTTTTAGCCATCCAATCGGGCTTTATAATGATACAAATATTTATGCCATGATCATGCTAACTCGGGACTTATTTGGTTTACTAACTATGCATGATTCGTGAAATATCTCGTACAATGTATCGTATTTGTGTTAACCATTTTGTGTAGGTAGATTTAGGTTAGAAGCATGTCTAGGCCTTTAGGTATTTCATTTATCGCATAGGAAAATGTATAAGATTTGAAAGCCCTGTAATAATTTCAATTTTCGCATTTACTTTTGGATGACTGTAATAATTTTTATCGCTTTGATTACTTGATAAACGTGATAAAAATATAATAACCAAAAACACAAATAAATAGGGTGGATTAAAACCGATTAAGAAAGAATGAAATATTTAACTTGGCCTAATGAAAAATAGATAACATCATCCAAACTCAGAATCTCTACTTAAGATACGGTCTACCGCCTAGTGGGAATATCGTACCAAAATTTTCCGGTTGAGCTGAACCGGGTGGTGACTCTATTTTAAGTATGGGATTTCGATCTTGTATTCTTTAACACCTAAATCCAACTTTAACATCAGTGCTTTCATCACGCCTAAAATGAGGATCAATCCCTTGGCACGCTTCACAGTGCTAAGTTATATTTCCCCCTGTGCGGTGCATCTCAAGTGGCCCTCGCAGACGGGAAAAAGGTCGTCCGCTCACAGTGGCGACTCTGCTGGGGACATGATCTCTTTAAACTTGAACTTAAAATTTTCTTAAGTTTAAAGGATTTTGATGATCTATTGAAATCATTGTCCAAATTAAAACTTCATTCCTTTGTATAACGTTTTATCCTAAAACACGGGTGTAGATAGTTCGGTAATTTTTTAGGTGCCCCATTTTTCCCGAGAAGCTCACGAAAGTATCACTCATGCCCTGTTGGAATTGAGGATACCTAGCTGGTGGATCACTCATTTTAACCAACATATAAACTCCTGCGATCGCACCTATTTGGGGAGTGATTGAGTAACATGGAATCAAGGTAAATGAGAACCTTCTACATCAACAACCCTATACCAAAGCCGCATTAGAAAAAGCCTTAGCACTTCATCCCCTTAGGATTACCAAATCAATAAAAATAATTGTGACGCACTTCTTTCGCTATTACCGGTAAAGAAGCCAAACTCCATCCTTTCAAAGAGGCGTTACGCGGGAGTCATAAGGTTGGAAGAGGGATATTTTTGCATGCTATGTACTCCCTAATCATGCACCCCCATACATCGGCTTTAAGAGCCAAAAAATGAATCAACTTACCCTTACCAATCTCCATTCCTAGAAGAAGTTTAGCAATATGTGCAGGACTTCTTTTTGTACCTCCGTTATGTCACCACATATCACTGTGTGTGGCGCGAGATATAAACATCCCATGTATGTTGCGGGATAAGCCACTACATCATCTCTAACCACATCTACGTATAGCCATACAAGTCATACATCGCTTCCCAGAAATAAAAAGCATGCATGCACACAAATCACGACCCATTCATGATCTGACCCATGATTCATTATTCTAATCAGTCTTCCTCCTAAGACCTTTACAACAAACCATGGCTCTCCCTTACGATGATGATATTGCCCTGATAGAAGACCAAGCAAGTTCCACCCCTACCATGGGACTAGTTCTTCCGCCATCTCTTAGCACGAAAATCACTGCTGCCATGACCTAATTTATCTATTAGGATCTCTTCCACAACACTATTCAGGAATAAATCCAGACAATAGTGCAGTTATTTCTCTAGCAAGCCCTAGCAAGTGAGAACGCCAGTTGGATTTCAGAATCAAGCTGTCAGCCTCAGTATTAGAGTGGGTTCATTTGGGATGGCTCAAACCAGGTTCTAGGTAGCCCACTAGGGACGCAGCCAGCTCGGTTCATTCAACCTCTTATCCAGTCAATTCCAACTCGGCCCCAACCTAGTCTATTCTAACTTGATCAGACTTCCGTGACTCAATCAACCTTCTCTTTCTTACCTCCAAGCGCAAGGCATATGGCTCAAAACTCAATCCTCCTTCCATTCCCTGATGAACTCACCTAGCAAATCTCAGCTCTCCCTAGAGGATCCGCCCGACCAACAATGCTGTCACCGCTTTTTAGCACAACACCTCGGGGGATGACCTACAAGAAAAACCCTTTTGGCAATGATCTAATGGTGGATCGATTTGAAGAAGAAACGGGTGAATTAATGAGCTATCAATTTCAGAAGATGCCAAGACAAGTTCAACGGCTACTTTCTAAATCCAGCTATAAAAGGAGTAAGAAGGAAAGCGTCAGAACTTGGTGATTAACCTGAATTTCCTAGAGGCAAAGACTGTCAATTTACAAGCTTTAAAAGGAGTTCAAGCAAGAAATCATAACTCAGCTAGAATCTGCTTTAGAACAAGAGAGAATAGATTAGATAAATCAATTATAATATTAGATCATTTATAATTGGATCAACTTTTCTATAAGTTGAATCTAGCTCTTGTTTAGACTCTTTGTGAGTTGCTAATAGAAGAGGGTATTCTAGTCAGTGGGTGAGCGATTATAGTTTGGAGGGTACTTACTGTATCTGGGGAATTTGTAAAAGGCTTCTCTGCCTAGGGTAAAGGAGTTGAGATTAGTGGATTAAAGCCGAGACACTCTCTCGGGACTGGATGTAAGCACAGGTTGTCGAACCAGTATAAAATCTCTATATTCTTTACTTTATCGCACTTCTAGTTATTTCACTAAGCCAGCTGACCTCAGTCAGTGGAAAAATTAATTATCGCAAAAAAGTTTTATAAGTTCTTAAGTGAGTCATTCACCTCCCCCTCTGACTCAGTGAGTGTACGCATAGGGACTAACATTGTGGTTCTGGAATGTCTTCAATGATTGAAGGCCCTCTGATAATGGGTCCTTCCAGTAGCAATTGTTCGCGTACATGAGATCCAACTGGGGATAGTAATGGAATGATGGCATTTTAGTCAAAGTGTAAGGTGTTTGGTTGGTCAGAGGTGGATGTGGATGGAATTTGGGTTTCTGGTAAAGGTTGGGCAGAAATGGGTGTAGGTGACAAGGGTGTTTTAGGTGAAAGGTTTGGGAAAAAGAATGGGTCCTCTTGGTTCTCCACTTCATTCTCTTCTTCTGTACCTTCAATAGTGGACTCGCTGACCTGAGCTTCAGATTGCTCAGTCAGCTAAGCTCCCTACTCAACTACTACTACATCATCCTCCTTATCCTCCAAGTCCCCTTCATCCTCATCAATCATTATCTTCATCCTCTTCAGCAACCTTCTCTTCCTCTCCTTCCTTGCTTCCTTAGCTTCTTCAACAGTCAAACTGACCTGCTGGTCTGATTCAAGCACATCAAATTCAACAACTTCCACTTCCATTACTCCTTCCTCATCATCAATTCCTTCCAATGCTCCTATCATCTTATCCACAACTTCTAGGATGGATTTATCAGCAATACTAGCTGATGCTTCTTAGTCTAAGTCTCAGCCTTAGTCTTAGCTTCTTCAGCCTGCCTCCTTATCTCTTCTTCTATCTCCTCCTGTCTATTCCTGATTCTTTCCTTCTCGGCTGCTTTCACCTTCTCATCTTCTTCCACATCCTGGACTACTCCAGTTTGACTTTTCACCATCAGCTTCTTCTTGGGCTGACCTACTTAAGGCACAAGAACTGATATAGCTTCCTATCCTTCAATAGTCACTGCATCCAGCTGAGCTTCATCACTCTTTCTCTTCTCTGTCTCTTTAGAGGCATCTCCTCTCTTAGCTCTTCCTTAGCTTTCCTCTCTTCTTCCTTCTCTTTGAGAGTCAGCTCATGAGGCTTCTCTTACTTAGTGCCCTTAGTAGATCTGGTCTTTTTAGGAATCGGGGAAACTACAGGAACTGAGCTCGCTGAGCTCCCTTTCTTCGCTTCCTTCTTGAAGTCTCTCCTGACCTCTTTCTTACTAACCTTCTTCTCAGCCACATCTTCTCCTCTTTTCGCTCTGAGCTTGGTAATCCTCTCAAGCTCACTGGCCATATAGGCATCCAAGGTTAGATCCTCCTCTTCTGGCTCAATAGGCCTCAATGGCATTATAGCTCTTGGATCCTTGGCTCTGACCTCTCCCTTCCTCAGCTTTATATACTTGGTGTTGTTGGGCTTCTCATTACATCTCAATCCATAAAAATGAGCATTACTCAAGATTCTAGATTCAATCACCTTTAGAGTGATTCTGCTCTTCAATGCCCATCCTTCTAAGTTCAACTCATATGCTCTGCATATCTCCATCATAAGATGTCTATACACCATATGCTTAGACACCTTTAAGAATCTGTGCACAATCGCTAAGGGCCAATTAATGTATATTCCATGAGTTAGAGCATAAATGAAGACTCTTTCAAACTTTGAGCATCGTCCTATTGAAGTTGTCTTGGGCAGCAACACCTTAGTTACAAGCTCATGTGACTGCTTCCCTTCCTTAGTGAACATTGATGCTATGAGTTCACCTGCTTTATAGTTAGCATGGACCTCATAATCAATGGGTATGTCCACATGCTCTTCATCTTTCACCACGAGCACCCTGAGCCCTCTCTCAAGCATTTACAGTAACCTAGCTATCAGTTTGGGGGTAACATACACCTTTCTCCCCATCATAGTAGTGATAAAAAGATCTTTTTCTCCTTCAACCAGGTGAATTCCATGGAAGAATCTCAGCACTACCTGCTCAAAGAAACCACTTAGTATCTCGAAGAACCCTCTCAAGTGATGTTGGCCAGTCCACTTCCCAAATCTCTCATCACTGGAGAAACTGAGCATATCTACTATAGTTGGCTCCTCCACTTCAGTTCCTTTAATGAAACACCATTTTATAGGAATATATCTGGTTCCAGCATGAATGAACAGATCTTCCCTCTTATTGATTCCAATCGCCACTTGTGCTTTGTGGTCCATTGTAGTGACCTAATATGTGTCTTTATCATCCCTCATAAATAGTGGTTCCTCAATATCATATTCAGATGATCTTTCAGATGTACTTGCCATTAAAACAGCTTGGAGAAGAATAGAGAAATTTAGGGATTTTGGGAAGAAATTTACAGAAAATAAATTTGGTAAAGTAACCTTTCTTCTTTCTGAAATTCTCCTTAAATAGCCAAAGACTCTTCGTTAAGCCCTACAAAGCTATATGTATGACTCACAATCCATGGTCATATTTGAATGGTTAGATTGAACAGAGTTTACCAAGGATTAATGAAAGCGAGAAATACGGGATAACAGCGATTTGAATATGGATCTTTTCATAACTTGCTACCATTTCTATCAAGTTTAAATTTGAAAGAAAATCGATGACAATTTAATGACGTGTCCAAAATTCAAGCGCCAAAAAGAAATACTTAACCTAATTTGTAGAATCTCAGAGTGTGCCCTAATTTGGTTAGCGGGAAATGTATTTCTTCAAATTGGATTAGGCATTCCAATTAGCTCTCTCAGAGTGTTGAATTAATCCTCTCCAATGGGCTTTGTGAATATGTCAGCTCACTGTTCTTCAGTAGGAATATATGCGAGCTTGACTTTACCATTTAGCACATGATCCCTTATGAAGTGATGTCTAATATTGACATGCTTCATCCTACTATGTTGAATTGGATTCTTGGATAGGTCTATTGGGCTCTTAATGTCACACATGACTTTAAGAAGTTTAGACTTTATACCATAATCCTCCAATTACTGCTTGATCTATAGTAGTTATGCTACACAACTTCCTGCAGCCATGTACTCAGCCTCAGCTATACTCAGAGCTACATAAGTCTTCTTCTTGCTATACCATGTTACTAGAAAATCACCAAGGAAATTACATCCTCCTGTGGTGCTTTTCCTTTCAAGTTTGTCTCTTTTATTGTCAGCATCTGTGTATCCTCTTAGAGTGAAATATGCATTACTTGGATACCATAAACCTGCATCAATAGAGCCTAGCAAATACCTGAGAACTCTCTTAATAGCTGCTAAGTGAGATTCTCTGGGGTCAGCTTGATGTATTGCACAATAACATATAGCATATTGAATATCAGGTATACTAGCAGTTAAGTAAACTAGAGAACCAATAATACCTTTGTAGAGATTACTCTCTACAGGTTTACCTTCCTCATCTTTACTCAGAATAGTATCAGTGGCCATGGGTGTTGACATTGGCTTAGCTTTATCCATGTCAAACTTCTTGAGTACTTCCTCGACATACTTAGCTTGGCTGATGAAGATCCCATCATCACCTTGCTTGATTTGCAAACCAAGAAAGAAATTAAGCTCTCCCATCATTGACATTTCAAACTCCTTCATCTACTGATTGAACTCTTTGCAAAGCTTTTCATTAATTACTCTAAAAATGATGTCATCAACATAGATTTGGACTAGCAACACATTTTGATGCTTCTTCTTGATAAATAAAGTTGTATCTGCTTTTCCTCTGACATAACCTTTACTGAGTAAAAAGTTAGTTAGTCTCTCATACCAAGCTCTTGGAGCCTGTTTTAGTCCATATAGAGCCTTCTTCAGCTTAAGGACATGATATGGATACTTTGGATCTTCAAAGCCTGGGGGCTATCTGACATAGACTTCCTCTTGAATATAACCATTAAGAAATGCACTCTTAACATCCATTTGAAACAATTTGAAGTTCATATGAGATGCAAAAGTATAGAGATTTCTTATGGCTTCAAGTCTTGCTACTGGTGCAAAGGTTTCACCATAGTCAATGCCTTCATGTTGATTGTAGCCTTAAGCAACTAGTCTGGCCTTGTTTCTGATAATATTACCAGCTTCATCTAGCTTGTTCTTGAAAACCCATTTGGTGCTAATGATTGACTTGCCTCTGGGTTTCTCCACCAAATCCCAAACTTCATTCCTTCTAAATTGGTCTAGCTCTTCTTGCATTGCAATCATCCAATTATCATGAAACTCAGCATCTCCAAGGTTCTTTGGTTCAATCAATGAGACAAATGATGAATGGCTCATCATTCTATTTAGCTGACCTCTAGTCAGCACTGGATTATGCACACTATCAAGAATCTTCTCAACTAGGCGATCTCTCCTTACTCTGACTTCTTTTGGTAGATCAGGATCAGCTCGCTGAGCTACTAAAATTGGTTGAGCATCTACATCATCACTAAAGTTGATGGATTGGTCCAAGTCAACTTTATAATCTTCTTTTTCTGGTACTAGATTAGGAATAACAATGGGCTGATTGACTGATCCGCTGATTTGTTCCTATTCCCTTTCATCATCACTGGCTTCTTTACCTGCATGTTAGTTTCATTAAAATCTACATACATGGACTCCTCTAAGATGCCAGTCCTCTTGACATACACTCTATATGCCCTACTGTGTATTGAGTAACCCAGAAAGATTCCTTCATCAGCCTTGGGGTCAAATTTAACCAATTAGTCTTTTGTGTTTAATATAAAGCATTTACAACCAAAGGCCTTGAGATGACCGACCTTGGGCTTGGGCCCGTTCTAAAGTTCATAAGGAGTTTTATTCAAAACTGGGCGAATTAAAACCCTGTTTAGAATGTAACAAGCTGTGTTAATAGCTTCTCCCGATAAATTCTTTGGGAGATTATTATCGCTCAGCATAGAATAACCCATCTCCGCAACAGTGCAATTCTTTCTCTCAACAACCATATTCTGCTGAGGTGTATGAGGGGCAGAAAAATTATCGTCAATACCATGCTTAGAATAGAATTCCTCAAACTGCCTGTTTTGAATTCCCTTCCATGTTCACTGTGGATTCTATTAATTTTAAGGTCTTTTTCCTTCATGATCCGGGTAGCCAACCTAGAGAATGATTCAAATGTTTCATCTTTGCTTGCTAGCCAGACAATCTAAGTGAATTTGGTCAAATCATGTACAACCACAAGGGTGTATATTTGCTAGCACAACAAGCCCAAACAAATCCATGTGTAGAAGATCAAGGGGACGAGAAGAAGATATATCAGCTATGGATTTAAAGGTCTTCCTAAATTGTTTTCCAAAGTGGCATAATGAGCAGAGTCTATCTTTTTCAAAGGCTAGATTGGGTAAACCCTCAACAAGTTCATTTCTAGTTAATTTGGACAGATTGGTCATATTGATATGTCCTAAACTTCTGTGCCATAGCCATGAGTTTTCCTTAGAAACTAAGCATACATCATTAAAGCTGGGGAATAAATCAAACATATAAATAGAATTAATTATAGGAGCATATAGAATAGTTTGGTTAGAGTTACCATCTATGATTGAGCAGTCCGCTGAGTCAAAAATCACTTTCCTGCCTTTGTCACACAGCTAATCAATGCTTAGCAAGTTGAACTTCAGGCCTTTAATAAGAGACACATTATCAACTGAAGGCTTGACTCCCACAGTGCCACTGCCAACAATCTTTCCCTTTTTGTTGTCTCTAAAACTGACACTTCCATTCCTTCTTCACTCCAATGTGATGAATTGCTTTTCATCACATGTCATATGCCTCGAACATCCACTATCCAAATACCACATTCTTTCTGTCATCAGTGGATCTCAGGCTCACCTGCAAAATAATTAAGTTTTCTTAGGTACCCATGCCTTTTTCTGGCTGGGTGCTCCCTTGTTAGTGGTGGCCATCCTTGACCAGTCATACTTATTATAGTAACCATTTTTATGCCTACACATGACGGTTTCATGTCTTGACATTCCACAAAAATTACATACGGCCTTAGGATTGCGCCTGCTCACTTTAGTCTTTTAAGAAACCTTCTCAGAGTGGTGAGTGTGGTTACTCTGAGTATTCCTACTAGGTTGAGGAGGGACCCACACCTTTTTCAAAGCTGTTAATTCAGCAGCTAGCTCATCCAATTTCTTAGTGATTTTTCTATTATATTCATTATAGTACTCAGCTTTTTCCATAAGGTATAAGATGTCAAGTGAGGTAGAAGAGTTGACATCTTCTAGATCATCACACCTCCTCTAGAGTACTTTGATGTATTTGGTTGACTTTTTAGTCACATTAATAACATCATTCAATAGTGCAGCAAGTTCATCTAAAGATAAAAGTGGGTTCAGAATTTACCTCAGTTTCCTTTCCTATGTCTCTGCTCTGGTCAGCTGATTGATTGGCAGGGGATGTAGATGGTTGGTCAAGTGACTCTGAGTTGGGTAGATCATCCTTAGCCATGAGACACACATTAGCGGAATCTTGTGCCTCTTTCATTTAAGGATGATACTCTTGTTCAGAGTCACTCCAGGTAGCAGCAAGGGCCTTCTTATCCTTTTTCTTCTTGAACCTGTTCTTCTTAGCTTTTGGATAGTTAGACTGGATATGCCCCTTCTCACCACATTCAAAGCATTTGATGTCTTTGTTGTGCTCTTTGTTAAAATCCTTTCATGGTCTTTCATCTGCTCCCTTCTTGTACTTGTCGGTCTTTCTGAACTTCTGAAAGTTCTTGTCTTTCCCTAAGAACCTCTAAAATTCTTGGTCATCAATGCTATCTCTTCCTTTTTGTCCTCTGGACATTCTTACTCAGAGGAATCTTCTTCATCATCAGCTCTAAGAACAACAGCTTTACTAGAGCTCTCTCTTTCCTTGTGCCTGTGCTTCTTAGACTCATCTTCATACTGCCTCAAGTACATCTCATGAGTCAGCAAAGTTACCATCAACTCATCACACTTGTAAGTCTTCAAATCATGAGCTTCTTCAATAACACTCTTCTTTGCTTCCCATTCATGAGTCAAGCTTCTAAGGATCTTCTTAACAGTTTCTTCCTTAATGAAGCTTTTCCCAAGTCTTTTTAGCTCATTGAGAATATTCATGAATCTGGTATTCATGTTGGAAATGTCCTCCTTGGATTGCATCTAATACATCTCATAATTCTTCATGAGGATGTTGATCTTGGACTCTTTCACCTTGTCAGTTCCTTCATAAGTTACTTCTGACTTCTTCCATATCTCTTTAGCATTTTCACATCCTGAAATGCAATTAAACTTAGTTCATCAAGAGTGCAATGGAGATAGTTGATAACAGCTGCATTTTTCTTCAGTCTGATCAGGTCCTGACTGTCCTACTCATCAGAGTACTTATCTACCTTTACTCCATTCTTCATGATAGTGGGGATAAATGGCCCTTCAAAAATAGCCATCTAATCGTGGATACTTTGTGACTGGATGAAATTCTTCATCCTATTCTTCCAATACGTATAATGCTCTCCATTGAATATAGGAGGCCTGGTGACTGACATGCCTTCTAGCAGAATATAAGCTTGGGCTCTTCCACTAGATTCTCCTCCCTTGTACGCCATGATCTTTATCTCAAGATTGTGAAATCTTAGAAATGAGAACTGCTCTGATACCACTTGTTGGTCCCTATGCATACACTCAATGAGTCAGAGGGGGGGTGAATGACTCACTCAAAAACTTAGTAAACTTTTTCGGAATAATAATGAGCTCCGCTGAGTAGGTCAGCTGGCTGAGTGAAATCTGGAAAAACTTTAAAGTAAACGACACCGAGATTTTTATATTAGTTCGGCAACCTGTGCTTACATCCAGTCCCAAGAGAGTGTCTCGGCTTTAATCCATTAATCTTTACTCCTTTACTCTAGGCAGAGAAGCCTTTCACAAATTCCCCAATTACAGAAAGTACCCTCCAAACTATAATCGCTCACTCGCTGAGTAGAATACCTCTTCTACTAGCAAATCAACTATTTCTAAACAAGAATTGGAATCAGCTTATAGAAATGTTGATCCAATTACAAATGATATGATATTACAATTCAAATAATAATCTATTCTCTCTTGTTGCAAAGCAAATTCTCGCTGAGTAGTTGCTTTCTTGCTTGAACTTCTTTAAAGCTTGCAAATTGGCAGAGTTTTAGCTTCTGAGAAACTCAGGTGTAATCACCAAGTTCTAACACTTGCCTTCTTGCTCCTTTTATAGATGGATTCAGAAAGTAGCAGTTGAACTTACTTTGGCATCTTCTGAAATTGACAGCTCATCTATTCACCCATTGCTTCTTCAAATCAATCCATTGGGAGATAGAATCACACCGTTGTGAGATAGAAAATCAATCCGTTAGATTGAGATTCGAGCTTCAATTTGAATTCTTTGTCGTTTGATGCCAGTCTTCCGTTTGAGAGAACTCACGCTCACTTGCCACGTGTATTCTTCCCATTCCTTCTGGTAATCTGACATGTTGCAGAGCGCGCGATACTATGTTGTTCATTTGTAGAATTGCCCAAATTGACAAATGACTTTTTGCAGCTTGAATCTGAAAGACTTTGTCATTTTCTTCATTAAATGTTGTCAAGGCATTAATTCTTTTTGTCTTTGTCTCATTATGTCATGCAAAAAGCAACACTAAAAGCAAAGATTCCATCTATCCTTAAACGAAAAATTCAGTGCCACTTGACAGACATAAAGTAACTCAGTGAAATGAATAAACGATACGCACAGCTGGAATAAAATCTAAATATCAAGCGCTGAGTGAATAGTATTAAGTTAGTGACTCAAATAGCTACTCAACCCAGAACAACTCAGAGTTAAACTAAATAGCTAGGTCAGCGGAGACTCGAAATTCTAGCCTTGAATTTACTAATTCTCATATAACCATAGACTATTTATTTTAACATCATTATTGATTTAAACTCAAACTGAACTTAATTGTTATGATCAAAACTTAAGCACTACTGAGTCATCCACTGAGTCAATCCGAACTCGTGCTTGGTTCAACAGGACTCCTGCGCATAATTTTCTTCATTCTGTTATCTCCAATAGAAGATTTGTAGTTCATTATGTATTTATTTTAACATTCTATTTATTGAATTTGAAGTGCACACTATGTGTTTGATAAAATGCTAAGGTAGTTATTTGTTATTAATGGCCAATTTAATTAGGCTGTCGGTGAAGCAAATAATTTTGATGTTGAAATGTGTTCTTGTATTACAAATTAAGGCTTAGATCGTTGTTGGATGGTGACTAAATTATAATCATGTTGGTTTTGAATCTATTAGACATCTATTAGATATCCAATAGGCATCTGATAGATATCCAATAGATATTTGATATATATTAGTTTTGTTTTGGCATTTTTTTGTGTGCTTGTATTCAAAATTGAGGCTGAGATCGTTGTTGGTTAGTGACCTAAATTATAATCATGTCGGTTTTGAATCTGTTAGACATCTATTAGATATCTAATAGACATCTGATAGATATCCAATAGATATTTGATAAATCTTAGTTTGCAGTTTTTTTATGGAATTGTTATGATAGTTTGTGTTGTTGATTCTTTGATTGGACTAGTGCTGCTTTGGGTTTTGGTGTGAGATTTTGCTCTATTTCTTGCTCAAATTGAGAAGTTTGATTTGTTATTCTTCATATGTGTTTTTCAAGTTTAGCTCTAAATCTTCTGTTGATATAGCTTCTGCACTAGTCCTTGATAATTTGAAGCAAACAACTTCCAGAAGATCATACAATATCGGTGTATATTTATTTGGGAACTTAGCAATTCAAGCCATAGCAATTGGATATCTATTGGACATATATTGAACATCCGTTGGATATTTATTGGACATCTATTTGGTAATGAAAGATTTCAAGGTAATAAACAAAATTTGAAGGCGGTGAGCAGGTTTTCAAATTGGCATATTCAAAGGAATGATTCGTAAAATTAAAAACAAAGAAGCACTTAGATGTCTAGTAATTATCTAGTATATCTTAATTTTAATAGCTTTTTATGGAATTTAATGACATCTAGCTTATATATAGTAGATATATAATAGACCAAAATCTTTTTTATGATTATTATTTTATAAAAGAATAACATTTAGTAGGTATCTAGTAAACATCAGTATGTCTTTGTAAATATTTTCAAATTGGACTGTATTCTTGTAATTATTTTCTTCTGTTTTGGCATTGGCCAAATTACTTTAGTTTTTGTGTGCATTTGTGTAAGAAACCCTTATTTTTAAATTTTTGGCCCAAAATTTTTTTTTTTTCCCATCTGGTTCACTGGAGCTTTGCTCCGGCTACGTCCAGATCCGACCCGGGTCGCGCACCTGACTATGCTGGGTGAGTCTCTCAATAAGTTTCTGCATTCACTAGGATTCGAACTCGAGACCTTACTTAAGCGATACCAAATCGCTTACCACTTAGACCAACCCTTATTGATTGCGGCCCAAAATATAAGGTGCGTTGGAATAAACATTTTTAGGTGAAACCTGACAGACCCAACTCAAACCCGGGCCAACCCAACAAACCCATGAGTTGACACAAGGGGATATCCCGCCGAGAGGAGGAGCATTCCGTCATTGCCTATGTAGTAATGTACAGTGTTTTAAAACTCCCCGCCTAACTCCGCCTAGGCCCCGCCTAGGCGCTATTTTGAGGCTCGCCGCCCGACTTTTCATTCCTCGGGCACTATCAGGCGCTGGACCGATATATTGCCACCTAGGCACCGCCTAGTCCGATTTTTTCCGCCTGGGCACCTCCTAGTCCGATTTTTTCCCCAATTTTTAAGATACTGATACCAATAATAATTATACTTCAATTTTTTCAATTTAAAAAATGTAGCAAAATTGGTAAAACTAATGTACAACAAAATATTCTCACCATATAATTTTAATTTTGAATCTCAAACTGAGAAATAGTACGCTATAAACCACAAAAAATTAGTGAGGATATTTATTTTTAAGAAATTGATTTTATTATTGATGTGTTTTTATGTAAAAATTAATTAAGACTTATGTTTTTATATGCTAAACTATATTTTTTGTAAATATTATTGTATTATAATTAATTTTTTAGTTGAATTTATAGTTTTATCTGTTAATAATTATAAAAAAAAAAAATTTATAAATCTACCTAAATCTTACCTATATCCCGCCCAAATATTTAAAACCCCAACCACTCAACTAGGGCCTAATAGTTTTTAAAACCTTGGTAATGTAAGACGGATAAACTAGAAAGAAAACTGAATTTTCATATAAAAAATAAGAAAGAAAACTGAATTTCGATTCCCAAATATGAAAGGCCTCGCATCATCATCTTCAAAAGCCCTCAAGTTCAGAATGTGAGTTTCTCTTTTCTTCCCACATGTATTCATGATTTCAATTCATCTCTTTTCTTTGTTTTTACATTAGGCCAACGGCGGATAATTTAGTGCCCATTCGATTAGACATTGAAATTGATGGACAACGGTTTAAAGATACTTTCACTTGGAACCCTTCCGGTATTATCTCTTCTATTTATTCAATTTTTCATACTGTTATCATTCATAATTTGATTCGAATTTGATGAATAATGAATGACCCAGTAGATCCCGACTCTGAGGTTGTGGTGTTCGCTAAAAGGACTGTCAAAGACTTGAAGTTGCCTCCTGCTTTTGTTATGCAGATTGCTCAGTCCATTCAGGTTTTCTTCAATTGAAATTTTATCTGTCTATTGCAGAATTTTGTTCCATTCGAATTCAAATTGCCATTAATTTAGATGATCTTGTTGTTTCACTTCTATGTACCTAGACACAACTGGCTGATTTTCGATCCTATGAAGGACAAGATATGTTAACAGGCGAGAAAATTCTTCCAATCAAGGTTTTTTTTTCACATGGTGGTTAAACTTTTTATCTGTTTGAAGTATAGCTTATGCAATACTTATCACGATGCTTGGTTTCTCTCAGCTTGATCTTCGGGTGAATAACACTTTAATCAAGGATCAGTTTTTATGGGTAAAAACAATTTTGTAATCCATTACACATTTGTAGCAATTTATTCTGATGGGGCCAAAGATTCACCATTCTTTGGCTTTAGATTATAATGGACTAAAGCAAAATGACACATTTAACTGTATGAGCTTCTTTTATTATGAAGTCACGGATAGCTGTTGCAGCTCCACTTTAGGGTCAATTGGAAACAACCTCGGTAAGGTTGCGTACACCCGACCCCCCTTACCCCGCTTGTGCGGGAGCCTTGTTAGGCATTGGGGTAATGTTGTTGTATTGTTACATTGTACTGTATACTTATTATTAATGAATTTCAGGATATAAACAACTTTGAAAGTGATCCTGAAGACTTTGCTAAAACCTTTTGTGAAGATATGGGTATTGAAGACCCTGAAGTTGGAGTAAGCAATCTTCATTTTCACTGGTCTAAACTTACACAGTTACACCATGTTCTGTTTTTGTAGTGATTTTAATAATTGTTGTTTTTTCAGCCTGCGGTTGCCTTTGGTATAAGGGAACACCTTTACGAGGTTAAAGTTGAATTGTTTATATATGCTATACTGTGCTTTTGCTTCAATATATCTTATAGCATTTTACTTATTATAATCTCATTAATTTTTTATGCACTAGATTGCAATTCAAAGTGCAGCTACTGCAAGAGAGAGCAGATTGAGCAAAAAGGGCCGTCGTTATGCTGAATATGCCCCTGCTAGGTATTGTTTTTTTTCACAAGCCTTCTTTTCTCCTGGTTGCTTATGTCTAATACTTGATAAGATGATTTGGAATACTATTTTTTTATACAGTAAAGCAGGGGGTGCTGCGTTAGACTTGATGAAGCTATTCAATAATAAATACAGCGTGGTGAGGTATGTTCTAATTTCCATGACCTTTAGAGTATCTACAATTTCTTGAGATGATACATTTAAGTATTGAGCATTTTTTATTCACTATATTTTGAAAGCTTAATACAAGGAAGTTCTATCCATTGCTTGAATATTCTAATCGTCACTTGAACTTGATAGGTCATTTTGGAGTAGTCTGAAATTTTGAATTCAAAATGTCTGGTTTTCGCCAATAAACTGAAGCTTTTTCCAGAAAATAGTTGCACAATTTTGTATGCAGTATATAAATTATACAGTTACAGATGTCCGTTTTTCATCTAATTATACTCCTGATACGGCGCTTCTGAAGTGGTCAACATTGAAAGTCTATAATGATTATTTAGTTTCAGTATCTTTCTTTTTTATTTGTATAACATGTCTAAAGAAAAGAATATGCCCCCAGGTTATTGTTATCTTTCTTACCACACTCATTAAAATATGGATCAAGGAATTGTAAGTTTCATTTGTTCTATGCAGAACCAAGAGTTATAAGCATTCAACAATAGATTATTTTTGTGTAAACTTCAAAAACATGTCATGTGGTTTGACTCGTTTTCAAAACGAGGCTCAAAGTATTTTTCTTATCAAAATGGGGTCTGTGGTCTCAAAAGTTAGCAAACGAATGACAAAAAAGTTCTAATTTGAAATTATGTCACGACAAAAGGTAATCTTTTCCATGTTGAACTGAAGTTTTGCGGATTGGTTAATAAAAATACGATACACTTCAGTGATAATTTTCTGAGAAGTGCAAATAGTTATTTTAATTAAAGGATGTTGATAATTTTAAAAAATCTTAAAAAAATGAAACATTTTCGAAACTTACTCAATTCCTGATATATACTTCTTAAATAATATGGTTATAATTATATTATAGGAATGGTTATAATTATATTGATTAAAATATCACGTGTAACTTTAACAAAAAAAAAGGTATTTTACGAACAGACCCCATTTTTTCCCGTTTGTTTGCTAACTTTTAAAGTCACAGGCTCCGTTTTGAAAAGATAAATACCTTGAGCCCCTTTTCGGAAACAAGTTAAACAACAAGACATGTTTTTGAAGTTTACCCATTATTTTTTGTGTCACATCTTCAATAGTCGTGCATCGAAATTGAGATATAACAAATAACAAGTCTTTTGAACACATGCATTCCGGTAATATCTTGATTTCTTTTAATCTAACCTTAGGAAGAGAAAAGAATGGGATTTGTACGAGCCTATTGTGGATCTGCTATCAAATGAGGAAGTGGATGCTCTTGAAGCAAGGGAGGAAAAAAATCTGCGGTGAGTTTTACTCATTAGCTAGGCATTTTATTTGGGTTTTTCGAGACAAATTTATGGTTATCCAGTTTTCGAGATAGATCATGTTGCTCTTTCTACCATGTTACAAGAACAATGGATCCAACTTCCAAGCTTAAAATTCTTGAGCTAAGTAGGCCGTTGGTGGCCAGAAAATCTAATAGAGAAAAAGGGTTGCTAAACATAGTTATTTATATGCTGAATTGTATCAATAATATATTGGAGATTAGCAAAACTGTATGCAGGCCTGTACCTAACTTGTTGGGGGCCTGTTCCTAACTTGTTGGGGGCCTTTGGGCGCGAGATAAGAATTTTGGACCCTTTTATGCTCAAACCCTGATACTTGGAGAATATGCTGTTGACTCCAGATAATCCTTCTCTAATTGGTCCAAGTTATCAAGTTTATTAGTTTGTTATTCCCTTGTATTGACTGTTGCATTTCATTAGTAGTTGCGTTTAGTTCTTAGTTCATGTCGTTTTTACCCTTCATCTCTGTAATTGGTATTTTCAAGGCTTTATAAGCCATTAGCTCTGTAAATTCAAGGTATCGATTAAATTACAGAAATAGTTTTCTTGAAAGAAAACCTGAGAGAAAATTGTTTTTGTTATTCAATCGATACCTTGGATTTATAGAGCTAATGCCTTATAAATCCTTGAAAATACTAATTACAGAGATGAAGTTCAAAAACAATATGAACCAAGAACTAAACGCAGCTACCAATGATATACAATGTTTAATTCGAGGGAATAACAAACTAATAAACTTGATAACTTGGACCAATCAGAAAAGGATTAGCCAGAGTCAATAAACCAAGTCAACACTAGCATATTCTCCACGTATCAAACCCCGTTCTAAATATTTTGGAGAACTATAGACAATCGTAAAAAGACCTCCAGTTTTGAAAATTGTAATAAAATATTCACATTTTGAAGAGGTTATGAATTAAACGTAAAAAATTTAACTAATTTTTCTTTAAGAGAAGAACCATTTGATTTAAACTCAGATAATCTTTATATTTCATACACTGCAAATTAAGAAGAAAAAATTTTATTTTAAGCCCTAATCTGCCATGGGCTTTGGGCGGTCGCCTATACTGGCTACCCCTAAGGAACTACCCTCCCTCACTGTATGTTAGACTGGAGCATAATTTCAATATATTTGAAGCGAAAGCCCGTGAGTTACTTTGAATTGTATTTGTAGTGTTCTATTTATTTAAAAAATTTAGTGTTTGTTTTTAGTACTTCTCAACAGCTGCGTTTTGCTATTCTAACGCCAATTTTGTGCCTTTATCACTAACTATTCCTAAAATTACAAATTGAACTTTTATTTCATTACAGTGTGTTGGGAACTTTTGTTCTTGAGGGAATCAAATTTAATTCGATTTATTTTAGATATGAATTCTGTGTAAAATGAATTGAATTTAATTCATTTTAAAAGGTGATCTTATGACAACTTGTCATAAAATAATACTATATGGTATGCTGAAGTTAAATGAAATCTTAACAGTAAGCTGAAGATATTCTGGACCTAAATTTGTAAATAAGAAAAACTGGTAAGTCATTTTCTACTATATATGAAATTGCAAATAAGCCCCTAATTTTTCCAAACTGAAAGTCATTTTTTAATTAAAACTAGCAAATTTCCGCATTCTCTAATTTCTAGGTCGTGTATCCTATGTTTTTAATTTTTTTTTGATCAAATATCCTATGTTTTTATTAGTTATCATTTAAGGTGGTAAATTGATAAATACATTGTTATAGTTTTAAGTTTAAACAGTTATAAATACATGTTTTCTCAGATTTGGCACTTAATAAAAATAAAAAATATGCGTCAGGGAGGGGTCGAACATTCGACCTTCTGCTTAGGAAAGAGATGCTCTATCCACTGAGCTACAAACGATTCTTATTTTTTGTTTGGGTATCTGGTTTGACATAATACACTAGTACCCCCTATATTTTAAAAACATAATTTATACCTCCATATGTTTTATATTTTTTCATTATTACCCCCTATACTTTAATTTATTATATTGTTAGGTCCCTTTACAAGTTATTATGTCATTATTTTACGAAAAATTTACTGAAATATACATTTATAACAAAATTATTATTGTTGTGATATTTTTATATTCAATTTTCTTTTGATTTGTCTATTTTATGTATTTTTTTCTAACGCAATAATAGGACTAAATGTAATAAAATGTTAGAAAAAATATCTTATTTATGAAATATTTTTAAAAATCCGTACATATGATCACATGTTAAGAAAATATTATAAAAAAGGTATGGAACATCAATAATCTTGAATGAAAAGGCCTAACAATTGACAGAGAGAGGTAATAATGAGAAAATACAAAACATAAGGAGGTATAAATTATGATTTTAAAACACATGAGGTAATAGTATATTATGTCAAAGCTGGGGGATGTTATAATTATTTATCCTTTTTGTTTGGAAAACATCTTAATACTACTCGTTCAAGTTATTTTGCTTACATGAAAATTGCACAAACAATTAATCATGTTTAGTTCATAGAATAGAATGTAGTATAAATATAATAGCTATTTCATGAAATGTAAAATAGTCATCATTTTTTAACCCTAATCAATGCTTGGTTCAATTTCAAATTGTAGGGCGAAAAAAGAAAACAAAAATTACATGGAAAAATAATGAAAAAAATTAAAATATATAGAGAAAATGGAGGAGATACTTTGAAAATTTTGGAAAACGAAAAAATTAAAACTAATATAAAAATTCAAAATGTAAATGAGGCTTTTTTATTCCTTGTTTTTTAAGAATTGTTATTGTTTTGAATAGCTATTCAGAAATATCCAACGAAATAGTGGAATAAAAAATGTAATTCTATTTCAGTTTCATTGTGCCAATTAAACACGGCAATATTTGCTCATCCCATATTTTATGTTGAGGAATTGTTCGATGAATTATTGTAAACCATAAAAGAGAGCAATTCTAGTATAATTCGCTCTTCAAAGATGTGTTAGGAAATAATTCTATAATAAAATATAAAAGAATTGAACCAAATTTACTAGATAGAATTCAATTGAAATTAATTTCTTTAAATAAATTCTTTGTTTGGAAACATCGTTCATATTATAAATCTCAATTGATTGATAATCTGGGTGGTTATTTTAAGAGTGAAAGGAAAAAACCGGAGAGATGGCTAGGGTTCTTTCCTGAATCCTAGCCATTCAAATGCCTTCTTTCATCGATTTTGATCGGTAGTATGTCTTCTCTCACTGGTTTTGACCAGTAGTTCGTTATGGGAATTGCTGCTCCTCCATCTGCGACTCGTTTCCAACAATGAATGGCTCGTTTTGCATCTCCTCCTTGATCGTTAAGGAGCAGACGGCTAAGCCGCTCAGATTTTTCTCTTTTTACCGGTGTTGTTTCTAGCAGTCCTTCAAGGGGACAGGAGCCCCTCATCTATATGCTTGCTTTCACAGATTTTTTGGCCAGCTGTTCGTCAAAGGGATAGCCCTTACCGGCGGCGATCTCTCGTGCTGTAGTAATTGTGAACCTTACAGTCGAGATTTCTTTAGCTGCAGCCCCTCGCTTGAGTTGGGCAATTTCGGTCTTACCGGAGCTTTGGTTCTTCATCGGACGGTACTACTTCAAGATTTTTCCCTTCAAGTGGTTTTGATTATCGACTTGGGTCTAGAGAGAGGACACATTTTGAATGATGTTTCTTCCTTGGAAGGTGAATTTGTTTATCGGCTTGGATCTCGGTTTTAATCTGAGTCGACAGTTAGATGTTTCGACGTTGTGCCTATACGACCTCGAAATTGTTTTGAATCTTACGATGATGTTGTCGTCATCGCTGTCGTTAGGCCTCATCATCTCAGCTTTCGCCGGGATTGACTTTGTTGCATCACGGGGATTTTCCTGCCGTTTCTTATCATGTCGGCTTCAATTCAGTTACTGCTATGGATCTTTAGATCATTATGATCACACTATGTTGTGATTGGGTTCGTTATTATTGCACTAGATTGCAAACGACTTTATCAATATCCTAGAGATGTTTTTATTTTTCTTTTTTTTATTGCTTTTTTCTTTTCATTTAAATAAATTGAGCTGGTATCTTTAAAGCTCGGCCTTTACTTAAAAAAATTGATTGATAATATATTTATTTAATATTTTTTTAAAAAATTGTTTAAACAAGTAATTCCACTCATAAAAATAAAAACCATGTGAGAGATAGTATAGTAAAAATAATATCAAAAAACTTAGCTCAAATGAATTCTTTCAAAATCATGCAACTTTTGACAAGATTTCTATTCCTTATATTCACAAGAATTTAAATCTTGCATAATTTAAATTCTATCAATATTATATACTTTTAAATAAAAGAATTTAACAAAATAAATTTAACTAAATCAAATTTCCTCAATAGTTAGTTTTTCAAACAAACCCTTATTACTAGTTGAAATAAGAATTCTATCCATATTAATTTGAACATGTAAGGTACTGATTTCTTCTTTTTAATTGTTCACATATTTAGTCATTGATCAACTTAAAACCAATTCATTTTAATTCAATTAAACTTCCAGCTTATTACAAAAAAGATATTAAATTAGTAGTATCCTCGTTATTATGATATTATCTACTTTGAATTTCCTCACACTACTTTGAATTTCCTCACAGTTTTTGTCCCAGGAGGGTTCATTAACAATTTATTTCAAAACCAATTTCTATTTTTGCTTACAAAAATTAATAACATAAAAACGTAGCTAAGGGCAAATCCAAGGCATCCAAAATAGGGTTAGCTTGCATATTAGAGTGGATTGTACCCTCCAATCCACTGCATTTTGCATTCTCCCTCCAATGAGTATAATAATATACATTTTTTTTCTTTTTCTTCGGTATTTTTATATTAAAAATATTAACAAATTACGATTGTTTCAAATTCGGTAAGGAAACTAGATTCGATTAAAATTTGGTATTCCTAGTATTTGTGTCCTCATCCATATACTTTATTCAATGATATACATGTGGCTGGTTTGTGAGAAAGATAAAATAAAAATAAAAAAATGTATCGTATTGGTAACATTAGATTTTGTTCCTATAAATCTTAGGTTAGGGTAAAGATAAGCAACTCTACAATATCTTTGTAAGGTTCATAATATGGTTGAAATTGATATGCAGTTGTTTCTATTCTAATGCACATTTTAACCAATTAAGTTTAAAAGATATAGCTGAGAATTGTTATAACTTTTAGAGGTTGAGCCAACCATCATACCGTAGACACATATTTTCGAGGACTTTCCATTAGTTGAGAAACTTAAAGAGTGTGTGAAATATTTTTTTTGAAGACAACGAATTCAGTTCAATTAGTTTTATTTATAACGTTCATAACTTTTTTTATATATATAAATGAGTTGACTTGAAATCAAGATTTTAAGAATGATAACTGAAAGATTGGTCAAAGAAAGAGTTCCTTAGACTAACCTTCACAGAAAGAGAGAGCGTCTGCCTTCGCCAGAGATGATGGCTGCAAGACAGAAAAGAGCCTCAAAGTGACTAGCCGTGTAAACGCCGTAGCCTCTCTGATGCCTAAGTAAGCGATGGTGATAAAGAGGAGGCATGTAAGTAAGTGAGTTTTAGGATTTAGAATGTGTTACCTGAGTACGGGGGTGACCTCATACATATAATGGATGGTGTCCTTGTTACATCAAGAATGTATTTTCTCTATTGGCGGTGAGGAGTCCTTATTAGGTAAGGATCCTATTTAGGCGTGATTTTCTCTATAAGAGTTTTCTTCTGATTTATCCCTTTAGGAAATGATATTCTTCCTATTTATCTATTCAGGAAGAGGAGTTATGACGGAACTATATCTCCTAACCAAGTCTATGTAACCAAGACTCTTCACTCGGCTAGCCGGATGGTGACCCTACTGCGAGTCCGACTGGTGATGTGGCACCTTGTTGGTCTTCCACCCGGTATCTATAAAATACCGAGTCAACAGAAGTCCCCCCAGTGCTTCGTCAAATTCTTTAGGATTTGCTTTGTCCGTGTGAGGACTCGGTCGGACTTTTAATCTTCTATCATGGGTT
The DNA here is from genome assembly GCA_947683365.1 of Euphorbia pulcherrima. NCBI lineage: Eukaryota > Viridiplantae > Streptophyta > Magnoliopsida > Malpighiales > Euphorbiaceae > Euphorbia > Euphorbia pulcherrima. Next base: position 36,685,475 of record CANTUS010000014.1, on the reverse strand, counting down.
TTGATACCGAGTGACCATTCGACTCCACCTCTTTGACTTCAACAACAGTCAGTTTGTGACAGCTATCTCATCATTAACTTCTCCTCAATTAGGGCGCAAGTCATGGATGAAGCGACACGTATACGTGATCAATGGCTGAATTAGGAGAGGTGTCTTTTCAAGACTGATTTAAATAGCGCGTTTCTCCTCATTTCACACTTTTACACGTCATCTTCTTCTTAGAGATCTTTCATTTCTCATTTCTCCAACAACTTGAGGATTTTCGGTGATCTTTCTTCAATCAAGTTTTTTCACCATTTGCTCCTCTTTCTTCGACTTCAGTGAGTTTCCTACTTCGCTACCATTTATTTTTATTTTGAGGGATATTGTTCTGACATTGCTTGATTTTTGGGGATGTCTGCTATGCTTTTGTTCTGTGTTACTTTGTATGTTAACGCTTTTATATCTTCGAGATGTTTGCGCCTTTAGTTTAGGATTTGCGCCTTGCCTTTTTGCTCCATTTTCACTTTGATTAGCTCGGGCTACTGTTGATGCTATTTTTTTTAGAAAATGTATGCATTTTCTTGTCATTATTCTTCATTTTAGCACCCTTAGATCTTTAAATCTGCTAGAGATGAGGAACCATAAGTTGTGATGAAGCTTCCCCAAACAGTAGTTATGATAGTGAGGAATCTCGCATCTTGAGTCGTGAAATGGCTGAACTGCTGTCTAGATTGTGTCCCCCTTTGAATATTGATAATTCTAATTACCGTCCCACCCCTAGGGTGAAGTGCACCGCTAGGAGGAGAATGAGTAATTCGAAATCGTCCAGTCGGGTCCGTTTGGCAGACGATGAGACTGTTGAGCACATGAGCCATGTGAGTCTTGAGGCAGATTCCTCCAAGGTCCTAGAGGATGTAGAAAATTATAGAGATGAAGAGGGAGTTCACCTAGTAGAAGAAGTTGGCACAAATGGCCAAGTGGAGGAGGGCTCCCCTGAGGGAGAAGAGGGAGAGGAGGAGAAGAACATGACTCCCTGAGTGGATGACATGGTTTCGTGCATTCACGAGGACCACATAGAGAAGGAATCCATGATGTACCCGTGGCTTAAGGATTGCCATGTCTTGCTACCGAGTGTGGACCAATGGGTGAATGCTCTGTCGGCTGGCTACTTTAGCATGTATATATCATTAGAGGTGGCTTCAGGTATCCGCTTCCTGCATCCGTTGCCAACCTGCTAGAAGTGTGGGTTTATGTCCTGCCGAATTGCATCCTAACGTGTGGGTAGTGATGATGGGCCACCACCAACTATGCCTTGAGTTGGGTTTAAATTTTGATGCAGCTTTCTTTCGCAAGATATGTTCCGTCAAGCGGAATAAAGATGGTGATCAATACCAGTTCATGCAGAAGAATGGTATGTATCGTTTCTCCAACCGGCCTTCCTCGGTGCATCACTACAAGGAGTTTTGGTTCTACATCCAGGTGCACAACGACTATCCTTCCTTTCCGATGACCTGGTCCATCGCGACTCTACCTAAGAGAAGGACTAAAGCCAACGACCCGGACCCACGCCTGTAAGTTTTCCGCTCTTTGGAGCAAGAGAGATGGAGTTTTAATTCGGTCGCTTGGGCTTCTATTTTTGGATACCATCTCTGGCTCAAGGACCTACTGGGCTAATCTATCTTCCCGGACCAACTGCTGCAACTGGTATATTCTTCTTCTCACTTGTATTTTCTTTTTATATTTCAGGTAATCATGCCTGATACTGAATCTGCTAATGCTCTATTAGCGGCTAAGAAGTCATAGCACATGAATAACCGCACCCAGGCTGTAGCTATTGGAGGGATGAAGAGGAAGTCCACCAAGCTCCCTGGGTCCAGCAAAAGAGCGGCCATGATGCTCTTCGACACATCTTCTGAGCCGGATGTGCAAGTCCTTCGTCCTGAGGTATATTTCAATTTTTGCTTAAATTCTTCTTAATCTGTCTTGATCTGATGATTTCTTTTTACTTTACACAGGTTACGCCATTCAGTCCTAGGACGGGTGGGGTTCTGTCTCCCCTCGTCCTTCTCCTCAGCCGGCTCTGGTTGAATTCTTTAATCAATCTTTTCCCAATCTCCCCTGCACGGATGTGGCTGTGCAGGGTGCTCTGAAAGGCGCCTTCCCTCTTCGAGCTGATGCAGAGGGCTATAAGGAAGAACCTACCACCCTGCTCTCCTCTCTCTTCTTCTAGGACCTCACTCGGGTATTTCTTTCATCTTTTATTATTTCTTGACTTTATGGATTTTGCACTAAGTGTTTTCATTCGTTCTCAAGCCATGTCTCGAAGATTAGAGCTCATCCGGAGGGCTCAGGATAAGAGCAAGACAAATTGAAGCTAAAGGAAAAAGAGCTTACCGATACCAAGTAAAAGCTTACATTAGCCTAGAATAGCATCCTCAAACTCGAGGATGAGAGGGATGAGGCCAGGAAACTCCAGGCGGAGAGTGACCGAGTGAAGGGTGAGGTGGAGGCCAGGGTGGTTTCCCTGGAGAAGGAGTTGGCAACAGTTCGAGAGGAGGCGTCTAAAGCCAAAGGGATGGGTTCCATGATAACCGACCAACTTGGTGATTATGGCTTTCTCTACAGTGAGCTGATCTTCTAGGCGTACCAGCGCGTTCACTCGGACCTTTCTTGGTCTGATATTGATAATGTAGAATTCCCCGTCTTATGATGACTTAACAGCTCATAAGGCTACTCAGGCGGGGGAGGAGAAGGATGCGGAAGAGACTTTGGGCCAAGAAGGTCTGGGTGATGTCTAGGCGGTGGAGGTAGAGACGGCAGTGGGTGTTACTAATGAGTCCGCTGATAAGGCTGCCGAGGAGAACCTGTAGACCGGTTTGAAGGACGTCCCTCTGCCATCTGCATGTTAATTTCTTTATTGTATTTTTTCGGACCCTTAGGTCTTTAATTTTTTGTAACATTCATACAGTTTCCCTTTGTGCCATTTTTTTATAACATACTTTCAATTTCCTCTTCCTTCGTATGCTTGCCAAATGGTTGTACTTGTGTTTTTCTTTGAATATTTCTTCTATGTTTACTTGACCCCCAATCCGTTTAGAATGAATGAACGTTTACATTCGATCATAAGGATGATCATGGTAGACTTTTCTTTAAGATTTTCTTAAGTATACTACGTTCGGTCGTGAGGACGAATGGTTCGACTTAAGATTTTTCTTTGTATGTATTATGTCTTGTGTTCTTTCATTCGGTCTTGGTGATGAATGACATGTCTTAGACAATTTTGTGTAGTGCCGTAAGTCTTATTATTTGCTTAGGGAGTGCTGCCTCGTTAAAAACCTTGTTATAGAAAAAACCCAATGGGAAAAAATCTATAGCAAGGGAAAAATAGTGCAGACACTTGGCCCTTAAGGGTTTATTTCTATATAGTACTTCCGAAGGCTAGTTATATTCTAGGTCCTGGGGAGTTCTTTTCCGTCCATTTTGTTGAGTCAGTAAGTAGCGGGCCCTACGACTTGAGTGACTTTGTAAGGTCCTTCCCAGTTTGCTCCTAGCTTGCCATTGCCTTCCTAGCTCTGTGAAGCCATCGCGTCTCTAAGCACTAAATCACCTTCTCTGAGCCTCACTTCCCTAACCTTCTTGTCATGGTATTTGGCAACTCTAGACTTATAGGCGGCCATCAGGATGTAGGCTTTATCTCTGCATTCTTCCAAACTATTTAAGTAATGCCTCAGGTTGATGTCATTTTCTTCCTTTGTATAATAAACCACCCGGTCCGAGGGTGCTCCAATCTCTACTAGTACAACTGCTTCAACCCCGTGAACTAGGGCAAACAGAGTTTCTCCAGTCGGCCGGCACAAAGTCATTTTGTACGAGCAGAGGACATTATTTAACTCTTCAGGTCATGTGCCTATCTTTCCTCCCAGCCGTTTCCTCAATCCTTCACCAAGCGTCTTGTTAGTTCTTTCCATTTGCCTGTTCGTCTATGGGTGTGCTACGAAGGCAAATTGATTTCGAATCTTCAGAGCTTCACAAAATTTTTAAAATTTCTCAGAGATGAACTGTGATCCATTGTCTGAGATAATCTCATTTAGAACGCCGAAACGAATGATAATGTGATCCCAAACAAAATTAATCGCTTTTTCAAGAGTGGTTGTATTAACGGTTGCTGCCTCCACCCACTTTGAGAAGTGGTCAATTACAACGATGATGAATTTCTTCTGTCTGATGGCTCCATGCATTGGTCCAGCAATATCGATTCCCCAAGTGGCGAATGGCCACCCGATTAGTAGAGGTTTTTGCATTGCATGCGGGACGTGTGACTTTACTGTATGAATCTGGCATTGGTGACAAGAGTGTACGTAATCGGTTGAGTTTGCTTCTATAGTTGGCCAGTAATACCCTAGGAGATTGGCTCTTTGGGTAATGGTGGAGGTTGCTTGATGGGAGCCACAATTTCCCTCATGTATCTTCTGGATCATGTACTTTCCTTCTTCTGGAGTAATGCATTTAAGCAAAGTATCCGAACAAGATCGTTTGTATAGTGTTCCATTAATAACCAAGTATCTTGATGACTTTTTTACAATTCTGGATGCCTCGACCTTATCCTCTGGAAGGATGTCTTTGTCTAAGTAGTCAATCAATGGTTGCATCCATTTAGGTTCCTTTTATTCTATCAGCATCAGGTTCTATTCTTCTATTATTGGGGCATGTATAACCTCAAATGGGCAGCTAAGCTTCTTCCATTGTTCTACACTTACTGCATCTTTAGCCAGCCCATCCGCTTTCTCATTTTCTTCTCTGGGGATGTGTTCAAGTACCCACATGGTGTCTTTTAACTCGAATTCCTTTAGCAGGGTTTCTACTTTGGCTAAGTATTTCACCATTCCTTCCTCCTTTGTTGCGTAATTCTTGTTGATTTAGTTGGAAACCAACTTTGAATCACTTTTGATGCTTACTCTATCTGGGGAAATTTCTTTGGCCAATTCAAAGCCTTTGATCATTGCCTCATATTCAGTAGCGCTATTGGTGACTTGAAAGGCTAGTTTTGCTATGTAGCTTATCCATATCCTCTCTGGCCCTTCTATCCAAACTCTGACTCTGGCTCGTTCATGGGAATATGCCCCATCAACATGTATGTGCCATAACTCGGTCTTGAGACCGGGTAAAGGTTCAAGCCCTGTAAACTCAGTAACAAAATCTACGAAAACTTGTGCTTTTAGTGCCTTTATTCCTTCAAACCGTATGTCAAAATCTCCCAGCCGTATGGCCCATCCAACTAATCGTCCGGAGGTTTCTGGCCTCTACAGTACTTTCTTCAAAGGGAAATTGGTTCTGACAATGACAGTGAGAGCTTGGAGGTAGGGTCAAAGCCTTTCTACTGCTGAGACTAAGGCTAAAGCCAACTTCTCAATTTTTGGATATCCGAGTTTGGCATTCTTCAGTACTTTGCTTGTGTAGTAGATAGGGTGCTAGTTCCCATCTGCTTCTCTGATCAACACTGATCCTACTGCTTCATTTGTAGCCGCTAGATACATGATTAGTTCTTCATCCTTCTTTGGCCGACTCAAGAGGGGTGGTGTACTTAAGAACTCTTTGATGTTCTCAAAGGCCTCCTGGTAGTGTTTGTCCCAACTAAATGCTTTGTCTTTTTTGATAGCTCTGTAAAACAGGAGGCATCTCTTGGCTAAAAATGAGATGAATTGGCCAAGTGCGTTCACCCTTCCATTCAGCTTTTGAACTTCATTCAACATCTTGGGTGGCTCCATCTTCATGATAGCTTTTATCTTTTCTGGGTTCGCCTCGATTCCCCTTTGGGAAATTAGGAAACTGGGGAAATTACCACCTCTTACTCTAAAAGTGCACTTTTCTGGATTTAATTTGAGCTGATATTACTATAGAGTTTTAAACACGGCTCTAATGTCTTTTACGTGTTCCTCCAAGCTTCTTCTCTTGATAATCATATCATCAACGTAGACTTCCACTGTTTCTCCTATTTAGCCTTTGAACATGTCATTCACCACACATTGATAAGTAGCTCTGGCATTCTTCAGGCCGAATGGCATAAACCTATAGCAATACATTCCTTCATGCATTATGAAGAATGTCTTTTCTTCATCAACTGGATCCCTGGGAATCTGGTAATACCCTGCTTTTGCATCTAGTAAGGAGTATATAGCGTAACTGGCTATTGAGTCTACCAGCTGATCAATGCTTGGAAGCAGATAGCTATCCTTTGGCATTGCTTTTTTGAGATCTGTAAAGTCTACGCACATTCATCAAGCTACGTTTGCTTTCTTCACTAAGACCACATTCGCAAGCCACTTGGGGTAGCGCACCACTCGGATGCGATTGGCTTTTAGTAGCTTCAGGATCTCAGCTTCAATTGCCTTCTGCCTGTCTGGTGCATGATTGCATTTCTTTTATTTCACCGGAGATGCCTCCGGTCGAGGTTTAAGCTATGTTGAATTACCATGGGTGGTACCCCAGTCATGTCTTCATTCATCCATGAGAAGGTGTGCTGTTCTTCTATTAGAACTCGACTGATGTCTGCTTTTATAGGTTCTGGGAGGTCAGCGGCTATGCGTACCTACCGATTAGGTCCTACTATTAGTGTTTCTATGAGACCGATTGGCTTAGCATTTTCCATCTCTTCTAGCTCCATGACTGCTTCATCCATCTTCAGTGATGCTAAGAAAGTTTCCTGTACCACCAAAGGGTTGCTTGCAACTACTACGACTCCCTTTGTGGTAGAAATCTACATGGCCAGGTGTTTGATTGAGATTAGTTCATCAGACTCAGCTAAGAACGGTCTCCCCAGGATAATGTTGAAGCCGATCGGCACATCAGTGATTATGAAGTCCAGTTTTGCTCTCCATTTGGTTTTGTGATCACCAAGCTCAACTTCTAGGGTGGTCTGGCCGAGTGCGGGAACCGAATGGCCACTAAGGCCGACGAGTGGTGAATGGGCTGGTAGCATCCAGCTATGATGAACTTCTAGCTTATCGATCACCTCTTTTCTAATCAGATTGATGGAGCTGCCAGTGTCAACAATGATCCGTCTAACAGTGTACCCTTCTACTAAGGCCTCTAGTATAAAGGGGTCAGCATACGGGTTCTTCACTAAGCTCTGTTTCTGGAAAGGCCTGCTGAATTCTGAGTTATCTTTAGTATTTGATCTTTTGTGTTCGGAACTCTTCCCCTTTAAAGGGAATCCTTCAAAGCCTGGTCCTCTTATGATTACCATCAGAAGCCCTTTTGACTTATGTGAGGACTTATATTTACCATCCTTCTTTGGTCCAAATCTGCTTTCTTTAGTGATCCCTTTTACAAATTATGAAAGCTTTCCTTGCTTAATTAGGGCATGGATTTCATCTGCTAGGACACGACATTCATTCGTGTCACAACCTCTAGACTTGTGGAATTCACAGTACTTGTCCATGTCCTTTCCTACAAACTGCTCAGGCGTCACCCTTGGATATTTGATGGATTTCTTGTCCTCACTCTTCTGCACAGCTAGCAAGATGTCGCGTAAGGGAGCATTCAATTCTGGTCTGTATCTGCTTTGGGTGGAGGATGGCTCATAGTAGTTCCCCCCCTTCTTCTTAGCCTTTTGGTCTTCAGGCCGAGTCCTTTCAGACCTTTTATGTGGCCTATCAACTTTAGCTACTTCGATCAGGTTCTTCACAATTGTGTCATCCGATTTAGCTTTTTCGGCTTTCTTTCAATGAGCTCTGCACGGAGTATTTCGTTCCTTATACCTCTAATCATAGCCTCCCTAGCGGTGCTATAATCTAGGTCTTATACCTGGAGACAGGCTTTATTAAATCGCTTAATGTAAGAGTGGAGTGACTCATACGTCCTTTGAGTAATCTCGTTGAGGGTATGAGTAGTAGTTCCTGCTGGAATGGAGCCGATGAATTGTGTACAAAACTTCTGCCTTAGGTCATCCATGAATCTATGGACTCGGCAGGCAATGAGTCAAACTAGTAGGCTGCCGGACCGATTAATGTGTTTGGGAAGTTCCTGCAGGCGTGTGCTTCTGAGGCGTAAGCTAAGTCCATCTTGTTTTTGTAAGTCCGTACATGTGTCCGAGGGTCTGTGTCTCCATTATAGTTGTCAATGAATGGTAGCTTGACTCAGGAGTTGAGCTGTTCCGCGAGGATCTCCCACTGAATGGGGAGTCGAAAATTTCCAGCATGGGTTCTTGTAGAGAAACAACATAGCCATTGAGACCTTCCTTAAACATTGTCTGGAACTCCGAGTCATCCCAGTATCTGAACTTCTTAGGTTTCGATTGTGAACCCAACGGTGGCGGCGGGGGAAGACGAGTGGGGTGAGTTGGACCTTGATACGTATCGCCCTGGTGGAAGAAGCCTAACGGAGTAGGCCAACGTGGGTAGTCCGCACCGGATACGGGTTCTTTCAATGTGGCCCAATCTACTTGTCGGGCTCTCGACATGCCAATCAAATCCATCCACGAAGGGACTTCCATACTTCTATCCATCAAGGACGTGTCCAAGTTGGTGTTGTGTTGAGCTGGTTGGGATCTGCTTCCTGTAATGTTATGACTCGGGTGGGCGTTGTGTGAAGAATAACAATGTGAAAATAAAATACTTTTGATTAATTTTTGCATATGCATAACTCCATTTTAATTTATCAAAATTCTTTGTTTAATAGATGTAGAGAATTGGTAGGAACTCGAGAGCTTTGGGCTTGATATATGGACACGTATATAATTGGGATTAAGCTTATCTAAGTTCTAACACAAAATAATTGACTTGAGTTCATTGCTCTGCAATCTTGTTTATCTTCGATGTAAGATCACCAACAACACCACCAACATGGTTATGGTCAAGGCATTAAGACTATAGAAGGAGACTCGAGAGCCGAAATTATCAAAATGTCAATGTATTTTTATAATAATTTTCTTCATAATTATCAGATTAGAAAAAAATAAAAAAATGAATTATATAAAATCTTTTACAATTTTTCATATTCTACGGATATTTTAGTTTTATAAAGTTATTACTTTCCTTTTCATTACCGTTGAAGTAATGATATATCTAATGGTGTAATGAATAAAGTAATAATTACTTTAAAAAAAATAAGGTAATTATAAAATATTTCAATATTAATGCAATTCATATTATCATATTAAATAAAATATTTGTTTTCATGGAAATGACACAATAAGGATTAAATAAATTATATATCATATGATATATAAATATGTTTGAAGTAATAGAATGAAAGCAAATCCATATACAAGTTAAGAGTATGGTTTGGTATCCCACCTTGAATGTGAACTACCAAATCCAGTTATAATCAACTCACCACCCTTAACATTATTTTATTAATTATAGTATTTTTAAGAGGACGGACCCATTTCAATTATTAATTTAATAAAGATGCAAGTGCAACTTTTGCACTAAGTCAGATCTTAATTAAATAAATTCAGTTACATCTTTTTTTTTTTTTAATTTACTTCATTAGAATTTTACTATAATAATATTTAGATTTGATCCGAATTGTGTATTTAATTGTGATGGGTGAATTATTTAATAAAAGAATTTTTATATCTACTAAAATTTAAAATCGAAACCTTAATTAAGCGATGTTAAATCACTTATCACTTGAAACAATATTAATGGGTATAAATTCAATTACATCTAAACTCGAATGAATTAACTAAACGACAAAAGGAATACAGGTAAACGCACCTCTCTAACCCAAGTAACATTGGTGTGGTTGGTCAGTTTGGGTTATTGGGAGATCTTTCATTTTATCTAGTACATATCAAAATTTCTTTTTTCTAAATCAAGAAAAAAGATGGAACAAAAAAATTCGTTAACGAGGTTAGTTCACCCACTTTATAAAATTTTCCACTTACCAATTTTTTTCTAATTTCTTTACCACTTTAATTAATTCTTACTTATGCTTTTCAGATCATCATGTTTTTAGCATTGCAAATTTTTTTATTATACATATTTAATTCACAATCTTTACATTAAAATGTGCTTATTTAAAGTGAAATGTTGTTCATACATATAACTTCTCAAACTTTTGACCTTTTTAAATTTTATGGGGTTAATTTCATCATAGTATATCAATTATTTTTATTATTTCAATTTCATACATGAATTTTATTTTTTTTTTCATTATTATATATAAAATTATTTGTGAGCTAATATTATAGTAAATATAACTTAATATTGCAGATTTCTTGTGACATGTCAGTATTTTAACCATATTCAATTTAAAATATGGGGTCCCACCATATTAAAAATATGATTTTAAACTTATAAGAAATTTATGTCATAATTTTTTTATTTTCTTCATAACCAAATATAAATTAAATAGTAAAAAAATTAATTTAATATATTTTTAAAATCTTACGGACATTGATTTTTCATTTTCAATCTTAATTTTTTTTTCTTTTACTGAAATGATTTTTGAACATAATAGCGAATATATAAACAGTTCACTTTTATAAATATCCACAACATTATAGCAATTGAATCTTGTAATTAGATTAAAAGTTCTTTTTCACCTTATTTTAATTCCAAAAAATTCATTCATTTCAAGTCAATTTACTTTATTTAGATCCAATAATACGGTTCAATTAAAAATTAAAATTTTAAATAATAATCAATCTTATAAATAATAAAAAAATAATAATTATAAATAAGAAGAAGAAATAATAATTAACTATTATTAAAAAGTAAAAAATAAAAAAAGAAATGTATAATGTGTTTAATACTTAACTACATTTAAATAATAATGCTGAATTTTAATTAGTAACGTGTTCATTAAGCCCAATGCAAATTTTATAAAAAAAAAAGTAAAAATAAAAAATTAGTAATGTGTTTATTTAATAATTATTATTATTGAAAAGGAAAAAATATAAAATATAATATAAAAATTATAATTAAGTTAAATATAAAACTATTATTTATTATTATTTGTTATTTTAAATAATCACTCATAATTATCATGACAATTATTTTTATAATCTTAATTATTGTTATTATTATAAATTTATTATAAATTATTGATGTCTCAATTTTTCTTTGTTATTACTTTAATAAATTTAATTCTAATTGTTATTATTATCAAATTTATTATAAATTATTGATGTCTCAATTTTTCTTTGTTATTACTTTAATAAGTTTAATTCTAATGAATTCAATTTATTTGTAAAAATTTGAAAAAGTCATTTTGTTGCTTTGTATTTAACCATGCGTTTTGTTAATTAGTTAATAATTTAATAGTAGCCAGCTATAATTAAAAGAGAATTTGTCATAATGGTTCAATATTTTTTAAATTATTTATACTTTTATCATACCATCTAAATATTTTTCAGTTAAAATATGTTTACCTAATTATCTACATAATTACGTTATATTTAACTCTTCTCTTTTGATAGTTACAGTATTGTCGTTTCTCTGTTTTCTTCTTCCTCTTCTTTGTTTTCTCTTTGAACTTTATTTTTCATTTTCGTTCAGTTTCGCATTCTTCTTCTTCTTCTTCTTCTTCTTCTTCTTCTTCTTCTTCTTCTTCTTCTTCTTTTATTTCTCGCATGTTAACTGTTTTTGTGTTCTTGTTAATTCGCGTTTCCTTTTTTTGTTTTTTTTCTGATTGAATCTTGAATCGAAGCTTTTCTGATTTTTGATTTCGTTTTTGAGCTCACTCTTTTATTTTTGAGATTTCAAATTTCATTCTCTTTATCTATAATGGATGATATAACTGTTTTGATTCGCTATAATTTTTTATTTACGTTTTTAGCTAATTATTTTGATTTTGAGATTTGTAGTTCATTATGTTGTCTCTAATGGAAGATTTATTGTCTTGATTCATTATAATGGAAGTTGGGAATTTGTCATAATTGGACACTTTTTTCAAATTAATTACAGATTTATTAAAATATCTACAAGATTATCATGCTTGTTGAATATATCTTAACTTCCTCATTTTTTCAATAATATTTACACAATTGCCATGTTGCTTGTTTTTTGATTTTTTCCTTATTTTTCATTTATCTCTCAAACCGTTTATCTTTTCGACATGCCGCTTTAGAGTTTTTTGTTCGTCTTATCCATTGTGACTTTTTGTCATTTTTTTTATCCAATCGATTTCCTATAGATCATATATAGATATCCAATAGATCACTGAAAATTTTGTTGTACCTATCATTTTGCGGTAATTTTATAAACTGCTGCCATTGAGACCATTGCTAATATTTTACAGGTATAATTTAGGAGTCATCTACCTTTTAAAATTGGACATTCATGTGTTATTTAAAGGTCTTCTAGTTCTACTGATTTCTATTAGACTTCTATTAGATATCTATTGGATATCTGACAGTTAAAAAATAAACTCGATAAAAGTATATCATCATGGATCTACTTTCGAAGATAAAAAAGAGACGAACAAAAAAACTCTACAGCGACATGTCAAAAAATTGAACGATTTGAAAGATATAAGCAAAATAAATTAAACAAATTTAAAAAAAGAAACAGTGATTGTGCGTGTAAGGGGGTGGGGGTGTAATTATTTTGCAAGCATAACATATTTGGAATTATTTTGCCCTTATTGTAGCATTTGATCTAAATTATTTTATTTTATTTCCTTATTTATGTAAAAGCCCTATGGAAGTTGGATCTCTAAGCTATATTATAGAGGCAAAGTTGTTGAGTTTATCTTTTTGAAGGATTTGATGTTTTTAGCTGCAGATTAATTTTACTTTGGTAGGTTTTCTATTTTGTTGAAATTGAAGTGCACGTCATGTGTTTGATAAAATGCTAAGCTATTTGTTTTGTTATTAGAAATTTAATGAATATCTATTGGACATGTATTGAGCATATATTGGACATCTATTGGATATTATTGGACTTTAGTCTAATTTTGGTTTTAAGCGAAAAATCCCTTAATCAGTGATTGTTAATGGAAGAATGCCACAATCAAATGGACTGGACTTCAGACGTTAGATACTCAAATTAGCATATTTTTAGATAAGTCCACTAATGCATAATGAGTTTGAATTATAACAAGGAATTACTCTAATTGTTTCTGATATGAGAAAAAAAATTTAAGGTTGTGTTCATATATGACAGAGAAATAGAACCATCAGTTGACATTCTTTACAAATTGTAAATTGATGCTTTAGTTCATATTCTTATGAAATCTGCATGTTTGTATTATTGGACAAATGCTAAGCTGATTGTTTTGTTATTGGTTATCTATTGAATATTTGTTGGACATCTATTGGGCAGATATTGGACATCTATTGAAAATAATTGGACTTTAGCCTAATTTTGGTTTTAAGCAAAAAAAACCCTTAATTAGTGCTTGTTAATGGTATGCTTCTGACTTAAATGGAAGAATGCTACAATTCTATTTGAGTCTTAGCAGGATATGACATTCAATTAGATCACAAATAGTTTTGGTGATTGATTTCAAAGATTGGTCATCTATTTTAGTGTTTATTCCCCTTGTGAACTAGTTTCTACTTTTTCAATTAGGCTTGAATCTTAGAAACCAACAACGTGATCTGTAATTCATTCATTTTTACTGACACATGGTTTGGTTCAATTTGGTTTGCACCAATATTTGCCTCACTAGCAGCAGCACCAGTTGATGGTGTTCTAAGATGGGCTTTTCAGACAGTGGTTAACAACATCAATTTAGCTCAAAAGAAATTTAAGGAGTGTCTATTGGACATCTATCAGACATCTACTAGAATTCTTTTAGAAAATCTATTTTGAAATTGATAATAGACATTTGTACAAATATATTTTAATTTTCAGTTGTTTTGAAGTTGATATTAGACATTTGTACAAGTATGTGTAATTGACTTTTGTGTTTTCAATTGGCGTTTCAATAGATTGTTATATGATATTTTGTATATTGAATATTGATCCTTTTTAATTACCGTTTCTTTTTTTCGTTGGAATAAGTGATATGCATTGGTTGTTTATTGGATATCGATTGGCAAACACAATATCAAAACTATTAAAATGCAACTATGTTCAAACAGACATCAATTCCAACTACTTAGATCCCTAATTACACAAGATTTCTAGAATTCAAACATAATTGGTCATCAAAACTATCTCTATTAACTGTCTATTGTGTCAATATATTGCTCGTGGCTCTCAAGTTTGTTTTTTAGATGTTCCCTTCCATGCATGTATAAGCTCAAAGCTAGCCAACCGTGTTCTGTGGATTTGGCCATCAAACTGTTCTAGGATTGGTTTCTGCTCAATCATGTACTCCAAAAAGGCATGTATAAAAATGCTGCAGTCGCTACAATTTATTTTGAAACAGAATATTAGTATTATAATAAGATATTTTAATGAAGAAGATGTAATAAATCTATCCAAATACTGTTTTAATTATAATTATAAAAGACTTAAGAATAAGTTACACTGTGCTTCCAAACAATTACTCATTAATCAAACAAATTGAACAAATTGTATCATTGACACTACTATTTACATGTTCTCACATTCCTATTCAACAAAAAGATCAATACAATTCACACTTCCCTCAATTATAGAACTTGGCAAGGAATTAATAATATGTAAGAACCAATAGAAATCCAACAGACATCCGATATAAGTCCTGTAGACATCCAATATAAATCAAATACTCATTAATCAAACTTCAATTTTACCTAAAAGAGCTTAATAGTCAGTGTCATTTGAGATTGAACAGATGAAATATTGACATTTGATGGCAGGTATAATGATGAATTGAACAAATATAAGCTTCAAGATACTAAGATAGTGGCTTATAGTGTCATGCTATTGTACAACCTTATTATGATTTATTATAGTTTATTTTTCCCTGCACTAAAATTCCTCCAATTACTAATTGTATCAACCTCAAGCACTAGACAAAAAATGCATATGCATGAGATAGATAAGATACTGGCTCATTTTGATTTTGGAGTGGACTTCTAGGTCTCCATTGAATGCTAGGGACCAAAGAAGGAGAAAAGACTCTTCCACCTATTCAACAAAAAGAACAATACAATTCATACTTCCCTTGACTATAGAACCTGACAAGGAATTAATAATATGTAAGAACCAATAGAAATCCAACAGACATCCAATATAAATCCTATAGACATCCAATATAAATCAAATACTCATTAATCAAACTTCATTCAGGAATTTCTACAAACACTTCAACGGCACAATTACAAGAGATAATTCAGAAAAGAATTGGGGGAAATAATTACTCCTTAGAACAACAGCTCTATGTAAACAATGGAACTAACAGAAACCAACAGAAAAATTACAAGAATCCCAAATCCTCTGGAATAAAATCAATCAATTCAGATATGTCATAATAAATAAAATAGCTATAATAAAATAAAATCAACAACTTATTTTTTCCATTCTCGTTGCAAGCTTCATTGATTTTTTGATTTGTTTCCTCAGAGCCATTTAACTATTGTTGTATTTTTTATCAGTAAAATGAAATTGCAAGAACTGAGGAAGCAAAGATTGAAATTAGGTTTCGTTTTTATTTCCTCTATTGATATCATTTTTCTCTTAGATTTCTAGAATTTGAACTCCAGTGAATGAATTTCGAAATCAATGCCAGTGTTTAAAGTATATGAAACTGTTTTTGACAGATTTATTTGAACTATTTTTGAAGTTATGGTGAATGGTTTTTAGAGTTGGTTTTTGAATTTTTTTTCCCGATGGAATAGCGCTAGATCGAGAGAGGAGATGAAGTGGAGGAGATGCTTGTTATTTGATTTGGGCATAACGTAATGATCGTGTTGGTCCCTTTGTGAGTATTAACTCGGGTCAGAGGGGGGTGAATGACCTTTTTTCGTGAAATTTTTGAGTTTTAAAAGTCTATATATAGCGTGCAAGAAATGAACCGGAAGCTTTATAAAGTTAGATCCAGAAATGCAAATGTTCAATTGAAATGCACTTAAAATAAAAGATTAAAGTTAAAGAAAATCAAACACAATAGTTTATAATAGTTTGGCCTCCTGCCTACTCCAGTCCCCAGACTCTTGCCGAGCTTTAATTCACTAGTGAGTGTGATTTCTTTCAAGGGAATAAATCAAGCCTTTACAAGCTATTTCCGGAGATTCCTTCTCTTTCAGATGTAGGATATACCACCACAGCTAACCTCCTAGCTTGGCTAAGCCCTTTACACTTAGGGATATACCACTTAAACTCTGCCTAGTTTAAGCTAAGTCCCCAATCTCAATACTCACCCAAGTATGAGATATTTTACAACGATTATCTATAAAGAAGTTGGTTTTTGAATTCTTCAAGTTATCAACTTGACCTGAGAATTCTAACAAAAACAGATTTTAAGGGTTCAGTTCTTGGAGGGATTTTGATTACTAATTGAAGAGCAGATTTCACAAGTTAGTAGATTTCTCAAATCAACTAGCATCTTCTCAATTGGTGAAGCTTCCCTTTTATAGGCTTGGATCATAAATGTAGCCGTTAAGTAGATTTGAATCTTCACCGTTGATCAGATACGTATTGGTACAACCGGAGACTTTGATCTTTCCATTAGGCACAATAAATATCCCATTATCATTTATTGGGATAATTGCACCAAAAGATGTCAGAGGTCGTTTCTTTGGATTTTTGTGCTCTCAAACTTCAGTGAAGTTTGTCTCCTTTTAAGCTCTACGCGCCTTGCTATTGGTCTAGGTTAAAAAGGCAGTTGCCTTTTTCTCTCTCCGTGTCAGTCACTTTTTGTCTTTTGCTGAAATTGTGCAAGCTGTAACTTTTTACTTTTTCCAAGGCAAAAAGGTGTGTTTGATTTCAGATAACTTTGGAGGGAAAGTTGATATTTGATATTTCCTTTTTATCTTATCTCTACCTTGTGAATTACGCTTTTACTTCCGGCTGCTTTTAGTTCTCATCTTTAGGTTTTAGCTTTGCCGGACACTCTTCCAGATGTAATCTCTTCCAGATGTAGTCTTCTTGGACTTAGGATTTTATTTTCCTCAAAACCTTATCCGGATACTTGTGTTGAGTTTTCTTCTGGATTATTGTTTTCCAACAATCTCCCCCATTTTGATGGAAACAAAAACCTAAGGACAGAAGCATCTATATTTGGAAAAATAAACTAAGTATGATTTTTGATACTTAGTCAATTACATATGCTCTCCCCTATAAACTTAGCATCCTAACTCCCCTAAGACTTTTGCACATAAGCTTCTAAGTAAAAATGACAGATTTAGTATAATTGGTGGTTGTACTTAGAAGCATTCTTGAATAATTTTGTTTCCACTATATATCTTTCTGCTGTTAACATGTGTTAATATAAATGAAGTTTTGATTACAAATAATTACAGAAGATAAAAGTGAAAATTAGTACATATGGTAAAAAAAAAAAGAAAAATAGCTATGCTACTGCTTCTTGCCCTTCCCTGCTTCTACTTCCTTCTTCTTGTTCTCCACCTTTTTGTTTGCAACAACATCTGACTGAGGATATGATGATTTTCTTTCCTTGCTGCCGTGTACTCTCCCAAGCTCCGAACAAAATTATGTAATTTTCATTCCCTGCTAGCTGTTGCTCAATGATTTGATATACCATAGGAGGCACAAGATGGAATGGTTTAAGCATCTTCTTGAGCTAAGAATAAGATTTGGAAAGATTTGGATGTGCATCTAAGGCATATTGTTGATCTACTGGCTTAAAATAGGGAAACATTCCTCGGAGGAGAGTGAGTAAGCATTTGTATCCTCTGAATCCTGTGTCTCCAATGTGCTGAGTTAGCTACTGAAGATAGGGAATAATTATGCTTTCTAGGATAGACTGTGAAGAGGGTGAGATTGAAGGAGCATTTAAATTCAGTTTGGTCATGCAAAGGTTGAGTTGCTGGATTTCCTCTGAGATTGTGCGAGTGTTATTGTGCATTATTTCATTGATGTCTCGAAGCCCAATCTAAAACATTTCCTGCCAGTTGGCAATTATCTTCTCCACCCCATCAATAGATGTTTTGAAATCATCAACCAACTCCTCAGTTTTCTTAGAGAAAAGATTTAGCATGTCAGAGTTGAGAAATTTGGTTATCTGCTCCTTTATTGCTGTTTATTCAGTTGACATAGTGTTAAAGTTGGAGTTTACAACATTTGTACATCAACCAACTGTAGTAGGAATGGATCTCAGCATTTCCTCAAACTTCTGCTCCATGAATTCCTCTAACTTTGTTTTCATATTTATTGTAGTAGAAGAGACATACTCAAGAAGTGAGGTACTGCTGGAGTCAACCCTATAATTAGCTTGGATAGCAACGAATTTAGCTTCTGTTACTTCTTGAGAGAGTTTCTCCAAGATCGAAGAGACTTTTGACAAAGCAGCTGCTGTGACTTGTCCTCTACTTAGGAAATCATTTACTTTTTACTCAAGTGAAGTCAGCCTAGCCTAAATTTCATCTAGCTCCATCTTCATATCTTGTGGAATAGATAGATTTTAGGTTGAGGATTCTGCAGCCTCTAATTTAACGCAAATTTCCTTGAGTTTTGACTCAAGATTGGAGTCATTACTCTTCCTATCTTCTGCAATAGCCTCTTTTATCAATTTCTATGCCATTTTAAGCTTCTCTACCTTAGTTGCAGATTTCAGTTGAGTGCTTACCCTTTCTTCCCTTCTGCTTATGCTTACCGGAGAATAGTTAGGACTGGAAGCACTTTCTTTATTATTTGCAGATTGATCATTTTCAGAAGAGGATTTCATATCATAATCAAGGGAAGTGGTTGTCCCAGGGTCTCATTCATTCTTTTCTTCCTTTTCCTCCAGAGTGACCTCATCCTCAGTGTTTCCTATAGTAGCATTCTTATTGGATCTTAGATTCACTCCCTTCTTGGATGCTTCTACTCCACCAGAATAAGTTGGCACCTTGGTTTGCCCATCTACCTTAGTTGCAACTGAAGATCCGATTGCATCCAAGTTGCCTTCATTTTTATGCTCTAAAGCCTCTTCAGCAGGTGGCACTATTGGTTCATTAGCATTATGATCAATATGTGCCTCTGTATTTAGTGCTTCACTGGCCTTCTCAAAATCTGCGGCCTCTACTCCCTCATGAGTTTTATTGGCCTTCTCTGGAGTTGGAACTTGCTCCAGATTTATAGCATTAGTTAGCTAAAGATTCAACCTAGCAACTTCTCCCTCACCATATAGTTCTCTAACTTTATCTATATCTATTTGAGGCATAAGGATAGGTGGGGAAGTTACTATCGGAGGAGCAACAGATTCATTTGCTTTTAAAGAACTTCTAGGACCTTTAATAGTAAGAGCATGCTTACTCTATTTACTTTCCTTTAGTGTTACTATGACGTATCGATGACGTGTGGGTCTCCCTTGGCACCTGGGTGAGAGGCGAGGCCCACTAGGGGTTGGTTGGATTTAAGCGTGATGAAATCTTTTTAGTTCAAGTTTGCACAATTAACCAATTTTAATGAATAAATAAATTGAGACCCAAATCTCAATACAAATGATAGAGTCACCACCCAAGTTGTCTACTTGGGAAAGATTTTTGGTACGGTTCCCATTGGGCGGGAGACTCGTACCTTTTGGATTAGAGATTCAGGTATCGGATGAGTCACCTATTTCTCATTTAGTTAATTCAAAATTACATTCACCACGTAAAACTATTTTGTTTTCATCATTTAGAGAATTATCACAGAAATCTATTTTTGAACACTCTTTCATGCATCCAACAGTTTATAATAAAGCACAAGCAATAAATGGGGACATAAAAAATACAACCGGGGGAAAATGAGGGAATTGCAAAAGAACCTGTACGTTTTTTATAAGTTATAAAACAAAATAAAATTAAATTCGCCTGCATCCACAAAGATTAGCACAGTTTATAGCACATCATAAGTCAACATTTTATTGGGAAAAATGTGATTATGTTAGCATGGCGGTTTTACGATTGATAGTGCCCAGACGACTTCTAGGACTGGAGAGAAATAACTGGTCTTCAACGTATTTTATTACAAAAACACATTTTAACTTTAGTGGGTTGATTTATCGGATTATTAGTGAAACTGATCGCATGGAAAATAGGGAGTTGGATTGATTTTAACCGATTAAAAATGAGTTCTGGGTTTTGCCTGGGGACCGGTACCCTTACGGATGGGTGGGACCTGTACAACTACTGAGGAGGACTGGTGCGGGTATGGAGGAGCCGTACGGGTCCTGTCTGGTCTCGGGCAGAAACTCTATTTAATTTAATAATCAGATTAATGGAGGAGAAATAAAATAAAAATGGGATTTTCTTTCGTATGAGTATGGCACACCAGTTTAATATCCCTAAGGACATAAGGTGCCAACAAGACTCATATGGGTTAGGACTAGACCCAAACTAAGAACAAAAGAATAGATATAATAGAAGAGGCAGAGAATAATAATAAAATGACTGAGGTGTGAGTCTCTTTGAGACTTAAGAGCGTACCTTTACGTGGTGAATCCACTTTAGAGTGATTCTAATGCCAAATGGAAACTTTGTCAAAGTAGATGATGAATGATGAATTTAGAATTGTTTTAAGTGAGTGTTTGTGTGAACGGAATCTCCCCTCAATCCTAAATATGAAGTTAGAAAGGAATTAAATGTGGGAAAACCAATGTGGAATGGTTTTCCCCTATTTTATAACTTCTATTCCTCTTCTATACGTTTACTATAACCTTAAGAACTTGCTAGAACCATATTCTTGTCTTGGTATTTTATTCTAATATGTTTTTTATGTTTTTCTGTTATGAAATGTCAAGAAATGCCTCCTATTTATAGGGAAAAATAGGTCTGAATGAATTAAATGGCTGATTTTATGTGTTTATGGCAAATTATATTTGTTTATGGCATATTATAATTGCAAATGGCAAATTGTATTCGCTTATGGCAAATTATATTTGCATATGGCAAATTGTATTCACTTATGGCAAATAATAGTTGCATATGGCAAATTATATTCGCTTATGGCAAATTATATTCGCTTATGGCAAATTATATTTGCATATGGCAAATTATATTCGCTTATGACAAATTATATTTGTATATGGCAGATTTGGGGCATTAATACCGACTGTTTGGGTGTCTGGGGGACCGATATGGGTGGCCTGGACCTGTATAGGTCTTGTTAGTACCTAATTGGGTAATTCAGAAGTTTAGGGACCAGTACGGATGGGTTTGACCCGTACGGGTCTAATCGATCGACCCGTACGAACAGGTACGGGTCTGAGTTGACTAGTTTTGCTCAAAACTTCCCAAATTTCCCAAAACTACTTGGAATCGACCGATTTTGACTAGTTTAAACCATTTTAGACCTTCTAGGGCTTAGGCGCTAGTTTTCAGAGGTTTAGGTTTGACAAAGCTTGACCAAACTATATTGAAACCACTCTAAGTAGATAACAACTATAGAAGGATGCATTATATAGCTCTCATCATCATCTGGTGAGAAGGATCGTTAAAATCCAGTGCTCATAGATTACCCCTCATAGGATCACTACAGATACGGATCTGTATGATATTATGATGTGAGCGAGGGTTTAAAAATTATACCTGATGTGAAGACATGGGTGAGTTCCTTTCTTGAGGTGAACTCTTTTCCTGGGGTTCCTTTCTTGAGGCGGGCGACTTTCCTTTGTTGATGCGTATCCCTTTCTTGAGGCAGATGGCTTTCCTTTGATGATGCATATCCCTTTCTTAAGGTGGATGACTTTCCTTTGCTGATGCGTATCCCTTTCTTGAGGGGGATGACTTTCCTTTGCCGATGCGTATCCCTTTCTTGAGGCGGATGACTTTCCTTTACCAATGCGTATCCCTTTCTTGAGGTGGATGACTTTCCTTTGCTACTATGCATCCCTAGTGACTATACTGAGGAAGGTGTGTGTATCTCTTTCTTAAGGCGGATCAATTCTCCTGGCTGATGGTGTATCCCTTTCCTGAGGTGGATGACTCTCCTGACTGATGTATCTCTTTCTTGAGGTGGATCGACTTTCTTGACTAGTGATGTATCCCTTTACTAAGGTGGATCGACCTTCCTGGCTGATGGTGTATCCTTTCCTAAGGCGGATGACTCTCCTGACTGATGTATCCCTTTCTTGAGGCGGATCGACTTTCCTGCTAGTGGTGTATCCCTTTCCTAAGGCGGATGACTCTCCTGCTGGGGAATTGAATAACCTGAAAAGAGACAACAATCAAACACTGAGTTAGTCATTGTCCAAGCAAACACATCTTTATTCTTAATTGACTTTTGTGAAAGTAAAAATATTTTTGCCCCTTCAATTAAGAATAAAGATATGTGGATGGGGTTAGCCCCCGAAATAAACTAAAAACTAAGTGCAAGAAATGTCGGGTTTGGCCCGATTACTTTAGGGATGAAATGCCCCTTAATTGATTTTATTGTTGAGGATGCCTCTAGGGTGGGTGCGCTTAGGGCTTTTGATGATGGGTATATGCCCCTTGACTATTTTGCTGCTAGGAGATGGGGGGATGCCCTTTGGTTGACTCTGCTATTGGGAGATGGGGGAGGCCCCTTGGTTGACTCCACTACTGGAAGATAGGGGGATGCCCCTGGATTGGTGGGGAGATGCCCCTTGGTTGACTCTGCTGAGGAGTAAAGTAATATCCTTTGGTAAAACCTCTTCTGCTAGGGAAGAATTCCTGTGCAAGGATGGACCTGTACATAAAAATCATCCTTATTAGTGATCAATTCAAAAATGGCTTACCTTGATTCTTGATTGACTTTTATGAAAATAAAAATATTTTTACCCCTTCAATCAAGGATCAAGGTGAGCTAGGGGGCTTGCCCTGAATATAACTGGAATACAAAGTTTAGGAGAAGTGGGGTTGGCCCCTATTCTGCACTAGATGTGCCCCTGTAAAGGTCTTTATAATGTTGTGATATGGGTGGGTTCCTTTCTTGAGGTGAACTCCTTTCCTTGGTGTTATTTTCTTAAGGTGAACATCTCTCCTTTGTTGTGTGTATCCCTTTCTTAAGGTGGATGACTTTCCTTTAACTAATGCTGGTGTATCCCTTTCGTAAGGTGGATGACTTATCCTCGTTTCCCTTTCTTAAGGCAGATCGACTTTCCTGGTTGATATGGCATCCCTTTCCTAAGGCGGATGATTTTCCTACTGATGGTGTATCCCTTTTTTAAGGTGGATGACTCTCCTATTGCTGGTGTATCCCTTTCCTAAGGCAGATGACTCTCCTACTACTGGTGTATCCCTTCCCTAAGGTGGATGACTCTCCTGATTCTGATGTATCCCTTTCCTAAGGTGGATGACTCTCCTACTGCTGGTGTATCCCTTTCCTAAGGCGGATGACTCTCTTGATGCTGATGTATCCCTTTCCTAAGGCTGATGGCTCTCCTATTGATGGTGTATCCCTTTCTTAAGGTGAATCACTCTCCTGCTGGTGGTTTAAAAAAACATTGCATTAGTTACTGTCTGAAATGATACATCTTAATTCTTGATTGACTTTGTGATAAATAAAATTTTTTGTCCCTTCAATCAAGAATGAAGATGTGTGGATCGGGATTGGTCCCTAATGAAATGTAAATGGTGAACCTGCTTGGGGTAATTTCACTGGGACATCATAGCTGTTGGGGAGTATCCTTGGGAACCTTCTCAAGAAAGCTTAAGAAACTTGCCCTTACAAGGCTTCGGGGTCGATGCCCCTTTTGTATTCTTCTGACCGGGGGAATGGTTCGTTTAACCATCCGGTCATTAGGGATAGAGATTGGCTTCTTATGGGGATAGGGGGGATGCCCCTTGAATGTTTCGTTTGCTAGGTAACGAACTATTTTGATATGGATGGTCTGTTGGAGAAAAGGTGCCCCTTTATTTGGCATTCAGGTTTCGTCTTATCCGACCCGCAGGGGAAAACGAGTTTCATCAAAATATGATCTGAAATGGTACATCTTAATTCTTGATTGACTTTATGACGAAAAAAATTTTTTGCCCCTTCAATCAAGTATTAAGATGTTTTGGGGCTCTGCCCCTTAATTAACTGTAAAGAGTGAGTGAAGAAATGTTAGGTTGGTCCCAATCTGCTTTGGCATGTCCTTGGAGTGGCCTGGCTACTGGGGGAAAATAGCCTGTGAGTGGCTTAACTGCTTGGAAGCAAGTCTCCTATATTATTTAGATTCCTAAGGGGTGCCCTTGGAAAGAGAAACTTAGCTGCTGAGGGGTTCCCCTGGAAATTGCCTTGGGTGGCTTGATCGGTTGAGAGGTTGCCCCATGGATGGTTTACTTGCTGGGGAAATGATCCCTCTAATAGTCTAGTTGCTGGGAATGCTTCTTGGGAAGATGCCCCTTAGATGGTGCCCCTCGGATGGCACCTTTATTCGGTATGTCCTTTGAATGATGCCCTTTAGGTAGCAGTGTGGCTGGGGGAATTCCTTCTTTTCCCACGAATACCTCTCCTTGGGTTCCTATGCATGATAAAGAAATTGGTCAATAAAACTTTGAGATATACGGGTCAGGACTTGCCCCGATTAAAAGAAAAGACTGAGTCTAGTGATGTTAGGTAGGTCCCACCTCGAATCAAGGTGCAACCAGGCATGCCCCTTCTACTGGCTAGCACCGCTGGGGAGTGCCCCTATGGTGTTTGATGAGGGGGGATTCCCCTCGATGGTGCCCCTTTGGGGAGTGTCCCTAGGGTGGGTGCCTATAGGGTGTTTGATGATGGGGGGATGCCCCTCGGTGGTATCAACTGCTGGGGAATGGAGGGTTACCCCCCAATTGACTTCTTTGCTGGGGAGATATCTTCCTAGATAATTTTTCTGCTAGGGATTTCTTCTAGAATAACATTTCCTTGGTTTAGGCTAGAATCTCTTATCTCGTGGTGATCGTTGCCCTTCATGTCTTGACAACTTGGGGAAAGGTATTCACGTTAGCAATTGCTTTGACATGGCTTACCTTGATTCTTGATTGACTTTGTGTAGACAAAAAAATTTTCCCTTTCAATCAAGGATCAAGGTGAGCTAGGGGTTTATCCCCTAATTAACTGAAAGAAAGGGGTTTGAGAAGTGGGGTTTGCCTCAATTTGGATATGATGTGTCCCTGCTGCTGAGGAGTTCTAGTTTTACTTGGAAAATTATTTTGAAATAGGAAGGAGGACCCGTATAGCTAGGTAGGAGCCGTAAGCCTGCTACTGACCCGTATGGCTGAAGAAGCTGTTGGATGGGATGCTTGCGTCTATTGGGGTTCCGTATGGCTGAGGATGGTTTAAGTGGAATCTGATTTTGACTAGTGTGCACCTGTAATAGCATTCACAGCATTGTTGTGCTTTACCCTTTCGAGAACTTTGTTTTGAATATGAAAAGAGGACTCGCACGCCTTTCGTGAACTCACGCAAGTATAGATGGACAGTGTATGCCCAAATGAGGCTTATGCTTCTTCCTAGTGTTGGATCTGATGTTGGTTCAGGATACCCTCGTGGTAAGTTCAAACCTGCAAAACTCAAAGCTAAACTATACATGATGCATGATGTATGAACATTCATATATGTGTACTAATCCCTTGGTTTTCGTCGTAGACCCTGCTAGCTATGGAGAGTGGTAAGTCTGCTAAGGATTTGGATGCTTTTGAGGAGTGAGCTAGGTTCCTGGAGGAGCATTTCTGAGTAGCCACTATTGAGGCTGACCGAGTTAGGCCACTAGAGGAGGAGTTGGAGAGGGCTAGAGCAGAGACTACTCGGGCAAGGATCAAGGTCGAGGTGTTACATGGCCAGCTGGCCCGGATGACTGAGGATAGATAGATACCTGAGCCATCTGATTCTTCTTCAGAGGAGGATAGTTTGGCTTATCGGGTGGCGCCGGTGGCCACTCAGGTGGCGGGAGCTGAGCAAGAGGTAGAGCAGCGAGAAGAGGAGACCAGTATTGTTGCTGGGAGTATAGCAAGAACTTTAGAGGCTAGGGTTACTGATCTGCCTGCTGTGGATGCTTGGTGGGGCAGAGGATTATGTGATGATAGATAGGGATGACCTACTGGCAAATGTATAGGACCAGACTAAGGATGAGCACCAGGGACAGGACCCCCTAGCAGCTTAGATTAGGCTATGCTTTTATTACTTGTTTGGGTCCTTGATTGATCCTTTGCCTCGAGGATATAGTTATCTTATCCTTCTTTGATAAAGGCTTAAATTGCTAGTGAGTTGACTAGTAACCAAACTTTTGAAGCTCTAGTTTACTAAAAGACTGGCCCGACTGAGACCAATGAGTACTACCAAGACTTGGACGAGATCCGTACATTTTTTGTAGACTCATACAGGTTTATATAGATGCCTATACTTCTTTGCACTGTCGATTTGATTGGATGAGATTCATTCTTTGCACGTTAGGGGGGGTGCATCTTTGAGGTGTCTAAACTGTGACATAGTGCAAGCTGGACGATGCTATTGGCAGTACTTGGCGCTTTTAATTTGAGTTCTAACTTTTGCATAGATCGCTTGATGTGATATGATCTATCGAACTGATTTTGTATTTTTCTTT